>OX940988.1:24656148-26083481 GCA_954871275.1 Leptopterna dolabrata
GGATATCTCGAAAACATTGTCCCTGATTCTTTTCAAACTTTGTATACTCCTTCTTAAGGTTACTGAGAACAACCCCTATGAATTTGGCGGAGGTAAATTGCGTTAAATCGGAGATACGGGTGACTGAATTTCGGTGAACGTGGGCATATGGGATATGCAGAGGTTAATGTGATATATCTGTGGATATATTCGGATATCTCGAAAACATTGTCCCTGATTCTTTTCAAACTTTGTATACTCCTTCTTAAGGTTACTGAGAACCACCCCTATGAATTTGGCGGAGGTAAATTGCGTTAAATCGGAGATACGGGTGATTGAATTTTGGTGAACGTTGGCATATGGGATGTGCAGAGGTTAATGTGATATATCTGTGGCTATATCGGATATCTCGAAAACATTGTTCCTGATTCTTTCCAAATTCAGCATACTCCTTCTTAACGTTACTGAGAACAACCCCTATTAATTTGGCGGAGGTAAATTGCGTTAAATCGGAGAAATCGGAGATTGAAGTTCGAAAAATGTAGGTAGCTCGGAATTCTGGGTTGAGATGATATAGCTCTGGCTGAGTTCGAATATCTCGAAAACATTGTCCCTGATTCTTTCCAAATTTAGCATACTCCTACTTAAGGTTACTGAGAACAACCCCTATGAATTTGGCTTAAGTAAATTGCGTCAAATCGGAGATACGGAAGATTGAATTTCGGTGAACGTAGGCATCTGGGATATCCAGAGGTTAATGTGATATATCTGTGGATATATTCGGATATCTCGAAAACATTGTCCCTGATTCTTTTCAAACTTTGTATACTCCTTCTTAAGGTTACTGAGAACAACCCCTATGAATTTGGCGGAGGTAAATTGCGTTAAATCGGAGATACGGGTGACTGAATTTCGGTGAACGTAGGCATATGGGATATGCAGAGGTTAATGTGATATATCTGTGGCTATATCGGATATCTCGAAAACATTGTTCCTGATTCTTTCCAAATTCAGCATACTCCTTCTTAACGTTACTGAGAACAACCCCTATGAATTTGGCGGGGGTAAATTGCATTAAATCGGTGAAATCGGATATTGAAGTTGAAAAATGTAGGTAGCTCGAAATTCTGGGTTGAGATGATATAGCTCTGGCTGAGTTCGAATATCTCGAAAACATTGTCCCTGATTCTTTTCAAATTTTGTATACTCCTTCTTAAGGTTACTGAGAACAACCCCTATGAATTTGGCGGAGGTAAATTGCGTTAAATCGGAGAAACGGGTGATTGAATTTTGGTGAACGTTGGCATATGGGATGTGCAGAGGTTAATGTGATGTATCTGTGGCCATATCGGATATCTCCAAAACATTGTCCCTGATTCTTTCCAAATTTAGCATACTCCTTCTTAAGGTTACTGAGAACAACCTCTATGAATTTGGCGGAGGTAAATTGCGTTAAATCGGAGAAATCGGAGATTGAAGTTCGAAAAATGTAGGTAGCTCGGAATTCTGGGTTGAGAGGATATAGCTCTGGCTGAGTTCGAATATCTCGAAAACATTGTCCCTGATTCTTTTCAAATTTTGTATACTCCTTCTTAAGGTTACTGAGAACAACCATAATGAATTTGGCGGAAGTAAATTGCGTTAAATCCGAGAAATCGGAGAGCGAAGTTCGAAAAATGTAGGTAACTCGGAATTCTGGGTGGTGATAATATAGCTCTGGCTGAGTTGGAATATCTCGAAACCATTGTCCCTGATTCTTTTCAAACTTTGTTTACTCCTTCTTAACGTTACTGAGAACAGCCCCTATGAATTTGGCGGAGGTAAATTGCGTTAAATCGGAGATACGGGTGATTGAATTTTGGTGAACGTTGGCATATGGGATATGCAGAGGTTAATGTGATATATCTGTGGATATATCGGATATCTCGAAATATTGTTCCTGATTCTTTCCAAATTCAGCATACTCCTTCTTAACGTTACTGAGAACAACCCCTATTAATTTGGCGGAGGTAAATTGCGTTAAATCGGAGAAATCGGAGATTGAAGTTCGAAAAATGTAGGTAGCTCGGAATTCTGGGTTGAGATGATATAGCTCTGGCTGTTCGAATATCTCGAAAACATTGTCCCTGATTCTTTTCAAATTTTGTATACTCCTTCTTAAGGTTACTGAGAACAACCATAATGAATTTGGCGGAAGTAAATTGCGTTAAATCCGAGAAATCGGAGAGCGATATATCTGTGGATATATTCGGATATCTCGAAAATATTGTCCCTGATTCTTTTCAAACTTTGTATACTCCTTCTTAAGGTTACTGAGAACAACCCCTATGAATTTGGCGGAGGTAAATTGCGTTAAATCGGAGATACGGGTGATTGAATTTCGGTGAACGTTGGCATATGGGATATGCAGAGGTTAATGTGATATATCTGTGGCTATATCGGATATCTCGAAAACATTGTTCCTGATTCTTTCCAAATTCAGCATACTCCGTCTTAACGTTACTGAGAACAACCCCTGTGAATTTGGCGGAGGTAAATTGCATTAAATCGGAGAAATCGGAGATTGAAGTTGAAAAATGTAGGTAGCTCGGAATTCTGGGTTGAGATGATATAGCTCTGGCTGAGTTCGAATATCTCGAAAACATTGTCCCTGATTCTTTTCAAATTTTGTATACTCCTTCTTAAGGTTACTGAGAACAACCCCTATGAATTTGGCGGAGGTAAATTGCGTTAAATCGGAGATACGGGTGATTGAATTTTGGTGAACGTTGGCATATGGGATGTGCAGAGGTTAATGTGATATATCTGTGGCCATATCGGATATCTCCAAAACGTTGTCCCTGATTCTTTCCAAATTTAGCATACTCCTTCTTAAGGTTACTGAGAACAACCTCTATGAATTTGGCGGAGGTAAATTGCGTTAAATCGGAGAAATCGGAGATTGAAGTTCGAAAAATGTAGGTAGCTCAGAATTCTGGGTTGAGATGATATAGCTCTGGCTGAGTTCGAATATCTCGAAAACATTGTCCCTGATTCTTTCCAAATTTAGCATACTCCTACTTAAGGTTACTGAGAACAACCCCTATGAATTTGGCTTAAGTAAATTGCGTCAAATCGGAGATACGGAAGATTGAATTTCGGTGAACGTAGGCATCTGGGATATCCAGAGGTTAATGTGATATATCTGTGGATATATTCGGATATCTCGAAAACATTGTCCCTGATTCTTTTCAAACTTTGTATACTCCTTCTTAAGGTTACTGAGAACAACCCCTATGAATTTGGCGGAGGTAAATTGCGTTAAATCGGAGATACGGGTGATTGAATTTCGGTGAACGTTGGCATATGGGATATGCAGAGGTTAATGTGATATATCTGTGGCTATATCGGATATCTCGAAAACATTGTTCCTGATTCTTTCCAAATTCAGCATACTCCTTCTTAACGTTACTGAGAACAACCCCTATTAATTTGGCGGAGGTAAATTGCGTTAAATCGGAGAAATCGGAGATTGAAGTTCGAAAAATGTAGGTAGGTAGCTCGGAATTCTGGGTTGAGATGATATAGCTCTGGCTGAGTTCGAATATCTCGAAAATATTGTCCCTGATTCTTTCCAAATTTAGCATACTCCTACTTAAGGTTACTGAGAACAACCCCTATGAATTTGGCTTAAGTAAATTGCGTCAAATCGGAGATACGGAAGATTGAATTTCGGTGAACGTAGGCATCTGGGATATCCAGAGGTTAATGTGATATATCTGTGGATATATTCGGATATCTCGAAAACATTGTCCCTGATTCTTTTCAAACTTTGTATACTCCTTCTTAAGGTTACTGAGAACAACCCCTATGAATTTGGCTTAAGTAAATTGCGTCAAATCGGAGATACGGAAGATTGAATTTCGGTGAACGTAGGCATCTGGGATATCCAGAGGTTAATGTGATATATCTGTGGATATATTCGGATATCTCGAAAACATTGTCCCTGATTCTTTTCAAACTTTGTATACTCCTTCTTAAGGTTACTGAGAACAACCCCTATGAATTTGGCGGAGGTAAATTGCGTTAAATCGGAGATACGGGTGATTGAATTTCGGTGAACGTTGGCATATGGGATATGCAGAGGTTAATGTGATATATCTGTGGCTATATCGGATATCTCGAAAACATTGTTCCTGATTCTTTCCAAATTCAGCATACTCCTTCTTAACGTTACTGAGAACAACCCCTATTAATTTGGCGGAGGTAAATTGCGTTAAATCGGAGAAATCGGAGATTGAAGTTCGAAAAATGTAGGTAGCTCGGAATTCTGGGTTGAGATGATATAGCTCTGGCTGTTCGAATATCTCGAAAACATTGTCCCTGATTCTTTTCAAATTTTGTATACTCCTTCTTAAGGTTACTGAGAACAACCCCTATGAATTTGGCGGAGGTAAATTGCGTTAAATCGGAGATACGGGTGATTGAATTTCGGTGAACGTTGGCATATGGGATGTGCAGAGGTTAATGTGATATATCTGTGGCTATATCGGATATCTCGAAAATATTGTCCCTGATTCTTTCCAAATAAAGCATACTCCTTCTTAAGGTTACTGAGAACAACCTCTATGAATTTGGCGGAAGTAAATTGCGTGAAATCGGAGAAATCGGAGATTGAATTTCGAAAAATGTAGGTAGCTCGGAATTCCTGGTTGAGATGATATAGCGTTGGTTATATTCGGATATCTCGAAAACATTGTCCCTGATTCTTTCCAAACATAGCATACTCCTACTTAAGGTTACTGAGAACAACCCCTATGAATTTGGCGGAAGTAAATTGCGTGAAATCGGAGATACGGAAGATTGTATTTCGGTGAACGTTGGCATATGGGATGTGCAGAGGTTAATGTGATATATCTGTGGCTATATCGGATATCTCGAAAACATTGTCCCTGATTCTTTCCAAATTTAGCATACTCCTTCTTAAGGTTACTGAGAACAACCCCTATGAATTTGGCGGAAGTAAATTGCGTTAAATCGGAGATACGGAAGATTGAATTTCGGTGAACGTAGGCATCTGGGATTTGCAGAGGTTAAAGTGATATATCTGTGGCTATATCGGATATCTCGAAAACATTGTCCCTGATTCTTTCCAAATTTAGCATACTCCTTCTTAACGTTACTGAGAACAACCCCTATGAATTTGGCGGAGGTAAATTGCGTTAAATCAGAGAAATCGGAGATTGAATTTCGAAAAATGTAGGTAGCTCGGAATTCCTGGTTGAGATGATATAGCGTTGGTTATATTCGGATATCTCGAAAACATTGTCCCTGATTCTTTCCAAACATAGCATACTCCTACTTAAGGTTACTGAGAACAACCCCTATGAATTTGGCGGAGGTAAATTGCGTGAAATCGGAGATACGGAAGATTGTATTTCGGTGAACGTAGGCATCTGGGATTTGCAGAGGTTAAAGTGATATATCTGTGGCTATATCGGATATCTCGAAAACATTGTCCCTGATTCTTTCCAAACATAGCATACTCCTACTTAAGGTTACTGAGAACAACCCCTATGAATTTGGCGGAGGTAAATTGCGTTAAATCAGAGAAATCGGAGATTGAATTTCGAAAAATGTAGGTAGCTCGGAATTCCTGGTTGAGATGATATAGCGTTGGTTATATTCGGATATCTCGAAAACATTGTCCCTGATTCTTTCCAAACATAGCACACTCCTACTTAAGGTTACTGAGAACAACCCCTATGAATTTGGCGGAAGTAAATTGCGTGAAATCGGAGATACGGAAGATTGTATTTCGGTGAACGTTGGCATATGGGATGTGCAGAGGTTAATGTGATATATCTGTGGCTATATCGGATATCTCGAAAACATTGTCCCTGATTCTTTCCAAATTTAGCATACTCCTTCTTAAGGTTACTGAGAACAACCCCTATGAATTTGGCGGAAGTAAATTGCGTTAAATCGGAGATACGGAAGATTGAATTTCGGTGAACGTAGGCATCTGGGATATGCAGAGGTTAATGTGATATATCTATGGCTATATCGGATATCTCGAAAACATTGTTCCTGATTCTTTCCAAATTTAGCATACTCCTTCTTAAGGTTACTGAGAACAACCCCTATGAATTTGGCGGAAGTAAATTGCGTTAAATCGGAGATACGGAAGATTGAATTTCGGTGAACGTAGGCATCTGGGATATGCAGAGGTTAATGTGATATATCTATGGCTATATCGGATATCTCGAAAACATTGTTCCTGATTCTTTCCAAATTTAGCATACTCCTTCTTAAGGTTACTGAGAACAACCCCTATGAATTTGGCGGAAGTAAATTGCGTTAAATCGGAGATACGGAAGATTGAATTTCGGTGAACGTAGGCATCTGGGATATGCAGAGGTTAATGTGATATATCTATGGCTATATCGGATATCTCGAAAACATTGTTCCTGATTCTTTCCAAATTTAGCACACTCCTACTTAAGGTTACTGAGAACAACCCCTATGAATTTGGCGGAAGTAAATTGCGTTAAATCGGAGATACGGAAGATTGAATTTCGGTGAACGTAGGCATCTGGGATATGCAGAGGTTAATGTGATATATCTATGGCTATATCGGATATCTCGAAAACATTGTTCCTGATTCTTTCCAAATTTAGCATACTCCTTCTTAAGGTTACTGAGAACAACCCCTATGAATTTGGCGGAGGTAAATTGCGTTAAATCGGAGATACGGGCGATTGAATTTCGTTGAACGTACGCATATGGGATGTGCAAAGGGAAGGTGCCGTTGGGTGGGTCGTTCGGTGAAAGGGGGTAGGCCTTGAAGCGGGCGGCCTTGCGTAAGGGTTGTTGCGGGTGAGTCTAGACAGCGCCCGGAATCTGTGGCTGGAATTTCTGTGGCCCATTTCACACTGGTGTCGATACCCCTATTCATATGTATAATATGACAGTTAAAAAGTTATGCCTAGCCATACTGGGTGTGAATAACACGACGCAGGACTAAATAATGATTACGATGATGCGTCTGTGGCCGAGATGAGGCTATAATCATTCCCAAAGTGTGTACTGCACTGGTATATTTTAAAGCGTCATAAAAGCCATACCCTTCTATTTAAGGTTTTCGAGCTACGGCGCTCTGAAAATGTCAACCCCTACTTTTCAACCCTTAGAGATGACTGACAGTAACGCCGAGCTTAGCGGACCAATTAGACCCCAAATGGGGTCTATTATACTATATTTAATTAATTTAAGTTCATGGTAACTAAGGGAAGTGCCGCGTACGACGGCGGATACACAGAAATGTTGTTATTCCATTTTCTGATTATATGTGCCTCAAAACGTACTTAAATAACTTAATTTTGAAGAGGGTTAAAACAATTTTTTTTTTCAATGCTCGATTGCAAAGGTTCTTCAGTGGAAAAAATTAACAAAAATTCTAACTTACTGGCATTTTTTACTCGATTTAGGGTTTTACTGGAGGGAAATACGAGGGAAGGTAGGTAGGTATATTTACCACAGAAAACAGTGGTCTACGCAGAAGGAGCATCTACACAGGAATATAATAAACCGTTGTGTAATAATTTGCAGAGGCTTTGCGTGTATTCCAAGTATGAAATTTTGTGGACATCTGCACATGCGCAACACAGCTGAATCATGCGGATTTCACAAATGAAATCAGCAAAATAATTTGTGGATGAGACTTGACAGTGAATCGAGGGGAATTTTCAGATATTGCTGCGGCAAAGCGGCTCGACTGGGGCTGATGAAGAGGACCAAAGCGGGTTTCCGGCTCGAGAAGAGATTGTGTGACGCTCACATCAAAGGATTCTTTCGAAAACATATTAACGAGTGGGACAACGAGAAACGAATCAGGGAGATCCGTAGGAAAAGGTATATATATATATACGTATATAATACCTATAGGTGTTCCCTTCGGATCCTATAATTTGTGATCCTTCTTTTTTCGATTCTCCTCTAACAGGGGTACCAACCATCCTGATTCGACCTAAACAGCCCTGATTTCAGGAGAAAGGATTTGCGTCCTGAAAGTCCCGAGCTTAGAAACTTACGAACCGGTACCTTGGGTTCTCCCATATATCAAGAAAATGACTCTAAAAACAGGACTATACAAATTTACAAAAATGGGATTTTAGAATAATCCCATCCGACAGTTTTTGTATTTTACGGATGAATAAGTTTCATCCGTGAAAAACTACACGGTCAAAAAAATACTCAATTTACAGAGCAAATTAGTGATTCTTTTCTTTAAAACCACGATGTCTTCAGCTCTACGGTGGGTGATGTTAGGCTGAACCCACACATGGCGTATTTGCGACGTAACTGCGTCGGCGTATTCCACATGGAATCGGCAGCGTATTCGGTCGGCGCAGGTAAACAAACTACAGGCACCTAATGGAGTAACCTAAAAGTAACGGGGACCGGAAATCCTCGGACGACCGAAAAAAATCCCTCGGTAGCATGCGGCCGAATTTTCGAGCGCAATTTTTCGGCGCGGAGGAGGCGACACATTGGAATGAATCTGGCAAACTACACAGTACGCCGAAGCCGAATGGAGACGTTTTTCTTTTTTTTTTCTTCTCTTCTATTTTTCCAAGTGTTTCCACAGCCCAGTCAGATATCACGGATGTGGACTTAGCTGATTCAACTACTAAATCGACGAGACATATTTTGAAAGGTATGCTGAAAATCGAGTGGTTTTTTTCTTCAAATTTGTTGTAAAACATCAATATTTCGTTTGTAAAAGTGTCAAAATGAGAAACTAACCACACCACGTTATCTGGCGTTAAAATACAGTCGAAACCCATTTTGGGTATGTAAGAGTTCAGAGGTGTACATTTTAAAGAATCGCCAAAAATTTGCACTCATTTTGAGCTCGCTGGGCGCAGTAAAACAAATTAAGCGAAGTTCAACGTAGAATCCGATGCTGCGATAAGAAATGTGGTCGGACTGGTTGTGATAGCTACTAAACGCCCCATAACATAGGTCGTTTAAGATTTGAAGTACCTAATAAAAGAACTGCTTTACATCAGCGTCACCTCTCTTCGGCACTAATTGGGTTTCTCCGGTGCGTGTGCTGCTTCGTGATGTGAGGGTGCAATACCTCCAGCGGTTCATCAAAGGATCTTGTGGACAAGCGACAGAACGGGAAAAACTTGCCCTCGTACATCCTGATGTCTTGGAAGCATTTTTTTGAGATTTTCTTCCCTTTCCCGGTCACGGTGAAATGGATGAGCTCAATACTTTCTAGTATAGTGGGTTCCATCCAGCAACCCTGAAGCTTCTGCTGCGCCAACGCAGAACAAAGTTGACAAGTTATTATTCATGGTTGCAGTCTCCACATGCGACGGTGAACTAAGCATGAAAGGGCCAATTTTAACGTTAGAAACAAGCGTCCAGACTGTCTTCATTTCGGACAGGTGTGGTTGGAGAAGGCGTAGCCGAAAAACTCGGTCAGGAAAATACACAGACGTAATCACTTCGCAAATACGCCAAGTGAGGTATCAGCCTAAACGTGGCTGCGTCTTAGGTACATACTCAGTCAGTGTTGTAGAGGTGGGCTCAAAACTACATCATCAGCAAGGTGTAAAACAAGAAAGTAGCATCTAATTACCCTTTTTATGGAATACTCCAATAATGTCTGTCTTCTATGATGCAACACTACTGTTAAGTTTACCTACTTATTGTGGATGGCCTGTAAGTCAGAATTCTGTTGGCTGGAATGACTACAATTATGAATAATACCGTCAAACAGAGTGCAGTATTACGCTATTTCAGTTTTCCCTCAAAGACCCGCTAAAAGTATTTCACGTTCCCGACCAGGAAACTGATGAGGTCACTAAGTGGTCAGATGGAGCCCAGGCGGAGTTTGCGGCTCAGAAATAAGCTGTCAAGCAAGATGAAGATCGGAGGCATCACGTTGATGAAAGACGTCCGTTCAAGGGCCAACATCAGCGTCGAGGGCGTCAATGAGACCGCGAGCAACTTTAGAGGCACGTATGAGATGTTTGTGTCACTGTAACGGATGAGTTGGATTGTAGCATCGACGACCTCGGGTTTCCTTAGTAAGGAACTCTGCTAGGAAAAGAAAGACCGTCACATCACCAAAAGGTTAGCAACTTGGGTTTTCCACGTAACCCCCCCCCCCCAATTCCAATAATTTCGATATGCTCTTATAAATGGTGAAGTTAGCTAAATTGAAAATTCAAATGAAAAACGTCGAAATTCACATCCTGAAAACTGGAAAATTATGGTATCCGAAGATTCATCTTATTCACAATTCATAATACGATATTATGTAAAACGTCTCAAATAGGCATTTTACCGCCTCAAAACGTTCAGTCTAATTTTACACTCTGATAATATCTGTACGCGTAATCAATGAAAATCGAGGTAAGGCGTGTTTAACCCTCGAGATACTCTGGCCTCATTTCCTCCGATTATCATAAACTGTGAGCACATGAGGCTTTCTTCTCGCCATTATAATAATACATCTCAAGTAGTTCTGGTATTAGAATGCGTTATTGACTCATTTTAGACTGTTATTTCAAAGAATGAAAATCGTTCGAAGGAAAACGAGGAACAGATAACTCAGTTAAAACCTGATAAAACGCCTTACGAGTAAAATATATTATTCTGGGTATAATTTGGTATCGACGATTACCAAACTTCGGTTTATTGCGGTGTGAAGGATGACAAACTGCAGGGAAGTTGGGTTACCTGACTGAGCAAAACTTTGGAACGCGCTCCTCTAAAATTTGATCTTCGAGAGATTAGAGAGGTTGGGAGGGATTAGCTCTTCGTTTTCACGGCAGAGCAGCTGTGGAAACAAACAAATTGACGGTCACCTGTTTTGTGACTTAACAATCGTGACTATGAATTAAAATAAAACACTACCTATTTCATTGCTAAGTTACTCTATTAGTGATAAAAATGTGGATGAAAATCATAATAACACAATATTAAAGAGGCTAAGAAAGATGTCGCCAAGACAGTTGAATAAAAATAATGGAAATTAAGAAATATCACCCACGGAAAGCTACTATTATGGACTCTATATGCCGATTAAATACTATAGGAAAATGTCAACACGTTTTAGAGGGATGTTTCGAAGTAAAAAGAAGCAAAGAGGGGACATTAGACGAATGAGGGCTCATGAAGTTTTATTGGGGACATACCAAGCAAGCACTAAAATTTGGTTTGTAAAATGCGAGTTCTGAATCGGACAGAGTATTCTTAAATTAATAGTAATTCCATGGTACAGCTAAAACCTCGGATATCACTACCTCAAGTTTAGTTTGCCCTATTCGAATCGAACTTGTCAATTATGCCAGAAGGTACCAACCAACCGACCTCTACAACGCAAAGCGGAGGAGGAACTACGAAGTATAATTAAGGTTTCAATCAACCGACTGAACAATACATACATATTGAATACTTCATAAATAATTATTCGATCTGGAAGCCATGAAATTAATTTGTTACACAGGAATCGGATGGCAATCGAGGGAAGTGAACTTCACCGAGACGAGTTCAACAACTGACGTGGGAAAGAACGCATTAGCAACGGACTGGTACAAGGGAATACTTGAATATTTCACATGCCCAAACTTAGTTCGATGAGAGTTTGCATCGCTCAGTCATACAATAAAAACTGCAATAAAATCGTATCAACTTTCAACTATTTCGAAAACCAGGTTAACAACAAAATAATAAATAATTGAATATCATCAGGAACAAAAATGGACCACGCGGATTCATTGATGAAGTGGAATTCTGATTCGCAGTTACTTATTATCCTTTCCAGTGAATTGTTTCGCAGTTTGAGAGTGACATGTTCAACTTAGCGAAGGCAGGTTGAACAAGTTATGACCAGTTACGTCCTGCATTAGCATATGCAGCAACTCCCTGCCACCACATGTCGCTTTTGTTTGACATTTGCAGTTCTCGATTATAACAACGCAAAATAGTGGTTTTCAAGAGAAAAGTACAAAACGCTCCCCAGACGCCTCTCCAAAGGTTGTCAGGTTACCTAGGTATGTACTTCTAAATCATTATTATTATTTCATGGCACTACAATCCGCGAGGGATCAGGGCCTCCTGGAGTGATGTCCGCCAGTCATCTCTGTTAATTGCTGCTGCTCTCCAGTTCCGAATTCCCAGGATGGAACGCGCATCTCCCGCCACACCGTCCACCCAGCGCAATTTCGGTCGACCCAATCTTCTTCTTTTGTGGATCGTTTCGTCCAGAAGCTTATGAGGGATCTCTTCTGGACCCATTCTGGCTACGTGTCCGGCCCAACGGAGTCTTCCGACCTTTACGAACCTGACGACATCCGAATCACCGTACAGGCTCATGACTTCGGCGTTGGTTCGTCGTCTCCAGGCGAGCTCCTCCGGGTCAAACACGGCCCCCAGAATCCTACGGAGAACCTTTCTCTCAAACCGGCGCAGTTCTTCCTCAGTTGCTCTTGTTAGCGTCCAGGTTTCAGAGCCGTAGGTCAAGACTGGTCTTATAAGGGTCTTATAGAGGCGAAGTTTTGTGGCCCGTGAAATTACCCTGCTTTTCAGCTGTTGCAGGAGTCCGAAGTAGCATCGGTTAGCTGACTGGATTCTTCTATTTACTTCGGCTCTCATATCATTCTCGGCATTCACTAGTGAGCCGAGATATACAAATTCAGCAACAGATTCAAAGGTGCAGTCATTCACCTGGACTGTGTCAGGGACGGGTCTGGAGGGGTTCGCGGCCATGTACTTGGTCTTTGGCTCATTTACTTCGAGGCCAAAGTGTGATGCTGCCATCTGAAACTTGGTAAATGCTTCACACATTGAGTCGAACGTTCGGCCCACAATATCAATATCGTCAGCATAGCCCAGAAGCTGCGCCGAGCAATTAAAGATGGTCCCTCCAACCTGTATGTCTGTAGTTCTCATGGCGGCCTCTAGGGCAAAGTTGAATAATAGACATGCCAGGCCATCCCCCTGACGAAGTCCCCTGCGGGTTGTAAAGGAAGGAGATAGATCTCCGTCCACACGGACAAAACAACGGACAGACCTCATTGTGACTTGAATGAGGCGGACAAGCTTTCTTGGGACTCCCATGGTCAGCATTCCCTGGTACAATTCTTCCCTCAGTATGCTGTCGTACGCTGCCCGGAAATCAACAAAAAGATGGTGAGTCGGGATATTGTACTCATGTGCTTTTTGGAGCATTATTCTGAGGGAGAAGATTTGATCCGTGGTCCCCTTTCCTCTCATAAATCCTGCTTGATAACGGCCTATTTCCTTTTCGGCAAAAGGGAGGAGCCTCAGAAACAGGATTCTTGACAGGATTTTGTAGGCGCAAGATAAGAGGGAAATTCCACGATAGTTACCACAGTCCAGTAGGTCTCCCTTCTTGTGGATAGGACATATTATGGTGTCGTACCACTCCTCTGGAAGCGTCTCCCCTTCCCATATATCCATGATTATATTATGGAGGACTTTAACAAGCTCCTGGCCACCGTGCTTAAAGAGCTCTGCAGGCAAGCCATCAATGCCTGGAGCCTTATTATTTTTCAGGCTCTCGATGGCCTCCCGAACCTCCTCAGAGTCCGGTGGTTCCATGTCTCCATCTTGGATGTCAATATCTTGTTGACTAGTTCCCAGCTGTCCACCATTTAGGAGACCATTGAAGTGGTTCTTCCATCTTTGAAGGATCCCGTTTTTGTCGTTCAGCAGGGTCCCATCCAGATCCTTACAAGCAGTCGTGAAGGGCTTGAAGGGCCTTCTTTTCCTATTCACCTGCAGGTACAGCTCTCTTATTTTGTTCTGAACACGGAGTTGCTCAATACTCTCCATCTGTTCTGACTCCCACTTTCTTTGCTTTCTGCGGTGAGTCTTCTTCTCCCGTCGCCTCAATGCTTTGTAGAGTTCCTCCGAGCTTCTGGTTCCGTGCCGCTGTAGCTTGAGCTTGTATGCCGCATTTTTCCTGGTTGTTATAGCATCACATTCTTCGTCAAACCAGGAAGTTCTTGAGGGAGGTGGCTGGTTTCCTAGCACTTCGCTAGCTACCGTCTTCATGACCTCCTTACACGCTTCCCATTGCTCGTCTATGTTTCCCTCTACTGGAGTGCTACGGAGCTTCTGATCCATGATATCAGCGAACTGAGTCCTAATTTCAGGATCCTTGAGCTTCTCCACATTTGGCTTCGGCTGTGCTCTTCCCCTGAGGTTACGGACGGTGGAGATTCTGGCCTTTACTTTTGCCAAAACCAGATAATGGTCTGAATCAATATTGGCCCCTCGATAGGTTCTGACATCTTGCAGACCGGAGATGTGCCTGGAACTCATAAGGATGTGGTCGATTTGGTTTGTTGTGATCCCATCGTTCGACTTCCAAGTAGCCAGGTGAATTCTTTTATGTCGAAACAGGGTACTGCCAACAACCAAACCTCGAGAGGCAGCCAATCCAATCATCCGTCTACCATTGTCGTTAGTTTCATTGTGTAGACTGTTGGCACCAATGGTTGGAGCATAGACTTGCTCCTTCCCCACCTGTGCATTGAAGTCCCCAATGACTATTTTAATGTCAGCCCGTGGGGCTTGATCCAGACTTTGCTCCAGGGCACCGTAGAAAGCATCCTTGTCCTCCTCTTCTGAGGGTTCTGTCGGGGCATGAACGCTCCACAAGCTGTAGTTGTAGAACTTCCCCTTCATTCGGATATAGCATATTCGATGATCGACTGGCTTAAATCCGATTATTAGCTGTGCTGCCCTTTTTCCAACTACAAACCCCGTCCCAAAGTTATGGAACTTCTCGTGGCAGCTGTAATAGACTGTGTGGCTTGCTTTCTTCATCATTCCATTTCCAGTCCATCGGATTTCCTGGATCGCAGCAATGTCTACCCCGAAGTTGTCCAATTGTCGAAGGAGCAAATGAAGTGCTCCTGGTCTATATAGCGACAATACATTCCATTGTCCAAGTCGAAAATCAATTAGGCGGGCGTTATGTCTTTTCCGTGAGATCAGTCCGGCTTTTTTCTTTTCAGGATTCGTAGTGATTGTTGTTTTACAAGGTCGGGTTACCGGCCCTACGCTTAACCCCCAACCTGGAGGACCAGGTCTGCTGGGGACGAGTCCCCTTCAAGCTGCAGGCAGAGCTCCCTTCCTGCTTCAGGGCCGGGGATGGTGTCGCGGCCCTTACATGCCTGAGACAGGCCTATCGTGGTGCCCCTTTCAGGATACAGGAAGGTCCCTCCGAAACACGGAGGGGTGGGCCCCCTTTTAGTCGCCTTTTACGACACGCAGAGGATACGTCAGGGAAATTCTAGGCCACTCCCTGCAGGGCCAACTTCTAAATCATTGAATTAGGTATGTCAACGACTGCTTGATGTTTCCCACTGGGATCGCATTCGAAACGTGGAGAAAGGGACAGGTGGTATGCATATTATGATATGCATACGAGAACGCACTACACAAGGCCTGTTTGCTGTGGGTTTACGGCTGACTTACAAACCACAGGCAAACCGGTTTGAGAACCACCCAATGCGCTTGCGCGACGGACACCAACTTGAAAACCACTTGAATGTCACAAGCACCACGAACGGGTTTGGCCAAAACTTATTACCTAGTTACTTAATTCTAACCGTCACAAATAACTCATGCACTTCGAAATTGTACTGAGTAATTTTTGACACGTATTCGGTGTGATTTTTTGTGTGATAAAGATATGAATTAATAGGTCAAACAGTAAGATTCCATCCAGAACAAAACCCTCACTTTTCGAACCAAATTCGAACGCCGGTGACCCAGATGTACAAATTTTGAAATTTTGAACACCAGAACCAATTTCCGGAAATTCTATGCTGATTCTGAATCCAATGGAGTCGGTCAATTATTAACGAACTGAGAGCGAAGATTAATTTGCCCTCGGCGGTGCTGCCATCTGTTGAATATTCTTACAAGTTTTTTTCAGGCTATTTCTCCTTAAAGTCTATACCTAAACTCTCGATCGATTCATCGATAGGCGTGTGGCAACAACTTGATCGACTTGAGATACTTAAACGTATTATTAACAATGAATTCGTGTCACGACCTGATGAGTCCTGCATTCCCACCTTGAGGCAGCTCCCGCCATCTGTTATAGGTTATTTTGAGAATGCCTGTTCCTCTTGAAAAAAAATAAGACCGTATTAGGTTCTGCCCGGTGCCAGTCAAATTTATTCCGGGTTATCTCAGTTTTCCCATCCGCATGGAACGTGAAACGCGGAAAAGAGGAAACGTTACATGAAATACGGTAACGGACATCGATGAATTCAGTCAAACGGAAGATTCCGCCCCAGGAACAAAACTCGGAGTTTTTCAATATACATCGGGACGCCTATAAACCCTGCTCATTGCTTGTTAGAGTATTACCACCCCGGGAGTATTTTCTACCTTTTTCCACCGGTGGGGTCCCATGAAATACGAGTTGGTAGGAACGAAGGGTATGAGCAACGATATCGCGGGAGGCGGCAGAGTTAACTCATCGATTTCCCATTCCCAGTTTCCTACTGGATTAGCAACCCATCACCTTCTGCTCGCTTCCGTTCGGACTATTTTTAAACTTTTTTGCTCCATTCGGACTTTTCCTTTTCCTGTGTCCACCACGTCACATCGGGAACATTCTGAGCAACCCCCGCATCCCCTTTACAACGAATCACCCAACGTTCATTTTACGATTTTTTTTATTTCAAATCCCCTCTCCCCCAATTTTTACGGTCCAACGCTTCTAATAAGGGAAAAAAAATCCGTAACAAACAGGGGGGCTATAAACCTGTGAAATTAACTCAGAAGATTCCAATTCGAAATGACCGAGAGTCAAAATAACTTTCAACATTTACGCCAAAATCTCGTCAAGTGCTGGTGAAAATGATATATCAAACAAAACCTCGTCCGAGAAGTAAGAGTAATCCCGTTACACCAAATCTGCAGGCAGCCTTGTTGGGTCGACCTCCAAAATGTATAGAACCTAACAAGAAAACGCTGCAAATTATTACACAACGGTTAATTTATAAATGCCCCTTCTGCGTGGATCATTGTTTTCTGTGGTCAATACGTACCCTCGTGCCCCTCCCAGGGAAGTACTGGAGCCAGCCGGCCAATTACAGTTTCATAAATACGTGCTGTGTTCAAGAAGTCCGTCATTATTTATTTTTTGTTATTCATGATGCATAAAGTTTGTTCACGTTATAAAATGCCTATCATCAAAATCCAAAATAAACATCATTCTTCAAATGAAATGATATCACAGAAAAACCAACTTGAGGTCATACAACCATGCGTGATTATAATCAGTTGTTCCCTAGCAATGAAGTCTGGGCCGGATTTATACCGTTTGATTCACGATCATGTTGAGAATTTTTCGATGCCTCGAACGGCTGATTGCACAATGCTCCGTTGGTCTCAGAAAATTGTTTAGTTCAAGATCAATTTAACCAGTGAGTTTTCGAGCTAGGCGAACACAGTGGACCCCAAATGGGACCTACAAACCAAGTTGCATTAATTTTTGGTTCATTGTAACTAAGGAAACTGCGAAGTATGGCGTACGGCGGACGGACAGAATTTTTGGTTTATTTTCAATAATGAACCATTGGAATCGAGCATGAAAAAAAAATTCTTACCCCCCCCCTCAAAATTTGATGGTTTACGTTTCAAGGTATGTAGAATCCAAAACTGCAATAAAAATATTTCTGTCTGTCCGCCGTACGCCGTTTTCTTAGTTACCATGAAAGAAAATTGATGAAATTCGGGTTATAGGTTCCGTTCGGGGTCTAGTTGGTCCTCGAAGCTCGACGTTACTGTGAGTCATCTCTAAGGGGTTCAAAATAGGGGTTGAAATTTTCAAAACGCCTATACCATTTTTTTACGTGAATTTTTTACGGTTTTAAATAGTTCTTGAACTTACGAGTTTTTTAAGACCATCCGGAGCGTCGTACGTCCAGCCGTTCGTTCACAGTAAGGCCCCGAAGTTTGCACCGACAGGCATTTTCGACTCCAGTGTGAATGAAATTGTATACAATTCAAACCAAATCTCGTAACCAGAGACGCGCCCACAATAGGAAATTTGGCGGAGATGAAATCATTGCTAGGGATCACCCGATTATATTGGCGGAGTATGAAGTCGAGTTGGTTGTTCTGTGATATTATTTCATTTGAAAAATGATGGCTTTTTTGGAGTTTGTTGGTAGGTAGTGAAACTTGAACAAACGTTGAAGTATTATTGATGGGTAAATTATTACTACGGTAAATCATTACTCAACGGTAAATTATTACACAACGGTTCATTATACCATCTACGTAGAAGGGGCTGGAGTTTGATGGTAGGTACTTTCGCAACTTTTTTCACTCCTCATCAACAATTTCTTTTCAGAACTTCATTATGTGTGTTTCCTTTTGTTAGGTACTGTTTGTCATCGGCAGAATTATTTTAGCAACATTTAACTCGTGATTTAGGTAGGTAACTAGTAACATGTACGGGGTTAGGTACTAACCTACGGAGGGTCTGCGATCTACATAATATGTATAGAATAGTACATATCATAAATTATATAGACGGGTTATCTATACATAGAGCTGTGATCTGTAACGGAAGGGTATTCTATACAAAATAATAAACCGTTGTGCAGGGATTTGCAGCGTTTTTTTATTGGTTTATTATTTTCAATAATGAACCTTTGGAATCGAGCAAGAAAAAAAATGTAACCCCCTCAAAATTTGTTGGTTTCCGTTTCAAGGTATGTAGATTCCGAAAATGGAATTAAAAAATTTCTGTCCGTCTGCCGTATTTCGCTTCGCACTTTTCTTAGTTAACATGAACCAAATAAAATTTTGTTTGTAGGTCCCATTTGGGGTCTAGTTGGCCCGCGAAGTGATCCAAGCAGAAGGGGCATCTATGCAGGTAAATAAACCGTTTCGTAATAATTTGCAGCGTTTCCATTTTCGGATTTTACGTGCCTTGTCATGGAAACCACCAAGTTTTGAGGAGTGAAGGGGGGGGGGGGGGGTTTAAATTTTGTTAATGTTTTATTCCAAAGGTTCACTGTTGAAAATAATAAACCAAAAGAATGAGTTTGAATTATAAATCTAATGCCAATATAAACAAAACCTAATCCGACTAATAACCCCGGAAACCCTGCACGAGGAAACAGCCCGTCTCGGGGTGGCAAACCGTATATCATAAGAGCTGGAGCCATTAGGGACCTTTAGCTTTATTAATTGGCTTTAAATGACCCTTAGGGTTTCCCTAGACTATCGCCCACTACCGGTTACTGCTTTTTGCGTCCAAAAGCTTCTCTGCCTCAGTGCCTCGCCCTCTGACTATACAGAAAAGCGATTCAACTTCGAATGATAATTCGTCTTCTGCTTCGTCGAATACTCATCCAATTAATCAAAGGAGTTCTGGAAGCGGGTTTTTCGTCCTCGAGGTTGCCTTTTAAACCGACGATAATGAAGGGAGAGATTGATCGAACGTCTACTCCCGTTTGCCACCAAATAAATCGGTTCGATTGGGGGTTTCGCCGTCGTGACTTTGGGGATTTGGCCATCGTCTGATGTTGTAATTCATTTGATGGCTTACTGTTTGCTTTGTTGAGGTCAGTCTCTGCAGTAATAGGTAGGTACTACACAGGTGCTTTAAGAAAATTTTACTTAGAGTTGTACTCAAGCTTTTGGTATAATAATCGTTACAAACATGCGTCACGAATTTCGACCACGGAACGTGGAATAAATTGCCTGTTTAATGCATCCGAACTCCACTATAACGAAAGCTGAATGGTACGAGTCGAAGTGATCAACTATAACACAGCTTTAATCGTCATTTTTATTCCTGCCCCCAGATATTACCTTCATTTTCTAATATCCATTAGCGAAGGACGAAAATTACATAATCAAAAGCAATGACTGCAAGGCGCAATAACGTCACAACCACGACTCAGGAAGGAGGGTAGAAACTTATAATTATAGAAAAAGTAAGGAAATATTCATTTTAAGCAGCACTTCAGAGGGATAAGACATGACATATGACTTGTGAGACGAAATCGAACTCCCCAGCTATTTAATCGTGAGTTTTGGTAATTTTTCAAAAATTTCTTAAGCTTATCTTGGCCCACTGAATCGCTTCATGTAGGTATACTCAGTAGCGGTGCGTGGCTCTGAAAACGGTGGGGCACCAAACCAGAACACAAAACCAACAGATTTGTCTACAAAATACCCCAAGGCAACAACACCCTTATCTTATTTACTGATAGTGATATTCAGCAAAGCTTGTCACTTTTAATCAACACTATCGTCATACGAAAACGTCGACAATTTCTATTGCAACTTATCCAACGAATTCATGTGTTACAAAAATATAGTAAACTGAAATACAACAAAACAGTGACCCGTCGGCCGGTACCTACTTGAATGGAGAAGCTATATTGACTAGAAGCTGGGTTGACGCCGATCAATCCACAAACCAAAGATCACAGACAGCAAGCAGGGCAAAACGCACGCAGGTACCACAAATAAAAATCTGTCATCGTAATCGGACCGAACGTAAGACGCACAAAATTTGACGCAAAAAATAAATGACAATTGAAAATTGACAACAGACTCAACAGAGAAAGCGAATGTGATTCAGATACAACAAAAACAAATCGGAAGAAGAAGCATCTCGTATCGAGATGACAAATTGAATCGAATGGATTGAATCGATTGTGAAATGAATGATTTTGAGGTGGAAATCAGATTCTGGAGACAGGGCCCAAAGTGGGCGTGGCAAACAACATTTTTACTCGACTGAGCATGTGCGGCCGGGCCATTTTTCTCGGTTGCCATGGGAACACTAGGTCCCAGGACCTACCTGCCAGTTTCTGGAGCCTACGTCTGGATTTCGATTCAGGACATCAATTACTGTCCCTACATTCCGATAACTCGGAATCTATTAGAATATTGAATATCCATAGCCAGAGAAATCTGGCGGGCCACTGTTGAACTGTGTGAAAAATGCTAGGTACAGTGTAGGAAGGGAAATTCAGATGCCAACTGAACAATGGTTGGTCTTTTTAGTGATTTTGGGTGCCGGGGCAGCGGCCGAAGTGGCCTTACGGACGCAACGCCCCTGGGTAAGTATACTTATATAGTTTTTGATGCCACGACTGCGCTTCAAGTTGAGAACTGAACTTAGATGGTTAAACCAGTAAACGTTAGGTAAGTATATTTGTTTTTGGGTGCAGGTACTAACGTGCAGCTTTTAGGTCAGCGGACCCACTTGTGACTGACCGAATATTGTAGCTCAAGACTTTACCTATGATAATATTGATATCACCTGGGATGTTTCGAGAGAGGATTTGCCAAACGGTAGCAAAGATAATCAAGCCCCGTCTCGATATTTGCCCTCATTCCATAATGTATATAACAGCAGCCTGCATAATCAGATCTACGCGGCAGCGTCAGAATTAGCAGATATCGAAGTGACAGATGGATTCGGGGCGATGGTTATGGGCGAGCAAATGATTAAGGGGGGCAGTGCACGTGATGAGCTTCGTGGTGTGGGGCGTGCTACGGTGAACGCCTACAGACAGTAATACACGATAGCGAGGGCACGAAACGCCGTTCGTTCCTCAACACCTTCCGAGCATTAATTACAGCCCCGTTGTCGTATAGGTGATTATCCCTAGCTCGATGCAATTGTTACGGAGCTAACGACAATTTAAACCCTGCACCCACCCGAGCGCCCGCGTTTCAATGCCTTTCCGAAGGGCCGTGGGTAGGTTATACCGATAACGGCACCTTTCGTTTTAGTACCTACGTTTTGAACACAGGTGTTTCGAACTATTGAAACGAATGGCCGTGTTCGACGTCCCAACTACCTCCACCTATTCGCAAGAAATGTGGAGTTCGATGGATTGCAACGCCACAGTTTGTTGTAGGACGTTTTTATAGATGTTTCGTCTTCCATCGATCCTTTTAGAAATTCGAATCCCAAGAGTCACTGCACCCACCATCACCCATCAAACCAATTTGTACCCAGGTGGAAACAAGTTTTTGAAAAGTCCTGTCACTCATGTATAAAATTATAATTTGTGTAACAAGTTAGCTCAGTGAAGTCGTGGGTATGTTGCGGCGATAACTCCACCTTTAGTAGAGTGTCTACCTGTATTTTGTACCCTTCTATATCATTAGCACCACTGTTCCACAAGAATTAGGAAACCACATTACCGAACATATACCTAGGTGTTCTGATTGATACTGATCCGTTTTAAATAGTTTGCATATTTGCACATTTAGTCAGAAACGTGAAAATCGACCGGTTGTAATGTAGACGCCAAGAAGAGCTTACGGTTATGACGAACATCTCTCACACGTTCTTGTAAACATAATTCCATGACCCATTAATTCTCTTTGAGGAAATTTGTTCCACAACTTCGAGGTATTTAGGTACCTACTGGTTCCATCACCTATGACCCGGGAAACTGACACCCATGAACTCAGCAATGGTTCCATCCCAGCAAAGTTATGTACATCCAAGTTCAGTTTTAGCGAATTTTCAAAGAAAATGACGCATATTCATGTGTCCAAAATTTTTAGAACATGGGTCAAGAATTTTTGAAATTTTCTTTAATAGGCAAATCCGTTTCGAAGTATCTTGAATTCATCCCTAGATTTTAACAAAAATGTATATGTATGGTACGTATTTACATACATATATATATATATATATATATATATATATATATATATATATATATATATATATATATATATATATATATACTCGGCCCTTCGGGCCTCGCCAGGGGGCAAGCCCCCTGGACCCCCAAAGGGGGCTCCGCCCCCTCGGAACGGCTTCGCCGTTCCTCACCCCCGAAGGATGTGTTCTTATACTTCGTATAACAAAGGAGAATTTGCTATGCAATTTACCCCCCCCCCCCCCACACCACCAACACACAAAAAAATAAAACGATTCTGTTTAAACGTTATTTATTTACATTTATTTCTGAATGTAGGTAACTAGTTATTCATAGGTAACAAAGATAACGTTGGTAATTCTTTATCACATTCCTCTTTGTGCTCATCTTTATCACGTTCCTCTTTGTGCTCATCTTTATCACATTCCTCTTTGTGCTCATCTTTATCACATTCCTCTTTGTGCTCATCTTCATCACATTCCTCTTTGCGTGACGCGTTTTTGTGACAGGATATTGTGACAGGACATTTTTTTCACATGACCCCCGGCGTTAAAATTGCATAGCAATTAATATATTTACTTATGTCACTCCAGACGATATCTGTCCTTGGGTATATGATAAAATTTTCAAATTTCGCCAAAACGGTCGTATTGCCAAACAAAAGGATGAGTTCGAAGACGAGCAATTTTCAAAAATTCTAAGGGAGCCAAATTTGAGTTTTTAGGGGGTCAAAAATCGGTAATAACGGCTAAAATAACGAATAATTGACGTAAAAATCACTGAAAATGGTACGGAAGGGTGAGTAAAGAAAGAAATTTTTTTTCTTTTTCTAATTCATATTTTATTAAGATCCAAGATACATATCTTATTAACAATGTTCTTCTGACCTAATTATATTACAATACATGGCATTTAGGGCTAACGATACATAACTTAGTCCTTTGTCTTTCCGATTTATTGCACACACTCACTTCCTACACAAGCTCATGTGGTTTAGTGCGCTTAAGGTCTGAAGGTCGCGATGTAGAGCGTCGTTGCGGATAAGTATACCTCGGCGCATCGTAGTACCATAATATTCTGAAAGCGTTGTACAATCTGCCTGTTTGATGGGGCCGTGCAGCCCCACAGTTGTGCTCCGTAGACCCACGAGGGCCTCAGTACTTATTGAGTGTACAGAAGCAGTTTATTTTGAAGTGACATCGTAGATCTCCGGCCAATGAGCCAGTACATTTTCCTGAATTTTAAGACAAGTTCTGTCTTTTTTCTTTCTCACGTGTTCTTTCCACTGGAGCTTGGCGTCTAGCGTCATGCCCAGGTATTTGGCGTGATTCGAGTAGGGAATCACCACATTGTTGAGAAAAGCCGGGATTTAGTTGATCTTACAGTTGGTGAAATCGACGTGCACCGACTTTGTCCCGTTCAGTTTGATTCTCCATTTAGCGGTCCAGCGAGTGATTTTGGAGATTGATAAGAAAGAAAATGTGGATTTTTTTTTTTAAACACAGAACCGGGGTCAAATTTGGATTATTGAGGGTATCAAGGGCTAAAATCAATATTAATTCACCTGACGTTGTGGGGGATGGTGAGTGACGACAGAAAGAGGGACTATTTCAATTATAGAAATATTTTTCTCAAAAAAGAATGGGTGAAATCTGATTTGACAATGATCAAAAATCGTTAAAAATTGCTAAAATCACGAACAAAATTATTATGATTTTTTTCTTAACGAAATGATTTCTAGCTATATCATCTTTTTACACAATTTCACGAATTTATATTTGAAAACGCTTATAGCCATGATGCATGTCTGGAACATTATTATTTTTGTTATACTTACTCGTAGGTAGCCTTTTTAAGTTGGTTTAGTTCCTGGCATCACTGTTGTCATGGGTTTAATTGCATTCCTGCATTAAATCTACCTACATTTATTAGCACTGACAAGCGGCAAGAAACGCATGGCAAAACATACCTTGGGAACAGACCGGTTATATCCATAGCAAGTTCCAGCCACCCACTTGAAAATGCGGTCCTTCGTCCATATAAACAATGACAAGCCGATCTCCGGTCAACCCTCGGTCCCTTCTGTATAGAAAGTGAGGCAAAGCGAGAGGGAATTCCGCCTGTACCTGCCCACTACGGCAGATGCAGTGCATTCCCGACGATTCCCTTCTCTTGTTTTCCTTCCTACGGCTTAAACCTGATTTGAAATTTCAATTGCTGCCGGTTTTGCTACGAATGGAGGACTGAAGGTTGGCTGCGGCTGACGGGAACGACCGCTGTTGCTCAAGTCCTTTCATGCGCCGTATTACGGACCAGCCCCCTACCACCGACTCTACTACTACTCGATGAATGAATGCACTCTACGACCACTGTACCTATTCAATGGGCAGATGGATAGTTCCGCATTCGCATGCTACCTAGCAAACTAGCACAATGTGTCGGTCTGATCAGGTCTGATTTGGCCAAATTATTGTCCAAGTACAATCTGTTACTGAATGCGGCATCGAAATGTACCTATAGCTCTTCAACGTCGAACAATTTGTGTTCATTACACCATACAGCTCCTTATACGTCATGAAAGTTGACTCGTTGAATCAATTAAAAAAAAAAATAATAACAATCTTTAACCATTTTCGTTGTTGTTGCTATTCAAAAATCCGAAAAACAATCTTAGAAAACCTTGAACTGCAAAGGTGCAACTGATACTGAATCAAACTCCGAGTCGAATACGACAAACTCCCAGCTATGCAAGCGAACTGAACTTTAAATTACTTATACACATTTTAAGAAAATTAATTTTCCTGTTGAAAAAAATTGAATATGTGGTCCACTTTTGGCGCATATAGTGAATTAACACTTAAGCTCTTAGCTCATTAGTGACGAACTTGAGAATTTATACTTTTTAAAGTTGTACCACTTCATTTTATTTGTCTCATATTCTTTATAATATAATAAGGAACAAGAATAGTATACTAAAAGATTAGATAAGTTGATTTTTGAAACTAATTTTCCACATTAACAACCTTATCACTGTTTGAATGAACAGTATTTTAACCGTACGAATGTTTTCACCGTATGAATGAACAGTATTTTCTAGTGAATGAACCCCGACATTCCAGTTAATGAATATTACATTCCTAGGCACTTTTCCGGCGCATTCTTACCAAGGTAGTTTCTTTTGAGTCTTTGATAAGTAACCATCATCACTCAAGCAATACAGAACCTACGCTCGATCTAAAAACAACGAAATAACCTTCCACCCAGCGAATGGACGGTCGTTCATTCACTGGTTGGGTATCTAAGCTCCCAGTGCATTAACACCCCAAAACTCTCATCCAATTCGGAAATATTTTCTCCCACTCAATCAACTTCACTGAAGAAAAACATAACAACAAGAATACAGCGCAAAATTGACTGATTTAGCATTTTGCTGAGCTCCAAACACTAATCCCCATACAGCGGCGAAGTGGTAATCTCCCTGTACCTGTGTAAGGCAGTTAGGCGAACACGAAGAGCAAGAAGCGCTTTAGGATGCGCAGACTTTAACCCGCCATCTATGAGATGTTGATGGAGCTAAAGAGAAAATCCGTTCCTACTAGAGTTTACCATAACCCTTATCATTCCCAAAAATAATCTCTTACTGCTCATTCACTGAGGGGTGTTCATTCACTGGACAAGTCACCCTATGTTTGGCTATTAAAAAAAAATCTTTTCTAGCTATTTTCCAGGAGGCTATTTTCTTTCATGTGGTTCATGCGGTGGATGGAAGTCGAGACCTTAGGCATTGACATTAAGCTATAATTGAGGCACGTGAAGGTTGGGCGTAGAATAACGTCATTCAAATATAGTGCAGGCTTTGATCGCAACGAGGTGAAATTAATTTTCCTGTTGAAAAAGTAATTTAAAATTGAACTCTAAATTACTCGTACTTATATACATTTTAAGAAAACTAATTTTCCTATTGAACAAGTTGAATTTGTGATCCATTTTTGGCGCATATAATTATGTAAGGCTACCGAAAAAAATATTTTCTAGCTATTTTCCATTTCGTTCATGTGGTTCATGCGGTGGATGGAAGTCGATAGCCTAGACATTGATACTGAGCTATAATTAAGGGACGTGAAGGTTGGGCGCCGAATAACGTCGTTCAAATAGTGCAGGGTGTTTTGGTCGCAACGAGTTGATATTAATTTTCCTGTTGAAAAAGTAATTTAAAATTGAACTCTAAATTACTTACATACATTTTAAGAAAACTAATTTTCCTGTTGAACAAGTTGAATTTGTGATCCATTTTTGGCGCATATATGCACGGCTCCCGAAAAAAATATTTTCTAGCTATTTTCCATTTCTTTCATGTGGTTCATGCGGTGGATGGAAGTCGATAGCCTAGACATTGATACTGAGCTATAATTAAGGGACGTGAAGGTTGGGCGCCGAATAACGTCGTTCAAATAGTGCAGGGTGTTTTGGTCGCAACGAGTTGATATTAATTTTCCTGTTGAAAAAGTAATTTAAAATTGAACTCTAAATTACTTATATACATTTTAAGAAAACTAATTTTCCTGTTGAGTAAGTTGAATTTGTGATCCATTTTTGGCGCATATATGCACGGCTACCGAAAAAAATATTTTCTAGCTATTTTCCATTTCTTTCATGTGGTTCATGCGGTGGATGGAAGTCGATAGCCTAGACATTGATACTGAGCTATAATTAAGGGACGTGAAGGTTGGGCGCCGAATAACGTCGTTCAAATAGTGCAGGGTGTTTTGGTCGCAACGAGTTGATATTAATTTTCCTGTTGAAAAAGTAATTTAAAATTGAACTCTAAATTACTTACATACATTTTAAGAAAACTAATTTTCCTGTTGAACAAGTTGAATTTGTGATCCATTTTTGGCGCATATATGCACGGCTCCCGAAAAAAATATTTTCTAGCTATTTTCCATTTCTTTCATGTGGTTCATGCGGTGGATGGAAGTCGATAGCCTAGACATTGATACTGAGCTATAATTAAGGGACGTGAAGGTTGGGCGCCGAATAACGTCGTTCAAATAGTGCAGGGTGTTTTGGTCGCAACGAGTTGATATTAATTTTCCTGTTGAAAAAGTAATTTAAAATTGAACTCTAAATTACTTACATACATTTTAAGAAAACTAATTTTCCTGTTGAACAAGTTGAATTTGTGATCCATTTTTGGCGCATATATGCACGGCTACCGAAAAAAATATTTTCTAGCTATTTTCCATTTCTTTCATGTGGTTCATGCGGTGGATGGAAGTCGATAGCCTAGACATTGATACTGAGCTATAATTAAGGGACGTGAAGGTTGGGCGCCGAATAACGTCGTTCAAATAGTGCAGGGTGTTTTGGTCGCAACGAGTTGATATTAATTTTCCTGTTGAAAAAGTAATTTAAAATTGAACTCTAAATTACTTACATACATTTTAAGAAAACTAATTTTCCTGTTGAACAAGTTGAATTTGTGATCCATTTTTGGCGCATATATGCACGGCTCCCGAAAAAAATATTTTCTAGCTATTTTCCATTTCTTTCATGTGGTTCATGCGGTGGATGGAAGTCGATAGCCTAGACATTGATACTGAGCTATAATTAAGGGACGTGAAGGTTGGGCGCAGAATAACGTCGTTCAAATAGTGCAGGCTGTTTTGGTCGCAACGAGGCTATACCACCCACGGCTCGAACATGTTAGCAGACTTGTGAAATTTAATCCACCTCTCTGGTCTCTGGTTAATTGCGAGCAACCCCTCAAAATCCCGTCGTCAGTTTCAACGCCACAATGTAGACAAACTCGTTCATCAGCGGAGCTCGAGTTATTTGGACGGAGTTGAAGGGGGGGTTTGCTATGCTGCGGTCTTTGTTATAAGTAAAACCCGGAAGTTGACGTTACCTGACTCGAGTGACTACAGCGAAGAAATCCGAGTAGAAATCGACTCAACGGTTTTCCAGCTGTTCCTTGTTTGGCTCAATTGAATTCGCTCAAGTAAGTTAATAATTCATCAGCGATTGACACTGAAATTTGGGATCATATTCATCTAGGGATGACACAAAAAGAACCATTGTACAGAGATGACGACGGTGTGAACTCAAGTTGACCTTCAGTAGTGTCATCTCACACATGACCCCGATCTCAATGTTCGAATAATTCCTGACAATCATGAAGAATCCTAAATTAACAAGAAATGACGCCAGGGCTCGGGAAACAATGACCTACGCAGAAGGGACTTTTTTGAATTCTATTTTCGGATTCTACGTACCATGAAACGGAAACCGTAAAATTTTAAGAGGGGAAAACGGCAGAAAACTGATTCAAGAATTTATCTTAATATTATATGAATAATTAAAAATTCAGTTATTAGGAGAGGAATTGGAAAGGTCGAGAACACCAAAAACTAAGACGATCAAAAACGGCAGTGACCAATGACGCCGCAAGAAGCTGCCGTATCGTCAGCAAAGTTTGTATACCATTAGTTTTCTTCTTACTGCTCAGCCATCCCTAGCAAAGTTAGTACCTAGGCCTAGGTAACCTTGGAACTGCAGGTAAATTTCACGATTTTCGACGGTCTCCAAGGTGTTTTTTTCCACTGTGCCCCGCCTCATACGCCGTACATCGTAATGCCTTTAGCAGAAAGTGCTCTATTCTCATTCAACATCCCCTTCTCATTGTAGAACTTCATGAATTTTCATCAAAAGAGATCAGATTAACTGTATTCCTAACACCGCCCTTTTTCCGCCACCTTTCGTTCTTTGAACGCGTAAAAGCTTTTAGCGAAGGGACAATGAACTTGTGGAAACTATAATCTATTTTGACGCGTGGAATATAAAGCTTTATTATGCTGCTACCGTCAGAAGGCTCTTTCCTAAAAAAGTGCTGGGTCTTCGTTCGATTATTCAGCAAAATGATGAAACAAGACGTCTTCCGGAACTATCGATAGGTATTTCCCATCGGGAAAGATTCGGGTATCTATCTGATATAAAAGTTGTGGAACGAGTAGGGATGACTGCTGTCAGTGATTATTCGCGCCACTATGGTCAGCGCCGGATTTAGGTTTGTTGCGGCCCTGGGCCTATATCTATAAGCGGCCCCCTGGGTATAATAAATTCAATTATTTTATATTCTTATTATTTTAAGATGAACATAAAGGCGAGATTTAAAGATGGCATAATACCATAATATGACCATTTTTCTTTCGTTCAAAACCCTATTATGTCAAAATAACATGCACTAGCCATTATATATATGTATGCGTTTCTTAAGCCAGATTTTTTATTTATATCCCCAATTTAAAAAAGGCAAAAAACCTCAGCCTTGCGGCCCCCCGAGGCTTGCAGCCCAGTCGGCCCATAGGTAAATCCGGCGCTGACTATGGTAGAGAGTTCTCTGGACCACTTTTTAGGGACACCACTCAGGGGCTAGGCTGTTGCCTTATTGTTTTCGATATGGAATCGAAGGAAACAAACTCAATCCGAGAGTAAAACTAAATATAAATCCGTTTCACACTCCAATTTGCCTTTTCGATTACATCTTTGGCAGCTCCTTTACGATCGCATCCTTAAATGGCGACAGCGTAATGGATAAACTCTTATATATTTCATGAAGATGGATTGATAAATTTTCCCCTTGTGAGAGCCCTATTCAGTATGGCTGATGACAACTAGCAAAGTAATGTCAACTCACACATACCACGGGAGGAAGTCAGTAGAGGTACTTATCCATGGTTGGGCTAAAGATAACACGAATACGGGAAACCCGGCCACCGCGTCGAAGGGGGGGGGGGGGGGTAAAGTTCGGTGTTTTGGTTGTGGTTTATTTGTTTGATCTATTTCAATAGCCACTAATCTTTTCACAAAAAATTCCAAAATTAATTTTTCTTATTTCAAATTGTCCAAAATGCAAATGAATCTGGTAAAACCAACATAAACGCGGATATTTAAATGACCAAAAAACGTAGTGGACAACAGTGTTCGAACGAAGACAAGCCCTAATAGTCGACATGTAGATGAAGCAGGTAGGTACCTCCTTCCTGTTACTTCGAAAATTCACTCATGAGGCCATGCTGCAACACGAACTGTTTTTTCATGGTTTTTCGATAGGCCACGCATACGTGTGGTGAAAGGGTTTATCATAAGCCGCAATTTTCCGGGTGGTTGTCCATCACTAACAATGAAGTACTTGACAATAACAAAATTCCATGAAACTCCGAAGAAGACGATGAGCCTGATAAAGGCTCATAGAAACATCATTTTCTAAACGTTCAGATGTTGATATGAAGCTCATGAAAACATCCGTCCGAACAGTGGAGCTCACAGTCTCTAGAGGCGGTGTTTGATAAATGTTTTAAGCATCTTTCGCTCAGGCTCTTTCCTCTATACTGAACCCGAATAAATGTTGCCTCTCATTGTTTCTATTTTTCTTTTTACCCCTTCTCGTATCTCTTCGTCGTTCTAATGGACGTCCCAGGGCATAAAACATAGAGGGCCCAGAGGTTTCGGCGGTCTAAGACAGAGAGAAAAAGGGTCGCGAAGTGATGCCCAGAGGGATCTCACAAGATCGTCTTTCTGATGTAAACAACATCATTCATATTTCATGGTGGGAGAAATCTTCAATAACACGGTCTTTTCCGTCTTCCACTCGATAAAGAGACCTTGCGAGTGGTACCAGCCTGAATTGCGAATCTATCTTGGGATTTGATGTACCAACTACCGATTATTTACCTGCGTAATTCAAGAAAAACACGTTGCGTTGAAAACCCGTTTTTTCCTACGGTAAATACTCAAAACTGTTGTTCTTGGCAACAAAGAAGCAAACGCCCTTGACAAAGCTTATTTGATTCAGAGGGTATAGTAGTTGGGAACTAGTTGGGAACAGCGACCAAGACACTGTTAACACGACAACAAAAGTAGGGGTTTTGGTTTATTATTCTGTGAATAATACACCTATGTATGTACACAAAATTTTTTCTTTTCCGTTTCAAGGTACGTAGATTCCAAAAATGCAATGTCCGTCCGCCGTACGCCATATCACGTGTACAGGCTTCATTTTCGGTCTAAAAAAGTCGTTCTTTCGCACACATGCTCCATTTGGGCCCTAGTTGTGTCCCGAAACTTTTCAGCCCGATCGGAATATATCCAGAGGAGTTATGAGTGAAAATTTGTATAAAAATAGGTACTTTTTGTGTTTTAGTAACATAGTAGTAAAATGAGCTTTTGAGGTATCGTTTTCCATGTTTTTGGGGACGAGAAGACCGAATATGAAGTCGATTTTGACCAAAGAGTGGAAAATTGAGGTTCTACCAAAGATTCAGCTGCCAAAATTGATTTTTTATGAGGCAAAAATCTGGAAAATCGTCTGAAATCACCATCAATTTGTATAATAACACTAGAAAAAGTGTCAACACGTGGATCAAGACGATTAAATGCTACAATCAATGATCAAAGGTACTTAATTTGAAAAAAAAAGGAGCGTAGTACCTACCTAATTCAAGTTTTAGGGGCCAAAAGTTGTGGAAACCACCAGAAATAGCTATTTCAATTATTTTACATGAAAGAAACAATAAATAAACAGCCAGCATTTCTGTAGACCAATAAAATAATAGAATAAAAACCCATGTGACAAGGACTGTGCAGCGTTTTGGTTTATTATTCTGTGAATAATACACCTATGTAATCGCTCAGCAAAAAATTTTTATAACACCCCCTCAAAATTTTTTCTTTTCCGTTTCAAGGTACGTAGATTACAAAAATGCAATGTCCGTCCGCCGTACGCCGTCCGCCGTATCACGTGTACAGGCTTCATTTTCGGTCTAAAAAATTCGTTCTTTCGCACACATGCTCCATTTGGGCCCTAGTTGTGTCCCAAAACATTTCAGCCCGATCGGAATATACCCAGGGGTGTTATGAGTGAAAATGTGTATAAAAATAGGTACTTTTTGCGTTTTAGCAACATGTTGGTAACATGAGCTTTTAAGGTATCGTTTTTCATGTTTTTGGGGACGAGAAGACCGAATATGAAGTCGATTTTGACCAAAGAATAGAAAATTGAGGTTCTACCAGATGTTCAGCTCCCGAAATTGATTTTTCATGAGTCAAAAACCTGGGAAATCGTTTGAAATCACCATCAATTTGTATAATAACACTGGAAAAAGTGTCAACAGGTGGATCAAGACCATTAAATGGCACTACCAATGATCAGAGATAATTTATTTAAAAAAAAGGAGCGTAGTTTATTCGAGTTTTGGGGGCCAAAATTGGTGGAAACCACCAGAGATAGCTATTTCAATTATTTTATATGAAAGAAACAATAAATAAACAGCCAACATCTCTGTAGGTATGTCCAATGGAATAATAAACCCATTTGACAAGGACTTTGCAGCGTTTTTACTCTCCGGTAACATCAGGTGCGAGAGTTATGGAGGTTTGAAAATCGCTGTTTTTCACGTTACACACGATCAGGAAAGGTGAGGGTAATAATTCGATATGCCCATACATTTCGAATGATTCTGTTCTACGGCTAATAATGCTAGTGAGTTTCCATGTCTCGAAGCCGTGCCAAAGAAGACCAGACAACACAACACAGCACCGAAGAGTGCCAACTCACGAAAATACAGTGTCATTCAGGGTACAGTATTATTGACTGACGTTATAGGTAGGTAACTGACGGCTACCGAAATGTCGCTAGGTTAGTACCAAATTCTGGATACGATGATGTGTTTGAAGCGGAATGGGCACCGACTCACGCACGGCCTGATTAGTATGCATTGTTTGTTAATTAGGTTCGAAGGGAGCGGCCCTCATCAGGAGGCGGTGCCCTTACGATGGCGATGCGCCAAACTTAGCACCCATTGTTACCAAAAACCACGCGACCAACTTGTATGCCAACGACCATCTCGACTTAAATTACGGTTACAACGTGCCTAAGGAAGAGTGTGAAAGCCCCGACAACTAGCAAACTAACAAAACGCTGAAAGAATAAAATGGTCGCTCAAGTCCAACTAAAAATAACGCAATTTCTCAACAAATCAAATCGATAAGTTGAACTATTAGCGCCTAACAGTTGCTTTTTTTTTGTTCAGCAAGTTAATCGAAGTTTTCGGGCTCATACCTGCATAACCTTCTTCGCCATTGATTAGCGATTGTCTTAGAAAGTACCTAATTAACCATTGATTAGAAAGTACCTAATTAACCAGCTTCGATTTTGATTCATACAGCGGAATCGTTTTGAAATAATGGTTCAATGAATAAGTAATCATGCACAAGCAGACATGTTAATTTTCATTTTGACATTTTTTTTTCTTTTCGACATTTTCTTTTTCTTTTCGGCATTATTTTTTCTTGCCGACATTTATTTTCAACATGTTATTTTTCAACATTATTTTCGACTTTCCGACACGTTATTTTTTTCTTTTCGACATTTTCTTGCCGGTAACACCGATATTTCGAACATTCCAGTCCCCCCCTAAGCGTTCAACATATCAAGTTGCGATTGTAGTACGTCTTGTAACCCTAAGAGAATGAATTTAACTTATTAATTTAACTTTATTTATCATCAAGATTAATATTCCTTTTTGCGCGATTTTCAAGAGGCAGAAATCCCTTGATTCCAGGGCACAAGGCATCCTGCTATGTCCCGAAGTACACAAACTGCCGCCCAGCGACCTTTCCTGGCTCGGAACCGAGTTTAACACCCCATTAGCAGAGGGCTTTCAAGGGCCCAGTCCCGTCTTCAGCCCAGGGTTTCCCCTCTCGGCCATCCCTTCAGTCAATTTAGTTAATTGTTAATTCCGGGGAGGTTGTTCTCCCTCCTTAACTCATCCAGTTTCCGCAACTACACGGACTGGCACCGAACTTACAAGGTTTCCCATATTTACCGACGTATCTTGCTGTAACGGAATGTGAACTAGCGAACTATTTATGCTGGTTAGCAACACCAGTTGACTCTACATAGAAGAAAAAACGCTGCAAAGTCCTTGTCACATGGGTTTATTATTCTACTGGTCATCATTCTACAGAGATACGAATAAGGTATAATTTTTTTTTTAAATAAATTATCTCTGATCATTGATAGTACCATTTAATCGTCTTGATCCACCTGTTGACTCTTTTTCCAGTGTTATTCTACAAATTGACGGTGATTTCAGACGATTTCCCAGGTTTTTGACTCATAAAAAATCAATTTCGGGAGCTGAACATCTGGTAGAACCTCAATTTTCTATTCTTTGGTCAAAATCGACTTCATATTCGGTCTTCTCGTCCCCAAAAACATGAAAAACTATACTTTAAAAGCTCATGTTACCAACATGTTGCTAAAACGCAAAAAGTACCTATTTTTACACACATTTTCACTCATAACTCCCCTGGGTATATTCCGATCGGGCTGAAAAGTTTCGGGACACAACTAGAGCCCAAATGGAGCATGTGTGCGAAAGAACTATTTTTTTAGACCGAAAATGAAGCCTGTACACGTGATACGGCGGACGGCGGACGGACATTGCATTTTTGGAATCTACGCACCTTGAAATGGAAAAGAAAAAATTTTGAGAGGGTGTTATAAAAATTTTTTGCTGAGCGAATACATAGGTGTATTATTCACAGAATAATAAACCAAAAGATGAGAGGAAAATGAAAATTAAGATCTGGGGCCCGTTCCTAAAGACTTCACTCTTCAATCTGCACTCTTCAAATCCACACTCTACAACTTTGCGAACGAATTTCTGTTCCTGTAGAACGCTCTTGATTTGAAGAGGAAGAGTGAAATGCAGAGTGTAGAATTGCAGAGTTTTACCCTGTTTTGAACAGTTCCGTTTCTAAAGGTTATCTTTCGCAAAGTGCAAAGTGAAGAGCCTGCGTTTCAAATGAAGATTTTACAATATTTTTGCAGAGTCCCAAATGGTTCTGCGGTAGAATGACATACCTTTCAAATCGGTTTTTAGGTTTTATTTCTTCGTTAAATTCAGTGTTTGGTAGTTCCAATAAAAACAAGAGAATTCAATCTTTCGATTAGGTCTAAAAGTGGTCCAATTAGTGTGAGGCCAAGCAGATAGCATCGAAGTTGGTTCCACTGAGGCCATCAAAATATTCTACATTTGGGAGGAAGGAAAGGTTAGGAAGCGACAGGTTGTTGTAGTTAGTGGATAAAAAGTGAGAACCTACCTAATTGTTCTTAATGGAAATTTTCCGATACTCCTCATCAGAGGATGATGATGATGCTGATCCGTATTCATCGATCGAGAATAAATTTTGTCGTCAGTGACACTACTTTCAGGGAGCCTTATCGCCTAACCGAATCCCAAGTAAAATTATAGAAAGACTGAAGACTACCTTGATAAAATCAGATTCGGAATAAAACGATCTGAACATCCAATGACAAACTGTAACACTTATTGGTGGTTACTCCACAACACGAAGTTTACTCTGCAGACACCCTCTGTTGCGAGTTGAACTGCGGAGTGGGAGTGCGAAGTCTTTAGGAACGGGAAGTTCTCCTGCTTTTCATATTCGCAAAGTGAAGAGTACAAAAAATGAAGAAAGTGAAAAGTTGAACAGTCTTTAGGAATGGGCCCCTGTTATGCTGATGAACTTAACAGAAGAACTAGTCGTTATCGCCAGTGTTGAGGGACGGAGGAAGCAGGTGCTACTACATGCCACCTGTGAATAACGTTGTGCGAGAACAATCTACTGGGATGTTGTTCGATCCTAAATTGAGCAGCACGCGGACCAAGAACGAAGAGCACTTTTATATTTCCGTGAAAATCGCACGAATATTTTACAAGAATGAATAATGGCACAATTGTGGTCTCAAGTAACACGGGAACAAGAAATCGTCATATGGAAAGGGTCATGGTAATTGTGAACGCGACAATGATTGATATATGACGACGCAACAATCTCCCCCACTTAGTGAAGCACGTAGTCTTGCAAGTGGAGCGGTGGCCGTCTGTTCCTTGACGATCTCCGAACTTGCAGTGGTGAGGGCTGGCCGTCTGCCTGAGGGTCTGGTGGATGCATGCTAGGCTATTTCAGGATCTTGCAGCGGTCTGTAAGGAGTGCTCGGATGCATGCTCTCGGCCCGAATTGAGGGTCCGGGATATGTGGCCTGGTACTGTAGGAGGTCCAAATCCAAATGACCTGAATTCGCATGCATCCCCTCTTCCGAAGGCATCATCCGCGGTGGGCCAGGAACGTCAGATCGCTGGATTTGGTCGATGTGTCGTTTTACGGTTCGTCCACCATCGAGTTCCACCATGTAGTGGAGCTGCCCCAGTTTCTTCTTGATTACCCCAAACTTCCATACGGTCGAATTATTGTTGACAAAGCTCGTCCGTACCCTCTCCCCCTCTCGTACCGAGCGAGTCTTTGTTGTGACGTCTTGTCCTCGTGTCGGAACTTCTTTGAAAGGCTGCACTGGTCTTCTAATCATGCTAATCGTGGCGACCATTCTGGATATCTCTCGTCACACCTCTTGGGTCAGAAGTTGGTAAAGTTAAAAATAGTGTAGTTGAAGATGTGTTGCCATACCACAAAAAGAGATGTTAGAAGCAATGACGTTGTAGGAAAGGAAAAATGAAGAACAACAGCTTACCACAAGGGTGGTCAGGAAGTAACATCATGGCGGACGGTCTTGGAAGGACGGTAGTTGAGCACTATTGCCCCTCTGGATAAACTTTGTGCAAGAATGACAGACTGCAATCCATCACATATAAATATAGTAGGTACGTGCACTGAGTGGTTCTCAAAGTGTTTTGGGTCGCGCCCCCGTTGGAGTATCGCGGCATCTTCTCGCCCTCCTTCCACCAACCATCCTTCAAAATCACCAAAACCACGGATTTTTTGTTGATTTTTTTTTCAAAATTATTTATTTATATTACAACTGTATAACTACATCCAGCAACTTTTCTTTAATACTTCGAAGCGTTTTGTGGTCTACAGATAACTACCTACTTCCAATACACACCACACCACACTTTCCCATCGGCTTGGTCCTCTTCAGTCTCCGTACGTCGCCGCTGTTGTCCAGAACGTTCAATACTTCGACGTTTTGATGATTGCGGAGACGTCGCTCGTGCTCCACCGCATGTTTTTTTTTAGTTTCGCTAACAGTCTCAATCTTTAGGTCAAGATAGATATCAGTGGTTCGTCGTACGGCTGATTTTTGTTAATAAAAAGGATAAAATTTTGTTGATTAGCAATTTATATAGTTTTTAATCAATTTCATATTTATGTACGCACCTACTAATTAAAATATTAAATGAATTTAGAAAATAGTGAATGAACTTCAAAATACAAATAATAATAACAATACATGAATGTAATAAGTGTAAAAAATTTAACAACACATTTGATCCAGATGAGCAAGACAAAATTCTGGTGAGGATGATACCGGCTCATTTGGGTTGATAATTATTTATTATACTTGTTGCCTTTATTGATGTTATTATAATTATTTATTATAATTATGATTGATGAGAGTAGACACCTCAATTCAGACTCGACACACAAACGGTTTCTGAACTTAATTTTGATGACCGCCAGGAGAAAATTCAGATTCAAACAAATATAATATAGGTCGTAGAGGAAGGAGGGCGACCAATAGTTATTGGAGTAGCTAGGTAGGAGTTAGCTATAATTGGTAGGTACAGCAGGTTATCCATTCGTTTGATCAGATGCTCAATGACAAGATCGGACGGACGGCGCACCCCCTAATCTGAGAACCACTGTTCTAGCGCTTCCTTTTCAACGGCTTTCCGTCTTCACTATTTCTACAGGTTGAAAGGTGGGACACAATACCAGAAAAAGAGAGGTTAGAAGCAAACAGGGTTGGAAACAGAGAAGACTGGTTGACAACAAACTACTGAACACAGTAGAGAGCTACGCTACTCAGTAAGTCACTACCTAAGAAATTAAAATCATTTTAGAGGAGTGGTAGCTATACATCTTAGGCCCAGGATCAGAATAAGACACTCATGGAGGAAATTCTGGCGATTCCTTTCCGACGGCTTCCTGCCTTCTCTATTTCTCTTTTCAAATCACCTCTTTAGTTTGAGTTAGTGAGGTTTGAAGGTACTACGGTTGAAGAAGTGTTGCCTTACACCGGAGATATGAAGGGAATGAATCCTCCAGCACATTTTCCGGTGTGACGTGCCAACAGTGAGGGGAGTCAAAACGGAAGAATATACATTCAACCAGAGTCGGCCTCTGTGAGAAAAAAAGAAGAAAAAATCACCAGTCCCTGTCACTTTTATAGTGATAATATGAACAAATTGCTTCACGTCTTATCTTTACTCGTGCAGCTCCAGCCATCTCGGGTTATTCGGGATAAATACCAGTGAAACATGGTGTTCTGAGCTTTACCGCCCACATGCTCTTTATATTATTCCGTAGAGGTTTTTATGAGCTTTTCTAACTACTTCATCACCCGCGAAATTATGCTGGGGGTGCGTTCTAAGCGAGGACATCAATCACTGGAAGTTTCTCAAAACAATGCTGGCGTCGATATTGTTCGGACTGTAGAATTCATTTGTATATTCATCACGTTCTTTGCAATTTTTACAGACTGAGGAGCGCCAACTCTAAGGAAGGCGTCTTGCAGATGTTCGTTAAGAAACCCTACTATGAACTATTTAACTACGAATGCATATAAAATAATAATGTATTTACCATGGGTCACTAGCAAATAGAACAGTCTGCTTACCTGTAACAAATGAGAAACGTTTGTAAATTCATCATAAACAAATTCACCGAAAATAGGAAGAAACGCCCTTTCTTCCAAATGTTTCGTAGATGGGTCATTTCAAAATTTCGGTCACATTCATATCACTGGGCAATGATTTTGTCAAATCTCATCTAAATGCAGTCATTTAAATTTTTATCATGATTCAACAATGTAGATGTACACGTACCATGGATAAATCAGTAAAAATTGTTGCCAGAGGACCCAGGAGAAAATACTAAAGTGATGATTTCTCACTCCCTACTACTGTCACTGGCTAGAGGTATGCATCTTTCATAAACAGTACAGTGTAAAGTATTCCTATTGCGGGCTAAAGATCCAGTAAAATGATGAAAGCATATAATCTAAAATTGATATCCACCTCAGACAAAAAATTTGGGTCAAAGCAAGTCACCTTACCAACCCATTTTCTGAGTGTCACACAGTTCATCCTCACTCCCTACAATATTTTGAAAAGTACTCCCCAACTGGCGGGAAAGGGAATTTTTGAAGTTGCTTCAACACCGTTGGCAACCCTTATTCAAGATAGTGCCGACACAGGTGGTTGGATTTTTCTCGATCCTTCCAGGTCAGCTCTACTGGAGGCGTCATCATGTGAACTTGAAGCGTGGTTTTATTGACTCTCACTACCTACACTTGTAGCATTTCGATTGTGGTAAGTAGAATATGATTACACTTAGTGACAATTAGTGTAGTTGATGGGAATTCGTCAAAAATGTTTTGGTATACTCCGTTTAAACTGATTTCAGGCCTGTAATCGCTGTGAGAGGCTAAAACCTCACTCCCTACTCTTTCACTCCCTACAATATCCACTGTCTCACAAAGTGTAGGGAGTGTGGATTGCTTAGTAGGGAGTGAGCATGTTCACTATTTGGCATGTATAACGTGTTTGAAATTGAGTAGCTAGTGCTGTACCATTCACCTACTTAAATAAGACTTGAGCGGTGATCCCTGGGTGCTAGGACACCCTGAAAACAACCTTCTGAGTGACATTACTACTAGAAAGGTAGGATTTTATTATTCTACTTCTTCCCTCTTGAGATCCCCCTCCAACCACCCAGGGATCACCGCTCAAGTCTTATTTAAGTAGGCGAATGGTTAGGGATGATTAGGAGGGGGATCTCAAGAGGGAAGAAGTAGAATAATAACTCAGAAGGTTTGTTTTCAGGGTGTCCTAGGTACGTTTTTCAGAAGGACAACCCAATGAACGCAAAATGAGAAAACTCAGCTGCTTTCATTGTTTCGACTGCAGAAAGCATCTTCTGGGCACTCATAACCTTTCTGGGGTCATATCTGAGGACCTTCATTCGCCACTGGAACATGATATCCTAACCGTGGAGTGTGATATTTTATGTGAACCAGCAGAAGGAAACCAGCCCAACGATATTGAATGCAGAGTAATTTCAAGACTACCACTTTCAGAAAACCAAATCCAGGATGACCAACCCATTATTCTTCCAGGGCCTTCCACCCATCGTCATGAAGTCACTAAGCTGCAGCGGACATCAATAAATTCGCTGTGAGGTATTGCCCCAGGAACCTACGTCCCAATCAAATTCCGTGGATATGGAAACAAGTCATTCCGTTAAGTTTGCATTGTTGAGAAACTTGAACAGGAAAATGATTCCCTCTGGGTAAATGGTCTCAGAAGCTTTGAAAAGTCACGGAAACAATTCACTGTCATAGAAAATGACGAGTGCTTGGTGAAACTTGATGATGTTATCCATGTACTTCCTATGCCTCGAATTATCCTAACAAAGAGAAAGATGGTTTACTGTTTTGATGAATACGTTGATATGAGTGAAAAGTGAAAGACTGATTTATAGTTTAAGTTAGTAAGCTGGTTCAACAGTATTTTTTCTTCTTTTTGATGTTCCTATAATTTACGACTGAAGTGTCAAAATTTAATTGTTGTTGTTAACGTTGCTCCACCTGTTTCAACGTTACACTAAAATAATGGTTAACTTCTTTAATTGAAAAGTTGAGCTACTTTCTGCTCATTCGTGTTCTTTACTGTCGTTGTATGTTTTAATTCAATGGATACCTAAGTCAAGAATTATATTGCAGCTTAGCCAATCGTGTCGTAACTGGCCTGTGATGTTAAGATAAGGCTAAATTATTTTCATATTTTATGCTCGTTAAATTCATACGTATTTCTATGTTCTTATTTCATAATATTTTTTCTGTTCAAACGTTTTGAATTAAACATGTTATGAATCCTTATTTCATTATTTCTCACTCCCTACATATTTACCTCACTCCCTACAAAAGTGATTTTTTTCAAAATGGCGTATCTACAGTTAGGTAAAAGGTTATGCATGATCACTTGGGTAACATGTTTAGAGACCCATAAGGCATGATTAGCAATGAAAAACCGTTCCATTTTTCAATTATTTTTTTCTGAAAAATTAATGCCCTAAATGTGATCGAAATTTTTAAATGACCCAGATACTGATTATAGTTAAACCGAATCAGGTGGGATTCAGTTACTTTGCTAGTAGCTGAAAGCATTTACTATAGTAAAATTAATGTTGAATTCTTTCTGTAGTTCTCCTCAACATAACTTCAGTTAAACAGACGTATCTTCCTCATATATAGAAGGAAACTCCCACATATCTTTGCCAGTTACAAGAAAAATGCTAGTTAAACTGCAGATAAGTACGGTTTTTGAAATTAGTGAAACGCATGCCATCTGATCAGATTTTAGAAAATATTATTTTCTATGCCATTTATTAATCTCTGCCAAATGAAACATGATTTGTGTTGGTACACCACGTAATTCAAGAAGAAGTTCTCTTTGAAATGAATGGGTTTCATTATCCCAGAAGGGGATACCTACTGAAGTATCGTAAGCTAACACTTTACCGGGAAATTTTCACTGAAAATCTAGAGGCACGATTCCTAGGACATCATGAAAACATCAGTTACAATTCTGAACAACGCAGTAGTGCGCTTAGCTAGTGTTTATTCATTTAGAAGGTTTGAATTATTGAATAGTAGTAGGGTTCAATAGTTTAATAGTAGTTCAAAAATCCACTGAATGTCATGCTGCATGAATAGAACATTCTAACATGCAGTGTGTTTAAGCGAATAGAAACGAAGAAATAGGAATAATACCTATTACATTTTATGAAATGTAATAAATAGAAGCTGACATCTATGAAAAAGCCATGAAACCCAGTTAGACCTCCTTTTCACACTAAGAACCTCATTTCAACCCCTTAACTCTCGGATTATGCTCAAGTGCATCGTATTAATTCAAATCGCTCTCCCGCTCTCTTGGGTAATAAATAGGTGGTGGCGTGGTGTACGGGACCTACGAAGCACTTCAAGCTGAACTGGTGAATTATACGACAGGAGCGGAGTTGAATGAGCTGAGCGAAAATAGTTAAGTCAAAGAGAGCATTCACCTGAAACCACCTCCTGGCGAGTGGGGAATTCTATTGGAAATGCGCTGCCCATTTCAGTTGGATGGATCGACAATTAAAACAGCACAACGCTACATACATATATATATAACCACAGCAGGTACTGAACAGCGTTATGTATTATCATTTCTGTTTAGACGGAACGCAGCGAATATAAAACACACCTGTAAAATTACATGAACAATAACTTTTTACCTAGAAATGCAGTTATACTCAGTAAATATGAAAAAACCACAGTCATGCAGCATGGCTATAAGAGCGAATTTTCGAAGAAATAACTGATTTTATGTAAAATGTGATGTTTGGAATATCCCATTCAAATATGGGCAATCTTAAACTTATTGGGTAATTATAGGTATTCAAGTATGTACGTATATTGTAGTATTGGTACTACAATATACGTACAGTTACTTATCAAACATACGTACAGTACGTATGTTACGTATCCATTACCTACTCTGTATTGTATTGGATATTGGTAAATTTTTTGTTCCATTTTTTGCCGAGTAACACCTCGGTTTGTAGATTTTCCAACGCTGAACACGATGGTGAAGTCAGAATTGCGATATCCCATTCCGTTATCAGATTAGAGCAGACGAACCAGGAAGAACATCTTAAGAAATAACCACGTTCCGTCATCTTCAAAGTGCTCCAGTTTGAGAACGGAATGAGATATCGCAATTCTGATTTCACCATCGTGTTCAGCGTACAAAAACCTTTAAAATGAGGTGTCACTTGTCAGACTGCTTCATTTTGGGAATTTATGTGTAATTTTTCCCCCCTAAAACTCCCCAAAATTCCCCCTTAGAGTGACCCGATTCTGCCCATCTACGAACTTAGCCTGTCGATTGCCAAGACAGATTTTTCGTGCAAATTTGAACTTTTTATCTCAATTCTTTCGAGAGTTATCGTCTGGAATGACACATACATATATAAATATATAAATATTTATATAAATATATAAATATATAAATATATATATATATATATACATATAATTTTTGGTGTCTTTCGGCAGTGAATTCAGGATGGTCTGAAACGGATTTTGGTATAAAAATCTTTCGGAAATTCGAGTTTTAAAAATTTTGGACCGAGAACAATAGCTTCCTTTTCTTCGAAAATTCGCTAAAAACTCGACAGAATTTAAGGCTTTACAGAACTTTCGGATCACGGCAGCCAAGTGACAGGACAGTAGCTCGCATTCCCGTCGTTACATTGATTATTAATTACAAATTATCTCCCATTTTTAAACATTCAGCTTGTAGATGCCACGTCCGACTTCACCCAAGTTTGATGATTATGTGATTGGGGTACTGTTTCGTCTTTAGTTGGTACACCTGGTATAAACTGAGGTTGCATGAACGATCATATTGTAATATAATCGTCGTAATATGATCGTTCATGCAGCCTCAGTTTATACCAGGTGTACCAACTAAAGACGAAACAGTACCCCAATCACATAATCATCAAACTTGGGTGAAGTCGGACGTGGTATCTACAAGATGAATGTTTAAAAATGGGAGATAATTTATGGCTCAATCCATATATCCTATACCCGCAGGATTTCCGCTCATTTGGATTGCTCTTTCGATCAGATATGATGGTTAAAAGGGATTAGGTACGAATAGACACTGAAACAAATTTGTGAGTAGAAATTTTGATGAGATTATTTTATTCGGGGAATTCGGTTTTATTTTACACGGGATACTTCCCGTGTCCGACGAATGAAAGTTCGTGATTTGGGTTGTATTCAACGAGAACTGCTCCTAAACTGCTCGTACATGAATGGTTTTAATGAGGTTTTTATCCGACAGTGTAAATCAGCCACGTTGCGATGCATGAAATGTATTCTTCAACATGCCAGAGATTTCGCCAGAGTTTTCAAACCGCGATACCATCCAAGGGCGGCCATTAAAATGCGCTCAGGTGACATACATCCCCCTGGAGGGAATCTACCTATAATGACCGCATGGTTTGCGACGTGCTCCGCTCTAATGTCCCTCCAAGTTAGGAGAAAATTCATAAATATTGATGAATGCCTCGGCTCCATTATATTGATGAAGTAGTGACGCCGGTCGCTTCGCTCGCCGATGCACACGTTAGTGCAAGATCAATAGAAGTCAGCGATATCGCAATCAATATTTTAGTAATCTTGAAAGTGCAAGATCGTCAACTCATTTTATAATAAGGCAATGAAGGGTTTAATATGAGAAACATGAAATCGCGGCGTGAATATAATGTTATAAATTATGAACAAAGTAATTCGCTGAACTGAAATTGGCTATGAGAGGGCGATTGCGGGAAGCATGCTCGAAATATTAATGAAAAGCGAATGCCGTTGTTGAACTCCTAAAACTTAACCACAATTTATCAGCCCGTGGCCAAATATGTGGTCCGCCGAACCTCGACCATAACTAGCCGCCCCACCCCCATACCTACGATACTGGTAATTTGGCTTAGCTCACTTACACCTCGTACAGATCACTTCAGGATGATGGCTGGATGAAAAGGAGTGTGACACGTAGTTCCCTTCATAATTAGAGGACCGTTTAGCTTTAGTATTTCCCCACGACGCACAGAGGTCAGACAGCGGGAAAAAAACTCAAATTCAAAATTGTTTGTAACTCAATTCTTTTGGTATTTCTGTTATTTACGGTAACTTGACACGAAACTTCAAGTTGGAAAACCACGGGTTTTGAAGGATTTCGTTATAAGTTGATTCAGCCCAGTGAAGCATAATAAGTTGCAAATAAATGTCTCCTTAATTTTTTTCAAGTTCAGTGACATCAATTGAAATGAAAATACTTGTTATGCATTTCCCCAAGAAGTTTTAAGATTTTTTATTTGTAAAAACCTCATTTTTCTATATGAAATACCACGTTTCTAAACTTCAAAATGCTTCAAAGTGCCTTGCGCCAACGTGATATTAGTTCAAGAAATCCGAAGATCAGGTGCGGCAAAGTGCGGCAGGGCTCTTTAACCTCAAACAAGCCGAATAAAATGCGAATGGAGGTGTATAATTTTATGGAAAATTGCATAATGTAGGCATGGAAAAGAGGCATATGGAAAAATTGAGAAATATTGGCATACAAGTGGAGGTGTAACTTTTTATTTATTCGTTTATTGTATCTATATGATTTATATAGGAGAGAGTTTATATACTTTAAAAAAAGATATCTGCCTATACCGGCAACTATTTCTTAAATTATATATGTACATATAGATAGATATTAAATAATTATATATGTATATGTGGGCGCGGGAACTCTCGATTGTAAGTCCCCTAATAATACACTAAAGAGCGCAGCGAACCTGGTGGTGAAAGCTCAGGTGGATAATGCGGAAAGTGAATAAGATGGGAAAGAAGTATGGAACATAATTATATAGCGACATTCCACAATTTGGAAGGGCTTCTTTTTTTGCTTTTGAAAGTTAGTGATAACTTGTGGTAGTCAATTAAACACTTAATTCAAAGCGTTTATTTTCTTAAATTCCTAAATATTATATAATTTTATCAATAAAAAATGAATTTTATTTTAAAAAATTTAAAAAAACGCGGTACACCTTAAGTGAACTTTATTGCAGAAATAATTCCTTTAGCTCTAAATTTTAGACAACTGTGATTAATTTGAAATTGGCGCATTCATAACGAGCGGTGTGAGAGAGGATGTGCCCGGTTTGGTTATGGGCAGACCACCACCATGCCCAGGATCTTTTCGGAGTGTGTCCGCTTTGGTTATGGGCGTACCACCACCATGCACGGAATCTTTTAGTAGCGTTGCCTGGCTTGGTTATGGGCGGACCACCACCATGCACGGAATCTTTTTGGAGTGTGCTCGGTTTGGTTATGGGCGGACCACCACCATGCCCGAGATCTTTTAGGGTAGTTTGCTTGGTTTGGTTATGAGCGAATCACCACCATGCCCAAGATCTTTTAGGTTGAGGAGAGAGACGAGGTAAGGAGGAGAGAGAGTAGTCAGCGACTAGAGGAGAGCGTAGAATGGTTAAAAAGGTGAAGGAGGCGAGTATATATAGGCTTGGGAGCCGTCTCCCTCCATCCACCAGCTAGTGGAGGATGGTGGGGATCCCCAGGCTGGCCCTCAGCTCTCCTGCGTCTTCTGTCCCCACTTCTAGGTTTATTTGGCGAGATCTTATTTCTACGTACAAGGGTTGTGGTTCTGAGAGGATACCACGAAAAGAACCTTCCTGGTTGTCCTGGTCGGCGGAATTCACCAATGATACTCGGTTTCATTAACATTGCGAAAATAAGAAGCCTACGTGCTTGGCAACATTCTAGATCGATTCAGCGCGTCAAAACCCAATATGAATGACTTTTAATCTGACAATTTTCGAAGATATGAAGCACGCCTGGGGTTTTTTCCATTTTTACCACTTTTTTTTCCACTTCCGACCTCTGCGACGTCGACAACAGTTGCACATCGATTTAAAACCACCATCCTCCAGTTTCGAGCTACTTCACCTTCTTTATCGTTTCAAAGAATATGCCATTGTTTCAGACTCCCACTTTAAGAAACACTGACCTATATATGATGTATTCTACGGAAAAATGATTTGAACAGCCGATTTAAGAAACCTTCATTAAAGACATTACACGTCCTATTATTTCCGTTCACATTACTCCCCAGGTTACCCGCAATGGTCGGGGATCATCAAAGGAGACGAAGGAGAAGGGAACCATTTGGCCAGAAAAGAGAAGGAAAGTATGAACGGTACGAAACATTTGAAGAGGAGAATGGCGGTGGATAAAGGAACAGCAACCATCATGTGATTGTTACGGGAAGAAGCGTTTCGAATACATTTGCTTCTTCGAATTGAGTCCGTTATTTCGGTTAGTAAGCGGTGGTGGGGGGTGCAGACGTTCCCAGAACTGCCGGCAATAACACTGACTTGGTTAAGAATGGTGAAGGGAGGTTAACCTTTGCCACTCTTCCCCATAGAAAGTCGTCAGAAGAAGATGGAGTTATCATTCACAATCTAGTTGAATGCCTCCTATTTCCCCCGCCATTTATTCAATCCATTTGAGTCCTCGATCCATGAGTTCAACGTGATGAAAAAGGGTCACACACTTATTATTCTACACCAACTTAGGATTATGTGTCTACACCCCTCGCTCCAATTTTTTACACAACGGTTTATTATTTACCTATATTTACCTACGTTTGTTAAAATTAAAAAAGCCAAACTGCGCCTTCTTAAGTTTTCAACGCGCGTCTTGTCATAAATTATTACATTCTGCGTAGATCACTGTTTTCTGCGGTCAATACCTACCCGCCTGCTCCCCCCAGGAAAGCTCTTGCCTGATTATAGTCACGCATTACTAAATGAAGTCCAGTTGGTTGCTCTGTGATACTCAATTCACTGGAAGAATGATAATTATTTTGGATTTCGCTGGTACGTACCTAATTTTGTAACTTAACAAAAGCTTTAAGAATAACAACAAATAGTTAATGACAGAAAGATTGAATCCCGCGCATTTTTATGAAATTGTAATTCCCGGGCCGGATCCAGTAATCGATTCACGGCTTTCCTGGGGGGAGCTCGGGGGTAGGCATTTGACCACAGAAAACAGTGATATCTACGTAGAAGGGGCGTCTATTCAGGAAAATAATAAACCGTTGTGTGATAAATTGCGGAGTTTTTTAATTCCATTTTCGGATTCTAGGACCTTGAAAAACCATCAAATTCTGAGGGGGATTATTATTATTTTTTATTTTTTTATTTTACGTTATTTTTATTTTTATTTTTCGGTTTATTATTTTCAATAATAAACATTTAGAATCGAGCATGAAAAAAAAAAAATTTTTTTAACCACCCTCAAAATTTGACCGTTTACGTTTCAATGTACGTCGAATCCGCAAATGCAATAATAAAATTTCTGTCTGTCCGCCGTACTCCGCACTTTTCTAAGTTACCATGAACCAAAACTGATGAAATTTGGTTTGTAGGTCCCATTTGGGGTCTAGTTGGCCCGCGAACGCCGTAGCTCGAAAACTTTTGATATAAGGGTAGGTATGATTTTTTTTAAAGTTTTCAAATTGATCTTGAACTAGAGAATTTTTTGAGACCACCCGGAGCATTGTACGACCAGCCGTTCGTTTGCACCGAAAAGCATCGTCAACATGATCGTGAATCAAACGGTATAAATCTGGCCCATATATATATCATTGCTAGGGAGCACCTGATTATATTCACGGATGGCTGCATGAAGTCGAGTTGGCTGTTCTACGATATTATTCCATTTGAAAAATTATGGCTCTTGGATTTTGTTGATAGGTACTTTTGCAACTTGAACAAACGTTGAATTATTATTGGGTAAATTATTACACAACGGTTTATTATACTATCAATGCAGAAGGGGCATCTATATAGGTGAATTATTACACAACGGTTTATTATTTACCTTATTCTTCATGAATAACTACAAAAATTAATGATCGAATTACCTACTGAATCCCGCGCATTTGTATGACACTAATTCCCAGGCCGGCTCCAGTACTCCATTTAGGGCTTTTCTGGAGGGAACTCGAGGGTATTGACCACAGAAAACAGTGATCTACGCAGAAGGGTGATCTACACAGGTAAATAATAAACCCTTGTGCAATAATTTGCAGCGTTTTCATGCTCGATTCCAAATGTTTATTATTGGAAATCTTCTTCTTCTTCCTAAGGCGCGACAGTCTTCTAGAGAACCTGGGCCTCCTCCCAGGTATCACTGGAAATAATAAACCAAAAATCAGGTGGTTTTTTCCTTGAACTCTTTCAAAAACCTGCACTAAGACAAAATAAAGGGGAGTGGGACATTTTTCTAACCAATAACAGAAGGCCATGTACATCATTCCACGTTAAGCCACGTACTTCCCTAACCAATTTCAAGAGAGCCGAGGTAGAAGGAAAACCCGATCTTTTCGGTATTAGAGTGAATAACCAAGCAGATCCGACCGCCGTGACCCCGCGACAGTTTTCCGAATAAATCTGAAAGCTTCCTCTTCATCCCATTTCCCAAGTAATCGCGTCAGAGCAATCAGTCGGAAACCCATACAACCTTCAACCCTCGACCCTCCTCGATGGGAAACCTAACCAAATATCATAAAACTGATTGGCTCCGATGGCCTCCTCCTCCGACCTCCTCATCGACGATAATATCGCCCGTGAAATTTCATCCAATTTCCGGGACGATGTTTTTCGGAACAATGGCCCGTTCGAGTAGTTTTCGATGCACATTCATTTCACGTTAGGCCCGGTTAACCGAGAATGTTGTTTTATGTGCAGGTTATTTCGTAATCCGGTGAGGGGCTTCTACAACCGAATTGGTGTCTATTTCGTTTGTGGCCTAGTTATGATGTTTATCTAGCTACGATATCCTACATTGGAAAACGCCGCAGAATGTTCAGCAGCGCTTCATTGCCGAACATTATACAGTTTTCTGTCTGTTAATTATATCGTTATTTTGGTCATTTTGGTGTCGCTGCCCGGTAGGTATGGTAGAGCCGAGTGCGCCATGCTAAAATGAGCGCAATTGTGTTCTATTTCTGAACGGCTGGACCGACTTTGATGGACATTTTTGCTTCGTGCTCTAGGGGGGCCTAGTCAGAATGCATTTTTACCCGTGCGTTGCCAGGGAACTGACAGAAAACTCCACCCATTTTAATACTTCCTTGAACTTTCCACGAAATGGGAGAGGGCCGCTTCGCATCCGTTAATTACTTATTCTGGGTAATTAAACCGTCTGTAGGCCGTATCACGCATATCGGCTTCATTTTCGGTCTAAAAAATTCGTTCCTTCGCATACAGGCTCCATTTGGGTCCTAGCTGTGTCCCGAAACTTTGCTGCCCGATCGGAATATACCCAGGGGTGTTATGAGTGAAAATGTGTATAAAAATAGGTACTTTTTGTGTTTTAGTAACATGAGCTTTTGAGGTATCGTTTCCCATGTTTTCGGGGACGAGAAGACCGAACATGAAGTCGAATTTGACCAAAGAGTGGAAAATTGAGGTTCTACCAAATGTTCAGCTACCAAAATTGATTTTTTATGAGTCAAAAACCTAGGAAATCGTCTTAAATCACCATCAATTCGTGTAATAACACTGGAAAAAGTGTCAACACGTGGATCAGGACGATTAAATGATCAAAGACAATGATGGGGGGGGGGGGGGAGCGTACCTAATTCGTGTTTTGGGGTCCAAAATTGGTGGAAACCAACAGAAATAGCTATTTCAATTAACAATAAATGAACAGCCAAAATTTCTGTAGCTATGTCCGATAGAATAAATAAACCCATGTCACTAGGACTTCGCAGCGTTTTTTCATTAAATTCGGTAGTTCCTCCTCCCTCAATTCGTACACCTCCACAACTATTTGTCCCACGACTTTACAATTCTTAAGAAGCTTACAATTATTCTACCTAAATATTATTCATCAAGTTTAATTCAAATCGACACATTCTGTTACGTACCAAACTAAATTACTACATCATGGCAGTTCCCTCCTCAGTTCGGGTTCAGAAGTTTAGAAGTGATTTGCCAACATCCTTTAGGGCACTCGTTAAACTGAATATTCACGGTCTAGAATCTTTAAAAACATCAATAACATCAAGTTTTTCTCTAGCGAATGTAAAAAAAAACCCTAAAACATTTTTCAACTGAGATAAGAAAATGATAAACTATTGATTTATTCAATCAAGTTACTCAGTGAATTTTTCAAGTGTCAAAAAGGCTAACATCCTGGCAAAGGGCCCGGCGAATCTCGTCTTTTCCCTTTTAGAAGGAAGTCCTGCCCACGTCCTGCCCTACCCTACACTACCATCCTCCTCCTCCTACACTAATGGTTTACCTTCCAAACAAGATTATGAACCTCAATTTCCGTCGAAAAACCACCGCCCCACTGGCCACTCCGCGCTATCTTCAACTTTCGTCCAAGGAAAACCTTCCGAACTAATGTGAAAACTTCTCTCCCAGTTTTCTAGATCGCTGAAACTGTTTCATTACAGCGGTACTTCTTGTACTATTTTGACGCTGCTCTTCTACCTATAGTCATTTTTCCTGTTTTCAAACTCGCTAGATGGACGAATATTTAATTTTCAAACAATTACTGTAAAATTCTATGTAAAATTCACATCAGGTAGGTAGGAACATAATCACACGGCGGTTGGTTTCCCCAGCCGCAATCAGGATTTTCTGAATACTAAAGCCGGGTGCATTATACTCAACCGACCACTCTACTAATCCTATCTACTCTACGTGGATCATATATATACTCGTCAGTCGAGTGCTGTTTCCAGATCGGTATAGTGGTGAATTATAATAAAATAATAATAATAATATAAGCCTGTTAGTATTCTTTTTTCGGCTTTTATTAAATTTCATCCTAACAAGTTCAAAAGAAACCGTTTATTCTTTTTTTTCTCTCAATTTAATATTCTTACCCCATTATACAATTTAGAGAAAGAATGAAAGGAAAATGATGATGAGAGTTGCATGGATTTTCTCTAAACCTTGGAACTTGGTAAAATATCACGGTTTTTCACTAGGTATATTTCAAGGGTGCTCGAGGATCAAAAAGAATTAAGGTTATATAAGGGCGTTGGGCATTTTCTTGTTTTTTCTTTCGCTTTTCCAATTTTCTTCTGCCCCCTCCTACCTCATCTAACCGAAAGGACTTAAAGGGGAAAAAAAAGGAGATAACGGCGGGAAAAAAAGTCGGCTTTTACGTCCGTTAGTTTTTTTGCTAACCCTGATGAGCCTGAGGTACGGTGGAGGGGTGTACTTTGGTTGGAATAAATATGAGGGAGACCTCAGACTGGAAAGAGGGTTACCTACCGAGGATCGCCTTGGAGTTGGGAGAGTTGAGGAGTAAACGTGGGGTGCTAAGCGTACATAATGTCTTCGAGAGTTCTGAGAGCAGGCTAAATCCGGCTCAAGGACCCAGAGCAACTTGGAGCTTTTTCGGTTTAAATCACTGGGTAATACCTGCTACAAGTCCCGAAGATATCACCTACAGCTTGAATGTTCTCTTGGTTTCCTCAATTTCTGATAATGAGTAGGGTTCATGACGGAATTATTTGATCCCTCAGAGAGTACTGAAACCTTGATACAAATTTGACGTCAGCTCGCACTTTCAAAGTCGCGACGTTTTAATGTGCTAGTCACCACATCAACTCACTACAAAGTTATCGAACAACCTTCAAGCCTAATAGCGAAAACAACTAAGTCAGCTCAGACGTGCAGGCAGTGGCGTAGCCAGGATTGTTTATGGGGGGGGGGTATCGAAAATAGAAAAAAAATCCTGTCAAGTAGCATGGCTATAAGAGCGAATTTTCAAAGAAATATTCCTGATATTGTGTAAGAAGATGATATAGCGAGAAACCATACCACTTTTCTTAAAATGATTAATTTTTCGTGATTTTAGCCATGTGCACCGATGTTTGACCCTAATAAAGTCAAATTTGACCCACTTGCTTTTGATAAAAATAGTTTTATCATCGAGGAAGTCCCTCCGTCGTGATTAATCATCCCACACAACGTCAGGTGAATTAATATTGATTTTACCATTGGTAACACCAATTTTTTACCCACAAAAGTCAAAATCTGACCCCTATTCTGTGTGAAAAACAACTGAAATGGTATTTCGCTGTCTTTACTCAACCTTCCATACCACTTCCAGTGATTTTATAGCAATTGTTTGCAATTTTAGCCGTTTTTACCGACTTTTTACCCCTAAAAACTCCAATTTGATCCCCTTGGTATTTGAAAATTGCTCATCTTTGAACTCATCCTTTCGTTTGGCAATACAAACGTTTTGGAGAAATCTGGAATTTTCACCATGTACCTACCCAAGGACAGATATCACTCGGAGTGGCACATAAATATACATAATATATAAATTTTTGTTAAAATCTAGGGATGAACTGAGGTTGCTCTGAAACGGATTTGCCTATTAAAATATTTCAAAAATGCATGTCCTGAAAATGTTACCCACTGTAGGTAATAGCTTTATTTTCTTTGAAAATTCGCTAGTAAGGTTTGACATTACAAAGAAAGCTGAATTTAAATTAAATTTAACAAAGCACTAAATGTCACAGATAACGTTAGGTAAGATAAACTGAAGAAATACAACATTTATTTGGCAACAATGTTCGCGAATTTTCAAGGAAAATGAAGGTATTGCAATGGGTCCAATATTTTCAGAACATAGGTTTTTGAAATTATTTTATAGGCAAATCCGTTTCAGATCATCCTGATTTCATCCTTAGATTTTATCAAAAATGTATACGTATATTAAATATATATAGCTTTTCCGAGTCAAATTAAAGGGTTTCCGAAATAAAAAAAAGTTTTCCGAAACAAAATAAAGGTTTTCCGAAACAAAATAAAGGTTTTCTGAAACAAATTAAAGGTTTCCATTTCAAAATATAGGTTTTCCATTTCAAAATAAAGATCTTCCATTTCAAAATAAAGGCTTTTTACTTTAAAGGTTTATCGTTTCAAATTGCCTCTTTTCCTATATATCAATTATTATATATGTATCAAGTATATTATATATTTTCAAGTATATATGTACATTGTTAACATTTTTTACATTTTTCAATTGATTTTTTTTTTTGGTTTCTTGACAACATTGAACAGAACAAAACGGAACTTGATCAAAATTGAACAAAACAAAACTAATAATGTTATAGATCATTCTCAGCTGCTGCTGCAGGAAGCCGTAGCATCATGTCCATCACATAGTTGGAACAATCGGTTGAGGTAACAGTGGCTACACTACGAGCAATCACTGAAACCAAGTCATGATTTTCACATGGCTCGCTGAGCAAATTCCTTGCATGAAGCTTCACTTTAGAAAACACCTTTTCTGCAGGATTCAGTTGAGGCGAGTAAGGGGGAATATATTTCACATGAAGTCCGAGTTCATCTATTCGCTGTTGGAGTGAATGAGCATGATGAATACGAGCGTTATCCATTATCAACAAGGCGTCGCTTATATTTGGGAGTTTCCCAGCGATATCAGTTAGGAATTGACTGAACTCGTGTGCATTGCAATTTCCGGTGGACAACGTCTTGAAGTGCACTATGCCTTGAGTGTTCATCGCCAACACAAGAGTAGTATTCCTTCCTCTAACCGTTGGAATCACAACTACGGCACGAGTATTCCTTCTGGATCTAGCTTGACTGCGGCGAAGATGAAGATTAAACCCTGCTTCATTGATGAAAATCATATGACATCTTTGTTGTGGGACCCATGTTTGAAATCCTAATGCGTATTCCTTTCTCTTCTGCTTCGTAACAGGAGCATTCATGCGATCTACTTCCTTGTATGCTTGTTTGAGGGTGATCTTCAACAATCTCAGTCCTTTGTCGATTGAAGACTTCGCTAAATCAATATTCCTTGAGGATAAAATTGCCTTCATTTGATTCAGCGTCCTTGCTGGGTTTTCTTCGCAAATTGTCTCTGTTTCCGCAAACACATGAGGAGTCAGTAAGGTGCGACGTGAGCCACGTCTTACTCCAATGACAACCTCACTGTGATCCCGCTTGTACTTGGTGACCATGAAGTAAGCTGACGCTACGTGTATACCAGCAACAGTTGCCGCATCTTTAATGCTCCGCCCTTCCTCGTATAACCTAAAAAACATAACCTTTTGTTCTTTGGAATACTTCCGGTTGACACCTGTTCGTCGACGAGATCGGACTCCTTCCAAATGTTCACCACTGGATGGTTCACTTTCGCTCGAAATTCGACCACGGTGGGGTCGCCGGGCCGACGGACACCAATCACGGAATCGCTGTCACTATCCATGTTCAAATTTCTCAAGATTTTTGCACCACAGCAAGATCGAAACGTTAGGAGTGACAAAGGGGGAGAATCGATTGCTAGAATACGCTACATAAAGAAGGAATGCACGCATGCGGCAGAAATCTCCCTGATCATGAATGAGGAATAGTCCATATCAAACTCGATAGAGAATGGACAGGCAGGCTGTCCTTGTCTTGTTTTCATTAAGTGTTTCAGTCCGCTACAGTGAACTTATCTTAACGAACTTTATTTTGAAATGGAAAACCTTTATTTTGTTTCGGAAAACCTTTAGTTTGTTTCGGAAATCCTTTATTTTGTTTCGGAAAACCTTTATTTTGTTTCGGAAAACCTTTAATTTGACTCGGAAAACCTTTAATTTGACTCGGAAAAGCTATATTTATTTATGTGTCATTCCTGACGATATCTGACCTTGGTTACGTGATGAAAATTCCAAATTTAGCCAAAATGTTCATATTGCCAAACAAAAGGATGATCAATTTTCAAGAATTTTAAGGGGGTCAAATTTGAGTTTTTAGGGGTCAAACATTTGTAAAAACTGCTAAAATTGATATAAAAAATCACTGAAAGTGGCATGGAAGGAAGAGTGAAGACAGAAAAATACCATTTCAGTTGCTTTTCACACAGACTGGGGGTCTAATTAGGATTTTTGGGGGTCAACAATTGGTATTAAGGGCTAAAATCAGTATTATTCACCTGAAGTGTGGGATGGTTGCGGTGAGGGACTATTTCGATAAGCATTTTTGTCTGAAAGAGCGGGTCAAATTTTTGGGACAGCTCGTTCGTAATCAAATAAGCGTAATATTATTTAACTGTTTAATCATGTTTGATTTACCGTTTAACCTGTTATTGTTGTATAATATTATGTTTGTTACTTTCGTGATTGTTATCATTCTTAAGATTTAATTTTAATTTGTGATGAAATTTTCGAGCCGATGGGGGAGGGGGGGGATGACCCCACTAACCCCTCCCCCCCCCCCGCCTGGCTACGCCACTTCGTGCAGGAGTATCCCTCATCCCACCTGCACACAAGCTCAAACCTATCAATCAGGTACAGAAGATGACACTTGATACATAAGTACTCGTTCGGCGGGAATATGAAGGTTAGGCAAATCAAACCGGCGCATCGGTCACGAACGGTAACTATTTTCTGACTGCGGTGAGTGGAAACGCCTGTAGCCTGTCGTACGAGCTTGCGTGGGGGTTATTGATAACTCGATTGCTCAGACGCTAGCGAACAGCAAAACGTGATGTAGACTTCTTTTTCCAGCAAGACCAACACACATTATTTGTCAGCTCAAACAAGAAACTCTTAATGGTTTGTTCGACCTGTTCCCGTATTTTCTTGAGCCTGAGTGGATCTCTTATAGGTAAATTTGGAACTTGAACATAATATCTAAGACACAGGATGATTAACCCTAGTAAGCTGCAGCTTACAGCAACAAGAGCTTCTTCCGTTTTTGTGAGTGTTTCGTACTCCTTGCCACTTTATACTATTATTCTTAGTCTAATATAATATTACCATAATACCGTTGTAATTTATATATATTATGTTCGTCGTTGCAACTCTTCTCCAAACCCGGAATGTCTTTCAAAATAGCAGTACGGCTTGTGAAAGTAGTTTGAAACAAGATATGACGGCCCCTAAGGGAAGAGATAACGTAATAGGCCATAGCCCATATCGAACAGCGATATCCGATATTTTCGTTAGAATTCTTTTATCGGTATTTCTACCCCCATCGCTATCATGTTGGATTAACAGTGCACTTTGTTTTCCCCTCGTCCTCAGGGGGGTTATAGGGGTTCCGCTAGATATGCCTTTAGAGGAAAGCCCTAGATAGAAAACTGAAAACATTCCTTTGGGAAGTGAGCCCTAAAGGCCGAAATGTGCTGTAATTTTTATCGTTTGCAAGGAATCATTCTTTTTACGGTTATGCCCTGAGCCTGTAGGATACGCTCATGAGTTTTCATATTCGTACTTAATTCCCTCATGTTAAGTCTCCACTATTCTGATCTATTCCAAGTCCAGAGCTGACTTACAATTTTCATTTGGAGACGCAATATCTAGTCAGTTTTGTGGTGTCCCTATTTGCTGTACGGTCATTCTCTAGTATCTGTATGGTTCCGCAGGGGTCACTGTTCAGTACGGAAACCCCTACACAACTACACAAACCATGCTAAAGAAAAGGTAGGGGTGGTAAAGAAATGAATAGGCAGGTGTGGGTTGGTTGCACATAAATCCACCAAAATCTGTCCGCGAGATTCGTCAGGGCATGTGCAAAGGTTTCGCTGAAAAATCTAAACTTTATGATCAAAGATCAAATGTAGAGGGCAGTTAGGTAGAGTAAACATAATATAAGCCTACTGTAGGCGACCCCCAGATCTCCGTCGCACATGGATACTTCTCTCGCGCCAACCGCAGTTACGCTAGCTAGCCTTACCGACCTAACCAAATGAATGATAAATGTACAAAAAGTTATTGTTGTATGCTGGAAACGTGCTTAAGTTCATATTAACCACGATTTGTTTTATTTTACTCCATCCCGAAAGCCGCAAGAAGTTCACTGAATAAGCAAAGTAACACCACCTGTACGTATCCCAATGGATTTGGATAACGGATTCCGTTTAGGAACGGTTTGAAAGGGATTATTAGTATATTATGGTTATTTTTTCGTTAGGCACTACCCTACGATGTCCCCCTTTCAATAAAAATTGAAAACAATAGGGCATTTAGAAGATAGTAGCCTAGCTTATTAGGGGGTAGCTTACCCATAAAAAACTGACGACAGAAGGCGCGCAAAAGCTTTTAGTAGTTTAACTTGAAAAAGCTCGGCTTCCAAGATTTTAATATAATGTTGAACGCAGCCTAATTGAAGACGACCAGTCTGAAGGGTTGGGAGCATAATGGAGTCCTCTCAAGTGCCGAGGGACTTGATGAATTTTCATCAGGTGCGGTTACAGAATGTTTTTTGTTTTTATTCAGGTTAAATAATATTTTTTATTTTTATTCAGGGTTGATCATCCCCAGAGAATCTCTCAGCTGTTCCTAAGGGATTCATGGAAATCAGATGGAGCTGTTAGACCGTGGTGTTTAGTAAAGTCACAGAATTTTCCAAGTTACTGAATTCCCGACGTGGGAATCCTATAATATGCATTCTAGTGATGGTGACGTTTCAACAATATTTTTAAAACGCTGCAAATCCCTGCACAAAGGTTTATTATTTTGTACAGAATACCCTCCTGTTAAAGATCACAGGTCTCCGTATAGATAACCCTTCTATATAACATATGTACTATTCTACACATATTATGTAGATCGCGGACCCTCCGTAGGTTAGTACCTAACCCCGTACTCGTTACTAGGTACCTACCTAAACCGTTGTGTAATAATTTACCTGTATAGGTTCCACTTCTACGGAGATAGAATAATGAACCGTTGTGTAATAATTTGCATATCAATAATACTTCAACGGTTGTTCATGTTGCAAAAGTACCTATCAACAAAATCCAGCCCGTTCTGGTAGATGAGCCGTTGTGTAATAATTTACCGTGGTGTAATAATTTACCGTTGTGTAATAATTTTCCGGTGTGTAATAATTTACCATTGTGTAATAATTTGCCCATCATTAATACTTCAACGTTTGTTCAAGATTCAGAAGTAGGGCTGTAAACTGGGGAAATTCAAGTGGAGTTCGCATCTCGGTACCTACACGTACCTTCTTGAGCTACGACTAATTCCTGTTATTGGACATTCAATTTCTAGGCACCAATAAAATAGAGTTAATTGGGAAAAAAAAAAAAAAAAAAAAAGATTCAGAAGTACCTACCAACAAAATCCAATAGTCCATCACTTGTCAAATGAAATAATATCGCAGAACAAACAACTCGACTTCATACAGCCATCCTTGATTATAATCAGATGCTCCGTTATGATATCTGGGCCGGATTTATACCGTTTGATTCACGATCGTGTTGACGAAGCTTTTTGGTGCACACGAAAGGCTGGACGTACAATGCTGCGGGTTGTCTCAAAAAATGGTTTAGCTCAAGACAAATTTAATAACGTAAAAAAAACCATACCCTTCTATCGAAAGTTTTCGAGATAGGCGTTCTGAAAATTTCAACCCCCATTTTGAACCCCTTAGAGATGTCTGACAGTAATGCCGAGCTTCGAGGACCAACTAGACCCCGAACGGAACCTATAACCCGAATTTCATCAATTTTGTTTCATGGTAACTAAGAAAAGTGGCCCGTACGGCGGACAGACAGAAATATTTTTATTGCAGTTTTGGATTCTACATACCTTGAAACGTAAACCATCAAATTTTGAGGGGGGTTAGAATTTTTGTTTTTTTTTCATGCTCGATTCCAATGGTTCATTATTGAAAATAATAAACCAAAATTAAAAAACAAAACTACCCAAAAAAGTGTAACAAACCTTGTTTTTTATTGGTAAAGTATACAGGTATGAGAATATGCCGACTTTCTCTCTTGAAGGGCTCAGAAAGGGTTGGAGTTTCGGGGGCGGATAGGGCTTGGGCTTGGGTTCTAGAAAGGGCATGTCCGTAATTTGACTCCAGTCCGACAATTAGGGTGCGGTGGAGGGAAAAAATACCGTAACTGGACAATAAACGTCAACTCGACATTTATTACAATAAAAATAATCGAAAATATTACAATAAACCCGAATAACAAACATAGTACGGAGCTTTAGCAGTGGTAGAATCTTGAATGAAGGTGGTACAAAACCAAATCACAACACACAGCCATTGATCGAGTTGGTAGATAGGAACGAAATTTTCCGTTTCATTTGACCTGACTTGTCATAGTATTTTCCTGTTCATCTTCGTACCATTTCCAAATAATCATGAAAATGAAAAGTCTGGAACTTGGAATTCGATCTCCTGACTTGGATTCTCCAGTTTCACCTCCACATCCTACCATTTGCTATAGTTTAATTTCACCTAGGAGAAAGTGCGTATCTCATCGTCAAGGGACTCATCAGTTTGCAACAAGATAATAAATTAATACCTATTTAGTTTTCCCAATGTTGCTATGAGTAGTTTCACTACCTAATATGGTTCATAATTACCTATATATATATGTTTAATGATGATTACCCTCGACTTTGTAGTTATTTAAGGAAATATTACTTACAATAAATCGAAATAACAAAGTTGCTCGTTACCTTTAGTAGTGTGTACAATCCGAGAATGAAGGTAGAATCCAGTCCGTAGCACTAACCGCATACACAACCACTGATCAACGCGGGCCAATCAGTGCACACACGTTATTCATCGGATTGCCCATATCACTTCGCGGTCAATCGGCGGATAATACCGAGGCGATTCGAGAAAAAACACAAAAACACAATAATTTAGTCCAGGAATTATTGTTCAAAGATGAATTTTGACGAAAAACTACAACAAACCAACCAACCGTCGCGGGTGATCGAGGGACTGACTAATAGAAAGGGGCGGCAGGGTGGGGAAGGTGGCGGTGAGGGGAAAGTAGGTACTTAGGTACTTGTAACTTTAATTATTTTTCCCTTCATTTTACCCGACTTCTCGTCTTTACCTGTTTTTACCCTTTTCCAAAAAAATCCACGAAATGATTGAAGTTACCGATCTACGTGGCACTGGGTGTGCCCGCCAGAGCTTAAACTCTCCAGATTTAGGTTAATACTTGGAATTTTCCATCTATTTTATTAGAACTGGTCATTAATGCGATCGTGAATTTCCATAAACCACCAATAATTGTATAGTTGGCGTTTTAATCGTTCCAAGTAACTACATCATGTTGTGAACTGATGCCCTCGTGGCAAAACCAGTGCCACATAGATTAGTAACTTGTATATTATTTCTTCGATTGTTTGAAGCATTTTGGAAAAGAAAACCACGAAGAAAATTCAGGTAAATGTAAAATAAATAAATAAATAAATAAATAAATTTAAAAAAATCGAGTGAATACCTACCTACCCCACCACGCCCAGCCACATCACCTTTCCCACCCTGCCGCCCCTCTCTATTAGTCAGTCTGGCCCGATCACCCGCGACGGATGGTAGGTAAGTGGTAGTTTTTATTCCAAATTCATCATAGAAGAATAATTCCTGGACTAAATTCTACTGTGTTATTGTGAGTTTTCTCCTCGAACCGCTTCGGTATCCGCCGATTTAATCGGGAGAAGTGATATGGGCAATTCGAAAACCGACGTGGGTGCATTGTCGGCCCGCGCCGATGATGATTGTGTTCAGTGCTGCGATTTGGATTCCACCTCCTTCATCCTCCGACCGTCCACTACTAAAGGTACCGTAAAACTTTGCTATTTAGGTTTATTGTAAGTAACGTTTTCTTTATAATTTATAAAGTCGAGGATAGTAATCATGAATTTAGGTAGGTAGGTACCTATCTACCTACTTGGAAGTTTCGACCTATTTGATTTGAATTTCCAAAAACCATCTATAAGAGGGACCTAGTTAGTGTTCTCATCGTTCCGAGTACCTGTGTGAATCAGGAGAATCGTCGCTCTGGTGGCACACCCCATGCCACGTAGACATACCTACCTAACTTACCTACACATTTCTTTAATTGTCTGGATAAGTTACGAACCGAAAAATACAATTAGAATTCAGGTAAATGAAAGGGGAAAATATTAAGTAAATATACCTACCAAGGCCCACCCTGCTGATACTTTTTGCTAAGTTCCCCGATCGCCCGCTGCTGGTTGGTATGCGGTAGTTTTTCGTCAAAATTCATGTTTAAACAATAATAATTCCTGGACTAGATTATAAATTTTTGTGTGTTTTCTCCTGGAATCGCCTCGGTATTATCCGCCGAATAACCGCGAGAAGTGATATGGGTGATCCGATACCTAATGGGAGTGCAGGTTGGCCCGTATTGATCAGTGTTTTTGATTATTAGTGCTGCGATTTGGGTTCTACCACCTTCATTCTCGGATGATCCGCTACTAAAGGTAAGTACAACTCTGTTATTTCCCTTTATTGTAAGTAATATTTCCTTATAACTATAAACGCGAGTGTAGTAAAATGACGAATTTAGGTATCTACTTGGGAGTTTCTACATATTTGATTGAACTTCGTGATTAACACGATCTGGAATTTCCAAAAACTACTGATAAGGGACCTATACTGTGTTCTCATCATTCCGAGTACCTGTGTGAATCAGGAGAATCGTTGCCCTGGTGGCACCCCCCCATGCCACGTAGACATACCTACCTACCTTACCTACACATTTCTTTAATTGTCTGGATAAGTTACTAACCAAAATAGAATGAGAATTCAGGTAAATGAAAGGGGAAAATTTTAAGTAAATACCTAACAAGGCCCACCCTCCTGATACTTTCTGAAGTCAGATCGCCCGCTGCTGGTTGGTATGCGGTAGTTGTTCGTCAAAATTGATCTTTAAACAATAATTCCTGGATTAGATTTACATTTTTGTTTTTTTCTCGAATCGCCTCAGTATTATCCGCGAATAACCGCGAGAGTGATATGGGCACTCCGATAGCTCACGTGAGTGCAGGTTGGCCTGTATTGACCAGTGATTCTGGTTTTGATTATTAGTGATGCGATTTGGGTTCTACCACCTTCATTCCCGGATCATCCGCTACTAAAGGTAAGTACAACTCTGTTATTTCCCTTTATTGTAAGTAATATTTCCTTATAACTATAAACGCGAGTGTAGTAAAATGACGAATTTAGGTATCTACTTGGGAGTTTCTACATATTTGATTGAACTTCGTGATTAACACGATCTGGAATTTCCAAAAACTACTGATAACGGACCTATGCTGTGTTCTCATCGTTCCGAGTACCTGTGTGAATCAGGAGAATCGTTGCCCTAGTGGCACACCCCATGCCACGTAGACATACCTACCTAACTTACCTACACATTTCTTTAATTGTCTGGATAAGTTACGAACCGAAAAATACAACGAGAATTCAGGTAAATGAAAGGAGAAAATGTGAAGCAAAAACCTACCAAGGCCCACCCTGCTGATACTTTCTGAAGTCAGTCCCTAGATCGCCCGCTGCTGGTTGGTATGCGGTAGTTGTTCGTCAAAATTGATCTTTAAACAATAATTCCAGGACTAGATTTACATTTTTTTTTTTTTTCTCGAATCGCCTCAGTATTATCCGCCGAATAACCGCGAGAAGTGATATGGACACTCCGATAGCTCACGTGAGTGCAGGTTGGTCCGTATTGACCAGTGATTGTGGTTTTGATTATTAGTGATGCGATTTGGGTTCTACCACATTCATTCCCGGATTATCCGCTACTAAAGGTAAGTACAACTCTGTTATTTCCCTTTATTGTAAGTAATATTTCCTTATAACTATAAACGCGAGTGTAGTAAAATGACGAATTTAGGTATCTACTTGGGAGTTTCTACATATTTGATTGGAATACGTGATCAATACGATGTGGGTGGTAAAACCTTGAAAAAAATCTGGATTCATGTTGATACAGCCTGATGTTAGTTGGCGCTGAACCTACTATGAGAGTTATACAGTACTACAACGTGAAAGTCCTACTGCCCAACTCGGGCTGTTGGATGCTCAAAATTTACGTTCCTCGGCAGTCTTAGGCCGCTCATTATTAGTCCGTACGAATTTCCATTTCAGCATAGCAGGCTTAGCTAAACTGATTTCCTGATTTTTTTAACTCTGAGTAGTAGTAGATGGTCATTAGTGTCATTATGAACCCACCTACTGTATAGGTACATCAAATGGTATATTTATGTACAGGTACGTAACCAAACCCCCAACCATTCAAAGCAAAATCTGGATTCATTTTAAAATAGCCTGATGTTAGTTGATGTTGTACCTACTGAGAGTAGGTAGGTACCTACACATTATACACGACAACAAGGTTAAGCCGAGATCCCACCCATCGCTCAGCATAGGGTTGTTAGGTTGCTCCAAGTTTACGTTTCTAGAAAGTCTTAGTTATATTAGTTATATAAGTCTTAGTTCATTCGAATATTCAATACAGCAGAAAAGCTAGGTTGGGGATGGTTTTGACTAAACTGGTTGGGGATGGTTTTGACTGAGCTGGCGATTGTCACCATGAACCCTACCTACTGCATAGGTAAGTACATCAAATCGAAATCATGTGAAATTACGTGAAAACCGTATACGTACAACTATCAACGGATAATTGAATTATTACCAAAACGCTGCAAATCCCTGCACAACGGTTTATTATTTTGTACAGAATACCCATCTGTTACAGACCACAGCTGTCCGTATAGATAAACCTTTATATAATATATATGTGCTATTCTATACATATTATGTAGATCGCAGATCCTCCGCAGGTTAGTACCTAACCTCGTACTCGTTACTAGGTTCCTACCAAATGACGAGTTCAATGATGCTAAAATAATTCTGTCGATGACAAACAGTAACTAAACTGGCAAAAATAAACGCAAATAATGAAGTGATGAAGGGAAACTGTTGATGTGGAATACACTGGAAATGGCGGATGAGGTTGGGACAGAAACAAAATCCGGCGCCACAACGCGAAATCCCATGTGATTGGAAAGGCCTAGGCCAGTCATAATGAATTTATTGAAAAAACAAAAGAAAACGATTGGTTGAACTAATGCGGACCATGCCAATGCGCACCACGCCAATTTAGACAATTCGATTATAATCAAGGATGTTGTATCCAATATTGTCGTGGGGGGGGGGGGATAAGTCTTCAATTGTTTACCGTTGTGTAATAATTTACCGTTGCGTAATAATTTGCCGTTGTGTAATAATTTACCATTTTTACATAACACAGCTCTCCGTACTATTCTATACATATGATATAGATCGCACACCCTCCGTAGGTTAATACCTAACCCCGGACTCGTTACTAGGTACCTACCTAAATCACGAGTTAAATGTTGCTAAAATAATTCTGCCGATGACAAACAGTACCCTAACAAAAAGAAACACACATAACGAAGTTCTGAAAAGAAATTGCTGATGAGGAGTGAAAAAAGTTGCGAAAGTACCTACCACCAAACTCCAGCCCCTTCTACGTAGATGGTATAATGAACCGTTGTGTAATAATTTACCGTTGAGTAATGATTTACCATCGTGTAGTAATAATTTACTCATCAATCAACACAACCAACAACCAACTCGACTTCATACTCCGCCTATAAAATCAGGTGATCCCTAGCAATGATTTTATCTCCGGCCAATTTCCTATTGTCAGCGCGTCCCTGGTGACGAGATTTGGTCTGATGTATACAATTTCATTCACCCTGGTGTCGAAAATGCCTGTCGGTGCAAACTTCGGGGCCTTACAGTGAACGAACGGCTGGACGTACGGTGTTCCGGGTGGTCTTAAAAAACTCCCAAGTTCGAGAACTATTTAAAACCGTAAAAAGTTCACGTAAAAAAATGGTATAGGCGTTCTGAAAATGTCAACCTCTATTTTGAACCCCTTAGAGATGACTGACAGTAACGTCGAGCTTCGAGGACCAACTAGACAGCGAACGGAACCTATAACCCGAATTTCATCAATTTTCTTTCATGGTAACTAAGAAAAGTGGCCCGTACGGCGTACGGCGGACAGACAGAAATATTTTTATTGCAGTTTTGGATTCTACATACCTTGAAACGTAAACCATCAAATTTGGGAGGGGCTTCATGCTCGATTCCAATGGTTCATTATTGAAAATAATAAACCAAAACCTTAGCAAAATTTCGTATAAGAACATCATCGTACATCATTGTCCGGAATATCCGCTATTCCGTCCCACGGTGAGGCGAAGAAACGCGGTGAAAATCAGCTGTGATATTGTGACAGTGTGACAGTGGACCCTAGAGAGTCCCCCTCCTAGACCAGCGAGATTATCACCGGTTAAGAAGGGATATCGATTAGGCTTCCACCAAAACGAGCGGAACAACAAACGACTGGAGAACAGCCACTGTCACACTCCTCCCTACATAACGTCCTTCTGGGTAGCAGAAGTATAAGAGGGAAAAGGGGGAATGAAATTAAAGTATGAAGTTCTGGTTCAGGAAAGGACATCTGAACAACTTCAAGGTGACTAACCTCCATCGTCATGGTATTTCAATAATATTTACTGGTGGAGAACAAAGCTTCTACATACGAGTACTAGCGGAGAAAAAAAATGTTGTCATAGGTTGTTGTCCAGTGAACTGTGCTCATCTGGGCAACCTCTAGGTGATCATCCTCCATCGTTAAGATGGAACAACTATTGGGACTTGTAAACTGGGACACGGCATTAATCGCCTTAATATAATTTTAATTATACTGACACTATAAAGGGTGGAAAGGGGAAAGGGACAGGGTGTTTGCAGAGGAATCCTTCTGGAAACCTTCGAGCTTATCCTTATGGAAAGCCCACAAAAAGTGGATGGAGTATGGTAAATTGCTCAGCGCATACTTCCACCAAACCACGCTCTGCTACCATGTGGTAGACCCTCGATAGTCCCCCCGGTTAAGAAGGGATATCGATTACGCTTCCACCAAAACGACCCCACCTTCACCGGAACGATAAACGACTCGAGAACAGCCACTGTCACAATACAGAGAAACCTCCACACGACGGGCCAGGTATGAGCTTTCTTGATTCTTGGGAATGTCCGATGCGATCCACGTGTCACTACGTCAGCAATGACAGTGGATATATATATTTTTTTTAATGCTTTTATTCGAAAGTATACATACTTTACATTTTATCATTATAGGAATACAAAAAAGTTACAAAAATACAAAAGTTACAAAGAATACAAAAAGCTACGACTCTTTGTGAGTAAGTATACTCGTGCTAAGAGTCGGAGCCTAACACAATATTGTTGCCATCACCAAAAACGCAACCCCTAGTTTATATTATGTTCCTATTTTATCATTCTTATTATATAATTTCAATTCTAATTCAACAGTTACATTATAAACTATTTCTGCTGTTACATCTTGCATTAAAATACTTTTTGATTTTCAATTTAAATTTACATAGAGACACTTTCTGGTCTGCCAGTTCCATTGGAAGTTGGTTGAAGATATCAACCCCCCAGGTAAAATATGCTCGCATACCTAATGAAGTGTTCACCTTGGGCTTTTGAAGAGTGATTCTATCACCTGACCTCGTGGAGTTTTCAACTTTAGGTATTTTTCCCATTAGAAACATCCGGTACGCATAAGCCAGAGTACACTTTTCGACCAATTCATTGAGGTTAAGGACTGGAAGGTCGATGAACACCCTATCAGTCGGATACCTTCTCGGCTTTTTTAATAAGATTTTCATCAGCAATTTTTGCATGATAAACAATGGTCTTGTTTTTGTAGCGAAGGTCATACCCCATGCAACGATGCCGTAGATAAGCAATGGCTGTATCATGGCTGTGTAAAAGAGCATTTTAAGTTTTGCCGAGATGTACCATCGCACTTCAACGCAGAGAGGTATTAACGATCGCAGTTTTTTAATTAGACCATTGATGTGTGGCTCCCATGTCAAACACTGATCAATTACAAGTCCCAGATACGTTATCTGGGAGACCTGTTCGATAACTGGACAGTCACAATTTTCACAGCCAGCCCCCACATGGCAAGTAAGTTTTCCTATTCGAGGCACGGACGCCAACCTTGCAGCAAAGGTGACGAATTTTGTTTTTTGAAAATTAAGTCTTAGACTCTTACTATTAAACCAATTTTGCAGGATTGTGAGACTTCTCTCGGTTTTGGCCACAACTTCCTCCCAAGTTTTACCCGACACCATGAGAGCTGTATCATCGGCAAATCCCACTGTTTCCCCCTCTATTTTTGTACTGAATGTCATTCACATAAATTAGGTAGAAAATCTGTCCCAACACCGTACCCTGCGGTACCCCACAGACTATTTTGCGCGAATCACTGATGTGCCCTTGTATTTTTACCCGCTGTACTCTGATTCTGAGATAATCCCAAACCCAATGTATAAAGGTTGGATGAAAATTTAATTGTTGGAGAACTCCTATAAATTTCGAATGAGAAATCGTGTCGAAATCATAACAGTGACATACCTCACAAGACATTTACAATGGTTCTCCATCACGTAAATGCTACGTGTTCCTGATTATCCTTTCATATTTTTATTTTGCTCCCCGAAATCTCAACTCAGGGGATTTTCGCGACTTTATGGACGATTTGCCGTCTGAAAGGTCCTCTCCGCCGCCTGTCCAGCCCCAACAAAATGTTTTCCAGGCCGTCGCGCGTTTGAGCCAATTCGTTGAACCGCTTGATTCCTCCAAAAGCCTGATCCTGAGGTTCGGCCTCCTCCACTTCATAGTCATCGTCTTTGCTGTGACTCTTGTGCTTGCGGCAGACCTGGTGAATTTAGCTAGGGTAGTTATTTTAACAGATTTTCGAGGCGCATTAACAATTAAAATATTCCCTAAACATATCATAATTAGAATTAAGGCGTCATCTCAACGTCCTACACCCAACTCCACTCGTCCACCATGAAAACTGAACCTTGCACCAGCTCACAGAAGACATTAAAACAGGCTAACGAATGAATGCCTACCTACTTATAGATCAGAAGATGATGTAATGAATTCGCAATTTTCATTATGGAGGAATGCCGATTTCACAGTACAGTAGAAGTCGCTTATGGTGATCGACCTGGGACCGACTGGAAACAATCACTACACTCGACCAATCTCTATAAGCGACTTCTACTGTATAATAAACTAGGTAGGAATTTTAGCCATTTTTACCAATATTGGCGAAATGTGCCCCCCCCCCCTCCAGAATTGATCTAATTTTGATTAATTATTTTTTTGAGGAAATCTTCTTCTGTTTCGCACCATCGTTCAATAGGTACCACTTTTGGTGAATACATAATATATTATATACCTACCATTTCTGGGAGATTTCAACCCATTTCACCTACTTTGCCGACTTCTCAAAAACGGGCTATAACGGGCCAATTCACAGTGTTTTTACATACAGCCGACCGGGACCTGAATGTTTCTATCCTTATCCCGGCTTATTCCTTTAACCGCCTTTCTGCTAAGCGACTTCTACTGTATATCAAAGGGGAAAAAGGTTTCTCAGCTGCTCGCAATTCAATGCCGGTGAAATCGAACGATCCTTTACCTGCTTATGGGATACTTCATCTTTGAGTTTATGGATATTCCTGTCTAAGAAATTAACGACGTCGCTGAAGCTGTTGTCCGAGCTACCAGGATCCTTACTGGTATCCGATCGCTCTTGTGAGACCACTTTTTTCCCTCCTCTAATATTCAAAGTCTCCTCGAGCTTCTTGTTGAAGTCCATGAAAGCTGCCGCTACTTCCTTGTTGTGCTCCTGGACGGTTCTGGACGTCGCGAGGTCGACGTCGTTGGTGAAGACGAATTTCGTAATGCGGTTATCAGTTATCGGTTTGAGTTTGAGCGTTTGAAATTTGTTGATGACGTCCTTGATGTGCTCTTTCTGGTCGTCCTCGACTTTGGGGGACCACTGGCCGTCAGGTGCGGACGGGGCCACGAAGATCCTGCAGAAGCAAGTTTTGCGTTTCATGTTTCTGATTTTATGTAAACAATTTCCATGTAAATTCCTCTACCCACCTATTCGCACTTCGATAAGTCTCAACCCGAACAATGCATTAATGAAACAGTCACGTAGCATGGCTTTAAGACGAATTTTCAAAGAAATAATAGCACTATTGCGTAAAAAGATGATAATATTATCACGAGAAATCATAACACTTTTCGTAAAATTAGATCATTTTGTCCGTAATTTTAGCCATTTTTACCGATTTTGACCCTTATTAAGTCAAATTTGATCCACCCTTTTTTGTGAGAAAAAAAAAACGTATATTTTTATCATCGAACTAGTCCCTCCGTCGTGAATCATCATCCCACAAAAAGTCAGGTGAATTAATATTCACTTTAGCCCTTAACACCAATTTTTGACCCCCCTTACTTCCCCTTCCGTACTACTTATATCAATTGTTCGCAATTTTAGCCGTTTTTACCGATTTTAAACCCTAAAAACTCTAATAATCCTTAGAATTTCTGGAAAAGTGCTCATCTGAGAACTTGTTTGGCAATACCCACGGTCAGATATCGTCTGGAGGACACATGAACAAATAGGTACCTATAATATAATATTATATAATACACATGATAATAAATATAATAATATACATTTACATTTTTGTTAAAATCCAGGGATGAATTCAAGACGCTCTGAAACGGATTTGCCTATTGAAAAAAAAAAAAAAAAAAAAAAAAATTCAAAAACGTTCTCAAAAATTTGGAACCGTTGTAATAGCTTCATGTTCTTTGAAAATTCGCAAAAAGGAAGTTGTATGTCTTCCAAAACCAAAATTTCCACTCACATTCCGTTACAGACATCTAGGAACAAAATTTGGTGCTATGTTAGCCTGTCTGTCCTTCTATACGGAATTCCCTGACCCCCCCCCCCCCCCCACACAGACACACACAATAGAGATGGAAAATTGAGGGCATGCCCGAGTTGATTCACTATAAACGTAAATTTGGCCTACAGATGAGCACGCACAACAGAAACATTGCAAGCTCGAATCTTCGAGTCAGTGTTCAGGGATCATGGAGGTTGGGTTACTGATAATTCCGTATGAATTTCACCTTGATTGGGATGATAGTAGTATACCTGCGCATGTTAATTTACCAAAGATCCTAAAATTCGTATTTTTCACCATAATTTGAACTTGAGCCTAATTCCAGCTAGTCCAGTCGTTCTCTACTGTTGAGTAAAAGTTATAATAATTATCCGGTATTTTCTTCAATTGCTTAATACGTTCAAAATTGATTTCACCATCGACGTTAGCACGGCAGATATGAAGCCCCGATACAGGTGTCATTTCTACCTTCTCTGAACTGAATCTGTTCAAACAATTTTTTGCAAGGAACTTGACGCTTTATTAAAATTACAGACAGAATACCTACCTACCTATCATATTGTGCCGAAAGACATTGGGCAATTTTCGTGGGTTGCAAATTCTCCTTTTTTTGCCAAATTCTGTTGAACAACGGAAATTATCATTTACTTACCACATAACGAGGTGTTTACGTCGGAAAGTCTGGACAGGAAATGAGTGCGAAATTTGAATTTCTGAGTTCCAGCTGGAAATGACGTATGAGGTAAATTGACGAGCAGTTCAACTCAAATCCCGCTTAGAGCGCTATTCCATCAACTTAACGATGTAAAGAACCGCAATGGATAGAACCACAAATTTATAAACAAATTTTTTTAAAACACGTCCTCGAAATAAATCTGAAGGGAAGGTCATGGCAAAGGTTCTTGAAGGTTGCCACGAAGGTTAGCCATTTCTACTGTTGGGTTGTTGGCAGCACTGAGAATGTTCACCTCCGAGGCTTATCTAGATCTCCTTGGGCCAATAGCAAATCTGATGTCAATAGACCTCATATACGTCATTTTTCACAGCAATTTTTACTTTTAATCACTCTCATATAAAAAATAACGTTCATTTTTGAAAACGGGCTTCTAAATATAATTTTTCCGACAGGTCTGAATATTTTTTTCCAACAAAAAATTTTGATGAAAATTTCCCATTCAGCTTTTTATAATCGAATGTCATTACCTACCGTGAGCTCTATTTTGAAATAGCTATTACTGAAGGGTACCCACCGCTGGTTCTTATCTCCCAAAGGCTCACTGACTTTTTTCTTGTTCGATTCCGTCAACCAGGTCGGGTGAGTCATGATGTCTTCAAGTTCTTTGATAGACCTAACCGGAACATTCGCCGAACGCTCTCTGGACGGTGAATTCTTACTGTGGAGTTTTCTGCTCAACTCCTCGATGTAACTAATGGCCTCCTCACCGGGTTTTGACGGGTTCCTTTTCATGTTCGATTTGTCCCCTTTGTGCGGTTTGAATAATTGGAAACTGAGAGGGTTGTTGATGTCGTCCTCGAAACTGGACGGACCTTCGTAATTGGGAAGTATCGCCGAGACTGTAATAATGGATAACTGTTACCGTAATTATTGTTCGGTGCTACCGGGACTGACCCAGGAATAACATCCTCATTTCATTCAATCGACGTTTCCAACCCAAACAGGGCTCATACTCAGGTCATAGCTACGAGCAGAAACTAAAACAGATCATCAAATTGAAAAACCACAGTCATGCAGCATGGCTATAAGAGCGAATTTTCGAAGTTTTCGGCATCTTCCTCCTCCGCCTAAAATTTTCTGAAAATTAATTTTCGGTCAATGTTTTCCCAACTTGATACCATACAAAATTAAAACAGGAGTAGTTTTACGCAAAGTAAAATTTGGGGTGGAAGGAGGGGGAGGGGGAAATCAAAAATGTTTTGAATACCAGAAGAGTAGGTATTGGGTACGTAGGTAACAAATTTTTTGTTCCATTTTTTGCCGAGTAACACCTCGGTTTGTAGATTTTCCAACGCTGAACACGATGGTGAAGTCAGAATTGCGATATCCCATTCTGTTATCAGATTAGAGCAGACGAACCAGGAAGAACATCTCAAGAAATAACCACGTTCCTTCATCTTCAAAGTGCTCCAGTTTGAGAACGGAATGAGATATCGCAATTCTGATTTCACCATCGTGTTCAGCGTACAAAAACCTTTAAAATGAGGTGTCACTTGTCAGACTTTTTCATTTTGGGAATTTATGGGTAATTTTCCCCCCCTAAAACTCCCCAAAACTCCCCCTTAGGGTGACCCGATTCTGCCCATCTTCGAACTTAGCCTGTCGATTGCCAAGACAGATTTTTCGTGCAAATTTGAACTTTTTATCTCAATTCTTTCGAGAGTTATCGTCTGGAATGACACATACATATATAAATATATAAATATATAAATATATATATAAATATATAAATATATAAATATATATATAAATATATAAATATATAAATACTTATATATATATATATACATATAATTTTTGGTGTCTTTCGGCAGGGAATTCAGGATGGTCTGAAACGGATTTTGGTATAAAAATCTTTCGGAAATTCGAGTTTTAAAAATTTTGGACCGAGAACAATAGCTTCTTTTTCTTCGAAAATTCGCTAAAAACGACACAAACCCAGAAAAGAGCAATCCAACAACCAATTTTCAATCTCTTGTCGTACTGCTATATCAATATGCTGCTGATCCCGCGGCGGTGTAGAAGTCCTCGTCGTTAAAGGAGATGGTTTCAGTTTATCATCATCAGTGGTTCTTCCAGATGAAACGGAAGTAAACCACTGAGAAGAACCACTGATGATGGTCTAAACGTCAGAACCAGCAGAAGACGTCCAACTCCATTGAACCTTCTCCTTTTGGTGTTTTTTTTTCATGTTTTATAATGGTTGTTTTCAACACGAAAAACATTCATTGTGAATTGATTCGTTGATTCGACAGCCTGGTAACAGTTGTTTTTCCTTCTTAGATTCTTCTAATTTCCTAACTCTCTGTCGGAATGGTGAGCAGGCCCGGTTCTATGAAGGGTCGCAGCGCCAGGGAAAAAGAAGAAGACGTGTTGGTTTGTTAATATTGGTTTGTTGGGGTTTTCGCTCATTGATATAGGAAGCAAAAATTTAAAACCAAATTTGGTGGCTTTGAGCCTGAAACTGTTTACGTGAGCTAACGTATTTGAATTGTTATATCAGTATACTACTGAATAATAATAAGTTTGAGAGGACTGTTGGCCTACAAACGGTCCAGGAAGCCACCAAGGTTGGTTGTCTGGGTCAATAACAGACTTCTCCCAACACGAACAGCAGTTACCTGAAGTATAATTGATGAAGAAGTGTAAGCATGAATAGATGGTTTTGAGTAGCTGTATTAATGCACCAAACTTCTTTCAGGACGAAATTTATTTCATTAGCAGTTCTTGACCTTCAGCTGAAGGAATGATAAAGACAACTACGCGAGTATCTGCTACACAAATCAATCCACTTGAACCTCGTCATTATAGAATTATGCTATTCTGACAATCAAATTACAGTCGACCTGAGTAAAACTTATTGAAGTGGACTCACCGGCTACGAAATATGCATGAAGAAACAAATAAAAGCATCGACTGGGTTCCATGATTGCTACTATTCGTTCTTTCGATATAACTATGAGCAATTATCTTTATCACATATTTTCAAACCTCTAAATCTAAATTTTTGAACATTTTTCACGTTTTTAACCTTGGGAATGCCAGGTAACAATCATACCATCGTGTTGCTATCGCGTAAGAACTTATTATTTTCTGGGTTATTATTATACTATTATTGTGAGTTAAATCTTTGTAACATTGGGTTCGGACAATGAATAGAATAAAAGTTATTAGGGATGACTGCAGTAACCTTTTAGGCTGTGAATTCAGAGGTACGTTAAAGTACCACAACTACTTTTACTCTCGGAATATTCATATAGGTAACTGGGTATCCAATACAACAACTATGTAACCCAATAGCCAATACCATAAGCACATGAAAATGCTGATGAAGAAGACCCATGTCATATTACGACACTTTTGCTGCCCGTGGAGGACAGACATGATAAATCATAATTAAAGCCTGACCATGTCAGGGTTATCGATCTGCTGAAATATTCCATTTGCCTTAGTTGGGATTTTTCCATTTTCAAGCCCCCCCCCCCCCTCCCAACTTTTGAGTTCCTCTACCCCACCGGTTCATACCGTTAAAATACACAGGCACCCAAAAAAATGAACAGTCCTGTACGATGTGTTTCATCGAGTATTAATTCGTCAATTTAATCAAGCGTTCTCTTCATGGTATTGATTTTTTCGATTACCTAAAGTCTGAATGGAAGGCGATATGATTTTTAATTAAAAGAAAAAAAAGGGAAGGAAAGCCCCCCGCACACTGTTTAATTATTACCAAACAAGGTGATCAGTAACGCGACATCTAATGGGGGGAAAAACTAATCCCGAAACGGGTAGGAAAACTTCGTGATGATGAAGGGGGAATAATGCCAGGAGAATCCGTGAAAAAAGCAAAAAAGAAAAAGAATCGAAAAAAAAGAAAGAAAAAAGATTAGTACTGGTGGTAAGGGGGTGGACTACAAAGGACGTAATAACTACAGAGCTTTTCTTAGGGTGCCTTCCTCGTTTTCTACCTACAATGAAAGCTCTAATCAGTTCTACCTTGAGCCCCGTTTCCGTGGTGAGCCTGCACCCTCCTGCCCAAAAGATGAAGGCAGAGTGGGGCAGAGTTAGTACCTGGGGAGGCCTCTTCCACGAGTTGATTGGTTCTCCTTTTCAGGGCTGGCGGAGGGGGTGAAACTGTAATCCACAGCTTTCTCTCCTCCTCTCAGGGCCTTTTCAACGTTATCTCACTTGGGAGGCCCTGGCTATTTAATTATTATTCTCTTTGAGCTTTTCGAAGGGGCCTTTTTGAAACGGGGTTTAATTTTCTTCAGACAAGTGTCAGGGGGTGTTGAGCTGGCGAGCGGTGCCAGTGACTTAACTAGCAACAATATCTCAGCGGTAGTAATGCGAAGGGTTCGAGTAATCCTGGCCCTTGGAGTAATCCCTGCCCTTAGAGTGATCCCGGAGTCGTTACGGATTTTACAAGATTCAGGTACAGCACGGCATTAGCAGTGCTTGATGCGCAATCGATACTAGTGCTCCTACCATTACGATATTCCAAACCCAACCTACATCATCCTCAGACTTATTCTCAAAATTGGAACAGCAGAATTCCTCCCCAGAGTTTGGATGTAATTTGCAGTATCACCGTTAACGACAATAATAATACCTAAGTAGAGTAACTCGAGGGTTAGCAAACCGAGTTAGTGAATAAAAAACGAACACCTCTCAATGGCGATATTGTCACAGCCACGTATTGAGCGTACGGCTGGAATGAGACAGCCAACCTAAGCAAACAAATCGGCTGCACTTGTTTGCCCGGTAGGTGGACACAAGGAAACTTTAGAGCCTGCTCCTTCGCCCTCCGACCACCCATCAAACAAACCAACAAACCGAATAATATCAATCAGTAAACGACATTGGACAAGTACTAAGCACGCATTATGCGATTGATTATGCGAAATAGGCCACGAGCTCCTTGTATGTATATTCTCCCTTCGTCGCTATGCCGCACAGCATCGTTAAATAAGATTATCCTTCCCCAAAAGTAATACTAACTGCCGTTTCTTTCACCAAACGCGGAATCGGTAGCAACAGGGTCGTGAACGGTAGCACTTATATTCGTTGAAACCCCTATTTCTATAAACAACATACTGTTCCATACAACAAGTTACAAGTTTACTATTTTGCACAGTATCACAGTATGAAGGTGTTTCACTACACGGAAATTTTGACAAATATAAGGATATACTGATGAGTGTTGGCATGGGAATTCAATATACGTCTTCAATATTATAGCTCTTGAAAAATTAATGTCAGTTGAACTGGATAAATTTTAGTATTGGGTAGTGCATGATCTAACGAGCGGGTGTTTTCAACTGTAGAATAACCGGACCTCAATTTTATTTTTAAACTCACTTTAATGGGGATAGTGAAGAAGAAGGTAACTGGAAATTGTGACATGCTGTCAGTCGCATCCCCTCTCAATACCCAAGGACCCGAAGCTCCTTGATACTTGATGTTATTTGAAACAGGTTGAAATTCATCCGGAATATTAAAAAAAACCCGTCCTCCGGCGTTCTCTCTGGTTTTGAATCTTTCAGTCCACGTTTTTCGATCAGTTTCATTCCCTAACAGCTGATAGGTTGATAGGCCATCACATGCAAATGAACATAAATATTGATTCATAAAAACAAACACAACAGAATAGAGCTACCACAGTACTCAAATACCTACAATTTCAGTGGCACATTCCTTCCCCGTATAGATAAATTATTAAACGTATGATAATTATATGATAAGACCCCTATAGGATCTCCAATAATAGATAAACGTGGTAATAATATTGTTGTGATCGGCTCCTCCTCCAAAACCAATGTAATGTACATACATGTTGTACCTCAGAGTGGGGACCCCCCGACCCCCCTCTGATCATGTCAGGGGCCTATAAAGAGCCGAGGGGCCAACAAATACATAACCATTCTCAAGCTAACTTTCGGCCTTGTCTGTTACCTCCTGCATCACTACACTGGTGACCCCGAGTGGTGACACGCAGCCTCCGCCCGCCGTCTGCGACCGCGGTGCGACGATAGCGACGACAGCGCCTAGCAACGACGAACAACGCCGCTCAGCGCCTGCCGACCGTCTGCGACGAGCCACCTCCACAGCACTACGCCCGGCACACGCACCCCACTCCGACGCCCCACAGCACCGCCCCCACCGACGCCCGCCTCGATGCCCAACGCAGCGGCCCCCCGCTACTTCGCCCCACCATCCGATTCCTATATAAGGAAACGGACGCCGGCGCCTCGCACACTTCCTGCTGACACTTCCAGACGACACCTCTCCGGGACTGGCGCCTACAACGAGAACACGGACCCGAAACCACCGACAACTGATTCGCCCAACTCAAGATCACATTGACTCACGAAGGCCTCACGACGCCGCATGCTAAATTCGCCCGCGCCTTCGAGCCCCGACAAGCGGACCTCTACGACGACCCCAACCGACTTCCGAGCACGAGAATCCGTCAGTCCACGCCCGCCGACTCCGTAGAGCCCTACCGGCCGACACACCGCAACGCGTAGAACATCAAATCATCACGAAGGGACCTAAATGCCACGCGAAACTTTGCCGAATATTACCGGACCTCAACGCGAAAGCGTCGGCCCATTTCGGCTAATTACTAGCGGCTGGCACCATCGAACGCCAACAGCTACCAGACGTTGACAACTCGCCTTTTCGCCACGCACGCACCGTCCGACGGCTCCCGGCTCACCGCCTTACTCAACCGACTTCCGACGACGAACTACCGTCAGTCCTCGCCCGGCGACTCACTCGAGCACTCCCAGCCGACACACCGACCCCGCTCGTTCGGCAGCTTTTCACACGCGCCCATCCAGACAGCATTCGCCTTCACATAGCGGCGCACGACGAACCCGACGTCACGAAACTCGCTGCTCTCGCCGATCGCCTCAAACCCTTCGCTCCCCCTCCTCGAGTGGCTACCGTCACCGAAGAGGTTCGTGTGATTCGAACAGACAACAACAGCGACCGCCGACGCAGCCACGACCGACCACACGCAGCGCGACGAACGGCTTGTGTTTCTACCGCCGCACATGGGACCCCCGAGCACAAAAACGCCGCACCCCATGCACCTGGCGCCCGCAACAACAGCCGCCGCGGCCGTACCCACGCACTCAACCAACACCCCGGCTCTTCATACGTCGCAAACGTACCGCCCCCAACGACACCTTCCCGGACAGCCACAGCGGACCACCGCAACCACCGCAACCAGCACACGCACCTCCCACGCCCGACAACCGCCACCGCAACAGAACAAAATTTAACTAAATGCGTTACTTAAATTCTGGGGGGAGCAGCGTTGTGATCGGCTGCTCCTCCACAACCAATGTAATGTACATACATGTTGTACCTCAGAGTGGGGACCCCCCGACCCCCCTCTGATCATGTCAGGGGCCTATAAAGAGCCGAGGGGCCAACAAATACATAACCATTCTCAAGCTAACTTTCGGCCTCGTCTGTTACCTCCTGCATCACTACAAATATCATCGGACATTGGATCGTAAGAACTTGAGTACCGCGGATTGCGCATACTTGCTACATTGGCAGGCTCGGAAGCAATACAGTAAATTGTTATGTAATTGATTAACAAAACGGGGAACCGATGAAAATGAATTATCATTATACGTTATTATTACACTCTTTTCACCCAGGTATAATCTCAACATTAAGATAGTCCAGCGAAATCGATATTCCGAGAGCTGATGGTGAAATTCTTTCGAACCTGAACACCTGGTCACTTTACGATTATGTCCGGCATAGTGAACTTCCACTGGAAAATTCTTCTCGCGCTTATGGAGTTTCAGGTATTTAGGATCCACTTGGTATTATAGGTGCATGGGAGCGAAAATCAGGTTCGGAGCTGGAACGAGCTGGTGACCAATTAAATTCACCACGTGCTATAAATCACAAGGGCTCGCCTGTGATTCCCAGGATGTGTGTGTGTGTGGGCATCTCTGATACACTTGACGTAGGACTTGGGCCGGACATTGCCAAGCGTACGATTTTCGCATCCCCCCTCCCCCCGGCCAACACAAGGGGACTTGATGTACATTCCAGTCCGTTGCGTTGTCCAAAGCGGCAGACAGCTCTCACTGGCAGGTCCTCCTATCCCGTTCTCGATTTAACGCACTTCCACAACGATCCCCGCCCGACTCAACACTCTTGAGTGGATCGAGTTAAAATGTAATCTTCAATTTTCCCAAAGGGTTAAAAAGGTAAATTCTTGTTATAATACGTTGCTGTTATACAGGGCGTAGCCGGATGTAAATGCTAGTACAGAATATTAGTGGAATGCGCTAGTGTAACTGACTGAGGATTATTATAATCCTATTGCAATAATTTCTGATCCACAAAAAAAAAGTAAAAAAGCTGTAAACTGTGTCTTCACAATTTCCCAACTCACGTGCCATCACTACTGTGTGCGATCGAAAACTCCCCGTGCAACAATAAATCCATCCTCCAGTAGAATCAAATTTGTATTCATTGTGGTTTTATCGCGTACTGTCACAGGAAAACCCGTATTTTTACCGCCTGGGACGAAGGGAAATTGGGAAAACGCTGTCATTCCTTTCGCTGTCATGTAAGGAACAACCTACGTTGGAAAATGGAGCTACAGAGGACTCGAGAAAAGAAAAGCGCTGAACTAACCCGACGCTATCCGCAAAGGGAGGCGTGGGCGAAACCACTTCTGCTTATGAAGCCGCTGAGCCACCCGAGAGCAGTAAATCTGACCTCGAAATGAGTTACAGGGTGTGATACGGGGGAGGGGGGGGGGGGGATACACGTCCTATACACTCGTCTAGATCAACGATAGGTGAAGAAGGCAGAATGCCAGTGTTCGCAAATGCCAACAATAGGATATCACTATAAGACTAATCACCCTTATACTAATTATTATTTAATCAAAACCTCAATTTTTCTAATATTTGAATATTTCTCATTCTAATGGAATTTTCAAAGAAAATGAAGCTATTGCAATCGGTCCAACGTTTTCAGAACATCAATTTTTGAAATTTCTTTTTATAGGCAAGTCCGTTTCAGAGCATCCTGAATTCTCTGGTGTCCACGAAAAAGCCTGGCATTCAATCCGTCTAAATGCTCAGTAATGACGTTTCATCGTTCACAGGATCCATATCTTCATCAGTATACTATTGGAGGTGAAGACCTGAAACGAGTCAGTTTGTTGCGGGATTTGGGGGTGCTCCTGGATTGCCAGCTCTCTTTCTCCGAGCATATATCTGCCGTCTACAGCCAGGCGATGCGCGTCCTAGGATTTGTCAAACGCAATACTCGGGAGTTCGATTACGTTCCAGCCATTACTACTCTCTATAAAACTCTTGTCCTCCCTATTTTGGAGTATGCCTCGGTGGTCTGGAGTCCATATTATAAGTGCCATATCGAACAGATTGAGCGAGTCCATCGGAGGTTTCTAAGATGTGCGGGGTTCAAGCTTGGTATTAACCTGGTGACCGTAAGCTTTGATGAGCTCAACAAAAGGTGCAGCACCCTCAATCCTGTGGACCGTAGACTTTTGGCCGACTCACATTTCTTCCACAAGTTGGTTCTGGGTAAGATGGACTCTCCCACACTGCCAACAATGGTGCGTTTCCTGGTTCCTCGACTTGGTTTACGTTCTGGAAGCCTCTTTTGGGTTCCATTTTCGGCGACGAACTACGCCTACCATCGCCCGATGTGCAGGTTACCGCGTGGGATGAACCAAGTGATGGACGTGTGCCCTGACATTGATTTTTTTTTTTCAATCTCCTGAGGCTGTTAGGAGGAGAGTAGTTCTAGATCTATTGAATAATGACAGACATTAGCAGTATCGAGTACATACACAGTCATATGCGGACATTTTAACTGTTTTTTTTTTCCTTCAAATTATCATTATATTATATTTTGTACATTTGTATTGGGCATGCCCGTATTATTATAAATAAATAAATAAATAAATAAATTCACCCAGATTTTAACAAAAGTGTGTGTGTGTGTGTACATATACATAATACACATTTGTTTGTGTAACTTCAGACGACATCTTCTGTACTTGGGCATATGATAAAAATTCCCAATTTCGCCATAACGTTCGTATTGCCAAACAAAAGGATGAGCAATTTTCAAAAATTCTAAGGGGTCAAACTGAGTTTTTAGAGGTCAAACACCGGTTTAAAAAACGGTCAAAATCGCATAAAATTCGTACTAAATTAATGAAAATGGTATGGAAGGGTGAGTAAAGATAGAAAAATACCAATTCAGTTGTTTTTCATACAGAATAGGGGTCAAATTTGGATTTTCGGGTGTAAAAAATGTGTATTAACGGCTAAAATCAATATTAACTCATCTGACATTGTGTGGGATGGTGATTCACGACGGATGGACTATTTCTATGATGAAAATATTATTTTTCTCAAAAAAGGGTGGGGGTCAAATTTGACTTTATAAGGTTCAAAAATCGGTGAAAATGGCTAATGTCAAGAAAAAATAATGTAATTTTACGAAAAGTGGTATGGTTTCTCGCCATATTACCTTTTTACACAATAGCACGAATATTTCTTAGAACATTCGCTCTTAAAGCCATGCTGTATGACGAAATTTTTCAATGCAATTTGTTTCTCTCTCCCAATTCCAAATCGAGTCGGTATTTCAACCGCTGGTACTGATTTTCAGATAAAGATTTTAAAAAAATACATAATATACAACATAAAATGAGGAACGCGAAGGTGCAGAGCACGAGTTTTCGAGTTTTCGTTTGAAGAGTAGGCGGGCTGGGCTGTCAGTGCAGATCCTACTAGTAAACACGTACAATCGTACGTAGCCATGCAGAAATGAAGTTGTTACTTACTGTCATATTTTCGATTGCATCTTACACAAATTCACCACTCATTCCGAGTTGATTGACGATATAACCTGGCATAGGAAACCCAGTCGACTCGGAGGTCTATTTTAAATTCCACCAAATCCTTTCGGTGTTTATCTCCCTGGCATCTTCATGAGGACTCCACAGATTGCTAATATTGACTCACAGCAGGAACACATGGAGCTGACACTGATAAGCTTGGCTGATGACACACTTCCAATAGATCCAATAGATCTCCGAAACCATTCACGCAGCGATCAATTATCACGGGGATAATCTGCTAGTTGTTTATACTGGTAAACTGTACCAACTCCAATCGACTTCTACGCCAGCATATGTTTCTGTCAGTGACGCAGGCTTTGATGACATTGGAGAAGCATCCGTAATGAGAGGAGCCAGCTTAATTAATGCAGGGGTTTTAGTTGGATTCGCGGTGCGGGAGGAAGGCAGAAGGATAGCTCGTGCAGGTAGGGGAGCCATGCATATGGAAACCCGAGTTTCCCACTCCGATACCCCACCGATATGCCCGTAACAAGCTCCCCATTGTAAACCCCTCACACCGAGGTCGCCCTTGTAGGTATTGAGTTGTCAATCCGAACTGAGCTTCAAACCTGTTCGACTCGGGCGGTTGGGAGATTGTTTGCCCAAAGAGGATATCATCCGTACAACAGGCTTTTGGACCACTTCGAGCTATGCAGGTTCAACCTCCAAATTTCAAGTCGCAAACTCAAGATGATGAATAATAATCTAGATATGTTGGTAATGTTCTAAAACTAATTTGCATCGGAAAAAAATTCAGAATTCCATGTTTCAACTAAAAATTAGGAATTCATAATATATTACAAAATAAAGCCCAATATAAAATGTTGTTCAATTTCTCCCCATACTGTGTGTATTTATTTATTTATTAGACTACATACGAGCAGATTCGCAATTCACACGACAATATAGTGAAACAACTTCATTTCCAACACTTTACTCAGCTAACTCAACTAACTTCAATTTTCGCGGTTTCTCTCTGCAACTGACTTCGTATACTTGGTCCACTAGAATTATTTAGAAATGCATTTTAATATTCGGTAATGAGGTAGCAAATGCCTGTTCTTATCACCTTTAAACAATCGGGTAGTCTGAATTTTGAGAACTGAAGTTAGGCCAAAAGGAATATAAGAATCTCATCAACCGTAGGCACAACGTGATTGATGTGCTTCCTTTGTCATCGGTCATTTGTTACTACCTACCGTTCTATCGGAGTCGACCCTTTGTGCCAAGAAGAAAAGGAGGGAAAAAAGATTCCGAATCCTCCTCGCCTCAAAAGGATTTAATGCTTTCTTCGAAAACTTTCTGTGTTGGGGGGGGGGGGGGGGGGGGGTTGTATAACTACATTAGAACAGAGATATTGTTTTCAAGTTTGAGTCAAAACCCAAAACTAATCCGTACGGAACAAAAATCAAAACCATAATATGGTATGTACCCAAGTATTATGTGGTACTAGAGTACGTTGGAGCTGAACCCTGAACGCTTAGGTATGTTAGCATCTTAGCTAGCATCTTACATATCGCTGAAACGGGAAAAATGCAATGAATAAGCAGCTGTCAAAAAAACATGTGATAATTACCTACTTAGTACCTATCGCCTCCTCCATTAGACTTCTGATCTGACCCCATACTGCTGTGCTAATATTTTGCAGTCACGCTTTTTGGTTTATTATTTTCAATAATGAACCATTGGAATCGAGCATGAAAAAAAAAATTCTTACCCCCCCTCAAAATTTGATGGTTTACGTTTCAAGGTATGTAGAATCCAAAACTGCAATAAAAATATTTCTGTCTGTCCGCCGTACGCCGTACGCCGTACGCCGTACGGGCCACTTTTCTTAGTTACCATGAAAAAAAATTGATGAAATTCGGGTTATATGTTCCGTTCGGCGTCTAGTTGGTCCTCGAAGCTCGACGTTACTGTGAGTCATCTCTAAGGGGTTCAAAATAGGGGTTGAAATTTTCAAAACGCCTATACCATTTTTTTACGTAAATATTTTTACGGTTTTAAATAGTTCTTGAACTTGCGAGTTTTTTAAGACCATCCGGAGCATCGTACGTCCAGCCGTTCGTTCACAGTAAGGCCCCGAAGTTTGCACCGACAGGCATTTTCGACTCCAGTGTGAATGAAATTGTATACAATCCAAACCAAATCTCGTAACCAGAGACGCGCCCACAATAGGAATTTGTGAATACGGCCAATCATTGGTAGGGATCACCTGATTATATTGGCGGAGTATGAAGTCGAGTTGGTTGTTCTGTGATATTATTTAATTTGAAAAATGATGGCTCTATTGGAGTTTGTTGGTAGGTAGTGAAACTTGAACAAACGTTGAAGTATTATTGATGGGTAAATTATTACTACGGTAAATCATTACTCAACGGTAAATTATTACACAACGGTTCATTATTCCATCTACGTAGAAGGGGCTGGAGTTTGTTGGTAGGTACTTTTGCAACTTTTTTCACTCCTCATCAACAATTTCTTTCCAGAACTTCATTATGTATGTTTCTTTTTGTTAGGTACTGTTTGTCATCGGCAGAATTATTTTAGCAACATTTAACTCGTGATTTAGGTAGGCACCTAGTAACGTGTACGGGGTTAGGTACTAACCTACGGAGGGTCTGCGATCTACATAATATGCATATAATAGAATAGTACATATCATATTATATAGACGGGTTATCTATACATAGAGCTGTGATCTGTAACAGAAGGGTATTCTATACAAAATAATAAACCGTTGTGCAGGGATTTGCAGCGTTTCTTCTTCTTTTGTTTTGCTTATTTTTATTATTCGATCAGGTGCTGTTATTCATAAGGCATCAAAGCTCACAAGCTCAGTTCCTAACTTTCCTCAGTGTTTCCTCAGCTTTCGTGGAAGCAAAACTGCATCATAGTGTTTCTGAAGTTTGAGTGTCGTCAATTTCGTTCGCAATGGCTCCAAAAAAGAGTCGAACGTATAGCGAAGACTATAATCAGGTATGGCTTTACGTTTACACTACAGGGGGGTGTTCAAAAGCCACAGTGCGTTATTTGTCACACTGTGCTGAGTAATGACTCTTTCAGACCGGTTCGATTGCAACGCTATTTCAACCGTATCAACTAAAGCCCTAAAAGTGCTGTTGCAGTTCGCATCAACGTTCCTATGTGAATCTGGGTTTCTAGTTTTGGCACTTCTGAAAGCAAAGCACCGAAACCGTCTGGATGTGGAGTTAGACTTGAGATGCTGCCTCTCAACCATACAATCAAACATTACCAACTTGTCCAGGGAGAAGCAGTATCAGCCATCGCATTGAACATTTAAAAAAAAACTATAATAGTTTTCTATTTTCCTACCATTTTAATTGTAGGTACCAGCTAACAATAGCATTACATTAATTACTATTATTATTATCACTGCAATTTCTTCTTCCCATACCCTTTCTTCTTTTCATATCTACATGACAACGGGGCGGGGGCATGGTGGTTCTCAAACCGAGTAAGGGGGGGCATGAATGAAAAAAGGTTTGGGAACCACTGGGCTAACTGAATGGCTACACCACAAACAAACAAATAAACAAACAAAACGCATCTTTGCAATTCAAATTCAAATTGAAACTACATCCAGAAGTGCCTACTAACAAAATCCGAAATCAGATGGCAACGAAGTACCTTCCTTTTGTAGACACAATACGTATGTCAGACACAGTGTGGCAGAACCACAGCACAGGTAAATCTGAACTTCTGTTCCGAGGTCAGTTTCAGGAACTAAAATAATGTGATGCTATCAATAACCTAATGCCTGTAAATCTGAAATCAGTGACCTAGATAGTAAACGCTACTACTTGTGGATAAGGTGCGCATGCGCAATAGGCAACTACGAATACTAGTGGTGCTACTGCGCGTTCTGATGACGTTAAATCCATGAACACTTCCATAATATGAAATGAAATGAACTTTATTCTCGTAATAGGTACATGACAAAAAACAAAATTACATGGATATGTTCATTAGGTAGGTACTAATCAATATCATGTACACGAATTGAAGTTCTCATATCTGTCCGTGAAATAATATGGTAGAGCTGTTAGATCATAGCACTTTTTTCGAGTTATTTAATAATTACTAGTTCCGGTTAAGAAATCGTTTGTCGAGTATAAACTCATAAAAATCAAATGATCTGAGAAATCCTCATTAGAAGACAGGTGAATTAATACGCCTAACGAGGTAGCATTATTTATAGTTACAAAGGTACCTCTTTCACATCAGGTGAACTCATAACAATGGAACATCAATCAACGAGACACACTTTTTCCAGTGTTCTATTCCAGAAATCCCCAGGTCCTACTGCAGCCGCGATCGTGCCGACGTTGAGTGCACAGAGGAAAAAAAAGATGGGTGGAAATGGAAAGGTGTTAATATTTCCCTTTCAGAGTTTCAACGCGAAGGCTCGCATTGCCTTTTGATTGAAGTCTCCAGTATTCATCAAACGCGGCCCTTTGTGCTACTGAGGATAACCCCGTGGCGGTAGGCCACTGACACGGAATGTATTACTATTAGCTCCTCCCTTCTAACACCACCGCCGACCCAAGTCATAAGTCCATTACCCAACCTTCGGAGTTTCCTGTAAACAAATCTTTGTGTTTCTCTCCTCCCATTGTGTATACGGTTCAAATCCAAGCACTCAGCTCGAGATACCACAAAAACGAGCGGGTTTCTAAATATCTTCACTGCTGTACAACTTAGGGTACTGAATATCACCTATACTTAAATGAAATTATGTACACTAGCAGGAATCTGCCCATAACAAATTCTTCGCGAATTTCTCAAAATCCGGGTTTTTTTCTAAGTAGAATTTATTCATGTTTCACGTTGGGCTATGAAACAAGATTTATGTTTAAGAACCAAAAATTGCAACCATGTATCATGTTTCCACGCGACTCTCCACTATGCATTGTCCGCGAAAAGAATTGACGCTCAAAATTGACTCGCAAAATCGACCCGCAAACGATGCTAGTATCCCAGGGCTCGTTTCCACGCGACTCTCCACTATGCATTGTGCGCGAAAAAAGTTGACGCTCAAAATTGACGCGAAAAATCCACGCGCAAAATCCACGCGACTCTCGACTATGCATGGTGCGCGAAAAAAATTGACGCTCAAAATTGACGCGCAAAATTTACGCGCAAAATCGACGCGCAAAATCCACGCGACTCTCGACTATGCATTGTGGGCGAAAAACGTTGACGCTCAAAATTGATGCGCAAAATCGACGCGCAAAAAATGCTAGTATCCCAGGGCTAAAACATGATACATGTTAAAATGCTTTGTTGCTACCTTTCCATGTTGTTACATCGCCCGCAACACCAAACTTGTACAAGAGTGCGACACTGCGTGACTCCAGATGAAGCTGGTGCGAAACAAACTCAAGGAAAACCCAGGCGGTGAAATATGTTCTGAAACGGGCCTCCCGTGTTAATTCCCCTCGGGCCCACTTCCTTTTATTCTTCCGAGGACGCTGTTAGTTCCCCACTTCCCCGCCCATCCCGAGTTATCTTCATACACATTACAGCGGTATCCAGCCTTAAGATTTATCATCCCTTATCTGCATAATGACGGGAATCAGGATTCATGTGTCTGTATTGTGTACACTACCCGAGTACCTCCAGACCCAGTCTTGAATGATACGGTACTGAGTAGGGTGGCTAAAGAAGGGATCGAGTTGAATGAAACTCGGGGAATAAAATCTAGCAAATTCGAAAGATTGTCACACCAATTATTCACATTGACTTGCGACTAGCAGGATGACCGGTTGCACTAGATAATATTAATTTGGGTTAATTGGTATATATTATAGTTGATGTTATTAGAAACATGTCTGAAATGAACTCATCACGTCAAATGCCCATTTAACCAAAGCCACCGACCACTAGGTACATGTGTACATCAGTAGTGAGCACATCACCTGACATCAACTATGAAGTATTCTGCCAGTCAATAGATGATGCACAAATCAAATTGGAGAAAAAATTTATTGGCGAACGGGAAGTGTCGGTTCCACCACGAATTCTACCCAATTGTAAGAAGTAAGCCTGGATGGCTCGGGATGTTGAATTGAGTCGAGACCAAATCCAACAATTAACAAGTCATTAACAGGTCATGGAAAAGTGAATCGAATCATGGCCCTTCGCAGAATGAGCTTTGTGACGAATGTCAAGTTCTGGACGACGTGGACGACTCGACTACCTCCTGCAGAATATTTACATAGAAGAGAGAATCCCGTACTCGGATTAATTAGGCGAATGTTCTTTGAGTGGGTCTGATTACAGCAAGAATTGTTTTGCAAAGATTTACTGGTATAGATTGAATATGTAAAATTTGTAATTTTAGAACACATCCACTAATGGCAAATGGGTGTAACTGTGTATTACCTTGTGGTTAAAAGCTGTTGTAATTTTTAAATTACGAATAACTGCATTAGAGTGAACAGAAATAATATGCCCAAAATGCAGTAGGCATTATAAATTAAGTAGAATTCTCCAATTCCAGATTCTAGGGTGATCCCCCTTCCCACAAGTCTCAAATTTTATTGAGGTCTTTGGGTAGGTTATGGGGATCAACAGGGGGGGGGGGGGTAAAGAAAACAGGTATCAATAAAATGCAGAAAAATCTGGGTTATACAAAAACAGAAGGAAGGAAGTGGATTCAGTTCGCAACTGAGATTATAGATAAGTTCGGCTAAGCAGTACAGAACCTGTTCGGGATCGAATTATCTCTGAGTCGAACGCTAACGTAGGTGATCAGCACTACCAGTTCTATTCCGTACGTCCGTAAGTTATTCGAACAAGTCCAGACTCCAGAACTGATAACCAGAATACACAAACAGAATCTCAGAGTCTAGGTTGATAGGGTCATAAGAGTGACAAGCCTATTGCGCATGACTCGAACTAATGCCTGTTTCCAAAATTTCGAACCGCTAGCACTGGTCTGAATATCAACGAACTACCAGCTCGAGATCTTTCAGAGCATCAGAACTAGTTCTGATCCTGCCCGGGCATCCAAAACTGAGCGTGGCCTAACGGTGAACTGCTTGTCCGAACATATTTACCTTAACGGAAATAGGAATCAGAAAATTTTAAACTAAATATTTAAAATTTTCTGATTCCTATATCCGTTTAGTTCAAAGTAAACTCTCACCCCAATAATGAAACCACAGGTCTGAAGTTCTTGGGATTCTGTCAGTTTTACACGGATTCTTCCACCAGCCAACCTCAACAGTTCCAATGAGTAAGTGTACCAAGGAATCTATGGAAAAGTCTATCTATGGTAAACTCTAATTTTGTGTGGTAGAAAGTGAACGTTTTTAATGCTGTATTTTTTGAGCCTTCAGGAATAGCAAGGTTGATGTCATATACAATTAAATAATATTTACGTAAAAAAATGGTATAGGCGTTTTGAAAATTTCAACCCCTATTTTGAACCCCTTAGAGATGACTCACAGTAACTTCGAGCTTCGAGGACCAACTAGACGCCGCACGGAACCTATAACCCGAATTTCATCAATTTTTTTTCATGGTAACTAAGAAAAGTGGCCCGTACGGCATACGGCGTACGGCGTACGGCGGACAGACAGAAATATTTTTATTGCAGTTTTGGATTCTACATACCTTGAAACGTAAACCATCAAATTTTGAGGGGGGGTAAGAATTTTTTTTTCATGCTCGATTCCAATGGTTCATTATTGAAAATAATAAACCAAAAAGGTAGAGAAAACGGCAGTTTTCGAATAGTTTAGTGTAGTAGTTGGGTCGGGCAGAAATTTTGGTTAATTATTTTCAATAATGAACCTTCAGAAACGAGCGGGGGAAAAAACAAAGAAAACAACAACATCAAACCCTCTCAAAATTTGATAGTTTCCGTTTCAAGGTACGTAAAGTCCGAAAGTGGAATAAAAAAAAGTCTGTCCGACCGCCGTACTTCGCCCTTTCCTTAATATTACCAACTTGGTTTGTAGGTCCCATTTGGCGTCTGGTTAGTCAGAGAAGCTAGGCGTTACTGTCTGTCATCTCTAAGGGGTGAAAATAGGGGTTGAAATTTACATAACCCCGTAGCTCGAAAACTTTCAATAGGTAGGGTATGGTTTTTTTAAACGTTTTTAAATTGTTCTTGAACTACGAATTTTTTGCGACCACCCGGAGCATTGTACAACCAGCCGTTCGTTTGTACCGAAAAGCATCAATACCATCGTGAATGAAATGGTGTAAGTTCGGCCCAGATATCATTGCTACGGAACACCTGATTATAATCACGGATGGCTGCATGAAGTTGAGTTGTTCCTTGACTCATTCGGATTTCGTTAACAGGTACTTTTTTTACTTGAACAAACGTTATGCTTCATGAATAGCATTAAATAATTTATTGATGATTGAATTACTGAATCCTGCGCATTTTTATGAAACTGTAATTCCCGGGCCGGCTCCAGAACTCGATTTAGGGCTTTCCTAGTGGGAGCTCGAGGGTACTGACCACAGAAAACGGTGACCTACTCAGAAGGGGTATCTATACAGGTAAATAATAAAACGTTGTGTAATAATTTGCAGCTTTTTTTTATGCTCTATTCTAATTGTTGAAAATAATAAATCAATAATCCAATAATGAAACATCTGCCTAACATCATACATTTCCTGCATTAAATTTATATCATTCGTGAGTTAGTTCGAGGGGCGAATAGGAACGATGGTCTCGGATAGTTTAGGGCACACCGGTCGGTCAGCCCTTCAGTTCATCAAAGGGTGTCGGAAATCGTAAGAAACGTCTGTCAGTTTGCCTTAGGATAAAAGTCCGTTGTAAACAATCCCACTAGGTTCCGGTAGCGAAGGGGGAACAGTGTGCGTAGGACGTGGCAGATCCTGATGGCACAACCTAACTTCCCTTCGCCACAGCCCTTCCACCTTTCCACACTCCTCCAGTCATCTTCCCTCCCCTTCATCCATTCACATCTCTTCTCACCCCTTCCCACTCAAAGGGCTTTGGAAGCGGTTCGGAAAATGGACAACAAATCCCATTAGGGTTTGAACCCTTCCGGACGTGGGAGCCTGTAGGAGGGTGCTGGACTCCGGCCAAAAAACCAGGTCCCTTTTTAACTCGTGCTTTTTGGTATGGACGGAGGCAATGGAGGTCGGATCACGAATGCTCGCGTTTTGCATTGAAAAACGGTGGATCAGAACCCTAGCGGGTAGAAAGAAACAAACTTCCGCCATGATTCGGAAATAAGTATCATCACACCTACATTGTGCTTCCTCACTGCCGAAGGTAGGGAAACTTTGTATTTGTGCAAGAGCCGAAAAAAATTTATTTATGTTTAAGAACCAAAAATTGCAACCATGTATCATGTTATTAACTCGAAAAGTGAAGGCTAGGTAGAAATCTACTACTTGAAACGTATGTGCTCGTTTCTTCTGACGATGTCTTGTCTACATTTCTTGAGCACCATAGATGATACATGTTAAAACGTGACAACCAAACAAGCGTCATTGTTTACTATCCATTTATAACATTCATTTATATAGTTATAGTATGAAACTAGGAAATAAATACCAAGAACAAATACGAAATAAATTCGTGATAAATCAAGAGCTTTCCAACGAATGGAAAACGATTTTTGTCCGATGATAATGAAAGAAGTTTCATTTCCCTAGCAACTACTCGGTTGTACGTGAAAACCACTATGCATTGTGCGCGAAAAAATTTGACGCTTAAAATTGACGCTCAAATTTGACGCTCAAAATTGACGCGCAAAATCGATTCGCAAAAAATGCTAGTACCCCAGGGCTAAAACATGATACATGTTAATTCAGTCCTCCAAAATGACAATTTCCACTCGCATTTTACGTTTCAGACGTCAATGAACATTTCTCGTTCCGTGTCTGTGTGCTGTCTGTTCGTCTGTGTGTCTGTGGTCAATTCCTCGAAACGCCCGTAACTACCAGAAATAATGGTCAAAATGGGCTGAGATTTTAGCTACCTTAAATATCGTTGAAATGAGTTCAAACATGGAGGGTCGATCACGAATAATACTTTGATAGTTCCATATGAATTTCATTGGAATCGTACTGTAAATTTCCCCTGCGCATGCGGGAACATGAAATGCTGACGACTTTGAAACGCTTCTAACTACGTGACAAATAGTAGTAGAGAGCTGAAATTTTGAGGGTACACACTGGTTGGAGCACAACTAGGGCCCAAATGGAACGACAATTTTAGACCAAAATTTGAGGTAAATTTAAGGCTGAAACTTCGTTAGAACCTCCATTCTCCACTCGTTGGTCAAAATCGTCTTCATAATTATTCGTTATCCTCGCCCTAAAAAACACGGAAACCGATACCTCACAAGCTCGTGTTACTAAAACACCAAAACACCCTATTTTTAGACCCATTTTTCGCCCACAACACCCTTCCGTATATTCCGATCGGGCTTCAAAGTTTCGGGACACAACTAGGGCCGAAATAGAGCCTGTGTGCGAAAACATTTTTTAGACCGAAAATAAAGGCAGATATGGATGATTTGGCGTACGACGGACGGACATTGCATTTTTGGAATCTAAGCACCTTCAAACGTAAAGAGGGGGTGTTCCAAAACATATTTGCTGAGCAAATACATATAGGTATATTATTCGCAGAATTATAAACCAAAAGCTGTTTAAAAAACACTGACGTTTAAAAAACATCGATGTTTTTCTTCCGATGTTTTTCACACATTGATGTTTCCATGTTTTTTTAAATCGATCTCCCAATATCGATGTTTCGGCTATCGATACCCATCTCTATTAATTCCTCATTTAACCTAGCTTCTGAGGCGTCACCCCACAGATACTGATTCTTTTCTGAACTTCAATTTTACTTGAGAAAAGTTCCTTGCTTCGATAGAATAGCGGCGCAACGGTTATACAGTAACGCATTACTCGCAGGTCGTGAAGCAGGGGTAGACCAAGCCCCTGAGGGACTTTACCTCGTTTTCGTTATGATAAACTAATATATTTGACTTGAAAGATATTTTTACCTTTAGCTTTAAATTATATATTATTTTTGATTGGGGTATATTATATCTATATGATTAATTTCATTTAATTAAGTGAAGTTAATAATGGATTTAACCTTTTGGTTTATTATTTTCAATAATGAACCATTGGAATCGAGCATGAAAAAAAAAATTCTTACCCCCCCTCAAAATTTGATGGTTTACGTTTCAAGGTATGTAGAATCCAAAACTGCAATAAAAATATTTCTGTCTGTCCGCCGTACGCCGTACGGGCCACTTTTCTTAGTTACCATGAAAAAAAATTGATGAAATTCGGGTTATAGGTTCCGTTCGGCGTCTAGTTGGTCCTCGAAGCTCGACGTTACTGTGAGTCATCTCTAAGGGGTTCAAAATAGGGGTTGCAATTTTCAAAACGCCTATACCATTTTTTTACGTAAATGTTTTTACGGTTTTAAATAGTTCTTGAACTTGCGAGTTTTTTAAGACCATCCGGAGCATCGTACGTCCAGCCGTTCGTTCACAGTAAGGCCCCGAAGTTTGCACCGACAGGCATTTTCGACTCCAGTGTGAATGAAATTGTATACAATTCAAACCAAATCTCGTAACCAGAGACGCGCCCACAATAGGAAATTTGGCGGAGATAAAATCATTGGTAGGGATCACCTGATTATATTGGCGGAGTATGAAGTCGAGTTGGTTGTTCTGTGATACTATTTAATTTGAAAAATGATGGCTCTTTTGGAGTTTGTTGGTAGGTAGTGAAACTTGAACAAACGTTGAAGTATTATTGATGGGTAAATTATTACTACGGTAAATCATTACTCAACGGTAAATTATTACACAACGGTTCATTATACCATCTACGTAGAAGGGGCTTGAGTTTGTTGGTAGGTACTTTTGTAACTTTTTTCACTCCTCATCAACAATTTCTTTTCAGAACTTCATTATGTGTGTTTCTTTTTGTTAGGTACTGTTTGTCATCGGCAGAATTATTTTAGCAACATTTAACTCGTGATTTAGGTAGGTACCTAGTAACGAGTACGGGGTTAGGTACTAACCTACGGAGGGTCTGCGATCTACATAATATGTATATAATAGAATAGTACATATCATATTATATAGAAGGGTTATCTATACATAGAGCTGTGATCTGTAACAGGAGGGTATTCTATACAAAATAATAAACCGTTGTGCAGGGATTTGCAGCGTTTTTCACTCCTCATCAACAATTTCTTTTCAGAACTTCATTATGTGTGTTTCTTTTTGTTAGGTACTGTTTGTCATCGGCAGAATTATTTTAGCAACATTTAACTCGTGATTTAGGTAGGTACCTAGTAACGAGTACGGGGTTAGGTACTAACCTACGGAGGGTCTGCGATCTACATAATATGCATAGAATAGTACATATCATATTATATAGACGGGTTATCTATACATAGAGCTGTGATCTGTAACAGAAGGGTATTCTATACAAAATAATAAACCGTTGTGCAGGGATTTGCAGCGTTTTCTTATATTTTCAAAATATATGCTTATGAAGCTTATTAACTATTAGATGTTTTTATCTCAGAATTTGAATAGTAGGGGGTTGACTAGGAAATATGAAAAATATGTTATTGTTAAGATTTGGCCAGTAAATATGTAAGGCTCTTCTGCTGGTCGAGCCCCAACTCAGGTTAATATTAGTAAATTGATTGTTAATCCTCAAAATATTAATTTGTTGATTGGATAGAAGTTTATACTTTGAAACTTGTTATTGTTTGTGAATGGTAAAATTATAATAATAACAATGGATATTACTATAGTAATCACCCCTCCTAGCTTATTAGGAATTGACCGTAAAATTGCGTATGCAAATAAAAAGTATCATTCTGGTTGAATGTGTACAGGGGTTACTATAGGGTTGGCAGGAATGAAGTTTTCGGGATCTCCCAGTATTTGCGGCTCTCATAGATTGAGCATAATAAAGATATATAAGGTGATTTTATATATCTAGGTTCTAAGTCACAGTACGGTTTATGGTTATTATCAAAGAGTATTTGTTAGCAGTCACCAGAACCGTGACCCCTGTAGGATTAGCGAGGAACGACAATAATGTAGGCCGCCCGACGAGTAAGCGCGTATTACATGTTTGATTCGTGGAATGGCCCAGTTTATTACCGCCTCCGCAGGGCTCCCCCTAATATTGGATTTAACACTGGCCATAACCCTATATTAGTCTGCGAAACGCGACCGAACATGGTCTTCACCCCCCTCTGAACCGCCAAACCAATAATAAAGATAATGTATCGGCAGCGGCAGTCTATTATAATTCACGTCGACCCGGAGGCCTGTTAATCTAAAAGCGCCTCCTTGGTGGTGGCAGATCTACATAATACCGTTGAAGAGGGGTCAGGTAATGAGCGGACTACGGTTATCAGTACCGGTGGAACCTCAAGATAATCTGTTACTTTACCTCCTCGTTTCTGTCAGTCCTATCATGCCGGCGTCTAATAACCCTCCGGCTCCACGTTCGGATCAACAATAATTGCGCGGGCTTCAAAACCTTTCAGATAAGCTGCACTGATCTTCTGCGGTTGATCAGTCTGCGGTTGACTTTCATGTAGAGGTGGGTAAATGTAGTTCACTTGAGGGACTCAAGTTCAGCTAGTTCACTCCTTGAAAGGAGTAGTTCTTTTGAGTTAGTTCAGTAGTTCATTCTAGTTCCTTATTCCGATATACTACCAACTTAGTTCCTGAACGATACCAACTTAGTTCCTTATTCCTATGAACTGCCGTTCCGTGCTCCTTATGTAGGTAGAATCGACCCCATCTTAACCAACTCCTGATCCCCCATTCAGGGGTCAACAGTCGTTAAAAACGGCTAGAATTGCGAACAATTGATATAAAATCATTGAGAGTAGTACGGAAGGTTGAGTAAATACGGGAAAATACCATTTCAGTTACTTTTCATACAGAATAGGAGTCAAATTTGGCTTTCTTAGTGTCAAAATTGGATTTCTAGGAATCAAAAATTGATATTAAGGTCTAAAATCTGCGCAATGGTGCGTCCCAGCCTGGAGTATTGCTCGATGGTCTGGTCACCGTTCTATGCTTGTGGAAAGGAGGCTGTGGAGAGAGTTCAGCGTAGGTTTTTGCACTTCTTTGCCTACAAGTCCGGAGTTCCCTGGGTTGATTTTGAAAGGGATGCTGCCCTCAGGGATAGTGGATTGGTACCACTAGAGTACAGAAGAAAGTTGGTGGATGCTATGTTTTTGTATAAGCTGGTTAACAACATGATAGATGCACCCCAACTGCTTGAAGTCCTGAACTTTAATGTTCCCGCCTATCCCACTCGGAACGCTTCAACCTTTTATACTCGCACTTCTGCCACAAACTATTTGCTGAACTCCCCGTTGGTCCGGATGCAGAGGGATTTCAATAATCTGGAAGTTGATGCTTTCGGTTCGGGTCCTCTTCGCTTTCGGAGGGACGTTCGTGCTGTGCTGGATGGTGGAGGCTGAGGTCTAAGTTTTTATTTTCTGTATCTTATATATCCGTTTCCCTCGTAGTATCTTATATAATCCGTTTCCTTCATAGTATTTTGTTCTCATATTTATGTCTTTTAATATCACCTTGAACTCAATTCTGCTTATGTTTACATCGATTATTTAAAAATTTGTGATTTTTTGTTGTTGTTGCTTGTATGTCATATATGTATAGTCATTTATAGTCATTATAGTCATATATTATAGTCATTCATAGTACATTTATAGTCATTTATAGTCCAATATATTTAAGGCAAATTGGGCATATGCCCGTGTATATCAATAAATAAATAAATAAATAAATAAAATCAATATTCACCTAACGTTGTTTGGGATGGTGATTCACGACGGACGGACAATTTTAAATAAATTGATCTCGAACTTGAAAATTTTCTGAAACTACCCGGAGCATTGTACGTCCAGCCGGTCGTTTCCACCGAAAAGTTTCATCAACATGATCGTGAATGAAACGGTATAAATCCAGCACACAAATCATTGCTAGGGAACACCTATATAGGGCATACATACAGGTAAATGATAAACTATTGTGTAATAATTTACAGCGTTTATGACCGTATGTCATCCACCACATCGTTTTGTTTCCGGTTCCGTTTATTGAGCGACCTGCCAATGATGCAACGAACAATATGGACTTCTTCCAGTTCCTTGCTCCAACAACTACTTGTAAATGAATCTTGTTCTCTATAACATCTAATTTCTCATACTTACCCCGGACATGGTAGATTTAGATTCCCAGATCAGTGGATATTAAGTATAATATTACGCGTAAACTATAATTATGTTGAGTAACCTTGCCCCGAACTTTCGAATCCTGTTTGTGTGTATACCACAGTATCATCCCGTACTAATTGTTTTTTTTGAAAAATCCAAACAGGTGCCATTACAGTCAATTTTAACTTGATGAAGGACAAAAGTATTGGAGTTTCGAATAAGGAACTATCGAACACCCATTATGGACGTAGCTGATGTGTGAACCTATGGAACCATTCAGGACAATCTCTGAATAGCGTTAAATTCCGTAGGGAAGTGAAAGGGAAATGTATTCACTTCGGAGAGGTCGAAGGACCCACAGGGTCCCCTCTATTTACCGTAGGTAATTTAATCGAAGTGGCGAGTCCTCGTCTGAGAGGTCCGATAGTTAACCCTTGTTCCAAGTTTGAGGGCCAATACGGTTGGGGGCGAACGTCTTAACTTCGGCTCTGTCTCTCGACTGAACAGTTTAGAAGTTGAAATTCTGCGGATTTCCCTTATAGCACTATGTGAAAGACAGTTGTAATGGCCCTCCTGGGACCGTATTTATAAACTTTCCTTAACTTTACCACCAAATCAGCCAAAGGTAACCAGTGAGCTCACCTTTAGATAATTTCATTGTGCGAACATTACGTTGGAGAGCCGTTTGGGCTGGCGCTCGTTTTTTTTGGAGCACACAAACGCCATTAGAATCAAAGTAAGGCCATTCATCTTACTTTCTGAAGTCATCCTAAATTTGTAAATAGAAGTTTGAAATTGCATTACATAAACCTAGATTAATATTATTAGTATAGCACTAGTTCAAGTGATAACTTTTTGTGATATTGCTTGGGATAAAATTTATTCATTTTTTGTATAATTTTTCAGTTTAATTGATATGTTAGGTTTAGAACGGAACTCTTCTCCCTAACTCGGGCATTAGCTCTCATAGGGGAATATTTTCCTTAGCTATAAATTATTCTTCATGTTTTCTGTTATGTTATCTGGAAATAAAAAATATCTAAAAAAAAGAGAGAAAAAAGTAATTTGCTAAATAATAAAATGAGTGTCACATACCACATAAAGCAGAAGGACCCCCAGCCCTATACAGGGTGTTTCTTAAGTAGTGAACCACCCTTTCTAACTACTTTATTTTCAGGAAAATGAAAAAAAGCTTCTAAAGTAACCCCCCTTCATTTTTTACAATGAATTCAAATATCTCATTCCCGCACTTTGCGCATGCGCAGAAACATGCGCAATTGACACCAACTTCGGTTTTTCAAATGGGTACCCTAATTTTTTATTGCAGATTCAGATTCTACGTAAAATTTCATGAACATTTGACCCCTCAATCGATGAATTTGACTGCGCAGAACCTGTTCTGCGAGCGTGCGAAGTTGCTCAGCTGCCAAATTTCGCAAAACTTGGCGTCTAGTAATCCCCAAGTGTGGCACATGATTTTTCATTGTTTTTCAACGCTGATTCACATGGTGATATCCGTTTTTTGATTTGACTCGATTTGAACGAAATAATGGCCAAAAGTCGGTTATTTTGTACGAAAAAAAAACGTGTTTTGAGGCGTGTGTTTGCACATGAATTACATAATTTGCTATTCCCATCCTCTCTTCCAGTCTCAACAGAAGCGAAGGAATTTGTAAAATAAAATAATAATACCTTGCAGCTGCACCTGAAATTACATAATCCGTTCAAACTGACGTCCATTGTCTTCTACACAGGCTTGTGCTCTCCTCACCCATTCATCATTAAGCGCGCCCGTAATGGAATGAGGCTGTACAGATGCACACGCTTCTACGATCCTCTGCTTCAGCTCCTCAGTGCTTGCGATTGGAGGAAGGTGGGCACTGTATACCTTGTCCTTCAAGTAACCCCATAGGAAGTAATCCATTGGTGTCAAATCTGGTGAACGAGCTGGCCATGGGAGGGAGCTCCGATGACCGATCCACCTTTCGGTGAATCGATTATGAAGAAAGTTCGTCACCAGTCGAGTGTTGTGGGCTGGGCAGCCATCATGCTGAAACCACACCACTTGCCTGGTGGCCAGAGGTACCTCCTCCAATAACCCAGGAAGAATTTCCAGTTAGAATTGGAGATACCGCTCTCCGTTGAGAGCGCCTCCAGAAAAGAAATACGGCCCAATGAGCTGATCGCCAATCAATCCACACCAAACATTGAGTGTGAATCGCACTTGGTGCCTGGTGCTGAAGGATACCCTGGGGTTCTCAGTTGACCACGTCCTGAAGTTCCATCTATTGAAGAGTCCGTTGTTAGTGAACGTAGACTCGTCTGTCCACAATATGATTGAAAGGAGGTTTGGCATTTCTTCCCACATCACCTCCATATGGGCAAGAAACATCAGGCGCCTCTCCTCGTCTCCATCACGTTGCCCATGCACGACGTGGCTTCGGTAAGGCCTGTAGTTGTAGTGGCGAAGAATCCTGTGTATTGTAGTGGATGACGACGTTCCGAAGGCCCGAGCGATCTGCCGGGTGGACGAATTTCGATTTTCTTGGCAGTATAAAAGGACGTCCAATTCGAAATTGTAACACCGAACTGCGTGAGGTCGACCCATTTTGCGAGGAATTGCCACACTGCCGGTTTGACGGAACCGTTTAACAGTCCGGAGAACCAGAAGGTGATCAATTGGAGGTTGATCGGGGTGTAAGGCGGAATAAACCCTGGCTGCTCTCCGAGCACGACTGCTCTCTTGGTAGTATACCTCGACGATCTCGGTCATTTGAGTTGCGTTGAATCGGGGAGGCATCTTGATAGAAACTGAGAAAAATAGTTTGCACGAGAAGTAGATTAAACCTAACTATTGGGCCTCCCAGAGTGCAAATAACTTGATCTGAGCGATAATATGAGACATGCAGTCACTTGCTCGCATATTGGAAAGGTTCAACAGTCATCAAGTGGAGACACGAGGGACCGAGTTCGATTTGAACGGAGGAAAACGAGGACCACTTTTAGAACGGATTATGTAATTTCAGGTGCAGCTGCAAGGTATTATTATTTTATTTTACAAATTCCTTCGCTTCTGTTGAGACTGGAAGAGAGGATGGGAATAGCAAATTATGTAATTCATGTGCAAACGCACGCCTCAAAACACGTTTTTTTTCGTACAAAATAACCGACTTTTGGCCATTATTTCGTTCAAATCGAGTCAAATCAAAAAACGGATAGCACCATGTGAATCAGCGTTGAAAAACAATGAAAAATCATGTGCCACACTTGGGGATTACTAGACGCCAAGTTTTGCGAAATTTGGCAGCTGAGCAACTTTGCACGCTCGCAGAACAGGTTCTGCGCAGTCAAATTCATCGATTGAGGAGTCAAATGTTCATGAAATTTTACGTACAATCTGAATCTGCAATAAAAAATTAGGGTACCCATTTGAAAAACCGAAGTTGGTGTCAATTGCGCATGTTTCTGCGCATGCGCAAAGTGCGGGAATGAGGTATTTGAATTCATTGTAAAAAATGAAGGGGGGTTACTTTAGAAGCTTTTTTTCATTTTCCTGAAAATAAAGTAGTTAGAAAGGGTGGTTCACTACTTAAGAAACACCCTGTATAAGTAACTGGTGAAGTGAAAGATCAAGAATGATGCCCACTTTATCTGAATTATGGTCGACAGCGCATTCTACAGCTTGATGGAAGTACTACACAGAGTTGAAAGAACTAGAAATTTTACAGCTAATGGCGATGAACGATTAGACTCACGTCAACTCAAAAATTCTTACATTTCTTGTTACTTTTCCTTTCCGTCAAACTATAGCCTAATACTTAAAAGAAACAAGACAGAACGATTTGGGCTGGAGGATTTTATTGTTCAGGAGGTATATAATAAAACCTTTCGGTAATGAAGGAGGAGTAGGCCTAGCCCCTGGTGTTTACCGACGGTGTTTTATTGTGATAAAAGCGAATACATGAATTATTATGCACATGTTTTCACGTCCAGAACCATGAACTAAACCATGAATGAAATGCATATTATAATTTGTAGAACAAGCAGGAAGTAGATAACTAGATGTGGCTGAAAATGTGTCTCGGTGTTCCCTTTTCGGAAAAACAACTTATTACCTATTATTTAATCTCCAAAGTTAAACAAATGTTTGAATCAAATAATGTATTTTGAACTTGAAAGCGAACTTCTTTTGATGCGACATTGTGACAGGAGGGGAAGCGTGTATCTCGAAAGTCTTCAGAACTCGTCTTAAAATCTTGTTTTTGCATCAATTCTAGCGGTACCATAACGTTTTCCGTGGGAACAGCCGTTTTCACGTTGTATACGTGAAAAGGGGGAATAAAAAGGACTTCTGTCTGGTGGGTTGGAAAAAACATTAAAATGTGGTAACACGGTGGATACAGCGCACGTTTGTGAAACGCCCAGCTGCGGTTGAAGGTGACGACAACGAAGGTTGTGTGAGATCAGAAATATCGCTCGTTTAGTATTCCACCTTTGTACTACAGATGTCCTTGGAAATAAAAACTAATTTTATTATAAAAGTAGACCAAAATATTGTCTTGTGTTATTCTTTGAGTAAACAGTATAAAATATGTAACTTATTAAATACCAGAACTCACCAACTCCTTTCCAGACTCTGCCTTCATTTTGCTCGGTCCAATCAGCAGTGGCTCCGCGACTGCTGTCGTCTTTGGCTCTCAGTTCCCCGTTGAGGATTTCAGCGAAAATGACGTAATATTTCTGAGACGTCACAGGGGTCCAGCAATGAGGAGTGCTGGTAGCGTTCGGACGATAGAACCCGGTGACATTCACCCGCCTGAAACAGACCAATTCATTCGAATGAATTGAATTTAACAAATTTAAACTTTACAATAACCACCATATGGATGAATAATTAATTGATTCAATTATCTGCAATGTTGGGTATGATAAGCTCAACTTTATGAAACTTTCGTATACCGTATCGTTTTAAACCGTTTTATCAAACGTTGTACACCGTATACCGTTGTATACCGTACCGTACCATTGTATACCGTTTTTCAAAAATTTTTTGTATACCATAAAACAGGCAATTGGGCAAATCTCAATAGTAATAACCCTAAAACTGAACAACTTCTTCGCTAAATGGGAGGTTTTCTCTGCTTCAGCCTTAGAAATGTGCTCACACTGCCAATATTAAGCACTGAACTATTTTCCCAAACTGATCTTTTCGGTTTTATCATTTAAATTTTGATTTACGTAACTATCAGTCTTTTCTCTATTAAATGACGCGCTTCGTGTAAACGTGTAAAATTTACCACCTACGAACTCTTGAAAAAATGAAATAGAAGAAAAATTCGATTATTCATGGTTGTGAATCTAGCTTCTACTAATATATTTGAAGAGTTCTTTACAAGCAATACACACAAGGTCTCTAGATCTACCACTCGAAGGCGTAGTTTCATGGACATTATGATTTGTCAGCCGCTGATAAGTTCTACAGAAAATTCATGATTAAAGATAATGACCATCAAAACCAAATTTCAGAAAAAAACAGGTACTAGGTACTTTGTTTCTGACAGGTTAGCTTGTTTTATGTACATAACCTGATCTTCCCGAGAGGTGCACGGAAAATCTAAATGTGCTTGTTTTATGGAACTGGCTACACGCAGACGCTGCTAGCTTGTGATGATACCACTGAGAAATTATCGCAACGAGAAAGAAACCATCGCGGTAATACAACCGAAATATAAGCTTACGGAATGCGAAGCTCGACTGACCCTGGTTCTTACTGGAATCCGACATTTTCCCGCTTCGCTTTGCCCTTTCCAGCGGGCGTTTGCAGTGTTTTTAAACGGAAGGTGGCTCCCGATTCATATTCTAAAGGTGCATCAGATCTCTACGTGGGGTGCGTACAACCGGCAACATCCTAAACCTCACGTTATGGGATTCTCTCTTGTTAACTCGCCTCGCACAGGCTCTTTTCCACTCGCGTACTTAATACCATTACGGATAATTATTTTTGTTATCAAGAAACAACCTCTGAATGCGTTTGAAATTCTAAATACTCCTGCTTGTGCTGAATAACGCATATAGGGAACTAGAAGTAAAAAATAAAAGTGGAAGAACCTCTGCATTCCTTACAGTACTCAGGAGTTTTCATGTTTTAACTCCTTCAACACCTCGCATCGATATTTTCAAAGAAATAACTCAAAGAGCAAAGGCAGAATAACTTCGGCAAGTCCTGAGAAACAGAAAGGAGCCTGACAGGGTTCAAGTAACTAAGCTCGATAGCAGCCTCAGCTTCAAACGGATCCAGCGCTCAGCGTCCTCTGCAGTCCTTTTCGCTCTTTATGCCTACAGCGTTGATTCCCCGGGGGCGAATGGGGGTTTGACCCTGGAACAAATAGGGAACAGCTTCAGGAGCTTCTTGTTTCGGGTCTTTGGGACTGATCAAACCCCTCTAAAACAGAAAAGCCCTCGAGCCTCGTCAAACGACGTTCAAGGTTCTCACGGGGTTTCCACGATTTTATGTACCAGTTGGGATAACAATCATATTGGCAAAGCCAAAAACTCTCCTGAAAAAGAAAAAACCCTGGGGTTTTTTTACACAAGCAGGTAACCCTAGGTTTACCTAGTTTTGCTCGGAATATACAGCGAATTTTCATAAATGGTTTAATAGAGACTTTTGTAAACACTAACTATAATACAGTTATTACCACGCGAAAACACCACATCGCTTATCGAAGCTGGAGCCAGGCCTGTCTGTATGTGGAAGTTTGAGCACCGAAATTAGCTAAGTGGAACAATGATCTTCCGAATCTTTTTTGCCAAGTCCAAAAACATATCCATGTGTGGGAGCGGTACCTTCTGGGGAGGATACCTTTGAGTCGAGGCGAACCTCCTTTGAAGGACATTGAGAAAAGCCAAATGCCCTTTACCACCATAGCGGTAACATGTGATGAAAGAAGATTCCAATGGTGCTTGTGGTCTTGATGTAAATGGTGATTGTCCCGGGGAAGTCAGAGGTTTGCGAAAATAACATTTTTGCTCGTTGTGGCCAACTCTTCGACATATTGAACAGGAATTATTGGGGACGGGGTAATTGCGAGGCCCTGAAAAACGGGGTCTTTTTGCAACAAGAGATTGGTCCTGGGCATACTCAAAGGGACGTTTTTCAGGACGGTGTGTAACCGCAGCTCATTCAGCAATTTATCTCTTGACAAAATGTTCTCCTTATAAACAACTCTTTTGATGTGGGGGTTGCTTAGGCCTAGATGGACCATGATCAGAGGAACTGCAATCTGTTCATGTGATAGGTCCTTCCAAGCTGAAGTAAGACGATTCATCATTATTGTGGCGAATGTTACACAGATCTCCTTTTGGTCACTGGGGTGAGAACCAAGTACTTCTAGAACAACCGTAGACGGATGTTCATCTGCTCCCCACTGGGCTAGAAACGTGATCTTGAACGTACCCCAAGTGAGCTCTGGACCTACCACACTCGTGAACCACGAAGCTGCTTCCCCTTTCAGCGCTTTGCTCAATGACATAACCAAAGTCGGCACCTTCCTTTTCTCCTCCACTAAACAGCACTCGATGGTATTGATCCATGATTTGGGGTCAGCTCCCTCCATTCATGGGTTAAAATCGGGAAGCGTAACTGAATTACCTGGTTGCAGTAAAATGTGATTGAATAAAGCTTGCATATTCCGATTCTGCTCCTCTAGCTGCAAAACTAGGGATGGCAACTGGTTCTTGTCGTGCTCACCCATCCCAGGCATTGAGATCCAAATCCCACTTCTGATTTAGGAAAACTTCCATACCACAAAAGTTCCAATTTACCCCTACTCCCTATTTCCAATTTACACTTTATTTTCACAAAATGAATAGAAATCGGTCAAAACAAAACTATAGTTCTCAGCACGCCGCCTTTTATGTAAAAATTCTTCTGTCCCGTTTTTCAACTTCCTTCTTCCATATTTTCCCGATCCCTCAGCTGCCGCCATGTCGGTCACGGGTAGATTGCTCCATGGGTGTTCCAATTCTCAACACCAGACGGTGCTGCACTCAATTCCGGTGGAGTAGAAATTAACTACTCAAAGGTACCCTCCACAGAAGGTACCGCTCCCACACATGCTTTAATTTTTTTTTTAATTTACGGAGTTTAAACGAAAACCAAGTAATTTAGACGGTTTTCAATTTATTGTTTGTGATTTCGGACATTTTTTTCCTTCAGGCACTAAATGCGGTGCTGTTTTGCGAATCAGTGAGTCAGACGTGTACGGTCAGGCAAAACACCGGATTGCCGGTAGACTTGAGTTTAGAGTCGACTATCGAACCGGACGATCTCCCGTCTAATTTCCTGGTCGTACGGCCGCCATCCCTTAAACCCTCGGGAAAACGCACGGGAGGGCGGAAGGAAGTGAGAAAGGTTTCGCGTCCTTATTAAGCCATTTGGAAGATTTACCGCTGACACACTTAGAAGCTCCGCTGCCACTGGACGCCCACCATTTGGCGTTGCTTTATTCGGTGGTCCCTCGCACTAATTATCTGCTCATCCCGGCAATTAGCCAAAGAGGATTCCATCAGATGATACCATGAGGCTCCGCCGGGGGAACGCGATCAGAGTTACCTATGCTTCATCGCAGCAAATATTGGAGGGTTATCTACAGGGTATGCGTACATTTCTGGGTTGAAAAATTAAACCGTACATGTACCAACAATCAACTTCGGTATTTTTCAACGAAGAATCTGAAACTTGATTTTTCGCGCTCGTGCGCAACGCGCGATAAGTTTGTTATTTCAAAGGAGAACCTTTATTTTAAATGGGAGAATCTAATTATTCTAAGCAAAATTTCATGGAAAAATGACCCATTACTTGATTTTTTAGGCATGCACAAGCGTTCGTATTTGTGCGCTGTTGTGGAGGACACAGAACAATTTTTTGTCACAACCCCTACATAGGTATCACCCATGATTTTGCAGTATTCCAACGCTATAGGTCATCTGATGAAGTCATTTTATTTTGGCTTTTCAATGCAGACAGCAGAACTGCAAGCTGGCTGCCAGTGGGTGAGATTAGTTTATTTTAGAAGTTTAATTATATTTTCCTCTTCACCATTTTAGCGAATTTTTGTGAGTTTACAGGATACCAACGATAGTTTGATCACCGAAACCTGTATAACAGTGCACCACTTTCTTAGTGGATAGATAACTTTTTAAAACTCCGTTTTTATTGGGTTTCCACGATCTCTTCGCGAGCGATTTATAGTTCATACATGAGTTCTCTACGGGTACGTAGGATACCTGCAGTTACAGTTAGATTTTTTTCCCGCATTGAATTCAACGATAGCTCTTCGTATTCGTGCCCTCGGAAAGTATCAAGAAAGTGTGTCCACTGGTATTAAGTATACTGTTTGGAAATACCTTCGGAAAAACAAATGCTTTCCTAAGATTCATAATATTCTCGTTGATGATGATCATCGACCACTACAATAATGGTTTACGTTACCGTCGAACTTGACTACAGTATAGAAAAAATCCAATACCGTTACAGTTAAAAACTTCAACGGCAAATACGAAATTTATGCTGATGATAGAGCAAAATTCATCGTAGTTGGATTTGGTATCCAGTGATTTCGAATGATGAACGTATCGGGGACTGTTCACCCGCCGAGGGCGACGGCTGGTTTCAGTATTTACAGCGCGCTCAGACACGTACAAGGGAAATCCTACACCACCATCCACAAAGTGCTGATAAATGAAGGTTTGAACATCACGTTGAACGACCTCAGGTAGGTCGCTGTTGCCTGATGATTTGTTAGTAACAATATGTTACATCATTTGAAATGTTAGTTACAAGCATTTCGTAAGGACTCCCGACGATACACAATGCAGTATCACATCTGGTTTCCGACTCGCCACATCATGCTAATTTTAATAAGTAGGCACGTCATGCGGTACCCAATCTCGGCAGTATCCTCGGTTAAGCATGTATTTACAATCTGACAAGGTACAGATCAATAGGAGGAAGAAGATACGAGTTCTTCTGTCACTGTTTTCTCCATTATTTATTGTTCTCTCTTTATCCCCACACCGCTCTCGCACACAATCAGTATGAGGATTTAACCGCCTTCTACCGAAAGTACGAAAAAAAGCGTTACCAAGTTGATTTTGAACAGCATTAAGTAGTTGATGATTGTGATGCTTAAAAAAGCTGATTTGGAGTAGTATTGGTTTATTATTTTCAATAATGAACCATTCGAAGCGAGCATGAAAAAAAAAAAAAAAAAAAATCTAACCCCCCCCCCTCAAAATTTGATGGTTTACGTTTCAAGGTATGTAGAATCCGAAAATGCAATCAAAAAAATTCTGTCTGTCCGCCGTACGCCGTACTGGCCACTTTTCTTAGTTACCATGAAACAAAATTGACGAGATTCGGGTTATAGGTTCCGTTCGCTGTCTAGTTGGTCCTCGAAGCTCGACGTTACTGTGAGTCATCTCTAAGGGGTTCAAAATAGGGGTTGAAATTTTCAGAACGCCGTATCTCGAAAACTTTCGACAGAAGGGTATGGTTTTTCTACGTTATTAAATTTTTCTTGAGCTAAACAATTTTTTGAGACCACCCGGAGCATTGTAGGTACGTCCAGCTGTTCGTGTTTTCCAAAAAGCTTCGTCAACACGATAGCGAATCAAACGGTACAAATCCGGCCGGGATATCATCACTAGGGAGCACCTGATTATAATAAGGATGGCTGTATGAAGTCGAGTTGGTTGTTCTGCGATATTATTTCATTTGATAAGTGATGGACTGTTGGATTAGTTGGTAGGTACTTGTGAAACGTGAACAAACGTTGAAGTACTATTGATGGGTAAATTATTACCCAATGGTAAATTATTACACAACGGTAAATTTTTACATAACGGTAAATTATTACACAACGGTAAATTATTACACAACGATTCGTCCACCAAGAAGGGGCTGGATTTTGTTGATCGGTACTTTTGCAACTTGAACAACCGTTGAAGTATTATTGATGGGCAAGTTATTACACAACGGTTCATCATACTTGACCACGAGGGTAGGTGCTGACATTTAACTTGTGATAGTAACGAGTATGGGGTTAGGTACTAACCGACGGAGGGTCTGCGATCTGCATAATATGTATAGAATAGTACATATTATATTATATAGACGGGTTATCTATACAAAGAGCTGTGATCTGTAACAGAAGGGTATTCTGTGCAAAATAATAAACCGTTGTGCAGGGATTTGCAGCATTTTTTTTTCAAGTGGATACAAAGACGATAAGTAAATTATTAATCATTCATTTCATTTGCAAGCTTGTGATGTGGGGACTCATTTATTTGACTAGGTACAAGGTCAACATCTAAGATTTGTTTGGGACATGCATTGAACTGCTGACTGAGCATCCTTGCGTATCATCATCGATTGTACTCATCGTTTTAGGGCAACTAAACCTCCAGCATGTTGATATTTTACACCAATATTTTGTTAAGACTGTCACCTGCAAGATAGTGGCAATTAACGAAGGAACGTGAAGTAAAAACCATTTTTCAGGCGATGTCTCACGAAACTCAAGAAAGCTGGGTTGATGAAGAAGACGAAACGAGGGTACCGGATGGAGAAAAGAATCTGCGATAACCTCTTAAAGTCTTCGTTTCAAGAACTTGCCGGCAATAATATTCTACTGACCGATTCAATGACCAATCAAAAGTACGGGAAGGATAATTAACATCATAGGGGTGACGCGGAACTAGGTATCTGCCTATTCCCGGGCTAATAGACGTATAGAACTTTGAATAATTTTAGTTTAGTGTACTCATCCCTTTCGTTTGTACAGGTGGCTCACGTGTGGGCCTGGTCTGATGTGCCATAAGCATAATCCCGCTGAAAACAAGGTTGGTCGCCTGAGGCGCGGTGCGAGTCTCCTCAGCGTTCTAGGAGGTCGACTCGTGAGAAACCTGTCGTTCTATACGTCTATCGGGAGGAGGAAGTTGGCCGCTCCAGTTCCGAATGAAGAGGCCAACCATCAGAATACGGATAACTCCAGTTTGAAGAAACGAAGTAACTAACCACAGGGTTGGGTATCTGGTTGGATATGAGACACAACGTTTTCAATCGACGACGTTTCCGCCTCTATCCATGCTAGGAAAACAGAAGTAACAAGAAAACGGATATTAGTCAGTGTTTTGGAGATATGATAACAGAATAGGGTGACTATTTACGAACTAGTTGATGGGTGTAGTAGTAGTACTAGTGATGTAGTGAACTACATAAGCACTTACATAGCATGAGGTTTTTCTTACCTCTAGTGCGGATATGGTATGATTCATCAAATTAATATTGCACGCGTACAAGTGTACACAAGAACAGTCAAAAACACGGACTGCTGATAAGGAGGTAAGAAGAGAAGATAGAGAAGAATTATCAAACAAAAAAGAATATAGTTTTTTGTATGTAGCATCAGTAACCAATAAGGCAAGTAAAACCTCATGCTACGTACTTACGTAGTAACACTATACCCATCAATTAGGTTGTAAATAGTCACCCTACTCTGGTATCGTACGTCAAAAACACTGAATCCTGATATCCATTTTCTTGTTACATACTTCCGTTTTACATACATAAATGGGGCTTCACTCGAGTCAGAAACGTCGTATAATAAAACAAATTTCAACCACAAGGCTGTTCTGAGCCATATCCAACCTTATACCCAACCCTGATTAAACACAACTTTAATGTTATCAAACTCGATCCAGAAAAGACAATACACGTCACATGTATTTTTTTATTAGCATACTTGATTGAGGATTTAGAGTTGCACAAATCAAAATTAGCTGTTCTTGCATCGACGCCACTGTTAGAGTGATTCAAATTTACCGAAAATGTAGTCACAAACATTTTTCTCCATAAAAATGTCAAAGCTTAGTAACGATTTTAAATATTGTCGAAAACCGGAATTAATACCAAAATGGGAGAAAGTAGTAATTTCACGCAATAAAAAAATTTTGAATTAAAAATGTCATTTGGTAAAATGGGTTCTTAATCTCTGGAAGAAGTCATGGAAAATGTTTGATGGTTCAAGACCGCTACTCCGAAAATGTACTCATGCGGCAAGGTTGGCTTCTACTTCTATGAGAGTCATTAGATGGCATAATCGATGCCGTCTAAATAACCAATCTATTCGAATCTACAGCCGACGAAACAGATGACCAAGATGATGTTCAACCGCCACCGAAAAAACGAAGAGAAGATCCAACTCAACAGCAAAATGTGAACCACGTGTTGGAAGAATGCTGGAACGGGATGACTAAATTCTTCAAACGCTTAGAGCGAACTGATCTACTCGACGTGACTGAACCCAATAAAAACAACCCTGAAGAAAAAGCAACGAAATCGTGAAGAAAAAAATCTGTGAAAACCATTTGAAAATATCAAAAACTGTGTTTAATAGAGTGATATTTTGATTTTCTCTGCCGTCTCTATAATTTCACATTTTTAGCTCGCCGCTTCGAAAGCGAATTTTTGCAGAGATCAGGGAATAGGTACCATACCTGAGGAGGGGGGGGGGGGGGGATTTAAAAAATCGTTGACTAAGATAACGCTATAATAGGTACTTCAACTTCAAGCGCTGAAGTTTATTGGTGAAATGTAATTCAATTAAGAAACTTGGACGGAAGATGATGCTATGCATTCAAGTTAATCTCACGAGGAAGAACTTCTTTAATCCCAAAGTATTTCAATTTCCTCACAACTTGGCTTTATAATTTATTTACAGAAGGAAACAGGTTATTTCTTTAGGACCTCAAACACTACGGTTAAGTAGGTGTACACAGAAGAGCTAAAACCGCAAACTCAGGTTGCGCTGATTCAACTATTTAGAAACACACAAAAATATGATAAGTACGAGAGTTTCCTATCGGAAAACGGACCGTTTACAGAAACTGGGGAACAGGGTAAGCCATTTGGAATAAAAAACGCTGCAAAGTCTTCGTCACATGGGTTTATTATTCTACTGGACATACGTACAGGAACACTGGCTGTTCATTTATTGTTTCATTCATGCGCAATTATTGAAATGGCTATTTTTGATGGTTTCCACCAGATTTGGCCCCCAAAAACACGAATTAGGCTCGGCTTTTCCTTTCAACAGATTATATTTGACCATTTAAAGTACCACTTAATTGTCTTTATTCAGCTGTTGATACTAATTCTAGTGTTAATATACAAATTTATGGTGATTTCAGACAATTTCCCAGGTTTTTGAGTCATAAAAAATTAATTTCGGGAGCTTAACCTTCGTTACAATCTCAATTCTTCACTCTCACGTCAAAATCAACTTCATATTCGGTCTTCTCGCCCTAAAAAACATGGAAAACGATACCTCACAAGCTCATTGTTCACTAAAACCTCGAAAATCTCTCGCAAACCCCTATTTGTACACCCATTTTTCTTCCATAACACCCCTGGGTGTATGCCGATCGGGCTGCCGAGCTTCGGAGCACAACTAGGGCCCAAATGTGTTCCCACATGGGGACCCAAACTGTGTGCGGAAAAACGACGATTTTAGACCAAAATTTAACGTAAATTTAGGGCTGAAACTTCCTTAGGACCTCAATTTCCCACTCATTGGTCAAAATCGACTTCATATCGGTCTTCTCGTCCCAAAAACATGGAAAACGATACCTCAAAAGCTCATGTTACCAACATGTTACTAAACCACAAAACGATGCAAAGTCCCTGTCATATGGGTTTATTATTCTATTGGACATACCTACGGAAATGTTGGCTGTTCATTTATTGTTTATTTCACGTGAAATAATTCGAATAGTTATTTCTGATGGTTTCCACCAATTTTGGCCCCAAAAACACGAATTAGGTAGGCTCCTTTTTTTTTAATTCATATTATCTTTGATCATTGGTAGTGCCATTTAATCGTCTTGATCACGTGTTGAAACTTTTTCTAGTGATATTATACAAACTGATTGTGATTTCAGACGATTTCCCAGGTTTTTTCTCACGAAAAATCAATTTTGGGAGCTGAACATTTGGTAGAACCTCAATTTTCCACTCTTTGGTCAAAATTGACTTCATGTTCGGTCTTCTCGTCCCAAAAACATGGAAAACGATACCTCAAAAGCTCATGTTACTAACATGTTGCTAAAACGCAAAAAGTACCTATTTTTACACACATTTTCACTCATAACACCCCTGGGTATATTCCGATCGGGCTGAAAAGTTTCGGGACACAACTAGGGCCCAAATGGAGCATGTGTGCGAAAGAACGACTTTTTTAGACGGAAAATGAAGCCGACACGTTTAGGGGCAGAATGGTGTAGGTATTTGTGAACAAACCCGTGGCTAATGTATGTTTCAAGTAGACGTACGTCGCCTCGGAAATTCGCTCAAGTGGTCATGCTGGGTAGAGTTGTACTCTCTTTTCCAATATGACTGTGAGAGGTCATTTTTCAGCTCGAAAAGCGAGAAATATTAACTTCCGGGCGTTGCGGCGAGGATGGTGGGAGAAAAGATAATTAATTTAACGAGTATCTCAGTCGCAACTTTGCAAGGTCGTTATTAATTTCGTTGGAACTCAACCGTTGTTTTCTTTGACGGTCTCCCCCGGCTTCAGCGTCTTTGTCGTGTTGAGTATAGAAAACAGACTAACGAGGAAGAAAAGTTGTGTGGTGAAATTTCGCAACTTGAAGAGTCATGGCGAAACTTTACGGTTTCGGTTTCCTCTGGACACCTTTACTAATTATGTTTTAATGAAGGGATCTAATAAGGCGCGAAGTCAAGTTAGACGATGGCGGTAGGTTGTAAAGGAAATATGCCGCTTGTTGGGAACCACAATACGCGAAAATATGGAGGAGTAAAATATGAAAAGGCCGGTACTACCTAATGTAGCACGAACATGAGCGAATCATCGAAGTAGCCTACCAACTTGAACTAACGAATTTTCCGTGGTTGTGACCACAAATTTGAACGCTAAAAATTGTTCGTGGTATCAAATTGCCAACAACCCTATTTTGGTTTATTATTTTCAATAATGAACCAATGGATGAGCATGAAAAAAAATTCTTACCCCCCTTCAAAATTTGATGGTTTACGTTTCAAGGTATGTAGAATCCAAAATTGCAATACAAATATTTCTCTGTCCGCCGTACGCCGTACGGGCCACTTTTCTTAGTTACCATGAAAGAAAATTGATGAAATTCGGGTTATAGGTTCCTTTCGGGGTCTAGTTGGTCCTCGAAGCTCGGCGTTACTTTCAGTCATCTCTAAGGGTTTCAAAATAGGGGTTGACATTTTCAGAACGCCCGATAGAAGGGTATGGTTTTTTTTTACGTTATTGAATTTGTCTTGAGCTAAACAAATTTTTGAGACCACCCGGAGCATTGTACGACCAGCCGTTCGTGAGCACCAAAAAGCTTCGTCAACACGATCGTGAATCAAACGGTATAAATCCGGCCCGGATATCATAACTACGGAGCATCTGATTATAATCAAGGATTGTTCTGCGATAGTATTTCATTTGACAAGTGATGGACTACTGGAGTTTAAAAACGTTGAAGTATTATTGGTGGGTAAATTATTAAACAATGGCAAATTATTACACACCGGCAAATTATTACACAATGGTAAATTATTACACACCGGTAAATTATGACACCACGGTAAATTATTACACAACGGCTCACCTACCCAGAAGGGGCTGGATTTTGTTGATAGGTACTTTTGCAACTTGAACAACCGTTGAAGTATTATTGATTGGTAAAGTATTACACAATGACAAATTATTACACAACGGTAAATTATTACACAACGGCTCATCTACCAAGAAGGGGTTGGATTTTGTTGATAGGTACTTTTGCAACTTGAACAACCGTTGAAGTATTATTGATGGGCAAATTATTACACAACGGTTCATTATTCTATCACCGTAGAAGGGAAACCTATACAGGTAAATTATTACACAACGGTTTAGGTAGGTCCCTAGTAACGAGTACGGGGTTAGGTACTAACCTACGGAGGGTCCGCGATCTACATAATATGTGTAGAATAGTACATGTGTTATATAGAAGGGTTATCTATACGGAGACCTGTGATCTGTAACAGGAGGGTATTCCGTACAAAATAATAAACCGTTGTGCAGGGATTTGCAGCGTTTTTGTAAATGTTACTGAATTTTGAATAAATTCAGTAACATTTATTCAACTTATTCAATTTATTCAAATTATTCTTTAAAATTTAGTTGGTTTCAACCAGTACAATCTCGAATTTTCAACCAGTCAACTGCATCAGTAGTTTCTAGATCGACTGTCTATTAGCTCCAATTTGTTATTGGTTCAAGTAGAAAAATTTCCCTAACTTTTTCTAATTTTATGAAATCTTTCGATTTTATAGTTCTTTTAATGATAACAATGAGACATGTCGTTTGTGTTTAGATGATGAAAGATACACAATCAAATTTTACAGACAAATTTCAAATTCCCACTGCAGGAGAGATGTTTGGTGACTTGAATAATACGGAAAGTAAACAAAAAGAAAGTCGCTAGTATTTCCAACTACCCCCTTCAACCAAGTCTTATATACGCCGTAGAGTGTTTTAGATGGGCCATCAAAGCTCTGCGTCTCCTCTTCCGCTCAGCCCCTTCGAAATTTCTACACGTCCCAGCCGTTGGAGGTTTCGCCACCCAACTCCAAATGACCCAGTCGAACGTGAGATAAAAGAAAGCACTTTTCGTAAAACACCCATAAGCCGCCCAGTGATCCACAAACCCCGATTTCGTGGTCGAAAGTAAAGGAAAATATCGTTTTTGTAGGTGAAACTGTGTTCTTTTGTGTTCACTGAAATAATTTTCAGTGAAAAAAACATCATAACTTCCTCGTATTTACTCGATTGAAACGACCACCTTAATGTAAACCTCTACTAGATCGCAGCATCGTGTTTATATGAGCGATCAAGTATATAAGTACTTGATTCACCCATGGCGCTTGCGCAGATGAAAATTACTGCCTGATCTTCATTAAAATGTATGAGTAGGTTGGTTTGCAAATTATTTCTGAATTATTACATCAAAACCGATCATGATCTGTTACGGGGGTGGCTATGGTTTCAAATGTGCGTGCCTTAACACAAACAGAAGGTACTGTCTGACTCGTATAAAAACGTCATGGAACCATCTAGGGCCCGAGCGGCACCTAACCTTCAAAATTTCACCTGAATTCGACCATCCGTGTAGGTATGCGCGTGGCAAGGATGTCACCTTGGCGTGTGCACAGACGAAATTGTAGCCTGATTTTGATGACATTCAAATGGTACCGGACCACCTACCCTCCGAATTTCAAATTACTAGGACCTTTTTTTCAAATAAGCGACTGGCAAGAATTTGCCGACACACAGAGACACTGAACCAAATTCGTTCAGAAAGATCAAAAATGCATTACCCAAATAGACATTTTGATTTTGGAAAACTAATGTTTTTCCTCCAATAGTTACCACAATGCTCTCGTTTCCAAAGTAGGGTCGGAAGTAAAATTACTTGCTTCTGACATATTCCTCAAATATACCAGCTTTTTAAACTTTCCAAGGACACAAACGGCCGGTAAAATACAGGGATACGGGGACAGCCCCCGTCAAATATTCAACCCCTGTAAAAAAATCGAGGACCCTCGTTTACCTCTTCACTCGATAAAAAACAGGAAGTTAATTAAAAAGATCTTTTCATACTCCCCTTTTTCCAGTGTTCAAGGTGAGATCCCAGCCTGGAAAGTCCTTCCCTTTCCATGTTAAAAGTATTAGGGATGATTGATGAAGGATAAGCCCCTAATGGAACCGAACTACCTTCCTGCTGAGACTGGCGATGGTTCCTGGCGGTGGAAGGTTCATTTGCTAAATATGAGATTGGACTGATGACCCGTCTTAAGGTGCCTGACTATAATCCAAAAATATAACTAAAAATTTGGAAGAAACCACAAATCGCGTGTTTAATCAGGCTCAGAGCTACTTTGAGCACTGAAATCCTTTCCTCTAACTAATGGATAATTTTCCTCCACCTGCCCTCTGTGAAAAACAGTCGACTTCTGTTAGGAGGGAAAAAAACTAATGAAAAGCCTTGCGGTAGCGTTTTTTGCGCCACACTCCATTTTCCCCCTGAATCAACTCTAATTCCTATAAGCCACATTATATTCTTAGTTAGGTATTATGATCACTCAACGATAACCGTTAAAAAAATATACCTATACAATGAAAACAATTTTCAAAATTTTGAAATGAAGTTCAATTTTCTGTAGTAGGTAGCAACTTGTTCCCATTTTTTCGTAAATTGAAGAGGTTAATACTTGGAATTCAGTCCCCAACGATAATAGTCTCTCTAGCTTCGAGATTTTAGAATATAAAGGAAAATATCAATTATTGTTAGTAAAGTTTAAGGGAATTTTTTTCCCCCTCATACGAATCCGTTTTGAATTTTACGAATTCAAACAATTTTATGTAATAACTTTGTTATGTTTGAACATCATCTCTCGGTGTGAAAACAGGCATTCGGGGTATCACAATATTTCACAGTAGTGAATCAATTTTCATCGTAGACTGCATCAATAGAGAAATTATCACAATATACTGTTACTGTTTTGGATAATGATATCGCATCTAACATATATCGATATTGCAATACATATTAATCAAATGAAACTATCAAGTGCCTGCTGGTCCTTGGTTTGGGTAGGTATATTCGTACAATACAATGAATGCAACGTCCGCCAAGTTGGCTTCCTAGAAATTATTTCGTGACCGGTAAGACTTGATAGACTGGATAGCTAAAGGTTCCATCGACATTGGCTGTGTACTCGTAAAACGAATGAATTTCATGTGTATAGTTTCAATGATGGCGCATGCGCAGATGTGGACTATTATAGCTCCAGCTTGGTTAAACCCATAGCTTGAGACCGTCTGGATAATGAGAACCATTGATAATTCAAATCTCAAGGAACCTTCAAAAAGCTGGAATTACTGAAAGTTGGGATTTTTTGTTTGGATAAACTTGGAGAAAGATTCGATAACCGAGAGATTGAACATTTCAACAAAGACATACAATGTCTAGTTTTCAACAGGTCATACGAAATGTGGACTGTAAGCGTGTAAACTTAATTAGCAATAACGTGTTGAATTAGTGAAGATCTGTAAAGTCATTAATAACCAACAAATTTGAATTAACGACAAGAGAAATACATTAAATTCAAACTGTAGCGTGATCTGTGGTGGCATGCCACAGAAAAAAATGTCGAATTACCAAGTTGAACAAAACACATAGGATGTATTCTTAACAAGTGTTTCCCAACGGGCTGGTCAGTTGGTACGAATTATCGAGAGACTCGACAACCGGGAGTTGACAGTCCCCAGGCAGTACAACAGAAGAGGAATTTCATCATAACCGATTGCTTAGAATCGAATTCGCGCGTATAGCAGATTTCACGTTTTGCATGCACAGAGGAAAGTTGTGGTCCTATTTCCGTAAATCACCCCCAAATTTCAGCTCAACGGCTAAGCACGTGGCGAGGATTTGGGGAGACAAAGCCGTTGGGCTGTATGTTCAGCAGGGTCTGAAACGCAGAACTCCAGTAGAAATTCACGTTCCAGTGAAAAATCAGAAGACCCACGGCCACCAAAGACCTTCATGGAAAATACGTTGCAAAAGGAAAGATTTCAAGGAGAGTCTTTGTTCTTTGTCCTCTTGAACCTTAGATTCTGAATACAACCGCCTTTCAAAGTTGAACGAACCAATTAGGTACTTACAGTTGAGCAGAAGCACGATTGAAAATATAAACTCCATTCATATTTTGATGAGTTCCCAGGCGTTTCGGACGAGAAAGGGGGAAAAACTGCCGCGACTTGAGAGGGAGACGGAGACCTGAGTAAATGGTATTTGAAATATTCATACGAACTGAGGCTTTCCCTTCTGTATTATGATAATGTATTCTATCGAATTTTTATCCGAGCCACCTTTATCTCTATCCGAACTGGTCTACTCCCAGAAGGGAATACAGGTCTACCGAAATCGAGACTGGTCTGTTGTAAAAACCCATCGATGGGTGTGGGAAACTCACCGAAAGGAAACTCATGGAAAATCATCGAATCGCGTTTTTTTGACGAGTTTTCCACCCAGAGTGGATAGTCGCCGAACCATTATAACGTGGGTCTCAGCGAAAAAACGCTGGAAATTTATTCAATACAGGTAGGTATTGTTTGCTACATTTCAAAATATGGCAAAGCCATGGAAACTCAATAACGAAGATATGGGATAACAGGAAAACCACTTGATGGAAGCTACGAAACTTCAAGTGAAAAACCAGGCAGTTCAGAGCCCCATTGGATTGTACTTTTACTAATAGCGGAACAAACTTTTATTCTTCAGAAGAGGCCTATTTCAACACAGATTGAATGGAAGTGCGAAGTGAAAGGAAAATACCTAGTAGTTCGAAAAAAGTCTAATAATATTTAAAAAGTCTAATATTTGAACAGAAATCAGCCGATGAAATACGTGTCTGCTCCGCCACTTAGTAGGATAAGCCGGCTGAAGCCTTCCTCTTGAGCCGGTATTGATCGGTCGTTGGACGAGTTTGAAGGCAAACTATATTTCAGTCGGCTTATCCAACAGAGCAGCGACGTCGGAATTTACTTGCACCATCGGAGATGAATGTTATGAACATTCAAACTGAGTCCTTGTGGATTATAACGCGGAGCGAGGCGCTTTCGATGGGAGAGTCGCTAAGCCCGATCAACAAAATGCAAAGTGCCAACATAACACTCAGGATGGAAATGTCTGCAGTGGTCTACCACTAGTTCATTTTGGATTATTCGAGATCGACCCACACAGGCAAATTAGAATCGAGTGAAATTGGAAGTGGGTCAAGACAGAAACATCTTCCTCTAAGCCGAGCTTTCGACTTCATCGAGGCTTACAAATAACCAAGAAGGCGGCATGCGAAGCTCAAAAATGGCAGAAAGTCACAGTCTTCAGCTCTAAGCTAGATAAGTTGGTACTTTACAAGAGAAGTTAACTGGTAGGTATTATGAGATTTCTTCAAGGCGTACATAAAAGTGGCGTACACAGAAGTGTTATCTCTACCGATAATAATAAACCGCTGTTGAAGAATCCGCAGCATCTTTTCTTGATCGGCTACAGAAAGTCGTCAATGAAAATAATAAACTACCAAAATGAAGAAAGTGGGAGATTTTGCCTCTGGCGTACCTCTCTCTTGCTCCTTTCTTCCTCGCCACAATGAGTTCACAAACCTGGAAACAAGACACCGAACGCCTTATCTTCCAGGGCATCCGGGTTTAGACTTTTCAGACAGAAGCAAGTTGGAGAAAGGGGAAGGAAACAGTAGCTAATTACTTATCTGTGATTATCTCACCGCTGTTAGTGAGGGAAGTTCTGGTTTCAACAAGAAAGGTTGTTCGCCCGTTAGCTCGAACCAGTGTGTTCTGCAATTGTTGTTCTTGTTTCCGCTGTGGCTCCTTTGAATGGAGCACACCCGAGATGGAAGCTTGTCAAAACGGAGTGGGTACCTATTCATTTGAGAATTTGGAAGTTGCCAGCAACGAATGACTTCAGCATGACTGAATATACTATGAAGTATTATAGGTTGGTCTAAGTATAGGTGGTAACAGTATGTTGCAGTTTGATTCCCGGATAGGTTTTTCCTAACGTCCTCAAAGCCATCACACCCCTCAAAGCCATCAAAGCCCTTCGAAATAACGGATTGAACGGAACGACGCAACTCATCCAAGGACGCAACGCAGGGGTAGAGGCTCTCAAGGAGATTTTGATGGATCATCGGGAAAGCTGACATGAAGTAGAATCGATCCCCTTGCGAGGGGCTGAGGGAAGATAAAAACAAGATAAGACCCACCTCTTCGAAGATATTAGGGCTGTGGAGGGCGTATTATGCGAATGGTCGGTAATAGGGCACCGCACTTACTTACTTGTAATAAATAACACTACTAGTCCATTTTACCCTAGCCACTTAACCAGCATGTGGGGCCCCTTGAACATAAATTGGCGCACTGATCACTCGAAATTGTATTGCTGCTATTCCGCTGAAGGCCACAGATTGAAACGACTTTCAAATCTGGACGACGGCAGCAGCGGCGTGAGATAACTACATTTCAAGTTCCCAAAAGTCCAAAGTAATATGACATTTTAGTAGGTAAACCATTATTTAACCAAACGAAGATTTTTAAATTTTACCAAACTGACAGACAGCAATTTTGTTGCACAAAAAAATTGACCAAATTTGAATTTAAATGTTCAAAATCATGGTTTTGGGGAGGGAATATAATAAGCTGTTCAGGTACCTGGAAGAGCATTTGGTATATTATACCATCCCCATGAGTCTACCCAACCAATTTCAAATCAAGGTCCATTCGGCAGGTCAAGACAGCCAGACGTTTTGGAGAGAATTAAAGTTTCACAGTAGAAATTTAATATGCATCTAGCAACAATAATAAAGAACCCACTAGTCTTTAGTTTCAAGGTTGAACTCCCTAATTTTACAACTAAATTGGTTTCTAGTTTTCTTGGCCAACTAAATAAACTAATTTAGCTCTAGAGTTAGTTTCGAAAACCAAGAAATAATCTAGATGAAAATTTAGTTGCCTTCAGTTAAATTAAATTAGTTTTTAGTTGAGGATCTAGTTCGTTAACTATGCCCAACTCTGTCAGTAATCTCTGAGGGGTGAAAAATAAGGGTATTTCCCGAACGCCGTAGCTCGAAAATTTTCAATAGAAGGGTATGGAGTTCTTATGTTTTTAAACGTTACGTTTTTTAAAATCATACTTAAGAATTGTTTGAGACCACCCGGAGCACTGTACGCCCAGCCGTTCGTTTGCAACGAAAAGTTTCGTCAACATGATCGTGAATCAAGCGGTACAAAACCGGTCCAGATATCATTGCAAGGGAACACCTGATTATAATCAGACGGCTGCATGAAATTTAGTTGGTTTTCCGTGATATCATTTCATTTGAAGAATTATGGTTATTTAGGATTTTGTTGATAGGTACCTACTTTGTAACTTGAACAAGGAACGCTATGCTTCATGACTAACGATAAATAATTAATTATAGAATTCTTGAACCTACCGCATATTAGTTATGAAACTGTAATCCCCCGGCCGGCTCCCGTACTCGATTTAGGGCTTTCTGGGGGGGTCGAGGGTAGGTACTTACCACACAAAACCGTATCTACGCAAGGGGCAGCTATAGTGATAAATTAAACAGTTGTGTAATAATTTGCAGCGTTTTTATGTGAAATGAGTTTCCACGAGGGAGTGATTCAGTTCGTATAGTATCTCTAATTTTTATTATTTCGAAATTAGACGAGGAGTGACGGACAAGAAGAAAAAATCACGAAGTGGTTATTTTCACAAAGGCTGGAGAGCTATAAAAATAAAAGGAGTCCACGACGACAAATTATTATCAACAGCCAGCACTCCGAGGCAATAAAGGGTATTAGAGATGTTGTTAGATTCACCAGCTCCTCCTAGAAGTGGCATTCTCCATGATTATCACTATATTTCTTGTTGAAGTAAAAATTGTCTGATATAAGAGTCCTATGTACCTTGGGCCCAATCGGCTTATTTCAGCGCTAGGCCCTCTCGCTTGTCATTACTATCTTCAGGTTATTATCATTAGCGGATTAACTTACTACGGAACGACCCTCGCACTCATTACCGGAGGTTTTCAAAATTCCTTCAATTTTCAAGTTCCTTTCACTTTTGGCATTCTCTTACTGGGCCAATCAGAATCGACCCCCCTTTGTTCCCTTCACCATTCTTCTTCACAACCAATCCCAATCGACCACATTTCACTTTTTGACTATTTATAAGGTCACCTCTCCAATGTGCCTTCAGTTATTGTGTTACTGACGATGGTTTGATCACCGAAACCGGTATAACAGTGTTTTTTGCGTTTTTCGTGTATTAGTGGGAATAGACTATTTTTTCAATGACTCCGTTTTTCTTTTCAAAATTCTTGAAGAGCAAGGCCGAGACGATGGGAAGCCAAAAATAGAGTTGCCAGATTTCCCTCGAAACACTTGAGTACTTAGTAACTACCTCCTTGGCTAGCAAATAGCACAATATATATAGCAGATAAATAATCAAAAACAGAATACTTATAGTAGATGCTCTACAATAAAATCGAACGCTGAAGAATCGGGCAGCAAGAAAATCGCAACAGGTTTTACAAATATTTTCATTTTCCAGGCGAATGAACACGGCTACCCACAAAATGCAATGAAACACCTGCCGAATAATCGGTGAATTATAATTAAGTTCGGTCGTATAAATTCTCGACACCAACAATAAATAATGTTTCGCACGAATCCTCTTCGTTCCATAATCAGTTACATCCGGTCTACCCTTGTGGGTTTTCTACCGTTCTCTGTGAAACATTGCCGCTCTCAGTTGAATCCGCGGGGCCACGACCCAATCAAAATTGAATAGGAGACCCCGCAACCGTGGGGGCTGAGGCAACAATTAAAAGGCTCCATTTATCATCTGTCGATATCATTTCGCTCTCCTCTGGGGGGGATGTTGGGATTCATGTCCATACGGAGGTTGGGGCAGCTGAAATTACCCGTGCGTGCTCCCCCCGTATTCGCAATTGAAAAGCATTTTTATCGAAACTGAAACTGCTTTACGTTCAGCCCACAGGCTTTTGTTACTCGATTAGAGTGTTTGCAGTAATTGCATTCGTGGCCTATCAGGAGGCTGGAAAAAAATCGTATCATTTACCATTCAACGTTTTGAACCAAAGTAGGTCCGGAGTCTAGCTAAGGTGTAGGTGCCACGAAATAGTACCTACACAAACTCTGAAACGGAGGCTGAAACCTCGTAGATCGTTCCTAGGAATAATTATGAACAGAGAGATGGACTGAGAGACCAACTGAAATTTCAACACCCGGAATTCAACAAATTACTATTCACAACCCTGCATGCCAACATAGAGTAGAACCTCTCAACCGACCTCGGATCAACCCGCACATCCCACGGAAGAGAGCTATTTCCCTCTTTCATTTTTTATGGAAAATAAAGCGGGTTGACGCGACATTAGGTGAGCATCAACAAGACTCAACGGCACTAGACGTGAGGAACGTACGAAAATGTAGAGACGACTTGCAAAAAAAATCTCTGAAAGGTAAAACACAGAAAAATCAACTCATTTTTTCAAACAACGACATGCACACATCATTAGTCGTTCTCAAAGAACGACTAAGTTCCCTAGAAACCCTTCAGTTTCTAGGGAACGAAATACAACAGAACTCCTCTCCGGTCTGGTCGGGACCGAGACCCTAGCCGGTTGTACCCGTTTAGCTGGCTGATCCGAGGTTCCCGTGAAAAATTATTAATAATTAAACATTATGAATTTACATAAACTGGAAAACTTGATACATACTGTGGTGGATGCATAGGTGAGGGGCGAGGGAGAAAGAGGTGACGACTGATGGGGGGTTAGAAGGTATCACCACTGAAGCGTCAGGCGGAAAGCCCCCGATTACCCCCCCGAAGGGAGGCCACCACTGAAGCGTTAGGCTAGCTTCACACTTGCGAGGTTTCACGCGGCGCGGTTCAGATTCGGACGATTTAGCGCGGTCGCCTGATATGTGTGAACCGAGAAACCTCGCCGAACCTCTCCCGTGTACGAACCGAAGAGGCGCCGGATTACGCCGCTCGCCCCCCCCCCCCCCCCAGCCGCGGCGGCATGAAGAGGTTCTTAGAAGGCTCCTACACGGGTCGAGGGTCCACAAAGTCAAGCTAGCGTCCACACTTGCGAGGTTCAGTTTCGGTTCATTCGATGGTCGGTTGGTGCTTCGTCTCCCTACATTTGTCTTCATTCTCTCTCAACTCCTCGAACAGTGTATAAAATGCACCACACTTCCGTCTTCTTATCAAAATAGGATGGACCCAGTGGGCCCTAGTCAACCTTTTGGTTTATTATTCTGTGAATAATACACCTATGTATTCGCTCAGCAAAAATTTTTTATAACACCCCCTCAAACTTTTTTCTTTTCCGTTTCAAGGTGCGTAGATTCCAAAAACGCTGCAAAGTCCTTGTCACATGGGTTTATTATTCTATTATTTTATTGGTCTACATAAATGCCGGCTGTTTATTTATTGTTTCTTTCATGTAAATTAATTGAAATACCTAGCTATTTCTGGTGGTTTCCACAAATTTTGGCCCCCAGAACTTGAATTAGGTACTACGCTCCTTTTTTTTTCTTCAAATTACCCTTGATCATTGATTGTACCATTTAATCGTCTTGATCCACGTGTTGACACTTTTTCTAGTGTTATTATACAAATTGATGGTGATTTCAGACGATTTCGCAGGTTTTTGACTCATAAAAAATCAATTTTGGGAGCTGAACATCTGGTGCAACCTCAATTTCCCACTCCTTGGTCAAAATCGACTTCATATTCGGTCTTCTCGTCCCCAAAAACATGGAATACTATACCTCAAAAGCTCATTTTACTAACATGTTACTAAAACGCAAAAAGTACCTATTTTTATACACATTTTCACTCATAACTCCCCTGGGTATATTCCGATCGGGCTGAAAAGTTTCGGGACACAACTAGGGCCCAAATGGAGCATGTGTGCGAAAGAACGATTTTTTTAGACCGAAAATGAAGCCTGTAGACGTGATACGGCGTACGGCGGACGGACATTGCATTTTTGGAATCTACACACCTTGAAACGGAAAAGAAAAAATTTTAAGGGGGTGTTATAAAAATTTTTTGCTGAGCGAATACATAGGTGTATTATTCACAGAATAATAAACCAAAATGCAATGTCCGTCCGCCGTATCACGTGTACAGGCTTCATTTTAGATCTAAAAAAGTCGTTCTTTCGCACACATGCTCCATTTGGGCCCTAGTTGTGTCCCGAAACTTTTCAGCCCGATCGGAATATACCCAGGAGTGTTATGAGTGAAAATGTGTGTAAAAATAGGTACTTTTTGCGTTTTAGCAACATGTTAGTAAAATGAGCTTTTGAGGTATCGTTTTTCATGTTTTTGTGGACGAGAATACCGAATATGAAGTCGATTTTGACCAAAGAGTGGAAAATTGACTTCTACCAAATGTTCAACTCCAGAAATTGATTTTTTATGAGTGAAAAACCTGGGAAATCGTCTGGAATCACCATCAGTTTGTATAATAACACTGGAAAAAGTGTCAACACGTGGATCAAGGCGATTAACTGGCACTACCAATGATCAAAGATAGTTTAAAAGAAAAGAAAAAAGGAGCATACCTAATTTGTGTTTTAGGGGCCAAAATTAATGGAAACTATCAGAAATAGCTATTTCGATTATTGCGCATGAAAGAAACAATAAATGAACAGTCAAAATTTCTGTAGGTATGTCCAAAAGTCCAAAAGAATAATAAACCCATGTGACAAGGACTTTGCAGCGTTTTTTTTTTATCCGTCTGTAGAGGAACAGCATCGCAATAGCACGTCTTCTGTCCATGGTGAAACTGTAGGTAACTGGTTGATTCTACCGACTGTAAACCTCTTATGAACCTCGGAAGTGTGAACGGGAACTGGGTTTTCGAGGAGGCTGCCGAAACCTCACCGAATCCGCACCGCGCCGGTTGAAACCTCGCAAGTGTGAAGCTAGCCTTAGGCTAGCTTCACACTTGCGAGGTTTCACGCGGCGCGGTTCAGATTCGGTCGATTTAGCGCGGTCGCCTGATATGTGTGAACCGAGAAACCTCGCCGAACCTCTCCCGTGTACGAACCGAAGAGGCGCCGGATTACGCCGCTCGCCCCCCCGAGCCGCGGCGGCATGAAGAGGTTCTTAGAAGGCTCCTACACGGGTCGAGGGTCCACAAAGTCAAGCTAGCGTCCACACTTGCGAGGTTCAGTTTCGGTTCATTCGATGGTCGGTTGGTGCTTCGTCTCCCTACATTTGTCTTCATTCTCTCTCAACTCCTCGAACAGTGTATAAAATGCACCACACTTCCGTCTTCTTATCAAAATAGGATGGACCCAGTGGGCCCTAGTCAACCTTTTGGTTTATTATTCTGTGAATAATACACCTATGTATTCGCTCAGCAAAAATTTTTTATAACACCCCCTCAAACTTTTTTCTTTTCCGTTTCAAGGTGCGTAGATTCCAAAAATGCAATGTCCGTCCGCCGTGTGCCGTACGCCGTATCACGTGTACAGGCTTCATTTTAGATCTAAAAAAGTCGTTCTTTCGCACACATGCTCCATTTGGGCCCTAGTTGTGTCCCGAAACTTTTCAGCCCGATCGGAATATACCCAGGGGTGTTATGAGTGAAAATGTGTGTAAAAATAGGTACTTTTTGCGTTTTAGCAACATGTTAGTAAAATGAGCTTTTGAGGTATCGTTTTCCATGTTTTTGTGGACGAGAATACCGAATATGAAGTCGATTTTGACCAAAGAGTGGAAAATTGACTTCTACCAAATGTTCAGCTCCAGAAATTGATTTTTTATGAGTGAAAAACCTGGGAAATCGTCTGGAATCACCATCAGTTTGTATAATAACACTGGAAAAAGTGTCAACACGTGGATCAAGGCGATTAACTGGCACTACCAATGATCAAAGATAGTTTAAAAAAAAAAAAAAAGGAGCATACCTAATTTGTGTTTTAGGGGCCAAAATTAATGGAAACTATCAGAAATAGCTATTTCGATTATTGCGCATGAAAGAAACAATAAATGAACAGTCAAAATTTCTGTAGGTATGTCCAAAAGTCCAAAAGAATAATAAACCCATGTGACAAGGACTTTGCAGCGTTTTTTTTTAATCCGTCTGTAGAGGAACAGCATCGCAATAGCACGTCTTCTGTCCATGGTGAAACTGTAGGTAACTGGTTGATTCTACCGACTGTAAACCTCTTATGAACCTCGGAAGTGTGAACGGGAACTGGGTTTTCGAGGCGGCTGCCGAAACCTCACCGAATCCGCACCGCGCCGGTTGAAACCTCGCAAGTGTGAAGCTAGCTTTAGGAGGAGTATGCCCAGTAGTGGCAACCCCCTAAAAGGTGCCATTTGACTAGAAAATGAGATTCCCAAAGTTTTAGGTCGATCGGATAACATTAACCCGTGCCGCATCGAGGTTGAAGTTTAGAAAAACTCATTTTTTTCATAAAAATATTATTTCTTTCCTCATAACATAGTAACCATTTGTCCAAGAGACTTGAAATTGGTCTTATTTTATTTGAAATGTCATCTTCTTCAACTTTTACTCCAATAATTTTTTCGCTAGATCCAATAGATTTTATGTTATTCAGCTTTTCCCATCTCAAAACGAGGTCCGTTTCAGCAAATGTGCCTTTTTACGCATACCCCTAAAAACCACACTCCAGTCAATGAAATCGACCTCTAGGCAATTTGATACTTCTTTATCACTCTGGTATATTGAAAATTGATACATTTGAATCTAATATATAATATATGGAGGGGGTAGGGGGGAGATGGGTGGGTGGTGGGTGCTATGAAATGCACAAAAAACAATAAAAATTATGTAAAAAGTGTTTTAATAATACAAATTGAAAGTTTTTTGTATAGAAAATAATAGCGTGGAACTTATTTTACAACACAATATATCTATTCCAACACCACTGAATTTAGAACTACATTAATGGCTTAGCTTAGATAGTGAGGCTTTATCGACATCAGGGTAAATTTTCCTACATTATGACACAACTTGTAATAAAAATTGGCGCTGTTCTTCGTCTTTTGTCAAGCAAGAGTTGAAGTCTTGTATCAATTTCACTCCTCTTTCAGCAGTGTCGTTGACTATCCTTAAACCGTTCACTATGTTTTTAGCATGCAAATAATGAGGATTTTTGTTCCATAAGCGTGTATCGGTGTTTAAAAAATCTGTCTCTATGGAAAACCGCTTGAAAAAATTCAAGGTTTGAGCGGTGACAAAAAAATCAAGTTGCTTATCCAAAATTAGCCCTACATGTGCAAAATCTAAAATCGCTTTTCTATCCCTACCATCAATTTCACTATCGGGTTCACCTAGGGAATATAATTTCATGGCCATACTTTTATTAATGTTGTCGTCTAAAGTGTGGTCGAAAAACGAGAACGCAATTTTCTCTGAGCTGAGGTACCACAGATGGTTTACAAATTTTGACAAAGCCTTATCTGCTATTTTTCTGTGTCAATTTTCCTACACTCTACTAATGCTTTCAACATTTCCAGATCTTGTTTAGGGGCCAAAGCAGGTTTGGGGGCATTGAACCATGCCTTGGCGTAAATATTTATTATAAAAACACAAATTTCTTCTATTCCTTTCATTTCTTTTTGAGTTAATAACAATTGATCTCTAAAAAGATAAATTTTGAGGCAGTAAATTGCTTTGGCCATCCACCTGGCGTGATGAATTGCACCAGGTGCTTTAAAAGAAAAGTTTTGGGGAGGAAGCCCTATAAACACTAAACAAAGTTTTAACTCTTTGTAATCCTCTCTGGGCTGCAGGGTTTCCAAATGTTCCATTAAAAAAAGTGAAACTTGATCAATGTTACTAATTTTGCATCTAATACTCGTATTATCATCATGTAGACTAGTTTTGTATTTAGTTTGGTCGAACTTAGGCCACCCACCTTGAAATTTTTTGAAAACGCTAGGTTCAGGACCAGTGGTCGAGAATCGATGATTCACAGTAATAGAGATAACAGATAACAGCGAATACAAAGCTAAAGGTCACACTTCCTTACCTGTCACCGGTCTAAATAGCCTTCATTACCTAGATCCCCCCCCCCCCCCCTTATTATAGCCTCAACCTTTACATTTATACCTGAAACATACTCATTTTCAATAAACCAGAGTGATGAAGAAGTGTCAAATCGCCTGGAGGTCGATTTCATTGACTGGAGTGTGGTTTTTAGGGGTATGAGTAAAAAGGCACATTTGCTGAAACGGACCACGTTTTGAGATGGGAAAAGCTGAATAACATAAAATCTACAGGATGTAGCGAAAAAATTATGTAAGTAAAAGTTGAAGAAGATAACATTTTAAATAAAATGAGATCAATTTCAAGTCTCTAGGACAAATGGTTACTACGTTATGAGGAAAAAACGCTGCAAATCCCTGCACAACGGTTTATTATTTTGTATAGAATACCCTTCCGTTACAGATCACAGCTCTATGTATAGATAACCCGTCTATATAATATGATATGTACTATTCTATACATATTATGTAGATCAAAGACTTAGGTTAGTACATACCTAACCCCGTACTCGTTACTAGGTACCTACCTAAATCACGAGTTAAATGTTGCTAAAATAATTCTGCCGATGACAAACAGTACCTAACAAAAAGAAACACACATAATGAAGTTCTGAAAAGAAATTGTTGATGAGGAGTGAAACATCAGAAATATTTTCGTGACGCTTCTCCGTTACATGTCCCGCGTTACATTTTCGAATTTATGTAGCAAAGTAAAGACATAAAATGTCAAAAAGTTGCGAAAGTACCTACCAACAAACTCCAGCCCCTTCTACGTAGATGGTATAATGAACCGTTGTGTAATAATTTACCGTTGAGTAATGATTTACCGTAGTAATAATTTACCCATCAATAATACTTCAACGTTTGTTCAAGTTTCACTACCTACCAACAAACTCCAAAAGAGCTATCATTTTGGTTTATTATTTTCAATAATGAACCATTGGAATCGAGCATGAAAAAAAAAATTCTTACCCCCCCTCAAAATTTGATGGTTTACGTTTCAAGATATGTAGAATCCAAAACTGCAATAAAAAAACGCTGCAAATCCCTGCACAACGGTTTATTATTTTGTATAGAATACCCTTGTGTTACAGATCACAACTCTATGTATAGATAACCCGTCTATATAATATGATATGTACTATTCTATGCATATTATGTAGATCGCAGACCCTCCGTAGGTTAGTACCTAACCCCGTACTCGTTACTAGGTACCTACCTAAATCACGAGTTAAATGTTGCTAAAATAGTTCTGCCGATGACAAACAGTAGGTACCTACCTAACAAAAAGAAACACACATAATGAAGTTCTGAAAAGAAATTGTTGATGAGGAGTGAAAAAAGTTGCAAAAGTACCTACCAACAAACTCCAGCCCCTTCTACGTAGATGGTATAATGAACCGTTGTGTAATAATTTACCGTTGAGTAATGATTTACCGTAGTAATAATTTACCCATCAATAATACTTCAACGTTTGTTCAAGTTTCACTACCTACCAACAAACTCCAAAAGAGCCATCATTTTTCAAATTAAATAATATCACAGAACAACCAACTCGACTTCATACTCCGCCAATTTAATCAGGTGATCCCTACCAATGATTTTATCTCCGCCAAATTTCCTATTGTGGGCGCGTCTCTGGTTACGAGATTTGGTTTTAATTGTATACAATTTCATTCACACTGGAGTCGAAAATGCCTGTCGGTGCAAACTTCGGGGCCTTACTGTGAACGAACGGCTGGACGTACGATGCTCCGGATGGTCTTAAAAAACTCGCAAGTTCAAGAACTATTTAAAACCGTAAAAATATTTACGTAAAAAAATGGTATAGGCGTTTTGAAAATTTCAACCCCTATTTTGAACCCCTTAGAGATGACTCACAGTAACGTCGAGCTTCGAGGACCAACTAGACGCCGAACGGAAGCTATAACCCGAATTTCATCAATTTTTTTTCATGGTAACTAAGAAAAGTGGCCCGTACGGCGTACGGCGTACGGTGTACGGCGTACGGCGGACAGACAGAAATATTTTTATTGCAGTTTTGGATTCTACATACCTTGAAACGTAAACCATCAAATTTTGAGGGGGGGTAAGAATTTTTTTTTTTCATGCTCGATTCCAATGGTTCATTATTGAAAATAATAAACCAATATTTCTGTCTGTCCGCCGTACGCCGTACGGGCCACTTTTCTTAGTTACCATGAAAAAAAATTGATGAAATTCGGGTTATAGGTTCCGTTCGGCGTCTAGTTGTTCCTCGAAGCTCGACGTTACTGTGAGTCATCTCTAAGGGGTTCAAAATAGGGGTTGAAATTTTCAAAACGCCTATACCATTTTTTTACGTAAATATTTTTCCGGTTTTAAATAGTTCTTGAACTTGCGAGTTTTTTAAGACCATCCGGAGCATCGTACGTCCAGCCGTTCGTTCACAGTAAGGCCCCGAAGGTTGCACCGACAGGCATTTTCGACACCAGTGTGAATGAAATTGTATACAATTCAAACCAAATCTCGTAACCAGAGACGCGCCCACAATAGGAATTTGTGAATACGGCCAATCATTGGTAGGGATCACCTGATTATATTGGCGGAGTATGAAGTCGAGTTGGTTGTTCTGTGATATTATTTCGCTTGAAAAATGATGGCTCTTTTGGAGTTTGTTGGTAGGTAGTGAAACTTGAACAAACGTTGAAGTATTATTGATGGGTAAATTATTACTACGGTAAATCATTACTCAACGGTAAATTATTACACAACGGTTCATTATACCATCTACGTAGAAGGGGCTGGAGTTTGTTGGTAGGTACTTTCGCAACTTTTTTCACTCCTCATCAACAATTTCTTTTCAGAACTTCATTATGTGTGTTTCTTTTTGTTAGGTACTGTTTGTCATCGGCAGAATTATTTTAGCAACATTTAACTCGTCATTTAGGTAGGTACCTTGTAACGAGTACGGGGTTAGGTACTAACCTACGGAGGGTCTGCGATCTACATAATATGCATAGAATAGTACATATTATATTATATAGACGGGTTATCTATACATAGAGCTGTGATCTGTAACAGAAGGGTATTCTATACAAAATAATAAACCGTTGTGCAGGGATTTGCAGCGTTTTTCAAATGAAATAATATCACAGAACAACCAACTCGACTTCATCCTCCGCCAATATAATCAGGTGATCCCTACCAATGATTGGCCGTATTCACAAATTCCTATTGTGGGCGCGTCTCTGGTTACGAGATTTGGTTTGAATTGTATACAATTTCATTCACACTGGAGTCGAAAATGCCTGTCGGTGCAAACTTCGGGGCCTTACTGTGAACGAACGGCTGGACGTACGATGCTCCGGATGGTCTTAAAAAACTCGCAAGTTCAAGAACTATTTAAAACCGTAAAAATATTTACGTAAAAAAATGGTATAGGCGTTTTGAAAATTTCAACCCCTATTTTGAACCCCTTAGAGATGACTCACAGTAACGTCGAGCTTCGAGGACCAACTAGACGCCGAACGGAACCTATAACCCGAATTTCATCAATTTTTTTTCATGGTAACTAAGAAAAGTGGCCCGTACGGCGTACGGCGGACAGACAGAAATATTTTTATTGCAGTTTTGGATTCTACATACCTTGAAACGTAAACCATCAAATTTTGAGGGGGGGTAAGAATTTTTTTTTTCATGCTCGATTCCAATGGTTCATTATTGAAAATAATAAACCAAAAAGAGTGTTTTTATGAAACAAAGTGAGTTTTTCTGATCTTCAACCTCTATGCGGCACGGGTTAACGTTATCCGATCGACCTAAAACTTTGCGAATCTCATTTTCTAGTCAAATGGCACCTTTTAGGGAAGAAGTGATTTTCTCAAAAAAAATTTTGCCTATTGCCTTGTGACCACCCTAATGCCCAGTGGTTACGACCTAGAAGACACACACCACTCTGGGATGTTTTATGAGAAGGAGGGAGAGGAGGAGCGAGGTGAGAGAGATAAGTCAGCGACTTGAGGAGAGCGTAGAATGAGTTGGAAGGTGAAGGAGCCGAGTTTTTATAGTCCCTGCTACTATCTCCCACCATCCTCCATGCTGGTGGAGGATGGTGGGGATCCCCACCATGTCCTCCGGGTCTCTTGCGTCTCCCGCCTCGTTCCTTGGTTTGTTGCAATATTGCCTTGCTGTCTTGGCAATCGACAGGCTAAGTTCGTAGATGGGCAGAATCGGGTCACTCTAAGGGGGAGTTTTGTGGAGTTTTAGGGGGGGGGGGGGGAAATTACCCATAAATTCCCAAAATGAAACAGTCTTACAAGTGACACCTCATTTTAAAGGTTTTTGTACGCTGAACACGATGGTGAAGACAGAATTGCGATATCTCATTCCGATCTCAAACTGGAGCACTTTGAAGATGAAGGAACGTGGTTATTTCTTGAGATAAAACAGTTTTACATAAAATCAGTTATTTCTTCGAAAATTCGCTCTTATAGCCATGCTGCATGACTGTGGTTTTTATTTCTATTTCTTCTTTGTTTTCTTCTATTTCTTCTGTATTTCTTCTACGGCCCGAGTCAGAGCGTCTAGGCTACCGCTGCTGTGGTTTGAAGCTGTTGCAGTGCTGATCTCTGCACGGGAGAGTCGCCTTCCGCCTTGATCACGTCACCTGATCAGAAGGTCGCTTATCACGTTAGGTGCCACCAATTATTATAGGGCGTTTGCCCTATGAGTTGTGTTTCGGTTTAGGGAAGTTTCGTTCAAGCGGATTAACCGGTGGTTCATGTACTGAATGTAATTTTGTATTACAAATGTTAACCATATAGTTACATAGGGTTATAATTACTTGGGTCGCGCACATTTGAAGTGGTACTTTGGGTAACGCCACATAACCTTTCAGTTTCTAGGGAACGAAATACAGTAGAACCCCTCTCCGGTTTGGTCGGGACTGAAACCCTAGCCGGTTTAGTTGGGGGTTACCGTTAAAAATAAATAATAATTAAACAATACGAACTTACATAAACTGGAAAACGCTATGTATAATATCACTGTTTGAAAAAATCAGTTAATTTTTCAGTGTTGTCGTGGATCCTCCCAGACCTACAACCATTGTATTCGCCAACTTTAGATCTCACAAATAAACACGCAGAAGTGGGACGAAAGACGCAGGAGGTAGAAGCCCAACCTGGGTCCCCCACCATCCCCTATCAACTAGGGGATGGAGGGAGACGACTACAGGGTCTATAAAACCCCAGCGCCTGCCTCTTTTTCCTCATTCTACGCTCCCCTCTAGTCGCTGACTACTCTCTCTCCTCCTTACCTCATCTCTCTCTCCTCTCCTAAAAGATGCTGTGCATGGTGGTGGTCCGCCCATAACCAACAGCCAAAAAACCTAAAAGATCCCAGGAATAAGGGTGGTGATTCGCTCATAACCCGCCTGGGTACCTCCAAAAAGATCCTGGTCATGGTGGTGGTCCGCCCATAACCTTACCAGGCAGCATCCCACGAAAAGATTCCGTGCATGGTGGTGGTACGCCCATAACCAACGGACACCTCCAAAAAGATCCCAGGAAGAAGGGTGGTGATTCGCTCATAACCCGCCTGATGGGCATATCCTCACACCGCTCGTGATGAAACTCGCAATTTCAAATTCATCACAAGTGTTCTACGATTCGGAGATTGTTTTGGAAGTCAAGTTTCTCCATTTTCGTTTGTGTAAGTACGTAATGTTTAATTATTATTCATTTTTCACGGGAACCTCGCGTCAACCGGTTAAATAGGTACAACCGGCTAGGGCCTCAGTCCCGACCAGACCAGAGAGGGGTTTTACCGTATTTCGTTCCCTAGAAACTGAAAGGTTACCTTTGAGAACGACTAAGAAAAACCCTTTCAACTGTCAAATCATAAAAGTGACGTAAAGTCGACGGAAAAAGCCTCTGCTGGGAAACCTTTCTGGTGGAATATTATATAATTTCTTTGATTAGAAGTGTTGCCTCACCTGTCTCACACCACTGATTCTGCAAGTGGTTTCTAATAATTACACTAGCGAAACGGGATAGAAAAAAGAGGATTAGGAAGAGGATTATGTAAAAATACTTATAATACTTGGATTGTACTACCGGAACATATTGTGTAAACCATTACTAAAGGGCAATGAGTCAACCTTACGATTAAAGGCGCTTCTACCATTGGAACGTCGGTGAGCCCACGTACCTAATATGGAATTTCTTAAAAATTGGCTAAAGGTTGGCCTTTATTCATAATATCCTCTATATTTTTATAGTGTCTAAAGCTGTAAGAAGATGACAATCCTACCCTGGGGGCCAAGTAAGGCACATTTTCCCTTCCGTTCTATTCACTGTTAATAACTCAAGATTTTAACAAAAGTTGACAGCCAAATATTGACGAACCTATGCAAAAGTAATTTCGACGACAGAGATATTAGAGACAGAGGCAGGTAATGAGTCCGTTTCCCTTTCCATCTTAGCTGTTAGCACTTGACAACTTCAGGCAACTTCTCTCTTCGTCGACTAATTTTCGGGAAGGGAAAGGCAGCCAATATACCTGGTTCCCTAGTGTGAAGAGGGCGGTAGGTAGGTGGATGCCTTTTGTTTGGTTCTGCCGTTAAAATGGAACCACTCACGTGTGAACATTACGAATGGGTTCTCCCGTGTTGACGTTGGGGCTAAGGGCAAATACCATTTCTGGGCGTATAATGCCCATCCCGCTTGTGCCAGTTCCTCCGCAAATTAAACGGGAAACCTACCTATTCCTTCTGAAAATCCACAGAAGAAAAGGCATCCTGATGGTTATCTCCGCCGTTTGACTGAGCACTTTGTAGAGTGTAAATCTAACACGAGCCTTTTTGCGAAATGGGACGTTCGACAAGGCCGAGTTACCCCTGCAGCACTGAGTTGAATGGAGGGTGACCACATCCTGAAGGGTTTACTCGCCACTTATCATTTTACCCTCCTCGTATCACGAAAAAAGAGCGGCAGTTGGATTAAAAATTACAGAAAGGGGATCGGCTGATTACTTAATCAAGAAACTGGAGATCAAGAGTGATCACTTTTCTAGAGATATCACGATTTTGACGTGACCAGCGGTAATGCCACAGACAATGACAGACGTGCCATAGTTGTGGAAAAGGACCACTTGACAGGGAGCATGCAAGGTGTAGTGAGACCAACTTTTCTACGTTGTGGGAGCAGCCATTTGGTATTATGACGGTGGATGAGGGCGAAGAATTGAGACGGGTTTCTTCGTTTGAATACTTTTATGTCCAACTAAGTTTCGCCTAGCAAGGCCACTTCAAGGGCTTTTATGGTAGCACATAAAATTGTCGGTTTTCACTCTGCGCTCTCGCTCATCGTTTTAGTTTACCTTATCTGAGGTCATTATTTTTTAAAGTGATAATTTTTGCATTAAAAAAATTTCGAAAAATTAGCTAACTACGAGAGCACAAAAATTAGGAAACACAAAAATTAGTTGGACATAAAAGTATGCAAAAGTGATTTCTTAATTCTCCACCCTCAACCCAGTCATAACATTTCTACTTTCCCACTGCATTGCGACCTAGCGAACGCATAAAAACTACATAATCGCGAGTGTGCGCCTAACCGTAAAAAACCACAGGTTTCTTATCATTCCACAGGGCAGACGACGAACAAGGGAAATTTCACTGCCAACCAAGGAGCATTGAACGACCAGCCGTTCACGCACAGTGGAGACCTGAAGTTCGAACCGAACAAACATCATCAACATGAGGGCGAATAAATTATTTTACCTTTAGTTAGGCTAAATTTAGGCGCATGCAACCGGCAGGTGGTCATGAGCGAGAATCAAACGGTATAACTACAGCTTAGTTATCAGTGATGAAGAACATCTCCTATTCAAACCTCGTACGGGTTTATGTATGGAATCGAGTTCATTGTTCCGAGACGACTCTTCGAGTGCAAAGTATGAAATTCACGGGATGGCAGTAAGTACTTTGTGTTCCTACCAAGAGAAATGTTTGGTTCTACTGCACTACATGAATGACCTGCGTAACATATTTCAGAAATTCATGAACCTATCACACGGTCAGATCCCAACTCTCTCCATATTTGTTAAAAAGATTTTCTGTGAAATGCGTACTTTTGTCAACCAAATTCATTATGTCTACTTTTCGTAACCAATTTCATACTTTTTGTTACAACCAAATGCACACCACTTGATAGTAAGTTGAGAAAGTATGAACTAGGATGAAAAGTAGTGAAACTGATTGAGATATAAGAAATTGATCGATCGGTTGTCCCCCGAATCTATGTGGAATTCAGCTACAGGGCTGCGTTTACGCTCCGGAGGCCGGTAGGGGCTTTCCGACTGACTCCCGGGAGACTAAAACCGAAATGTCAAACTACTAACTCCGGGAGATGAGAGTTATCCAATTGACTTTCGTTTACAGAGTTCTGATGAATACCCACACTGGAATCTAACTGAGGCGCTGTTTGAAGAACTCGCGTGCCTCCAACATTATTACCAACCCGCGATAACCCCCTCCCCTCTCATAACCATCGCCGGAGTTTTCCGTACCACGGGATGGAGGCGGTGAATCTGAATATAAAACATGGTACTTTCGGATAGAGGGTTCAAAGGAAAGGTTTTGTAAGAAAACAGATAAGGGAAGAATAAGGGGTTTTTCACAAGACGTAGCGGCCCTTGTCTGAATAATGAATATGCCATTGATTCCCAGTGTCCATGAATATAAACTGGGAAGCCTCTGGACGATAAGTTCAACATCAGCTTCTACCAGAACACTTCGTTTTTCTAGAGCTCTCGTCGCTTCATCGTATCGACGTGTGAGGACTGAGCAAGAGTGAGAAACAGCGTTTCTGTCATATGTTATGGCAAATAAAAATACCTGTTAGCGATTTATGAGAAAATACGCTGTTGTGAAGTACATAAATGTTCCAATATAAAGCCGTTTCAGAGCCAATTTCACCACATTCAGAAACTGTCATAGAAACCATTCGTTCAAAGACGGTTAATTTTTGGTAATTTTGAGTCAAATTTAAGTTTTGTGGGCTAAAAACCTTTTACCTACCGTCGAAAATGTCAAAATGGTAGAGTATGTTTGTAGGATCTACTCGACATAATATCTACTCGTGATGAGCTGAAAAACGGAGGGCAGGTGTGGGTGAGGTCGTTGATAGTCCCATATGAATTCCGACAAAATCTGTTGGTAACTTCAGTAACTTCGTCAGCGCATGCGCGACAAATCTACGTGTAAACAAACAAACCACCTCAAACACATAAATGATACAGACTGATTGTTAATGATCATGTTACTGATATGAAGAAGCATTGTGGCGCACCTTGAACACATGTTTTCGTGTAGTGATGGAACCAGGGGGTTAAAAACTGAAAAGGAGGCTCTTCAGCATGGAACTTTGTAATGATCATAGCTTTGTTCTTAACATACTGCACTGACTCCGCCCTTTCTACGAATTACTCACAAAAATGTGAACATTATGACCCCTCTCATCTGTGTTGTGTTTCAGGAATACAAATTTCGCCTTCAACTGAAAAGAACTCAGTCTTGAACTTTCTCCATGTTGCGTGGGAGTATTTTTTCGCTGAAGCTTTTTTTCAAGCCGGTCACTTTGACTGATGGAGAAACAAAGGTGTGCCTCCACGTAGAATGAAACCTTTCCGAGTGAAATGAGTGTTTTTGGGAGCCTGGAGGAGATTACTTCCACTTCGGGAGATATCAAGGGTATCGGGGTTGAAACAACAGCCGGGGGTACAAGGAATGGCAGTATAAAATCTGATAACACGGATCCCGAAAGATTCGTCCCATCATCAAACAGTGTGACGTTTCAGGGGTTTAGGCGAACTAAAGTAGATTTTTCCATTCATTCTTGTAGAGGATTTTACGCTCACTTCGCTGGTTCATTTTCGACCACCAAAATTTCTTGTTAAAACTCCTTTCCCAGGAAAAACCTCCCTTAAACAACCGCTAGAAAATCTTATTGAGTCTTGTCCGAACTGTTCAATTTGCCAAGTAACGCCAAAAAGGAATGCAGAAAAACATCATATTAAATAATTTGCGAGTTTGCATAGATGTGTAGCGGCATCAGGGCCAAACGGCTAAACGGATTTTCATGAAAGTGATCTCACTGTGATCAGCGAGTTCCGGGCCAGGTTATAAGTTATAAGGCATCGGACGATCCTCTAGACCTCTGTGGCGACTCCACACCGCTAAACTTCCAGCTACCAAGATACAAAAATCCAAATTTCATTTTCGGTCAGGTGTTCATAAAAAAGAAGTTTCGGGGATTTCTAACAAAGCCGAGTTGTAACCAGTAGGTACGTATCGTACGTATAGTACGTAGGTACGTACAGTTAAATACTTGTATAGATCTTCAAAACCTACCGCGACTGCCAATATAATTTGTAAAGTATATTTGTATCAACTTTGACATAATAGCCTACCTGTATGTTTAACAATATATGAGGCCATACCATACTTCCATGTTTTGGAGATGGAAAACGTGGATAAAAATTGACTGACGGTCTAGAGATAATCTCTTAGCTAGGAATAATTTTTGGCTTATGTCTTCTGTGAGAGTGGCTTATTGCAGAGTGTATTGTTTGTCTAATGTATGATTTCACTTTGTGGAGTTTGATTAATCTGGTCAATGTAATCGTACGCTTTTATCTAATCAACAGTCTTCATATTCCGAAAGAAGTACCTAACGTTCCTCACGATATTTATGTCTCCATTTAACACTCTCACACCCGAAATATTCGAGAGAGAAGTACATTGAAGATTCAGAATAGAAGTTTCCCAATGGCGGAAGATGATGGATTTGTTAATTCGTGCCAGGGCTAGAATTGGAGAGTTCGCCCAGGGGCAACATTTGATTTGCAGCCTGTGTTTTCAGGCATCAAATGTGCACCCATACCTTTGGAAGTCCTGTATGATCCCAGCTTAAAGAGAGAATAACCAAAACTAGCTAAAATTTGTTCGGTTAATATTTACGGATTATTTCATTCATATACTATCACAGAATTAATACCTACTTACTACTACGTAACAGAAACAATATCTACTTTAAATTCCTTCTTCCAAGTGTCTGTCATTCATAGCAATAGCTACAAGTGGTGACCCCGACGTGATCATGGACGAAGGCAGTGGAATTTCACACCAGCTACCGAACGACTGGCTTTGTTAGAAATCCCCGAAACTTCTTTTTAAAGAACACCTGACCGAAAATGAAATTTGGATTTTTGTATCTTGGTAGTTGGAAGTTTAGCGGTGTGGAGTCGCCACACCTCTTTGATCGTATCCCTGAACGTCCCTAACGAAAGCGCCCGAGTTCGTGTTTTTGTGGTTGCAGGTCAAGCCCATATGTCGCGGATCACTTTCAACCTGAAGCCAGAATACGACTGGTGCTGTCGGAAAAGTTTCCACGGCGGTTTCAACTGTACTAAAACCATTTTTGTGGAAAATGCCGTTCAGAATTTGTTCTTCGACTATCGTGATTTCATCGTCATAATAATAATAATAATAATAATAATAATAATAATAATAATAATAATAATAATAATCGCGCGGTTGGTGGTTGCCATCATGTTTCTTATTTTCCTATGTGGTTCATAAATATATTAAAATCGTGAAAATGTGTGTCCAATCTGGGGAATGGAGTGGCTGGGTGATGGTTTGCTAGAAGCGGAGTTGCAGATTTCGTGACGGGTTACGACTTAGTGATGAGATGCATCGTCAGACTAATCCCTACGGACGGTCAAACTTTACCATTTAGAAAATTCTGGGACATTGATTATTATTATATCATTAAGGATTTATCCGATGGTGGTTCAGGTTCAATTTTTGAAAAGTATGCTCTCGCTTCCTTGGAACACGCCAAATCACTTCTTAAGGTTGGAAACAGGCTTCCCAATGATAAAAGTAGGTGCATATGAAAGAGTGATACGCTACTGGGGTAGGATAGTCAGGATGGAGGAAGGAAGGTGGCCCAAAATCTGTTTTACAGTTTTGAAGGAACATCACTCTCATTCTAGGAACAGATCCCACAGTAACAGGGTCCCACGATTTACAGTTTTGAAGGAACATCACTCTCATTCTAGGAACAGATCGCACAGTAACAGGGTCCCACGATTTACTGTTTTGAAGGAACTTCACTCTCATTCTAGGAACAGATCCCACAGTAACAGGGTCCCACGATTTCTTCAGTATGGATACTGATGTCAATAAAAATATTCCACAAATCATCGAGCGCATTAAGAACCATTTCTGGTGTTATATTCTTATTAAGATGAAATTCTCAATACATATCTACAGTGAATAAACTTTAATGAACGAGCATCATAATGAATCACAATCATCGAACCGTAACACACGTCATTCCCCAATAATCCCAAAACCGGGCCCGTCACATTATTGTCCCCTATTGTCCAGCTGTAGCGCATGTAATAACTCTACCGCTGTAGTAGGCGCGACATCCAAACCTAACTGAAGTCGCTACACTCGTCCCCCACTTTTAATTTCCTTGAGATTCCTGTGATTCAACGAGAGTGGAGCTTGCCTTTTGCAATTGGTCAATATGCCTCAAAAATGTATTTCCTTCCCCCTCTACTAGATAGTGTAGGTCTCCTCTCTTTTCCTTCACAGTTCCAAATGTCCATTTTCGGGAAGGGTCGTTGTATAGCCGGATGGCTACTGGATCTCCAACGTTGAAGGAACGTTTTATGCAGATAGGGTCATTATTCAGGCGTTCATTCCACTGTGGGTCAGTTGGTTTCATCAGGTCGAGTTTGGTGCGCAATGACCGTCCGATGAAAAGTTTTGATGGTGATTCACCAGTTGTGCAGTGTGGAGTCCTCCTGTAAGATAGCAGAAACTTGTCAATGGCAATGTCGAGGTTTATGCCTCCACTGATGGCTGACTTTACCGAGTTCTTAAAGGTTTGAACTGCGCGCTCTGCCAGACCATTACTTGCCGGATGGTATGGTGCAGTTAACTTATGTTTAATTCCTAAACTTTTACAAAATAGTTCGAAATCCGAGCTCGTAAATTGTGCGCCGTTGTCCGAAACAATGACGTGAGGTATGCCAAAATTCGACATGAATTTCCTTAGGAACCTGATGGTACATGCAGTGGTTATTTTTTGGGTCGGGAAAATATCCAACCAACGGCTAAATGCATCAATTATTATGAAAAAGTAGGAACCCTTGAATGGCCCGATGTAATCGATATGAAGCCTTTCCATAGGTGCTGTAGGATTTTGCCACTTGTGGAATGAAATCCTTGGTGGGTCATTTTTTACTTCACTGCATGGTTTGCACGCTGAGGTCATTTCTTCAATTTGCGTGTCCACGTTAGGCCACCAAATATAACTTCTCGCGAGTGCCTTAGCTTTGACAACTCCAATATGACCTTCATGTAGTTCCTCCAGTACCTTGGTTCGTAACAAAGCAGGGACATATACTCGGTGTCCCCAGAATAAACATCCGTGGTTCAATGAGAATTCCGACATACTGTGTCCCCAAATTTTGGATTGTGGAAGAGATGTGCCGTGTCTTAGGGCTTCCATGAGTTCAAAAGCTTCTGGGTCCTTTTCTAGTTCTCTTTTGATATCATTAGCTGTCAAAGGTAAGGTTTGAAGCTGAGAAAGCAGGAAAATGTCCACGTCCTCTTCATCTTCAGCACTCCTATTCGCCCCTCGAGGTAGACGTGAGAGGCAATCTGCATTTCCATGATCCTCACTTCGGCGGTATTCGATATCATATTTAAACGCCTGAAGGAAAATGGCGTATCGCTGCAGGCGTAGCGCAGAGATTACGGGGAGGCTTTTCTCGGGATTGAATATTGAGACAAGAGGCTTATGGTCAGTCACTAAGATGAATGGGTGGCCGTATAGATAATGGAAGAATTTTTTTACCCCAAATATTATGGATGCCGCCTCCTTTTCTATTTGGCTCCATTTTCTCTCAGATTCATGTAAAGTGCGGCTCGCAAAAGCTATTGGTCGCTCAGACCCATCTTCTAATCGGTGGGAAATTACTGCCCCTAGGCCATAGGGTGATGCATCCGTAGATAGGACAATCTTTTTCGAAGGATCGAAATGGATCAATACTTTTTCTGACAAGATGTTAGCCTTAATTTCATTGAAAGCTTTAAGGCAATCGTCATCAAAACTAAATTTAATCTTCTTTTTTAAGAGATTGTACAGGGGATGTGCTAACGTGCTCAGGTTTTTCACAAATTTACCATAAAAATTTACGGCCCCCAAGAATGATTTCAATTCCGAGGTGTTGGTGGGCGGTGAGATTTGACTAATGGCCTTGGTTTTATCTGGGCATTTCTTTAGACCTTCCCTTGTGACAACAAATCCACAATATTTGATAGATGGCAACATGAATTCACATTTCGATTTATTGGCCCTGATGTTGAATTCTGAGAGGCGTTTCAATAATTTTTCGATGGTATTCAGATGTTCGGATTCTGTTTTCGATGCGATAAGTATATCATCGTAGAAAATATGAATTCCTTTGATAGGTTCCAGAATTTTTTCGATTTGGGCAGTCCATATTCCTGGTGCCGTAGTAATTCCAAATGGTAGTCGGTTGAACTGATAAAGACCCTTAGTTGTATTGATTGTCAACTTCTTCATGTATTTCAAGATGGTTGAAAGCCTGACTTATATCCACTTTAGAAAACCATTGGAACCCATTGAGATTGGACATGATTTCCTCTATGTTTGGAATGGGGTGGTCCAATTTTTATAATTGTCCGTTAATTGTCACCTTATAATCTCCGCACAGCCTTATGGTTCCATCGCCCTTCAATATTGGAATTACCGGAGTGGCAAAGTCTGAATTAAGTACTTTGGTAATTATTCCCTCTTTTTCTAAACGGTCCAATTCGGCTATTACTTTTGGAATGAAGGCATACGGAACTGGTCGCCTTTTCTTGTATATGGGTCGAAAATTGGGTTTCAAGTGAATACGAGCTTTAGCCCCTTTAATTTTGCCTACCCCGGGTAGGAAAACATCACTGTATTTCCTGAGTAGCTCGTCCAATTCCTTTTTCCGTAATTCTACTGAGTAGACTGAGTTTACTTGGTCCGACATAAGGTCTAAAATATTTATATTGAGAGCCTTCAGCCAGTCAAGCCCTAGGATACTTGAGAAGTCGCCATCAACAACGTACAAATCTAGTAAGTGTTCATGGTCAACTTTTACCTTTGCTCGACCCCTGATTGGAACCAGGTCCCCAGTATACGATCGTAGTCTAATTGATGTAGGTTTCAGAGCTTTGTTTGGTATTTTCTTTGAAAATAAATAATGGTTCAATATTGTTACCGACGATCCGGTGTCAACTTGGAACGCTACCTCGGCCCCATCAATATTCAAGGTGGTAGAAATTTTTGCGGGCCGCTTCGTATTACTAATGTCTAAAACGTCGAGTTTTAATCTTGAGACAGTTGAATCATCCAGATCAGAATCAGAGTGTGATGAGTGTGTGTCTTCCGATATGCGGTTAAGGGACTTTTTTTTGTTGGCATGTTCATTTCTGTGAGAGGATTTTTTGTTCTTGTTGTCTTCGATTTTTAGACGAGGGCATGCTGGTTTTATGTGTCCTACTTCGGAACAAAAATTGCAAGTGGCTTTTCGGTATCTGCAAAATTTCGACTCATGGTTCCTGTAGGAGCAATGTTCACATGGTTCTTTGGAATTGTATTGGGAGAATTGCTTCCCAGAATTTCCTGAAATTTTATTTATGCTGGTAGTACAGTTCCTTAAGCTAGCGTGAATACTTGCAAATTCCAGGGCCTTTTCAAAATCATCTTCCTTAAGTTCGAGTATTTTGAATTTCAATTCATGATCTCGAAGACCGTGAACAAATTGTGTGCATAAGGCACCATCAAACCAATCAGCAGGAAACTTGCAGTATCGCGCATATTTTTTTAATTCTGCAGCAAAATCTTGGGGTGATTCGTCCTCTAGTTGAAGTCGATTTTGAAAACGAACGCGTTCAGCCAATGCATTTGGCTCTGGCGCAAAAAATTTTGACAATATGGATGTAAGTTCGTCGAATGTCTTGCTTTCTGGCTCGGATGGTTCGCATAGATCGCAAAGGCGCTCGTATGCTGGATCCCCAATAGCATCAAGTAGGTATAGAGCCTGTTTATTGCCTGAGACGTTATACAATTTGAATTTGTTCGTCAAATTCAAAAATTCCAATTGGATTTTGTGGGATCGTAAGGTGAGATCACTAATTTAGGTGGCCCAGTACTTACATCATCCAAGTTTCTACGCGTCTTTGAATCGTCATTGTCAGAGTCCGAGCGGCAAGAAAGCGGGTTTTCTTGTTTCTTCTTCCTCGGTGGCATTTTACTGTTGAGTTCGTAAATACTTCGTCGCCAATGTTATATTCTTATTAAGATGAAATTCTCAATACATATCTACAGTGAATAAACTTTAATGAACGAGCATCATAATGAATCACAATCATCGAACCGTAACACACGTCATTCCCCAATAATCCCAAAACCGGGCCCGTCACATTATTGTCCCCTATTGTCCAGCTGTAGCGCATGTAATAACTCTACCGCTGTAGTAGGCGCGACATCCAAACCTAACTGAAGTCGCTACATCTGGAGTACAGACATCGATCTTGTTTGCAATGCCAGATACAATTCATACTTTCGACAGGTGATAGACTTTGGTGGAACGCAAAAGCACTTGGGAGGATTCCATAATATACAAGTAGAAAAGATCCTTGCACAAATCCGGCTTGCGTCGAAGAAAAATATTAGCCTCTACTATAAAGGAAGTGCGCACAAGCTCGACCCCACCCTAAACTGCAACATCTGTAACCTCGAGGAAAAAGAGGATATTCCACTTCTTTCCCAAGTGCCCAATATTTGAGCCCTACAGAAAGCATTATCTAAATAAGTATATAGGTGGGAGACCGGCCGAAAACCCGTACTCTGTATGCGACATTCTGGATTTGGGCTGCAACCGCCAAACAATTATTGATGTTTATAATTACACGATACACAGCCTAATGTTGCGTGCCTCTGCACTGAATGAGTGATCATCATTAAAAATCTAGGTATTCATCTACCATGCTTATATTGTATTGTTGAACTGGAAGTGTAGCTCCACATATCTCGAAGAAATGTAAACATTTTTATCGCTGCAAATGCCTACATGTATTTTACGAGAAATGTCCATCATAAAAACAACCAAGTCGTTTGCGAAGCAAAAAGTTATTTGGCTTATTTAGGAATTGTATGGTTATTCTTTTTCTTTATTAAATTTTTTTTGTAAGTTGCACTCTTTCTTTCAACCGCTTATATAATTTACCTGGTTTACTCGATCTTTCTAAGATTTATAAAAATAAAATATAAATACACATACATACAAGTAACATATTGTTATTTTCATTATACAAAATGAACGAGCGGGTTGTCTCAGAGCAGGAAACTCGATATAGAAAAACCATGAGTGATTCGAATCAGCCATTATCTCACTGCATGCAAATAAGGTGATTCTGCATCAACCTGTAAAGTCGATGGTTATCACCAGTTGAACAATTCGTTCTTCAAAACACCTTGCTCGTCGTGGTCGTTGAAAGGTAGACATACAATTGGGTCGAGGGCGGAAGGGCCGGAGACAGGCGTTTTTGCTAATCTCAGTGAAATCCTCATTCCACAGCTCACGCAAGAAACGAGATTTATGTCTCAATTCAACCTGAGGGCCTCGATGATGAAATTCGTCGAGACCATCTGGACACCTCACGACGTACGTCCTATTCCGAGTGGAAATGTTCGTTTCAATGGAAAACACGTTAGCGCAAGCGCATATATATACCTATATGTCAAATTTGACGGGTCAACAAACCTATTTGCACCCATTCCAGCTCATTACGAACGTCACGCCGAGGGGAACTGACAGTTTTAAGGAGAACATTTTTGTACACGCATTCATTTATGTGTCAATCCAGACGATGGCTACGTGATGGAAAATTCCGAAATTCGCCTAAATGTTTGCAATGTCAAACGATGACTTTGAAGATAAGCAATTTGTTAGAACAACAGGTGGGTCAAATATGTCTTTATGTAGGCCAAAAATCTGTAATAATAGTCTAAAATAGCTAAAAATCGTCAAAAATAGCTTGAAAAAAAAATCGCAACCATCGGAAATTTAGTCATGCTGCATGACTGGAACTTCATTATACATGTTAAGTGGATTTTAAAATATTACTATTAGAACAGTTACAATTGTGTCTCGGTATAAAAACAATGGGCGACTACCATACACACATAATACATACCTACATTTGTCTGAAACTTGCATAATATGTATAGGTATGGTGTTTGGGTTGGTTTTTCAGGTTGATAACAATTCCCTTCGGGTTTAACAAGGAAAGTTAAAACATTCAATATAGCATAATAAATACCCTATAAGTACCTACAATGACTCTTCTTTCTAGATCAATGCTCTTTACGGACTAAAATGAAATTCCCATAACTATACTAAACAAACGTATTAATGAGATGACATGTTGAGGGTAGGTTACTTATCAATTATTATTTGTCATTTAGTTCATGAAGGACTGGAGCTGCATTAAATATTATACAAGATGATGAATTACAGAAGAAAATTATTTTTATTCTGACAAGATCGTTAATTTTCCCGTACAGCGTCTCTTCCACTCGATCCGCGATACTGAATATGGGTAGAAGTCAAAACTGTCAATCAAACTGTCACACATTTATGAACGAGGTCCCAACTTGATTTCATTCCGTTGATGAAAATCCGACAAATAAACGTTTCAAAGTTCAACCGAAGAGAAAACGCAGCGGAATGAAATCCCGTGTTATTACTTCCAGTGAGAAAACCGGGGGATTTGAATCGCTAATGGACTTCTATCCAGGATAGCGAAAAAGGGGACTGGAAGACGAGAGGGGAGAACGGAATAATATTAACTTTTGACACAAAACGGCAGAAGCGATCTTCTTTCTCACAGCGGTAAAGGAAAAGAGAATCTTGAAGGAACAAAGGCAAGCAGAAACCTTGGAATTTTATAGTGGATGTATTTTTTAAGAGAGCAAAAGTCACGAAGTCGTATTTCAATTAAAATGTCCGCCCGCGATTGACCTCACGCTACAATTCGCATGCTAATATTAGAATCAAATTATAATTTAATTTTTTCACTATTTCTCTCCGGTCTTGAAAAATATATACGAGATAGGGGCTTCAGTGGTGTGAACGTAGACGGGAAGAACGACATTCTGTCACTTTGTTTTGCTGACGATCTCTGTGTGCTCGGTTACTCAAAAGGGGATGTTGAGAACAAGCTCTGTGCATTGCTGGAATTTTCCGAATCAATGGGTCTCAAAATTAACCCGTCTAAAACTAAAGTTGTATGTTTTTCTAAAAGAGGAGGAATGGACGTCAATCAGGAATATTTAGTGGGCGATATTGTCATAACGGGTGTAACCGACTATACGTATCTTGGAGTTCCGTTCAGTTCGTCGGGGGTGTTTTTCAAGGCGGCGAGTAAGTTCAAGTCCAAAGCTTTAGCTGCTTGGGGTGGTGCTCGACAGGTTTTGGTGCGGGGTAAATGCCAAAATTGGGACTCTATGTGTCGAATTGAAGGAGCGCTAGTGGAATCGGTTTTATTTTATAATGCAGAGATTTGGAGCCTCAGATATTTTGAGGAAATTGAAAAAGTACAGAGCAAGTTTATTAAAAGTTCTTTACTGCTGCCAAGGAGTACACCTGGTTATTTGCTGAGGCTAGAGACTGGTCGGGATAGATTGAGTGTGAGGATTTTGGATAGGGTGCTGGGGTGGCTCTTGCGTTTGTTGGAAATGGACACGAGGAGATATCCGAGGATTTGTCTGGATCAATTGGTGGCAACGGTGAGGAGGGGAACCTATCTACAAAGATATAACTGGGCAGCTCAGGTTAAAGGAATTATGTATGATATTGGGTTTGGGGGAGTCTGGGATAGACTAGACCACAAAGAATTGAGGGAAAAGCGGAAATCCATGGTTGGTTCTTACAGGACTAAATTATTTTATGATGACCTGGGCAGGATGTACAACTCTTCGTATAACGCATTGTATAAAAGGTTATGGTTTACTCCCAATAGCCCAGAGAGATACTTGAACTCAGATGCGCCTGTGTTGGAGAAAAGGATCCTTGCGCAGCTCAGGTTAGCCGGTTCGAGCGTTATAAGAGGGTGGATTCGTGGGGAGAGCTGCCAGATTGACCAACGAAAAGCGTGTATATTGTGCAACAGTGGAAGGAATGAGTCAATTTTTCATATACTCTGTTGGTGCTCTGAGTTGGCTCACCAGAGGCTTAAGTTTTTAGGTTCTAGCATAATAAGTAAAGAACATGCCACAAATAATTTGCTATCAGGTAAAAGTATGGTAGAAACTAAAATGATGAGCTCTTTTTTTCTTTCTTACCTGTATAAGCGTAAGTTTAAAATCAGGTTGTTGGAAGAGGCTGGATTAGTTTAACTAGGACAATCCGTGGAAAAGTTATTTGTTTTTATTTCTTGTTGTATTTATCTGGTAGTGTGAGGTGTTCGATCTTACTCTTACTAATAGAAGCAAAACTTATTATTTAATTAAAATTTTGTATAATGGGCATGGCCCATGCATTGAATAGGCAACGCCTTGTCAATAAAGATTATTTCATTCATTCATTCATTCATTCAAATACCCTATAAGTACCTACAATGACTCTTCTTTCTAGATCAATGCTCTTTACGGACTAAAATGAAATTCCCATAACTATACTAAACAAACGTATTAATGAGATGACATGTTGAGGGTAGGTTACTTATCAATTATTATTTGTCATTTAGTTCATGAAGGACTGGAGCTGCATTAAAGATTATACAAGATGATGAAATACAGAAGAAAATTATTTTTATTCTGACAAGATCGTTAATTTTCCCGTACAGCGTCTCTTCCACTCGATCCGCGATACTGAATATGGGTAGAAGTCAAAACTGTCAATCAAACTGTCACACATTTATGAACGAGGTCCCAACTTGATTTCATTCCGTTGATGAAAATCCGACAAATAAACGTTTCAAAGTTCAACCGAAGAGAAAACGCAGCGGAATGAAATCCCGTGTTATTACTTCCAGTGAGAAAACCGGGGGATTTGAATCGCTAATGGACTTCTATCCAGGATAGCGAAAAAGGGGACTGGAAGACGAGAGGGGAGAACGGAATAATATTAACTTTTGACACAAAACGGCAGAAGCGATCTTCTTTCTCACAGCGGTAAAGGAAAAGAGAATCTTGAAGGAACAAAGGCAAGCAGAAACCTTGGAATTTTATAGTGGATGTATTTTTTAAGAGAGCAAAAGTCACGAAGTCGTATTTCAATTAAAATGTCCGCCCGCGATTGACCTCACGCTACAATTCGCATGCTAATATTAGAATCAAATTATAATTTAATTTCAATTTCGGCATTGATGAAAAATAAACTATCACAGTTGAGTTGGCTTTTCTGTAGTCCAGCACAGAGCGCAGGCCGTGCAAAGGAAGGACACCAGAAGTTTCAGAAAAAAAAGCTAGAAACTAACTTCAAGTTGGCCATAATTGAAAACTAGTTATAGCTTTACAGCAAAAACACTAAAGTAACCTCATGTTTAGATCAGATCGAGAACGATGAAAAATCCTTTAAATGAACTGGGTTTTCAATCGATTTATAGTACTCGAAGCGATCGAGTATTAAGTGATGAAGCTGATTATTCGAACGTTTGCGGAATCGCAGCAACTCAACCCGCCTTCACCTGTAACCCAAAAAAGGTAAGAGTCCTCCACCGATTTCGGGTTCCTATGTTGAGGTTTTCCATAATTTTCAACGAGCAGAGGCCCTTTTCCTCAACATGTGAACAACAGGTAAAACAATATCAAAACAAAAATTGTCAAACCCGTTTTGAATTTCGAGTTTTTTGGTTCCACCATCGGAAAGGTGAGGTTGAAATAAGACGACATGCCTGGCCCCAACATCGATCAGCTTAGATGATAGCAGAGATTGAGAACACTTATCAATGGCTATTTGCTGGGAATATAATGAATTTCTCGTCGACACCACGTACTATTCTTCTTCACAACTACCAAAGTCGAGAAGTACATGAATCATTCATCAATGAGCAGTTACCTACACTAAGTATGCAACATATCGAAGACTTCTATATTTTCCGTGAGTTTCGCAGGTAAATAATTTATTATTAACATCTCCTGCAAGTAAATGTCAACTAAAAAATACAGATACCTACTCCTAAATGAAGTGTCATTTTAATGATAAACAGTTCACTCGACCTTCGAATTAAGATGTTCATAACTGAGCTGAGATGCTTCAACCAGTGAAGAGCTAGCACCTTTTAATGACGACCATCATTATTTTCAAAGCTGTTAGCTCCAGCTTTCCCATATTTTTAATTTTCACCCGTAGCCGTACTGACGTCTAAATCTCGGTAAATTTGGGGAAAAACTGCCTTTTCTGAACCCTCAAGCTGTTTCCTCGCCTTCCGGAGAACGAGCAAATGAGCTCGTTATCCAAACGACAGCAAGGAAACGCGAATGAGAAAATTTTAATGAGCGGACCGGAGAGCTTGAGAATTTAGAGGTCAAATGGTCGGCGAGTAATTGCATTATACGCCTTTTGAGTATACTTAATTCGAACATTTCAGATGTTTTCTTACGTCAAATACGGAATTCATTTGTTTTTCGCTCATCACGGACAGACGAATCGCCGGAATTCGATGAAACTTGCTGGTACGTCGAGGATAATGCTACTTAAAATTTACTTGCAACTACTTATTCGAATTTCGCGTCGGGAAAGCCTCCATGAGTACATAAGGAGATGAACGCAACAAGCTTTGTTCTATTATATTTGGTTTATTATAGATCCACATGTGTAGTCCAAATTATTCAAAACCAAACCTGAACAAATGAGCGAATTTTCAGAAATACGCACCGACTTGAACTTTGCTTCGGCGTCTTGAGCGATAATTTCACTGCACGTTCCTCATATTGGACTGCGCAATTTTGAGAACATAACAGCTATGCACTCACTCACACTCGAGTGTTTCTACAGCAACAAAGGCTTCATTGAGTCAATGAAGTCTATTGATTAGGAAATTCTTCGGAAGATGCCGACAAAAGGGCATCGGTGCTAAGACGAACTTCTCCAACAAACTCCTGCCCAAGGCAACCGTTCTGGGCCATCGGAGAGAGGAGGAAGTCGTATCTACAAAATGGGTTTCCTCGATACCGTAGGGAATCAAATGGATCACGTTGGAGTAACTGTTTTTCCTTCTCCGGCGGCTGTGAGAATGTTTAGGTAGGCAGTGCACAGGTCGGAAGAAAATAGAAGGATTATTTTCATCCCAAAATAACTTTTCCGGTACAGGCTGAACCTTCGGTGTAACGATCAAAGTTGGTAGAGGTTCTGAGCCGTAGGTGAACCAAGCCAGAGAACCGTCTCAGTGCTACTGAAGCTGCAAAAGGACGCAAATCGCCGCAAAATGGACACAAAACGCTACAACTGATGGAACTGTTGCTTCCTGCTATTCCTTCTAGACCCCATCGATATGATCAAAAATTAACTAGCGTAACGCCCATGGAAAAACAGCGAATATGCGACTTTTTACTGGGCCCACTTGACGGATTCTGTTTTTCGATTTCCGTATCCTACGTAGTCGTTAGAAACATGGAATTTGAAAATGAACAACTTTCAGCGAATTTCGGGAAAACAATGACATGCTATTGCAACGACTCCAAAATCATTAGCGCATGAATTTTTGAAAATATTGTTGATTATTCTCCGTTTCAGAATATCCTGAATCCCTCACTAGATTTTAAATTTTTTTTTAAATGTCTGCATATATATAATTATTTACGTATGTAGGTATGTACATATATTTATGTATATATGAGTCACTCCATACGATATCTGACTTTGGCTCAGGTAGTGATGGCAAACAAAAGAATGAGTTCGAAGATGAGAAATTACTAGAATTACCTCTGGGTCAAATTCGAGTTTTCGTGTTGGTCAAAAATATCAAAAAATCATCAAAACACCTGACGATCCACCAACTACTTCGGAAATTCGCTCATATGCTCATGCTGCTTCATTGGAACTACTGTTTGTTTCATTCCAGAGGCAATACCATAATTGAAAAAATGTATTGAAAATGTGGAGACGGGCACGCAAGTTGGGAGGCCTTTTAAATCTGCACGCCGTTGCCGATTTATCTGACATTTTAGTTTGGATCAGTTGGATCCCATTTGGTGTTAACAATAATCCTTTTTGGACAGCGGTAGCAGCAGACAGGTCCGCTGAGCCCGAGGGCTAAAAGGAACTTACAGCCGGAGGATATCCTTCCAAGCTGTCCTGGGCTAGGACCGCCCTCTCTCGTCCTTACCCATTTTCAAACGCCTCAGCCTTTCAACCTAATGCAGGTCAATCCCAAGGATGTTCCCGATGGTAATGGATTTGGACGTTCCATCGTGCTCCCTCCTCTGCACCGTTCTCTTTAGAACTGCTTAAAAACGCTGCAAATCCCAGCACAACGGTTTATTATTTTGTACAGAATACCCTCCTGTTACCCTCCGTGCGGACCCTCCGTAGGTTAGTACCTAACCCCGTACTCGTTACTAGGTACCTGCCTAAACCGTTGTATAATAATTTACCTGTATAGGTTCCCCTTCTACGGAGATAGAATAATGAACCGTTGTGTAATAATTTGCCCATCAATAATACTTCAACGGTTGTTCAAGATGCAAAAATACCTATCAACAAAATCCAGCCCCTTCTGGGTAGATGAGCCGTTGTGTAATAATTTACCGTTGTGTAATCATTTACCGTGGTGTCATAATTTACCGTTGTGTAATCATTTACCGTGGTGTCATAATTTACCGTTGTGTAATAATTTGCCGGTGTGTAATAATTTGCCATTGTTTAATAATTTACCCATCAATAATACTTCAACGTTTGTTCAAGTTTCAGAAGTACCTACCAACAAAATCCAATAGTCCATCACTTGTCAAATGAAATAATTATCGCAGAACAAACAACTCGACTTCATACAGCCATCCTTGATTATAATCAGATGCTCCGTAGTGATGATATCCGGGCCGGATTAATACTGTTTGATTCACGATCGTGTTGACGAAGCTTTTTGGTGCTCACGAACGGCTGGACGTACGATGCTCCGGGTGGTCTCAAAAAATTGTTTAGCTCAAGACAAATTTAATAACGTTAAAAAAAACCATACCCTTCAATCGAAAGTTCCCGAGCTACGGCGTTTTGAAAATTTTAACCCCTATTTTGAACCCCTTAGAGATGACTGACAGTAACGTCGAGCTTCGAGGACCAACTAGACCCCGAACGGAACCTATAACCCGAATTTCATCACTTTTGTTTCATGGTAACTAAGAAAAGTGGCCCGTACGGCGTACAGACAGAAATATTTTTATTGCAGTTTTAGATTCTACATACCTTGAAACGTAAACCATCAAATTTTGAGGGGTGGGGGGTAAGAATTTTTTTTTCTTGCTCGATTCCAATGGTTCATTATTGAAAATAATAAACCAAAAAAATTATTTTAGAAATTTAAAAAAAAGGTGGGTAACATGGTAAATGGAAAATGGTAAACAATTTTGGATGATTTTTGCCCTGAAAAAGTGGACCTACCTAATTTTGGTTTATTATTCTCTAAAAAATTCGGGGTGAATTCCCTTTTTCCCCCTCAAACTTCCGTCACAACGTTTCTAGATGTGTCCGATCCAAATCTGCAATGTATACCCGCCGTGTTCACATGCTCCCTCGGCAGCCCTATCCGCCGACACCCAGGGTTTTCACGGGGAAAAGGTTTTTTAAAGCAAATTTTCAGATAAAATGCGCCATTGCAAAGGTTCGACATATTCAGTTCAAGAATTTTTTATGAAATTTTCCGTTTTGGAGTTGATCTGAATCGTATGCTACATATTATACTATAGTTTGAGTCCTTCAGACAGTCTTACGGGTTTTTTCACAAAACTAGCAGTCCACATTTTCCTCAGAGCATTGGCGCGGCCGGGGCAGGTGTGAAAATAGCTAAAATGCTTCTTGGATCCCTACTGGCTTTATTAGCATACCGCAACACCCCTCTCTCGAGCGGCTTCTCACCTAGTGAACTGTTAATGAACAGAAGGCTTCGCAAACGACCCACGACTTCCCCGAAATTACTTGAAGAAAACCTGAATTTTGACGGACTTAGGGAAAAAGAAAGCAATTAAAGGCAGACGTACAAGGCTAATATTATGACTCGACACACCGGACTGTAACGTTGAGTTGTCTGAAAGTTGGAGACACGGTTTGGATCACAGGCATGAAGAGACATGGGAAGGTTGTAGAAATATGTAATTGCGGATTTCATTGAAGCCCGCTCCATATATTAACCCTCTGCACCAACCGTCAAATTCCGGCTCAGCCCAAGAGAACCGAAGAGTGGTAAATAATTATTGGCCAACTCCAAGAACAAGTCAACAGGGTCTACCCGGAAGATCGACCTCGGGAAGGGTGGTAAGAAGACCACTTCGATATTTACAGGACGTGCAATCCCAGGAGAGGGAAGATGTGATATGTTCGTGGCCGGACAGTATCGATCGAACCTTGGCTACCAGCTACAACAAATTTCAAATTTAGCCAAAATATGAGCAATGGAAATGAAGGGATGAGTTCAAAGATGAGCGATTTACAAAAAGTATAATTTGGTCCAATTTGAAAGGGTTTGTATTGCAATACGCTTACCCGCCAGGGCAACCGCGTTGCTTCAACTCAACCCCCCAAGTGTGGAAGCCGCATAAAAAGGTCGTCGCCTCGAGTCCAACAGGCAGACGAATATGTAAATGTTATAATTCGAGTTGTCATAATAATGTTTATACAGACAGAACAGTGTTGTCATAATTTGTAGTCCACGCTATTATATTCCCGACAGGCGAGACGGCGGTAATTCGAGCCCTAGCCATAACCGGTGGCAGTGCCGATCCGGCCAAATGACCTCTAATCGCCGAACGAGGCGTAAGAGTTGCTAATTAGACTAATTGACTAATTGGTGCTTCAGTTGATTAATCGAGACCGGTTTCGCTTATTGACTACATCAAAGCTGCAGAGTCCGATGCGGTTTTCAACTGTACATTGCGTATTGTGAATTGATTTACAACATGGCAGGCCTTTACACAACTCCCTCTCACGTTATTTACAAAGGTCCTTTACAGAAATTACCCCTGCGGTCTAACACCACCTACCCAAGCCGTGTATCAACTGGGTGATGGAGGGCGCTGGGTTAGCCAGCGTCCTTTTCCAATTCTCTTCAATCTCTCAAGACGCAGTCTAGTCAGGTAGCATGACCTAAAGAGCGAATTTTTTAAGCAACGCAAGAGTGGCAAAAAAGTTTTTCCGACTGAAATTGTGCTCATTTCCACGATAATATCAAAATTTGCGCTAATTCTGAATACTATACCAAAAACAGCCGTGCATCAACTGGGTGATGGAGGGCGCTGGGTTAGCCAGCGTCCTTTTCCAATTCTCTTCAATCTCTCAAGACGCAGTCAATTCAGGCAGCATGACCTAAAGAGCGAATTTTTTAAGCAACTCAAGAGTGGCAAAAACGTTTTTCCAGCTGAAATTGTGCTCATTTCCACGATAATACGAAAATTTTCGCTAATTCTGAATACTATACCAAAACCAGCCATGCATCAACTGGGTGATGGAGGGCGCTGAGTTAGCCGGAATCCTTTTCCAATTCTCTTCAACCTCTCAAGACGCAGTTCTAGTCAGGCAGCATGATCTAAAGAGTGAATTTTTCAAGCAACTCAAGTGGCAAAAAAGTTTTTCCGACTAAAACTGTGCTCATTCCCACAATAATACGAAAATTTTCGCTAATTCTGAATACTATACCAAAAATCGCTGCGAAAAACTCGAAAATGTAAATTTCAAGACCGGTGGAGTCAATGGAACTGTTTGAACTATACTGTTCTGTTTTTACTTACTGCTTTACTTTTTCTGTCTATTCTGTCACTTTTAGCGAATTTCCCAAGTAAATAAGCTATTGCAATGGGTCCAAAATGCGTATACATGACGTGGGTATTTATGTATCATAAAATAGGTATTTTAGGTCCTTTTCCTTTTCAAAATTTTCTGTACTGAACCCTAAATTTTGAGTTTTTCCATGTCCGTATTCCGGACAGTATAGACCTTGGTTAGGTACGAGATACAAAGTTTAAACTTTCGCTAAGCTGTTGGTAATAGTAATAGCAAAAAACCACAGTCATGCAGCATGGCTATAAGAGCGAATTTTCGACGTTTTCGGCATCTTCCTCCCCCGCCTAAAATTTTCTGAAAATTAATTTTCGGCCAATGTTTTCCCAACTTGATACCAAACAAAATTAAAACAGGAGTAGTTTTACGCAAAGTAAAATTTGGGGTGGAAGGAGGGGGAGGGGGAAATCAAAAATGTTTTGAATACCAGAAGAGTAGGTATTGGGTACCTACGTAACAAATTTTTTGTTCCATTTTTTGCCGAGTAACACCTCGGTTTGTAGATTTTCCAACGCTGAACACGATGGTGAAGTCAGAATTGCGATATCCCATTCCGTTATCAGATTAGAGCAGACGAACCAGGAAGAACATCTCAAGAAATAACCACGTTCCTTCATCTTCAAAGTGCTCCAGTTTGAGAATGGAGTGAGATATCGCAATTCTGATTTCACCATCGTGTTCAGCGTACAAAAACCTTTAAAATGAGGTGTCACTTGTCAGACTTTTTCATTTTGGGAATTTATGGGTAATTTTCCCCCCCTAAAACTCCCCAAAACTCCCCCTTAGGGTGACCCGATTCTGCCCATCTTCGAACTTAGCCTGTCGATTGCCAAGACAGATTTTTCGTGCAAATTTGAACTTTTTATCTCAATTCTTTCGAGAGTTATCGTCTGGAATGACACATACATATATAAATATATATATAAATATATAAATATATATATAAATATATAAATATATATATAAATATATATATATATATATATACATATAATTTTTGGTGTCTTTCGGCAGGGAATTCAGGATGGTCTGAAACGGATTTTGGTATAAAAATCTTTCGGAAATTCGAGTTTTAAAAATTTTGGACCGAGAACAATAGCTTCCTTTTCTTCGAAAATTCGCTAAAACGATCAGTTAGGAGATGAACAAAAACCTGAAAAAGGGACAAATTTGAATTTTGGGGATCAAAAATCGCTTCAAATGAATATAAATTCAACATAGTAAATGGTATACAATGGTGAATCGAGGTGGAAAATGAGGCCAATTTGAGTTTCAGGTCACTCGTAAAGAATAACTAAAAGTCAGCAACTTTGAAAATTCGATCATATTGGGTCATGCTGGATGACGTGAACGTCTTTTCTTCATTGGGTGACACACAATTATACAGCAATTTCTTTCGGCTGAGTAGGTGCGCTCTTGAAATTTCAAATCGTAATATCGAAAATTAGCTGGTTTGTTTTTAAATTGCGGCGCCGGGCGCCACTGCTGGCGCCGTTGTGGAACTATTCGTGGCAATATCAACTAAACAGCAAGTTTCGAAGGTGTGACGAGAAAACGACGAGGTCGGAACAGACACCCACAAAGACAAGCATTGGCGGTCATGTAAGTAATGAGCCTCTGTAATGTTCGGCAAAAACATATACACCAGCGGTGGGGTGGGTGGGTGCTCTAAAAATTATTAATAATTTTATTTTTCTTGCGGAAATTTACTTATGAATCATTGCTTTAAGACATCAAAGGCATCGAAGGCGGCACCATCGGTAGGGGGGAGGTTTATCAAAATAATGATGTTTACAATGAAAACCCGTGGAATTCCATTAGTCCCTCGTTCCGAACAAAAACGTTCTTTGACGCGATGGGCCCCGGAACTGGAAGTGTATTCGGCTCGCAGAACCGTAAAAAGAATCTCAAAGGGAACGACGGAGAAGGAATTATTATTTCACTTGGACCAGGGCGGAAGCAAAGACGCGTTGTCGAGTGCTGCTACTGCTCCGCTACCATTTTCCCGTTTGCCGAAATTACCTTCTCCCAACTCGAGGTCCTTCAATAATTCACAAGCGCCGCCCGAAGGATTCTGCATCTGTTTAATTCGCCAACATCCGACGAGAGGGAAACGTGAAACAATCTGTTCTGAATGAGTTACCTCCGAAACTATGAAATTTGTACATTTCATGTTTCCAACGAATTAAATACTCAAAAGTGCCTACAACTCTAATTTTCAGCAGTTTTTAATGATCCCCCGCCCCCCCGTGAATTTGACTTAATTACCAATTCATGAAAACATGATACTCGTGTCATCCTTCATGAATGCCCTTATTAATATTATCACTATTATTAATTAATCACGCGCTCAATTCGGCCATAGCAATTCAATAATTAAATGTCTATAAATTATTTTCGGTTCCCAAGGTGACATTATTTATGGACATTGAATATACATAATTTATTAATTCATGGACAATAATTTATGGACATTAAATATCCATAATTTATTAATTAATGGATAATAATTTATGGACATAAAATGTATTTACGGACATTTAATGTCCATAAATTATTGTCGGTCCATAAATTATTGTCCTCTCTACTCGCCTTGGTCGGCTCCCAAATTTCGCAAAACTTGCATGTTGGAGGCCAACCAAGGGATACAATATGAAAGCTGTTTGGGGTTTTTAGCTGAAATTTGAGGCCGACTTCAAACATATTGTTGCATTTTTTGACACTGAATAAATTTATACACCTCTTTGTTTTTGTCTTCTTCATATATAGATTTTTAGTGCGATCAACAGATTTTTTTTTATCGTTTCGAAAAGGTATTTATGAATCATTTTCGAAGTGGGGGTTTTTTTGGTAGTTAGCTACACTTTTCTATGTCAACGCCAATACTGAACCAGTACTGACTTGACACGCCCAATAATATACCTCACGCTATTTAGTACTGATACCATCATTACTTGGGCATCCAGTCTTGCAGACTGTTTACAGTCGTCAAATCTTGCAATGTAGTTTGTCAGTGCAATAGAACTCGAAGAGTACAACTAGCCCAGTACAGGCCCAGTACTACTTTTCTGCGAGTACTTACAAAACTAGTGTGGGTCCGCCGGGGGACGATCCTCTTTCATTTGAAAAAAAGTTTCATCAATATCGGTCAAGTAGTTTCGGAATATTCATTGGACAAACATTGTAGAAAAAAAGTAAGTGGTAGCCATTAACTGATTTCAACAGATTTTTGACCCTCAAAAACTGAAATATGACCCACTTTTGCTTTGAAAATGAATCATCTTCGAACTCATCCTTTTGTATCTCATTACTAACACTTTGGCGTAATTTAAACTTGTGTAATCTCGTACCCAATGATGGCTTTCATATTACTCAACTTGAACTTAAAAACGTCTGCCAGTTCGAGTAGGCAGTATAGCTTCCTCACTTCAATCACATGAACATATAGAATAGTTGGGTAGGTTCATTCAGTGTAGAGGTGGAGTATCCATCCATGATTCTGATAAGCGACCATCTGCCATTCAACCCGCGTGTACCCTCAACATTCAGCGACTATTTTTCCCGTAGTGAGAAGCGTTACAAGGAAATGGTCAACATTTCACGTTCGCGCATGTGCAGACGAAAGTTACAGTACCTACGATTCCAGTGAAATTGGAATTCCAGTGGAACTGTCAAAGTATATTCCTGATCGACCCTCCAAGTTTGAATTCATTTCAACGATATTTAAGGTAGTTATGGGCGCTTCAAGTATTTCACGTTTATGCATACGCTAAGAAAGTTACAGTACTTTTTAACGATTTTGGTATGGGATCATCCGTTACCCAACCCGCACCTGCCCTCCAAATTTCAGCCCATTCCGACCATTATTTTGGGTAGTTATGGGCGTTACAAGGAATTGACCACAGACAGACAGACACGAGGACAGACAGACACGGAACCAAAATTGTTCATTGATGTCTGAAACGCAAAATAGTTGTTGAAATTTTCGTTTTGGAGGACACACTTTTTTGTTTACTAAATCACGAATCCAAGCCTTCCCTACCTTCTGGTAGTGAGGAAGCAAAATGTCATATTTATTTAGTTTTTGTAGATTCCTTGAAAATTAAATAAAGCGTCGAAACATCTTACTTCACCTCGATAACCATCTATTATGTTATAGTGATTCCCGCTCTATATGAATATAATTATTATGTATCAACATTAAAAAATCGAAATCTGGCATTCGGTTCGGAATACTCTGAAATGGAAGAGAAGAAATAATTTTAATATTTAATAGCACAGAATGTGTTTTAGCCATGGACTAACTAGCCAAAAAAGGTAACGAAATTTCGTAACGAAATCTGGGACGACAACATTTCTAATGATTTTCACGTACAACCGATTCGTTGCTACGGAACTTTAACTTCGCCCGTTATCATCGTACAAAAATCGTTCACCACTCGTTGGATAGCTCTCGATTTACCTAACCATATTGCGTTAACCAATGCGGAGTGCGTGGCCGACAACCTGCGGTATGAGCGTGATTGTTTAAAAATAATAATTGTTTACACACAGGTGATCATTCTCAATAATTTATATTGTGAACACGATTGCAAGCTTTATATAAGTACCGATGATACGAAACTAAGGATCGTGTAACCTGGTGTAACCTATGAGCAGTCAATATATCAGTCGAAAAAGGTTTATGTGAAACGCATGAGCTAAAACACATTCTGTGTTTCTATAATTTCGTCCGAAGTATGTAAATAGAGGTAACCGGGGGTCCAGGGGGCTTGCCCCCTGGCGAGGCGCGGGGCGCCGAGTTTTTTTTAAGCATCAACTAAAATTTCTAGAACCAAAGATAAAAACGCTGCAAATCCCTGCACAACGGTTTATTATTTTGTACAGAATACGCTTCTGTTACAGATCACAGCTCTCTGTATAGATAACCCGTCTATATGTACTAGACTATACATATGTGAATCGCAGACCCTCCGTAGGTTAGTACCGAACCCCGTACTCGTTACTAGGTACCTACCTAAATCACGAGTTAAATGTTGCTAAAATAATTCTGTCGATGACAAGCAGTAACTAAAACGGCAAAAAGAAACGCAAATAATGAAGTTCTGAAGGAAAATTGTTGATGTGCAGTGAAATAGATGCCCCTTCTGCGTAGATCACTGTTTTCTGTGGTCAATACCTATAGTGAACCGTTGTGTAATAACTTGCCCACCAATAATACTTCAACGGTTGTTCAAGTTGCAAAGTACCGATCAACAAAATCCAGCCCCTTCTTGGTTGATGAACCGTTGTGTAATAATTTACCGATGTGTAATAATTTACCATTGTGTAATAATTTACCCATCAATAATACTTCAACGTTTGTTCAAGGTTTAGAAGTACCTACCAACAAAATCCAATATTGAAAGGTTGTCTACTTCCATTGATACAAGAAAAATATACTGTTATACCGGTTTCGGTGATCAAACCATAGCCAGTAACAAACTTAGATTTTCGTATATTAGTGAAAACAGACAACCGTTCAATAACTCCATTTTTATTCTTTGAAAGGATTTCCACGATTTCATTGCGACTGATTTAGTTCGTTAATATGCCCAATGCAATAGCGCATTTTCTTCTAAAATTCGCTAAAAGGAACAATGATTTTTGACATGGTTCGACGGTGGCGGCATGTAATTCTGACGGAGCAAAGCCACATGTGTTCTATGTTATCTATCCTCAAGGGTGAATCAATAGTACCTGCGCGAGGAGACCAAGTCGTAATGATTCACACTCGGAGGTCTGAAGTATCCGAATACGTGCTCCAAGTTCCCTTCGACCATCATGCAAAATTATTACTGCCCATCCAACTACCAGGCACACCTGCCCGTCCCGCCCCTTCCTCGCCCATCCGCCGGCCTAACTGGGCAGAGAAGAGCGTCGGACTTTTCAACATAAATTCAACAAGAAACTTGCCGTAGTCTCCCTAAAGCCTTTAAAACCTCCCAAGGCGGCAGTAGCCGCTCGCGCCTCTAATCTCCAGACACAATGTTGTCTCCAACTTGACACCCCCGCACTTCGTCCAGCTGGAAAAAAGTCAAACAATGAAAAACTTCCTTCCCCTTTCATTACTTCGACGCTATGAGGTAATTTTTTTAAATTATGCTCCAACGACATGAACTCTAGGGAACCCTTGTTTTGTCCCTCCCTCAGGTCTGACACTTTTTTTTAATCTCCTCGTAAGCTTTTGAGTTGGTGTCGTTGGTTTAACAAATAAGTTCCAGTCGCGCAGCAAGACCATGTGAGCGAAATTTCAAAAATGATTCTGACTCCACAATTTTGTATGTCAAACAGTCTACATCGCGTCGCAATTCTACACTGCTTTTAGAGATTTTATTTCAATTTTGGAAATTGTTATCCATTTTAACCTATGTACCGCTCTCACTACCTCAAATTTCGCCCAACTTCTGTTTCCAAAACTGCGCATCCAAATCCGAAAGAAAACTCAAAAAAACCACTATCGTAGCCGATTGGTGGCGTTTCGAAAGTGAAGGAAAAATGTGGCCCGATTTTTGTTTCCAAAAACTGCGAATCCAAATTTGGCCCAATTTTTGTTTCCATAAACTGCGCATCCAAATCCGAAAGAAAACTGAAAAAAACCTCTATCTTAGCCGGATTGGTGGCGTTTCGAATATGAAAAAAAAGTGGCCCGATCTTTGTTTCCGAAAATTGCGAATCCAAATTTGGCGCAATTTTTGTTTCCATAAACTGCGCATCCAAATCCGAAAGAAAACTGAAAAAACCTCGATCGTAGCCGGATTGGTGGCGTTTCGAAAGTGAAGAAAACTAAGGCCCGATTTTTGTTTCCAAAAACTGCGCATCCAAATCCGAAAGAAAATTGAAAACACCTCGATCGTAGCCGGATTGGTGGCGTTTCGAAAGTGAAAAAAAATGTGGCCCGATTTTTGTTTCCGAAAATTGCGAATCCAAATTTGGCCCAATTTTTGTTTCCAAAAAACTGCGCATCCAAATCCGAAAGAATATTGAAAAAAACGTCGATCGCAGCCGGATTGGTGGCGTTTCGAAAGTGAAGAAAACTAGGGCCCGATTTTTGTTTCCAAAAACTGCGCATCCAAATCCGAAAGAAAACTGAAAAAACCTCGATCGTAGCCGGATTGGTGGCGTTTCGAATATGAAAAAAAAGTGGCCCGATCTTTGTTTCCGAAAATTGCGAATCCAAATTTGGCGCAATTTTTGTTTCCATAAACTGCGCATCCAAATCCGAAAGAAAACTGAAAAAACCTCGATCGTAGCCGGATTGGTGGCGTTTCGAAAGTGAAGAAAACTAAGGCCCGATTTTTGTTTCCAAAAACTGCGCATCCAAATCCGAAAGAAAATTGAAAACACCTCGATCGTAGCCGGATTGGTGGCGTTTCGAAAGTGAAAAAAAAATGTGGCCCGATTTTTGTTTCCGAAAATTGCGAATCCAAATTTGGCCCAATTTTTGTTTCCAAAAAACTGCGCATCCAAATCCGAAAGAATATTGAAAAAAACGTCGATCGCAGCCGGATTGGTGGCGTTTCGAAAGTGAAGAAAACTAGGGCCCGATTTTTGTTTCCAAAAACTGCGCATCCAAATCCGAAAGAAAACTGAAAAAACCTCGATCGTAGCCGGATTGGTGGCGTTTCGAATATGAAAAAAAAGTGGCCCGATCTTTGTTTCCGAAAATTGCGAATCCAAATTTGGCGCAATTTTTGTTTCTATAAACTGCGCATCCAAATCCGAAAGAAAACTGAAAAAACCTCGATCGTAGCCGGATTGGTGGCGTTTCGAAAGTGAAGAAAACTAAGGCCCGATTTTTGTTTCCAAAAACTGCGCATCCAAATCCGAAAGAAAATTGAAAACACCTCGACCGTAGCCGGATTAGTGGCGTTTCGAAAGCGAGAAAAAAGTGGCCCGATTTTTGTTTCCGAAAATTGCGAATCCAAATTTGGCCCAATTTTTGTTTCCAAAAACTGCGCATCCAAATCCGAAAGAATATTGAAAAAAACGTCGATCGCAGCCGGATTGGTGGCGTTTCGAAAGTGAAGAAAACTAGGGCCCGATTTTTGTTTCCAAAAACTGCGCATCCAAATCCGAAAGAAAACTGAAAAAACCTCGATCGTAGCCGGATTGGTGGCGTTTCGAATATGAAAAAAAAGTGGCCCGATCTTTGTTTCCGAAAATTGCGAATCCAAATTTGGCGCAATTTTTGTTTCTATAAACTGCGCATCCAAATCCGAAAGAAAACTGAAAAAACCTCGATCGTAGCCGGATTGGTGGCGTTTCGAAAGTGAAGAAAACTAAGGCCCGATTTTTGTTTCCAAAAACTGCGCATCCAAATCCGAAAGAAAATTGAAAACACCTCGACCGTAGCCGGATTAGTGGCGTTTCGAAAGTGAAGAAAAACGTTTGAGAGTTAAGAATTCAATTTCTGTACTTACATTTGACTTCACGTTTGGTTTCCCCATCCTAAAAAATGGGTATCGGAAATAAGGTGGCTTTTCCTCTTTAAAAAGTTTCCAAATAAAACCTCTACCCAAGGAAAGTAAACGATGTGGACATTTCTGGGACACCATGAAATATGAGGGCGCCAAGACAGTTTTTGATAATAATATTATATGTAAATCAACTCTGTGAATCGAACTGGAGTTCAGGTATCTGTTACACATTCATTACACAACGTGACTGAATGGAATCGGTACCTCTAACGTCAAGACGTCCTCGTATAATATTCCCGGAATGTTACCCATCTGTTACAGAGTTACGAAATTCCCCGAAAGCGAAATGTTAGTTTCAATTGTCTCCCTTACTCAATTCATCCCCGTCTAACGCGACGGGCATTATGATGACAGGCCATCACGAGGGATAAACCAATTCCAAACTACCACATCCACCACGAAACCCAACGCAACGCACTTCAACGTGCCAATGTCCACTTGGGCTCAGACCTGAGCATCCTCTAGTCCGACGACGCTTAACAACTAATAATTTACTGTCACAGCAATGTTCTCGGCCAATATTATATTCATAGGTCGGATACAGTGGATGGGCTCAATCAATTTTGTAAAGCTCAATGAAACTAAGAAACTCAAGACCTAAAACTCTTTTTCTCCGCTAGACGGAAACAAATTGAACCATGGACATGTTTTAACATGGATATGTTTTTGGGCTGGGAGACAATCCGATTTCCGACAACAGGAAGTGTAACGCGATACCGATAAACAAAATTAGCTAGCTGGGTAGGTTACCAAAATAATAAGTTAACAGGTTTTAACATGGATGTATATAATATTATGTTTCATATTTCATATAATGATTATGGGCACTTCAGTGAAATTTGTTCGACCGACCAACCGACACCAAATGTTGCTTTCCGGAGTCGCTGCTAAGAAACTATCATTCATAATGATTATGGGCACGCTATTCAGTTCTCTGTTCCAATGTTCAATCAATAAAGCACGCTTTGACATTCGTGTGGTTTGATATTAATTTTACATTAATCATTATAAATGGCACCTAGGTGTCTGTAAGACAGCCACGTTTTTTGGGCTGGGAGACAACCGAAATTCCGACGCTTTGGTTCGTCCACCATACATGATAAATATGTGTATCATGATTATACAAATCAAGAAAGACACCGTTATTAATGAAACCAACAAACGACTCACTCGACTGGGTCAAAAAGAAGGAGTGGCGACTTTCGACGATGAAGATTTGAAAAAAACAGTCAACCGTGGAATCATGTGGTCATATTTCATAATAATATTATGTACGTGTAACCGTGTCAGGTGTTCAAAAAGTAATGAGGTCGACGCACAGATTTTATTTCAATTCATTTTTGCTCGCATAACTGTACAACTGTCCATTTTGGAAGCTTCCGGGCTCACTCAGCTGATTAGGGAAGATCATCACTTCGTCCTCGTTAATTAGCTCTCCTACAACAGAGGCTCCATTTCGAGTTTCAGCCTCGCAGTTCAAACAGGAAAGAAAATTAGCCTTTGGGCTCACTCAGCTGACTACGGCACCCCGTAATTCTTACTCGACAGTCCTACAGGCTGATGCTCCATTTCGAAACAGGAAAGAAATTAGCTTCTGGGGAATTACAGCGTTACATTTTTTGGTGTCGGGCATTTCGGATTTTTCCCCAGCCCAAAAACATATCCATGTTAAAACCCAAGTGCTTCATCCTTCCGGATATCGCCTGGTGAGAACACCAGTTAATTAAATCCAATTTTTCCAAATTCCGGTGTTTCGCACATAAATGGCACACGAGGATTTTAACACAACCGTGTCAATTCGCCCTTCAATGTCAATGCTAAAGGAAACAAATGACAACTTCAATTAAATTTCTGTTATGGAAGTTTAGGAATAATATTCTCCAATAACAGCTTACCAAAATAAACCACCATCGCAACTGTCGGTATATAAAACTCATCACCTAATCATATTCTTCAATGTAATTCTTTCCGAATCGCCGAGTAATACTTAACGTTCTCAAAGATGCAGCTCAGTTCATAGCTCAGACTAAGTAAACTTCCCGTGATTTGCATAAAGTTTTGTGGGAGTTTCATCATGCGAGTACTCTAAAGAAGAGTCTGGGACGAGAGACGAGGGCGGGGTTCGGGAAAGTTCTCAGCTTTCCGGTAATTATTTATTGAAGCCGGTAAGAGCATTCATCATTCCAGGCACGAAGTATGATGTACAGAAGTGAGTTAGCTGTTCTTGTTATTCAATATTTCATCTGGGTTTGTTGGAAGAGTTTAAACGTGAGCGTAACTACCAAATTATTATGAATTTTTCACTCTTCTCATTTCGGTACCAACGGCGGCTCCCAACCATTTTATCTACCTAATCCTCATACAAAACGCCTACATAGGTCCTTGAGGTGATTCTTCATTGTGGTTTTGTATCTAACCATGTTCGAATTTCAACATACTCTTCATTTCCTCCCCATTAGTTTCCCTTCACACATACTTTGGTGCTTGATGCTCTTTTGATGATGATTTATTTATCATACGCAAAATATTCGATACTATCCATACTCGACAGACATCATGTTCATTTGGACAGGAATCTGGACAAAACGATTACCTATCTGCATAGGAAATAATGAACATACTTGGATGAATTTGTAGCGTTTTCATAGTTCGAATATTTTTTAGGCATCTAAACTGTTCTAATTTACTTATATTTTCTCAATTTTTGTCAATCATGCGCTCAGTTTTTTTCAGTTTTGTGCAGTTTCCCGTATGATTTGAAACAAATTAGAGAACTAGGTCACTATCCTGCATGCAATAGGCCTTCTGGAAATTCCCTTAAATCTACAAATAACGAAAGGTATTTACGTGACGTAATAAATGGAGGGATGGTCCCCAGTTCGTCCCACTTATTTATCAAAACCAACCGATGATGTGCCAAAGTTCTCCTGAAATACTTGTACTGGCACAAGATGGACAGGGGATGAACTCCGCTCACTGGTGAGTTCATAAATCCCAACAGAACCGAAGACTTACGTTGGTACCAGACAACAAGCAAGTATCGTCGATCTGTATCAGGAAGTACCTACAGACAAAATACTCAAGGTTAGGTACAATTCGTTAATTTTAAAGGGGCACAGTGCTGTTCAAGAGGGACGAGGAATTTCTTCTTAGAATTTTTGGATTCTACGTACCTATCTTCAAATGTAAACCATCAAATTTTAAGGGGATGTTACTTTTATTATTTGTTTTTCTTCGTCGATTTCAAAGCCTATCAACCTACTGAAAGCAATGAACCGATAATTAGATATTATTCATCAATCGGCAATAAATTATAACTTGAACTAATTGGTAGTTGATGTTTATCGATGGAACTGGCAGTTTAGGTGTAGGGGAAAGGCAGAACACGGATCGCATTCATTTTTCGTTACTGCAAAGGTATCACGTTGTTAACGAACCAACGACCAGAGCTTTGCGAAAAGCCACCAATTATTTACACAGAGGAACCGCCTAACTAAGACACTTGACCGAGCGGGTCGACTGGTTACATCCGAGAAACAAGCGTTGAAATTCAAGCAGATTGTGGCAATCAGTCCGTCGCTTCGACGTGCGTAAACGATTAGCGGTGGAGCGGAGTGACCTCGCTAATTAATATCAATTCGTCGGGTTCAGACCGATCCTAATCGGATTACTGAATACAGAACGCGTCTCTACGTGGACGTTGAACTAATATACAAACCTGAATTCATTGACGATGAGGCGAAACTAGACGGAGCCATGTCAATTTGTATGCGCTAATGGTCAGCTCCGACCGACCCACTGATCATCTCCTGTTAATCTTCCTTTTCCTGAGTTTAGTTATCTTCTGAGGAAAATATACTTGTGCTATAGGACTAATGTTAAGTACATATGTTACGGTGAAAGCTCGAAATCGGTCAAAGCTGAGAATCACCGGTGATTGTTGATAATCACCGAGGTAGATAACGTGACCCCTGGCGAAAGTCCGAATTCCGGGCTTTTGCCGGTCATTGTTGACATTCTCCGGCAGCGAGCGGTGTAAGTTCGATTTTAGACCTATCTAATGACTCGCAGCCAGTAGTCTTCTATGCTTATCGGTGTGATGATGTCTGATGTGCCCGGTGTTTCGAAGGATGTTCATAGGGAGCAGTTTGAGGTGAAATTAGCGGAACTTACGACCGAAAAAAATGTCAACTCATTTTTCCTGTCAAAATCAAAGTACGACAGAATGGTGGGCGAAATTTGCAATTTGAAGAATAGTTCCGGTAAAAAATGTAGCGGTGATTATAGGCGTTTGAAGAGATTCGACGTTATGACTGTGGACGGAGATAAAAAGTTGATTGTGCCACTGAAGCCTGGAGAAAGTAATATCCTCTACTATGTGAGTAACAACGAAATTTTCGATATTCTGTACAGCACTCACGTTCGAATAGGTCATGGTGGTCGTACACGCATGCTGAACGAACTCAAAAGCAGATATCGAAATATCACGTATCAAATAATCATGGTGTTTCTCAGCTTCTGCCAGACTTGCCAAACTAAGCGAGGTACTCCTAAACACGGAGTTGTGGTGAGGCCAATATTATCTAAGGAGTTAAATTCCCGCTGCCAAGTCGACTTGATTGACATGCAGTCATGCCGGGATGGTGAATTTCGTTTCATTATGGTATACCAGGACCATATGACGAAATTTGTGCGTTTGGAACCGTTAAAAACTAAAACTGCAGAGGAGGTAGCCCACCGACTGTTGGGGATATTTTTGTTGTTCGGCGCTCCATCAATTCTGCAATCCGACAACGGACGTGAATTTTCTAACCGAGTCGTGACAGAACTGTGTGCAATGTGGCCCGATGTTAAAATTGTCCATGGCAAACCACGTCACAGTGAAAGCCAAGGCTCTGTTGAACGGGCAAACCGGGATGTGCAAGATATGTTACATGCGTGGATGCAGACGAATGACACTAGTAAATGGTCTGAAGGATTAAAATTTGTGCAGTTCTCCAAAAACACTGCATTCCATGCGGGTATTCGCCAATCGCCGTACGAGGCAGTTTTTGGCATGAAGGCCAAACGAGGCCTGTTTTCTTCACCATTACCACCTAACCGAATTACCTCGATTCAGTCAGAAGAAGAATTTGAAAATGTTTTGGACAAATGCTCTCTTCTGCCTATTTCTGAAGAACAAGAAGAAAACGAGGAACAAATGGTTCTCCCAGATTTAGAGACTGCGGTCAACTGTATCGTTTGTGACGAAATTTGTCAAGATTCCACTACCTGTGATGACTGCAATTTAACTATGCATGAGTCCTGTAGCGAAGAGGTTGTGAAACTTTGTAATCTCTGCAGTAGAAGAAATTCAAGGAAACGAAATAGAGCAACTGCCTTGGAGGGAAGTGTCCAACAAGCAGAGAAAATTATGAAACATTCACGAAACAGGTCAGTTCCGTCTCAACTCAGTTTCAAGTCAATATTCAACTCTTTCATGACTGGAAAGTATGTTTCACACATTTTTCATTCTATTTTTAGGTTCCCACCAGCATCTCGAGGTGACTCAGTGAGGATTCGAGTGCCAGACGTGGACAGAGGTCGAACCGACGCTAGAAATGTACTTGCCTGTGTACTGGATTCGAGGCACGACGAACTTTACGAACTAGGAACAGTTCACGGTACCCTGAAGCAGTTATATGCGAGAAACCAGTTTAGTATATGTCCAGAACGCCTAGTGGCTATTGACGATGTTCGCACCGATAAACAAATAACTCTTCGCGAAGTTGTGACTTTGGAATCGAAGTGTGGGGGCCAGGGGTACACTCGATGCTACTGCAAAATGAAATGCAGTACTAATAAATGTAAATGCAAATCCAATGGCGTTCTTTGCAACAGCAAATGCCATGGGAGTGACAGTTGCTTGAACAAATGAACAATATTGTTATTGACCATGACGAGCCCGAATGGGCGACATTTTGACGATTTTGAGAGCAATTGTTAACCCCTATTAATATACCACTTGTAACTTATGTTATTACATTGTATTCCCACTCAAAGATGAAGATTTTCGTTGGCTCCATATTCAACTTCGCACATTCACCAACTAGCCTTGGTCATTGTTAGCATTCACCGGTGAAAGCCCGACAAACATTGTTGCTTCGGGCTTTCACCAAAAGCAGCGGTGATTGTTGACAATTACCGGCGAATGTCGGACATTCACCGGGCACCGAGCTTTCACCGTAACACATATACATATACGTATATTAGGGTGGTCACAAGGCAAAAGGCAAAATTTTTTTTGAGAAAATCACTTCTGGCAACCCCCTAAAAGGTGCCATTTGACTAGAAAATGAGATTCGCAAAGTTTTGGGTCGATCGGATAACGTTAACCCGTGCCGCATTGAGGTTGAAGATCAGAAACACTCACTTTGTTTCATAAAAATACTCTTTTTTTCCCTCATAACATAGTAACCATTTGTCCTAGAGACTTGAAATTGGTCTCATTTTATTTTAAATGTTATCTTCTTCAACTTTTACTTCCATAATTTTTTCGCTACATCCTGTACATTTTATGTTATTCAGCTTTTCCCATCTCAAAACGAGGTCCGTTTCAGCAAATGTGCCTTTTTACGCATACCCCTAAAAACCACACTCCAGTCAATGAAATCGACCTCCAGGCGTTTTGACACTTCTTTATCACTCTGGTTTATTGAAAATGAGTATGTTTCAGGTATAAATGTAAAGGTTGAGGCTGTAGTAAGGGGGGGGGGGGGGGGATCTAGGTAATGAAGGCTATTTAGACCGGTGAAAGGTAAGGAAGTGTGACCTTTAGCTTTGTATTCGCTGTTATCTGTTATCACTATTACTGTGAATCATCGATTCTCGACCACTGGTCCTGAACCTAGCGTTTTCAAAAAATTTCAAGTTGGGTGGCCTAAGTTCGACCAAACTAAATACAAAACTAGTCTACATGATGATAATACGAGTATTAGATGCAAAATTAGTAACATTAATCAAGTTTCACTTTTTTTAATGGAACATTTGGAAACCCTGCAGCCCAGAGAGGATTACAAAGAGTTTCTTCAACTTTGGTTAGTGTTTATAGGGCTTCCTCCCCAAAACTTTTCTTTTAAAGCACCTGGTGCAATTCATCACGCCAGGTGGATGGCCAAAGCAATTTACTGCCTCAAAATTTATCTTTTTAGAGATCAATTGTTATTAACTCAAAAAGAAATGAAAGGAATAGAAGAAATTTGTGTTTTTATAATAAATATTTACGCCAAGGCATGGTTCAATGCCCCCAAACCTGCTTTGGCCCCTAAACAAGATCTGGAAATGTTGAAAGCATTAGTAGAGTATAGGAAAATTGACACAGAAAAATAGCAGATAAGGCTTTGTCAAAATTTGTAAACCATCTGTGGTACCTCAGCTCAGGGAAAATAGCGTTCTCGTTTTTCGACCACACTTTAGACAACAACTTCAAAAAAAGTATGGCCATGAAATTATTTTCCCTAGGTGAACCTGATAGTGAAATTGATGGTAGGGATAGAAAAGCGATTTTAGATTTTGCACATGTAGAGCAAATTTTGGATAAGCAACTTGATTTTTTTGTCACCTCTCAAACCTTGAATTTTTTCAAGCGGTTTTCCATAGAGACAGATTTTTTAAACACCGATACACGCTTATGGAACAAAAATCCTCATTATTTGCATGCTAAAAACATAGTGAACGGTTTAACTCTTGCTTGACAAAAGACGAAGAACAGCGCCAATTTTTATTACAAGTTGTGTCAGAATGTAGGAAAATTTACCCTGATGTCGATAAAGCCTCACTATCTAAGCTAAGCCATTAATGTAGTTCTAAATTCAGTGGTGTTGGAATAGATATATTGTGTTGTAAAATAAGTTCCAGGCTATTATTTTCTATACAAAAAACTTTCAATTTGTATTATTAAAACACTTTTTACATAATTTTTATTGTTTTTTGTGCATTTCATAGCACCCACCACCCACCCATCTCCCCCCTACCCCCTCCATATATTATATAACAGATTCAAATGTATCAATTTTCAATATACCAGAGTGATAAAGAAGTATCAAATTGCCTAGAGGTCGATTTCATTGACTGGAGTGTGGTTTTTAGGGGTATGCGAAAAAAGGCACATTTGCTGAAACGGACCACGTTTTGAGATGGGAAAAGCTGAATAACATAAAATCTATAGGATCTAGCGAAAAAATTATTGGAGTAAAAGTTGAAGAAGATAACATTTCAAATAGAATACGACCAATTTCAAGTCTCTAGGACAAATGGTTACTATGTTATGAGGAAAGTAATAATTTTTTATGAAAAAAAGTGAGTTTTTCTAAACTTCAACCTCGATGCGGCACGGGTTAATGTTATCCGATCGACCTAAAACTTTGGGAATCTCATTTTCTAGTCAAATGGCACCTTTTAGGGGGTTGCCACGATTGAATTTCGAAAGTTGACTTTTCGTGGCCACCCTAATGTATATAGTATATATGTTCCATACATAGTTCCACTGTGGTAAATCTCTGTGCCATTCATACCCCAAGTACGAGCGCTAATTAGGTAGGGCAAATATGGTGTTTTTTTGGGTTTTTTTTTTCCTCATTTGGCATTAGCCGACAGCTATAGCCATGAAGTAATTTTATTTTGTCATTTCACATTACAATGTTGCAATAAAAGAACGAAAAATAAAGACGAATGAATAAGAAAATTAAATTTTGATTCCTACTTCTTGGATAAATGAACAAATACCTTTGAAAACTATAAAACTCAGCGAATGATCCATTTCGGGAAAGTTCACTGGATTGACCAAGTGATGAACGCACGTATCTAACAGCCGACGTCTTGCAAGATCGAACCTCGGGCAAATCATAAACCTATGCTCTAGGTCGTCTTCCTGATCTTGACAAAATTCGCACGCTGGAACGTTGACCATACCGATTCGGTGCAAGTAAACTCCGCACAAAGCATGGTTAGAGCGTAAACGGGCTATTGCCCTTATGGCTGGTTTCACACGAGGCGGTTTAGTTGATTCCACTAGTTGAAAGGGCGGGTGCAAGGACTGTGTTTGTGGTGGAAAATGAATGACCTTCACCGAACCCGTTCACACGCGGTCAACTCGTCCGCCCGTGCACGTGGAGGCCAGGCACAGTGCCTGCCACGTTCTCATCCCCACTAGTTGAATCAGCTCAAGAGACGCTACCTGTAATGAGCTCTTCACACCAGACGCCTAGTTTCGTCAACCTCGAGCCACCATGGAAGGCACAGCGCTAATAAGAAATGTGGAAAATTTTATTGACGCCATTAGAGTTTGTCCCGCGATATGCGATCAGTTGAATATAGTGATGAAATTTTAAAAAGTGAGGCGTGGAGGGAAGTGGCGAGAAGGAAAGACTTCCCTCGTGGGAAAGTACCTAGCTGAGGATATAAAACCGCAAAATCCCCCATTTCCCGATTTTGAGAAATCGGATGAACCCACATTGTTCGACGTGGACTCCTGTTTTCATTTTCTTCATGCAGAAGAGCAAGCACAAGAAGTGCTCCTGCTTCCTCGGGTTCCAACATCGTACTGAACGTCCCCTTGGGAAACGAAGTTGATCCCACTTAGTTGCCTCGTCTGAAAGGCGCGTCGAAGAGGCTTCACACGGTGGTCAACTTGTCGACCAGTTGGCAGGCAACTAGTGGAATAAACTAAACCGCCTCGTGTGAAACCAGCCTATCTCCGGTCAACTCAGCTCAAACTTGGAAAACCAAGGTTTGACCCCAATTTGAGGGTTGTGCCCGCGGTATGCCCGCTCTGGCTTCATCATAAAGCTGTTGCCATCGGACTTTCAGTTCTTCGTGGAGCCTCACGTAGATGTCGGTGAATGGTATTCGAATATCCAGATCCACAGACTCCATTGGACAGAGAATCGGCCATTTCGTTGCCGCTAACACCAACATGTGATCTCGTCCATACAAAATGAACTCGTCGACCGTCCCCTTGCATGTTTAACAACATCTCTAGTATTTCCATGAGGATATGATTGAAGTTGGCCTTTATAACAAAGTTGGAAAGCTTCAAAATGGCGCTCCGGCAGTCAGTAAATACAATGGTTGACTCCTCGTCTCTGATCCCAACATACCGCAGGGCCTCCCGGATTGCAACAACTTCACAAGTAAAACTCGAGGTGTTTTCCAGCGAAAATCATGCTACCAAATTGGAAAATTCCCACAGTTTTTGAATAGGTAATGGCCCTTATTACAAAGGTGTGATACAGTTGAGTTACAAAACTACAACCCACCAGGGTTTCTTCGAAGTATTTTTCGACAAGGGCCATCCAGCTGTTGATGTCCGTGGTTGCAACACGTACCTAGTTTTCCTTGAAAACAGGCAAGTATTGGGGTCCTGAAAACACTGGAGAGCGAAGTTAAATCGAAACGGAACGGAATTATGCCCACCCACCGACGAGATTTGCGTTTCAGAGCCTGAAATCATCTCATTGGATCCCGTAACGACTGAACCAAACTTCTCCGGTGATACTCGACCAAACGTGAGCTGATTGTTTCGAGTTTCGAGTCCCCCGCGTCCTTCCGAAGGGAATCCAATAATGTTGATTCCATTAGCGGACGCGAAGGAGATAACCACAGAAGAGAAGGTAACCTGGGTTAGGGGAAACAGGACGAATGGGAGGCAGTATCGGGGTTACCAGAGAGAGGAAGGAAGTTTAGTGGGCTCAAGGGTAATTAATAGAGGGTAGAGGCTTCTACCGCAGAATAGGTCCGAAGGGCTGTAAGGGCTTCTTGTTCGACAAAGACTTGGCTCTAGCTGTTGTCCGGATGTGTCACAGTAGCTCTGGCCATTGTCCGAGCTGAGGGAGGCCCCATCTTCGACGTCATTACTCTCGTCTCTATTATCGTTTCCCCTCCGGTTCGCTTTCAACTCCGGCTCTTCCCCCGCTTTCCGATGTCTCTCATATCGATTCGCGCTGGGATTAACGGAAAACTCGTGTTCTAAATCCTTCCTAACGTGTCAAATTCAGTGGAGTGCTCTCGGTGCGAAGGAGCTAACTAGTAACACTCCACTCTGTTGCAACAGCTCTTATTACAACTCCACAAATGAGACACCTAGAACGCCACCGTCACTACCCACTCCCTTCTTGGCCCGACTACGCCCAGAGAGCCAATTACCGGTTTGGACGAAGGGCGTAAGCCCCCACTCGCCGCTCATCAACTCGATGTGTTGAGTAAGAAATTTCCCATTTCCCTGGTGTCAAAAAGTCGAAGTTCGACGACCCCCTCTGTGGATGTTATCATAGGACAATTTTTTTTTCGGGTTGCGGGTGTGTGCCTTCCCAGGGACAATATTTAGTTAAATAAATCCAGAGGACGAGCTCATGATATAACCAGCGTTGCCAGCCCCCCGGGTTTATCTGTGATACAACATTTCAAAAAAATCTCAGATTTTTACCAGAAATCTAAACACGTTTCGACATCTAGCTTTGATAGGTTTTCACCTAATTTTTACGTTGAAAAAACATTAGATATCCATAATATTACAGCAAGACTAAAGCACTGACAGACGAACCCAATTGTTGATCAAGTAGATAGTGGTCATTATACCCTTTTTTAGTAAGTGCCAAGCAAATGTGCCTTACTTTTGTTCATTTCAAAATTCCAGTGGTCCAATATTTCAGTCTGTGTTAGAGTCTTGGTGCGGGTTGGCCCCATGCACCTCCAGTATTCCAAAATCCAAGTGACTAAATTTCACTCCATCTGATATCGCAAGGAAAATGCCGCAATAATGATGAAAATGCCGCACTTGCTACCACGAACAACCATCAGAATCAAGGCGATGAGGGTTGGCGAGGGCAAAGGTTAAAAACCTCAAGGTTCTTTTAACAATAGGACGACTGCTATCAATTTTAGCCATCTCGACTATGCTCTCTCTACTGGGCCAACCTTTTAACAGGGGGTTCTTGAACTCCCTCGCCTGAGACCCTACAATATCTACTTTTCACTCTTCTAGAAACATGAAATTCTGTGGAAATATTATATTACAATGTACCTTAGCTCATGAATGTATCATATGAACCAAATCCATGATATACCATCACTTGACCGATATGAACCACTTGACGATATGAGTGCATAGGCTACACACGAGGAACCGACTCCTGGATATCTCTGCTCCAACAGATGATACGGCCGTTTACACTGGCCGGCGTGTACATTTCTCGTACTGCACTTCTCCCAACTGTAAATCTAAGCAAATTTCAAACCCCCCACCACTAATCTACTCACATAGACACAAACCTACGGTTTTCTTACAGAGTTGGTTTTAGAATGGCGTTTACGGTTTTTATAATACATGGTAATACGGTTTATTATTCGGTGAATGGTTATTTTGGTTCATTATTCTGTGAATAATTCACCTACGTATTCGCTCAGCAAAACATTTCTGAACACAACCTCAAAATGTTTTATTTTACGTTTCATGGTGCGTAGATTCCAAAATGCAATATCCGTCCGCCGTACGCCTATCGTACATATCTACCTTTATTTTCGTTCTAAAAAATTCGTTCTTTCGCGTACAGGCACCATTTGGGCCCTAGTTGTGTCCCGAAACTTTGCAGCCCGATAGGAATATATCCAATGGTTGAGGGTGAAAAATGGGTGTAAAAACAGGGTTTTTTAAAATTTTAGTAATAAGAGCTTGTGAGGTATCGTTTTCCATGTTTGTCAGGGCGAGGAGACCGAATATGAAGTCGATTTTTGCCCATCCGACAACTGTTAGAACTTCTCTAAAGAAGTTTCAGTCTCAAATTTACCTTATAGTTTGGTCTAAAATCGTCGTTCTTTCGCACACAGGCTCCAATTTGGCCCCTCGTTGTGTACCCTATATCGGGAATCCGATCGGAAAACACCCAGGGGTGTTATGAGTGAAACATTTTTTTGTGAAAAATCGGGTATTTTTTAATTCATCGTGAACTTCAGCTTGTGGGGTACCCTTTTCCATGTTTTTAGGGCCAGGAGACCAAATATGAAGTTGGTTTTGACCAAAGTGCGAGAAATTGAGGTTCTAACGAAGTTTCAGCTCCCGAAATTCATTTTTTATGAGTCAAAAACATGGAAAATTCATGGACTAGGTAGTATTGATAGGTGAATCAAGACAATTAAATGACACTAACAATGATCAAAGATAATTCGTGAAAAATAGGAGCCTAATTCGAGGTTTTGGGGGCCAAAATTGTCGGAAACTATGTAAAGTAGCTGTTAAAATTATTGCACATGAAAGAAACAATAAATGAACAGCCACCATTTCTGTAGTTATGTCCAGTAGAATAATAAACCCATGTGACAAGGACTTCGCCAAGTTTTTCTCTAGCCCCCCCCCCCCTTCCCTTCCAAAAATTAAAAACATTTAGGGCACTTCTCAATGAGAAGGCTGCTACCAGGAGTCCCTAAAAACTTGATATGGCAAAAATATTACATCAACCCCATTGTTACATCCTATGTATGAAAGTACTATTTTTCATTCAGACGGAGCAGGTACCTGGTAGTATTATAGCTGAAGGGGGGGTCGACAGAATGTGCCGTCGTGACATGAACATTTTTTAAGGGTCCAAGAAGAAAATATAAGATCCTGTGGGAGGGGATACGTTATGGAAATATAAAAGTCAACCCATAGTGAACTTATGATGGCGAAGGGAAATGGTCTTGGGCGGGAATCTCAAAAGCTGATTGATGCGCCTCCTCCTGACAGTTTGTGGCGAAGGGCGAGTCAGTGACAAGGAGGCGTCGCGGTTGGGGGGCAGGCGCCTTTATAGGACAGGAAACGGCGCCATGCTCGCTCAGAAAAAGAAGAATATGATAATATATTACGTCTACGGGCCAACCCTCTCAACCTATCCATCACTAGAGCGATTCGCGATAGATACAACGGCTGCTTTTCCCCGGCGCGGCCATAATGGCAAGCTGTCAAATGAACTGATTACCTTTATAGATGACGTCAAAGGTTATTTTGCTGTTGTCAGTTTAGGTATCGAACAGTATTCGTAGAGTCGAAGGTAAAAGTACTAATGAAGATGAGATAATTTCCGTCAAAACGCCCTCATAACTAGCCTGGACAGCTTCTTCGCAACGGTGGCTCCGCTCCCTGGCAACATTCAAGTCTCACTGCAGACTAATTCATTACAGGACTCAAATTCTTTTCCGCATTTGACTACTCTGGAGAATACTTAACTGCTCCGGAGAATACTGAGAAAATAATTTGCCAAATTTGAAATGGATATAATTAAGACATATGGCTAGGGGTCAGCTCCCAGATCAGCTGAGTCAATAATGTCGAGAATGAAGCTCCGAGATTGCTGAGTCAAAATGTGGCCCCCAGATCAGCTGAATGGAAAATGAAGCTCCCTGATAAGTTGAGTCGAAAGTGAGCTTCCAGACGAGCCGAGTTGCAAACTGATCTCCCAGATCAGTTGAGTCGGAAACTGAACTCCTAAATCAGCTACCTACCTAATGATTCCCGATGATCAACTGAGTAACACTGAAACGGGTAAAAAATCAACCGAATTTTAACAAAACAGTAATAAGTTTCTGTGGTAACAGGGTTTGAAAGCCGAGCTTAATTTCGATGCTCCTAGATCACTACAATTGAGGGTTTAGAGTAGAAGGGAAAGGTATGTTCTGGCACAGGGGTCACCCTTCAAGACATGATACTAAACCCGTGCGGCACAAAACCCGTAACCCTACGAATTTTCGAAAAATTTTCAAAATGTTTGTGAATTTTGTTAACTTCAACAATTTTCAAAAAATTTAGCTAGTTTCGTCCACATTTTAGCGATGGCAACAGAGTGAAACGGGGCTTCCTGGAAATAAATTTTGCTGTCATCCAGGAGCATTTCACAGTAGTCCAGAGGATGGTATTCGCTACCGTTGTAGATCGTCGCCTCCAATCTTGCAATACCATGCTCCTTACCTAGTGGGGACAGAAACGTCTGTCTTAATCTAGAGCCTGGACCGTTGACAAAACCCACAATGTGGTTGCCAATTTGTTTGTTAACGCCAGGACTCGTTATCTGGCAAACGAACTTGTAGTAGATTTTTACTCTTGCACCAGTAGGAGTAATCCAGGTTAGGCAATCTATCCCAACTGACTTGTCGTTGTTAACAATTATATTTTAGCCTTCTTTATACTGTTCGCCTTGGTTACGAAAGGCGTGGTTCTGTGCTAAATACTCGCACATTTCTCGTTTGTTAAAAATCCCCACGAAATCCTGTGTAATATCTAAATCCATTAGGTAGAAGTCGTGAGCTTGCAGATCTAATAGTATTTCGGGCAGTTTTTCCTGTAGAGTAGCCAGCTCGACATCCGCCAACTCTACCTTGTAGGGGACTGCAGTGGGATTTTTAAATCTCTTTTTAATGGCTTGCATCCCATCTGCACCAATAATATTACATACACGCTCCGCCATTGATCTCTTTCCAAGAAAAAGGAATGGTAATTTTGCCTTTACACTATGTCTTGCGGACACAAATTCAGCAAATTTCCCACGAAGATAACTGTTAAACGCTCCACAGATATCCTCCTTTACGATGCTCTTCCCCTGTCCGCAATCCGAACTGTCGGTTATTTTAACAAGCATTATATTGTCGCAGAATGGTTTTGTTAGCGGAGCTAGTGGTTTTATATCAATTCCAGACAGAATCTCTTCTCCTTGCGAATAATATTAATGTTTCCAGTATCTGTTACCAGGTTGTTGTTGTGCAGAAGAAATTTGTGCAGCTGCATGGAAATAGAAAGGCTGAATACAATAAAATACCTAGGAGTGCACGTGGATCAGCATCTCAAGTGGAAGGATCATGTAGCTGAATTAGTGAATAAAATCAGGAAATCCATGCACTACTTTCTGATGCTACGAAGATGGCTAACGAAAGAAAACCTTAAAATGGTGTATTATGCTCATGTAGCATTTTAACTTATGGTATCATTGTCTGGGGAGGTACTTATGCGTCAACCTTTAATAGTATAAACATAGCAATGAATACAGTTTTGAGAATGCAACTAATTCCCATAAAAGTACTTCAACTGGTAACGTATACAAACACTTCGGTGTTCTCACTCCCAGAATGGCTTGTATTCACAGAACTGTTTTATATGTGCATAAACAACTGCATTTATTTACTAAGCAGGCGGTGATTAGACCGACGCGAACAAATGCCAACTATGTCCTCCAGACACCACAGGCACATAATGATTTCTACACTCGACAATTTCCATGGCTAGCTCCAGCCCTATTTGAACAGTTACCGCTCCTAGCCAAGACTTCAATATCAACAGGAAAATTTAAAAAACTAGTTCTAGAATATTTTGAGCTTGAAAATAACGAAAGTGTTGTTATAAATAAGTTTAAATTAGGATAAAAATACAAATCAGCCTTCGTAGCATTAAGTGTATTTACTAACTACTTAGGAATAACCTGTAAAAAAATACTGTTGGTTCTTGATCAATGTAACTCATTCTCCAAACACTTACGGTGTGTTTTTTCAAGGAAACTGCTGGTACATACATACGCAGTAATAAATAGTGGTGGAAGAGACGAGCCTGGACGGGTTATTGACCTTAGGCTCATAAACCAACATAAGTTTAGATCTTTTATTATGTATATAGACTCTCTAAAAATCATTATATTTGTTGTATAAAGTATTTGCTGAATAAAAAAATTGAATTGAATTGTTGCTAGGCAACCAGCGAGGCGTCTCCAAATGGGACTGACGTGGTTTTAAACTGACGAGATTTTACATTTTTTCTGGTGTTCATCTGAAGAGTCGTTCAACATTATTATAGCTTTTCATTATTCTACAGCTAATGATTCCCGACGATCAATACCCTTTTTCTCCCTAACACATGTCCTGTAGTAGCTAACAAATATTATATTTCTCAATCGCTATTACGTATTTCAACTGATGCTATTATCCAAAATGAGAGATCAAGAGAGATTAAGTTAGGTAGGAGCAGCAGAGGTGTAAAGAAGCAGAGGGGCAGAGATTACTAGAGACTATAAAAACTATTTAAGACATATCCATGAGCGAATATTTTTCCCAAAAGCTAGACATTTTCTTTCAATCCAGAAAATGACCATGTCTGTGCTCTTCACCACGTTGTAGGTACTTTTCAATAGTCAACCTTCAACATTTCATGTTATTCTGAATCTATTACTAGAGTTTAACATCTATAATAATTATAATTATGTACATAAAAACACAAAAACACGCGGTGGGTGACAACTATAAATATTAAAGTTAGTACCCAACGCCTGGTCGGAGATCGATACAGAAAACAATAAAATGTTCTGGAAGAATATTTACTGCAGTGTTTCTGCAATCGGCTATGCCCTTTCAGCCCAGATAGAGATGTTGCTCACACAATTACCACCGTCAAATAATACAAACGCTGTCGACATTCAAATAATTCCCCCAGTACCCTTTAGTTCCCTTTGACATTTTCAACGGCGAAAGTGCTATCGGTAAAACTCGGTTTGAACGAACAATTTACTGCGACGAAATTAATCGGAAGCTTTCCAACATCGAAAGCGGGATTATTTTTGCAACGGTGGCTGGACAGCGGATACCTCAGCTAGAATATACCTTTGCAACATGGGTTATGATTGTGACAACGCAGTTTTACCGTGTAATATAATTTCTCACCACAGAGAGTTGTAGAAACTTGTTCCAGTTAGGAATCGGTAACTCATGTCAATATTATTCGTTCAGTTATAAATAAATCATTATCTGCTTAAGAATTACACAGCCGTGAGTACAATAATCCAATAATAATAATACAACACAAATACTCGTAAACGGTGGAAAGGTGAGTGTTATCGATTCCACATCCCCTTAACTGTTTTTACAAATTTGAAACTGCGAAACCTGACACAAAAAGCCCAAAATTCACTAATAAACCTGCTAATAGTATTGTAGTGATTGAGGAGTCGAATAGACGAGTCGATCGCATTTGAGAGAATGGTTGTTTAATTGGTGGCACCCTGGCTCTTTTATAGTCCCCTGACAAGGTCAGAGGGCGGTCGGGGGGTCCCCACTCTGAGTTACAACATGTTCAGACACAGATTGAGTTGTGGAGGAGCAGCCGATCACAACACTGCTCCCCCCAGAATTTAAGTAATTTACATTTTTATTTAAATTTTCTTGCTGTCGCTGTGGCTGTTGCCGGGCGTGGGAGGTGCGTGTGTTGGGTCCGTGTGGGCTGTCCGGGTGGCTGCTGTGGTCGTTGTCGTGGGGTGGCGGTGGGGCGAGGCCGATTAGTGGCGTGGGTGCCGGTGCGGGCGCGAGATGTCCCGCCGGTGCCGAATGTGGCCCGTGCGGTAGCTCGGGCGCTGTTGTCGGGGGCGTTGCGGCGTTGGCGGCGGTGCCGGCTTTGGCGACGTCGGCCGTGCCGGAGGCGTGGCGAAGGTGGACGTGCCGAGGGTTGGGGTTTGTGTGCCTCGCTCCGTCGTGGCGAGGAGGGCCTTCGTGAGACTGCGGGCGTACGTGGCCTTCGTGGTAACGTCGGGCGAGGCTTGGACTCCTGCAGTGTGTTGCTGGGGGCGCCTTACCCCGTGGAGGCAGCAGTCCGTGCATGTTCCTGCGTACGGCGGGAGCTGCAGTGTGACGGTGGTGTTCGGCGGGGCGGTCACCGTCATGACCGGCGTACCGGGCGTAGTAGTGGACGGCCGCGGTGTCAGTGGGCGGATACCCGGCGGTGGCTGTCGCTTGGGTGGCGGACGCTGCTGCGTCGTGCTGTCCCGGGGCCGCGCGTGGATGGGCATCGCGCCGGCTTTTGATATGGCCATGGCCTGGCGGATGGGGATGGGGCCGTGCTTGCCTGGCGGTTGTGGCCGGGTTGGCTTTCGCTTCGCCGGAGCCGGAGGCGACGGCGTGACGGCGAGGTCTCGGAGGAGCTGTGAGGCGGTTGGAGGCTTCGGCGACATAGCGTGTTAGTGGTTGATGTATGTCGTTGGCGCTCGTCTTTATAGTCGCTGCCGTGGGGTGGGGGGCGTCGTTCGGCATGTTGGGGGTGTTCACCGTGTGCGTGGGTGGCGGTGCCGGCTTGCATCTGTCGATTGACACCGATGGGGTACGGCGGTCGTCGGTGAGGTACGTGACTGTTTTTCCATCGTTCGTCAGTACTTGATGGGGGCCGGTGTAAGGTGGCTCGAGTTTACCCCTCGGTGTGTCTACGCGGACGTACACATGGGCCGCTGTGCGCATAGTTGTTGGCATGTAGGACTGTGTGTAGTGGCGGTATGATTCGTTGGTGCGTAGGGGTATAGTTGTTGGGGGCGGTTGAGTGAACAGATCCCCTGGTAGGAGTGGTGTGGCCGAGAAGAGGCGTTGGGCCGGTGAGTAGCCATCGGGGCCCGGGCGGTTTCGTAGGCCGAGGAGGAGGCCGCTAAGTTGGGTGGCCCATGTGCGGGACTAGGCTGTAGCGAGTATTGCGTCTTTGAGGACCCTGTGTAGTCGTTCGACGAGGCCGTTGGCTTGAGGGTGGTAGGTATTTGTATGATGTACCTCCGTGCCCATGGACGTGCAGTATTTATGAAATTCGGCTGAGGTGAACTGGGTGCCCTGGTCGGTGGTTACGTGTGCCGGGGAGCCGTAGCGGGCGATCCAGTGGTTGTGTAGGGCCGTGATCACTGCGTCGGCGGAAATGGTCGAGAGGGGTGCGCATTCGAACCAGCCAGTGGCGCGGTCAATCATCGATAATATGTATTTTTTTGTCGCCGATGGTGGTAGCGGGCCGAATAGGTCGATATGTAGGTGTTCGAGTGGCGCTGCGTCGGGATATTCGCCGAGGGGAGCCCTGATGTGTCGAGTTGTTTTGGCTCGGTTGCAGCTCGGGCAGGCGCGGGTGAACAGCCGTATCGATGAGGTCATGACGGGCCAATAGTATCGAGCGCGGATGAGGGCTGTGGTGGCCTTAATCCCCGGATGTGTCATCCCGTGTATGTGTTTGAAAACCGCGAGGCGTAGCGGCGTAGGGATGTAGGGGCGAGGCGAGGCGTCAGTGTTTTCGCACATGATTTCGTGGCCTTGTATGCGGTGCGGTGTGAGATTCATAGTGGCGATGTGATCATCGGCGGCCTGGGCGTCTGCTAGCTGTTGTAGCGTGAAGGGGGTGCCGTAATCCGTGACTGCGTGGGCCGTGTTGGCTGTTGGTGGGAGTCGCGAGAGGTAGTCGGCGACGATGTTTGTTGAGCCCTCGGCGTACCTGATGTCAGTTGTGAATTCTGAGATAAATCGAAGGTGCCGGAGCCGTGTTGGTGGGGCCGTATTGGACTGAGTCGTTAGTGAGGTCGTTAGGGGCTTATGGTCCGTATATACGGTGAGTGGGCGCCCTTCGATTTGCTGGCGAAAATGTACGATGGCGAGGTAGAAAGCCAGTAGTTCGCGGTCAAATGCGCTGTAGTTACGTTGAGCCGGGTTGAGGGTGCGTGAGAAGAAACCTAGCGGGCGTAAGTGCGTATTGTCGATGAAATGCAGCGCTGCGCCGACGGCGAAATCCGACGAGTCCGTGTGTAGGACGAGAGGTTGGGTCGGGGCCGGATGGGCGAGTGTGACGGAGGTTTCGAGTAAGCGTTTTGCGCGGTCGAATGCGTCAGCTGCGTCGGTGGTCCACGTGAGCGTGCGTTTGTCCTTTTTCTTCGCGTCGGGTGGAATCATTTCCACTAGGGGGCGGAGCGTAGGTGCGGCTCGTGGTATCGCTCGGTGATAGAAGTTGATGGGGCCGAGGAATGTTCGAAGCTCGTGCACGGTAGTGGGTCGCGGGAATTTCTTAATGAGGTCCGTGCGTTCCGGTAGGGGTGTTATCCCGTCGGCTGAAACGTTGTGGCCGAGAAATTTGACTGAGGGCCGTGCGAGCTGGCATTTTGCTTTGTTGATTTGGAGGCCGTATTTAGCGAGGGTCTCGAGGAGCGTGCGTACGTGGGTGTAGTGTTCTGACGGGGTGGCGGAGGCGACCAGTATGTCATCTAGGTAACAATACACGAAGGGCAGGTTTCGTAGGACGTGGTCCATGTAGCGCTGCCACGTCTGCGCTGCGTTTCGTAAGCCGAAATTCATTCGCTTGAATTGATAGGCGCCGAAAGGTGTGAGGATTGTTGTCTTGGGTACGTCGCGTTCGCTGATCTTGCAGTGGAAGAATGCGCGTGCGAGGTCGAATGTGCTGTACTGTAGTCCCGTACAGGGCCGTTGTGAAGTCGTGTAGGTGTGGGACAGTGTAGCGATCGGGCACAGTGAGTCGGTTCAGCGCTCTGTAGTCACCGACGGGGCGAATGTCACCGTCGTGTTTCGGAACGATGTGGAGCGGGCTGGACCACGGCGCCTCCGAAGGTTCGATGACCCCCGCCGCTAGTAATTCGCCGAAATGGGCCTTCGCTTTCGCGTATAGGTCCGGGGATAATCGGCGAAGTTTCGCGTGACATGGGGGTCCCTTCGTGACGATGTGATGTTCGACTGGAGCATCGCATGGTGTCTGTGAAGGTTTGTAGGCGTCGAGGAGGGCTTGAAATCGGGGCTCGTTCGCTGTCGTCGTACAGATGGACTGGCTCGGAGGTACGAGGTCTACTGTCCCGGTGATGTACCGCTGCGTGGCCGCGTTGATGAGTCGGGCGTTGGGTAGGTCAACGAGTAGGCCGTGGTACGTCAAGAAGTCGGAGCCGAGGATCGGAGTTGATACGTCGGCGACTGTGAAGGTCCACTCATAAGGAGGGAGATCTGGGAGGTGTACTGATGCGGAGTGTGTGCCGTACATCTTGATCTCGGTGCCGTTTGCGGCACGTAGAGCGCTTGGACGTGTCGTTTTCCGGTTGAGCAGGGTGTTCGGGACGATCGAGACGTCAGAGCCGGTGTCCACGAGGAAGTGTAGGGAGGTTTTCTTACAGCGGATGAAGAGCCGAGATGTTGGTGGGTTGCGCACGGCCGTTACGGCTGGTCGGGCCGTGCGTTGTCGTTTCCCGACGGTTTCGGGCGCCAGGTGCAGGGGCTGCGGCATTTCTGTGCACGTGGGCCCCATGTGCGGTGGTAGAAACATAGGGTGTTCGTCGGGCGGCGTGCGTTCGTCGCCGGCTGCGTCGGGGAGCGCCGTTGTCGTCTATTGTTGATCACTTCGACCTCTTCGGAGACGGTAGCCACCCGAGGAGGCGGGGAGAATGGTAGGAGGCGATCGGCGAGCGCAGCGAGTTTCACTATGTCGGGTTCGTCACGGGCCGCTATGTGTAGACGTATGCTCTCGGGTAGGGCGCGGAGGAAGAGCTGTCGGACTAGCGGTGCGGGTGTGTCAGCCGGAAGTGCTCGGGTGAGTCGGCGAGCGAGGATCGACGGAAGTTCGTCGTCGGATGTCGGCTGGAGGAGGGCGGTGAGCCGTGAACCATCGGAAGGTGCGTGTGTCGCTAGAAGGCGAGTTTTCAGTGTCTGGTAACTACTGGTGTGCGAGGGGTTGATGTCGGCGCATAGATCCGCTTGTCGAGGTTCGAGGGCGAGGAAGGCTCGGGCGAATTTCGCATGTGGCGTCGTGAGGCCTTCGTGTGCGAGGATGAGCTCGAGTTGGGCGAACCAGACGTGCGGGAATGCGGGGTCGAACGGCTGAAGCTTGAGAATCGAAGGAGCGCTCGCTTCGGGTGTCTTTTGCGGTTTCTGCTCCGTCATCTTCGGTTTTCTCTTCGGTGCCAGTCCGGTGAGGTGTCAGCTGGAAGTGTGCTCGGCGCCGGCGTCAGTTTCCTTATATAAGGATCGGTGATGGTGGGGCGAAGTAGCGGGAGGCGCTGCGATAGCCGTCGAGGCGGGCGTCGGAGTGGGGCGCCGCTGTGGCGTCGGTGGGGGCCGCGCGTGGTGGGGCTCGTTGAAGCGGAGGCGGGGCTGCGACGCTGTCAAACGGCGGGCGCTGGCGGTGTAGTTCACACGTCGGATGTCACCAGTGTAGTGATTGAGGAGTCGAATAGACGAGTCGATCGCATTTGAGAGAATGGTTGTTTAATTGGTGGCACCCTGGCTCTTTTATAGTCCCCTGACAAGGTCAGAGGGGGGTCGGGGGGTCCCCACTCTGAGTTACAGCATGTTCAGACACAGATTGAGTTGTGGAGGAGCAGCCGATCACAACAAGTATAAGAACCCAGGAAGGAAGTATTATCGAAGAACTGTTCCAAGCTCATACGAGAACCGAAAACTCGAAAGCGACCAATAACACTGTTTACACGACTGAAAAAGAAGAATTTTTTTACACTCCTCCCCGTTACCCGGCCCCCTGGGGTCTCCGGTGTTGATTTTCCGTACACTCATTCTCGCATTCTCGAGGGCCCCTGAGGACGCGTACCAAATATCAAAACTTGGGAACATCAGGTGACGGAGTTAGGGAAGTCTGAAGATAAATGTTTTTGAAGTTTTTCTACTTGTCGTTGTTGATGTTCTCGTTCTTTGACAGGTGCTGCAGCCTCGCAGACATAAAGGATCGAGCTGAAATGTTGCATACACATTCGTTATGCTCCAAGCAAGTGCATTTCCCCCCTCTCCACCTTCGGGGTGGGGCAATTTCTAGGAGTAGGTTAGAAAGTGTTTTAAGAGCTGAAATTAAGCATACTTGTTCACTGGGGCTCCCTGAGGAAGTCTGCAACACGCGAACCCGAACGGTTCAGTAGAAGCCGGAGCTATAACTGTTTGAAAACGCTGCATATTTACTGGAGAAAAATTTTACGGAGAAAAAGAAATTGTTACAGGGGAAATATTTTCAGGTAGGTACTGAGAAAACAATTTTTACTGGGTAACGTTGTTACTAGGTTGTAGGTACTCGTATTTCAATCCTCAAACACCTCAAAAACCAAAGATGATCCGTATTGGTGCATTTCTCCTTTTGTTACTTCTATGACAAATCACTTATCGTAACCAAACGCACGTATCATTCCAAATGAACATCATAATAATAAAGTAAAACTTTTTTCGCACCAAACCATACCATCACACATTTTCTTACATACCTAATCATGAATCAAATAAAGATAGTACTTTCAACTCATGGATCAGGAGCCTTGACTCTCAATCTTGCAAGCGTATTTACCCGAATTTTTGTATTTACTCAAGTAGGTAGCTTGCTATACCGGAACTCCTGCAGATGGTTACATTTTTTTCGAACAGTGTGCAAATTTTCGATGAAATAAAAGTGTTATTCATTCATTCCATGCCACCATACCATTGAAGGAGCTTTAAAACTGCGGAAGTTGAGCATCTACCACCACTGGCAACGCAATACTTATGTATACTTCCGTGACTGTGAATATATAGGATAAATAACCAGCACTTTATGTATGTGCGCAAACACTGAGTTTATTGTTCTAGAATCATTCGAATACAGGCATCAACATGCCTGGTGAAGATTGAAGAAGAACACAACGAAAATTTTGGATTTTCTTTTTCCCAACTACCACACTCTTCTACTTCCCCAAGACCTAAATATAGCTCAGGAAACATCTAGCTGGTATCTACTCGTACCACTGGAATACGAGTACTAATTACCATTGTCCTCTTCTTAGTATACTTCCGTAAAAAACCTTTACGTATACCTACTGATGTCCTATCGGCGTATAAGTCGGAAATTTTGAAGAGGGAGAAAAAGTAAAGGTGTAAAGGGTAAAGTTGGATTATTTGCGTATTTATTTAGAACTGTGTAACTTCCCTATGAGTTACATTTCACCATCATGACCTTTGATCACGACCTCAACTCTACGCCCCTAACTTGGACTGGGTGTTCTGAACTACCTCAAAAAGCTCAACAAAACGTGTCGAGATATACATGGCCTTGCCCTCATTATTTACAACGAAAATTCGGATATTTTTCAACGCTGAACGGATATTTTTGTAACGCTAAAATCATTATAAAAACAATTTAATTTTTTTCGTTACTAAAAAATATTGTTGTTGTTTAGTATTTGTGATGAATTTAGAATTTTCATCAGGGTGGCGTGAAGGAGAGAAAAGTCGCAGGCGGCGGTAGTCCACCGATCATCTACGACTTTGGGAGTAGATAGAGGTGAGTGAGGGAATTTACCTAGGCGGCGGTAATCCACCGATCATCTAGGTGAGGAGAGGTGCCTGTCTAGGCGGCTGTAGTCAACCGATCATCTAGACAAGGAGGAGAGGAGGTAAATTCTCAGGCGGCTGTAGTCAACCGATCATCTGAGAGGGATAAGGTAAGAGAGAGAAGAGAGAGCTGGTTAGAGGAAGTGTCGAATGAAGCTAAAGCTCCAGGATCCAGGGTTATATAGGAACTGGAGGCCTCTCCCTCCAACTCCCTGTTGGGAGTTTTGGGGGGGGGGGGGGGGGGGCCCAGGTTGTGTTCCCTGGATTCTGTTGCCTGTCTCCCCACTCAGTAGTTTATTAGCGGAAAGTAAGTTTTACATGAGGATATTGGTGAGAGCTTAAAGTTGCTGGTGGAGTGTTCCCGGGAGGGACTCACGACAGAGGTCCCCCCAGTTCGAACCAATATTTGAGAAGCTGAAGGCGCAAGGTGACAGAGGCTGAGGGCTGCGGCAAACAAAAGTGGAGCTGAGGGCGCAAGGAGACAGAGGCTGAGGGCAACGGTAAACAAAGGTGGAGCTGAAGGCGCAAGGTGACAGAAGCTGAGGGCTGATGCAAACAATCGGTGGTGCTGAAGGCAAAAACGTGACAGGTCTGACTTAATTCTAGGAGGCAGTAATCTAGGTGGTAGTAATATAGTAAGCATAGGTAGTAAGTAGTAAGTAGGAGTAACATAGTATAGGATGAACATAAAGGAGTAACATAGTATAGTAAGCGGGAGTAACATAGTATAGTAAGCATAGGTAGTAGTAACATAGTAAGTAGTAAGGAGGATGAGTAGGATAAGTGATATAAGATATAAGTAACATAAGGACAGTAGTGGTGTAGGTGAATGATATTGACAATGATTACAGTAGTGGTGTAGGTGAGCTGATATGATTACAATGATGACAATGACATAGTAGGCTAATATTTACAAGGTTGGTATGTATAAGGTTGGTATTTACAAGGTTGGTATTTATAAGGTTGGTATTTACAAGGTTGGTATTCACAAGGTTGGTATGGACAAATTTGGACAGGGTTTACAGATTGGAACGGGGCGTTGAAGTTCGCCGTTCCCTGGGTGTGGATAGTGTGCAGTGTAATGTAGTGAGTGTGTATTGGTGGTGAGGTGATGGGGTGAGAGAGGCGACTCCCTCTAACAGTCTTCACGTTAGTGAAGACTGATAGAGGGGCCCCTTCACTGCCGGGGCGGCGGTGAAGGGGAAGAGCCGGGGGGAGCCGGTACCCGGGACGTCGCGGAGAGAGGCGGCGACGTTGGGGTCCGGTGGGTGAAATGGAGGCGACGTGTGGCGTTTGTGGTGTGAGGGTGGGCGGGTGAGTGGTGTGGTGCGAAGTGTCGGGGAGGACTGGGGCTGGCTTACATCGGGCGAGGGGTACAGTGTGGGGCTTCCCGTCAATTAACAGGGTAGCCGTGGTGTGTGTGGAGCGGATGACGTGGAAGGGCCCGGCGTAGAGAGGTTGAAATGTTTTGTGGATGCCGGGCTTCTTCAAGTACATGTGAGTGGCTGTGTAAAAACGTTTGGGATAGGCGGTGTCGTTGTGTGGTGTTGTTGTGCGGAGTGGTTCCCTGTTAATTGACGGGGTGGTGTGTGGAGGGAAAATGTCGGCCGGTAAACGAATAGGGTCTCGGAAAGCGTGTTGTGCGGGACTTGTGTTGTCTGAAGGACGGGCGGAAGTGCGGAGGCTGAGTAATACGTAGGGGAGGGTTTTGGTCCATGAGGGGGATGTGGCTGATGTGGAGATGGCTTGCTTAAGGACCGAGTGCCACCGCTCTATTTTCCCGTTGGATTGGGGGTGATAAGGAGTGGTGCGGATTTTTTGAATCCCGAGGGAACGGAGCAGGTCGGCAAAGTGGGCTGATTCAAACTGCCTCCCCTGATCGACCGTGAGTGTCCGCGGACAGCCGTAGCGGCTGATCCACTGATTGAGGAAGGCCGCGGCGACGGCGTCCGCGGTAATGTGGGCGAGTGGGATGCACTCAACCCAATTGGTCGCACGGTCGATCATGGTGAGGCAGTACCTCTTCCCCTCGGAGGGGGGAAGAGGGCCGACCAGATCTAGATGGACGTGTTCCCAAGGGAGGGAGTCGGGGATGGGTTGAGGAGGTACATGGGGGTGAGCCGAGACCTTAAATTGCTGGCACTTCTGGCACCCCAGAACCCAGGTACGGATATCTGTGTTCATGTGGGGCCAGAAGTACCGCGTCTTGATCAGATCCCGGCTCGCCCGGATGCCGGGATGATGGAGGGAGTGGTAGTGGAGGAACAACTGCCGCCTCAGCTCCGGTGGGACGTAAGGGCGCGGTGAATCGGCCGTTACGTCGCACCAGAGGTCGAGGGGAGGCAGTTGTTCCAATTTGGAGGCGGAGATGAGGTTGGAGAGTGCGGGGTCGGAAGTTGGAGTTTGGTGTGTTTTTAGGGTTTGTGGGGAAGGGAAAGGCAGTAACTCCGCCACCGGCGCGGGGGTGGGGCGGGAGAGTGCGTCTGCTACGCAGTTGTCGGCCCCCGGCAAATAACGAATATCGGACGTAAACTGTCCGATAAATTCGAGTTGCCGGAGGCGACGGGGGGAGGCGGATTTACGATTTTGGAGGAGGGCATGTGTGAGGGGCTTATGATCAGTGATGACAGAGAACTGCCTGCCCTCCACGAAGTCACGGAAGTGCTTGATGGCTTCGTGGATGGCGAGGAGTTCTCTGTCAAAAGTGGAGTAATTTTTTTGAGTTGGGGACAGAGTTTTTGAGAAGAAACCGAGGGGTTGGGGGGTGGCGCCGGTGTGCTGGTGGAGTACTGCCCCGATGGCCCAGTCAGACGCATCGGTCGTGATGGAGAGGGGAGCATGGGGATCGGGATGGGCTAATAGAGCGGCGTCTACTAGGTCCTTTTTGCAATTTTGAAAGGCGGTTGTGAGGGCGGGGGTCCAGGAAATGGGGCGGTTATCGTTCTTTTTGGCCGGTTGTGGGATAGCGTGTATGAGTGGTTGTTGGTGTTGTGCTGCGTGTTTGATGTGTCTACGATAAAAGTTCAACATACCCAGGAAACGGCGAAGTTCCGAGACGGTGCGGGGTTGGGGGAAATCTGTGAGAGCGTGAACTTTGTCCGGGAGAGGTTTGATCCCGTCGGATGAGACTTGGTGGCCGAGGCAGCGGACGGAGGGCTGGGCGAGGACGCATTTTTGAGAGTTGATGGTGAGGCCCTCGGCGGAGAAGATGTCGAGGACTTGCTTGAGGTGTGTGAGATGTTCGTGTGGGTCCCGGGAGGCGATCAGGATGTCATCCAGGAAGCAAAATACGAATGGTAGTCCCCGCAGAATATTATCCATATAACGCTGCCACGTCTGGGCCGCGTTCCGGAGGCCGAAACCCATTTTTATGTACTCGAAAAGGCCGAAAGGTGTTATGATGGCGGTTTTAGGTACGTCGGGCGGGTAGATATGTATGTGATGGAAGGCTCTGGAGATGTCTAGGGTTGAGAATATGGTTGTGTTGTGGAGGTGTGAGGAGAAGTCTCGGAGGTGGGGGACGTTGTATAGGTCTGGTGTGGTCTTGGCGTTAAGGCGGCGGTAATCGCCGCAGGGGCGGATATCCCCGTTGGGCTTCTGTACAATATGTAACGGCGAAGCCCACGGGGATTTGGAGGGGCGGATAATACCATCTGCTATGAGCTTATCGAAATGCCGCCGGGCTTGGGACAGTTGGAGGGGGTGGAGGCGGCGGGCTTTTGCTGAAATTGGGGGACCAGAGGTCTCAATGTAGTGTTGAGTTTGGGAGATATGTGCCGAGGGGCGTCGCTGGGGTTTGTATTGGAGGAGGAGTTCTTCGAATTGGGTTGGGGGGCGATCGACCGCGTGGATGAATCCGGGGATTGGCTTTTGGGTGGAGGGGTCGAGCAGGCGCGCGTTACGGACGTCAACCTGGAGGCCGAAATAAGCGAGGAAGTCGGCCCCCAGGATTGCTTTCTCTACGTCCGCCACGGTAAACTCCCACTCGTACGCGAGCCCGCTCATGTGGATGGATGAGCGGTACGTCCCGTACGAGGGGATGGTGGTACCGTTGGCGGCGTAGAGGAGTTGCCGGTAACAACGCGCCTGTCGCCGGAGAATGTTGTTCGGAAAAATGGAAAGCGCCGCCCCTGTGTCGACGAGGAAAGGGACATTCGTCTTTGAACACTTTAAGAAAAGGCGCTGGTGAGCTGGGGTGGAGTGCGGTAAAATGGCGGCGGCGGTGGGCGTATGTGTTGGTGGTGGTTGGTCCCCTGCGAAGGAGACGCGGGGCGGTGCTTTGCCGTTCCGGAGAGGGGGAACGGTAGCGTCGGCTGGGGGGCTGGTCCTCTTGGTGGCGGGTGGGGCGGTTCCGTTCCGGGGAGGGGGAACGGTAGCGGCGGCGTGAGTGGCGGCCGGAGGGGTGGCTGCCCTGGAGGCGGTCGTGGAGGGGCCGTTCCGGGGTGGGGGAACGGTAGCGGCGGCGTGAGTGGCGGCCGGGAGGATGGTTGCCCTGGAGGCGGGCGTGGAGGGGCCGGTCCGAGGTGGGGGAACGGTTGACGGTGGGGTGAGGGTTTTGGCGGCGCTGGCAGGCGCGGCCGGGAGGTTGGCGGCCGTGGCGGCGGCGTAGGAGGGGTAACGGGGCTTCGTGGTGGTGGTGTGAATGCGGGCGGGGAGGGGTTGTTGGTGGTCCCCCCCGTGTTGGCGAGGAGGGGGGCCCGCCGGATTTACCGGCGGGCGGCCGCGTTTCCCTGCTTGGAGGTGAAGGAGCAGGGGGGCTGGCATTTTCGGGCCTCCCCACCGAAGTTAACGTGATAGAAACATCGGTGGGGGGGGTCCGCTGGGAGGTAGGCGGTCCTGGCGGGGCGCACGGAGGTGGAGGGGTCGCTGCGGCTGGAGACTGTCCCCTGCGTTGCTGAGGGGGGGAAGTGTTGCGGCGTTCGGGCGCTGGCGAGCGCTGGCGTTGGTGGTCGATGGAGGGGGTTGGCCGGCGCTCGGTGGAGAGGGAGCGGCGCCGGTGGAGGGAGGGGGGCCGGTGGCGCTCTCGTGACGGCGTTCGGTCCCGCCGCGGGGTGGAGGTGCGGGATGCGCCGACTTCTGTGACGCCGGCGGCTGCGGTGAGGTCGTGGACCGTATCGGCGAGACGCAGAAGTGGTTCGTCTGGGCCGTCGAGGTGGCTGGCGAGTGCCATTTGCATGGGGTGTGGTAGGGCCCGCAGCCAGAACGTCCGTGCGATGTCGGCCGTCATCACGTCGTGCAGCTGATGACGCAGACGGCGGTAGAGGTGGGAGGGCTTCAGATCGCCGAGATGCTGTGGTTGGGAGAGCGCTGCGATACGTGCGATCTTCGACGGCTGGTACAGCGAGACGAGGCGGTTGCGGAGGTCGTCGTATGCGGCCGTGGCGTCGGGAGAGATGTCCGACGTCTGTAGGAGGATCTCGTACGGGAGCAGTGATATGATGCGGGAGTAACGGGTTCGCTGGCTGCGGATGTTGGCGGCCGAAAACGCAGCGTCGACTTGGAAGAACCACAGCGCGGGGTCGTGCGTGTAGAAGGGGGGCAGCGACAGCGGGAAAGACGCCGAGGCCGTCGTGACGTCGGCGGCGGCGTGTGCGGCGGCCGCAGCGGCGGCGGCAGCGGCGGCGGCGGATGCGGAGGAGCCGGGTGGCGAGAGGCTGGTGAAGGGGTTTTCGGCTGCGTCTGTTGTCGCAGCGGTCGGCGGCTGCAGTAGGGATGGCCGGAGGAGCGGCGGCGTCGGTGAGTTCGGGTCCATGGCTGTAACTAAAATTCAAAATGAGTTAGTTTTGAATTTTAAATTCGCAATCGGCGGGAGCGGAGGTGTGTTGAGAGCTGGAGTTGAGCGGTGAGGTTGGGCCAAGAATTGCGAATTTACACTGACTGTTTAAATTTGAATTTAAAATTGGGGACACCGAACTAGACTGGGGGCGACACATGAGGTGGTAAGAGGATAGAAGGTTGGATGAACGTCGGGTTCACCACTGTGATGAATTTAGAATTTTCATCACGGTGGCGTGAAGGAGAGAAAAGTCGCAGGCGGCGGTAGTCCACCGATCATCTACGACTTTGGGAGTAGATAGAGGTGAGTGAGGGAATTTACCTAGGCGGCGGTAATCCACCGATCATCTAGGTGAGGAGAGGTGCCTGTCTAGGCGGCTGTAGTCAACCGATCATCTAGACAAGGAGGAGAGGAGGTAAATTCTCAGGCGGCTGTAGTCAACCGATCATCTGAGAGGGATAAGGTAAGAGAGAGAAGAGAGAGCTGGTTAGAGGAAGTGTCGAATGAAGCTAAAGCTCCAGGATCCAGGGTTATATAGGAACTGGAGGCCTCTCCCTCCAACTCCCTGTTGGGAGTTTTGGGGGGGGCCCAGGTTGTGTTCCCTGGATTCTGTTGCCTGTCTCCCCACTCAGTAGTTTATTAGCGGAAAGTAAGTTTTACATGAGGATATTGGTGAGAGCTTAAAGTTGCTGGTGGAGTGTTCCCGGGAGGGACTCACGACAGTATTATTGGTGTTGTGCAGTATCTGTAGTATTGTTGTCGTTGTTGTTGTGTTGTAAATTTATTGTTTCCAGCTAAAAGTACTCACTCAATCCAAAATAATAAGCTCGTTCAGTGACAACCAGCCCCTGAACGGGTCGTCAAGACCTTAGGGGCCCATTCATGAACATGGTTTTCTCATGTTTCCGTACTTATATTCTTCATTATGTACTAAATATGTTATCGAATAAAGAATTGAACTGAATATAAATAGACAATAGCTTCACATCAACATATTATTTTTTTTTTAAGAAACAACAAACAAAACTGAAATGATAAAACCTTTTGAATTAAGGCTTTATTAGCCAAAACACAACGTGAAATGAGCAATATGAAATTGAATGGTAAACAAATATCGTGAGCATGGAAATATAAATCACGTGCACTAATTGGATTCATTTCTCAATTAGAGAAGTATCACCACATTCTTCCCTCCATTAATTGAGAACATAGTCATTCAGATAGTTGGGTTTTGTTCGGATCCTCGAGCTTCTTCGGGGTGTTTCCTCTTCTGCTGATGAGTCAGACAATTGTTCCAGAGGAGATTCGTCTCGCTGGGTCGTAGGCTCCAAGTTCGAGGAAGGAGGAGCTACATTCGACAATTCGGAATTTTCATTGTCCACGAGGGCTTCTCCATAAGGAGCTAGATGTCTCAACGATACGTTTTCTTCGCGTCCATCAGGTAGCCGAACTAATGCGTATTCAGGGTTAGCCTCGATAAGGTCAACTTCATCAACTGCTGGCGAGTATTTATTTCCTCGGACATGTCTCCTCATGAGGATTTTTCCTGGCTCTGTTAACCATGATGGAAGTGAGGCACCATTTGAAGATCGTCTGTGATAGGAAAACATTCTTTCGTGTGGGGTGGTATTAGTCGCTGTGCAAAGCAAAGAGCGTATAGCGTGCAGTGCATCCTGAAGAACGATGTCCCATTGGGTGTGTTTCAAACCTTGAGTATCCAATGCAAGTTCAATAGTCTTCCAAATTATACCGTTGAAGCGCTCTATCTGACCATTCCCTTGGGGGTTATATGCAGTCGTACGACTGGTTGCAATCCCACGAGTGTGTAGATACCCTTTCAATTCGGACGACATGAAGTTGGCTCCTCGATCTGAATGTACATAACCTGGTAGCCCGAAAGTCGTGAAAAGATCGTGTAGGTTCTTAATAACCGTTGCTGTAGACATATCCGCACAAGGGTAGGCAAATGGGAAGCGTGAATATTCGTCGACGATAGTGAGTAGGTACCTCTTGCCCGTTGACGTTCCCGGAAGTGGTCCCTTAAAGTCAATGTTCAGGCGTTCCATTGGTGCTGTTGCCTTAACGAGGGTACCGTGAAATTGATGAAATCGAGGTTTCAGTTTAGCACAAGTGGAGCAAGAAGATGTTACGCGTCGTATGTCATCGATAGAGAAGGGGAGGTTTTTACTCTTGACCCAATGGAGCATTCGGCGAACGCCAGGGTGACAGAGATTGCCGTGTATAGTTTTTAGATCTTGCATTGATGGAATGCTGGATGCAATGTCACGTGAGTACGTATCGGCAGCTTTGTTCTCTCGGCCTGGTCGATATAATATATCAAAAGAGTAACAAGTCAGTTCCAATCGCCAGCGCATGATTTTTTCATTTTTAATCTTGCTTTTGTGAGTCATGTCAAACATATAAGCAACTGATTTTTGATCAGTCAACAGTCTAAAATGTCTCCCAAGAAGAAAGTGCCGCCAGTGCTTGATTGATTCGATTATTGCGTAAGCCTCTTTTTCGATAGCAGGGTGTTTTTGTTCGCTATGGTTCAAAGTCCTCGAAAAGAAGGCAACAGGACGTCCGTTTTGTGTCAAGATTCCTGCAATGGCGTGATCTGATGCATCTGTTTCTATTTGAAACAGTGCTGAGTCATCTATTGCTTGTATGGTAGCTTTTGCAATATCAGATTTGAGACTATCAAATGTTTCAATTACATCCTTCGACAAAGGAAAATTTTTGGCTTGGACTAAAGGTCGTATTTTATCCGAGTATCGAGGAATCCATCGGGAGTAATGTGCAAACATCCCGATAGCTCTCTGAAGGGTCTTAGCTGAGTCGGGTACGGGTAGCGTTAGTAGGGGCTTGAGTCTGTCAGGATCCGGCTTCATCTTTCCATCTGAAATTTCGTATCCAAGCAGTTTAATGGATTTTACTGAAAAGGTACTCTTTTCTTGGTTTATCGTGAGTCTGTACTTCTTTACAGCGTTCATGAAACGTTCTAGATTCCTATCATGTTCAAGTTGATCACGCCCACAGATCGTCACATCATCTAGGTATGGGTAGGTCCCTTGCAGATTCTCCGCCTCGATGATGCCATCTATTGCCTTTTGAAAACAAGGTACCCCATTGGTTACCCCGAACGGGATACGAAGAAACTAATACAACTTACCACATGCTTCGAAAGCGGTAAATTCTCTATCGGTATCTAAAATAGGTATCTGATGGTAGGCGCTGCGTAAGTCAATTGTGCTGAAAACAGAATTCTTTGCGACTTTTTCAACGATTGTTTCGACCCTTGGTAGAGGATATGCATCCAAAAAGGTGTATTTATTAATTGTCTGGGAGTAATCTATTACCATACGTCTTTTCCTAGCATTATTGACGACAAATACTTGCGCTCTCCAAGATGAATTACTCCTTTCAATAATGTTTTCAGTCAAAAGCTTTTCAATTTCAGTTTCTATAAATTTCAAGTCTTCTGTTGAATGCCTTCGCGATTTAGTAGCTATGGGTTGACAATTTTGCGCCAGGTTCGCGAATAGAGAAGCGGGTGGAACCAAGGCAAAAGCTAGTCCGCAGATCTCAAGAAGGGGTTTATCGCCACCGAAAGTGAATGTGACAGCCGAGTGTTGTTTGAAAAAATCATGCCCTATGAGGACGTCCGCACATAAATTGTCCATAACCAGCAACTTTTGGTCTTTGTAAGTGTGTCCTAACAATTGTAGGTGATGTGCGATGCATAACCCAGTTATTCCAGTTATAAGCGAGGACGATGCCATCGAGACTGACCCCGAAAAAGGTGAAATGGTCAAATTGCAGCCCTCCGCCACTGATCTGTCAATGAAACTGAGGGAACTGCCTGTGTCAAGTAGACAGTTGAGCGTTCTTCCCCCTAGTATCACCGTTGTTAAGGCTTTAGCGAGACAAGCGGGTGATGCAGCTGAAAGAACGCCCATTATTGCTGCGGTCTTGTCAGCACCATATGCTGCCTTGCTAGACTGACAAACCCTCGGATAGTGGCCCTTTTTCTTACACTTTGAGCAAACGTTCTGTAAAGCTGGGCATTCAGAACGCTGATGACGTTCGAAACCGCAGAAATAGCATTTACGGCTAGAACCTTTGTTTTTCGAGTAAGCAGCTGCTATAGTCGTATCATGATCTGGAGTCGTGTCTGGATGATTGTCGGTAGCCGTGTCCACTGAGGCAGAGGTTGTAGGCTGATTTGACAAATAGGATCGAGCCTGTAGCTCCGCCATTTCCAAACTACGGGCCTGAGCATGAGCTTGTTCTAATGATAGTGTTAAATTTTCAAGTAGTCTCTGTCGAATGTGAGTTGATGACAAACCACGAATATAGGCATCCCTAACAAAATCTGCCTGGTTCTTCTCTGCCGACACAGCAGTGAAATTACAATCCCCAGTCAATTCATTCAAAACGTTCAAGTACTGGTCGAGTGTCTCGCCTGGTTGTTGACTCCGTGACGCTAAACGGTTCCGAGCAAATATTTCGTTGACAGGCTTTATGAATGTATTACCCAAAGCCGTCATGGCCATGTCATAGGTTGTACAGGTACTAATAAATCTGTAAGTACGAGATGATACATGGCTTGTAAGAAGCTGAAGTTTACCTTCTGGTGTGGCGTCCGGGATTGCTGCGAGAAAGTTCAGAAATGTTACCTTCCAGTGAATCCATTCGTGACTGGCGTTTGGAGTTGAAGGATCGACGTCAAACTTCTCTGGCTTTAGTAACTTGTCCATGTTGTAAACGTTTTTTTATGTTTTGGCTAATAAATTGAAATGATAAAACCTTTTGAATTAAGGCTTTATTAGCCAAAACACAACGTGAAATGAGCAATATGAAATTGAATGGTAAACAAATATCGTGAGCATGGAAATATAAATCACGTGCACTAATTGGATTCATTTCTCAATTAGAGAAGTATCACCACAAAAACTAACATAACTAACGATGACAATAACAATGTAACAGCAAGATAAAACTGGAATCGCTTTTTTCTCTTTGTACTTATCTACCAAACCAGAAGATCTCTATAAAGTTATAACGAGTGATCAATTTATGTTTGTATACGTAGAATCTTTTGTTTATAATATATCATAGAAGGTACCAAACCAACAAAGCCTGACGATGCGTTGACAGTGCAAACTAAGTATATCACTGTGCATATTATTTAAGAGTGGGCTACTAGGCCTAAAACCTGTACAGATTTATTAATAAACGCAGCCAGTCACTCAGTCCTCACCTCAAAAGTGCACAAAATTTTGATAGGTTATCTTCCTCAACTCGGTGAATTAGTCCAGTTGATTTCTCGTGAGCTCACTAAAACTGACTCCACCGCACAAACGTGAGCCTGCGGTAAAAGAAAAGGAAGTTTGTTCTGTTGAAGAGACTGAGTGGGTGTTTCGCCTTATTAGCGCCGCAACGCCTTTTTTCCTCCGTTTTTCTTCCCACCCGTTATCCAACAAAGCCCCGCTGCCACCCAGTAATCTGCTCAGTTTTAAAGCCTAAAACCCACCTTCTCACAGGATCACACAATACCTGGTGAACAGTGGTAAAGACAAGTTCGGAGGGAAGTTGGTAGTTTGGACCCCTTCACCGTTCCAGCCTTTACAAAACCGTTTATAACGGACTAGACCGCACAAGAGCCGTACAATTAATGAAAATTCCATTCACTCGCCTCGACTCGGGTTTGTGTAAGAAGGCGTCTCATGGACTTTGCGAAAGTTAAACTTAGGTTGACTGACGTAGTCAGACGTTGTTTGGGTGTTAAACACTCCCCAGCTACCTCCTTATGTTCCTCTTACGTTACTGTCCTACTAACTTTAGATTTGAGAAGGTCAACCAACACACAGGTTAATACCAACTTTAAAGCGAAAGGAAGAAACTTCCAAGTTGAAAATTTACTGGGAACCGCACGTCAGTGAGGCTCTTACTTAGAGTCGAGCGACATTTTAGGGTGGCTGTGTATATTTATGTATTGACTATTTTGACTTGAAATTTTGACAATATACTCCTTAGGCCTACAGAATTTGCTGAAGAGTTTACGGTGCCACAATGGTGCCAGGGAACGGCACCACACTTGCAACAGTGGTGTCATTTGTCAGAAAAATGCGTTTAGACCTCCAGAGTTTGCTGTATAGTGTATGGTGCCACCATGGTGCCAGGGAACTGTGCCACGCTGGCACCGGTGGTGCCACCTTCAGAAAAATGTGTGTTTGGTATAGTTTTTCATGTTTTCCATCGAATGGAATAAGTTTCAAAACTCTACGGGACATCCTTACAGCGAGTGATAATATTTAGCCATAAAACGTTACAAAAATAACTATTATTCAGCGTGGTATAGGCAGAATTTGAGCCTACTTTCAAAACTGCACGAGGCGCCTGGTCAGAGGACCCACTTGTCATAGCCTTGCTATAAGTAAGTATTATGCTACTTGCTACAAATAGCACCTAATTTTTAGAACAATTCACGAATGCACGCGGATTCCCGGATTCAGGAATTTTGTATAGGAGTCTCGACCTACTGAGATTCCATTTTTGGATACTATACTTCAAACTGCAAGTTATATCTCCAACAACACTTGCATAATAACAAAGAACTAAGGGTGTTTCAGGTAATACAACTCCAGTGACCGCCTAAAAGTTAAAAGTAAGCTTCAAACAGGAGATCTAAGTCTGGTAGGAAGACGTTTAGTTTAGCTAGAATCCAGACCACACGTCTATTTAGTGCATTATAGAAAGTATTTAGACAACTATACTACATAGTCTACTAAATCGACTCTCAGGTACTGTAGTTTATTCATTAATTCATTAATTTAGGCCTAACAGTTTCAGAGAAAAGCGAAGAACTGATGGATTTTTCAACTGGATTTTCGGATTCTACGTAGGTACCTACCTACCTACCTTGAAACGTTAGCAGACTTCAACACAGTAAATAACGCGACAAGAGAGAAAATGTCTACTGCGCATGCCCCCAACTATTATTTCTGAAGAAAATCCAGAACCTCTAGAAATGGTTCTGAATGGTTACGAACTGCTCTGTACGAACATAACTTCTAGTTCGGAATCTTTCAGAACTAGTTCTGACGCTAAGAACATCCAAAAATGGGGGTGGTCAGTTGTGAACGGTTCGGAACTGCTTGTCCGAACACATCTCGGCTCACGAACCTGGCGTCAGAACCGAACATGACATCAGGCTGGATTATAGCCTAGAAGACCTTTGCCCAACTTGTCATCACGTTGGTAACCACCTTCTGAGCAAGTAATCAAGTCGACTGCGGAGTCTTTGTCCTCCGAAAAACCATGAATGGCCACCGACCCAAAAACTTACTGATACACCACCTGAGAAGTAATTGTTCAATTTGGTGAAGGTTTATGTTGTCTAGGAGCATCAACATAGGAAACAAGAATTAGACGTGGTTTTTGAACTGTTGCTTTTTTTATTTGGCAGACACTGGGACGTTTAGGCGAGTGACATTCGCCCTAAAGTAACTCTTCTGGGTACTTTTGTTTCACTTTTGAAAATACTGGCTTAATTATGGCATCTCGCACAAGCAGGATAAAAACTTATTGTTTTAGATGGAAAATAGATCAACATCGGCAATACTGAAGACGACAAACATAACATCAGCTGATGAGCCACAGAGCTAATCACCTCCGTATCAAATAAATTAGCCAAATCCGCTCAGAAGGGTTGGAATTCCGGATTTTTGCTTTACGAGCCAATTTTCAATTTAAAAAAAATCCATCGGCCATGACAAGGCTGGGATGAGAGAGCGTGTAATGTCATATAAAGCCCGTTTTGAACGTTTTTGCTGCACTTCAAGCACCTTTTTGGAGCATTTAAAAAATGAATGTACTGAATACTCAAGTACTGAGCAAAGTTATTTCAGGATCACGGTACATGAAAATACACAGGGCGGCTGACAGCCCGCAATAAATACCCTGCACATGAAACGAATTTCCGAAAATAAAACCAGCCAGGGTGACAGAAAAGCGCGGAATAAAAGCGCCCTATTCGATGGGTGGTCAGAATCGATGAAACATAGCTGACGTGACAGGCCTCAAATCCATCAGGGGAAAGATGAAGAGAGGATAAAGAATCCATATATAATCCTTCGGGTAGAGGCGGAAGAGGGGCATTTTGACGAGGGATTAAGTATTTCCAATATTTCTTCCGGACAAAAGCCTTGTTCGTTGTAGCTATATCTACAGGGTGAAGTTCCATCTTTCCAGAGGATTGATAACCTATTGTAGCGTTTTTTTCCCGACGTGAGGGTGATGAATCCATCTCAATCCAACGAGAGCTCACGAAACATTTTATTCTAGAGTTTCCCCTGCACAAATAACGTTGTTCAAGCCAATTTTCGACGAATATACTTCAATGGGTTCAAACTGTACCTAAATACTTGGTTTTTGAAAGTTCTCCAAATCCTACAGAATTCTTAATCCATCTCTATTATTAAATATTATTGTTATATACTGTCAAATTTAATGTCCTCTTGGGTCTCCATTCCATAAAACATTTGGTGATAACTATCAAGGTAAAATAGATCTTTCTCATTTTTTTCCAGATTTTTGACCCCAGAATTCATGAAAAATATTCATTATTGAAATAGTCTCAATCTCGAGTTACCAGTTCCGGCGAATTTATTGTAAGTACATATCAGTTTTTGGTGATTTAAGTAATTTCACAAATTTTTAAGCTATTATGAGCCACAAAACCTCTAATTTTACCTATTTATTTTTGGAAAATTGCATTTCTTCGAACTCATCCTTTCGTTTGATATTTTAACGAAACCTACAGAGCATTCTGAATCCATCTCTATTATTAAATTATTGTTATATACTGTCCAATTTCTCGGCTGTACAAGTTTTGTGGGTCGAAATGTCTAAATATCGTCAAAAGTAACAAAAAAAATCACTAGAAACGGCACGGAATTCCTCCAATGTGGAGTTTATCGCCCATAAGTGGCATTCCAACGCCTCCAATATCTGTATTCCTTGCTTCCTGTATTTTCTCCATTTTTTCTAGGAAGGAATTTGAATTGAATGAAACGAGAATGTTTATAACTCACACCTATAGCATTCTGCACAGGTGGGTCTTCTGCCACCTGCCTTTATCGGAAAATGAAGAAAAGAGAGCAGCTCTTCAGGTTTCAGTTGTAGTCGCCTATAACACAACTACAAACCTCTTTCAAGGGAATTTGTTTACAATGCGAATCTACTGACCATGCGTAATATACGTGGACCATTCTTTACACTTGGGCGGACACAAGTCGGCGTTTGAATACGTTATCCCAGCTCTGCAGTATTTCAAGCCCGGGCCGAGCCCCAACCTTCTCGTGTTTATCTTTGTGAAAAAGAGCGGAACGCTGTGGGTGAGCACATTTTTAACTTCGAAAGTTATGGAACAAAGAAAAAAAAAGTAGAAAACAACACTGCAAGTATAAATGAACGAGAGTTGCTCAGTGTGAGACGTCCTAATTCGACTTTTTGATTTGACTTTTGACTTAAATTACTTTTTGAAAACTGCGATAAGAAATATAAAATTTCACCAAGATTAGGTTCACCAAGTAAAGGTTCGGCGAGCAGTTTTCGAGAACAAGACGTGCTCCTAAGTTATCCTCGCTAATCCTAACTAATCGTTACTCGCTGAAAAAAATGCCAACAGTTGTGTAGACTCAAAAGCCATAAGTGACACTGGTACATACAGAATGGTGACTTGTGACGAAAATTATTAGGTATTTCAATAGCTAATTAGAAAATTTAATATATTTAATAATATTTAATAATATATAATATTTATAATATATTATAATATAATATAATATTTAATAATATCCTTTTTCAAAAAATTGGGTGAAACTTCCGTTAAGTTTCATGAGGACAAAAATCAATAAAAATTGTCAAAACTCTAAAGTAGGAACTTTCAGCGACCCTTCCAGGCGTTCTACTAAAGAACTCGCAGGCTCTTCTTGACGTAGCTCATTATAATTAAGTACCTTATTATGCTCATTATTAATGAGCAAAGTGATTTTACTTGTAATAAAAGTTAATACAGCCCCATAAACTAATAGCAATTGACATCATGTAGTTATATATAGTTGTTCGTCGCCCCGTCGCAACCTATTTATTTATTTATTTATAATAATACGGGCATGCCCAATACAAATGTACAAAATATAATATAATGATAATTAGAAAAAAAAAACAAGTAAAATGTCCGCATATATGACTGTGTATTTACTCGGTACTGCTAATGTCTGTCATTATTCAATGAACTAGAACTCTCCTCCTAACAGCCACAGGAGATTGAACAAATAAATCGATGTCAGGGCACACGTCCATCACTTGGTTCATCCCACGCGGTAACCTGCACATCGGGCGATGGTAGGCGTAATTTGTCGCTGAAAATGGAACCCTAAAGAGGCTTCCAGAACGTGAAACAAGTCGAGGAACCAGGAAACGCACCATTGATAGCAGTGTGGGAGAGTCCATCTTACCCAGAATCAACTTATGGAAGAAATATGAGTCGGCCAAAAGTCTAAGGTCCACAGGATTGAGGGTGCTGCATCTTTTGTTGAGCTCATCAAAGCTTACGGTCACCAGGTTAATACCAAGCTTGAACCCCACATATCGTAGAAACCTCCGATGGACTCGCTCAATCTGGTCGATATGGCACTTATAATATGGACTCCAGACCACCGAGGCATACTCCAAAATAGGGAGGACAAGAGTTTTATAGGGAGTAGTAATGGCTGGAACGTAATCGAACTCCCGAGTATTGCGTTTGACAAATCCCAGGACGCGCATCGCCTGGCTGTAGACGGCAGATATTATGCTCGGAGAAAGAGAGCTGGCAATCCAGGAGGACACCCAAATCCCGCAACAAACTGACTCGTTTCAGGTCTTCACCTCCAATAGTATACTGATGAAGATATGGATCCTGTGAACGATGAAACGTCATTACCGAGCATTTAGACGGATTGAATGCCAGGCTATTTCGTGGACACCAGAGACCTATGGTGACGTCATGGACCACCTTCAGCATCTTTGCCTTTATCCACATTTTGATGGGATCTTTACAATCACCATTCAGTGACGTCATCGAACATCCCCCGTCCAGCTGCTTGTTACCACCATATCCTCTGACGTCACACAATTCGTCCCCCGCATTGCCTTCTTCGTCATCAAAATATAAAACAGCAGTTCTACGCACGGTTATTTCACTAGACGGTACCTGTCAATCGAAGGGGGCTCCTGGCCGATGACGTAGGCGGTCCCTTCACCACTGTGGGAGCCTCTCGAATACACACCGGCTCAGTTCAAAACAAACGTTTTACGTTACTATCCTTTTAATTTCATCCACTATTCTTTCGATAGATTATTATTGAAAGCTATTTTATGTTTGCATGACGAATGATACCAAGCTTAAAATTCCGTTTTTAGCGAATTTTTGAAGAATATGAAGCTATTGCAATGGCTCCAAAAATTTTAGTACCTGAGTTCTTGAAAAGTTTTTGCATACAAATCCGTTTCAAGGCACCCTGAATTGAACCCTGGGATTTTAACATTTTTAAAAATGTATATATATGTGTGTGTCATTCCACACGATAGAAAAACAACTTCTGCTGGCAGGTCAGAATCGGCACTTAAAAATTTCATCAGGTGTTTCTGAACTCGAACAATCAATTTTATTTCCAACAAGTTTTGAATCGGTCTCCGTTAAGGAACTCAGAACAGCTTGAATTTCCTTGCGAATAGATCGTTTTTCCGATCCATTTTTGCGATCATCCTTAGAAGATGCTACCGATATGGTTCTTGTCGTGGCAGATTTTGGCAAAAACAGGTGTGGTACTGTGCCCAGTTTCAATTCAAATTTCGGAGGAAGTTTTAATAACACAGATCTCAAATCACGGTCATAATCACTCTGATCAAAATGAATAGAATATACCCGAGCTTTGTCTATTGTGAAAGAGTCTGCATGCTTACATGCCACAATCCACTTAGATTTCGTCTCCTTATCCTTCGGAAACCGGTGAAAATGGAGTCCAGGGTTTTTTGCATCGTCTTTGTTCGAACAACTCGCAATGGCACAGCAAACCATTTTTAAACACTTAACTCATGAACAGAGCCCTTCAAATGCCATATTGCCATGGCGCCATACAAAAATGCCATATTCTGCCGATTTTTTTGTAAAATGCCATATTCTGCCGATTTTTGGGAAAATTCCATGTTTGTACCATGTTTCGCCTTTTTTTCGCCAAACTCCTTAAAAAAAACGTAAACCATCAAATTTTGAGGGGGGTAAGAATTATTATTTTTTTTCATGCTCGATTCCAATGGTTCATTATTGAAAATAATAAACCAAAATTGAAGTGAAAATTTCTGAATGACATGAGGTTTCTCGAACCCTGAAGCCATTAGTGTAGAGGGATTACTGATGCCTCTAACCCTTTTGGAATGGGGTGCTTCCTCCACGGGTCGCCACTCTGTCTGGTGAGGAAGCCACTCTGAAGGAAGGCTGGGAACCTGCTGATGTCCTCTCTATGAAATACGCCCCGGCAACATCAGCTGATGTGGAGAGGACTTTCTCAAAAATGAAATACCTTCTGAGTGATCGACGGCTGGGATTTTCAATGGAAAGCGTTGCAGCACGCCTGTTGTTGTTATTTAATAATAATAATATTAATTAATTATTTGTATAAAGCTTTGTAAATAAAATAAATTATTTAGTATAATTAACTTGTATGTTGTGATATTATCCTCTCAGAGTAGCTGGGGTGGTCGGAGAGGGTTGAAAAATAAGTGCCATATTGAGACAAATAAGTTCCATATTTGGGCCAAAATAAGTGCCATATTGCCATATTTTTTAGGGCTCTATTTCACAAAAATAAGTGCCATATTGTGAAGGGCTCTGCTCATGAACGAAAGTAGAAACAAGTCTGACGTATAAGCGCAATGCACAGGGCGAGTGAAAGGTGGTAGGTAGGTAGGCACCAGTGACGGTTTCCCCAGGCCCCTTCCCATTGACAGGGATCGTCTAGTGGAATAACCGTGGTTCTACGTATTCTTAAACGCACTGCAATAAACCACATCCCCGCGCATCATCATCGTTGGAAAAAGAGTTGGAACTGCGGAAGGCAGGCATTGAGAAATCACGAGCCTTTGCTCATGCGACCGATAGATATTGAGGCTGGTTACTCCAGATGGCGTCTGGCGGGGTCGCCCCCAACTACCCGTCCGATCTCAATAAATTCACCGCTCTTCGCCTTCCTATCTCAAACTCAACCGACTTTTTCATCGGCGTCGTCTCAACTCTGACCCGCCCACCGCCAGATTTCCCACTAATACTTCCACGGAAACATTCCCGAGAACGATATTGCTTTCTCCGCTAACTGGATATTTTCCGAAGTCTCAAAGTTTTCACATATAAGGTAAGGTGGGGCAAGTGCCTATTGGGGGCAAGTGCGTACCAGGAATTTCTTTTTGGTTTGATGCCTCTAGTGATATATTATGGATCGTGATTTGTTAGCTCAGATGTTTATCTTCACCTGCCAATAATTTCTTCGTTCAGATGTTTCATAGTTTTAAAATGCCAGATGTTTCCAAACGACTCCTTGAAAAACTGCAAATCCGAGTTTTTGGTGAGTTTAGTTTTTTCCCGATTCTAACTTTGATTTACATCAATATACCTTGTTTTTGCACTCTATTTGTTCCTAAGATGTTAAGGAAGCTATATTTACTTGATTTTTGTCGAAATAATTCAATTGAACGACACTACGAGCGATACGCACTTGCCTCTCGGTTTCATCAACTGAAGGGCAAGTGCGTACTGCTATGGGGGGGCAAGTGCGTCTCATTTTTAAAGGGTGTTGGACTTCTTATTTTCTAGTATATTCAAACTTTCTTCCTTTTTGGTTTGCATTTCCTAAGAGAGCTTAGCTTTTGCACGTTGCATGCAATCATTTTTAACGATTTCGGGAAAATGGATTTCAACAATGCCTGAATTTTTCTTAAATTCTGCTGGCTGAATCGCTAATCATACTTACTTAATACCTGTTAGAGCTTTACAAACTTAGTGTATGGGTACGTCTCGTTTTTAAAGGGTGTTGGATTTCCTTATTTCCTAATTTATTCAACCCTACTTCCTTTTTTATTTGCACTTCCTAAGGAGGGCTTGGCTTTTGCACGTTGCATGCAATTATTTTTAACATTTTCAGGAAAATGGTACGAAATTACAAGAGAAAAAGCGACCGTGCTACCGCATATTCACCTGATGATTTAAAGCGAGCTCTTGTCTCCATCAGGAATGGCGAAATGACTGTGGCGGTGGCGTCGGCGACCTATCGCATTCCAAAAAGTACTTTATGGGACCATATCAAAGGACGGCGGGGACAATTGAGCACTTCCCAAGGTAGGCCCATTGCAATTCCATTTGATCAAGAAGAACGGTTGGCGAATTGCCTGAAAACCATGGAGAAGTGGGGGTTGGGCCTCACAGTTTTAGAAACAAGAATAGCCGTAAAAGGGTGGGTGGACTGTAATATGAAAGAAACGGTGTTCACTGACAACATGCCAGGGAAGACATGGATCCAGAACTTCAGAGCGAGACATGACTTGTCCTTGAAGAAGCCACAAAGTGTAGAATTTGCTAGAAAAAAAGCAATTGATCCCTTCGTTATAAAGGGGTTTTTCAATCTCTTGAAAAGCACCATGACGGAGTTGGGTCTGGACGGAAAACCGCAATACATTTTCAACGTCGACGAGACTAGCTTTTGTCTTGACCCTAGCAAGTCCAAAATATTGGGGAAAAAAGGGCTTCCATCAACTAGAATAACGAGTGGGCCAGGGAGGACAAATGTCACCGTTTGTTTCTGCGGGAGTGCTGCTGGCCAGAAACTCCCACCCCTGTTCATCTTTAAGGGTAAGAATCTTTGGGATCAGTGGATGTTGGGGGACGTTTTCCCCGGCTCTACGTTTGCCGCATCCACCAATGGATGGATGGAAGGGGAAATATTTTTAAATTGGTTTCGGAACTGTTTTTTGAAGAACATCGGACCGAACCGTCCAGTTCTTTTAATATTTGATGGGCACTCTACCCATATCACCATTCCATTAATAGAGCTCGCGATGGAGAACCAGGTTGTGCTGTTGAAACTGCCCCCTCATACAAGCCATATCCTACAGCCCCTTGACTTGTCTGTATTCAAGCCCCTCAAGACACTCTGGGACAAGGAGCTAGTTGCATGGCAGAGGCGAAATCTAGGAAAACACCTGCCCAAAAAAATGTTGGCCTCCATAGTTGGAAAGATCTGGTGCAGTTTGAACCCTGAAATCTTAAAACATGGTTTTGCTAGGGCAGGGATCTACCCTTTTAACGACGAAGTGGTTGGAGAAAGCTCCTACGACCCGGAAGCTCTGAAGAGGTGGAAAGTTATGGAAGCGTCACACGCGACTGAAAGTCCAGCTACGAATCCTTCATCAGAAAGTCAAGCTGAAGGGCCTGTTGCCGAACCATCTCCATCATCTTCGACCGGGTCTCCACCCTTGATGCCATCGGAAGACGGTGATGCTATCGTATCTGGAGCAGATACATCTTTTGAGGAAAAGATCCTCAGCTTCTTAAGAGGTGGCCAGCAAACGTCAAACACTCAAAAACGAAAGCGTGTTGGAACAGGATCCGAAGTTTTGACTACTGAGGATGTTTTGACTCGGATTGAAAACGAGAAGAAATTGAAAAAAGATCCTCCAAAGAAGAAGAAAAAAAGAGCAGCAAAGAAGAACGCGACCCCAGAAACAAGCGAGGATGAAGAAGAAATAATGGCTCCTAAGAGAAAAACAAGAAGTAGGGCAGCAAAGAAAACACGTTATCCTCAGCCAACCACTGATGATGACGAAGAGGACGAGGACCCGCCAGCAGTGGAGGTGATCGCTCTCGAGCCCATGGAAGGTGATGGCCATCCGGAGGAGAGTGTCAGTTTAACGGTGGCCATGGACGAGGGAGTGCCGTCGTCCTCTAGAGTCCGAATGGTCCTACCCAAAGGCTCCCCCTACAAGAGCCCCATCCCCACCTCGCCAGATCGGGACTCTAGTGACGTAGAAACCGACGTGGAGGCTTTTCTGACATACCTCAAGGATTGTGGTGTGGAAGGACTCCCCAAGTGAGGGGTTCCTCCTCCTTCTTTTCTCTTTTCTTGTCATCATAAGTGGTACATTTATCTGCACGTTTAATCATAAAATAATAATAAAAAAGTGTTTATATTAAGAATTGTGTGCTTGAACATCATTTATAAGGTATGAATCGTGAAAGGCAGTGGGTCGTTGGTGAATTTATCCGCATACGCACTTGCCCCACCTTGGGTGCGCACTTGCCCCACCATGGTGAGGCAAGTGCGCACCCATGGGCTCTTCTTGTAAGCACTTTTACTAATGTTTCAAATGTGTCAATTCGAAATTATGAAGGTGCGACTCGATTCTCAGAAAGATTTTGAAGCCATTAGAAATCAAGACAACGGCAAATACAAACAAATTGTACCATTGGTTGCCGTGTAAAGTCAAACTAGCGTTTTTTGCGTACGCACTTGCCCCACCTTACCTTATGCCGAAGAAATATAAAGAAAACCCCTTCCCTCCCTTCTCATCGCATGACGACGATAGTGGAGAATCAAATTATTATAAAAATACATTGCAATATCGAATAAAAATAAACTTTTGATGACTTGGGTCCACATAAGGCGGCCACATTTTCTCGTCCACAATCTGAGAGACTCGAGAAAGCCAAGAAATACTCGGTACTTTCTAACATCTGAAGAAAGGGTTTATATTAGCGAAGTTTCGTAGAGCTGCTCTGCTCCTAAGAAGTGATCAAAATTGTCGAGAATTCTTGAGATATGGCCTGTGCTCCAGCCTCCGCCTGCGCAGAACCCACGCGCAGATCCGTAAAGCGCGTAAATATCTGGATTTTTTGGTTTATTATTCTGTGAATAATACACCACTGCATTCGCTCAGCAAAAAAATTTTATAACACCCCCTCAAAATTTTTCCTTTTCCGTTTCAAGGTGCGTAGATTCGAAAAATGCAATGTCCTTCCGCCGTACGCCGTACCACGTGTACCGGCTTCATTTTCGGTCTAAAAAAATCTTTCTTTCGCACACATGCTCCATTTGGGCCCTAGTTGTGTCCCGAAACTTTGCAGCCCGATCGGAATATATCCAGGGGTCTTATGAGTGAAAAATGTGTGTAAAAATAGGTACTTTTGTGTTTCAGTAACATGTTAGTAACATGAGCTTTTGAGGTATTGTTTTCCATGTTTTTGGGACGAGAAGACCGAATATGAAGTCGATTCTGACCAAAGAGTGGAAAATTGAGGTTCTAAAAAATGGTCAGCTCCCAAAATTGATTTTTTTTTAGTCAAAAACCTGGGAAATCGTCTGAATCACCATCAGTTTGTATAATAACACTAGAAAAAGTGTCAACACGTGGATAAAGACGATTAAATGGCACTACCAATGATCAAAGATAATTTGAAGAAAAAAAAACACGCTGCAAAGTCCTTGTCACATGGGTTTATTATTCTACTGGACATACAGCCTACAGAAATGCTGGCTGGTGATTTATTGTTTCTTTTATGTGCAGTTATTGAAATAGCGATTTCTGATGGTTTCCACCAATTCTGGCCCCCAAAACTTGAATTAGGTACGCTCCTTTTTTCTTTTTTTCTTTTTTGGTAGTGCCATTTAATAGTCTTGATCCACGTGCTGACACTTTTCATAGTGTTATTCTACAAATTGATGGTGATTTCAGACGATTTCTCAGGTTTTTCACTCATAAAAAACCAATTTTGGGAGCTGAACACTTGGTAGAACTCAATTTTCCACTCTTTGGTCAAAATCGACTTCATATTCGGTCTTCTCGTCCCCAAAAACATGGAAAACGATTTTTCAGAAGCTCATGTTACTAACATGTTATTAAAACGCAAAAAGTACCTATTTTTACACACATTTTCACTCATAACACCCCTGGGTATATTACGATCGGGCTGAAAAGTTTCGAGACACAACTAGGGCCCAAATGGAGAATGTGTGCGAAAGAACGAATTTTTTAGACCGAAAATGAGGCCTGTACACGTGATACGGCGGACGGCGGGGGTGTTATAAAAATATTTTGCTGAGCGAATACATAGGTTCGCAGAATAATAAACCAAAAAGGACAGTACCTAATTCGTGTTTTGGGGGCCAAAATTGGTGGAAACCATCAGAAATGGCTATTTCAATTATTTCACATGAAAGAAATAAGAATTAAAAGCAACATTTCTGTAGGTATGTCCTACAGAATAATAAACCCATGTGGCAAGGACTTTGCAGCGTTTTATCTTGGACACTCTGGTTCAAAAGTCGTCGCGCGTAAAGAGTGTAAACCTGATAAGCCAATCAAATTCAATCATGGTATGAGTTTTGCGCGTTTTTAGACAATTACGCGTCAATGTAAACCCAGCTTAACACAACTATTCATACCGAAGCTAGGTTCACATGGAGACGCAATTCTGGACGGCAGTCCGACACGGCTACGCGTTCTGCAGCGCTACTGGCCAACGCAAAATGGATTGTTGCAACGCAGTGCCTTGGATACTTAAGCTAGGTTCACATGGAGACGCAATTCCGGACGGCAATCCGGCACGGCAACGCATTTGCCGGAATTTTTGCCGCAGAGGCGTTCACATGGCAGCGCAGTCATAACAAAATGCAATCGCAAAAAACAAACAATTGCTCGAACTCAAAACCGCAATATCAACCACATAAATGTCGAATTTCAATATGGCTGAACAACCAAACAAGAGAGGTGTGCGCAGTAACCTCCGCGCAGATCCGGCAACGCATCCGACAGCGGAAAATATCTGGAGATTTTGATATAGTATCCAAGGCACTGCGTTGAAATAATCCATTTTGCGTTGGCCAGTAGCGCTGCAGAACGCGTAGCCGTGCCGGGCTACCGTCCAGAATTGCGTCTCATGTGAACCTAGCTTCACATCAAAATCTCCAGATATTTTCCGCTGTCGGATCCGTTGCCGTATCTGCGCAGAGGTTACTGCGCACACCTCCCCTGTTTTGTTGTTCAGCCATATTGAAATTCGACATTTGTCGTTGATTTTGCGGTTTTGAGTTCGAGCAATTGTTTGTCTTTTGCGTTTTGTTATGATTCAGATGCCATGTGAACGCCTCTGCGGCAAAAATTTCGGCAAACGCGTTGCCGGGTAGGATTGCCGTCCAGAATTGCGTCTCCATGTGAACCCAGCTTAAGTACCATTTAATTCGCAGGATGGAGAAGAGGATCAGCTGTGTACGGATCGCAGAGATTTCCGATCCATAAGAACCAGGCTTCGGTACACGACAGAGTCGGTATCAACTGTGTAGTGCGTAGTGAACGTGCAGTGACAAAATGCGAAATCAACACACAGCCTCATACATTCTTCATGACGACAGATTGACCCTAATCACACCTGACCCGGTATTATCATTCCAAAGACAAAAAAGAGTCAGTTGATTCCATAATGTAAATGTAATTTGCCCCACCCCCCTTCCACTCTACGACAGAAGGGGCGGTGAGATTAATAAATTTTAAATCGTTTCCCCTCTGCAAAACTCGCCGAGAACGGTAGCTGTAAGGTAATTTCCGCGAGATTCCCCTCACGAACGGTCTCGCGGCATACATAATACATAAGAGAGCCTGCGATAATGAGACCTCATTTCTAGAGAGATAGCTCCACGAGTATACTCGAGCTGAGGTGGTCTCGAAGAGAAAAATGACAACAATTTTCATTTATTTTTTTGTGCGGGTGTGCAAAAAGGTTAGCAAAAGCAAAAGGTGTGAAGAGCCATGAAATGGTGGTAATGAAATGTAGAACAAAGACCATTGTAATTCCCTCCGGGAGGTGTTTTTTTTTTTTTTTTTTGTACTGGGTAATAGTCCAATCAAGTAACAACGGTGATGAATGTAAAGGGCACTAACGCTTGTCGCGTTTCACAGCACCTGGCCGAGTTCTCTCGGGGCCGGTTCAGCCGGCGCAGGTTGTGCGGTGTTTTGTTCTATCGCGTCATTTGGAACAGCCCGTTCCGCACATTTCAGCCCTCGGCCAACTCTTCCCTGCACATTCCAGTGCACGTAACCCACTTCGGATCGCGTTCTGAGCCGCGGAACATGAACGGCGAAGCAGTTAGAAATACAACAGTTAAACAGTGTGACTATGGTGTAGTCATCAATCTGACAAAAATCAGTGCCGTTGGGCCCTCTCTACCCAGCGCCGGATTTAGGTTTGTTGCGGCCCTGGGCGTATATCTATAAGCGGCCCCCTGGGTATAATAAATTCAATTATTTTATATTCTTATTATTTTAAGATGAACATAAAGGCGAGATTTAAAGATGGCATAATACCATAATATGACCATATTTCTTTCGTTCAAAACCCTATAATGTCAAAATAACATGCACTAGCCATTGTATATATGTATGCGTTTCTTAAGCCAGATTTTGGTTTATTATTTTCAATAATGAACCATTGGAATCGAGCATGAAAAAAAAAAATTCTTACCCCCCCTCAAAATTTGATGGTTTACGTTTCAAGGTATGTAGAATCCAAAACTGCAATAAAAATATTTCTGTCTGTCCGCCGTACGCGCCACTTTTCTTAGTTACTATGAAAAAAAATTGATGAAATTCGGGTTATAGGTTCCATTCGGCGTCTAGTTGGTCCTCGAAGCTCGACGTTACTGTGAGTCATCTCTAAGGGGTTCAAAATAGGGGTTGAAATTTTCAAAACGCCTATACCATTTTTTTACGTGAATATTTTTACGGTTTTAAATAGTTCTTGAACTTGCGAGTTTTTTAAGACCATCCGGAGCATCGTACGTCCAGCCGTTCGTTCACAGTAAGGCCCCGAAGTTTGCACCGACAGGCATTTTCGACTCCAGTGTGAATGAAATTGTATACAATTCAAACCAAATCTCGTAACCAGAGACGCGCCCACAATAGGAAATTTGGCGGAGATAGAATCATTGCTAGGGATCACCTGATTATATTGGCGGAGTATGAAGTCGAGTTGGTTGTTCTGTGATATTATTTCATTTGAAAAATGATGGCTCTTTTGGAGTTTGTTGGCAGGTAGTGAAACTTGAACAAACGTTGAAGTATTATTGATGGGTAAATTATTACTACGGTAAATCATTACTGAACGGTAAATTATTACACAACGGTTCATTATACCATCTACGTAGAAGGGGCTGGAGTTTTTTGGTAGGTACTTTTGCAACTTTTTTCACTCCTCATCAACAATTTCTTTTCAGAACTTCATTATGTGTGTTTCTTTTTGTTAGGTACTGTTTGCCATCGGCAGAATTATTTTAGCAACATTTAACTCGTGATTAGGTAGGTACCTAGTAACGAGTACGGGGTTAGGGACCAACCTACGGAGGGTCTGCGATCTACATAATATGTATAGAATAGTACATAATTATCATATTATATAGACGGGTTATCTATACATAGAGCTGTGATCTGTAACAGAAGGGTATTCTATACAAAATAATAAACCGTTGTGCAGGGATTTGCAGCGTTTTTATTTATATCCCCAATTTAAAAAAGGCAAAAAACCTCAGCCTTGCGGCCCCCTGAGGCTTGCGGCCCTGGGCCGCGGCCCAGTCGGCCCATAGGTAAATCCGGCGCTGTCTCTACCACGTTGACTGAAAAAAACGCTGCGAAGTCCTTGTCACAGAAATGTTGGCTGTTCATTTATTGTTTCTTTCATGTGAAATAATTGAAATAGCTATTTCTGATGGTTTCCACCAATTTTGGTCCGCTTGTTTTTCAAATTATATTCGATCATTGATAGTCCCATTTAATGTTCTTGATTCACCTGGTGACACTTGTAGTGAATGATATATGGCGCTTATTCACTGCTAGTGGCACGAGGATGTGGTCAGCCTGGTTCCAACACTAAACGATGTCACCATTATTTCTGGGATCTTTTAGGAGGGGAGGTTGTGCCCGGTTGGTTCCAACACTAAAGGCTGTCACCAATTCCGGGATATTTTCGGGAGAGGTTGCCTGGCAGGTTCCAACACTCAAGGCTGTCACCTATTCCAGGATCTTTTAGGTTGAGGAGAGAGAGAGGGGAGGAGCGAGGTGAGAGAGCAGTCAGCGACTAGAGGAGAGTATAGAATGGCTAGAAAGGCGGAGGAGGCGAGTTTTTATAGCCCTGAGGGCTATCTCCCTCCATCCTCCAGCTAGTGGATGATGGTGGGGATCCCCACTAGGTTCCTCGGTGCTCCTGCGTCTTTCGTCCCCACTTCTATGAGTTTATCGCGAGATCTAATATTTACAGGGAGTGGTTCTGGGAGGATACCACGACAACACTTTTTCTAGTGCTACTATAGATGTTGATTTCAGAACATTTCCCAGGTTTTTGCATAATAAACAATGAATTTCTGGTGCTGAAACTTCTTTAGCACTTCAGTTTTTCACTCTGGTCAAAATCAACTTCATATTTGGTCTCCTCGCCCTAAAAACATGGAAAAGTGGACCTACCTGAAAAGCTCATTTTACTAAAACACCAAAAAAGCCCTATGTTTACACCCACTTTTCACACATAACACCCCTGGGTATATTCCGATCAGGCTGCAAAGTTTCGGTACACAACAACTAGGCCCAAATGGAGCCTGCGCGCGAAAGAACGAAATTTTTAGACCGAAAATAAAAGTATATATATGGATGATACGGCGTACGGGCATTGCATTTTTGGACTCTACGCACCTTGAAACGTAAAAGAAAAAAAATTTGAGTTATAACAATTTTTACTGAGCGAATACATAGGTGTATTATTCACAGAATAATAAACCAAATCCACTGGCAAATTTAGTTTTCAAAAATTAATCAGGCTGGATTCGACAAACAGGGATGAAATTGCCTTCTCGGCTCACGCAGCATATCAGGTAGGGTCCTAACCTCGTCATTCCTACCAGTCCTACAGAGGCTCCATTTCGAATTTCATCCTCGTAGGTCAAAATGCAACGAAATTAATTGGATGGCTTTAAGCAAAAAATAGGTGAGCGACGAATGTAATAGTCATTTCTGGGAAAACGCGATCAAAGTTTTTGGAGATGTACACCCATTTAAGGGAGCGATTTTGGGATTAGATAGGTAACTAGGGTTTTTCGACGCGCTCTTTCAGATTATTGGGTCAAGAACTTCCAAAATTGGGCCTGAGTACCTTCGTCGAGCTTGCGTGGTTATTGCAAAACCCATAATGAACACAAATCTTACATGAAAACACCAGGTAAACGCCATTTGTCGCGAACTGGTTTTTGCAAATGTACTGAACACAAGGCAATTCGCCACAGCACACAAAAAATCGTCGCTTACCAGCCAACTGACAAAGCTTCAAGAGCCAAATGAGTTTACGCAAATAACAGATAAACAACATATTGTGGTGGTTACCTCGAAATCGCAAAAGTGGAGTCACATTATTTCTGTCTTTGGCTATTATCTGCTTTTTGAAAATTAATGAATGCCTGATTAGGTGAATGTGACTTAACTGTTTTAATTATATTAACCGAAATATTAAGATATCAGGTTGGTATATCAGTTTTAGCGAATTTTCGAAGAAAAGGAAGCTATTGTTCTCGGTCCAAAATTTTTAAAACTCGAATTTCCGAAAGATTTTTATACCAAAATCCGTTTCAGACCATCCTGAATTCACTGCCGAAAGACACCAAAAATTATATGTATATATAGGTATATATATTTATATATATATTTATATATTTATATATGTATGTCATTCCAGACGATAACTCTCGTCAGAATTGAGATAAAAAGCTCAAATTTGCACGAAAAATCTGTCTTGGCAATCGACAGGCTAAGTTCGTAGATGGGCAGAATCGGGTCACTCTAAGGGGGAGTTTTGGGGAGTTTTAGGGGGGGAAAATTACCCATAAATTCCCAAAATGAAACAGTCTGACAAGTGACACCTCATTTTAAAGGTTTTTGTACGCTGAACACGATGGTGAAATCAGAATTGTGATATCTCATTCCGTTCTCAAACTGGAGCACTTTGAAGATGAAGGAACGTGGTTATTTCTTGAGATAAAACAGTTTTACATAAAATCAGTTATTTCTTCGAAAATTCGCTCTTATAGCCATGCTGCATGACTGTGGTTTTTTTTGTGATTCAAGTCATTTTTTTTTTCTATGACCCGCAAAACCTAAAATTTGACCGACTGTTTTGTATTCGGAAAATTGTTCATCTTCCAACTCATCCTTCCCTTTGATATTACGAACATTTTGGCAAAATGTTGTCTGTCATAATATAGTTTGAAATAACATATATAAAATACATCCTTTTTGAACTACATTTTATCATTATACTATATCGAGTCTGCAACCAACAAAAATGTCTCTGCAATTTTTTTAAAACCGTATTTTCTGGTTTTAGTCAATTTTGCAAGTATTTTTGTACGTTTTTTACTTTAACGGCTTTAAAACTTTCTAGCTCCCTTATTTCAAGTACTAGACGAACCAAAGCACACCAGTAAAAAGGCTTGAAAATATCTATCTGGCCCAATTATCACATTTTCCGAAAAAGCCTCCTGTGATTTAAAAAAAAATCAGCCCAAAGTGTTATTTTTGAAATTTTTCGTTTGCTTAGGTAGGTACCTTTTTCAATAAGATTTTCTGGTAGAAAATCATAAGGAGTTGATATTGTGGGCACACATCGAGAAAAACTTCCTCAAGATCCAACGGTGTGCTAATTTTTATTCTCAGCATCTGAATTCTTCCGGAACTTTAGCGTCTAATTTTCCGGTGGCGCTCCGAAGTGTTCCCCACTGATTATCTGATACCCTGCACTTACGTCAGCATCAAAAAGAGAAGTCGTGGGTATTTTCCCTTATTCTGCATCCATATCGACGTTTAGTCTGAATATCATCCCAACTGAATGTGGACATTCAGACCCAGCAGTGAAAAGATTATTTCACTTGAACGTAATTTTTCTTTCAATTCACCTTAACTTCATAGTGCTTCAGAAACTCCACTCACGAAGCCAACTTTCCCTTGAAAATGAAGGAAGAAATAAATAAATAGTATATTTATTTATTTATTCTTTCATTTTAATTCTTTAATTAATCCTCCAAACTTCAGGGAACGATTCTACGACTAATTTCCGAAAAAAGTCCCTCTTAAGAGTTTTTTTGTTATCCGCTTATTTTCTCGACTTTTTTACGTTTTAAGATCCCCCCCCCCCCCCCTGCTCGACATTATCTCATTAAAATGGCCGTAACTCCCTTCCATGGGGAAAACAATTCAAATTCGAGGACCTTCAACTTTCCTATCTCCCTGATGTCAAACCAAAATTGTTTGAGCGGATTTAATGAGTGAAAAATTAGGTGGAACATAGGATTTTGTCAATTACACAGTTTTGCTGTTGAAAATTAGATGACATTTTCGAACACGATTTTCCCTAGTCTTTTCGTTTAGCTCGACAGAAAAACATGCATTTCATCAGCTTTCTTTCACTTTTATTTTTCAGTTGAATTCAAGGGAGGAAATGTTTGAATGCGAAAAACCGAGTTTTTTTTTGCGGTAAAATTGAGGTTTTTTCATGAAAAATCATTTTTCCAACAGCTGATGAGTTCGGGGTCGACTTCAGCGTAATTTTTCACGCTGAATCGAACGGTGGCACTCACGAGCCTCTCCGACTGAATAAAAACTGGTTTGCCGATCTGTTGAAACCACGCAAAATGTAGTACGCCTCACCGTCTTTTAGCGAATTTTCGAAGAAAAGGAAGCTATTGTTCTCGGTCCAAAATTTTTAAAACTCGAATTTCCGAAAGATTTTTATACCAAAATCCGTTTCAGACCATCCTGAATTCCCTGCCGAAAGACACCAAAAATTATATGTAATATATATATATATATATATATATATATATATATATATATATATATATATATATATATATATATATATATATATATATATTTATATATATATTTATGTATATATTTATATATTTATATATGTATGTGTCATTCCAGACGATAACTCTCGAAAGAATTGAGATAAAAAGTTCAAATTTGCACGAAAAATCTGTATTGGCAATCGACAGGCTAAGTTCGAAGATGGGCAGAATCGGGTCACTCTAAGGGGGAGTTTTGGGGAGTTTTAGGGGGGGGAAAATTACCCATAAATTCCCAAAATGAAAAAGTCTGACAAGTGACACCTCATTTTAAAGGTTTTTGTACGCTGAACACGATGGTGAAATCAGAATTGCGATATCTCATTCCATTCTCAAACTGGAGCACTTTGAAGATGAAGGAACGTGGTTATTTCTTGAGATAAAACAGTTTTACATAAAATCAGTTATTTCTTCGAAAATTCGCTCTTATAGCCATGCTGCATGACTGTGGTTTTTTTTGTGATTCAAGTCATTTTTTTTTTCTATGACCCGCAAAACCTAAAATTTGACCGACTGTTTTGTATTCGGAAAATTGTTCATCTTCCAACTCATCCTTCCCTTTGATATTACGAACATTTTGGCAAAATGTTGTCTGTCATAATATAGTTTGAAATAACATATATAAAATACATCCTTTTTGAACTACATTTTATCATTATACTATATCGAGTCTGCAACCAACAAAAATGTCTCTGCAATTTTTTTAAAACCGTATTTTCTGGTTTTAGTCAATTTTGCAAGTATTTTTGTACGTTTTTTACTTTAACGGCTTTAAAACTTTCTAGCTCCCTTATTTCAAGTACTAGACGAACCAAAGCACACCAGTAAAAAGGCTTGAAAATATCTATCTGGCCCAATTATCACATTTTCCGAAAAAGCCTCCTGTGATTTAAAAAAAAATCAGCCCAAAGTGTTATTTTTGAAATTTTTCGTTTGCTTAGGTAGGTACCTTTTTCAATAAGATTTTCTGGTAGAAAATCATAAGGAGTTGATATTGTGGGCACACATCGAGAAAAACTTCCTCAAGATCCAACGGTGTGCTAATTTTTATTCTCAGCATCTGAATTCTTCCGGAACTTTAGCGTCTAATTTTCCGGTGGCGCTCCGAAGTGTTCCCCACTGATTATCTGATACCCTGCACTTACGTCAGCATCAAAAAGAGAAGTCGTGGGTATTTTCCCTTATTCTGCATCCATATCGACGTTTAGTCTGAATATCATCCCAACTGAATGTGGACATTCAGACCCAGCAGTGAAAAGATTATTTCACTTGAACGTAATTTTTCTTTCAATTCACCTTAACTTCATAGTGCTTCAGAAACTCCACTCACGAAGCCAACTTTCCCTTGAAAATGAAGGAAGAAATAAATAAATAGTATATTTATTTATTTATTCTTTCATTTTAATTCTTTAATTAATCCTCCAAACTTCAGGGAACGATTCTACGACTAATTTCCGAAAAAAGTCCCTCTTAAGAGTTTTTTTGTTATCCGCTTATTTTCTCGACTTTTTTACGTTTTAAGATCCCCCCCCCCCCCTGCTCGACATTATCTCATTAAAATGGCCGTAACTCCCTTCCATGGGGAAAACAATTCAAATTCGAGGACCTTCAACTTTCCTATCTCCCTGATGTCAAACCAAAATTGTTTGAGCGGATTTAATGAGTGAAAAATTAGGTGGAACATAGGATTTTGTCAATTACACAGTTTTGCTGTTGAAAATTAGATGACATTTTCGAACACGATTTTCCCTAGTCTTTTCGTTTAGCTCGACAGAAAAACATGCATTTCATCAGCTTTCTTTGACTTTTATTTTTCAGTTGAATTCAAGGGAGGAAATGTTTGAATGCGAAAAACCGAGTTTTTTTTTGCGGTAAAATTGAGGTTTTTTCATGAAAAATCATTTTTCCAACAGCTGATGAGTTCGGGGTCGACTTCAGCGTAATTTTTCACGCTGAATCGAACGGTGGCACTCACGAGCCTCTCCGACTGAATAAAAACTGGTTTGCCGATCTGTTGAAACCACGCAAAATGTAGTACGCCTCACCGTCTTTTAGCGAATTTTCGAAGAAAAGGAAGCTATTGTTCTCGGTCCAAAATTTTTAAAACTCGAATTTCCGAAAGATTTTTATACCAAAATCCGTTTCAGACCATCCTGAATTCCCTGCCGAAAGACACCAAAAATTATATGTATATATATATATATATATATATATATATATATATATATATATATATATATATATATATATATATATATATATATATATATATATATATATATATATATATTTATATATATATTTATGTATATATTTATATATTTATATATGTATGTGTCATTCCAGACGATAACTCTCGAAAGAATTGAGATAAAAAGTTCAAATTTGCACGAAAAATCTGTATTGGCAATCGACAGGCTAAGTTCGAAGATGGGCAGAATCGGGTCACTCTAAGGGGGAGTTTTGGGGAGTTTTAGGGGGGGAAAATTACCCATAAATTCCCAAAATGAAAAAGTCTGACAAGTGACACCTCATTTTAAAGGTTTTTGTACGCTGAACACGATGGTGAAATCAGAATTGCGATATCTCATTCCATTCTCAAACTGGAGCACTTTGAAGATGAAGGAACGTGGTTATTTCTTGAGATGTTCTTCCTGGTTCGTCTGCTCTAATCTGATAACGGAATGGGATATCGCAATTCTGACTTCACCATCGTGTTCAGCGTTGGAAAATCTACAAACCGAGGTGTTGCTCGGCAAAAAATGGAACAAAAAATTTGTTACGTACCCAATACCTACTCTTCTGGTATTCAAAACATTTTTGATTTCCCCCTCCCCCTCCTTCCACCCCAAATTTTACTTTGCGTAAAACTACTCCTGTTTTAATTTTGTATGGTATCAAGTTGGGAAAACATTGGCCGAAAATTAATTTTCAGAAAATTTTAGGCGGAGGAGGAAGATGCCGAAAACTTCGAAAATTCGCTCTTATAGCCATGCTGCATGACTGTGGTTTTTTGACTTCACTCTCCATTTTTATTTTTTTTATTTTATTTTTATTTATTTATTTCTTTTTTGCTCGTGACGGATGTTTTCGTGCTTTCGAGAAAGAGTTGTTTGCAGTGGGGTCCCCATTCATTCGCGATGTTTTTCGATTCGTTTGATTATTTTTCAACAGTCATCATTAGACGTTGCTAAAACCGAATTCATGATAACCGTTGACAAATAATCAAACGAATCGAACAACATCACGAATGAATGGATGCCCCACGAGTAATGGAATAAAATCTGAAAAAACAGGTGAAAAAGACGGTGAGACGTACATTTTGTATTGTCTCAAGAGATCGAGAAACCAATTTTTATTCAGTCGGAGAGGCTCTTGAGTGTCACCACTCCATTCAGCGTGAAAAATTACGTAGAAGTCGACCCCGAACTCATTAGCTCGTGGGGAGATCATTTTTCATGAAAAAAACCTCGATTTTACCGCAAAAAAAAACACGTTTTCGCATCCAAACATAATTTTCTCCCCTGAATACAACTGCAAAAATAAAATTTATTGCACCGCTAGAAAGCTGATGAAATGCGGATGTTTTTCCGTCAAGATAAATGAAAAGGCTAGGGTAAATCGTATTCGGAAATATCATCCAATTTTCAAAAAAAAAATGGTGTAACTGACAAAATTTGATGTTTGACCTAATTTTTCACTCATAAATGCGCTCAACAAAAATTTTGGTTTGGCATCAGGGAGATAGGATCGATTCTACAATAATCCATCTACAAGATCGGAGGATTAATTCCTGAACACCCTGCATAATTCGAAGTTGTACAAACGAACCATAAAGGATCGATTCTTCAATTAATCGATCTACGAGATCGGAGGATTAATTTCTGGACAGCCTATTTATGAAGTTGTAGAATCGAACCTTAAACGATCGATTCTTCAATTAATCGATCTACGAGATCGGAGGATTAATTTCTGGACAGCCTGTATAATATGAAGTTGTAGAATCGAACCATAAAGGATCAATTATTCATTTAATCGATCTACAAGATCGGAGGATTAATTCCTGGGCATCCTATTGTTATTTAGCAGAATGCGATTTGTCTGTGTGCCATACATGTAAGGAAATTCGCCACGTGAATATAGCCAAGTACCTTGGAGATTATTTCGATTCACACATGAAGTGGGATAAACAAATAACTGAAACGAATAAAAAATTAAGGGAGCTATTGTATGTATTCTCAAAACTGAGACGCTGCGTGAACATAAAACTCATGAAACAAGTGTACTGTGCATTGGTTGAATCGGTGCTTACGTACTGTCTGCCTGCGTGGAGTGTTGGCTATATTACAGCTTACCAGCCGATAATTAAAACACAGAAAGCTATAATTCGTATTATATCAAAGGCTGGATATAGGGAACACACTTTTCCTCTCTTTAAAACTGCGAGTACTGTTTTTTGCGGATGTTATGGAAATTAGTCGAATTAAACAACTTGCGAGGGAAAAATCATTTTCATATGCTCAACACTTATTCGAAACTAGGAGTAAATAAAGCTATCTGATTGTTTTACCAATGGTAAAAACTACCTTGGGGAAGCAATCTTATGCATACCGCGGTGCTGTTTCCATAAACGGGCTGCCGCTAGAAAATAGGGTTTCTTTGATTGAGGGAAACACACGGAAATTTAAAAAATAGCTGAGTTATTTTGTTCTGAGATCAAGGTATGGCGTGTAATTTACAAGAAAATATATCTTTTTGGTTTATTATTTTCAATAATGAACCATTGGAATCGAGCATGAAAAAAAAAATTCTTACCCCCCCTCAAAATTTGATGGTTTACGTTTCAAGGTATGTAGAATCCAAAACTGCAATAAAAATATTTCTGTCTGTCCGCCGTACGCCGTACGGGCCACTTTTCTTAGTTAATACCATGAAAGAAAATTGATGAAATTCGGGTTATAGGTTCCGTTCGCTGTCTAGTTGGTCCTCGAAGCTCGACGTTACTGTGAGTCATCTCTAAGGGGTTCAAAATAGGGGTTGAAATTTTCAAAACGCCTATACCATTTTTTTACGTGAATATTTTTACGGTTTTAAATAGTTCTTGAACTTGCGAGTTTTTTAAGACCATCCGGAGCGTCGTACGTCCAGCCGTTCGTTCACAGTAAGGCCCCGAAGTTTGCACCGACAGGCATTTTCGACTCCAGTGTGAATGAAATTGTATACAATTCAAACCAAATCTCGTAACCAGAGACGCGCCCACAATAGGAAATTTGGTGGAGATGAAATCATTGCTAGGGATCACCTGATTATATTGGCGGAGTATGAAGTCGAGTTGGTTGTTCTGTGATATTATTTCATTTGAAAAATGATGGCTCTTTTGGAGTTTGTTGGTAGGTAGTGAAACTTGAACAAACGTTGAAGTATTATTGATGGGTAAATTATTACTACGGTAAATCATTACTGAACGGTAAATTATTACACAACGGTTCATTATACCATCTACGTAGAAGGGGCTGAAGTTTGTTGGTAGGTACTTTCGAAACTTTTTTCACTCGTCATCAACAATTTCTTTTCAGAACTTCATTATGTGTGTTTCTTTTTGTTAGGTACTGTTTGTCATCGGCAGAATTATTTTAGCAACATTTAACTCGTGATTTAGGTAGGTACCTAGTAATGAGTACGGGGTTAGGTACTAACCTAAGGAGGGTCTGCGATCTACATAATATGTATAGAATAGTACATATCATATTATATAGACGGGTTATCTATACATAGAGCGGTGATCTGTAACAGAAGGGTATTCTATACAAAATAATAAACCGTTGTGCAGGGATTTGCAGCGTTTTTTTCAATTGCTTTGTAAATAAAAATAATGCCATATTTTACACCATAAGGAAAATGTTTTAGACTGTATATACGAAAAAGAGGTATATTAATTTTGTTTTGTCTTTGTTTTTGTATCAACGACTTTATTGTAATGGCAAAATACGTCCAGTGACGCTACTCTTCCCCTAACACGGGCAATTAGCCCATATTGGGGAATAATTTTCTGTTTATGTCTTAATGAATGCCATTTATGTATTGTACAATATTAATGAAAAATAAAAAATAAAATTAAAAAAATTAGTAAAAGTTAAGACCGCTAGCAGCAACTGGGTCGCTGCACGAAGTTGTGTTGTTCTGCTATTCGTCCTCATTGAAAACGGTGCGGCATTATAATATCCGACCCTTGAAGCTGACGGTTATTTCGCGGGTGCCCCGTTTTCACCTTAGCAACAGCTCTGGGAAAGTCGCCTCGCGGTCCCACTCCTGCGAGTTATACACTCAGTTAATCCGAAGAAAAGAAACTTTGTACATAAAGAAAGTCTCTTAAAGAAAACGCAGCTCCTATAAATTGTGTTTGCCGAGCCGAGCGGAGGCGGTAAAGTGGAGCAAGGCGGAGACCTGAGTGTCAGCGGATTGTTAACCCTGGGAACCGTCGCAAAAAACGACTTTGGGAGGGCGAATATTCTCATAACAGTCATGATCAACCTCAGCGCGAGGATGAGGGCGGCGGAGGAGCGGAAACCCAACCAGGCCAAATTAATTGGTTCACCTATCATTTTCATAGGCGAAACCGAAAAGGTCGTCCATATTCGACACTGTTTCACACTTCGGAACCTCACTAGATTTTACAGTCCAACGTTACAGACCATATGAGCGAATTTTCGAAGTAACGTACCTACTCCGTCCATCTCCCTCGATTCAACATTCTCCAATACTTTAGGAATTCATATCAAATTTTGATGATTTTCAGCCATTTTTACCGATCTTGAACGACAAAAACTCCCATTTGCATTTTTAAGAATACTTGTAAGTTATTCATTTTAGCATTACCATGGCTGTATATATACCTGTGTATACATAGGCGAATATACATGCTGTAGTATATACATAGGCGAAACCGAAAACTTCGTCCATATTCGACACTGTTTTACACTTCGGAACCTCAATTTTACAGTCCAACGTTACAGACCGTATGAGCGAATTTAATCCGTCCATCTCCCTCGATTCAACATTCTCCAATACTCCAGGAATTCATATCAAATTTTGGGGATTTTCAGCCATTTTTACCGATCTTGAACGACAAAAACTCCCATTTGCATTTTTAAGAATACTTGTAAGTTATTCATTTTAGCATTACCATGGCTGTATATATACCTGTGTATACATAGGCGAATATACATGCTGTAGTATATACATAGGCGAAACCGAAAACTTCGTCCATATTCGACACTGTTTTACACTTCGGAACCTCAATTTTACAGTCCAACGTTACAGACCGTATGAGCGAATTTACTCCGTCCATCTCCCTCGATTCAACATTCTCCAATACTCCAGGAATTCATATCAAATTTTGATGACTTTCAGCCATTTTTAGCGATCTCTAACGACAAAAACTCCTATTTGTATTTTTAAGAATACTGGTAAGTTATTCATTTTAGCATTACCATGGCTGTATATACCCAGTATAATGCCAAATAAAAAAAATTTAAAAAAAAGAAGTTATTCATTTCTATCTCGAGTCACCACAGTCACCACTACACACCACAATTGGTTATTTTACATCAATGGCAGGTGATTTTTCTTTCAAATCCATTTTCACCGATGTTTTTTCCGTTTGAGACCCATAAAAACTCAAATTTGGTCCAATTTTCACGTGAAATGGGTATTATCGACTACTGAAATAATATGATAAGTTCGAAGTTCAAACTTGTGTTTTGTGGGTTAAACAAAATCGCGTAAAATGGTTACAGTCGACTAAAATTCTACCTACATAATTTCTCGTTACTTAGAGTGGTAACATCGAGACACGAAAAGGCTGTTCCATATAAGACAAACATCGTTTTCAGCCAAGAATTGGTTTAAATTATAGTTTTTGGGGGGTCGAAAGTCGCTTATGTCCGTCAAAAACAGTCAGCTGAAAGTCAACAATTTTGAAAATTCGCTCACACGTTCATGCTGCATGACTTGAAACTTTCAGTGAAAAAATTCGTCGTTAAAAAATACTATATCGTAGTCAAAACATAGTTTTCCTTCCAAATTGCATTAAATTCTTTGTTTTTTGGAGTAAAATATCGCTAAGTCGTAAAATATATATATATTCGTAAAATATATATAATATACAGTCGAATCCGCTTAATGGGGCCAACGGTTAGAGTGGGCATCCGCCTATTGTGGGCAAACGCTCAGTTCCCGATCCCAATGAAATGGAATAACATGAATGATTTATATGAAATAGAATTAATTTATTTGGAGACTGTGACAATTTTCTTGTTGGCAGACCAAGTGAGAAGCCAGTTTAGTTTATGTATAATGTTGTAGAGGTCTTCATCAGCACTCATCTATGCAAAAATGTAATATCCTGGTAAAATTTTGATTAAAAACATTCTTTACGAAAAAAATTTTCTACTTTTCATTTTCACCAGTCTACGAACAGCAACTGGCTGGATCAGCACTCTTGACTATTACTCTGGTGATGACCAGTTATTACAATGACCAGTAGCTGCCTACTTCTTGATAGAAGTGGACATGCCTTCCTGCATGTTAATATTATACAACTGACGACTTGGATGTGCCTAGGTCTACCTACATCCACAAGACACACCTTCTCCATTCATGCTGATGAAGACCTCGATGTAGGTCGAAACTTTACAATTACAACATTATTCATAAACTAAACTGGCTTCCCACTTGACTCCCAAAACGAATTTTTTTTGAATTTTTTTTTCATATTTTCATAATTTCATAAGGTTTATGGATTTTATAAAAAACAACATAATTTCACAGTGTTTATGGATTTTCATAATTTCATAGGGTTTATGGATTTTCTAAAAAACAACATAATTTCATAGTGTTTATGGATTTTCATCTTTTCATAATTTCATAGTGCTTATGGATTTTCTAAAAAACAACATAATTTCATAGTGCTTATGGATTTTCTAAAAACAACATAATTTCATAGTGTTTATGGATTTTCATAATTTCATAGGGTTTATGGATTTTCTAAAAAACAACATAATTTCATAATGTTCATGGATTTTCATAATTTCATAGGGTTTATGGATTTTCTAAAAAACAACATAATGTCATAATGTTCATGGATTTTCATAATTTCATAGGGTTTATGGATTTTCTAAAAAACAACATAATTTCATAGTGTTTATAGATTTATATATTTTCGTAAGGTTTATGGATTTTCTAAAAAAAAACATAATTTCATAGTGTTTATGGATTTTCATAATTTCATATGGTTTATGGATTTTCTAAAAAACAACATAATTTCACAGTGTTTATGGATTTTCATAATTTCATAGTGTTTATGGATTTTCTAAAAAACAACATAATTTCACAGTGTTTTGTACCTGAAGGTAATGTGTAGATACATTAAGTTATGCATCTTAAGTACCAACAACTGGTAGCTAAAAGTCACCAAGTTTGAAAAGTCGCTCAGTCGGCCATGCTGCATGACAAGAAACTCAACGGAAAAATTCGAAGTTTTCGCTCACTCTGGCGCCACGCGGTGCAAGTGCAACTCAAAGGCACTCGGAGCCACTGCGAGGCGTTTTTCAGGCTGTTTCAAGCTTAGCCCGTCGGCAAAGGGCGATTTCAAAGGGCTAACAGCGGTGAAGTGAAAGAAAATATTAAATCTCTACTCAGCAGTTGGTAATCGGTTTAATTGCGGAGAAGCTCGCTGCGGGTCGGGGGCTGAGGTCTTTTCGCCGCACTACAGCGGTAATTGTCGGTTGAAAAGAACGTGGTAATGACGCATTTAGTTGACGAAGATTAAGCTCGATTCGCCGCTCGGCTCTTTTCGAATTTACGAGTGGATTCCGAGGGCCGGTGGGCGTTAAAACAGAGTCGCAAAAACCTTGTCGGTTACCGCCACTGTTGCACCCAATTGAATTTATTGACAGAAATAAAGAAAGTAAAAAACCCACAAAATGGCACATACATGTAAAATATCGTACGTAAAAAATATCATACATAAAAACACAAAAGAAGTGAATTTCATTATGTCCACCAGCCAATAAGTTCATGAGAACTTGTGGCAACGGAACCGTTGCACTGTGCGACGAAATGGGGTGTTTCCCGGACATGGCAATTTTATGAGCGATTATTATAGGAAATTTTGCGCTGATTTCGAATTTACCCCACGTTCATACACACAAAATACACTATTCACGTTTCTGGTTTATTATTTTAAATAATGACCTTTGGAATCGAGCGTGAAAAAAAAAGTAGCCCCCCCTTCAAAATTTGATGGTTTACGTTTTAAGGCATGTAGAATCCGAAAATCGAATAAAAAGATTTCTGTCCGCCCGCCGCACAGAACTTTTCTTAGTTACTGTCGTGGTATCCTCCCAGAACCACTCCCTGTAAACTTAAGATCTCGCAAATAAACTCAGAAGTGGGGACGGAAGACGCAGGAGAACCGAGGAACCTAGTGGGGATCCCCACCATCCTCCACAAGCTGAAGGATGGAGGGAGATAGCCCTCGGGGCTATAAAAACTCGCCTCCTTCGCCTTTCTAGACATTCTACGCTCTCCTCTAGTCGCTGACTACTCTCTAACCTCGCTCCTCATCTCTCTCCTTCCCTAAAAGATCCAGGACTTGGTGACAGCCTCTGTGTTGGAACCGAACTGGGCATAACCTAGCGCCTCTAGTAGTGAATGTGCGCAAACAATACATTCACTACAGTTACCACGAACTAAAATTGATGAAATTTGGTTTGTAGGTCCCGTTTGGGGTCTAGTTGGTCCGCAAAGCTCGGCGTTACTGTCAGTCACCTTTAAGGGGTTCAAAATAGGAGTTGAAATTTTCAGTTAGCTCGAAAACTTTCGATGAAAGGGTACAGTTTTTTTCGTTTTCAAACTGATCTTGAAGTAAAGCAGTTTTTGAGACCACCCGGAGCACTGTACGCCCAGCCGTTCGTTTGCACCGAAAAGCTTCGTCAACACGATCGTGAATCAAATGGTATAAATCCGGCCCAGATATCATCACTAGGGAGCACCTGATTATAATCACGGATGGCTGTATGAAGTCGAGTTGGTGGTTATGTGATATTATTTCATTTGAAAAATGATGGATCTTTTGGATTTTGTTGATAGGTACCTACTTTTGCAACTTGAACAAACGTTGAAGTATTATTGGTGGGTAAATTATTACACAACGGTAAATTATTACACAATGGTTTATTATACTATCTACGCAGAAGGGGCACCTATACAGGTAAATTATTACACAACGGTTTATTATTTGCCTTATGTTTCATGAATAACTACAAATAATTAATTATTGAATTATTGAATCCCACGCATTTTTATGAAACTCCCCTCCAGGAAAGCCCTAAATCGAGTACTGGAGCCGGCCACGGAATTAGGCTCGAGGATATTGACCAGAGAAACGGTGACCTACGCAGAAGGGGCATTTATACAGGTAAATAACAAACCTTTGTGTAATAATTTCCAGCGTTTTTTCCTGCAAACAACCACCGAAAAACACGGTTTTCAACGTGCTTAGCAAAATACAGCCCAAAAAAGGGTAGGTATATTAACATGGGGGATAAATATTCGAAATCAGCGCAAAAATGTCCTACAAGAATCGCTCACAACATTGCCATGTCCGAGAAAAACCCCACTTCGCCCCACTGTGCGTCGCAATTTCACGGTCGAAAGGGTAAATTTTATATTGTTCCCCCGGTTGAAACCGATCTAATCTTTTAATTTACATACATCTCGATTATTCAAAACAAAAATTTACTCTGGGACATGGAAAAAAATTACCTGACCAATCAGCACAAAATATTGTTCTAAAAACGGACATATTAACATTGAGGTACCTAAATTTCAGAAAACAGTACCGTAATACATTTTTCAAAATCTATACTCCAGGAATTTTTTAGAAACCTTCCGGGCCTCACTTCTGATGACAGTGCAAGAAAAAAGGTTATTTCGAGGGCTGCTGAAACGCAACCTCGTATGTAAAAAATATCGATTTTTCTATTTTAAAATATTAGTGTTAATTTTTCATCAAGGTTATTCATCTGAATGAAAGGCCAAATCCTGAAATGAGCGTAATACAACTCTGGAAATGTGTGGGGGGTTCATCTTATAATAGAAAATTCAATTTTATTTTCAATGGTGCAATCAGATTTTATTTTTGAGCGAAAAATAAGGCAACGTGGGCGTTTTAATGACGAAAATCCCGAAATCGGAGAAAAAAAATTCCATTCTCAAAAATACTCCAGAAAAAGGTTTAAACAAAATTTCTATGTGACGCTTTTTGATTGAAATTAGTAGCTGAACCAAACTCTAAAGTTAATGTATATATTGTATAATCGTAGTTAATTATACATGTTACTTGTGATATGTCAGACGACATCTGACCTTTGCTATGAGATGACAAATTCAAAATTTCGCCAAAATATTCTAAATACCAAACGATCGGATGAGTTCGCCGGACAACTTTCAAAAATTAAAAGTGGGTCAAATTTTACTTGTTGTGGGTCAAAAATAACTTGAAAATCGGTTACAATTTCAAAAAAAAATCACCAAAAATTGATAAGTATCATACGTGTTCAGTGACTGCCGACTTTCCTTTTTAGGTATGTTTTTAGGTATTTAAATACCTAATTAAACAAATATTGGCAATACAAGTTAAGAAAGATCATCACCTAACACCTGTAGACCAAATAAAACCAGGCCCATCTCTGAGGGACAAATTGCTGATGAACAATCTTCTTGTGACAGGCAATTAATTGTACCATAATTTTGAAATGACCCAAAACTATTCTTTGAACCACTAAGGGGAAAGCTGCTCATCTTTGAACTTATCTCAATAACCAATCTATCAATATGATGAAATCAATACGAATTCAATATTGTTATTTTATCTTACTGAAAGTAAAAAATGTATCCAACAATCACCTACCAGTAGGTACGAGGACATCAATATCTCGAAGATCATGAATGTAATGTATACCAATAACTCACGTTAATTATTTATTTATAATTAAATTATGAAATTAATATTTTCTTTGGCATTTTTGGCTCTTTTTGTGGGTTTTTTATATTGGTCAATTTTGATTTTTTGTTTGATATTTTTTGTTTAACGTGGTTTTTAAGATAAATATAATACTTGATTGATATGGGACTTGCTTTTATAATATTGATAGATAACGTTCAGGTGGTTATGTTTATTTTTAATGTTTTTATTATTTCTTTGTCGAGAACATTATATTTGTTTTTGTGTTATTTATAAATAACGACAAATCTTACAATTATTGAACTAACGAAGTTAGTTCAATAATGTTAGCTTCTTAGCTCACACTAAACCAATATTTTAAAATGTGAAAATCCTCGATTTTCAAAGGTTATTGGAAATGAGCAACATAAAACAGATTTTGAAGAAGCAACTATGTAAATTCCCCCAACATGAAGTAGGTACTAGGTTATAGATTAATAAATATTCAACTGTCCCGTATTTTCGTACAACAGCAGCTCAAAATTCCTTCATCTACAAAGGTCTCTCTCCTTACAATAAATTGCCTTACGGTGTTAAAAAAAATTACTGGAACAACCAGAAAAATCAAATACTATAATAAAAAATTACTTTTTTTCAAAATATAATTAGTCCATCTAGAGACTCTGATATGTTCTATATAGCAATATTATAACTGTACTATTTCTGATATGAGTTGGTATGGCCATACCGGTTTTTCCACGATATTCCTATGTTATTTTTCTACAAAACTGTTTTTATTTTTTCGTATTTACCAACCTATATTGCAGCTTGAAATAAGATCAATTACAAGAGCGATTCATCTCCCTACCTCTTATAGGGGATTAATTTCAGACTGTATTTTTCTGCAATTTTAGTATTAATTTTCTGTTTTTTTTGTGGAAATAAAGGTTATTTTCATTTTCATTTCATTTCAGTTACCTGTCCCGTATGTCGTAGACGCCGTTGACCGGTGGCCCAGTCCCGAAAAAGGCGGCCAACTCCCGTGCGGACTTGTAAACGGAAATCAGCCAAAACTGAGCGGCGTAGTCGAAACCGGACGGCGGCGCCTCGGGCGTCAGCGGCGGGTAAGTCTCGACGGCGAGTCCGTGGAAGACGACGGGCGCCAGCTTGGCCCGACGCTCGACGGACAGCCCGACCCACGAGTTGGACAGCGGCTCGCGCGGTGGGCGGGCGCAGGACGCGACGGCACTCGCGACGAGAGACGCGACGACAAGCGCGACGGCGACCGAGAGTCTCATGTCGGGCGGGCGGAACCTGACTGAGGGGCCGACAGGAGAGACCCACCGAGGGCTGAGAGGCCCAAGCGCGCACCCTCTGAGACCGCCCGCCCCCGCCGCGGCCTCCTTCAATCATTCATTGCGCCTATTTATCTACGGGTGGGGGGGAAAGGGGGGGACTGACTACTTCATCCATCCAAACCTGAATAAACCGACTTCCACAATCTCATTTTTAGACTCAATTTCCACGTCCCTCAAAGGACATTCGGAAAATTAGGATAATCAATTGGTGTCCACAAAAAAGAAAAATTTTCCAGACTTTGAACCACAGCAATTGAGTGGTCCATCCAGACCTGGATAAACCAACATCATTTACTTCATCCTCCAGGTCATTATCTGTCCCTCCTCCTCCATACTTCTACTTCAGTGCTCCTCCTACTTCAGTCGACTTGTTCATTATCTGTGGGTATACTGCTTAATGCTTCCCCTTACTACTTCATCCCTCCCCTTTCTACTACTCTCAATTCTGTCACTGGCTACTCCTTCATACAACCACCTACTACTTCATCTTCCTCCGTCTCCTCCTTCACACCTCCACCCACATCCTCTTAATACTTCCTCCTTACTCATTCTTACTTTTTTCAGCTCCTTCCTCTTCTGTCGCTGTCTCCTCCTTCATACTTCACTCCTACTACCTCTTTTGTCACTGTCTCCTCCTTCATACTTCCCTCCTACTACCTCTTCTGCCACTGTCTACTCCTTCATACAACCACCTACTACTTCATCTATCTCCATCTCCCCCTTCATAGTTCCTCCCACATCCTCATACTGTGGAATAATAGTTGACACCTCCACTTTATATTATTATCATTGTGCTGTTTGATCTTATGAACGTACCTTTTCAATAACTTCTTCGTCTTTTCATTTTCATAATTATTCATACGTGCAATTTCGAATAAAGCCTTTAATAATGTTCCTTTAAACTAAAAGGTTTACTTCATAATAATTTATTCAGTTCGAAATTACACGTATGAATAATTATGAAAAGACGTAGAAGTTATTGAAAAGCTACGTTCATAAAATCAAACAGCACAATGATAATAATATAAAGTGGAGGTGTCAACTATTATTCCACACATACTTCCTGTTCTTTCCGTGTCTACTCTTCATACTTCCTCCTACTACTCATTCTTTCTCTTTTTCAACTCCTTCATACTTCCTCTTCTGTCACTGTCTACTCCTTCCTAATCCCTCCTACTTCCTCTTCTGTCACTGTCTACTCCTTCCTAATTCCTCCTACTTCCTCTTCTGTCACTGTCTACTCCTTCCTAATTCCTCCTACTTCCTCTTCTGTCACTGTCTACTCCTTCCTAATTCCTCCTACTTCCTCTTCTGTCACTGTCTACTCCTTCATAATTCCTCCTACTACCTCTTTTGTCACTGGCTACTCCTTCATACTTCCTCCCACACCTAATTCCTCCTACTTCCTCTTCTGTCACTGTCTACTCCTTCCTAATTCCTCCTACTTCCTCTTCTGTCACTGTCTACTCCTTCATAATTCCTCCTACTACCTCTTTTGTCACTGGCTACTCCTTCATACTTCCTCCCACACCCTCATACTTCCTCTTATTTCTGTGTCTACTCTTCATACTTCCTCAAACTACTCATTCTTTCTCTTTTTCAACTCCTTCATACTCCCTCTTCTGTCACTGGCTATTTCTTCATACTTCCTCCTACTACCTCTTCCATCACTGTCTATCCCTCCATACAACTATCTAATAATTCATCTATCTTTGTCTCCTCCTTCTCACCTCCTCCCACATTCCCTTACACTTTCTCACCTGTCACTGCCCTTCATACTTCATCTTCTGTCACTGCACTGTCTACTCCTTCCTACTTCCTCATCTGTCACTGTCTACTCCTTCATACTTCCTCCTCTGCCACTAACTACTCCTTCATACTTTCTCCTACTACCTCTTTTGTCACTGGCTACTCCTTCATACAACCACCTACTACTTCATCTATCTCCGTCTCCCCCTTCATACTTCCTCCCACATCCTCATACTTCCTCTTATTTCTGTGGCTACTCTTCATACTTCCTCAAACTACTCATTCTTTCTCTTTTTCAACTCCTTCATACTTCCTCTTCTGTCACTGTCTACTCCTTCATACTTCATCTTCTGTCACTGTCTACTCCTTCACACTTCCTCTTCTGTCACTTTCCACTCCTTCATACTTCATCTTCTGTCACTGTCTACTCCTTCATACTTCATCTTCTGTCACTTTCCACTCCTTCATTCTTCCTCCATCTAACTCCTTACACTGTCTACTCCTTCACACAACCACCTACTGCTTCGTCATTCTTTGTCTAGTCCTTCACACCTCCTCCCACATCCCAAAAACAGGTCCTCTTCTTTCTCTCTTCACTCCTTCATACTTCCTCCTACTACCTCTTCCATCACTCTCTATCCCTCCATACAACTATCTAATAATTCATCTATCTTTGTCTCCTCCTTCTCACCTCCTCCCACATTCCCTTACACTTTCTCACCTGTCACTGCCTACTCCTTCATACTTCCTCCTACTACCTTTTCTGTCACAGTTTATTTCTTCATACTTCCACCCACTACTTCATCTATCTATGTCTCCTCCTTCATACTTAGTTCCACATCCTCTTAATACTTCCTCCTACTACTCGTTCTTTCTCTTCCAACTCCTTCATACTTCCTCTTCTTTCTCTTCCTACTCCTTCGAAACAACTTCCTACGTACAGTAAACAAGAGCAAAAAATGTTTACGTCATCAATCCAAAAAGATGCCCCCCCCCCCCTCCCAAAAACCTGTTGTGAAATTCACCCGCAGAAACCTGTTCCTTACCCCTCCTTGGATGTGAGTATAGAAACCTGCTCTCTACCCGCTGTTGTATGTGCACACAGAAACCTGTTCCTTCCCCATCTGTTTGACATGCAGGTATATAGAAGAGCTTGGGGACAAACCGCTAATCATGAAAAAAATATTTCAAGGTATGCGGCGGGGAACAGATTTCTATAGGCATATCCAACAGACGGGGGAAGGAACAGGTTTCTACTTACATGTCAAACAGTGAGTGTCGTGAGTCCCTCCCGGGAACACTCCACTACAACCTTAAAGCTCTCACCAATATTCCTATGTAAAAATTACCTTCCGCTAATAAACATCTGAGTGGGGAGACAGGCAACAGAATCCAGGGGACACAACCTGGGCCCCCCCCAAAACTCCCAACAGGGGAGTTGGAGGGAGAGGCCTCCAGTTCCTATATAACCCTGGATCCTGGGGCTTTAGCTTCATTCGACACTTCCTCTAACCAGCTCTCTCTTCTCTCTCTACCTTCCTCCTCCCAGATGCCTGGTGGTATCCGCCGCTCTGGGAATTCACCTCCTACCTTCTCCTCTTGTCTACATCGGTGGATATCCGCCGCCTAGACAAGCACCTTCCTTCCTTCACCCACATCGGTGGATTACCGCCGCCTGGGTGAATTTCCTTCCTCTCGCCTACATCGGTGGATTACCGCCGCCTAGACGAGATTCCTTCCTTCACTCACATCGGTGGATTACCGCCGCCTGGGTGAATTTCCTTCCTCTCACCTACATCGGTGGATTACCGCCGCCTAGGTGAAATTCCCTCGCTCTCATCTATTCACTCCTTCACGCCACCGTGATGATAAATTTAAATTCATCACAGTGGTGAACCCGACGTTCATCCAACCTTCTACCCTTCCTCCCTTCTTACCACCTCATGTGTCGCCCCCAGTCTAGTTCGGTGTCCCGCATTTTAAATTCACATTTAAAATAGTCAGTTTAAATTCGCAATTTTGGCCCACCCGCATCCGCTCGAACAACTCTCAACTCTCCGCTGCAACCACCTCCGCTGCCGCAAATTGCGAATTTTAAAATTCAAAACTTCACCCAATTTGAATTTTGTTTCCAGACACCTCCACTATGGACCCGAACTCGCCGTCACCGCCGCTCCTCCGGCCGTCCCTGCTGCAGCCGCCGACCGCTGCGACATCTGACGCAACCGACAACCCCTTCACAAGCCTCTCATCACCCGGCTCCACCGCATCCGCCGCCGCCGCTGCCGCCGCCGCTGCAGCTGCCGCACACGCCGCCGCCGACATCACGACGGCCTCGGCGTCATTCCCGCTGTCACTGCCCCCCTTCTACACGCACGACCCCGCACTCTGGTTCTTCCAGGTCGACGCTGCGTTTTCTGCCGCCAACATCCGCAGCCAGCGTACCCGCTACTCCCGCATCATCTCCCTGTTACCATATGAGATCCTCCTGCAGACATCTGACATCTCCCCCGACGCCACGGCCGCCTACGACGACCTCCGCAGCCGCCTCATCAACTTATACCAGCCCTCCAAGATCGCACGTATCGCAGCGCTATCCCAGCCCCAACATCTCGGCGCTTTGAAGCCCTCCCACCTGTACCGTCGCCTACGTCATCAGCTACACGACATCGTGACGGCCGACATCGCTCGGACGTTCTGGCTGCGAGCCCTTCCCCACCCCATCCAGATGGCGCTCGCCAACCACCTCGACGGACCGGACGAGCCGCTACTCCGTTTGGCCGACACGGTCTACGACCTCGCCGCGGCCGCCAGCGTCACGGAGGTCGCCGCACCCCGCTTCCCCACCCCACGCAGGGACCGATCGCCGTCTGAAGAGCGCCGCCGGCCCCCCTCCCTCCACCGGCGCCGCTCCCTCTCCGTCGATCGCCGGCCGACCCCCTCCTCCGACCACCGACGCCAGCGCTCGGCCGACCGCCGCACCGTCTCCCCCGCCCAGCAACAGAGGGGGAGGTCCCCAAAAACGGCGCCCCACTCCAACTCCACGCGCCCCACCAGGACCTACCTCCCGGCGGACCCCCCCCACCGATGTTTCTACCATGTGAACTTCGGTGGGGAGGCCCGCAAATGCCAGCCCCCCTGCTCCTACTCCTCCAAGCAGGGAAACGCGGACGCCCGCCGGTAAATCCGGCGGGCCCCCCTCCTCGCCAACACGGGGGGGACATCCACCAACCCCTCCCCGCCCGCATTCACACCACCTCCACCTCGCCTCGCTACCCCTCCTACGCCGCCGCCACGGCTGCCAACCTCCCGGCCGCATCTGACGGCGCCGCTAAACACCCCACCTCTCCATCAACTGCTCCCCCACCCCGAGTCAACCCCCCCAAGCCCGCCTCCAGGGCTGCCAACCTTCCGGCCGCCACTAGCGCCGCCACTCCCGTTCCCCCACCCCGGAACGGCCCCTCCAAGCCCGCCTCCAGGGCAGCCAACCCTCCGGCCGCCACCAGCGCCGCCGCTACCGTTCCCCCACCCCGGAACGGCCCCTCCAAGCCCGCCTCCAGGGCAGCCAACCCTCCGGCCGCCACTAGCGCCGCCGCTACCGTTCCCCCACCACGGATCGGCCCCTCCAACCCCGCCCCCAAGACGACCACCCCTCCGGCCGCCACTCGCGCCGCCACTACCGTTCCCCCTCCCCGGAACGGCAAAAAACCACCCCGCGTCTCCTTCGCGGGGGACCAACCACCGCCATCGCACCCGCCCATCACCTCGGACGAACCAAGCCCCCCCCCTCCGACGGACACCAACACCTCGCCAATTTTACCTCACTCCGCCCCAGCTCATCAACGCCTGTTCCTGAAATGTTCAAAGACCCACGTCCCCTTCCTCGTCGACACAGGGGCGGCGCTCTCTATCTTCCCCAATAATATTCTCCGGCGACAGGCGCGTTGTTACCGGCAACTCCTCTACGCCGCCAACGGTACTACCATCCCCTCGTACGGGACGTACCGCTCATCAATTCATATGAGCGGGCTCGCGTACGAGTGGGAATTTACCGTGGCGGACGTAGAGAAAGCTATCCTGGGGGCCGATTTCCTCGCATATTTCGGCCTCCAGGTAGACGTCCGTAACGCGCGCCTGCTCGACCCCTCCACCCAGAAACCCATCCCCGGGTTCATTCATGCAGTGGATCGGCCCCCGTCCCAGTTTGAACAACTCCTCCTCAACTACAAACCCCAGCGCCGCCCCTCAGCCCACATCTCACAGACCCAGCACTTCATAGAAACCTCTGGCCCCCCAATATCCGCGAAAGCACGACGCCTCCACCCCCTCCAACTCTCACAGGCCCGCAAACATTTTGATCTCCTCATCGAAGACGGCATTATCCGTCCCTCCAAATCCCCGTGGGCTTCTCCACTACATATTGTGCAGAAGCCTAACGGGGATATCCGCCCATGCGGCGACTACCGCCGCCTCAATGCCCGTACAACCCCAGACCTTTACAACGTCCCGCATCTCAGGGATTTCTCTTCCCACCTGCACAACACAACCATCTTTTCTACACTCGACATCTCCCGTGCCTTCCATCACATTCACATCTACCCCCCTGACGTTCCTAAAACAGCTATCATCACCCCTTTCGGCCTGTTCGAGTATATCAAAATGGGTTTCGGCCTCCGTAACGCTGCCCAAACATGGCAGCGTTACATGGACAACATACTACGAGGCCTACCCTTCGTCTTCTGTTTTTTGGACGACGTACTGATCGCTTCCCGAGACCCAACCGAACACCTCGCACACCTGACACAAGTACTTGACATCTTCGCCGCCGAGGGCCTCACCATTAACACTCCGAAGTGCGTCCTCGCCCAGCCCTCCGTCCGCTGCCTCGGCCACCAGGTTTCGTCCGAAGGAATAAAACCCCTACCGGACAAAGTTCACACCCTCACCGATTTCCCACGACCCAACACTGTCTCAGAACTCCGCCGTTTCCTGGGTATGTTGAACTTTTACCGTAGACACATCAAACACGCGGCACAACACCAACAACCACTCATACACGCTATCCCACAACCGGCTAAGAAAAACGATAAACGCCCCATTTCCTGGACCCCCGCCCTCACTACCGCCTTCCAACAATGCAAACAGGACCTAGTTGACGCCGCTCTATTGGCCCATCCCGATCCCCATGCCCCCCTCTCCATCACCACAGATGCGTCCGACTGGGCCATCGGGGCAGTACTCCACCAACACACCGGCGCCACCCCCCAACCTCTCGGCTTTTTCTCCAAAACTCTGTCCCCCACACAAAAAAATTACTCCACCTTTGACAGAGAACTCCTCGCCATCCACGAAGCCATCAAACACTTTCGTGACTTCGTGGAGGGCAGGCAGTTCTCTGTCATAACCGACCACAAGCCCCTCACCCACGCCCTCCTCCAAAACCGAAAATCAGCCTCCCCCCGTCGCCTCCGGCAACTCGAATTTATCGGACAATTCACGTCCGATATTTGTTATTTGCCGGGGGCCGACAACTGCGTCGCCGACGCACTCTCCCGCCCCACCCCTGCGCCGGTGGCGGAGTTACTGCCCTTCCCTTCCCCGCAAACCCTCAAAAACCATCAAACTCCTACCTCCGATCCCGCTCTTTCCCATCTCATCTCCGCCTCAAAATTGGAGCAGCTGCCTCCCCTAGATCTCTGGTGCGACGTATCGGCCGACACACCGCGCCCGTACGTCCCACCGGAGCTGAGGAGGCAGTTGTTCCTACACTACCACTCCCTCCATCATCCCGGCATTCGGGCGAGCCGGGACCTCATCAAAACGCGGTACTTCTGGCCCCATATGAACACGGATATACGTACCTGGGTTCTAGGGTGCCAGAAGTGCCAGCAATTCAAGGTCTCGGCTCACCCCCATGTACCTCCTCAACCTATCCCCGATTCTCTCCCGTGGGAACACGTCCACATGGATCTGGTCGGCCCTCTTCCCCCCTCCGAGGGGAAGAGGTATTGCCTCACCATGATCGACCGTGCGACAAATTGGGTAGAGTGTATCCCACTCGCCCACATTACCGCGGACGCCGTCGCCGCGGCCTTCCTCAATCAATGGATCAGCCGCTACGGTTGTCCGCGGACACTCACGGTCGATCAGGGGAGGCAATTTGAATCAGCCCACTTTGCCGACCTGCTCCGTTCCCTCGGGATTCAGAAAATCCGCACCACTCCTTATCACCCCCAATCCAACGGGAAAATAGAGCGGTGGCACTCGGTCCTCAAGCAAGCCATCTCCACATCAGCCACTTCCCCTTCATGGACCAAAACCCTCCCCTACGTTCTACTTAGCCTCCGCACTTCCGCCCGTCCTTCAGACAACACAAGTCCCGCACAACACGCTTTTCGAGACCCTTTACGTTTGCCAGCCGACATCTTCACCCCACACCCCACCCCGTCAATTAACAGGGAACCACTCCGCACAACAACACCACACAATGACACCACCTATCCCACACGTTTTTACACAGCCACTCACATGTACTTGAAGGAGCCCGGCATCCACAAAACATTCCAACCACTCTACGCCGGGCCCTTCCACGTCATCCGCTCCACAAACACCACGGCTACCCTGTTAATTGACGGGAAGCCCCACACTGTACCCCTCGCCCGATGTAAACCAGCCCCCGTCCTCCCAGACACTTCGCCCCACACCACTCACCCGACCACCCCTACACCACAAACGCCACACATCACCTCCATTTCGCCCACCGGACCCCAACGTCGCCACCCACCTCCGCGACGTCCCGGGTACCGGCTCCCACCGGCTCTTCCCCTTCACCACCGGACCGGCAGTGAAGGGGCCCCTCTGTCAGTCTTCACTAACGTGAAGACTGTTAGAGGGAGTCGCCTCTCTCACCCCATCACCTCACCACCATTACACACTCACCACATTACACTGCACACTTTCCACACCCAGGGAACAGCGGATTTCACAACCCCGCTCCAATCTGCCTCCCCTGAAACCGTACCAAAAAATTGTACATACCTGTAAATACCTATGCACACCTGTAAATACTACTTGTAAATACCTTGCACCTGTAAATATCTAGCTATCTATCTGGCTATCACCCCTCTTATCATCATCATCGAACTCATCACCTTTGTAAATATTGTCACTTCACCAAATTTTTCATCACACCCTCCTTGTACATATGTTTCCCATCATCAAATTTCGTCTACTTACATCTACTTACATCTACTTATGTCTTACTTCTACTTATGTCTTACATCTCCTTACATCTACTTACATCTACTTACATCTACTTATCTACTTATGTCACCTTATGTCTACTTATGTCAACTTATGCCTACTTATTCTACTACTTGTATATCACCCTAGATTTAAGACACCTCCGGTCACTCTTCTGCCTTCAGCACTGCAATTGTTTGTTTCAGCCTTCAGCTCCTGTACCCTTGCGCCTTCAGCTTCCCCTTTTTGTTTCCGCAGCCCTCAGCCACTGTCAACTTGAGCCTTCAGCTACCTCAAACATTGGTTCGAACTGGGGGGACCTCTGTCGTGAGTCCCTCCCGGGAACACTCCACTACAACCTTAAAGCTCTCACCAATATTCCTATGTAAAAATTACCTTCCGCTAATAAACATCTGAGTGGGGAGACAGGCAACAGAATCCAGGGGACACAACCTGGGCCCCCCCCAAAACTCCCAACAGGGGAGTTGGAGGGAGAGGCCTCCAGTTCCTATATAACCCTGGATCCTGGGGCTTTAGCTTCATTCGACACTTCCTCTAACCAGCTCTCTCTTCTCTCTCTACCTTCCTCCTCCCAGATGCCTGGTGGTATCCGCCGCTCTGGGAATTCACCTCCTACCTTCTCCTCTTGTCTACATCGGTGGATATCCGCCGCCTAGACAAGCACCTTCCTTCCTTCACCCACATCGGTGGATTACCGCCGCCTGGGTGAATTTCCTTCCTCTCGCCTACATCGGTGGATTACCGCCGCCTAGACGAGATTCCTTCCTTCACTCACATCGGTGGATTACCGCCGCCTGGGTGAATTTCCTTCCTCTCACCTACATCGGTGGATTACCGCCGCCTAGGTGAAATTCCCTCGCTCTCATCTATTCACTCCTTCACGCCACCGTGATGATAAATTTAAATTCATCACAGTGAGGCATTCTACTTTGGCGGGCTAAATGGATATCGATCCTTTCTGCGGATGACGATGGTTTTTTTCGTGAGTACATTTTGACAGCAGGGTTCGTCTCCTTGGGGGGGGGGGGGGGGGGGGGTACATCTTACAGTAAACAGAAGTAACCGTAAGTACTGGAATTACACCATAAATTTGAACAACCTTTTGCCACCAAACGGTTTTGTTATTCAATCAAAATGGTTTACTGGGTCAAACTACCATCCTTCCCCATTTTTGTTAATTTCAGTAACTTTCTCTCACTCTGGGCCATTTTAGATTTTTTTAAAAAAGAAACACAAATGTTTCAAAGACAAAATATTCGGGCTGTTGAAATGGGCAATGTCTTGGGTCACAATGCTACAACATTTTGGGCGAATTTGGCGTTGTTTTCGTCAATGGTTAGCCGTTTTTGACGACTTTTTACCCACAGCAACTCGAATTTGAACCACAGTTTCTGATGCTTCTGTCATTATTTCGAAAGTAATTTAGCGAATTTTCATAGAAAATGAAGCTATTGCAATGGGTCCAAAATGTTTAGAACATGAGGGGTTAAATTTTTAGGGGGTCAAAAATCTGTAAAAACGTCTGAAATTGCGAACAACTGAAACAAAATCACTGAAAGTCGTAAGGCAGGGCGAGTAAATGCAGAAAAATACAATTTCAGTTGTTTTTCATACAGAATAGGGGTCAAATATGGACTTTCTGGTGTCAAAAATTGGTATTAAGAGCTAAAATCAAACTCAATTTACCTGACGTTGTGTGGGATGGTGATTCACTACAGAAAGAGCGACTATTTCGACGATACAAATATTTTTCTCAAAAATGAGGGGTCAAATTTGACTGAGGGTCAAAAATAGGTAAAAACGGCTAAAATCACGAAAAAATTGTATAATTTTACGAAAAGTGGTATGGTTTCTCGCTATCTCACCTTTTTACACAATAGCACGAATATTTCTTTGAAAATTCGCTCTTATAGCGTTGCTGCTTGAGCAGAACCTTTTTGTTTCAAGTCATCATTCTACCTCCCATAACAGATGGGGATTTTACATCAATTTTTGGTACATCAATTGTAGCCGCTTTTGACACGCAGATGGACCACAGCTTGGTTTTTGGAAATCGCTCATCTTTTCGCTCAATTTCGGAGCCGTCCTTCACCTTGAGGTTCTTCTAAAAAACGACACCGAACCTCCTCTGGACTGTTTTATTGTACGGCACAACGCGCTACGGACTGATCCGAAACACAAATATTTTATTCGAACTGATCTTTCGAGAGTAAAACGAGCCTGGGAGGTAAAAAGACGACAGCGATTCGCTCGCACGCCGCCTTCGTACAGCACATCCCCTCACCTCACCACCACGAAAAATTTATATGAAGAATTCACGTAACATCCGCCCGGAGCAGGAAGAGAACAGAGCGAACGGGTGCATTTTTTATTTCACTCCGAAAGAGGAAAAATTCAGGAGTCGAAATTGGCTGCTGCCACACACACAACTCGCTCGAGTTATCCAGCTGTTTGTTCCACAATCCACACAACAACGTTTCTAATACCACAAAGCTCGTTGTGCAAACGAAATCGCCCGAGATGAAATCGTATAAACAAATTTCGAATTTGATCGACCTGTTACCGAATTTTCAAAGAAAACTAAGCTATTGCAATGAGTCCAAAATTTTCAGAACATAAATTTTTGACATTTTTTTTAAATAAGCAAATCCGTTTCAGAGCATCCTGAATCCATCCCTTGGTTTAAAAAAAAAGATTTATATATATATTTACGTGTCACTCCAGACAATATCTGACCTTGGGTACAAGATCAAAATCCCGAATTTCGGCAAAATGTTCGTACCTACTGCCAAACAAAAGGATGAGTTCGAAGATGAACAATTTTCAAAAATTCTAAGGGGGTCAAATTTGAGTTTTTAGGGGTCAAAAATAGGTAACAGCTAAAACCGCAAACAAATGATATCACAGAATCACTGAAAGTGGTAAAATAACATTTAAGATGTTTTTATACAGAATAGAGGTCAAATTTGGATTTGGGGGGGGGGGGGGGGGGGGTCAAAAATTGGTATTAAAGGCTAGAATCAATATTAATTCACCTAACATTGTGTGGGGCAGTGATTCACGACAGAAAGAGGGATTCTTTCGATGATGAAAATATTTTTCTCAAAAAAGACCGGGTCAAACTTGACTTTATAAGGGTCAAAAATCGGTTAAAAATGACTAAAATTTCGAGAAAAAAATATATAACTTTTCGAAAAGAGGTAAGGGTTGTCGCTGTATCGTCTTTTTACACAATACCACGAATATTTCTTAGAAAATTCACTGTGCACGACTGGAACTTTTTACCCTTGAAATGAGACCCCCTGAAAATCAAAATTTGCTGGCCAACATACGCATGCCCGTGGGTGTGTATTTCTTTTGTTGACACTATTTTTCGAACACTCCTGAGGTCAGATACGGCCTCGAGTGACGTAAACATTTAATATTATGTGCTTATGTACATAGGTACGAATAACATTATTATTAAGATTCCAGACCTGAGTCAGAACACTATAAAATGGATTTTCCTGGTGAGTTTCAAAATGTTGAATCTAATGCAATACGTAGCTCAATTTTCTTCAAGAATTTGCTAAAAACGATGGCAGGTATATTAAAACTATTTTGCTTTTCCACGCAGACTTCTTATTCACCAGTTTCAAATCATAGGAACTACATCATTATCATGAATTTTGCCTCGACTGCAAAAATAACGGTTGGGTGATCTGCATCAAATTTAAATTGTTAATATCGAACAAATTATTTTGTTACGATATTTCCAATATTGAATGAATATAACGAGGAATACCCATGGTTCTGGAATTACCGTTTTTTTCCCCAAATAATGGTACTGTTTGTGAGGTGTGTTGATGAGAAAAATCGAATCGGTTCGCCGGAATAACAAAATTTGTTTAGTTTCCAAGATTATGAGAAAAGCGGCAATGACGTCATACAGGGAAAATATCGACAATCTGAAAAAAATATCAATTTTTTTTCAATATCGATGTACAATATCGTTACAATATCGATACTGTAACGTCCCTAGGTCTAGCCAACCCATGACTGACCCGAAATCACCTTTCAGGCGTCAGAATGAAAGGTTGAGGTCAGGTTATTTCCTCGTGATGTTAGCATATCTGAGCGAGGACCCGGCTGCAGGTAATTGGTTGCTTTGCATAACAAAGATCCTATCACCTGATGCGGTGAGGGATCCAATCGATAGGTAATTATTAGAGGATGCAGATTTAGGACTGTCCGCTGCACTGCGGTGAGTGGCCCCACGTCCAGGGTTCGCCAAATTGAAATTCGCTTAATCAGATTCAATTTGAGCCTTCGCTTGATTTGGATTACAGAAATATGAGGCAATTATCAACTGTCAACAAAGGTTGGGATCAAAAGAACCAGGTCAGAATCAGCGAGTTACGCTGTGTGGTAACGTAACCATACAGTCGCCCAAGTCAAACGGCAAAGACACCAAAGCAACGAAGTGAATAATAATCTACCGAACTGCGTATAGGTAATAATGTATCCCAAATAAGAGTAATATGAGACTGCAACGGTTTCTGAAGTGAGCTCAACTTTTGGAAGCCAGAAAACCGCGAAATTGTGGCACCTTTCTCAGTGTTTGGCTTGTAATATCTAATTGGTGCATCTTACAGAAAATTTCTCTCAGTCCATCAGAATAGAACAGCATTAGGTACATTCTGCGTCGAACGACTTCCTTAAACATTAAATTTCATTCAGAGGTTTGGTCGGAACCGGAAGTCAAAAACAGGATAATTTTCCCATTTTGACTGTGAATTTTTGCTCGGTTTTGCTCAGTTTCGCACGCCTGGAACTGAGGAATGGCTTTCAAAATTAAACAAGTCATATATCTGAAGTTGTAGGCCATAAAATTCTGCGTTCAGAGTGACTCTATTTTTATTAAAAATTCCATTTAAAATTTTGTTTGTTGTACATTCAAATTGAATATTTCGATACAAATAGGGGTGCTACGAATGCAGAACTGCTGGTTATATAACACTTTTGAATGACAGTGTTCGGCGAATTAAAAAAAATGAAGCCATTGCAATGGGTGCAACATTTACAGAACATGAATTTTTTAAATTTTTTATAAGCAAATCCGTTTCAGAGCACACTGAATTCAACCCTAGATTTTAACGAAAATGTACATGTATATATTTTTTTATGTGACTCAGGTTTTGTTAAGGATCGGTCAAACAAACAAAACCTGAGTCACCATTCACCCAAAGGTCGAAATCTCTAAACCATATATTTTTATGTATCTGTATATATATTTATTTATGTGTGCCAGACGATATCTGACCTTGGGTACATGAAATTATTCTAAATTTAGCCAAAATGTTCGTATTTCCAAACAAAGGGATGATTTGGAAGATCAGCGATTTTCAAAAGTTCTAAGGGGGTCAAATTTGAGTTCTTGGAGAGAGGGGGGGGGGGGGGGTCAAAAATCTGTAAAAATTGCTAAAATCATGAAAAAAATGATGTAGTTTCACCAAAAGTGGTATGGTTTCGCGCCGTATCATCTTTGTACACAATTTCATGAATATTTCTTTGAAAATTCGCTCTTATAGCCATGTTCAGTTACAGGCTTGTGAAACTGAGCATAACACACTTTACAGTCAAAACCGAAAAATTTTTTGTGTTTTTGACTGCCGATTCCGATCAAACGACTGAACCAAATTCAATATTTAAGAAAATCATTCGACGCAGAATTTAATGCTTTTTCAATTTTGGTGCGAGTGAAATTTTCTGTAAGATGCATCATTTAGTAAGCCAATAACTGAAAATACTGCCAAAATTTGGCGGTGTTTCGGCTCCCAAAAGTTAAGCTCCCCTCAGAAACCGTCGTTAACTCCTATGTATTAGTTACCCCTATTTGGGATGTCCGAAGTGGCTTTAAATCATTTCCAGCTTTACAAGATTATTTGCAGGCAAAAGTCTGATTTGCCTGGGCTACTCATGACGTCATGCTGCATGAATGGAACTTCTATCTCACAACGAATTCTGTCAACCCTGATCCCATCGGGCCGCCTGGAACAGGCCTAACAGAACATTTTTTGGTGAACTTGCGTGATTCCCTATCCATGTAAACTTTAGTAAGGTCTTTAGGGGTTCGGTGGCATCAACTAGGATTTTTCTCTCGCACGTCCGCATGGAAAAAGATATGGAAAATACTTTGTTTACCTCCTTATCTTCTAAGACCAGCAAATGTGGATCCCAGGAGACCATCCACCGAGAAAAGGTGGGACGAGAACATTAAGGACCATCTCAGCTCCATTTCGATTCCAACCCACATTTTTTCCCCTCTTTTCCCCTCCCGTCCCATTATTTTATTTTCTATTCTTTCCATGACGTTTATTCTATGTTTTCATTGTATCATCCCAAAGTGTTTGGTAACGTGAGGCCCCAGAAAGGTCTGGTGTAACCGAGTAAGGAGTATTAAATAACCTACACTAAGCGAGGACTACTTGTGAAAACGCGTACCCGTTCGGAGGGTCCGCTTTCTCCTTCGCAAGGGAAGGCTGGGTCTGAAATTGGACGATTTTTAGCGAGTTTTCCTAGGAAAAAAGTCTGCCAAGTTGGATGGGCAGTACAGCGTCCTCACTTATTATAACATATGGACGTGTAGAATCAGTTGGTAAAAAACGCTGCAAATCCCTGCACAACGGTTTATTATTTTGTATAGAATACCCTCCTGTTACAGATCACAGCTCTATGTATAGATAACCCTTCTATATAATATGATATGTACTATTCTATTATATACATATTATGTAGATCGCAGACCCTCCGTAGGTTAGTACCTAACCCCGTACTCGTTACTAGGTACCTACCTAAATCACTAGTTAAATGTTGCTAAAATAATTCTGCCGATGACAAACAGTACCTAACAAAAAGAAACGCACATAATGAAGTTCTGAAAAGAAATTGTTGATGAGGAGTGAAAAACGCTGCAAATCCCTGCACAACGGTTTATTATTTTGTATAGAATACCCTTCTGTTACAGATCACAGCTCTATGTATAGATAACCCGTCTATATAATATAATATGTACTATTCTATGCATAATTATGTAGATCGCAGACCCTCCGTAGGTTAGTACCTAACCCCGTACTCGTTACTAGGTACCTACCTAAATCACGAGTTAAATGTTGCTAAAATAATTCTGCCGATGACAAACAGTACCTAACAAAAAGAAACACACATAATGAAGTTCTGAAAAGAAATTGTTGATGAGGAGTGAAAAAAGTTGCAAAAGTACCTACCAACAAACTCCAGCCCCTTCTACGTATGTATATGGTATAATGAACCGTTGTGTAATAATTTACCGTTGAGTAATGATTTACCGTAGTAATAATTTACCCATCAATAATACTTCAACGTTTGTTCAAGTTTCACTACCTACCAACAAACTCCAAAAGAGCCATCATTTTTCAAGCGAAATAATATCACAGAACAACCAACTCGACTTCATACTCGGCCAATATAATCAGGTGATCCCTAGCAATGATTGGCCGTATTCACAAATTCCTATTGTGGGCGCGTCTCTGGTTACGAGATTTGGTTTGAATTGTATACAATTTCATTCACACTGGAGTCGAAAATGCCTGTCGGTGCAAACTTCGGGGCCTTACTGTGAACGAACGGCTGGACGTACGATGCTCCGGATGGTCTTAAAAAACTCGCAAGTTCAAGAACTATTTAAAACCGTAAAAATATTTACGTAAAAAAATGGTATAGGCGTTTTGAAAATTTCAACCCCTATTTTGAACCCCTTAGAGATGACTCACAGTAACGTCGATCTTCGAGGACCAACTAGACGCCGAACGGAACCTATAACCCGAATTTCATCAATTTTTTTTCATGGTAACTAAGAAAAGTGGCCCGTACGGCGTACGGCGTACGGCGTACGGTGTACGGCGTACGGCGGACAGACAGAAATATTTTTATTGCAGTTTTGGATTCTACATACCTTGAAACGTAAACCATCAAATTTTGAGGGGGGGTAAGAATTTTTTTTTTCATGCTCGATTCCAATGGTTCATTATTGAAAATAATAAACCAAAAGTTGCAAAAGTACCTACCAACAAACTCCAGCCCCTTCTACGTAGATGGTATACTGAACCGTTGTGTAATAATTTACCGTTGAGTAATGATTTACCGTAGTAATAATTTACCCATCAATAATACTTCAACGTTTGTTCAAGTTTCACTACCTACCAACAAACTCCAAAAGAGCCATCATTTTTCAAGCGAAATAATATCACAGAACAACCAACTCGACTTCATACTCCGCCAATATAATCAGGTGATCCCTACCAATGATTGGCCGTATTCACAAATTTCTATTGTGGGCGCGTCTCTGGTTACGAGATTTGGTTTGAATTGTATACAATTTCATTCACACTGGAGTCGAAAATGCCTGTCGGTGCAAACTTCGGGGCCTTAGTGTGAACGAACGGCTGGACGTACGATGCTCCGGATGGTCTTAAAAAACTCGCAAGTTCAAGAACTATTTAAAACCGCAAAAATATTTACGTAAAAAAATAGTATAGGCGTTTTGAAAATTTCAACCCCTATTTTGAACCCCTTAGAGATGACTCACAGTAACGTCGAGCTTCGAGGACCAACTAGACGCCGAACGGAACCTATAACCCGAATTTCATCAATTTTTTTTCATGGTAACTAAGAAAAGTGGCCCGTACGGCGTACGGCGTACGGCGGACAGACAGAAATATTTTTATTGCAGTTTTGGATTCTACATACCTTGAAACGTAAACCATCAAATTTTGAGGGGGGGTAAGAATTTTTTTTTTCATGCTCGATTCCAATGGTTCATTATTGAAAATAATAAACCAAAAATGATACGTCAAAATGATTGAATAACAATAACTATCTCAGTAATAAATCACCTAACATGCGTAATGGGATCAAAATTTTCAATATTTTTCCAACATTTCATGTTCGCGCATGCGCAGACGCAAGTCTGAAAAGCAAAATGGTGGTGGAAATTTTCATTTTGGAGTACATACATTTTTGGTTTATTATTTTCAATAATGAACCATTGGAATCGAGCATGAAAAAAAAAATTCTTACCCCCCCTCAAAATTTGATGGTTTACGTTTCAAGGCATGTAGAATCCAAAACTGCAATAAAAATATTTCTGTCTGTCCGCCGTACGCCGTACGCCGTACGGGCCACTTTTCTTAGTTACCATGAAAAAAAATTGATGAAATTCGGGTTATAGGTTCCGTTCGGCGTCTAGTTGGTCCTCGAAGCTCGACGTTACTGTGAGTCATCTCTAAGGGGTTCAAAATAGGGGTTGAAATTTTCAAAACGCCTATACCATTTTTTTACGTAAATATTTTTACGGTTTTAAATAGTTCTTGAACTTGCGAGTTTTTTAAGACCATCCGGAGCATCGTACGTCCAGCCGTTCGTTCACAGTAAGGCCCCGAAATTTGCACCGACAGGCATTTTCGACTCCAGTCTGAATGAAATTGTATACAATTCAAACCAAATCTCGTAACCAGAGACGCGCCCACAATAGGAATTTGTGAATACGGCCAATCATTGGTAGGGATCACCTGATTATATTGGCGGAGTATGAAGTCGAGTTGGTTGTTCTGTGATATTATTTAATTTGAAAAATGATGGCTCTTTTGGAGTTTGTTGGTAGGTAGTGAAACTTGAACAAACGTTGAAGTATTATTGATGGGTAAATTATTACTACGGTAAATCATTACTGCCATCGGCAGAATTATTTTAGCAACATTTAACTCGTGATTTAGGTAGGTACCTAGTAACGAGTACGGGGTTAGGTACTAACCTACGGAGGGTCTGCGATCTACATAATTATGCATAGAATAGTACATATTATATTGACGGGTTATCTATACATAGAGCTGTGATCTGTAACAGAAGGGTATTCTATACAAAATAATAAACCGTTGTGCAGGGATTTGCAGCGTTTTTTAAATTCAATCACGGGTTCCCTACCTTCAGCAGTGAGGAAGCAAAAACGTATCTATTAAATTATGTATATATATATATATATATATATATATATATATTTACATCAGTCTATCAAATCGAACTCCAACATATAGTTGCGCTGAATCGGCGTCCACCACAAGGAAATTGTTTTTCTCAATTTTCTTTGTGGGAAATTCTTTTGATTGCTTTAAAGAAGACGTATGTATGATTGAAATGTCGATTTCTGCCCAAAAAACACATATACTTCATGTAACATATACACCAGCCACGTTCCTATCACTTGTACGACCGTACGCAATGACGACGAGTCTGCATCCTCATATACATTGTACACATCGCCGATTAGTTCGCGCCTTTCATGCATTTTGGATAGTTCGGAGGGAGACGTATGGGCGGACTATATTCAAATAGGAGTCGGGTGGAGGGGGAAATAGAAATAACAAATCCTCGTTCTTCGTCATGGAGTGGGAGAAAAATCGGTAAAAAAGGGAATTTACTTAAAAAATTCATGTTATATTACGACTTGACTTTCATTCAATTCCGAGTTGGGTGGAGGGGTAATATCATTAAAAATCGTTGTTCTTTGTCTTGAAGCGTTAAAAAAATAAAAAAATAAATTAAAAAAATAAAAATAAACAATTGTCTTCGAAAATTCATGTTATAATATTACGACTTGACTTTCCATTCGATTCCGAGTTGGGTGGAGGGGGTAATAGCATTAAAAATCGTTGTTCTTTGTCTTGGAGCGTTAAAAAAATAAATAAAAAATAATGAAAAAAATTAAAAAAACAATTGTCTTCGAAAATTCATGTTATAATATTACGACTTGACTTTCCATTCAATTCCGAGTTGGGTGGAGGGGTAATATCATTAAAAATCGTTGTTCTTTGTCTTGAAGCGTTAAAAAAATAAAAAAATGAATTAAAAAAATAAAAATAAACAATTGTCTTCGAAAATTCATGTTATAATATTACGACTTTACTTTCCATTCAATTCCGAGTTGGGTGGAGGGGGTAATAGCATTAAAAATCGTTGTTCTTTGTCTTGAAGCGTTAAAAAAATAAAAAAATAAATTAAAAAAATAAAAATAAACAATTGTCTTCGAAAATTCATGTTATAATATTACGACTTTACTTTCCATTCAATTCCGAGTTGGGTGGAGGGGGTAATAGCATTAAAAATCGTTGTTCTTTGTCTTGAAGCGTTAAAAAAATAAAAAAATAAATTAAAAAAATAAAAATAAACAATTGTCTTCGAAAATTCATGTTATAATATTACGACTTTACTTTCCATTCAATTCCGAGTTGGGTGGAGGGGGTAATAGCATTAAAAATCGTTGTTCTTTGTCTTGAAGCGTTAAAAAAATAAAAAAATAAATTAAAAAAATAAAAATAAACAATTGTCTTCGAAAATTCATGTTATAATATTACGACTTGACTTTCCATTCGATTCCGAGTTGGGTGGAGGGGGTAATAGCATTAAAAATCGTTGTTCTTTGTCTTGGAGCGTTAAAAAAATAAATAAAAAATAATGAAAAAAATTAAAAAAAAATTGTCTTCGAAAATTCATGTTATAATATTACGACTTGACTTTCCATTCAATTCCGAGTTGGGTGGAGGGGTAATATCATTAAAAATCGTTGTTCTTTGTCTTGAAGCGTTAAAAAAATAAAAAAATGAATTAAAAAAATAAAAATAAACAATTGTCTTCGAAAATTCATGTTATAATATTACGACTTGACTTTCCATTCAATTCCGAGTTGGGTGGAGGGGTAATATCATTAAAAATCGTTGTTCTTTGTCTTGAAGCGTTAAAAAAATAAAAAAATAAATTAAAAAAATAAAAATAAACAATTGTCTTCGAAAATTCATGTTATAATATTACGACTTGACTTTCCATTCGATTCCGAGTTGGGTGGAGGGGGTAATAGCATTAAAAATCGTTGTTCTTTGTCTTGGAGCGTTAAAAAAATAAATAAAAAATAATGAAAAAAATTAAAAAAACAATTGTCTTCGAAAATTCATGTTATAATATTACGACTTGACTTTCCATTCAATTCCGAGTTGGGTGGAGGGGTAATATCATTAAAAATCGTTGTTCTTTGTCTTGAAGCGTTAAAAAAATAAAAAAATGAATTAAAAAAATAAAAATAAACAATTGTCTTCGAAAATTCATGTTATAATATTACGACTTTACTTTCCATTCAATTCCGAGTTGGGTGGAGGGGGTAATAACATTAAAAATCGTTGTTCTTTGTCTTGGAGCGTTAAAAAATAAATAAAAAACAATTGTCTTCGAAAATTCATGTTATGTTATTACGACTTGACTCTCCATTCAATTCCGAGTTGGGTGGAGGGGGTAATAGCATTAAAAATCGTTGTTCCTTGTCTTGGAGTGTTAAAAAAAAAAAAATTGTCTTAGAAAATTCATGTTATATTACGACTTGACTTTCATTCAATTCCAAGTTGGATGGAGGGGGTAATAGCATTAAAAATCGTTGTTCTTCGTCTTGGAGCGTTAAAAAAAAAAAAAAAAACAATTGTCTTCGAAAATTCATGTTATGTCATTACGACTTGACTCTCCATTCAATTCCGAGTTGGGTGGAGGGGGTAATAGCATTAAAAATCGTTGTTCCTTGTCTTGGAATGTTAAAAAAATAAAAAATAAAATAAAAAAAATAAAACAATTGTCTTCGAAAATTCATGTTATAATATTACGACTTGACTTTCCATTCAATTCCGAGTTGGGTGGAGGGGTTAATAGCATTAAAAATCGTTGTTCTTTGTCTTGGAGCGTTAAAAAATAAATAAAAAACAATTGTCTTCGAAAATTCATGTTATACTACGACTTGACTTTCATTCAATTCCAAGTTGGGTGGAGGGGGTAATAGCATTAAAAATCGTTGTTCTTTGTCTTGGAGCGTTAAAAAAATAAATAAAAACAATTGTCTTCGAAAATTCATGTTATACTACGACTTGACTTTCATTCAATTCCAAGTTGGGTGGAGGGGGTAATAGCATTAAAAATCGTTGTTCTTTGTCTTGGAGCGTTAAAAAAATAAATAAAAACAATTGTCTTCGAAAATTCATGTTATACTAAGACTTGACTTTCATTCAATTCCAAGTTGGGTGGAGGGGGTAATAGCATTAAAAATCGTTGTTCTTTGTCTTGAGCGTTAAAAAAAAACAATTGTCTTCGAAAATTCATGTTATAATATTACATGCATTTTTTCCGCTCGTTTCAACTAATCTCTTTTTTAACCTACATACAACTTCTGAAATGTACGTACGCAGTCACTATTGTAATCGATTCTAATCGATTATAACCGGTTCTTGTTGAACATGATAAAATGATATAAAAGAAAGAGATAAATCTGCTGAAACATATTTTTTTATTTAAAATTTGAATAATTATTATATTATGGGTAATGAATGATATTCATAATATCAAATACATAGTAGGAAGTGAAAAATCTATGTTACCAATAAATTTTACGCCAATAAATAACCAAAATTAATAATTTACCAATAAACTTTACATTTTTTGGTGTACATATTTTGTACCAACACTTTTATTTTTAACCAGTCTTTGTTCCCCAAAATTTTGCTGCGGTCCTTCAGTTCTTCACATTCGTGTCTTTTGGGCGGTTTCTTATTTTTTATGTGGTTTCTGAAAAAGAGAGGAAAACATTCAAAAAGATTGAATTGAAGACCACAACATCGATTTAACCGATTGTAAACGCACCATTCGGGAAAATATTTTAGTTCACGTAAGGCGAATGCGGAGAATCCATTTTCAGAAATAAAATACAGGTTCTAATAATCTTTTTCGTCTTAATCTGTCTTTTTATTCCTTTTAGTAGGTTTCGTAAAATATAAATTGGAAAACTAAGAAGAATAAGAGATAAACCTTATAAGAAAAAGAATCAGACAAAGTCAAAAATGCTATAAATGTAATCAACCCAAATTTTCATTAAAAAATTATTTAACCATTTTAAAATTCATTTTACTGTTAAGAAACGACTGCCAATTTGGGTGGGCAGTATAGCTTCCTAACTGATTGTAAAATGGACGTAAAGGATTAGTTTATGAAAACGCTGCCAATTATAACACAATGGCTTATTATTCCTTTATCATATATTATCTTTTACTAGCTGCTCTAATAAAATACCCCCCCTGTACCCAAACGGGGAAGGGGGGCTCCGCGAAAAGAGAAAATGTTAATTTTAGAGACCAAAAAATTTTTTTAGCTAACTACAAATAGCTTCCCTAACTTCGGTAGTGAGTAAGCAGAAGCTAAAATTTATTATGAAACAAGATTTTCTAAGGCGCAAAAAACCAGGGGTACTATAATTAGCAAATTAAAAAAAGTAAATACGACAAAGAGCTAGTCCGATACCTGAAGTATTGAGCGACTTCTCGCTTTTGGTCTACAGTCCACGGTACTTTTTCTTGCAATTTCACAACGGGACGAGATGTTGAAGGCTGGGGTTCCACGCTAATTTCATGAGATGGTGGCTGTTCAGTTTCATCCGCCTTGGAAAAATAAATACGATTAGTAAGTACTTTGGAGTTATTATAATCCATAAAAGGCGACTCATTGCCAATCTTTAATTTGTAATTATTGAAATTATAAAATAAGTTTGAGATTAGGTAGTAAAAACGTGGCCAGGAATCTTACATGGTCAGAAAATGCAGAATGCGAAGCTTTAGCTGATTCACGATTGGGAGTATTCTGGAAAAAGATACAAGTTTTAGTAATAGCGTAGGATAGTGTAGAATATTGGACTCCTACGTCGATACACACTCATTTTGAGAAATTATTGGGTAACCTATAACGTTTCGATTTGAGTGTAAAAACTGACATTGAGAATCTTTGTTAATCTTACCGTCTGATTTATTGGTACGGAAGTCTGATTTATTGGTACGGGCTGGATGTCTATGTTTGGGTCACGATCAGGAGTGTTCTGAAAAAAAAAAAAATTAAAGTAATAAAAACGAAAATAATAACATAATAATAGGTTTAAAAAATAAAAATAGTAACAAGCCGAAATTATTTATGAACTTACCATTTGATTTTTAATGCCCATTTTATACTCTTTGGCTCGCTCACTAGACAAGAAACTTTGAGCAGATAAAAAATCTGGAAAAAACACAGAGAGAATACTTTTTTAATCGTGAATCCGGTAGAGTAAGGAGTAGATCAAGTTAGTTAGCGGAGTGACTCTAGCAATTTTTTTCTGGCAATATTGGTAAACTTGATTGCCTTTCACAATTCCATGGAAATTCATGCGGGATCTGACATAATTGAGGGGAAACTACATTTTAATGAAAAAAAAAAGAAAGATTTTCAATCGTTTCTTTTGGTTTATTATTCTGTGAATAATACACCTATGTATTCGCTCAGCAAAAAATTTTTATAACACCCCCTCAAACTTTTTTCTTTTCCGTTTCAAGGTGCATAGATTCCAAAAATGCAATGTCCGTCCGCCGTACGCCGTCCGCCGTACGCCGTCCGCCGTCCGCCGTATCACGTGTACAGGCTTCATTCTCGGTCTAAAAAAATCGTTCTTTCGCACACATGCTCCATTTGGGCCCTAGTTGTGTCCCGAAACTTTTCAGCCCGATCGGAATATACCCAGGGGTGTTATGAGTGAAAATGTGTGTAAAAATAGGTACTTTTTACGTTTTAGCAACATATTGGTAACATGAGCTTCTGAGATATCGTTTTCTATGTTTTTGGGGACGAGAAGACCGAATATGAAGTCGATTTTGACCAAAGAGTGGAAAATTGAGTTCTACCCAATGTTCAGCTCCCAGAATTGATTTTTTATGAGTGAAAAACCTGGGAAATCGTCTGAAATCACCATCAATTTGTAGAATAACACTAGGAAAAGTGTCAACACGTGGATCAAGACGATTAAATGGCACTACCAATGATCAAAGATAGTTTAAAAAAAAAGAGCGTACCTAATTTGTGTTTTGGGGGCCAAAATTAATGGAAACCATCAGAAGTAGCTATTTCGATTATTACGCATGAAAGAAACAATTAATGAACAGCCAACCTTTCTGTAGGTATGTCCAATAGAATAATAAACCCATGTGACAAGGACTTTGCAGCGTTTTTGTATAAAACTCTATTGCTAGAAAAAACTGCTGACCCTGCCACCTTGAAATTTATTCTGGTTATGCAGGAAGGATACATAAACAGAATAAGATCATCAAATTCGTTTAACATGCCGTCGGGGGCGGTAGAAAAATTATCTTGAAATTTCTGCGGTTTTCACTCGTTTCTTTTTGTATAAAACTCTATTGCTAGAAAAAACTGCTGACCCTGCCACCTTGAAATTTATTCTGGTTATGCAGGAAGGATACATAAACAGAATAGGATCATCAAATTCGTTTAACATGCCGTCGGGGGCGGTAGAAAAATTATCTTGAAATTTCTGCGGTTTTCACTCGTTTCTTTTTGTATAAAACTCAATTGCTAGAAAAAACTGCTGAACCTTCCACCTTTTCTGACCAGCAGTTTTTTCTAGCAATAGAGTTTTATAAAAAAAAAAACGAGTGAAAACCGCTGAAATTGTAAGATAATTTTTCTACCGCCCCCGACGGCATGTTAAACGAATTTGATGATTCTATTCTGTTTATGCATCCTTCCTGCATAACCAGAATAAATTTCAAGGTGGCAGGGTCAGCAGTTTTTTCTAGCAATAGAGTTTTATACAAAAAAAACCGAGTGAAAACCGCAGAAATTTCAAGATAATTTTTCTACCGCCCCCGACGGCATGTTAAACGAATTTGATGATCCTATTCTGTTTATGCATCCTTCCTGCATAACCAGAATAAATTTCAAGGTGGCAGGGTCAGCAGTTTTTTCATCTAAATGTAGTTTCCCCTCAATTATGTCAGATCCCACAAGAATTTCCATGGAATTGTGAAAGCGTTGCCGTTCGTTTCAGAGTGGGAGAAAAAATATGGAAAAAAGTAGAGTAGTCTATAAAAATTCCTTTGACATCACCATTGTCTTTTCATTCGATTTCATGTCAGGTGGAGGGGGAAATTGAAATTGACAAATCGTTGCTGTTTGTTTTAGAGTGAGAGAAAAAAAACTGGAAAAAAGTGGAGTACCTAGTCTATGAAAATTCCTCTGACATAGCGCATCTCACTTTTTTCCAGATTTTTCCTCCCACTCTAATACGAACGGCAACATTTTCTCGATTTCCATTTCCCCCACCACCTGACACAAGTCAAATGATAAGACAATGCGCAATCTCAAAGGATTTTTCTTAGACTATACCACATTTTTCCCGATTTTTTCTCCCGCTCTGAGACGAATAACAACAATTTTTATTTTTATTACGTCCCTCAACCCGACTCGGAATTGAATGCATAGACAATGCATAATATAATGTGAATTTTCGAAGTCAATTGGTTTTTTTTTCGATTTTTTTCAATGCTCTAAGTGAGGTGACAGTCTTGGCGATTTCCGAGCTGTTTTTTTCAGCGCTGTTTTGCTGTAAAACATCGCGCGGTTTGGCTGTGAAAAATCGCTGCAGCGGGTACCTGACAGTGTACGCGATTTCCGAGCGGTTTTCTGGGGGTGCGGATTTCTGACTGGAGGGGGAACATTACATTTTCGTCCTCTAGTATTGTTCTCGCATTCAAAGCGACCACGACGATGAGGTCTGCTGCTGCTGCCGCGGCATTTCACCATCAAATGGTGTTATGTATTTGTGCTTTGGAGGCAGAAGGCCTCCTTCCTGGAAGACACCACCCAAGGAGGTACAATGTGCACCCATACCACAGACAGAGGAACCATGAGAAGCGGTTTTCGGTTTTCTACAAAAACATCAGAGAACATCCTGATAAGGGTAACATAAACAAGGGTAACCCTCCACACAACTGATTAGAGTTCCCACTTCCATGGCCGAATCGCAACTGAAAAACAGCTCGGAAATCGCCAACACTGTCGCCAACACAGCTCGGAAATCGCCAACACACAAAAAACAACGATTTTTATTTGTATTACCTCCTCCAACCAACCCGGAATTTAATGAAAAAACAAAGCGTAATTTAACAGGAATTTTCAAAGCCAATTGCCTTTTTTTCCGATTTTTTTTTTTTTTAACGCTCCAAGACAAAGAAGATAGAGTTAAACACTAGTTAATAAGTTAAACATGAGTTAAACACTAGTTAATAAGAATATAGTAGTAATAAAAATAGGAATCATCTAAAGTAAACATAAAATACTTGGTCTACTTACCACCAGTAAAAACAACTTCCACCTCGTATTTTTCCCCATCAATTTTCAATAATTGGGTGATTCCGTCTTCAGACAATCGTCTCAAAATTTCGCATTTGCGACACAAATGCAAAAAATTGTAGTCTACAAAAGACACAACTGCGAAAGACATCACGGAGCACAATCACTATTTCACCTATGAAGAGCAACAACAAAACTGAAAGGAGACACTGGCCTTGTTGTCATTCCACAAAAACAAAATCCTCCGCTTGTACCTTAACCTTCCCGCGCAAAGGGTCTTATTTCCATTTTTCCCTCCACCCGACTCGGAATAGAAACCAAAGACAATGCCAGACGGACGCAAAGAACGCTGTGTCATGTACGGGTTTCTATTCTACCTAGTCATGTCTTCAGAAAAAACCTATACGCGTCGACGCTAGCGCTGAAGCGGAAATTTCGCAGACTAAACCTATACAAAATGGTCAGTTTGACGTCCAAAGAAAGATGTTCAGAAATGACTCTAGGGAGCTTTTTGAAGCTAATGCACAGGTCCAGCAGTTCTGCGTCCATATACGGACGCCGATTCGCACCGGACGCAGATTTAAATGTGAAACATCAACGTTCGGACGCCCGTTTGTCGCAAAGCCGTATATATATATATATATATATATATATATATATATATATATACTGCCGACGACGCTGAGTGCGAAACGTTCAGACGTAGTGTAAGTTTCTTTCTCTGTGTCCTCTTTTTGTGTCCGAAGTTATAAACAAATATATATATATATATATATATATATATATATATATATATATATATATATATATATATATACATATATATATATAAGCTGGAAATAATGCCTATTTTGAGATAACGAATAAAGTACGAACGTACCTACAGAGCAGTCTCGATAATCCGACACTGTGGCAGTCCGGCACACGCACTAATCCGGCGTTTTTTTTCAGAATGCAAACCTCCTCAATGTGTTGTGGACCTTGTTCTAGAAGAATTGGAGCTCCAGCGAAGAAATGCTCAAGAAAATGCAGGAGGAGGAAGTTCTGGAGAGGACGTTCAATGCAAAAAAAAAAAAAAAACTGATTATTTTAAATCCTAGCTTTTTTGAAAACATATTTGGTACATAATTTTTATGCACTACATAATTGTATGTATGTACATGAATAAATTCTGTATACGCACACAATTCGTATATTATTGATCCGTATTATTTGATCATGTGTCACCCCAGACGAGATCTCACCTTCACTAAGTGGTAAGCAAATCAGGGTGGCCGCCAAAAATGAAGATTTCAAAATTCCCTGACTTTCCGAGAGATTCCCCTGACAAATACTATGTATTTTAATGAGAATTTATAAAACCTCCAAGTAACGCTATGCTTGACACCAACCAAATTTGATGTAGGTACATTTGATTCCTCATCAGTGCGCTGTATGAACTTATTTCTTCGTTACAAGTCTGTCCATAGTTTGGTATTAAAACCACTCTTTTGAAATGTCAATAATGTAATAATTATTAATGATAATAAATAAATAAAAATGTTTATAATTTAATCATTTAAAACAGGCTTTATTGTCAATATTATGATATCAATATGCTGGAGGAAAATTCAAGAATAGTATTATTATGGCCGTGAGGAAAGCCTCGGGTGGCCATTGGTGGTTTGGAGATTTGTATGGGTGTGAAGTACGGAGGGGTGGTGGTAAATTATCGGTTTTGAATTCGTTATTTATTATTCAAAAATAATATTTTTGTTTCCATTATTGAAGTACTATCAGAATATTAATAATAGAATAATATTTTTGGTATAATTAAATAATATAATTCCCTGATTTTTCCAGATTTTCCATGACTGGCGGCCACCCTGAATATTTTGCCAGAACTGATCAATATTGATCGTCTCATAGTGATTCGACTGGGATGAAATTGCGAATTTCTTGTTGAACTATGCCTAATACATGGTTGATTTTCAAGGTGGTTTATAATAATTTCATAAAATAACTCATCTGTCGTAAGTCTACAAGTAGAGTAGGTTTGGGTAGGGTGAAGGATAGGAAGGATGTGCTCCTTAGGAGTCTTTTCGGATCGCTAACGCCCAGCGGTTATCCCCACAGCAGGTGTTAGTTAAAGAGGAGGCTAGCACCCCGCGGTTATCACCACAGCAAGTGCTAGAGGCGAGAGAGGCGCCCCGCAGTTATCACCACAGCAGACGCCAAGGAGGCTAGTACCCCGTGGTTATCACCACAGCGATTGCTAGAGGACAGAGAGGCGTCCCGCGGTTGTCACCACAGCAGACACCGGGAAGAAGGAGGCTAGCTCCCCGCGGTTATTACCAAAGCGATTGCTAGAGGACAGAAACGCGTCCGGTGGTTGTCACCACAGCAGACACCGGGAAGGAGGCTAGCACCCCGCGGTTATCACCACAGCGAGTGCTAGAGGAGAGAGAGGCGTCCCGCGGTTATCACCACAGCGAGTGCTAGAGGACAGAGAGGCGTCCCGCGGTTATCACCACAGCAGACCCCAGGAAGAAGGAGGCTAGTACCCCGTGGTTATCCCCACAGCGAGTATTAGAGGAGAGGGAGCACCCCGCGGTTACCACCATAGCAGATGTGAGGAAGGGTAGGAAAGAGAGAGGTGGTGTAAGGCGAGTGAGAGAGAGAAGTCGTAGGTAAGAAGAAGAGTTGGTCAAGCGGGGTGGTATATAAAGGTGCCTCCACCTCGTCCCTCGTCCACCAACGGCCGTAACGGCAGTTGAGGAGGGCTGGGAGCACGTCTTTCTCCTCGTTTATTTGGCTAAATCTATATTTTACATAGGAGCGGTAAATGTAACCTTTGAGGGGCACCACGACATCATCCAATCATGGCTACGGTTGACAGCGAAGAAATCCAGGTTGACGCTCTGCATGATTCAGATGGATTTATTCATCTGTGCTGGTAAATCCGAAGTCCGGATCGTTAAAAAATGGTTTGGAAAATAAATCTTCGCTTAGCTTCCCTGAAAATGTCATCGGAGAAATGATGCATCCAGTTCGAAAGGGCTCAGATTTATTAAATCCCGGATTTTTATATTTCAAGCTCCAGGCAAACGACTCAATCGCATTGTTGTACGTATTGAGATACGACTTGAACTCAACTGGAACTGACGAGATGTTTGAAAAATGAGCAGAGCGAACAAAACCCCGTGAAAACGGCGGCGGGTGTCGGGAAAAAAACGTTAAAATAGAGTTATAAGGACCGTCAAGAACACGGGAGGACGACGGGGTCCTTCCCTGGAAGCTGTGATCTATGAATCCGCGACCTCTATCCGTCTGGTTGATTGATGATGCCACTGCAATTGGGCCTCAACGCCTTTCCTATGGAGAGGGGCCCTCGTTTCCTTCGTCATTTCGGGGTTTCAAGATCATTTTCGTCCGTGACGAACATAACCTTTTGTTTTCTGCATAATGGAGGGTTGTTCTATAATTTCCGAAGACTATTTATTTATTTATTTAACACAATACGGCACGAAGTTCCAAGACGATAAAGATGATGTTTACATAGTACAGTGACTGCGCAAGCCATAAGAAAAAAATGTTGCAAATTATTACAAAAGGTTTATTATTTACTTGCAGATCACAGTTTTCTGTAGTCAATACCTACCCTCGTGCTCCCACCAGGTAAGCCCTAAATCGCGTACTGGAACCGACCCAGGAATTACAGTTTCATACAAATCCGAGGGATTCAATAATTCTACCATTAATGATTTGTTGTTATTCATGAAGCATAACGCTTGCTCAAGTTGCAGAAGTACCTGTCTATCAACAAAATCCAAAACAGCCATCATTCTTCAAGTGAAATAATATCACTGAACAACCAACTCTACTTCACACAGCCATCCGTGATTATAATCAGGTGCTCCCTAGCAATGATATCTGGGCCGGATTTATACTTTTCATTCACGATCATGTTGACGAAGCATTTCAGTGAAAACGAAAGGTTGGTCTTACCGGCTCCAAATTGTCTCAAAAAATATTCTTAAGATCGAGATTAATATAAAAACGTAAATAGAACCATACCCTTATATTTAAAGTAGTTTTCAAACTATGGCGTTCGGAAAATGTCAACCACTGTTTCGCCCGTAAGACTAGACCCCAAATGGGACCTACAAACCAAATTTCATCAATTTTGGTTCATACCTAACTGAGGAAAGTGAGATGGTCAGTAAGTAATTTTTTATATTCCATTTTCGGAATTCTACGCATCGTGAAACGGAAAACTTCAAATTTTGAGGGGGGTTAAATTTATTTATTTTTTCCATGCTCGACTCCAAAGGTTCATGACTGAAAATAATAAACCCAAAGGGGGGAGGGGAGGGGGGGAGAGAGAATGCTAAGTTGGCTCTGTTTTCAAAAGAGACCAAGGTATGGTTGAAATAAAGGTAGAAATAAATGGTACTGTTATGCAGCAGTAGATAGGTAAGTACATAGTAGACTAGTGGGTAACATCATTTCCAGCTGATATTTTTGCTTCAGAGTCTGCGAAGCAGCGGAAGCCTTGTGTTCACTGTCGTGAGCCAAAAAATTTTTGTCTTCAGAAATCAAAATTTCCACTTGTTTTTTGCGTTTCAAAGCCTACTGAACAAATTTGGTACCGTGTCTGTCGGTCTGTGGGTCTGTCTGTCCGCATTTCCTTGTTACAGCCATAACTTCCACGATTTTGAATTGATTCACCTCAAATTTTGAGGGATGGTGCGGATAAGGCCCCTTGAGGTCCCATACAAATTTCAACATGATTCATCCAGCGGTACGCCCTGCGCATGCGCTAACGTTAAATTCAACAAACACGCATAACTTTCACAATTTTGATTCAATTTCGCTCAAATTTTCAAGGGTTGTTTGGACAAGGCCTAGTGAGTTCCAGTATGAATTTCAGCATGATCGGACCCTCGGTGCGCTCTGCGCATGCGCTGGCGTGAAATAGATTCAGTTTCCTTGTTACAGCCGTAGTAACCAAAGATTTCACCCAATTTCATTGTAATTCTCAGGGATTAAGCGGGTAGGGCCCATTGAGGTCCCATATAAATTTCAACATGATAGAGCCAGCGGTTCGCCCTGCGCATGCGCTAACGTGAAATTCTTCAAACACGCATAACTTTCGCAATTATTATGTATAATGGACGTAATGTATTATGGACGTCATGTTATGTAATATGTATATTTCATGTAATGTTATGCAATGTTATGTTATGTAATGTAATGTTATGTAATATGTATATTTCACGTTATGTAATGTTATGTAATGTAATGTAATGTAACGTTATGTAATGTAATGTAATGTTATGTTATTTTGCTTCCGAGTCTGTTCTATTTTATAATGGGTCACTCTGATTGTGACGAGGAAGCTCCTGTGCCATCACCTTGGCAGTGTATTTCAACCTTTATTGGAAAAGTTTGATTACCTATAAATATTTGCCTCAAACTATTCGACTCTATTTATAGTAAACAATGAGCTAATGAACTATTTTTATTTGTAAACCTTTTAGAATATTTTCGCAGAAAATCGTAGTGTTGGAATTTTGAGCGGATCATTATTAGAGGGGGTGAGCGTAGAATCCGAATTTGAGGGCAATGGTGCAAAATTTCAACCCAAATATGGGGTTAGGTAAGGAAAGAAAACTGGTCGGTTGAATGGACTCAAAACCGAAACCTACAACACAAACACAACCAAGAAACAAATCGATAAAACAACAAATTTAAAAAAAATATCGAGTAGCACCAGATTGGAAGGAAAATTCTAGCTCCATGCTGTTAAAGCTGTTAGTTGCATGGATGTGTTGCAAGGATGCTTTAGGTATAATTAATTTTCTAGGTAGGTACTTATACCTGGTTCGAAATTTTTCCCATGTTTTTTTGCCGTGCTCTAGTTAAAAAAAAAAAAGAATTTTGCCCACTTTCCGAATTTTTCAAGTATAAAGTACAGCAACCAAAAATGGAGACCAGGGACGTACTTTGAAAAAAGGTCCTGGTCTTAAGGCCGGTTTACACGCTCCAATAAATTGGAGCAATTTATCGTAGCAATCGAGTTGTTACAATATATCGTTAGGTGTAAATGGGACATCGTAGCGATTTATTGGAGTTGGAGTTGGATTGGATGGTTGATCCCGGCCGGGATCAATTTCCGAGAATCGTAGCGACATGTTGGAGCGTGTAAACGAGGGGAACGCATTTCTCGCTACGATTTCTCTCAGTTTGCAATCTTGTAGTGCGACAGGTACCACTACCTTCCTTGTCTCAACGATTTCGTGCGTTTTTCTTGTCTATATGGCAGATAATATATCAAAACAGACTCCTCGCGAGTTTCTAACGGAGTTCATTGAACTATACAGAAGTTTTCCTTGCTTGTGGCTCGTCAAGAGCAAGGAATACTCCGACAGAAACAAAAGACTTAGCTTATATAAGAAAAAAAGATATAGCTTAGAGGAGAAACTAAGCTGAGCAGCTCAAGATATGTCCCCTCGTCCATCCTCAAATAATTTCGCCAATCATTTGGCTCAGTCCGCGTCTCCTTTAATAATTTCACATGAGACAATTCTCTCTTCTTCAATAACCACTCGCGGCTCCACTTAGATCTAGGTTTTCGCGATCTTTCCGTTTTTTTGGCTAAACATCCGATCATCAAACTCAACAACACTACTTCGTCCATGGCTTCGTCCAACACTACTTCGTCCAGCTTTTCAAAATTCTTTTTTAAATGGGGTCGATAGCTGGGGACGAGAAGAAATCGTTACAATTGATTGGAGCGTGTAAATGACACTCCACTCTTCAATTTATTGGTGCAATTCACAGCTCAATCTTGACGTCGAGAAATCGCTACGATATATCGTAGCGTGTAAACCGGCCTTTAGGTGTACAACTGGGTTTGCCAGCTCAGTGCTCTCGGATTAAAATGGAGTGATATCTTTGAAAACAGAGGACTATTAAAAAGGCCTTGATGGCGTTAACTGCAGAATAATTAATTACATCAAAATCATGAACTACTCGAGCTTGACGACGTTGAAGGGAAATACACGAAAAGAATACACCGTTGTGTAATAACTTGTATAGCTTTTTCGTCTGGCCCACCAGCAAAACAAACCAGGCTGAGGGTAGGTTTAGGTTAGGTTCCTCGGAGGGCAAGATGGTGGTGACGGCTTTCTCAACTATCCACCTTGGTAAGTCTGATAACGAGGGAATTAATTAGCAAGGTAGGTAATAACTTGTAGGTGGGTAGCTAGTATACCTACCTACCCAGAGATATTTAGTGTTATAAAACTGACCTTATCTCGATAATCCTATTTGCAATAGGATTCAAGCAGCATTCGCAGCCAACTGAACCACAAGCGGAGAGGGCATACTCCGGCTTTTCACTTCACAACCACAATTCACACCTACTCAACTGAAGGCGACAGATGGGGAATTGATCCCACACACACACAATCATCCCGGAAGATTCTGCAAATCACCATCCAACTAAAACTGAGTCGAATGATCGAATAATTCTAACCATTATAGCCTAACACAACAAAAACGGAAGAGAAACCCCACTGTCCAAAAAGCAAAGGAGACAGTAAGTAGACTCTAGACTGTTTTTCTCCAATGGGCAAGAGCAAGGTTGCCAACACGTGTTATATATTTCCCTCGGCTACCCCCATTTCTACCTGTAGATTTCGCCCGTAGCTATGCAGTGGCGTCGAAAATCTTCGGAAGATCTCTCCCAAAATGAAATGCCATCGTTGTTGGCCGCACTGGGAGCAACCTGCGCAAGCGCACAGCCAAAGGGTTTCGGCCGTTCTCCGCAGTTTCCCACTCAACAGCCTTCTCCACTAGGGATGAAAAATCGAAGGCCAATAATCGATTTCACAATCGACAGACCATAATCGATTAAATCGAATAATTGGTTCTAAAACATCGATTTTCAGCAATAGTTGATTATTTAGGTAAATTTTAACGTTTAAAAATCCATAGGAATTCGTATTTTTAGTGCTTAAATCGGAAAAACTGATAGTAGCTTTTTTTAAATGATGAAAAATGATAATAGTAAAAAATATTAAGTAGCTGGGTTCAATCACTCAAGTAGGTAAGTACAAGTAAACCTACAAGACAAAAAATAAAGACGTTTAATAAAAAAGTTTAGCAAAGTATTAAAAGTACTGCAAATTACAAAAAAGGTATATTATACTACAATACAAAAATAGGTAGGTAGGTACATAATATTATTATTATAGAAAATTCAAAATTTTTTAAAAGTACTCATCAGGCACACTCTGCCAAAATAATAATTTGGTCAAGATGTCGCCTTTCAAGCGGTTTCTCTCTTGAGTGAGACCTTCCTTTGAGAAAAGCCTCTCACCTGGCTGGAACGGAAGTTGCGACTGAGGCAAAGTACTCAATAGCTATTTTTGAGAGCTCAATAGCTATTTTCTTCAATGTCGGACATAGATATTCTGTCTAGATGAATGCTGTAAGTGGGGTCGTAGGATGAATTGGTGAGAGGGATGAAATAAAACTGATGGGACTTGATAAAACTGCAATTTATTAAATATCCACCTATGTAAGGTAGGTAATTGTTGATGAAATTTTACAAAACTCCTGGCTGGAAACAAAAGGACGGAAAATCGATTTTTGGTGTCCAATAATCGATTTTTCGAGTTCAATCGACGCGTTTAATTAATTTCAAAATAATCGAAAATGGGTGGTGGATTTTTCTATTTAACCTGTAATCGATTTTCATCCCTATTCTCCACTTCCAAACTTCCAATCTCACAATCTTCCCTCTTGTTGAACATTTTGTATTTACCTACTGCCTAGGTACCTTCAAATAAATGGTTATGATAGATTGAGTCAATTCACAACTGAAACAGTCCTACTGTTGTTGTTGAATTGATGGAATTGAAAATGTTCCGTTGTTACAAGTGAAGCAGGGGCGGATCTAGAGTGAAAGTCTTGGGGAGAGCTTAATGATAATAATAAAAACAACAATAACAGCAAAAATACCAATAATAATAATAAACAGTAACAATAATAACAACAGCAATAGTAATAAACAATAGGTAACATTAATTTATTATGTTTTTATCATATTATTTGTGTGAAATATAATTTAACACTGATCCTCTCACATTTTTTCCAGGCTTGAGACTGAGACTGGCCTTGCCATCATTGGCGTGTATAAATCAAGTACTGAGTTGTAGTCTATAGTTTAGGTAATATGGTAGCTTACCTAGATTCGTATCTTCGTATGGTCAAAAACACCGAAATATTCGATTTTACTATCGATAATAGTGTTTCTACACAGAGAAGATATACACGGAGATCCGAGGTGATCTCTTTCATTTAAATCAATGTTTGTAAGTACTAAGTTGTAGTCTATAGTTTAGGTAATATGATAGCTTACCTAGATTCCTATGGACAAGAACACCGAAATGTTCGATTTTACTATCGATAACAGGGTTTCTACACAGAGAAGGTATACACGGAGATCCGAGGTGATCTCTTTCATGGTTGGTACCGCAGATTACCCCTGTGAGCATAAGAAGTTTGACACTTAACTTTGTCAGAATTTAAGCACCGTTCTGATTTTCCGTGTGGTTCGATGAGGATTGTGAAATGGTGTCCTAAGCGACAGCTGATCTGACGGAAAATGTCATTAAATAAAGTAGAACCTGCAAAGATATGCTCACTTCGGTGTACAACAAATCATATTATCACTGTCTACAACAAATTGCGAAAAGGGACTTTCTAGGGCGGCGCTGAGTCGGCAAAGGAACTTTTTCTTGTAGACGTTCAATCAGCATTTTCCTTCGCCGTTTTCTTCGAGGCATTTCTCTAACGGCGCCCGCGAGATGTCGGTAAACGAGTTTTCAGTAGTTTCGACTGGGATGCGATACCAACGAAATGCTCATAACTAATGCGATAGAACGGTCTTGAGGAGCTGAGATATCGAGGGCGGGCTTTGAGTGGACCTGAATAATGTAGGGTTACCAGATTGCCCCTTCCAAAAAACGCTGCAAAGTCCTTGTCACATGGGTTTATTATTCTATTGGACATACCTACAGAAATGCTGGCTGGTCATTTATTGTTGCTGTCATTTGAAATAATTGAAATAGCCATTTCTGGTGGTTTCCACCAATTTCGGCCCCCAAAACTTGAATTAGGTACCTACGCTCCTTTTGGTTTATTATTCTGTGAATAATACACCTATGTATTCACTCAGCAAAAAATTTTTATAACACCCCCTCAAACTTTTTTCTTTTCCGTTTCAAGGTGCGTAGATTCCAAAAATGCAATGTCCGTCCGCCGTCCGCCGTCCGCCGTATCACGTGTACAGGCTTCATTTTCGGTCTAAAAAAATCGTTCTTTCGCACACATGCTCCATTTGGGCCCTAGTTGTGTCCCGAAACTTTTCAGCCGATCGGAATATACCCAGGGGTGTTATGAGTGAAAATGTGTGTAAAAATAGGTACTTTTTACGTTTTAGCAACATATTGGTTACATGAGCTTCTGAGATATCGTTTTCCATGTTTTTGGGGAAGAGAAGACCGAATATGAAGTCGATCTTGACCAAAGAGTGGAAAATTGAGTTCTACCAAATGTTCAGCTCCCAGAATTGATTTTTTATGAGTGAAAAACCTGGGAAATCGTCTGAAATCACCATCAGTTTGTATAATAACACTGGAAAAAGTGTCAAGACGTGGTTCAGGACGGTTAAATGGCACTACCAATGATCAAAGATAGTTAAAAAACGCTGCAAATCCCTGCACAACGGTTTATTATTTTGTATAGAATACCCTCCTGTTACAGATCACAGCTCTATTTATAGATAACCCTTCTATTTAATATGATATGTACTATTCTATTATATACATATTATGTAGATCGCAGACCCTCCGTAGGTTAGTACCTAACCCCGTACTCGTTACTAGGTACCTACCTAAATCACGAGTTAAATGTTGCTAAAATAATTCTGCCGATGACAAACAGTACCTAACAAAAAGAAACGCACATAATGAAGTTCTGAAAAGAAATTGTTGATGAGGAGTGAAAAAAGTTGCAAAAGTACCTACCAACAAACTCCAGCCCCTTCTACGTAGATGGTATAATGAACCGTTGTGTAATAATTTACCGTTGAGTAATGATTTACCGTAGTAATAATTTACCCATCAATAATACTTCAACGTTTGTTCAAGTTTCACTACCTACCAACAAACTCCAAAAGAGCCATCATTTTTCAAGCGAAATAATATCACAGAACAACCAACTCGACTTCATACTCCGCCAATATAATCAGGTGATCCCTACCAATGATTGGCCGTATTCACAAATTCCTTTTGTGGGCGCGTCTCTGGTTACGAGATTTGGTTTGAATTGTATACAATTTCATTCACACTGGAGTCGAAAATGCCTGTCGGTGCAAACTTCGGGGCCTTACTGTGAACGAACGGCTGGACGTACGATGCTCCGGATGGTCTTAAAAAACTCGCAAGTTCAAGAACTATTTAAAACCGTAAAAATATTTACGTAAAGAAATAGTATAGGCGTTTTGAAAATTTCAACCCCTATTTTGAACCCCTTAGAGATGACTCACAGTAACGTCGAGCTTCGAGGACCAACTAGACGCCGAACGGAACCTATAACCCGAATTTCATCAATTTTTTTTCATGGTAACTAAGAAAAGTGGCCCGTACGGCGTACGGCGTACGGCGTACGGCGGACAGACAGAAATATTTTTATTGCAGTTTTGGATTCTACATGCCTTGAAACGTAAACCATCAAATTTTGAGGGGGGGTAAGAATTTTTTTTTTCATGCTCGATTCCAATGGTTCATTATTGAAAATAATAAACCAAAAAAAGAAAAAAAAAGAGCGTACCTAATTTGTGTTTTGGGGGCCAAAATTAGGTAATGGAAACCATCAGAAGTAGCTATTTCGATTATTACGCATGAAAGAAACAATACATTTAACAGCCAACAAAAATCTCTAGAACTCCAATAGAATAATAAACCCATGTGGCAAGGACTTTGCAGCGTTTTTTGGTTTATTATTCTGTGAATACTACACCTATGTACCTATTCGCTCAGTAAAAAATTTTTATAACACCCCCTCAAACTTTTTTCTTTTCCGTTTCAAGGTGCGTAGATTCAAAAAATGCTATGTCCGTCCGCCGTACGCCGTACGCCGTATCACGTGTACAGGCTTCATTTTTGGTCTAAAAAAATCGCTCTTTCGCACACATGCTCCATTTGGGCCCTAGTTGTGTCCCGAAACTTTTCAGCCCGATCGGAATATACCCAGGGGTGTTATGAGTGAAAATGTGTGTAAAAATAGGTACTTTTTGCGGTTTAGCAACATGTTGGTAACATGAGCTTCTGAGATATCTTTTTCCATGTTTTTGGGGACGAGAAGACCGAATATGAAGTCGAGTTTTTATACACATTTTCACTCATATCACACCTGGGTATATTCCGATCGGGCTGAAAAGTTTCGGGACACAACTAGGGCCCAAATGGAGCCTGTGTGCGAAAGAACGAATTTTTTAGACCGAAAATGAAGCCTGTACACGTGATACGGCGGACGGACATTGCATTTTTCGTATCTACGCACCTTGAAACGGAAAAGAAAAAATGTTGAGGGGGTGTTAGAAAAATTTTTTGCTGAGCGATTACATAGGTGTATTATTCACAGAATAATAAACCAAAACGCTGCAAAGTCCTTGTCACATTCTGTTGAACACACCTACAGAAATGCTGGCTGTTTGTTTATGCGCAATACCTAACTGTAATAGCTATTTTTCATTTTTGGCCCCCAAAAGCACAATTTAGGCTCCCATTTTTGACAAATTATCTTCGATCATTGATAGTGCCATTCAACTTTCTTGATTCACCTGTTATTACTTCTTCTAGAGTTTATTATAGAAAATTATGGTGATATCAGACGATTTCCCAGTTTTGACTCATTAGCAATTGACAATTTTGGGAGCTAACCTTCGTTACAACTTAAATTCTTCATTTTTTGGTCAAAATCAACTCCATTATATTCGGTCTTCTCGCCCTGAAAAAACGAAACAAAAAAAAACATGGAAAACGATACTTCACAAGACCATGTTCGCTGAAACTTCGAAAAAACCTATTTTGACACCCACAACACCCCTGGTTATATTCCGATCGGGCTGCCGTGCTTCGGGACACAACTAGGGCCCAAATGGAGCCCGTGTGCGGAAGAGCGCCTATTAGACCAAAATTTAAGGTAAATTTAAGGCTGGTAGTATGCAGAACCTCAATTTTTTCGTCAAAATCGACTTCACATTTTGTGAGTTCCTTTTCGAGGTACCTTTTCATTGTTTTTTTAATTAAAAAAAAAAATTATATTCCTATAACCACCATACTTGTGTTAATAATTGAGCATTTTAAGGGCCACCAAAAGGCCTTCCGTACAAATAATGATTTTTATTCCACTAAAATTACACTGCAAAATTAAAAATAAGGACACCGCCGGGAAGAGCGTTATAATTCCTATCAGGCTCCAACATGAAATCTGGAGTACATTCAGCGGGCGAAAAATTGGACTGACAACATTTTCTCACATTTTTGAAATCACCATTTTCTCAAATGGCTCTACGTCTCAAAAATAACGGGTGGCTCCACGTGACGGGAAAAACTTCCTCAGAATCTCAGCTTTCAACGGTGCGGTTATTTGTCATTTTACTGCGCTAATTAGAGGGAGAAATGCAAAAACCGTGTTTTTCGAGGAAACCGAGTGCTTCAATAGTATTATTTTATGGCTTGACCTGTCTGGAGGACGGGAGTGCCACCATTCGATTCAGCGTGAAAAATTAAGTAGAAAACGAACCTAAACCGTCCCTAGTCATGGCCAGGTCGAAGAATAAATTACCCTAAAACACCCGGTTTCCTCGCCACTACTTGGAATAGTAAGCGAATAATGGATTGAATAATGAAGTTAAAATTTGAAGAGAAAAAAAAAATCAGAATGTTGTTCGGATTCTGGATTGGCCCAGAAATATTTGTTCCACTTCTCGTGAGCTGCATTTTTAAGAATGCAGTTGCTTTAAAATTTCAAGCGATTGCATGTTAGCAAAGACATTTCTAAAGTTAATAGTAAAGAGTATATTTGGCTATAAATATGAAAAAAAACGCTCTAGCCACGATCAGTTTGAGTCGTAAATACCCTAAGAACACTCCTCGCCACAACTTGGAATAATGGGTTGAATAATAAAGTTAAAAGCTGAATGAAGGGGGAAAAAAAACTGAATGTTGTTCGGATTCTGGATTGGCTCAGAAATATTTGCTCCACTTCTCGTGAGCCTGCATGTTTAAGAATTTCAACTAACTGTCAACTATTTCAAGCGACTGCATGTTAGCAAGGAAATTCCTAACGTTAACGATAAACAGTATATTTGGATATATGAAGAAAAAAAAGTATATGAAATTATGGGGCAAAAATAGTGTTATATAGTATAAAGTCTGGTAAACTTAAATGGTCCGCCTACGTGCGCAAAGGGTAAAACATTGTGGTCAAATGCGACGTACAGTCGGGAACTCTCAGCTGCGGTCAGGTCATCAAATTTCCAACGACGTTCCGGGTCATTCGTGCAACACAGAAAACTGATATTTTTCTCGGCATCATAGACTTTATTTACAACAACCATTCTTGAATGGACATTTTCTTATCAAAATATAAAATGCAATCTCAATCAATGACTGACAATAATTCCCAAGTGATAGTCCATGAATATTCCGGTAAAAAGTGTTCAACGTAACAATTATTTGTATGGCAATAATAGAAAAAAATAATTTTGCCGCAGATATAAAATAACAACAATAATAGCAATTAGCTTACTTACTTAGGTACACTACATTATATCATATTCTTGGTAGAAGAATTTGATGTGTGATCTACGGAATCATTATCATTCGCAGACTATCAATATCGATACAGTATAATTATAATCATCTCCTAACAATATAATTCTTTCATTTGAAAAAACACACTTTTCCTCAACACATTTTAGATATGAGTTAAGACACGAATAGCAGATTATCATTACCAATGACACAAGACTTAAATAGTAGTTCATGACATTTAGAGCTAAAATCACAGACATAATTCTAGGCTTTTTGAAATGAGTTCAAGCCCCAACCGCTCTATTCTTCAAAACTTGTCTGAAAAAGACAATGATACATTATGTAGGAATTATGTACATAAAATAATACAATAATTTGCTAGATGCAAAATTTCCGCAATAATTTTCTCCATCAAATCCGAATTCGACTTTGAAAGTCATCCACGTGATCATTTTTTCCTATTATGTAAAAATGGATAAATGATCTAATATAAAAAAGACTGTATTCAGCTAAGCTATAATATCGATGTTTAGTATCGATAATACTATCACTAGTGGGTCCGCTGACCAAGTACCTCCCGCAATTTTGAATAGGCTCAAATTCTGCCTACGTACCGCGCTCAATAATATCCACATTTCGTGAAGTTTTATGAATTTTTCAGTCGCTATAGGGTTGATTGTTAGTTTCAGCGTGCTGGAAAACATGAAAAACTATACCAAACACACATTTTTCTGATAGATGGCAAAATGGTGCCAGCGTGGCGCCGCTGGCACCGTTCTCTGACACCATGGTGGCATCAAAACTATAAAGCAAATTCTGGAGGCCTACGGTAAGCAGTAGGTATACTGTCGAAATTTCAAGCCAAAATACTCAAAATTGTGGCTTGTAGCGTGGTACAGACATACATACGTAGGTAGTATATAACAATAGTACGAATGTCGCGCCACTTAAGTAAGAGTCCAAAGAGTAAGTAAGAGTAAGAGTGTAAAACTGAAGTTTTATAGCATCGATATAATATTATATTGATTGATGGGACAAATAAAAGCGTTATATATATTTAAAAACATTTAAATGTGTATATTTGTAGGAGATGTTTCTCCTTTAAAAACTCCTTAGCGACAGTGATTGTGTGAAGGTAACACAGGCGAGTTGAGGCATTTTAACTTGGAAAATATTCCAACAAAAATTATTGTGGGGGAACCCCCCCCCCCCCCCCCCCCAGGTGACTGAGTGAATTCCAAGTCCTATCGACGTTCCTCCAAAGAATGGGGATGCTAGAATGTACTGCAGGGAACCTACAGCAAGGTTTCTATGAAAACTTTTAGGGCGAATTTCTGAAATGTTTTGATTTTGGAGTTGAAGCGTTCTTCCTTCACACGGCAGGGCTGTTTTGCTGCCCGACCCGACCATCCAATATGGTCATATGGGTGGTCCACACCATCCAATCATGGCAGCATGAGTACAAGTGATTATCAAACACAGCTGTCTTCCAAGTGAATAACGTGTAATAGGTACCATCAATAAGTCTAATCAAAAAAGAGAGAGAGACTGGTGTGTATAAAATATGAACATACCACAAACAGTGTAGTGTGTTAGTTTGCTAGACTCACTAGCACCGTTTTTATCTGGGAGCACTTCTTATCAACTTCCTCTGGGGTAGGTGAGATGCATCAGCCAGCTCTCCCCTGCCACTCATACAGAAGCCATTCACGCTATCACCATACCCTCGCTGTAGTGACAACATGGTTCACATGGAGCAGTCTAAGAGAGTGGAGTATTGGATAGAGGGGGTGCAACATGAAGAGGAAGAAGGGACCAAGGAATCCGCCCTAATCTCCGCCTCTCAGGTCCATGGGTCCAAATAGCCAATGGGATTGCAATGTCTACCAACCAGTATCGATGTTGAATATCGATATATACTATCCTAGGCCTATCTGAGTAGCCAATGGGATTGCGATGTCTACTGTGATACCCATGTTTGAGCACCGATATACAGGATTCTAGGCATCACTAATCCCCTGTTCTAGTCTCTTTGGGAGTGGTAGACCGGTGGAAACGGAAGACCCAAAATTGGTGGAGGGGAGACCGGAGCAACCTTAACAGTTCACAACAGTTCTGATGGAGTGGAATGTTTCTGCTGGAAAAATCGGTATCTTGCCTAAGTAATAAGCCATCACACAAATCAGAACACTCAACACACTACTTGCCCAGAACACTACAAAACGTGTGAGAGCCATTTTGTGCATCATGGATAATATCAGGCTTTATATGATACATAGGAAGCTTCCACTTGGTCCATTCATAGAATATTAGAAAATTCTATCAGTCGACTCTGTTGGTCTAATCAGGTTTCAGACCACCCATTCCATGTGAACCAGGCTTTACAATCCCAAGAGCGAGTCCACAAGATTCTGGCCGGTGTGCACCTAACATCACAGTAGACCACTGAGTTGTTGGATTTGAAAGGTTTTATAACAGTGTTGAAGTGTCATGGCAAAGTCAGACTTTAAGCATAAAAAAGCAGTTACCTACCCAATTTGGATGAGCCTTTGGTTTATCAATCGGAGTTGTGAGATCTATCAACATAGGTATGGTGGGTGCTAGGAGAGACTGCAGAGCTCCAGTAACCGGTTTCTTATCTTCGTGTTCTATCGTCAGTCTTTTTACACAACCTGAAAGAGATATAATATGAAACTGTACAACATGTTTGTTTAATGTACTCATCTACGTTTGTTCACAAATAACGCGGTTAAATAATCAATTCAATCAGAATCGGGAATTCTAACAATTGGATTGATTGGGGGGGGGGGGGGGGGGGAGGGGAACCACCATTTTTTTTTCAAGTAAAATGCCGAGCAAAATGAACTTTTTTGAAAATTTTGATTTGTTTAGGGCAGGGAAATAAAAAGCGGAGTAATAGAAATGTTACCTAATTCCACAAAGAACATATTTATACACTGTTATACCTACTATAGGTTACGATTATCAAACCATCGTCATTCGATTTATTCGCACTGGCTTTTTCTGACGGTTAGCTGACTCCTAGAAAACCGTAAGTAACCATCCATGATCCACTACCATGGTGATAAGCGTTTGAGTCTGATGATGGTTGGGAATCAAGAAGGCAGTGCATGGCCAGTTTCTTGTCTGCCCTACTTCTTGTGAACTGGAATGAGTATAAGACTGCTCTGGCTGGGGGTAGTCAGGAAAACACTGAACAGCGTTCATGGATACTATACGTCAGAAAAGAGTCCGAGAATCACTCCGAATGGTGTTGGCCATTCTGGCGGTCAGATAACCGTCAAACGGCCACTGCGAACAAATCTATCATAATTACAATAACTCAGTAAGCAGGTATAGCAGAAGGATTTCCCGTCAAAAATCGCTTAAAAAACCATGCTCCCTACATGATGACTACCTACAACATTTTTGAAGAACCTATTTAGAAAATAGAAAAATCCATTTGTCAGTGGATGAAAAATGAGTAGGTATGTTATTACCGTGGTACGTTAGAACAATGCTTGTATAATTATGAAGTAAAAAAATCATTATTTTTATCATAGGTAATATAAAAATTACGCCTTTTATGTGGATTAAAATATAAATCAATCAACGCTTTAGATTTACTTCTAGACCTGTGGACGGTTATATATTTGATACTCTTTGTATGAAAATGAGGGTGAATATTAAACTTGGGAAATACCAATATTTGACGGTCCGATTTGAACCAAACGGAGCAATCCAGTAAGGGTAGATCAACTTACAGTTCTTCATTATAGAAATGCCTTCTAAAACTGACTGTGGTGGTAGGGGGTAGACAAAGGGATGGAGAAACGGGAAAACATGTAGAAGGTTGATCAACTTAATGTTTGACACGAATTTCAAATTTGGACCTTCCGTGTGATGGAACGGATTTCCGAGTCGAATGAATATTCCATAATGTAATTATTGTGAGACTAGGTTGCTGCGATGGAAAGATGGCCTAATTTCAGTAATTGTGAAAATAGCTGAGTTTTTGTCAATAAATCTAACAGTGTTACGAACTTTCATTCAAGTGTAGTATGAATGAAGACTGGAGGCGAATAATGCATGGCCTATCCGACCGATGGACGGCGTCTGACAGTGGTTTATTTTGTCTCATTTTCGCCCAAGACAAGAGAACTCTTCTCAGTTCTCCAGTCTTGGGCGAAAATCTCTCTCTTTTCAGAGAGATGAACGCCTGCAAAATATTGAATGACCTCTCCACTGCCTTAAAAACAATACAGCTTGGTAATAGTGCAACCCAGTGTTGCCAGATGGAAATTTCAAAAATCCCTACGTAGCATGACAAAATCCCTACATTCCCCCACGCTGGGGAACAAAATTCCTACGGAAATCCCTATGCGAAGAAAGGAAAATCAAAATAATGCTCCAAATTACAGTTACCTACAATCCTACATAGTAGGAACTTGTTCTTTCGATGCATCCTATGCATGCAAAAACTACTGTGCCTTCCAAAATGCAAAAAATGAGAATTCAATAGGTAAATGCGGAACAGTCCATAATAATGTTCCTCCCTAATTTTGTATATTTCCAAGTGTTTTGGTTTTTGGCTTCATGTCGAGTTTCACTCTGATTAAAGCTGCCGAAGTATCAACAACTTTTATTTAATTTATTTATTTATTTTGCTGTCCATCATCTTGGAAAAAATTCTCTTAGTAAAGAAATAAAAGTACCGTAACAAACACTGTTGGAAGGTAATTCATAAGGTTATTGTTATTTATTCTCTCTTTTCCTACCCTATCTGCACAAACTTCTTTCTCTTTTTTATAAAATACCTATTTAGCAATTTTTTTTCTGATGTTTACTTTACTGAGGGTTATTTTTAAAATCCCTGCAAAAAGCCCTTTACAATAATGGAAATCCTCCCCAAGGCAGACCGTGAGTCGAAAATCCCTATTGTGAGGATAAATCCCTACGTCTGGCAACACTGGTGTGACCCAATGTTCAATAACAAACTCATCAACGACTCTCATGAAACACTTTCCAGTGCAACGCACGGGTCATCCAGCTTGTAAATCATGAAGTGACGAACCCGAAATGATTGTAGCGTTCGACGGCGTAGCAGGTACGGAGGTGGTGGCGGGTTTCGTCATCTGCCACAGATGGAAAGCCGTGTTGAAAGTTTGAGCGACGGTTATGGAAATGAGCTGTGCCTGCAAACAATGGAGGATCAATATATAAGTTGATTGCTGCAATCAGCTCAGTGGATTCAGGAGAGAGAAATCTGATTTAGGCAGGAGCATTCAGGATAACTAAATAACTATAGTGTTTAGATTGCTGGTCGTTTCCAGTTGAAGTTAGGAGTCAATTATAATCATGGACATAGTTGGCCTTGAATATTGAGGATTGGTTTTGATAATACAAACTCATTTCAAATTTTCAAAAAAGTTCTTGTCTTGCACCATGCTCATGTTATGTGCGAATTTTTATTACTATATATTTTTTTTAAATACATTTTTGAACTCCAAGAACTCGAATTTTATCCAATTTTTTGAAAAATAGTTGATTACTGGAACAGACATTTCGAATCACCATACCGCTTTGAGTGATTCATATAAATTTTTACGGATTTAGGCATTTAAATTAATTAATAAAGTTTCGTACTGCAGGTAGGTAGTTCTATTTTGAACCAACAACTTTTCACAGTACTTTTGGTAATATTATATAATTTTTCGACGGTGAACTATGTACCTGCGCAATATCCTTCTTTTCCTATTTTATTTGACATTGATTTCTTATAAAGCCATAATATACATAATTTCTGAATAATTTATATAAATATAAACATTAATCGAACTGACAAAATAATAAATTTTTTGGCGGTGAGGTAACTAAGTATATAAAACAGTTTCCTCTTTGTAACAGATTCAAATAATTGAAATGAAACACCACTTCTAAGTCCACTATTTGCACAAACGTTTTCTCGTTACTGCTGAATGAAATTCAGGACAATCCATGACCAAATGCTCCAAATGTCCATGGACATGATTCGTAAACGCTGTGGCTGGTCCCCAATAGGCACTTTCAGTGAGTATATTTTATTTAGACACGCCAGTTACAAAAAGTATTACTTTAAATAAAATCGTATTCTACATTAAAATAATAAAAACATTCTACATTGAAAAAAAAAATTAGTTCACTCACACTAATAATATACATAAGTAATACATTTTATCCGGCCAAAGTCCTTGGACACTTTATCTTATAGAACCACGGTCTTTGTGGTATAATGCGGCTGTACGCTCGTATAGAAGGATCCGGTTGGTGAGGCTGAATAGCCTTGCTGCCCTACAGACCGACGACACTTCAGAACAGATTGGTGGAGCAGGAGAGGAAGGAAGAAGAACAGCAGGAGAGGAAGGAGGACGAACAGCAGGAGAGGAAGGAGGACGAACAGCCAAGTTGAGAGTGAACCCTGTTTCTGATCCTTCTTTCGCCAATCGGTCAACGACTTCAGTGAATCCTGCGTGCACTTACAACCACAGGAATATTATTTCTTTGTTATTAATTTGCAAATGTACAATAAATGGAGCGATACTGATACAATATCACAAAAATATCCATAACTATACAACTACAAAACGGTTTTGAACAGCTGAACTATTGAGGCTAGGCTCAGGCTAACAGTTTCTTCTGAAGAATTTCAAACAGAAGAAAAATTAAAAAAACGATTTATGCCAAAATGTGGAGGGAGGCTAGGCTCAGGCTAGCAGTTTCTTCTGAGGAAGTTCAAACAGAAGAAAAATTTAAAAAATCGATTTATGCCAAAATGTGGAGGGAGGCTAGGCTCAGACTAGCAGTTTCTTCTGAGGAAGTTCAAACAAGAAAAGTTTTAAAAATTGATTTATGCCAAAATGTGGAGGGAGGCTAGGCTCAGGCTAGCAGTTTCTTCTGAGGAAGTTCAAACAGAAGAAAAATTTTAAAAAATCGATGTATGCCAAAATGTGGAGGGAGGCAAGGCTCAGGCTAGCAGTTTCTTCTGAGGAAGTTCAAACAGAAGAAAAATTTAAAAAATCGATTTATGCCAAAATGTGGAGGGAGGCCAGGGCTCAGGCCAGCAGTTCCTTCTGAGGAAGTTCAAACAGAAGAAAAATTTTAAAAATCGATTTATGCCAAAATGTGGAGGGAGGCTAGGCTCAGGCTAGCAGTTTCTTCTGAGGAAGTTCAAACAAGAAAAATCAGAAAAATCAATTTATGCCAAAATGTGGAGGGTAGTCAGGATCAACCCCACTGATAAGTTTATCAATAGAAGGACTGTACTGTATTGGTGGACAGTTTGATTTGTGCAAAACGCTTTGGGAAAAGAACTCATCGTATTTGCTCCAGTCGTCATTCGGGTTCGAGTTGATTCTGTCGACGGAAGCTGAAAACAGAACACCACCTATGACGCCTGTGTGACGCGAAGAACGTTCTGTGAATGCGGCATGAAAACGGTTTCGCAATGACAAGCGGGGTGAGCAACGCACATGGCCACCGGTTGATAACCCCGAAATGAACTCAAACCGTCCACTCTGATAATAAATTCCGAGAGGAGAAAAACGACGTGAAAGAATGCGAGCGTTAGTATAAATACTGCGCAGCGGGTGGATACAAGTCGAGTGAGAATTCCGCGGTTTAAAGCCACCGTTGGAATAAATTGTTTGGAAGAAGATAGTTACTCGCAACGAGAGGTGGAAAAGGGTTGCATTAGAGGCCCGTAATGTCGTATCAGCACGCAGCACTGTTTGCTTGTTTACCTGAAGAGGATTTCACAGTATCTCGTCGAAAAATTTTACCTTTCCACTGGGAGTCAAAATCCACTGATAAGCTGGGGCACTCCGCTGCAGTCTACGTAAATCACACTGCCACAAATAGATTAGTAATTTACCAAATTGCGTATGTTTGATAGCCAAGTACAGATCATGTTTGGGTGGCATGAGATGATATACTGCTGCCCTCTTCCCTCCCTACTGTCCTTGGATTGGATGATCCTGACTCCTTAACGTCAGGTACCCCTTCCTATTCATTCTCCATTTTTCCGCATGAGCAAAACCTAGAGCCCTGGTTTATTGAGATACCGAGCGAGTTTTTTCAAAATAAATACAATGCATACAAATATATACAAATTTCGAAATGTACGCGAATGCAAAGTTCAATAAAACGTTTTTTGGTTTACTACTCTGTGAATAATACACCTATGTATTCGCTCAGCAACAAATTTTTGGAACACCCCCTCAAAATGTTTTCTTTTGCGCTGCAAGGTGCGTAGATTCCAAAAATTCGGTGTCCGTCCACCATCCGCCCTACCACCATTCATATCTACCTTTATTTTCGACTTAAAATCGTCTTACTTTACATAGGCTCCATTTGAGCCCTAGCAGTGTCCCGAAACTTTGCAGCCCGATCGGAATATACCCAAGGGTGTTATGGGTGAAAAATTGGTGTAAAAATAGGGTTTTTTTCAGTAACAGCAACATGTGAGGTATCGTTTTTTCCATGTTTTTTTTAGGGCGAGGAGACCGAATATGAAGTAGATTTTGACCAGGAAGAAGAAAACTGAAGTTCTAACGAAGTTTCAGCTCCCAAAATGCATTTTTCATTAGTCAAAAACTAATAAATTTATCTGAAATCACCTCAAATTTGTATAACAACACTAGAAAGTAGTATCAACAGGTGAATCAAAACAATTAAATGGCAATGGAAGTAGCATCAACAGGTGAATCAAAACAATCAAATGGCACTATCAATGATCAAAGATAATTTGTCAAAAATTGGAGCCTAATTCGAGGTTTTTGGGGGCCAACATTGATGGAAACCATTGGTTTACGTCTGGGCATGCGATGATGTTTTTCAGAAGGTGAGTAATATATAGGTGGGTGTCTTACGCTAAGTATTTTACGCTGTTCAAATAGTTTTTCTGAGCATATTATGGACGGGATTCTTATATACCGTTTATGAGGCTTGGATGGCTACAATTTGATGCGTTACTTGAAGCCGTAGCTCCTACAATTCAAAAACAAAATACCTACAATTCAAAAACAAAATACCTACAATTTGTATTAAATTGTATGTGATTGAAACACTAATGCACTCGCTTGCGCACTGTTCGATTGTTATTACACCCCAGCAAAGGGCGAGTAGAGTTCCGACGTTCCGAGGAGGATGGAAAAAATGGAAATTGAATCACTCGTCCTTTAGTGCAGTAAAAATATACGAAAAATTAATCTGAGAAAATTGGTACCTATTCTGAACTACAGATTCATATATTTTAGATAGTGTTCACTATCTAAATTTGGCATAGGAAGGTAAATTAAAATTTAAACGTCAAATTTCGTGACGGAGTTAAAATCATATTTTCTTACTCAATTCCGTATGTTAACAATTAAAAATAATGAATCGAAGTCAAAATAAAATACGTGGGTCGTTGTACAAATGGTTCGAATCTGTGTGGGCTTATCAACTAAAATGATGTCTGCGTAATCAACATCCTAATCAAATGGCTATAAAAAAAATGGTCCTATAACCATTGCGGTCCTCTCATTCGACTCTTTATTGGCGACTGCGGAGGGGATATTTCAACAATCCCCAATCGCCATCCCGTGAAAAACCTTCGATTGAATGGTCTCGTTTGAAAAGAGATAAAATGAATGAAAACTGAAATTCCAAGCCCGGAAATGAGCAGTCTAAATAACAAAAATACGTCCAATAATGGGTTTTCATTCAATTTCCTCCTCCGTCTTTCCCGTTCGTTTTGAAAAAGCTAGAAACAGTGGGGCTCGAGGGGGTTGAAAATTCAATGGAGGGGACTCGTATTGAAATTATTTCGACACTTTGTGTCAAGGGACACAGCTTTGGTCAATGGTCGATACTTTCGTGCTTTACAGAGGGAAAATGAATGAAGCCTCTTGGAAGAGAATGAATGAAGCCAAGCCATCGTTATGGGGAGGCCCAAAGTTGAATTCCAGTTCCTGCTAGAGTTCAATACGCCGTTCTCCGTAGTTCATTTCATTCCAGGTATGGATCAGCAATATCCGTTAAAGACTGAAGAATTTCACTTCGATGAGCAACAAAACCGATATTTGAGAACGGAAGGAGCGTCAGGAACGTGACGAGCTCGACAGTCCCTGTAGGGTCCTCCAAAAAACTGTGGGTTGAAGTCGACTGAGGCCCTATCCCGAATTCACCTTTATTCGCTGGTTCTGCGGCATAAATTTATTTCAATTTAACGCAATTTTCAAGTTGGGAAAAAAATCAATTTTTGGTTTTTCAAAGATTTGTCGTAGGTATTCATAATATACCACTCTAGGTAGGTAGGTACCTAGTTTTCATACCAATATTTGTTGGTGGTATTCTGTAACTTTTGACCCATACAAACTCAGAAGTGGCCTAGACATTTTTTGGATTCCAGTCCAGAATGGACGTGCGTTCTGACAAAAAGGGGACCGAATTGTCTAGGATTGAGTACAGAAATGTGTCTGTGCGAATGCGCACTGATGATTCTGAACGGATAACCTGAAGGATGGTAACCTTTCACATGAGCTGAAGGTAGAAGCATCAACTGCGCTTGTGCAGGATCTACAGTCCCCGAAAAAATCCAGGATTGTTAGAACTAGTCCCGAACGGTCCTGGACTGACTGTCCGAACATCGAACTCTCGATCCCGGACCTAGTTGGGGTGTGGCTTGAACAGAACGGTCTGGAACCGTCCAGGACTGTCTGTCCGAACGGACCTACAGCAAACAGGACAAAAAAGCACATAGGTACCACAAATCCAAATCTGCCACTGGAACTGGACGGGGCGTGAATGCAAAAAACTCGACGCAAAAAATGGATAACTGACGACAAACTCAACAGATAAAGGGAAAGCTAATGTCATTCACAAGACAATAAATCGAAAGACATAAGCATCTCATATCGATATGATAAGTTGAATAGAAGGAATCGAATCGACTGTGAACAGGAACGATTACTCGGTGGAGATCAGATTCTGGGGACAGGGGCCCAAAGTGGGCGTCGTGAACTACAGTTTTATTCGACTGAGCATGCGCGGACGGGCCACTTTTCTCAGTTGCCGTGGAACACTACGTCCCAGGGCCTGCCACTTTCAGGAGCCTAGGTTTCGATTTCGAGGACGCTGCTATATTCCGATAATATGATTGGTTTATGGAGCTACTAGAGCAACTAACTGCACCTAATATGAAGGAAAAACCATTGAAGCTCTACTAAATAGTGGATATCTATAGCCAGAGAAATTTGGAGGGTCGCTGTGAAAAAAGCTGCTCGTCCCTGGTCATGGCAACGAAAAAATCCCGTTTTGGTCGCATCCCGAAAAAGTAACACATTTTCGGGATAAATCCCAACATTGGTAACACTGGCTACAGAAGATAAGTTTACATGGGTTAAGGGTTATACTGGAATGTAGGCTGAAAATCTAATTTGATAGGTAGGTCCTAAATGAGAATAAAGCGTAGATACCTACTAACATTTCTGCACTCACTGCGATTATATTGTCCGAATAAAAAGATAAAAAATACCAACCACGGGCAATGCATAGAACACAATGATCGAAAGGGGTTACCTGTTCGAAAGGTTAGTCTGATAATTGGAATTCGCCTCGGCGGTTTGTGAAAGAAGCAAAGAACGGTGTAAGGGTTTGACTTGATGGCCGGAAGGGGTATAGGTGTAGAGGGTCAGGGCGGGGGTATTGGTTAGTGCTTGCTGAGGATAGCTGAGCGAAAAATGGAACGCCGAACGGAAAAAGAACAGCCAGCGAAAAAGCTATTGTTGAAGGGAAGAAGGGCGTCCAATTATCGGGGTCCTTCTTACTCTTTATTTTAGCTGCCATTCGCCATTTCTTTTTACTTAATACCGCTGTGTCTTTTTCTTTTTTTAATATTTTCCCACAGCCCACACTCCCAGCGTTCACAAGGAAAAAGCTTTTTCCTCCTTCCAGCCGTTTCCATCTTCCTTCGTTATCCACGGGGTTATCGTTTACAAGTAATTTTTAGTGCTAAAATTCATCTAGCTTACTTTCTTTATGCACTTAATAAATAAATTGTAATTGTTACCTCCATACATAGGTACTGTAGGTATATTTTATTTCAAAGAGACGAGTGAGATGGTAGGTACTTGTTTTTTTGTGGGACATTCGTAGTTATTTTATTGAAAATTCGTAAACATTTGATGACCTCACTACAAGGTCAGCCTTGGATCCTCGGGATTGGAGCGTCTACGACTGCACAGGAGTATCCATGTTCACTTTGAGTATCCACGTCATTTTTTTTGAGCAGATGACTTGAGGTTTGCTTGCTGTGGGTCTTACTGGTGACTTGCAAACCGGTTTGTGAACCTCCTTTCGTACGCTTGTGCGACCAACACCAACTTCGAAATCACATGATGAGTACCGCAAACGGGTTTGGCCAAAACTTCTTCATAGTTCTCTCTTTTTCTGTGTTGTTGATTGGATTTTTTTTTTTATAGCTCCGGCTCAGTTTTTTGGAGTGATTTTTGACACCCAAAAACTCGAATTGATTTTGTCAAAAATCATTTGTTTACTATTGAAACAGACATCTGCCTACAGCCGCCATTCTGCACTTTTGGTGATTCAATGTAAAATTTGCGTAATTTCCAGCTATTTGCACCGATTTAAGACCTATTCAAACGCAAATTTGACTTGTTTCAGAAATAATATTTTTAACTATTGAAATACTGTTTTCTTTGTCTCGACTCGCAATTTGAATTTACTTTCGTTGAATTGATATACATTTTTGGTAATTTCAGAATTACCGAAGTGAAAACGTTGTTTAGACGTTTAAAACCTATTTGTCTTTAATCAACGTTTTCAGATTTCAAATTCGGTAAAACGACAATGATCAATTCAACTGTGGTTAGGACTTCTCGGTAAAACTGGCCCTAAATACAAAACCAGCTTACTAGAACAAAAGGTCCACAGGCCAAATATTGTTTTTTCTTCCCTATCAATAGTCAGGTCGGTATCCACTTATGCGTTCCAATATTTTCGAAGAACGGATTTATGACTAAGGGAAGGGATGATCCGTGAGAAATTGGCGCAGCGGAGTTTACTGCGTGAACCCACCCTTAAGTTTGCCGTAAACCGCGGGCGTGATCCTGAATAATTTCCAGTCCTATTCCACCTTCAACGTTCTACCCCTTGAGACGGAACGAACTTCAAACCAAACAACCCACCCATCTGCCTGATGTGAGAGGATTCTTTCCTTTTTGGTTAATCATTACCACATGAGCGGATTCTCCGTGGAATTTTTAATAAACCTTTTCATCACGAATCTACAAGACTGTCCCGAAAATGGGCGATCAGGTTAGCAGAGCAGGCCGGAAATCAGGTGACCCTTTTCCACCATGTTAGATACCTAGGTTAGTAGAAAGGCTAACCCTTGAGCCCAAAGAGGAGTTGCAAAACTGTGAAATTACTCATTAAGATGATATGTTTTGGAGTTTCTAACAAGAAATTCGTCGTTATTTTATTTAAATTTTAAAGATATGGTGACGATACTGGTAGGTAAAACTGCTATTCCTTTCCTACACATGAAAAACTTGGCTTTTACGAGGGTTGTGAACACGCTGAGTAGGTATGAGTGAGGTCAAGAACAATTATTGTTGTAGGTGTATCACAAAAACGTATTTGACCACCAGATAACTCACCAAATACCTACTCCCCTAGTCCCGTTTCAACCAAAAATTGTATTGCCAGTAAATGATTTTTTCACTGTTCAGTATGAACAGCACCCCCCTACCTTACGTTTCTCGATGTGTGAATCGCTTTTCATTAGATTTCAACGACTCCTGATTTATAGTTGTCGTGGTTCTCCTCAAACCTCAACATGTACCACTCCTACGTAATATAGAAAGATTTAACCAAATAAACGAATGGAAGGACGAGCCGGGTGACGCCAAGGGAGAAGGGTCTCTTCTATCAACCGCCATCACCCTCAACGGTCATAACAGCCGATTGTGGACGGGGGACGGGTGGAAAGGGGCCTTAATAAGCTGACCTTCTAGCCCAGCTCGTCATTCGACGGATCTCGCTCTTACCCACGACTTCTCTCTCACCCGACCTACAACTCCTCTTTCTCTCTTTCCTTCCTTGCGCCTGCTGTGGTGAAAACCACGGGGTATTCACTATCTTCCTCTCAGCATCTACTGTGGGAAAAACCGCGGGACGCTTCCTTCTCCTCTAGCACCTGCTGTGGTGGGAACCGCGGGGAACCACTACCTTTAGCTCCTGCTGTGGTGAAAACCGCGGGGAGCTAACCTCCTCTCCAAACCTGCTGTGGTGAAAACCTCGGGGCGTTAGCAAAAGACTCCTACAGGGCACATCATTCCTCGAAACCTCATCCAAACTCTCACTCCACCATCCAACCATTAGGAGTCACTACAATAGTATTAGTGGGTAGGTAGATGGGAACCCCTCGTTGTTTGACTTTGCCATAATTATCACCCTCAACCATATAACCAATCTTTTTCCGCGACATCTATATCGTGATGCAAACCCCTACAATGGGTAAATTTTCAGAGAAACACACACAATTCTTCCAATTCCATTATCAACTTACAGTTTTTCTTTTGGGGCAGAGGAAAGCGTGGCACTGAAGTGAGTCATCATCCCCGGAGACGATGTAAGCGAATACGTGACTGTGCGTCGCATCAGCAGAACAGTAAGATATCCTGATAACAATACATAAAATCCTCAGTTAATATACAGTACTCAGTCTTCATGTATGCAACAGCCAAATATTAGTAATTACAAACAAATACCAGTTGGGAAACGGGATTTTGTAATATGCACTCTTAGATAGGTACGGAAAATTAGTGAAATTTTGGATCTCGATAAAAAAGTGGAGCCGTCTTAGGAGAGGATGTTTGAACGACCTTCAAGGCGAAAAACATATAGTTATTTTTGAAAAGGCCAAATCAATGACGCCCATATTAGAACATACCTATCAGAATTCGTGGATATTTTCTTCAATCATCCTGAAACCGATAAAATCTAACTGGACACCAAGCGAAATCAAACTTGGCTACACTCAACCAACCCATGAAACATGTGTGTACTGAGAGCCCAGGCAAAGTGGACAAAAAAAAACAGGCCGTGCCCACAAAAAAATCGTGTAAATCATGATTTTAAACAATTAAAAAAAACCACAGTCATGCAGCATGGCTATAAGAGCGAATTTTCGAAGTTTTCGGCATCTTCCTCCTCCGCCTAAAATTTTCTGAAAATTAATTTTCGGCCAATGTTTTCCCAACTTGATACCATACAAAATTAAAACAGGAGTAGTTTGTACGCAAAGTAAAATTTGGGGTGGAAGGAGGGGGAGGGGGAAATCAAAAATGTTTTGAATACCAGAAGAGTAGGTATTGGGTACCTACGTAACAAATTTTTTGTTCCATTTTTTGCCGAGTAACACCTCGGTTTGTAGATTTTCCAACGCTGAACACGATGGTGAAGTCAGAATTGCGATATCCCATTCCGTTATCAGATTAGAGCAGACGAACCAGGAAGAACATCTCGAGAAATAACCACGTTCCTTCATCTTCAAAGTGCTCCAGTTTGAGAATGGAATGAGATATCGCAATTCTGATTTCACCATCGTGTTCAGCGTACAAAAACCTTTAAAATGAGGTGTCACTTGTCAGACTTTTTCATTTTGGGAATTTATGGGTAATTTTCCCCCCCTAAAACTCCCCAAAACTCCCCCTTAGGGTGACCCGATTCTGCCCATCTTCGAACTTAGCCTGTCGATTGCCAAGACAGATTTTTCGTGCAAATTTGAAGTTTTTATCTCAATTCTTTCGAGAGTTATCGTCTGGAATGACACATACATATATAAATATATATATAAATATATACATATATATATATATATATATATATATATATATATATATATATATATATACATATACATATAATTTTTGGTGTCTTTCGGCAGGGAATTCAGGATGGTCTGAAACGGATTTTGGTATAAAAATCTTTCGGAAATGGGAGTTTTAAAAATTTTGGACCGAGAACAATAGCTTCCTTTTCTTCGAAAATTCGCTAAAAACGAAAATATTTAAATTGAAATTTCATGTTTTTAATTAATTAAAATGTTATAAACTGAATATTTTAATAAAAATATAGGTGCTCTGAACGCAGAATTTGATGTTCTACAACTTTAGTTATACACAAATTTTTATTTGGAATAAACGTATTTACAGGCGTGTGAAACTGATCATAACACAATTTTCAGTCAAAATGAAAAAAATCGCCTAGTTTTGACTGCCTATTCCGACGAAACCACTGAAAAAATTTAATGTTTAAGGAAGTTAAATTTTGGTGCCAGTGAAATTTTCTGTAAGATGAACCGTTTAGATTTTCGATGTTATAAACCTCAAAACGAAAAAAGTGTCAGAATTGTGCGGTTTTTTGGCTCCCAAAACTGAAGCTCGCCTCAGAAACTCATATTACTCTTATCTGGGACGACGCCCAATGGGGTTGTGCAATTTTTTACACGTAAAAGTGTAATTGCCAGGGCTATGAACGCTAGTGTCACCGCGATTTTCATGAAATTCATTTAAGAAAATTTTGATCGCAATGAAGGAGGTTGTTTATCAAGGAAAACCAAAAAGGAACGAACATAAGGAACTTGCAAGTACGAGTGAATCGCTAATAAAGATACGTTCGATTAGGTAGGTACCTATAAAGAGAAAGGTCGTGGAGTCGATCTTTGGTCTCCAAATCCACGACTGATACTCCTCTTAAATTGACAGACAGCTGGACGGGATGAGGTTTCTTGTTTGATGCTTTGGCCTGCAAGAAAACAGTATTTTATTGTATGGCTAAAATTTGCACGGGTTAAAGTGAGGTATTAGGTATAGAAACGCCCATGCTTGGTAATTTTTTACGAATACAATTTCAAAAAACCGGGTAGCTGCTAAACGTTTTGGACGAATTGCAATAGCTGATATATTATTGTCTTTGAAATCTGGCTCACCAGTTCCGGAATATTAATGTACCTACAAGGTTTTCAAGCTCCAACTCGAAGTTTGCTCATACTTCTCGAGGTACAAACCGTAACAATTCTTTTCTACCGGACTTCGAAGGTCTTACAGGGAATTTCACGATCATCACGAATAAACCACATTGCATGGGTCCTTGATTGAATCTTCCCGATTTTTAAGGTGAAACCCCAATTTTTCAGGTTTTTTTTGGCTACATACACCATGGCTCATTTGGAAAAAAGATGAGAAGAAAGAACATGAATAAAAGTTGTCGAAAATCAAATTCTGCGTCGAATGAGATCAAATTCTACCCCTGACGACAGTTTTTAATTCTACCCCTAACGAATGTAGTATTGATTTTTGATGAATTTATACGGAAAACTAGTCGAGAAATGGAATTACAAACAGGAAACATTTAGACTGTTCCAGAAGTGTATAAATCATTTACCGAAAACGTTTAACAATAAATTTGCAACGTTTTCTATTTAAAAAAAACTTACATTTGTTAAAACGTGGAACTACTGACTTCAGGGGATGAATTTAATATTGTTCGATGCAGAATTTATTCTCCTACAACGTTTATGCCAACGCTTTTTTCGATTTGAGCATTTCTGTTACTTTTTTTGCCCAAAAACGTTGAAAATAGTGGTTGCTGGTTCACAATTAGGAAAGGTCCATTTATAGGGACCAATAAAATAGGGTGCAGGTCCATGATCACCGTGAAATTTCCTATAAGACCTCAAAGTGCGGCAGAAAGGATTTTTGACGCCCTGTATGTGTTTCAGGGTTTCACCTCCTCACCACAAAGTGGTAGAAACAAGCAAATCATGATACCATGCATACGTAAGTTGAGTTTTAGGGGGAAAAATAACAGTTGGCCATATTATTTTCCATCCCACACTTTTTCGTATGAAAATAAACGAAGGGAATTTCATTTTCCCGGATGGAAATGTATTCATCGCTTGCGAATTCAGTGTCGCTCTTCCCTTTTTTTCCGGTCTACACCCAACTCTCCTCTATCCTGAGTCTATCTATCCTTCTTCGACTCATCAGCCTTTGAATCTTTTCTGAAGGACTTCAGCTTCACATTTACATCTAAATTTGATCCGAACCCATCTCAAATGCTCCCCCATCTCTTCCTCCCAGCAATACAACCGTAGTGGCGTTTCCGGAATTAATGTAAATCGGGAATTGAAAGTCCTTCCTTAATGGGATTTGTATTTGCCACCGGTCTCCCGCTGTTTGGTTTGCTCCTCTGGAGGGTCTTTTTTTTAAATCCCACCTCCCCTTGCTCTTCCCCTCGGCATTCAGTTTTTCTTTTACCTTCCACCAGTATATATTTTGTTACCGGTGAAATATGAATCCCAGTGCATCACATACAGAGCGACCCTCTCATAAGGCGAAGTATGAAATTTCAATATCTTCATGTAGCTGACGATACATTTCCTGTGCACTGTATGTCGGATTATGGAAGAAGAAGAAGAAGAAGAAGAAGAAAACATATTTATTGATAGAATAATGCATTACAAAGTAAGACATTCATGCAAAATATGTAACAATAAACTTGATATCGAAATGGCGAATGAAATACAACGAGTCAATGACAGGAAGATATTACAAGCCATTTCACCCATACGTCAACGTGAGACGACTATTCAGAAGCACTAACGTCAGAAAGAACTGTACAACCATATTTATGTCTCTTCCGCTCAGGAAATGACAGCTACCACTACGTCATTGGAAAAAAAGAAGACCATCTTGTAGTAAAAACGGTTAAGAAAACGGGAGCACAGAACACTGCATAACGGAATGTCCAGAATATGCTGCTGGAAGAGCAGCATGCTTCTTCAAGGACTTAGCTATGGAGCTAGACAACCCCTTCGACAAATCATTTCATCAGGATTGACAGTATTCAAAGAACTATTAGTATGGCTTTGTTAAAACCGTATACATTAATATTTTTAGCCGGACAATTTATCATTTTCTTGAGAAAAATTTGAAAATTCATTTTATTATCCAATGGCTGTCTAGATTTATCTAGACATTTTCATTTTCCAGACATTATCTAGATTTTATAAATGTAAAAAAAACTTGAAAAAAAACTTCGTGAACATGTAAAATTAATAACCGCTGTAAAAAAAAATAAAACATGATAATTCCAGTAGATTTTGATGTTCGCCTGCCGGGATCACCTCTGCCATCACATTACTGTACCTACTCCTTTCCACGGGTAAATTTCTGTAAATTGAGTAGGAAGGCACACGAAACACATGGATTTCAAATCGTAGCCTGTTTTATTTAGTTTACCTTCGTTTTAATTTTCAGGGATTTTACCAATTAAACTGTATTTGGAATTATATATGTTGCGTGGTAATTAGGGCGATGACAGAGTGGACAACAGGTAACAGCTGATGGAACAACGACGACACTTCGATTTTGCCGTGAGGGCCGCCGGCCACCCCATATTTTCAGCAATGAACCTCTGAAATCGAGCATGAACAAAAAGCGTCTGCCAGCTTCCTCACTTATTGTAACATGGACGTATAGCAACAGTTGGTAATTTACGATTCGTAAAATATCGATGTTTTTATTACATCTATTGTAGAGCTATCACTGGTCCGACGGCGATGAAATTAATAGGGGTCCGTCTAAGGGCTTCCACGCACAATCCCCGGAGATTTCACTAAAATAGGTCAACCAGTTCTGGATTTTTTTCCTGTGACAACAACATCGACACCTAATCCCCACATACCCTCCGAATCTCAGCGCACTACGACAATTTCTAGGGTGGTTATTGGGAACTACTAGGATTTCACGTTTGCGCATGCGCAGGCGGAAGCTACAGTACTTCTTTAATGAACTTGATACGGGACCATCTGTGGCCAAGCCCGCACCTACCCTCCGAATTTAAACTCATTATGACCATTATTTCGTATAGTTTTGCGTGAGACAAAGAACTGACCACTGACAGACAGATAGATACGGAACCAAAAAGTGTTCCTTGATGTCTGAAACGTAAAATGAGAGTGGAAATTTTCATTTTGGAGGACATACATGTTTTCGACTCTTGCACGAGTACAAAGCTTCCCTACCACCGGTAGTGACGAAGCAAAAATACCAAATCCCCCCTAAACATTTCATGGTTAGCGTTTCGAGGTAGGTAGGTACATAGAATCAGAAAATGAAATAAAAAAATTTCGGTGCGCGGCACTTTCCTTTACCATGAACCAAAATTAATTTAATTCGGTTTGCAGGTTCCCTAAATGAAAAATAGGGGTTTAATTAAATGTTAAAAACGCCGTAGCTCGACAACTTTCAATAGAAGGTTACACCTACCTAAGGTTTTTATGGTGTTTTTAAATAGGATTTTTTTGAGACCATCGGAAGCATTTGGCGTCCAGCCGTTCGTTCACACTAAGGCCCTGAAATCTGAACCAAAAAGCTTCGTCAACACTGGTGTGAATCATACGATACAGGCATCCAGCCCAGATATCACTGCTAGGAGAAATCAAGGGGGGTGGGGGTTTACGACATAGCTCAACTTCAAAAATTACCGGGTTCGCGGGGCGGAAATTGAGCGTTAGATACAGGAAACGAGGGCGGCGGAAAAATTCATATTTACAATAAACCAGCTTAAGCCGTACCCGCTCAAGACGTACTCCCGCATAATAATAAGAACAAAACTGCCGGTCCATAAATTTTCTGTATCTCAACTAACGTTAATTTACCCTGCTAAGACGTAATCTCGTTTAAATCGTACTATTTTGACGGTCCCGAACCCTATTTTCGAACGGTTAAGAAGCAGGAAAAACCCACCTTCAATCACACTCTCATTGAAAGTGATTGTTGACTGAGTAAAAACACCAGTCTTGCAACAACTGTCAAAAAGGCTCTCATAAAATAAAGATTCTGGTGATGGGGAAAATCAAAATCACCGCGGTGTTTCAAAAATGTGCGTAGGTTTCGATGTGACTACTATGCACAGAACTGGGCGTGCATGACAGGAAACCTTTTTGAACTGTGCTTTCAGAATTTGGATAGAGTTGGGAAGTCAATGTTAACGTGACAGTTGAAGCAACTGCTGAAGACGATGACCCTAAAGACGACCCTGAACCCCTTATTACAGTCATGGACGGCATCAACTGTGTTTTCAAAGTCACTGCCGATGTGGCCTCTGCGTAGAGGACAAAAATCACCAACTTTTCCCCTCGATATCATCCCAAGTGAATCATGACAATTATGTATCAAACAACATAATAATTAACGAAAGTAATGACCAACTAGGTACTGACGAATTTTTGAATGCAGGATGTACATTTCTTTCAGTGAACACATTTTTGATCGATGTACAGTTGATTTTTCACATTTCCCGTGGAAGACGTACTTTTCTAAAGTCCCTTGAAATACGTCTTTACTGTATTTAAGTGGAATTGCCGAGAGCTCATACTTCGACCCTGGAGGCATTTTTGTCTGTCACGCGCGCGTTGTGTGTATGTGTGCAAAAAAAGACCTTACTAAATCAGGGTCTTACGCTAATAGGAATTCAGTGATTCAGAAGGGGTATCAATACTGCCATACTGGAAAATGATAAACCGTAATGTAACTGGGGGGATCCTAACAGTCCTGAGCAGTCAACTGTCTGGCCAGTCCAAACACTTTCTAGCCAGCCTGCTTCCCTCTCCGCTAGCCACAACGACAACTGCTGTAGACGTCTACTGAACAAGCCACCATGAACAGACTCCATTTCTTGACCAGTTCGTGACCTGATTTTATCCAACTGATAGTGCTGCAGCTGAGACGAAAATTATTATAATTGGTATCTCATGTAGTCTACATAATGAACGTTCAACTTAGAAGTTCGCAATTTGAAGAATTTTATTCATTTGTTTTTTTTTCTCTGTACCTACTTCTTTCTAAAGATGTGAAATCTAGAATGCAATAATTCTATCTTATCTAATAAACCGTTGTGTAATAATTTGCAGCTTTTTTTCCTCTCGCACAAGCATTAATTACCACGTGTTCATAATATTATCCGAACTGACTAAACAATTATTGTCGATCCACAAGATAATGAGGAGTTTGTATTTCTTTCCTTTCATGCACAACCACGGGAGGTCGGGCATTCGCTATTCCTCCCATATTCCCTTCTGACCCCATTGGGAGAAATGAAATGGCTCGAATCTTACTGGTTAGGAGTTGACGTGCTTTGATGTCGAACGTTTAGAGTGGAGGAGTCTCAAAGCAGGGAAATGAGATGTCTCATGTTCCTGGCTCTCTCAGGAGTTTCGAGTTATAATTCCTTCTTTGGACCGAATGAACCGAAAGCCAAAAGGAGCAGTTCCCTTGTACTAAATTTAGGTCAACGATATCTATATAATTGGCTCCGATTAAGATAGTCCTCCGTATCGGTGGAAAAGGAAATGAGGATCCCCGACCAGAAAATCTGTAGAGATAAGGAATTTTCCATTTGAATGCCCCCGTTACCGTGAAAAATTCAGAAAATTAAACGGAAAAAGTAGAACGAGCGAATTCTGAAGTAGGCAACGTTTAGAACGAAATTACACATTTCCTCACTACTTGAGGTAGGTAGCGCTTCAAAATAACGTCGTGCCCTCCATAATCAAAAACTTTATTCACAAATTTGAGACACCAAATAACAAATTCGGTTCATTTTAGGTATTTATGTCTGCTTTTATAAATTATACCATACCATCATAATTATTTTTAAGCCAAACAAATCGAAATGTTTTGGGAATGTAATTTCCAAATTCATTTAGATCAGGGGTTCCCAACCTTTTTTGACCGCGCCCCCCCTAGCTCGATGGGAGCACCCTTTCCCCTTGTTCTACGTAAGTACACTCTCCCCCTCCTTAAAAGTTGTATAGGTATACGGTAAGTAATGAACAAATTTAAACTCAGTTTTAAACTGAACTATTCATTAACAGTAGGTAATTGAAATTTTCGATTTCATAACATTTTAATTATATTAATTTATCAACTATAAGTTCTATGGTTAATGTGACACTTGACTTTGTTTTTCAGTTAGTAATTTCTCTAGGTTTGGAGTGATTTTCGGTAAGGCACATCTTAGGTCACTTTCAACATTCAAGCGTTTTCGGGTTTTCGGTTTCAATGCCACCAAGTGTGAAAATCCCGCGTCACATAGGTAGGCAGAGGAGAAGAGCACGAGAATTTTCAAAGCAACCGTAGAAATATTTGGATAGATATGAAGGTACTCTATCCAAAATTTCTCCAACTCTGCTGCTTCGAATGTCATGTTCGCAGTTGAATCGCTCTGCAAATATATCGCTTCTTCTTGAATTTCGACAGGAACTGATTCCACCTTTACAGTAAACAGCATGGTTTGCCAGCCAGAGGTGTTTGTTTCAGGAAAATAGCGCTGAAGTTCATCCAGCTTATCGAGTTGTTCACAATTTTTTTTTTCTTTTTTTTTCACATTCCATGAATAAATCGTGTGGTTTACCATCCGAAAGTTCAACGGAATGACGAGAAATTGGGTGTGGGGGCCCTCCAGTCGTCAGTTCCACAAACGCTTCTTCTCTGAAAAACCTATATGGAATCTTCATTAGAGATTACGGTTGACTTTCCGCTTTTCAGTCTCAAATTCAAATTATTTATGGCTTCGAAGAAATTTTCGTCAAGCTTATTGTCCCCGCTCGCGCCTCCCCTGGGGACCCCTTGCGCCCCCCTGGTTGGGAATCCCTGATTTAGATAGAGAAACTTGAGATAATTTTCATTTCATCTTGATAAGCCCATTTCCAACTGGTTAAAATATGCCTGACGCAATGTATATGACCTACCGACGATCCTGTGTGATTTCTAGGGTTCTACTGTCATAATAATTTTGCCGAGTCCCCTAAATTCCGACCACTGCCAATGGTAATCCACAGTTTATATTTACTTATCTATATCATACGCTTTTTTTTGTATAATCGCCCGGTAAATCCTCTCCCAAGGGGTGGGGGGGGGGGGGGGACTTATTCCGCTCGACTCTCTCTCAAGGAACAACCTCTCGAGCGCCGGGTAAGGCGGCATATTCTTGAGCCCATTACTATAATAACAGGATTAACCCACCAAATCCCCTTGGCCACGAACAAACAGTTGCAGAATGAAGGGCCGAGATGGCCTGGATGGAGGACGGCTGTGAAGGGGGGTTGTGCCTGAGATTGCAAAGGTTTTCGCATCGTTAGTGAGATGTTGGCGCAGTGCGGGTGATGCTTAATTAAGTGGCGGTCCTCGGCCTTACAACGTCCTGTAAAACGTTCCATGTTTCTTGTTTCTTTTTTTTTTTAAGCCATTAAGACTTTTTTTAAACGCAGATTTTCGTTTTCTAGATAACTACATATTCTGCACTAGGGGGTTTCTAATTAAATTCAACTTTAGCGTTTCACAATGTTTTGTTTGTTTAAACAAACAAACGTATCGCTGAACTTGATAGCATCATCAAGTAATTAACATTCACAGGGACAGCATGTCGAACAATATCCTTGTTGAAACCTCCCCAGTCTCAACAACTTTTTTCTGCCTCAGACGGCCACGTCACAGAACACATAAAGGATCCCTTGTGTTCTGTGGCCACTGAGAGTAGGTAAACTAACCACTGAACTACAAGGTAAATTTTAGGTGTTGACTATTGCCAACCCGTTGAGGTTCTCAAGGTATGCTCACCAGGCCGAGGTTTGACGAATTTATTAGTCTTTTTCAAGGTTGTACGTACAGCAGACGGTACAATATGGATTTACATCTAACATAATAGTATTCTTGTAAAAGGAGTAGCAACCAGGACCTAGTCTAAAAACCAACAAACATCAGCAAACTTGACAGGTTATACATGAAATTGCACCTACATCCCACAACAAGGCATTAAAAGCTAGAAAACAACTGTTTTAGTTCTGAAATGTGGTCTCAGTTGTAAGGTTTACCTCAGAAAAGGGTTATGTGACTCTCTTAAAGACGTCTGCTGGACTAAGAAGTCCATTGTGGCTGTTTGCAACCATATTTAGTTGACATTTACGATGAACAAACCACTTATTTAGCAAGTATGCCACCCCTCCTCACAATCAGAAGTATGACAAAAAAGAACGAAAAATAACGTCATATTTAGGTGTCATGGTTTCTTTACCTTTTAAATTGATCTAGAACTACAGAATTTTTTCAGATCACACGGAGCACTGTACGTCCAGCCGTTCGTTTGGACCGAAAAGCTTCGTCAACATGATCGTGAAACGGTATACATCCAGCCCAGATATCACTATTAGGGAACACCTGATTATAATCACGCAAAACTGAATGAAATCGAGTTGGAAGTTCTGTGATATCATTTCATTATTTGAAGAATGATGGCTCCTTTGGATTTTGTTGATAGGTACTTTCGTAACTTGAACAAACGTTACCTATGTTTCATGAATAACAACAAATAATCATTGAAAGAATTGTTGTTGAATCAACCGAATACTTAAGTAACTGTCATTCCCCGGCCGGCTCCAATACACGATTTTCCCTGGGGGAATCTATATTGAAAATAACAACCCGTTGTGTAATAATTTGCAGCGTTTTGACCACATGTAGGTACTCGTACCTAATTTAATTCTGAACTTAGTAATAGTCAACACCTAAAATTTACCTTATAGTTTAGTAATAATTGTAACTACCAATACGCAATAATACCTACTCTGTGTACCATGCCCGACTGATGCAGAAGAATGTCATTAAGTTACTTGTTATTTCAAAGTTGTTGTTATTTCAACAAGGTCGTTTGTTTATCCTGTCCCAGTGAATTTTGATTAGTTACCTGATGATGCTTCTAAAGTATACCAAAAAGCTTTGTTTGTAAAAATAAACAATTGTGATAAACTAAGTTGAATTTAATTAGCAACACTATTACGAGTGTTTTTCACAGGAAATCGGGAGTGAATTAACAGATTTGACATTCTGCGCCAGTTTTAATTTTTCACAACAAAATCAGTTTTGGTTTGGTTTGAAAGCATCGCGACGGCATACTTATCACGCACATTATGCCTGCATAAAGGATGGGCTTGTTGCCAAACGTTAGAGAGGCTCTTACGTCAACTCCAGCTTTACCCGCTTGCCAGTCTGACTGTTCCGCGCTAAACGACCTTCCAAATGGACCCTCAAGTCATTACCAGGAGATTAATGTTGGAATATGTAAATCAACGTTACTTCGAAAGGTGTTAATAGCAGTTAATTATACCACTGCTAATATAACTGCGATAACAGCAGCCTATATAAACTGGACTACGACTGGTTAATCAGGTTATCACGCCTTTATATGTGTTTGATAGACCCTAGTACTTACTACAAGTACCCCAGCATCAGAGGACACCAGGGATAGACTGAGGGCAACTAATAGGCCTACCATCAATATCTGTGTCACGTCCTGATTAAACCTCACACGCTCTTCGATTGATCAAATCAACTTCTTGGGGGAAGTCGCTTCAGGTCCGTTGTCTCGTTTGCGATATGAATACAGGCTATGAAATTACGATGGGCTATGAATGATGATGGATTTGTTTGGTCCATCAACGCTTGATATCGCTTATGGATGAATAACACACCTGCTTCAACACTAAGGACCACCGATAACTGGACCTCCCCACGCATGTTATAAGAAGAGCTCAGGAGAAAAAAGGGGTAACGCCACTTTTTTTCCTAAAGTGAGTTATGGTTGGCATCAATGTTTCCCTTAGATCTATTTTCACAATATCCAGTCAAAAAGGGGAAAAATAGCCAGAGAAAAGGGAGGAAAGTCAGTGCTACGTAGGAAGAAATGGGAGGGTCGGAAAAAACAAAACAAAAAGGCGTAGTCAAGAGAAATTTTTGGACGGCATGACTGTGAAGAAGGTTCTTCTCCTGTTACCATACCCGAACCTGTTGCAGTATCAACGATTCACACAAAAAGAAAGAAGAAACAACCAAAAAGTAAGAGAAGACTACAACTAAAATGAATGAGTAGTAATGAAGGAGTAATGAAGAAATGAGAAGTAAAATGAAGGAGTAATTTCCTCCTTTTATCCCTATTTTTAGTACAAGCTTGTGATTTTTTAGTTTAACATTTTCAACAGTGAACCTGTGGACCCCCCCCCCCCCCCCCCCGCCAATTTGACCGTTTCCTTTTCAAGGTATGTAAAATCCAAAAATGGAATAAAGAAAATTTCTGTCCGTCCGCCGTACTTTGCACTTTCCTTAGTTACCACGAACCAAAATTAATGAAATTTGGTTTGTAGGTCCCATTTCGGATTGACATTTTCCAGTTGGCCCGCGAAGCACGGCGTTACTGTAAGTCATCTCTAAGGGGTGAAAAATAGGGATTGAAATTTTCAAATCGCCGTAGCTCGAAAACTTTCAATAGAAGGGTACGGTTTTTGGTTTATTATTCTGTGAATAATACACCTATGTATTCGCTCAGCAAAAAATTTTTATAACACCCCCTCAAACTTTTTTCTTTTCCGTTTCAAGGTGCGTAGATTCCAAAAACGCTGCAAAGTCCTTGTCACATGGGTTTATTATTCTATTGGAGTTCTAGAGATTTTTGTTGGCTGTTAAATGTATTGTTTCTTTCATGTGGAATGATTTAAATAGCTATTTCTGATGATTTCCACCAATTTTGGCCCCCAAAACATGAAATAGGTACGCTTTTTTTTTTTTTTTTTTTTAAGATCATCTTTGATCATTGGTAGTGGCATTTGATGGTCTTGATTCACCTGTTTACACTTTTTCCAATGTTATTGTACACATTGATGGTGATTTCAGACAGTTTTCCAGGTTTTTGACTCATAAAAAACCAATTTTGGGAGCTGAACCTTTGGTAAAACCTCAATTTCCGCGTCTTTGGTCAAAATCGACTTCATATTCGGTCTTCTCGTCCTCAAAAACATGGAAAAAGATACCTCAAAAGCTCATGTTACTAACATGTTGTTAAAACGCAAAAAGTACCTATTTTTATACACATTTTCACTCATAACACCCCTGGGTATATTCCGATCGGGCTGAAAAGTTTCGGGACACAACTAGGGCCCAAATGGAGCATGTGTGCGAAAGAACGACTTTTTTAGACCGAAAATGAAGCCTGTACACGTGATACGGCGAACGGCGGACGGCGTACGGCGGACGGACATTGCATTTTTGGAATCTACGCACCTTGAAACGGAAAAGAAAAAATTTTGAGGGGGTATTATAAAAATTTTTTGCTGAGCGAATACATAGGTGTATTATTCACAGAATAATAAACCAAAATGCAATGTCCGTCCGCCGTACGCCGGCCGCCGTACGCCGTATCACGTGTACAGGCTTCATTTTAGATCTAAAAAAGTCGTTCTTTCGCACACATGCTCCATTTGGGCCCTAGTTGTGTCCCGAAACTTTTCAGCCCGATCGGAATATACCCAGGGGTGTTATGAGTGAAAATGTGTGTAAAAATAGGTACTTTTTGCGTTTTAGCAACATGTTAGTAAAATGAGCTTTTGAGGTATCGTTTTCCATGTTTTTGGGGACGAGAATACCGAATATGAAGTCGATTTTGACCAAAGACGCGGAAATTGAGGTTTTACCATTGGTTCAGCTCCCAAAATTTTTTTTTTTTTTTTTTAGTCAAAAACCTGGAAAACTGTCTGAAATCACCATCAATGTGTATACTAACATTAGAAAAGGTGTAAACAGCTGAATCAAGACCATTAAATCGCACTACCAATGATCAAAGATGATCTGGGGGAAAAAAAAGTGTACCTATTTCATGTTTTGGGGGCCAAAATTGGTGGAAATCATCAGGAATAGCTATTTCAATCATTCCACATGAAAGAAACTATAAATTTAACTGCCAACAAGAATCTCTAGAACTCCAATAGAATAATAAACCCATGTGACAAGGACTTTGCAGCGTTTTTTTAAATTTTTTGAATTGATCTTGAACTAAAGAATTTTTTGAGACCACCCGGAGCATTGTACGGCCATCCGTTCGTGTGCACCAAAAAGCTTCGTCAACACGATCTTGAATCAAACGGTATTTTCGGCCCGGATATCATCGCTAGGGAGCACCTGATTATAATCAAGGATGGCTGTATGAAGTCGAGTTGGTTGTTATGCGATATTATTTCATTCGAAGAATGATGGTTATTTTGGATTTTGTTGATAGGTAATTTTGTAACTTGAACAAAAGTTATACTTCATGAATAACAACAAATAAATAATCAATTATTATAGAATTCTTGATTCCCCCGCATAGTTATGAAATGTCATTGCCCGGCTGGCTCCAGTACTCGATTTAGGGCTGCGGGAATCACGTGGGTAGGTATAATACCTATCATAATGATCACAGAAAACAGTGATCTACGCAAAAGGGGCAACAACAGGTAAATAATAAACCTTTGTGTAATAATTTGCAGTTTTTTTTTTTTTTTTTAATGAAAGATAAATAACAATTGGAGAATACCCAAGGTAACTGCGGTGATAATGGAATAGAGGTCGCCACGAAACTTCAAACTTTGAATTTCATTTATCTCAGAATGAAAAAAGGGGCAACCCTTTTTCCATGTGCTCTTGTTTAGTTGTGATGTTATAACACGCTGGTTGATCCTGTCTACTAGGCGTACTTATGATGATAGATATTTTATTTCATGCTTTAGATACAATTAAGTACATAGCAATCGTCAGGACATCGGAAGCTTAATTAACAAATATTAAGCATTTACCTACCATAACGGCAAGAGTACTGGTAAAAAAATTTCCTCTGCGTAACAACTTGTGGCTACATTAAATAATTCCTCGGCATTCGAATTTCCTATAACTAAATTTCATGTGACTCACATAACACGGTAGTAAATTGAGCCGTTCTGTTATTTAAAATTTCAGTTCTTTATTTTACAGTTCAGCAGTCAGATTTTCAAAGCTGAAATCCAGAAATTCTTCACTGGATTAAAATGCTTCTTTTTTTCAATACATTAGTGATAACGGCGATAAATTTTGGGAGACATTTTGTTGGAGATGATGAAGCGGCATTAACTAGTTTTTACGATAATGCAGCAACCATTGGCCTCAGTACTGATTATACTGAGCTACTTATAGCGAAACGATGATTTAACATCGTCTACGAACGATAAATCGACCAAATGAATCACATTTTAATTAATTGTGCTCACAACGCTAATGTAGAGTGCCAAGCTGGGGTAAAACGGACCAAAGAACTGCAATGTACTCCACCTTCCAAGTGTCTCAAGATACAATCATCCACGCCATTACCCAACAACTCAAGGTTATTTCATTCAGCCACCATCTTTGCCAAATGTGTATTCAAACCGTCGCCTATTAAACGCTCTGGTGCACTTAATGAAGCCATCTCGCGCACTTACACACACTTATCCTCCAATTTCAAATGATCTCGTTTCCGAGCCAGTTGCTACAACTGATATTAACTACGACCTCTTCCTTCAGGGAGCGAATCATTTCACCACGGGTAGTTAGGGAAACCCACTGTGTTAATTGCCTTGGAGCGGTTTCGTCGACCTTAAACGCGTTTTCCTCGAACAGTTTTCCACAACTGATTCGGCTTCGGTTAAAGTTCAAACCGTTCTTATGCTCAAAATAGGGGAGGCCATAGGGGAATAATGACTTTCGGATAACCGCTACCAGGGGGGTTCCCGTGGGGCAATCAGCGGGAATCGATATCATTCAATAATTCATTATCATTAGGTGGGTACCTTCAGGCTACGTGTGTTCGAATTTCCGAGCGTTTAGGGAGTGGTGAGGGAGGGATTTGGGCTAAGTGGGTGTATTAAGTGAGTACCTGTCAAGTGGTTCTATCGCGTTCAACTGACTGGTTCAACCCTTTTAAAACTGTAAGATTATTAACCCTTTATAACCCCACCCCTTCGAGTAACGTTACTACATGCTAGCGGTTAATTCCCCATAATTTCATATTCATAATCTCGTATAAATTAAGCCATCATACATAAACTATAACAGGAAGTGAAAAAATATGTAGATAATTTAATTTTAGATCAGAAGAAAGAAATAATGAACCAGAATTTGTCTTCGTCTTTGAAAGTGGAGGAGGTAGTAAATAAGGGGGTTAAAAACCTTAGTTACAAAGTAGCACTTGCATCTATATGGTGTTAATGAACCTGCCTCAAACACCTAATGGGCAATTTTCGTGGGTTACAAAGTCTCCTATTTTCTGCCAAATTCTGTTCAATAACGGAAATTAACACTTACTGACCACGTAACGAGGTGTTCTGTTGGAAAGTCAAGGGAGAAAACGAGTGTGAATTTCCGAGTTCCCGCTAGCTACGACGCATCAGGTAACTCGCCCAGTAGTTCAACTCAAATCCCGCTTAGAGCGCTAGCGCATCACTTTAAATGACGTACAGAACCGCAATGGATGGATGGAACCGCAAATAAATTTTTATAAATAAATTAAAAAATTCCTCAAAACCAAACAGAACACACAGCAAAGGTTCTGGAAGGGTGACACTTTCCTAATATTGGGTTTTTAGCAGCATTGAGAGCCTTCTCCTCCAAAGCTCCGTGCCAACAGCAAATCAGATGAGATGTCAGTAGACCTGATACATCATTTTTTGCGGGTTTTTTTATTTTTAATCACTATCTTTCAAAAATACAGTGGTTTTTGAAAACGGGCTTCAAACTACCATTTTTCCAAAAATTCTGAATAGTTTTTGTTTAAAAAAAAAAGTAGCGAAGAATGAGGGGGACCGATAGTTGAGCCAGCACCAAAGGATGAAGGAACGATCCTGGGACAACTAGTTCTTGATGTCTACGCTGGACAGCACCGCTAACCCCGGTGATACCAGCTTTGAGTGAATCTTCTTTCTCCCTCCTCCGCGGAAAAAGTGTGTGGGATAATTTCTTTGCAGAACAAAATAGCGTTGTCATTAAGCATTTGTGTTAATTAACATCCCCCGGACTTGTGAGGTCGAGTTCTCAGCCTAATTGGAGGACCCCCGACTTCCATTACCGGGATTACTTCCGTATTTAGGTCTCCTCGGTCCAACCAACGAAGGGGGTGATCGATAAGCCGACGGTATGTTGTGCGGCAAATACCGACCATGCAATTTCGGGGGGAGGGGTTGTTCATGAAGGCTGTCACCTCGACCATCCTCAAAGCCGCGATAGGAATTCAATTGCACTGACCCGAAAGACGGTTTCTGAGCTCTGCCATACCTCCCTGAGTGAACCTCCCGAGGTCAAACTCACATTCAAGTCATTAGGTTTAATTAGAAGATTGTGGGTGCGAGGGGTTGGGAAGGGATCAAATTGATTAAGAGAGAATTCGGAAGTAGCCTTTCTAATGTTGAAGTGCTTTAGTTACCAAGTTGGAGAGGGCCCTTGACCGGGGATTCGCTTGATTGTTGATCAAGAGCTTTGATGAAGGACGGTTCGCTAATTTGAATCAAGTCTGAACGGATGACTTTTCAGTGATTCCTCGTGCTGGCTGAAACTGGTTTTCAATGCATCATTAGAAACTTCTGGGGCGCAGTTTTTTCATTAGAACAGGCGCCTGACGCCCAAATATAACAGTACCCAAATTAATTGCTACAGCGTTGCCGCCGCCGATTTTATTTAACAAACAACTAGCCTGTGCCCGCAATGTGCAGTTTAGGCAAAATCTCCTTCTGCCCCTGAAGGGGCAATACCTATCCCCAAACCAAAGGTGGTTTGCTATGTACGGGCGTTTGGAACCTGTCCGCTACGCTCATTCTTTCTCGATCCTGTTGATCTACAGGTGAGCACTGCAGGCAGAGCCGCCACAGGACTTGAAGGGGCAATGTCAACCCCCCCCCCCCCCTTGTTTCATGGGTTGTAACATTCGGTGTGTAACTCTAACAGCTTCTGCAATCCCCACAAGACCGTCTGTCCCAAGAAAAGATGTTCCCCCATAATACTCTCTTCTCTACGCATCTGAGTTTATACATAATTAATTACACCATTTCTCCCGCCCTCTTAATTATTATTCACTTAAGAGAGAAAAATCCTCTAGAGGGAACAGAATTCTTTTTTGCCCCAACCCCCTCTGCGTGGTAAAAACCTTTGTCCGAATATACGCCCGTACCGCCCCCTCGACTGCAATACGAATCGTAATGGCCCTTTTTACTTGGCAAAAAGGAAAAGGCGTCCCCTGGGTGTCCCAAAGGAAATTCTTCCAAGGGCTGCGGAACGGGGATTATGAGAGTTCCCGCTTTGGAAAAATCCGCAAGCCAGCGAGTGAAGGAGGCTGTCTCCCAATGGATGCGGTTTTTCCCCTGAAAAGAGGCTGAAGGCTGCTGATGGGATCGACAGGGAATATCTGTTCGCGTTCCTTATTCAACGTTATTTCCGATGATTCAGCTTCCATCGCACAGTGGACCGAGGAGGGGAATTTTTGGGAAACAGATTGCTGTTACATACCTGCTTGAAGACTGAATCACTATAACAAGAGCCATAAATATCAGATAATAATGGGGATTCAAGGATAAACGGGTACAACTTCCGGTATAAATTTAGGAAGCGAACAATCACATTAGTATCAGTGAACTCAAAACCGTATTAAACATCTACAGAGCCACCAATTTGGCAGAAATTTCGTTTTATATTACTGTTATGTTGCAATGTTCCATCTAATTGTGACGATTTTTGTACCAGTTATATCACCGTTACAACCAGAATCTCCCATGGATTATATTTCAGTTCAGCAAATAGCTCTCTAGGAACGAATCGTACGTCTCTTCCAATCGTACGGAATCCACCCCAACAATCCTTAGCCGCCGAGGTAATAAGAAACTGGAGGAAAAGCTCCGAGCTTGGGTTCTTCTTTTCTGGAAAGACGTGTGAGGATTTTCCGTAATGAACCAAGAGATTCCCATCCCACAACCCCCCCCCCTCCCCCCCCCAACCAGCCACCACTCACAAACTGACTGATTTTCTTTGGTAACTTTTTACTTGAGGGTGATTGGGTGGGCGAGGTCCAGTCTCGCTCGTTTTTGCCGGTTTCCTTCAACAATGTACGGGAGAAGAGGGGCTCCGTATCTCAACATCTGAGCCAAACTGACCACGGGTCTAACAAAATGGGATGTTGACTATACTGTGGAATTTCGATGTATCAAGAAAGCAAAGTCCTTATCAATGACACCAATTTGAGCACTTCGTGGTAACTGTTATGAGTTATGAGAGATTGTTTTTTTTAGCGAATTTTAAAAGAAAATGCAGCTATTGCAATGGGCCCAAAATTTTCAGCACATTAATTTTTGAAATGTTTTGATGATTTTGATGATGATGATTTTGTCTTTCTAGACGATATCTGACCTCAGGTACATGATAAAAATTCCAAATTTCGCTAAAATGCTTGTATTGTGAACGAAATTATGAGTTCGAAGATGAGCGACTTTAAAAAATTCCAAGGGGTCAAAAACCGCGAATAATTGATATAAAATCGGTGAAAATGGTGTGGAAGGGTGAGTAAAAACAGAGAATGACCAATTCAGTTGTTTTTAATACAGAATAGGGGTGAAATTTGGATTTTTTGGGGTAAAATTTGGTATTAAGAGCTAACATCGATATGCATTAATTCATCTGACGTTGTGTGGGACGGTAATTCACGACTGAAAGAGGGACTATTTCGATGACTAAAAAAATCAGTCATGCAGCATGACTTAATGAGCGAATTTTCAAAGAAATATTCGAATTAATGGCTATGGTTTTGAATAAAGGAAAACTTCGGTCTAAAATTTGGTTTTCTATGTATATTCTCTTCGTATTTATTTTAATTTGTACGTTTTGTCCATCCTGATTCTACCGTTTGTTTATTACGTAATTGTACTAAGTGCTTATTTATTTGATCGCTGTGGGTAAATTCAAGGAGTTGTACTAATCGTTTGCCTCCCCCTTTTTTGCTTCGAACTCTCGTCTTCAATTAATACTTCTCACATATTTCAATCTGACCACTCTAAGGGGGTGGGGGGGGGGGGGGGGGGGGGTAAGAGTTTAAAGATTATCCTAGTTTTGGGTAATTTTTGCGCACTTTAAATGCTCTAATTTAAGAACGGATTTAGATATCTAAAATCCGATTTCACTATCGTGTTCAGCGTGCAAAAACCTTTAAAATGAGGGGTCACTTGTTAGAAAATAACATTTTGGGGATTTTTGGGTAATTTTTGCGCACTTTAAATGCTCTAATTTGAGAACGGATCAAGATATCTAAAATCCGATTCCACCATCGTGTTCAGCGTGCAAAAACCTTTAAAATGAGGGGTCACTTGTTGGAAAATAACATTTTGGGGATTTTTGGGTAATTTTTGCGCACTTTAAATGCTCTAATTTGAGAACGGATCAAGATATCTAAAATCCGATTCCACCATCGTGTTCAGCGTGCAAAAACCTTTAAAATGAGGGGTCACTTGTTAGAAAATAACATTTTGGGGATTTTTGGGTAATTATTGCGCACTTTAAATGCTCTAATTTGAGAACGGATCAAGATATCTAAAATCCGATTCCACCATCGTGTTCAGCGTGCAAAAACCTTTAAAATGAGGGGTCACTTGTTGGAAAATAACATTTTGGGGATTTTTGGGTAATTTTTGCGCACTTTAAATGCGCCAAAACCCTCCTTAGAGTAGGCCAATTTCGCCCATCTTCGAACTTAGCCTTTCGATTGCCAAGATAGATTTTTTGTGCAAATTTGAGCTGTTTATCTCAATTCTATCGAGAGTTATCGTCTGGAGTGACACATATATAAATAAATAAATATATATATAAATATATATATATATACATATAAAAAAGTGTTAAATTTCAGGAATCGTTTTAGAATGGTCTGAAACGGATTTCTATGAAGAAAATTTCCAAAAATTTATATTATTTAAATTTCGAAGCCATTGCAATAGCTTCATTTTCTTTGAAAATTCGCTAAAAGATTTTTCTCAAAAAAGAAAGGGCCAAAATCGGTAAAAATGGCTAAAATCACGAAAAAATGGTATAATTTTATGAGAAGTAATGTGGTTTCTAGCTATACAATCTTTTTACACAATAGCTCGGCCACTTCTTTGAAAATTCGTTCTTACAGCCATGCTGCACGACTGGAACTTTCTGAATTGCATCAATCATAAAATCTCGGATTAAAAACACATGGAATTGGCCAGCATTATACAATCCATCCAGCCGAAAGCCGATAGGCCCTTACAAAGTTGCGTCAGTACCTAACTAACTGTCCGATATCTTCCACAGAATTAAGAATGTGATAGGCAGCAGAAGGCTGGACCATTTTGAGCATTAGACACGACATGTCTGCTGCCAAAAACCATCAACTCAAACGGCTAAAAGCGTTTCGCTGTGACAGAATTTCAAAACTTGAAAAAGTACCACAGATTAGCAGCATGAGAGAAAACTGGGTGGAATCGTCTCAGACCACTTCTGTTAAAGATCTGTTACAATTTTGGAAGCTTTCCACAAAATTTGAAGACTTTAAAAATGTCAAAATATATGCCAAAACCGCTGCAAAGCCCGTGTCACATGGGTTTATTATTCTATTTGAAATGTCTACAGAAACGCTCGATATCCATTTATTGTTTCTGTCATGTGCAATAAACGAAATAACCATAAAAAACAATGGTTTCCACCAATTTTGGGCCCAAAAACTGGAATTAGGCTCCTATTTTTGAAAACTATCTTTGACCATTTAATCATCTTGAATCACCTGCTAATGTCACTTATAGTGTTATTATGCAAATGTATGGTGATTTTACACAATTCCCCAGGTTCTTGGCGCATAAAAATTGATATCTATCCTCTTTGGTCAAAATCAACTTCATATATTATTCGGTCTTCTAGCCCTAAAAAACATGGAAAACGATACCTCACAAGGTGATGTTCACTTAAACCTTAAAAAACCTCGAAAACCCCATTTTTACACCCCCCCCCCCCCCCCCCCACACAACACCCTTGGGTGTATTCCGATCGGGCTGCCGAGCTTCGGAGCACAACTAGGACCCACGAGGAGACTGTGTGCGGAAGAACGACAATATTAGACCAAAATGTAGGGTAAATTTAAGGCTGAAACTTTGTTAGAACCCCAATTCTTCGCTGGTTGGTCAAAATCGACTTCACATTCGGTCTCCTCGCCTAAAAAACATGGAAAACGATACCTCACAAGCGATGTTACTAAAACACCAAAAAACTCCTATTTTTTCACCCTTGGGTATATTCCGATCGGGCTGCAATGTTTTGGAACACAACTAGTGCTCAAATGGAGCCTGTATGGGGAAAAAAAATGTTTAGACCGAAAATAACGTAGATACGGATGATATGGCTCACGGGTACGGGCATCGCATTTTGGAATCTACGTGCGCACCTTGAAACGTAAAAGAAAAACATATTGAGGGGGTGATCGAAAAATGTTTTGCTCAGCGAATACATACGTGTACAATTCGCAGAATAATAAACCAAAATCAATTGATGAGCAGTATGGGAAAAATTGGGCGCGATTGATCCAGGTGTCTCCACTGATTAACATACCTACCAATCGAATCTGTCGGTTTTCTGGAAGGTAAAACCTTGCTCAATTTGACAGACAAATTTTGGCAGGGATGTCCATGCCTACTGTTCGAAATTGTCAACCCTTCTGCGGATTACCACGCGCTTAATTCTCTGGTAGATCCCGAACTGTAAAGTTACAGTCAGACAAATAAAAAGCAGCCACGACGAAGGCGTCGAGGCCACGACAGGGGGATAATAAACCCACTGACCGATGGATATCGTCCATTACGAAATTGAATGTGTTTGTTTACTATCGGCTAAAAAATCCGCTGGTAATGAAATGCCTACTCTGTTCCCAGCAGGGTGATAACATTGATCCAAGGCTTCTTCAATTTTCTTGATCAGGGAAGCTCAATCGTTCACCATTAACCAGTAACCAACCGCCTTGGAATAGCTAGGCAAACACAGTACTGGAGAATGCAGAAGACGAAAAAGGCCAGTCAGTAGAGACAGGCACTGCATGTGGCAAAAGATAATGTTTATATGGATTAACTTATTTTTAAGGATGCAAGCATGTAATAAACAACTTAACGTTAATCCGGGACAAATTTTAACAGCCAAAACACCTCAAAATATTAGGAATTCTTTCAGTTATAGGCTGCTTATATCATCTAAACAAGTATCAACAACTTATATTGAATTTGATTCAGCGGTTTGGCCAGGATAGCAGTCAAAAATAGGAAAAAGGTACTTGTACATTATACGTCCCGGGGTCTTATCGACTATCGTAACAATCGATATATTCCGTGTCTACTATCGATGCGCACCATGCTCCCCGTGACGTGAAAAATCGATTCCCGAAATCGGCAGTTTCGTTAGTTGATCAGTAGTTTTCTGTATGACGCACATTTCATTTTGATAATCCAACAACTGAAAAAAGGGACAAAATTTCGAGGTTTTTTGGCTGAAAAAAATTGTCCCGATGTAGGTTGTTTTAGCATTTTTGTGTTTTAAATGTTTGCACCCACATTAAACCAGTTATTAAAAAAAAAGGGAAAAAAAAGTTTCTATCCTCTGCTGACTGGCCTTAAGCCCAAAATCCGCCTAGCAAAAAGCAGAGTTCCAATCAAGCTCATTATCATCTCCTATTTGTTTCAAATATCTTTTCAGACGAACTTCGAGGTCTTATAGGAACCCTAATTACAAACATAACATAGTTTAAAAATAGCTTCCTTTTCTTCGAAAATTCGCTAACTATGAAACTTAAAACTTGATTTGCATCATCACAAAAATAATTCTTGACAGAAATTGACGACGTAAGAAGTTAAACTGGGGGCCTATTCACTAAGCGAAAGAGACACCTCTTTTCGGTCCGACTCTCTCTTTGGGCAGAAGAGATTTTTATAGTATCCATGACAGGGTTATTCAGTAACTTCTAAAAGAGAGAGTTGGCGGCCATCTTGGAATTTTCGATCTCTTTCAGAGAGACAGAATTAGGTGTCTTTCCTAGAAACAGAGTCTATTTCTCGTTTGTTTGACAGTGATAAATCGTGTAATATCCTCGTTCATCCACAACCACATCGGTAATTTTGATCGTGTTTTTTTTTTTTTTTCATTTCATAAAAGTAAGTCAATTTTCATTAAAAATATATACATATCATTGATTCATGAGTAAAAACGTCCAAGTACGGGTTGAGGTAGGTACCTACCTAAGAGTTGCTGTTCATTAGGTGTAGATATAATACAAGCATTAAGCCCCCTAATTCGACTTTTTCTGTTTATAACTGAGACTTTTTTTTCAATTTCATTTAAACTTTTATCCGATTCATGAGTAAAAACGTCCAAGTATGGATTGAGGTAGATAGGTACCCAGTGAATAGGTATTACTAAGAAATGCGTTCATTATTAAGGAATTGAACTCCCGGGGGCACAAACATCTCGCACTTCATGGATACTATGGGATTTTCATGGATCCATATCTCTTTCTCGAGGTCACTGGAGCTATTCTGTAAAATAGACGAACCCCGGAGACATTGGAAGAGACTGTCTCCCGGGGGAGACCATTAAACCATCAGTGGACCAGCTCCCAACCGACTACTGCGGCGACAACTCAGAATAGTTTTTTCAATACATTCTGATCTTCCCTAGGAGACAGCCAGCAAGGTAGTCGAGCGTTAGAGGTAGAATCTGAATAATCAAACTGTGAAACCACTTACTATGTTCACAATGGTTTTAACAGCTTCAGCTGTTGCTTTCGAACTACTAGCGCTGGTGACACTCGTCGACCCCAAGTACTTGACGTTGAATGTGATCCCCTCCAGCGTCGAACCCGGATGCTCCGCGTCTATTTCCATCTCTTTCCTGGGCGTTAGGTCCCATTCGTCACTCAGCTCTGAAAAGTTAAAACAAGATTTTTTTTAAAACAAATTTTCAATTTATTTATTCACTAGATTTAGCGAATAATCGGAAAACTACGAAACCTATGGCCTGCAATGGGTCCACACATTTTAGTAGGTACCCTCATGAATGTTTCAAAATGCTCTCGATACATATCCGTCTCGGAGCGTTCTGAATATTCGTTCATCTCCTGTAAAAACTTCACATGTATTGTTTATGTATGCAAATTGCAATCAAAAGGCTGAGTTCGCAGAACTCATCATTTATACAAAGAGTGGGGTATTTCACTTTATACAAAGAGTGGGTCGGAGCTGAATTTTTTGAAAAAACTGAACGATGGCGAACAATTATCAAAAATTTTATAGGATGGTTACCGAGACATAAAAGGGCCAGACAGAAGCCTAAAAGAATATAAGAAATTACTATGTTTTATCAATTACACACCAAATATTATTTAAAATTCCAGTCATCCAGGGGAGCGATCATACTTAAGGAGCGTTTTTAAAGAAATAGTTTGGGAAATTGAGAATTTAAAAAATTTATTTTAATTATAAAATAAAATATAAAATATATAAAAAATTATGTTACATTATACATATATATAAAATTATGTTTTTATTTTAATTTTTTAATTTAATTAATGGTCATTAATTACATGTGCAGAAAAATCAAATCAACAAATCATTTTTGGGTGTTCTGAACTAACAAAACTGTGATTTTAATCAATCGCTGCAGCCTGAAAGTGCTGAAATACTCGCAATCGATTCAGCGACCAAAAAATATGGTAACGACACCACACATGCCTACATAATAAAAACTATGAAATTTGTTTGGATTTGTCAATTTTGTAAATTTGGTAGGTTGGGTGCGTCTAATCGGACTGGGACCAGTTGCAATCGATTCACGATTGACAACATCTCACATGCCCAAGTTGGTAAAATCTTTTTCTTTTTTTTTTGGACCATAACTTTGTAAATTTGTACCCCCGCGCACCTTGCGATCGGCTGGGTAACGAACTCATCATTAATCTTGCGGAAACAGATTTTTCTGCGCAAGAACGAGATTTTTACTATGGAAATTAAGGGACTTATCGTGCACAGTGATACATACACGCGCGCGCACGAAAAAGTGAAAATCGATCATTTATATCCCCGATGCATGAAATGGATTTTGGAAGGGTTTCCGGTTCACCGGGAGCATATATCTAAAATTTTGGAACGAGCCAAATAGCAACATTTTCTTTGAAAATTCGCTAAAAATTGGAACAAATTCAGTAAAACATTAACAACAAATGAGGAAAATTTGAAACAATAAAGAATATTGTTCGAATAACACGTTTTAAAGACAAAAGTGTTCAAACTGCAATATTTACAAAACCATGGAAGAGTTCATAGACCCTATGGACATAATGGAAGAGTTCAACGAACTGCATAATATACTTGGGTGAAAAAACAGGTTATTATGCGGTTTAGCTGAGCTGACGGTATTTTTATTTTATTTTATTTTAAATATCCACGATTTATTTATTTAATAATCCTAATACATTTGAGTACGAACATAACTACATACGTAAATATAACTTTTTCACGAATTACACACTGAGCTTCTTCAGTTTCATCAGCATTTTTGAAATACAGCTACAGGTTTATAGTTCGGCTGCTCTCTTTCAGATCAACAAACCCTGGGGTTTCGTTCCACAATACGACATCGGCAACCTCCCGAGCGGAACGTTGCCAAATATTTGACACACGTGTTATTCAATTGACATGTCGCACTCTCGCATCAGACGCCAGGAGGCGCAGGCAGCTCGTAAAAAAACAAACAGGACACCCAATCGATCGAACATTCTTATGTATTCGATAAGCCCCAACTCTGGGATACATCGGGCAACTTCTTTCCAGACACCGAATGGAAAAAGAACGACGAGTAACTGAAAAGGAAGTGTTTTTGCTTTAATTTTGTTTACCGAAGTACTTCTGGGTACACAATTATATCTATAGTCTGGTGCGTCACGTATACATTATTTATTATTGTTATTCGTACCTATCAAAGAGAAGTTCATATTTTATTATCCGGAGTTTTGTTTTTTTAAAACATGGTGGAACTGTTCTCTCTAACTCGGGCCTTAGCATACGTGGGGAAGGGGATAGAGAAAGAAACATTCATTTTGGGTCTGCTATTCTGTGAATAATACACCTATGTATTCACCCAGCAAGAAATTTTTTCAACACCCTCTCAAAATTGTTTCTTTTACCGTTTCGAGGTATACGTAAATTCAATGTTCGTCCGCCGTACGCCTTATCATTCACATCTACTTTATTTTCTGTCTAAAAAATTCGCTCTTTCGCTCATTTGGCCCCAGTTGTGTCCCGAAACTTTGCAGCCCAATCGGAATATACTCAGGGGTGTCATGGGTGAAAAATGGGTGTAAAATGGAGGTTTCTGGTATTTAATTAACATGAACTTGTGAGTTATCGTTTTCCATGTTTTTTAGGGCGAGGATACCGAACACGAGGTCGATTTTGAACAACGAGCGAAGAATTGAAGTTCTAACGAAGTTTCAGCCTTAAATTTACCTTAAATTTTGGTCTAAAATCGTGATTCTTTCGCATGCAGGCTCTCTTAGGCCCTAAGCCCTAGTTGTGCTTCGAAGCTCGGCAGCACGATGAATACACCCTGGAGTATTACGGGTGAAAAATGGGTGTAAAAATAAGGGGTTTTGAAGTTTTGTTTAAGGTTTTAGTGAACATGAGCTTGTGAGGTATTGTTTTCCATGATTGTATTTAGGGAGAGAAGACCGAATTCAAAGTTGAATTTGACCAAACAATGAAGAATTGAGGTTGTAGAAGGTTCCCAAAATTCATCATTCATTTTATTCATTTTCTGAAATCACCATAAACTTGTATAACAATACTAGAAGTAATATCAACATGTGAATCAAGACAAATGGATTGCACTATCAAAGATAATTTGTCCAAAACAGGAGCCTAATTCGTGTTTTTGAAGGGCCAAAATTGGTTGAAATCATCAAAAATAGCTATTTCAATTATTGCAAATGAAATTAACAATAAATGAACAGCCACCATTTCTGTAGGTATTCCAGTAGGTACACCCATGTGACAAGGACTCAGCAGAGTTTTCCCCCAAAATTTTAGTGAACATGAGCTTGTGAGGTATCGTTTTCCATGTTTTAAATAGATCTCGAACTTGATAATTTTTTGAGACCACCCGGAGCATTGCAAGTTTGCACCGAAAACCTTCGCCAACATGATCGTGAATGAAAAGATATACATCCAGCACGGATACCATTGCCAGTGAACACCTGATTATAATAATCACGCATGGCGGCATGAAATCGGGTTGGTTGTTCCATGATATTAATTCATTTGAAGAATGATGGCTCTTTTGGATTTCGCTGACAGGTAGGTACTTTTGAACTTCAACAAACGCTATGCTTCGTGAATAACAATAAATATCAATGACAGATAGATCAATGATAGTTGAATCCACCGAATATTTATGAACTGTAATTCCCCGGCCGGCTCCAGTAGGTACTAGATTTCGGACTCCCTGTTGGGAGGAGGGGGGGGGGGGGGGTACTGACCACAGAAACAGTGATCCACGCGGAAGGGACATAATACAGGCAAATAATAAACCGTTGTGTAATAATTTGTAGAGTTTTTATATATCTATTATAGACCTATGAACGTATTAGTATACAACTAATACGTTCGATTTGATCATATCCTTCCCGAAAGGATGTAAGCAAGCAAGCTATACTATACTCAAAGGCTAGGCATGTTCATTACTTGTGCTCCTCTCCATCATTTTCCAAGATCTGAGCGCTCTAACGCACCATTAGTCATTATGAGGTTTGTGCCTCAAGGGTTCTAAAAATCTAAATTTCCACGCCTCCCATACCATCCTTGGTCAACAACTTTATTCACATTTCTCTACTCAATATAACGTTGTGTACGTAAATATGGCAGTATGTAATGATTACTGTTATTACCTACTTAAAATCTCTCCCACACGCACACACACAAACTCTCTCGCTAGCTGTTCTTTTCAGCAATAAAGTTTCATCTAATCTTCAATTATTAGGTACTTGACCTCATTACAATATATCTATATCGAATTATTCAATGGAGACTGTTGAGAGTCGGTTAAAAGATGTACCTCAACATCGTCAAGCAAAGCAATCGTCAAGCAGGTTTCAATAATCTTATTTCCTCATCTTCAGGACCGATTAAAAATTTTACTAATGTAGAGTAATTTAGTAAGTAATATAGACTATCTTAGAAAATTTAGTAATATAGAATAATTTTAGTAGAATTTTGGTAATATACGTGGACACATTAACGTCTAAAAGACAGTGACAACGACGAAAAAGATTACTTACATCGTTGATGTTTGAGCGATAAATCAAGGGTAGGTACATTGAGCATATTGATGTATCATTACATGTACACTTCACAACTTCACTTGCTTAACTGAAGTGAAACATGCATGACATGAGGTGGAGGGTGTGGTGTTAGTGGAAACGAAGCCAATGAACTGACGAATGAAAAATTATTTTGGTTTTTCTCAGGCACGATAAGGGAAGGGGTAGGTCGGCTGAGCGGCTTCCTTTGATGCATTGACTAAGAGTAATTTGAAACCCTTCAAAAGGGAGTCATAAAAGTCATCACGAAGAAGCCTAGAATGTTCCCAGGTATTCAACCGTAGCCCTCGAGGTATAAGGCCCGGACACACGGCGCAGAAAGTACGCAGTGCGAACAGTTATCAATCTTCGGCGATTTTTTGCCATTTTACTGTTCCTAGCGACTGAGTGGGTTAAACTCAAATTTAACCCACTTTCTGTATTCCAAATGATTTCCATTTTTAAATCCATCCCCTATTTTGATTACGAACATCAGAGCGAAATTTGGCGTTTTTATATTTATCGTCTGGATCCAACTGTATAACTAACATGTATCGGACAACTAGTAACGTTAGACCCACTGCAAAAACGTCTTTTCTTCGATAATTCGCTAAAAGAAAATATCTGTGGAAAATAGAAGACCTTTTTAGATGAGTGGTAGGTAACCTAATGATTTGATCCAATAGGCCTTGATGGATGGGAGTACCCTACGTAGGGTTGTCCCTACTACACAGATAATTCTCGAATAGCCCTCTGTCTCCTCAGCTCGTCAATGATCAGAAAGAGCACTCAGAAAATTGCTGAGGTAAGCTGGAAGAAAAGGGAAACGCAAGTACGCTCATTGGTTTACAAAACGCCGTCGCTTTTCCCGCGTCTGTCGAAGTCATGAACTTTCACGATGTGTTTAGTCCAAGGAGCAATTTTTGGATATTTTTTCTGATGCGTGGAGTAATGTTACCAGGAATGAGGTGGGACGGGGGCTGTTTCAATCAGTTGGGTAGAATCGAACATCTACATACACCCGTGAGTTTCGTATTTTTGGCTTCAAATCGCTACTTGTTATTGAGAATGAGTCACCTCCATTTAGTCCAGTCAAATGGTGGTTTTTACGTAACAAAATAGGTAGGTTTTTTAACTGATTATTATGTTTTTTGGGTTGCTGAATCCGAATTTCAAGTTTTCTGCCTCCTAGCTGGTCGGCGTCAGGTCGAAAAACGCCAAAAACCTCGAAATTTCGGACGTTGTCTCGGTTTTTCGCTTATATCTTGGGAACGAAGGATCTTACGTAAATAGCCACTCTAATCAAAGTTGAAGAGCATAAAATTCTGCGTCGAATGATATCCCCAAGTTTCATTGTTGACCAATTTATAAGGCCGCAATCGACGATCAAAAAAAGCCAATTTTTTCCAACTTTAGTGAAAACTGCAATAACATGAATTTTAGACGTCTGTGATTCGTGAATATTCATTCGATATGAAAAACTCATAGAAAAAAGTTGTAGAGCATTAAATTCTGCGTTCAGCGAGCACCTAAATTTTAAATTTGGACCAACCTATATACATATAGAAACAATTTTTCAATTTTTTCTCCAAACGCTCATGTGACCAATATGAAGGGTTTCAACAAATACAACTCTGCCTGTTCTTAAAAATGTATTTACTTACTACTGCGCTATAACTTATCTATAATAGTGTAACAGATCTAAAAAATTGTACACCTACATATTATTTTTGTACATATATATTTTAAAAAAATGACGTTCCGACGAGGTATGAGTAATAGTTTTGGGAGGTTCCATTCGTCAACTGGAAAAGGAAATTATTATAAGAATATCAGGTATGGAAAATGTATAGAAAATGTATAGGAAATGTATAGAAAATACCTGGTGTTCATGGCAATTGTTCACAAAACCTCTGTCGCTTTGCTGTGGAAGGACCTGGCACAGGGATATATTGTAAGGACGACGGCCCAGGCACAGGCTCGTCAGCTGTCGGTTTGTATGTGTTGTCAGGCCGTGATGGTAGCTCTTCAACTGAAAATATAAACATTGAGTTATTTGTCTATAAGGAGACATGGCCCATGAACCACATCAGTGCGTAAATGTATGAAATTCGAATTGAACGCAGGTGAATTTTAATGGTACCTTGCAAATTTCGGATGGCTTGACCTATGAACGAAGTGTCGTCTTCTTCTGCTTCTTCATCTTCGAGGTCAGCTGTTATGTCCACATTTGTGCATGCATTGGTACAGTTGATGCAGAGTCGGGTGCAGAACAGGCCTGCACGCCTACAGCCGCAATGCCCACCACAGTGAGTGCGGCACTTGCAGGATATCGACTGCATCAATTTGTCAGGAGCTGGGGGTTTTAGGGTTGTTACTGGGAGCAAGCCGTTTTTGCTTGCCTTCCATCCCCACAGCTCTGGAGCCAGACTGTTTCCAAGCCACTGCTGCACTTGGAAATACACCCGCAAGCTATGCTGGTGGGCTGCAGCAGCAGTGGGGGGGATGGAAGCTATGTTACTCGAGACTTTGAATGCAGATGTCACGAAAGATCACGAAGAGATCACGAAAAAATAACTTTGGATGGACTACGCTACAAGCAGTACGTGACATCTGCATTCAAAGTCTCGAGCAACATAGCTTCCATCCCCCCCACTGCTGCTGCAGCCCACCAGCATAGCTTGCGGGTGTATTTCCAAGTGCAGCAGTGGCTTGGAAACAGTCTGGCTCCAGAGCTGTGGGGATGGAAGGCAAGCAAAAACGGCTTGCTCCCAGTAACAACCCTAAAACCCCCAGCTCCTGACAAATTGATGCAGTCGATATCCTGCAAGTGCCGCACTCACTGTGGTGGGCATTGCGGCTGTAGGCGTGCAGGCCTGTTCTGCACCCGACTCTGCATCAACTGTACCAATGCATGCACAAATGTGGACATAACAGCTGACCTCGAAGATGAAGAAGCAGAAGAAGACGACACTTCGTTCATAGGTCAAGCCATCCGAAATTTGCAAGGTACCATTAAAATTCACCTGCGTTCAATTCGAATTTCATACATTTACGCACTGATGTGGTTCATGGGCCATGTCTCCTTATAGACAAATAACTCAATGTTTATATTTTCAGTTGAAGAGCTACCATCACGGCCTGACAATATAATACAAACCGACAGCTGACGAGCCTGTGCCTGGGCCGTCGTCCTTACAATATATCCCTGTGCCAGGTCCTTCCACAGCAAAGCGACAGAGGTTTTGTGAACAATTGCCATGAACACCAGGTATTTTCTATACATTTCCTATACATTTTCTATACATTTTCCATACCTGATATTCTTATAATAATTTCCTTTTCCAGTTGACGAATGGAACCTCCCAAAACTATTACTCATACCTCGTCGGAACGTCATTTTTAAAAAAAATATATATATGTACAAAAATATTATGTAGGTGTACAATTTTTTAGATCTGTTACACTATTATAGATAAGTTATAGCGCAGTAGTAAGTAAATACATTTTTAAGAACAGGCAGAGTTGTATTTGTTGAAACCCTTCATATTGGTCACATGAGCGTTTGGAGAAAAAATTGAAAAATTGTTGCTATATGTATATAGGTTGGTCCAAATTTAAAATTTAGGTGCTCGCTGAACGCAGAATTTAATGCTCTACAACTTTTTTTCTATGAGTTTTTCATATCGAATGAGTATTCACGAATCACAGACGTCTAAAATTCATGTTATTGCAGTTTTCACTAAAGTTGGAAAAAATTGGCTTTTTTGATCGTCGATTGCGGCCTTATAAATTGGTCGACAATGAAGCTTGGGGATATCATTCGACGCAGAATTTTATGCTCTTCAACTTTGATTAGAAGATCCTTCGTTCCCAAGATATAAGCGAAAAACCGAGACAACGTCCGAAATTTCGAGGTTTTTGGCGTTTTTCGACCTGACGCCGACCAGCTAGGAGGCAGAAAACTTGAAATTCGGATTCAGCAACCCAAAAAACATAATAATCAGTTAAAAAACCTACTACCGCAATTTTGTTATGAAAACGTCACTTCTGAACACCATTTGACTGGACTAATTCATCTGGGAAAACAAAATGCGGTATCGCAGCATTCATCGCCTATGCACTCCTATTCCTAAATTGAAATTCCTATCAGTTGTAGGGATGTGTAAGCGTAATATGCGTTCAATTCCAGGAGTTAACTCCCACCAAGGTCACTCACTTAGTCACTTCTGGGATGCGTTTTTTGGGACACGTTCACCCGTTCACCAGTTCAACCGAGTCCCACTAATTATCCCGTTCTAAAAACCACGAAAACGGGGATAACAGGTTTGATTAAGTAATAACATACCGAATAGTTGGCTCAATATATATATATTTTTTTTCAGAATCTGCTGAATACCTACGTACACAATTAGGACAGCTTCAGCGACTAGGCTGGTAGGTATATAATGCAAAACCATTACTTCCCATTATGCACTGGCAAATTACTACCTACATAATGTTTTTACAAGTCTTGGTCTTTTTAACGCTAATTTCAACTCCACAATATATGTATTTTTCCGTGGGACCTCCACCCACAACATTAAAACGGTAACTGAAATTCGAATTTTCAAATTTAAAATATCCTATCAATCTCACTTGAAAAAAAAGACATCTAATAGACTACTATGTAAAGTTTGAAAATCCATTAGGTTTCATTAACAACATATCTCTCTGTAATCTCTCTGAAATCTGTATACAGATTTGTCAGATATGCAATGTACGCAAATAGGTAAGTATTGTAGGGACAGAATCGATCACTGAAGGGGGGGGGGGGGGGGGGGGGGGGGGCAGTTTCAGCCTCTCGACGTCAGTGTTTTTGGCCCATTTAAATGTCCAGTGGCTCAGTCAATGACCTACTACATCATAGCGAATCCAGGAACACATACATAACTGCCCGCCAAATTCCAGTGACCACAAAGGAGCCCTTCGTTTTGTAATTCACGCCCTATGTAAATAGTTGTGACTAATGTATATTATATATTCTGATATTCGTTTCTGTAATGTTGATGCATCTGCTAACTACAGTTTTATGATTCGCATTAATTATACGTTTCTTGAATCACGTGTTACAAGTATTTCGACGTTAATTTACCTATAACGACGTTAATTACGTATGTACTTATTCATTTATTAAAGAGTGATGACGGCGCCCCATCGGGCGGTTGACTTTCAACCGATACGCAATTTTTACAAGAATCCTCGTGCTGCCTTCCGATTAATATTTTAAAACAATTTGGCCATTGCAATTCAGACAGCCTTCGTGTGAGCAAAACGATTCGAAAAGACCGTATATTCTGGGCTCCAGACCCTTTCCATTCAAAAATTGTTGAAGCTGCTTCCCTCTCCACCATGACTGCTTGTTTTGCACAGACGATTTGGATGGATCGCCATTTGTATAAAATACCAAGGTTCTCGGCGACCATCTTTCCGTTCGCTCCTATCAACCTGATTCTCGATTTGGATGGTTTGAACATGGGGAGGATAACTGGGATCGATGCCAATAGTTCGAACAAAACATCTCAGCAGGTCTCCCTTTCAAGCATAAAAGCAGAAATCGAGTGAAGACCTTCGTTAGAGGGGGAAACTCCCCTGAACACGAGGAAAAACGCCAGGAAGAGAGCTGACAAGTCACAGAGACCCGATGCCTTCAACTATGCCACTCGTGTATTGGTTTCTGGGAGGCTTCTGGACTATGGTGGTGTAGGGCGGAATCGCCTTTCAACCATCGAACAGAACAAGGAAATGACCGATCTGCTCCACTTTCCCCAAGAGAAGTTCTATTGGAGCTTTATAGAGTCGTTGGCAGGTTTTGTACAGACTTACTGGGTTCCTCCTTTCGTACTAATACAAAATCTCTTGAAACTTCACTTCTTGTTTGTAAGCAGGTACCTGCGGTTCACTACCTTTCTGAAAGTGTCATGGTCGAGGAAAGCTACTAACTATTGACTATGAGTAGTATCAATTCCACAGCTCAACTCAACGTCGTGGATTATATGAAACAAGCTGTATCCATAGAAAGGTGGCAAGGAAGTCATAAAAACGTCCACCATTTAATTGAAAATCAACTACCCTATGTCTCGTTCAAATGAGAAATATGTACATTCTCACCTCAGTGTATACTTTCAAATAAAAAAATACGTGGGTATTCCCCATTCAGGCCTCATTTCTTTCGAAAAAATCACAATTAATCTCTCCCCTACACTGGAAAACACTTAGCCGTAACTATCAAGGGGCAATGTTGCAATCCGCTGATTTAAGAGCTCAATTTTCCACTCAGCTAATGTGGGAGCTCAATCCCTGCTCAGATTATTCGAGATCAATTTTCAACTCTACTGATTCGGGAGCTTTTCAGTGGCTCTTTCCGGCGCTCAATGGAAGTGTTAACATCGGAAACCCTCACTGCCAGATCCATATGTATAATAGGGAAATTGACCGATTATTTTCTCCAGTTTCATTTTGCATTGTTATACTGACGGGGTAAACTGAATGGGTCCATAGAAATATTCATGATTTACCTGGTTTCCTGATTACCTACCTCCAAACTAGTGACGTCATTATGAACATGGGTTCAGGTGATGACACTGATAGCAGCGAACTAGGGGACCGCTTTGCTCGGTTAAAATGTTTTGTTCACCTTCAACTAGGTATATAGGTGCTAATAAGCATGCTTATGCACACCCCTAGTTTTGGTTTATTATTCTGTGAATAATACACCTATGTACTCGCCCAGCAACAAATGTTTATAACAACCCCTCAGAATTTTTTTTCTTTTACGTTTCAAAGTGCGAAAGTGCTATGTCCGTCAGCCGTCCGCCGTATCATCCATATCTACCTCATTTTCGGTCTAAAAAATTCGTTCTTTCGCACACAGCTCCGTTTGGGCCCTAGTTGTGTCCCGAAACTTTGAAGCCCGATCGTGGTGTACCCAGGGGTGTTATGGGTGAAAAGTGGGTGTCAAAATAGTGTTTTTTTTGTGTGTTATACTCGTAGTAACATGAGCTTGTGAGGTATAGTTTTCCATGTTTTTTAGGACGAGACGACCGAATATGAAGTCGATTTCGACCAAAGAGTGAACAATTAAGGTTTAACGAAGTTTCAGCCTTAAAATTACGTTAAAATTTGGTCCAAAATCGTCGTTCTTCCGGACAGTTTGGGTCACCATTCGGGTCCTAGTTGTGCTCCAAAGCTCGGCAGCCCGATCGGAATATACCCAGGGGTGTTATGGGGGGGAAAATCGGGGTTTTTCGTGGTTTTTTAAAAGTTTTAGTGAACATGACCTTATGAGGTAGCGGTCTCCATATTTTTTAGGGCGAGAAGACCGAATATGAAGTTGATTTTAACCAAAGAGTGAAGAAGTGAGGTTTTAACGAAACGTCAGCTCTCAAAATTCATTGTTTGTCAGTCAAAAACCCGGGAAATAGTCTGAAATCACCATAAAGTTGTACAATCAACAGGTGAAACAAGACAATTAAAATGACACCATCAATGATCAAAGATAATTTGTAAAGGAAAAAAAAGCCCAGTTAGTGTTTTGGGGGGCCAAAATGGGAGGAAACCATCAAAAATAGCAATTATTATTTCACATGAAAGAAACAATAAATGAACAGCCATCATTTCTGTATGTATGTCCAGTAGAATAACAAACCCATGTGACAAGGACTTTGCAATTTGTGGATTTGTAATTTGTGGTGGTTTGAAGGTAGAGGTGAGGCTTGGATAGGTGAGGTTTAGATGGCGATGAAGAGGTGATGGTAGCTAGCGTTTAAAAGGTGACCACCTATGGCAAAGCCAGGAAGGCTACCACCACTAAAAAAGCTGGTGGATATACCCAGACGGTTCCACCAGGTCGGTCATCACCAGACCGGTTCCACCTCTCCGAGTTCTTTTAGACGAGAAAGGTAAGTAAGTATGAGGAGAGAGAGAGGTCATCAACTTGAGGTTTGAGCGTAGAACAGCGAGCCGGGTGAGAACAGCATGTTTTATAGAAGCTCTTCCACCCTCCTCCAGTCCTCCGTCGTTACGAACCGCTGAGGGACTGACGGAGGGAAGAGAGGCCTACCCTACTTTCGTCACGTAGACCCTCCATTAGTTCGGTTTATTTGGAAAATCTTAATAGGTATATGGAGTGGCATTCCGGGAGGATATCACGACATAATTAATGTGAAACAAATTGTGATCATAAACGAATCCCCTAATTGGTATCCTTATATCCTTAGACACAGCTCTGAATTTCACCGTTTCCCATGAACTTTAAATAATCCCTCTTTCCCCTCCTTCGTGAATGTCAGCACTGTTCAGTTGTTTCATTTATAATAAACTGTCTGATCTCGGGGATTAACTCTAGTATCCCAGTCATGAATAAATTTACAATAACCCTCCTGACGAAAATTCAGGTAAACCCCTCTTTAAAGGGACCTCCTGTAGAGGATACAGCGTTAGTTTGATATGACTTTAAAGTTGGGTAGTTCTAACCCCCACGCTTATTGTCAGCAGCCTCCGATAACCCTATACCAAGTGGCAGGGCTTAACCAGGTGAAGGTTGAAGTGTTCCTGTATGGAGCTTTAAGGGAAATTAATGGTGACGAGGGAATGAGCTGTTCCCTTACACGGTTGGAAAGACCGTCTCCGGAGAAGATCCTCCATGATGGGATTTACGTATAACACCTCCCCTTGCGGGAGGGGGCTTTGAGGTAACCTGAGTCGATGAAGGTGTTGATGTGTTTCACGGGATGGCTCTTATAGGGAGCTGGGGGACAAATTCGAGGGATCCATCTGAACACTGGGTTTTCAACTGCCACCGTACAATTCTGTACAACTCCGCATCGAAATATACGAATAAGTACCCTGTACATGCCTATAAAAAAATAAAGAGTGTAATAGGTGCTAAATGAGGGAAACTGCCGGAACATGAGGTTAAGGCCTACCTATCAATTTAATGGAGAAATCAAGTTTCAACTTATAACCCAAAAACCAAGCAACACTCTTGATCAGGGCAACCACCGTCTCTGACTGCAGACATTTCTTATGCCCGTTCGAAAACAAAACATTTATAACTGATATCATCCGATTCACACACTGAAAGTACCATCTGACCTCAGCTTTACAACGGCATAAATGTTTTTCAAACATTTCATTATGTAGATAATATCTGCCGTGAAGTCAACATTTAAGTCGGGGAAACCATGTTTTACTGCGGAAATTTGACACACTCTGATCACGTCAAGTGAATTCAGAAGAAATAATATAAAATAATATCAGATTTTCAATCACTCATGGTTGGGGGGCTTGAAATAGCTATTTTGTGTGCAGCTATAGCGTGAACTGTAGAGTCGATCTTATTGAGCTCTATTTCGAGATCTCTGTTCTATTGATGGCCCATTTGAGCTGTATGACGCTGAGCGTATGACCTGCAGGAACGATAAACAAATCTGTCGGTTTCTTTGCGCTTGTATACTACTTTGACAGTCATCTTGCCTCTAGGCTGTATAATATTCCCTGAATAGGACCTGAAAACTGTGTTGCTGGAGCAGCAAAAGGCAGAGTTTCGATTGTGAATATGCATACGACTTCAGGGCGGTGGTTTATTACTATAATACTGGACATACCTACAGAAATGTTGGCTGTTTATTTATTGTATCTTTCATGGGCAATAACTGGAATAGCTATTTTTTATGGTTTCCACAGATTTTGGCTTCCAAAAACACGAATTAGGCTCCTATTTTTGACAAATTATCTTTGACCGTTGATAGTGACGTTAGCTGTCTTGATTCACCTGGTGATACTACCTACTTCCAGTGTCATTATACAAATTTATGGTGATTTCACATAATTTCTCAGGTTTTTGACCTATAAACCGAAACTTTGCAGCCCGATCGGAACATACACAAGGGTGTTATGGGTGAAAAATGGGTGTAAAAATAGGGGTTTTTTGGTGTTTTAGTATCATGAGCTTGAGAGGTATCGTTTTCCATGTTTTTAGGACGAGGAGACCGAATATGAGGTCGATTTTAACCATCGAGCGAATAATTGAGGTTGTAACGAAGTTTCAGCTTTAAATTTACATTAAATTTCGGTCTAAAATTGTGTTTCTCCCGCATACAGGCTCCACTTGGGTCCTAGTTGTGCTCCGAAGCCCGATCGGAATACACCCAGCGGTGTTATGGGGGAAAAAGTAGGTGTCAAAATAGGGTTTTTCGAGTTGGTTTTTTTTTGAGGTTTTAGTGAACATGAGCTTGTGAGATTTCGTTGTCCATGTTTTTTTAGGGCCGGAAGACTGAATATGAATTTATTTTAACCAGAGTGAAGAATTGAGGTTGTAAGGATCAGCTCCCAAAATTCATTTTTTATGAGTCAAAAACGTGGGAAATTGTCTGACATCACCACAAATTTGTATAACAACATTAAAAGTAGTATCAACGATATTTTGTAACAAAACAGGAGCCTAACTCGTGTTTATTGGGGCCAAAATTGGTTGAAACCATGAAAAATAGCAATTTCAATTACTTCACATGAAGAAATAATAGAAGAACAGCCAGAATTTCTATAGGTATGTCCAACAGAATAATAAGCCCATGTGACAAGGACTTTGCAGCGTTTTGTCAAAACGATATCAAGTTTTTCTAACCAACTCCCGGAAGTAACACAAACCGAAGACTAGCGCTGTGGCGATATTGACACCTTACCAAACGAATTATTTGAATTTCAATTATTAATTGCGGAATTTCTGCAATACCAATAAAAGATTGTACTAATTTTTCCATTATTAATTTTATACAAGATGTATTTCATATTATCTATTTTATGCTATCTACTATGTTCAGTTCTATCCAACAGTGTATCTTGTCAGTAACATATCTTTATATCTTCAGGGCTCACTTAGGGCGGGTTTCACCACCTGGAGTTGAAGTGCGAGTTAACAGATAACTCAGAGCTACAGAAAAATAGGCATGCAAAACGCATTTTTTTTTTCTGTAACTCCCAGTTTACCGTAACTCGCACTTAAGCTCGCCCTTAGTTTAGTAGGTAGGTACAGACAACCATATGTATACGAGCACGGTAACTGTTTTTGCTCTAATTTCGTGACGTTTATGCAAGTAGGCCACAGCGAAAGCACGTTCCATCGTGTTTCCGATTATGTGAGAATATTCCCATAAATTAACATAACCTGGGGGTTTCTTACATGGTGAGTACTGTATCTTCTGTACCAAGTACCGACAACAACTTGTGGGTGGCGTTCACGCGGAGCACCATTCGAATTGAATTAGGTCCAAGTTCTTAGTTGTCAGGGCTTGAATTAAATAAAAACAAAACAAAAGAAATGGGACCCCGCTCGACTGAGTTGTCGCCTTTCTTCCTATCTAACAGTAAAAGGAAACGCTTGATTCGTCTTTGATTGTGTTCATCCGCTCTGTTTCAGTTCAAATGCAACAAGTACCTAATAATAACCCTCATTGGACAAGGGGGGAAAAACGGTGATTGGTGACGGTTTCCTGGGGCGTGAAGGTTCACCGACCGGTGGACTTTTGATGGTTGAGCTCAACCTCCGCCACAGCTGCCACTTTGTGGAACGCAGATCTCAAGTTCCACAACACCGACATGGACCGAGTTTCCGAATAGAACTTCGTTTTAGTGCACAATAATTTAGTCCTTCCAGGAGATCTGACGTTGGCTACAAGACTGAAAACGCTGCAAATCCTTGTCACATGGGTTAATTACTCTCGACTGAATACGACATGATTCGCTCAGCGAAGAGACCCACTAAGCTAATTCAACGGTGTTAAACTCGAATACTGGGTTGCTATTTCTGACAAATTATTTTCGATCAGTGAATCGGCCACTGACTTGTCTTGATTCACCTGTTATTGCCTCCTGTGTTATTATATAAATTTCTGGTGATTACAGTCATTTTCACAGGTTTTTGAACCATAAATATTGAATTTTGAGAGTTGAAATTTCGTTAGAAACTCAATATTTTACTCAGTGGTCAAAATCAACTTCATATTAGGTCTCCTCGACCTAAAAAACACCGAAAACGATGCCTCACAAGCCCAAGTTCACTAAAACCTCAAAAATACCTAATTTTGCACTCATAACACCCCTGTGGTGTTTTTCGTTCGGGCTGCCGAGATAGGGGCCACAGCTAGGGCCCAAATGGAGCCTGTGTACGAAAGAATGATTTGTTAGACCGAAAATTAATGTAGATATCGTTGACACGGCGGAAGGACATCGCATTTTTGGAATACACTTTGAAACGTAAAAGAAAAAATTGAGATGTGTTCCAGAAAAATTCCGTATTTTTCTCTTGAGAAAAAGTTGGAGTAATTTGAACTTCTTTTGGTACCTCTTATTTTGCATTATTGTGTAACTTTTCATTTACGTCATTCGCTGTGTACCATGGGCCCTCGTGGACTCCAACACAAATAAAGCCGTTTATTATTACCTATTATTATCAAATCGCCAAAATCTTAGGCAATTTTATTGGAAAATTCATCAGTCAAGAAAATGGTCGGTATTTTCTTTTGACATGAAGGCTTTTAATTATGAATTTAGAAGACACATTTTCATAAGTGCACTCAATATTTGGGGATATATGGTTTTGGAAAACTACTGGAATGTTATTGTATTTTTGATGACTCGAAGAAGAATCCGAGCAAAATTCCGAGCGGAGCATTCCACAGAGTACTTAGGACCGAATGTTTATACTTGAGGGTTTTATGTCCTGTTCCATCGTGAGAAGTTCCACGTCGAAAAAATGTGAGGATAAGCTTACTCCGCTCTGAGTGGGAGCGCTCGAGCTTGCAATTACACCGCTGGGTTTTTATTCAAGGCGCGTCCACATTCGTCTCGTTTGTTCACAAGAAGAGTTTACCTTCCTTCCCCAACTATCCCTCACTTTCACTCGAGCCCTCAATTTTGTTTTACTAGCGGCAAACTTACTTGGACTCGATGAACGAGCGTTTGAAGTGTAGAGGCAATAAGCGCCGAAAATGAACAATTATCTTGGTTTGGCCTATTTGAACAGAGATCGTGATTATGATGGAACAATGTAGCAAACTGAACACATTTTCAGAGCATTGAAACGAGGTGGATATCGTGCCTCTGCAGGCAGAATGGCGAATGCAGCAAAACCAAAATTGTTGGAAATAGAAATTTTCTCTAGCGAATTAGAAAGTTGTATACCACCTAGCTTCGCATGGTTATTCCTGAATTTATCCTAATTTACCGAATCGTTCTATATTTTTGGATTAGTTATATCAATAATACAACATAAGTTATGCTTATAACTTGATTTTATTTTAACATTTGAAGTGGAGACGATAAGCGCTTAAAAGAAGCAATTATCATGGTTTGGGTTATTTTACAGAGAGATCGTGATTATGATGGACCAAAATACCACATGGAACACACTTTCGGAGCTTTGAAACAAGGTGGATATCGTGCTCCTGAAGGCAGAATGGCGAATGCAGCAAAATCTTTACGTTTCAAGGGACTTAGAATAAGAATATAGAATAAAAATATTTCCGTCCAGCCGCGCTTTTTCCTTAGTTCCCATGAACCAAAATTTACGAAATTTTGGTATATGGGTCCTTGGGCTCTAGTTGGCCCTCGAAGCTCGGCGCTACTGTCACTCCACTCCAAGGGGTGAAAAATAGGGGTTGAAATATCCAGAGTCCCTATCTCGGAAAACAGTATTTTGAGGTGTGGGTTATTTCGCATTTTTAAATACAGTTTGATTTTTTTATGAATTTTTGAGACCATCCGGAGCATTCTACGATGCTGCCATAAAATTAAAGCCATCAAGAGCAGGGTGTATGCAGGCATCAAGCTGAGTTGAGAGCGCACATTAATGATCAATCTCTCGGCAAGGTTGGCGCTGTAGGGCAGTGGTCTAACCGAGGGACTGGAACGCCAAACTTCCGGAGATCGAAACCCAACCAGGACAATAATTTTCACTTCACATCAACAATTTACCTTCAGAACATCATTTGTGTTTTGTTTTTGCAATTTTACCTACTGCTTGCATTGACAGAATTATTTTAGCAACATTTAACATGTGATTTAAGTAGGTACCAAATAACGAGTATGGGGTGAGGTACTAAGCTACGGAGAGTCTGCGATCTACACATTTTATAGAATGGTTATCTATACAGACAGCTATGATCTGTATCGGAAGGGTCTTCTATACAAACTAATAAACCTTTGTGTAGGGATTTGCAGCGTTTTAAAGAATCCTGCCTCCAAAACTCACGTTTGTTGCACACCCCCCCCCCCCCCCTACATACCACCATTACTTTAAAAACAATCGTCAAAAGGTCCCCTGTTGCGATGGCGTTACTCGTCTTCACTCTGGTGTAGTTGTACCTGTCACACGAAATGATTTATTTATTTTTTTCAAAAGACAGTACTTTCAAAAGGCTACCTGGCTCCTCGATTGTTCATGGAACTACCACCGCACCTTAGGATCATTCAGTCATTTTACCAATTCATGAGTGGCTTGAATGACTTCCTTACCAAGCAATACGCGGAAAATGATAATATTATATTCATACTTAGCTAGTTTATTAACTAAATGTAATTTCTGTCCGTCTTTCATGTAAATATTTTCCTTAATTTAAACTTCATCACTCGTGTTTATCCAAGCCTTTAATGTTTTTCATATTTGTTAGTGGCATATTCACACCCGCGACGCTGTCAAAGCGAAAGGACCCGAGAACGATTTTGTATATTCACACCCCGATCCTTCGGACCTCACGCGATGATTGTTGTACTTTCACACATGAATCAACATCTCCTTGGTGTCTCGCTCGTCATCACGTCAGTCAGTGATAAGCAATGACCGAGGTGGAAACTGTGTTTGTAACCAACGGTAGTAAACGAGGGAAGGAAGTAGTGTTTAGGGACGACTTTAAATTTGTTATACAATAATTATTGAAAGACGGAGAAATGAGGTGGACATGTGCGGGACGACAGAGATTCAAATGCTTTTTTGAAAACAATGGCAAATAATGTAATCGAAGCACGTGAAGAGCATTCCCACGAAGCCGACAAATCGGGAAAAATGAAGTGTATGCTACAGGCAGCCGTTAAAAGAAAAGCAAAAAATGACGAAATATGTACGAGACCTTCAAAGGTATGTACGCATGACATATTTATGTTTTACAAATAATGTAAATGTGTGTATGCGAATTATCATATATACATATATATATCAATAAAGTTTCTTGACATTGCACTCAGTCGCGTTTTTCTTCCATATGGTCATCTTAGGTGAAGGGAGAGGTGTGAATGTACAAACCGGGTGTGAATTTTCAAAAGCTTCGGGGGTGTGAATATTCATGTTTTTGTCAGGTTGGGTGTGAATATACAATTGACCCTGTTAGTAGTATACGCTATAGGTACCTATATAATACATTGATAAAAATATTTTTGTAAACAAGCATTTTTAATTAGCAGCTCCTGATCTCCGGACAATTATAACTGCCAATGACTCCTGTTGTTCATAGTTATCTACTACCAAATACTTATATTATACGTATTATTGTATTTTAATATGTTTTCTCTTCTTGTAAATAAAGGCTTTTAAAATAGTAGAAAAAAAATTAAAAAGAAAATTGACGATTGACGTGCCTAATTCCATACCAGCAAAACTGGCTTATTCGCCCTTCTGTCTCAAGGGCACACATCTCACAGTGCCATCTCACACATTTTTAATTTATATTATAAATTAATTTTAATTTATATTACAAATTAAAAATAGTTTTAAAAGAAGCCAAAACGTACAGGTGGTTGAAATCGCCTCAAACCAAACCCAAAAACGAGGAAAATAACTTCAAAGTGACGTCGCTTGTCACCTATAGGATAGGTACCTACCTAATTTTGGAAACCGAGTAAAATTTACTGCGTTATGAACGATTCGAGGGAAAAATCGCAATTGATACCCTCGACAAATTCGATTTAAAGACCCACGACGGATTACGTTATACGCAGAGTCAATATTAGTGACGTATACAGTTTATCGGCAACAAGTTGTTTTCATTAATAAATAATGTAATGTGTTTCGTGTGTGATTATTTATCGAATCGTTTCAACAACCCACTGCCGCTGGGTGTTTTTTTTTACTTACGCAACGACTGATAGTTTAGGTCGACCCGTATTACTGACCTTAATAACAAAATGATTTATTCCGCGCATCCGGAGTCACAATACAGTCGCAATTCGTCGTCCGTGTGAGCCGAGTCGGTAAAATAATCTAAAATGAATCCCGGCTCAGACGGCTCGATACCCTTTCACGACCTCTGAGCGTGAACGGTTCGTTTAATAGGAACGAACCCGTGCCAAAATCGGATGCTAAACTTAGCAAGTGCCCTCTCAAAGTCGGGAAGAGGTGCTTCCTTTGTGCTGAGGACCAGGAGTTGTAAACAATGGTTGTCTGATATCGCGAGGGTAAAACTCATATGTAGCAGAGAAGGTAATGTTGGTGTGATTGTACAAGCTGGATGATTTAGAAAATTTTCAATAGGCAATTAATTATTTTAAAGCACTAAGCGCTTCAGTGGTAATTCCCGAACGGTTGGCCAGATTTCCCTCGAAAGAAATAAGTATAAAACCAAACTACTGTATCAACATTTTCAGTAATGCGGACAGAAGCACTTCAAAAGAAGTAGGTGCACACCACCTGCCTGTGATAAATGCAACCATGAATTTTGGAAGCATAGTTTACCTATGTTGGGTTTCGAGAGGAAAACTATATTGCATACCGCAATTATTGGAGACATTTTTGTGATTTCACGGTAATTATTAAGAAAATGATTTCTCACAAATTGGGTTTCGAAGTAATAGGTACTGTGAAAACGATATTATTGGGTTTAGGTTGGGATTAAGGAGATATTTTGGAGATTTGACGGTAATTACCAAGAAACTGGTTTCTCATCAATGTAGAATGAAGAGTTTTTAATCGGAAGATGATCTGTTTCTGCTTCATGCAGCAATGTAGCGTATTTAATGATATAAGCAATGTATGCGTATAAGCTGACAGACTCGACATCAGGGTAGGCAACGAGGAGAACGGAATTTTTTCTGGTTGTGTACATTACATTACCTAAGCACCGCACCTTCTGTATTTGTAAGAAGAGACGACCAACCTACATCTCCATTATGTCTAACAACGAAAGTTTTGCTGTTCATTTATAGCTTCGGTCAGGTGCAATAATCGAAATTGCTTTTTTTCATGGTTGACACCAATTTTGGCCCCCAACAACACCAATTAAGCTCCTATTTTTGACAAATTATCTTTGATCATTGATAGTGCCATTTAACTGTCTTGGTTCACCTGCTGATAGTACTTATAGTGTTGTTATACAAATTTAAATGGGGATTTCAGGCAATTTCCCAGGTTTCTGACTCATAAAAAATTAATTTTGGGAGCTAAACCTTCGTTACAACCACAATTCTTCACCACTTGGTCACATACTCATTTTCACTATACACCTAAAAAAATATTTAAAAAAAAAAAAAAGATTTTTCACCCATAACACCCCTGGGTGTATTCCGATCGGACTGCCAAGCCTTGGGGCACAACTAGGACCCAAATGGCCCCAGAGTGCGGGAGAACGACGATTTCAGAACACAGCTTAAGGCTGAAACTGTTAGAACCTCAATTATTCTTCGCTCGATGGTGAAAATCGACTTCATATTCGGTCTCCTCGAAGTAAAAAACAGGAAAACGACACCTCACAAGCTCTTGTTACTAAAACACCAGAAACCCCTATTTTTACACCCATTTTTCGCCCACCGGTGTACTCCGATCGGGCTGCAAAGTTTCAGGACACAACTGGGGCCCAAATGGAGCCTGTGTGCGAAAGAACGAATTTTCTAGACCGAAAATGATAGATACGGCGGATCGCCTACGGACATTACATTTTTGGCATCCAAGTACGCACCTTGAAACATAAAAGAAAAAATTTTGAGGTGTTATAAAAAAAATTTTGCTGGACGAATACAAAGTTCACAGAATAATAAACCAAAAAGGTACGCACCTATACCTAATAATATTATACAGTTTATCGTTTAGATGATAACTCGTACATATTTATGCACCTATTTGACATTCAAAGGTAAGCAGTTATAAGTAATAAAGATGAGTTTGTTCCGATCGAACTTGCACAAGCTCATTTCTCAGTTCCACCTTTTGGTTTATTATTTTCAATAATGAACCATTGGAATCGAGCATGAAAAAAAAATTCTTACCCCCCCTCAAAATTTGATGGTTTACGTTTCAAGGTATGTAGAATCCAAAACTGCAATAAAAATATTTCTGTCTGTCCGCCGTACGCCGTACGCCGTACGGGCCACTTTTCTTAGTTACCATGAAAAAAAATTGATGAAATTCGGGTTATAGGTTCCGTTCGGCGTCTAGTTGGTCCTCGAAGCTCGACGTTACTGTGAGTCATCTCTAAGGGGTTCAAAATAGGGGTTGAAATTTTCAAAACGCCTACACCATTTTTTTACGTGAATATTTTTACGGTTTTAAATAGTTCTTGAACTTACGAGTTTTTTAAGACCATCCGGAGCATCGTACGTCCAGCCGTTCGTTCACAGTAAGGCCCCGAAGTTTGCACCGACAGGCATTTTCGACTCCAGTGTGAATGAAATTGTATACAATTCAAACCAAATCTCGTAACCAGAGACGCGCCCACATTTGTGAATACGGCCAATCATTGGTAGGGATCACCTGATTATATTGGCGGAGTATGAAGTCGAGTTGGTTGTTCTGTGATATTATTTAATTTGAAAAATGATGGCTCTTTTGGAGTTTGTTAGGTAGTGAAACTTGAACAAACGTTGAAGTATTATTGATGGGTAAATTATTACTACGGTAAATCATTACTCAACGGTAAATTATTACACAACGGTTCATTATACCATCTACGTAGAAGGGGCTGGAGTTTGTTGGTAGGTACTTTTGCAACTTTTTTCACTCCTCATCAACAATTTCTTTTCAGAACTTCATTATGTGTGTTTCTTTTTGTTAGGTACTGTTTGTCATCGGCAGAATTATTTTAGCAACATTTAACTCGTGATTTAGGTAGGTACCTAGTAACGAGTACGGGGTTAGGCACTAACCTACGGAGGGTCTGCGATCTACATAATATGTATATAATAGAATAGTACATATCATATTATATAGAAGGGTTATCTATACATAGAGCTGTGATCTGTAACAGGAGGGTATTCTATACAAAATAATAAACCGTTGTGCAGGGATTTGCAGCGTTTTAAGTACCTACCTACTTTTCCAACAATATTCGAATTATTCGAGCCTAAGATCGCAGTTAGATCCTACCTAAGAACCTAGTGTTCCCAACAAAAAACACTGAACTACTGAAGTCAACAATTAAAACCATTTTGAACAATGAGGACCTGTTGACATTCCTGCTCTACACCTCAATGCAACCTTACAAGCTGATAAACTTGCTGTTCGCAACTTACTCAAATTCGCATCCGGGGAAATCGCCGCATTGTGTCAAATAACTTGATCCGCACCACAAACCAATTTAATCTTTAACCAACAGTTTCATTTTTGTTCACTGTTCGCCATCCAACAAACACACTGTGGATCCTACCTAACTCACTGAAAGTGAAAGAATCACAAATCATCACACCGACCACCGAGGGCCATCCGGCATCCGCCATCTTGACTCAGCACTAACGCACACAGTGTTGCCAACTCAAGGGGAGCTAAATACCCTACCACCATTGGAAACTATCGTATGCTAGTCCAAACTGTCCTGATAGCCTTCCTATTACCGTTTGGGCTGAGTGGTCCATACTTGTATGTTTAAAGTGACCTTTTTGTCAGTCGCCACTTCTGCTCCCTACAACTGAAGAAATAGTGTGAACTTGGCTCCTAAAAAGGGGGCCCTGTACTGTGTACGGAATACGGCCTAGGGCCCAGAGACACTGGGATTAAATACCTGGCGTTTCCAATGTCGCTACTAAGGCCGCACCAAACCACTGAAGGACCCACATCCATAGTGCAATCCCTAATAAATTCTGACAAAAACCAGCAAACATTAGGTAAGTATGCATAATTTTACACCAACTACACCTATACATTGTGTATAAATATGCATCAGGTACTTACCTATTTAAAACGGTGAAAAACACATTCAGGTTCTCGATCTATGGGAAATTTCCTGCAGTAAACGAACATCCGTTGAGAAAATGTTTTAAACACCAGGTACTTCTCGCCAGATATTCAAAATGGCTCTGTGATTTTTTTATATTTTTTTAATTAGTTATTTTTTTAAGGTTCATTTCCTCAAAATTACAAGCACATTTTAAGTAGACAAACTAAAAATTACTCATACTTAGTTTACAAAAATGAAATGTCTTAACATTAGGAAAATGTAGAAACGTTTTCCCTTATATGGGCTAAGTAATTGCCCGTGTTTGGGGAACAGCAGCACCTATGGCCTCATTCAGCCATTACAGGGTGGGGGTGGGGGTCGGTAGGGATAATAATAAAAGGTTAAAAAGATACAGCGCGATATTCCATCCAGGCCTTTCTACTAACCACAAGGAAAACGTCGAACATCATTTTGTATGTTCACTCATTCGTTTACAGCGATACACAGTAATATAATATACCACCATCGTATCAACAGGGGCATATTTGAGCTTAGTGTTCCGGATGAAATATTTCAGGGAACGAAGCATCCTTAGTTTACCCGGCAGGTGGTTAGGAACGTTCCATAAACAATGAAACATAAACAGGTAAACGTTGCGTTTCCAACCTCCATGTAGCGAGATGCTATTACCACAGCAGAAGGTTGGCTATAGAGCTACCAGGCCCTTTACTACCGCAAACTGGAATTAGGAAGGTAGTCCGAATCGTGTTGAATTTATCTTTTCAGGGACTTTCAACGTGGTAGACACATGTGGTGTGCATTTTATGCTACTGCGTCGTGACCAGTCAGTAGAGGTACATTGTATGCTGCAAAAGGTGATGTAGAAGCTTTTATCTTTTAACTTGTATGTATGGGCATACAAGTAAAAAAACAAAAATGCTAACACGGGCGACCTCGGTACAACTTTTGTTAGCCAAAAAACCTCTAAATTTTAGAACTCATACCAGTTATTGGCTTATAACATTTAAATGGTAGATCGTACAGAGAAATTTACTCGTAATAAAATTAAAGAGTATAAAATTCTGCGTCGAATGATCTCCTTCAACATCAAACCGTTCTAGTAATCAACGGTTTGGTAGGATATTATAGGAAAAAAGTGTTATGCTGAAAAGTGTGTTATGCTCAGTTTCCTGTAACGGGGGGGGGGGGGGGGTTTATACCAGTATGAAAAGTGTCATATAACTCAAGTGTTAAAGCATAAAATTCTACATCCAGAGCACCCATATTTTATTAAAATGTTTAATTTAAAATTTAAAGTTATTGATCATTTAAAATTTTTAATTTAATATTTTGATAAAAATAGGGGTGCTCTGAACGCAGAATTACATGCAAAAAACTGAGCATAACACACTATTCAGTAAAAATGAAAAAGTTTGCCTCAATTTGACTGCCAATTCCGACTAAACCGCTGAACCAAATTTAATTTTTTGAATTCATTCGACGTAGAATAATGTCCTTTAATTTTGGAATGTGTAAACGTTTCTGTACGATGCACCGTTGGTTATAAGCCAAAAATCTAAAAAAAGAGTCAAAATTTCGAGATTTTTTGGCTGCCAATTTCCCAAGGTAGCCTGTGTTAGCATTTTGGTTTTTTACATTGCTTGCACCCATAAATACAAGTTAAAACAACATTTTTTTAATTTAATTAAATTAAAGCTTCTACACCACCTTTTGCGACATACAATATCTCTACTGACAGGCTTATGTTGTGTGTGTTAGGCTCAAAGTCGGCCGGTAACTTTCTTCTGCACATCCGCGAAAGACATCTACGTTCAAATCACACAGTCTGCCCTATCAACCCAAATGGTATACAATGATTATGTACCTACATTAATTTACGATCATGTGTACCTACTTACATGAGGAAGCTACGTGCAGACAGATTTTGGCAATAATTATTTGCGATATTTGATTTACAAACAAAAACTTAAATTTCACCTCTCAGATTTCGTGAGGTAGTTCCTTTACAACCGTTCTTTATAATCGTTCCTTTATAACAGAGTGACATTGAAGGTTTTCTTGATTTTATCAACTAAGTCATGTAGGTACGCGTTCTTTCAGTTTAGAGTTATAGCATAGATGACTGCTACCTATAGGTACAATTCTCTATGAAAAAATGTTATGTCACCGTGAAAACAAGAATTCGCTCTCTCGCTCCCAGGTAGGTAATCACTGTAGTTGACCTGTCAATAATAAATTAGCATGCTTATTTCACACGATAGCGTTCACGAACTTCATTGCATCTGAGTGAAATTCTGGGTGATTCCGAATTGAAATCGACTTCCGTCGACCTTTCATGAATTCCACTGATCCATTCCTCGAATGATGGTTTTATTGGATTAAAATGAGTTTATATCGCGGTGGTAGATTCAGGGGAACTAGACCTGTAGGAAACCTGCGAATGAATCATTCATAATCTAACTAGCTTCAACGCAGTGGTAAGTGATAATGCGTCATTCGAACCCGAGTCTCATTTCCGATCCGACGTTTCAGCTCTCAGGTCAGCTAATCCATTTGGCGGAAAAGCTGAATTGAGATTTTTGTAACCTTTGGTAAATGCGATGTAAAAGCATGAATGACACTGTTACAACCAAACGAGGTTAGAACCAAACATTTCCTCTTTTGAAGTCACATAACTGATCAACAATAAATTTTTGGAAAATATATACCTCTCACCTAATAGAATTTAACAAAACGTCAATGAAATTCGAACTTGCTTGTTATTTCTACGTCTAGCTTTGACTTTAAAACTCCTTTTTTGCAATCACTTCACTTCTATTCTAAGTATACTTATCAGATACGATCTGTACCTAATGGGTCGTCATCTGGTTGGTTTCGTAAACGCTGTCAGTAGGTAGGTTTAGGGATTTCACATACAGAAGGAATACTACCAAGGTAATTTCCATAGGAATAAGTACGAAATTCTGAAGTCACATAACTGATCAAAATTTTTGGAAACACATAGTCCTACAGGAAAATTCTTAACTAATGAAATTTAACAAAATGTCAATGAAATTCGAATTGCTTGTTATTTCTACGTCTAGCTATGACTTGAAAACTCCTTGTTTTTTGCAATCCACACTTCACTTCTGTTCTAAGTATAGGTACTTATCAGATAAAGGTAACATGTAAATCTCTCAATTTCACGAGGATACGATCTGTAATGGGTCGTCATTTGGTTGGTTTCGTAAACGCTGTCAGTAGGTAGATATAGGGATTTCACATACAGAAGGAATACTAACTACACAGCAATGGCAACCGTAATAAGTAGGTACTGGTAATTTCTGTAGGAATAAGTACGAAATTCAGGCGAACTAGACCTGTAGGAAACCTATGAATAGTACGAATGAATCATATCATTCATAATCTAACTAGCTTCAACGCAGTGGTAAGTGATAACGCGTCATTCGAACGAGTCTCATTTCCGATCCGACGTTTCAGCTCTCAGGTCAGCTAACCCATTTGGCGGAAAAGCTGAATTGATTTTTTACCCTTTGGTAAATGCAATGTAAAAGCATGAATGACACTGCTACAACCAACCGAGGTTAGAACCAAACATTTCCTCTGATCAATCACATCGCTGATCAAAAATTTTTGGAAAACCTCTTACCTAATAGAATTTAATATAAAATGTCAATGAATTTCGAACTTGCTTGTTATTTCTACGTCTAGCTTTGACGTGAAAACTCCTTATTTTTTGCAATCCACACTTCACTTCTATTCTAAATATACTTATCAGATAAACGTTACATGTAAATCTCTCAATTTCACGAGGATACAATCTGTAATGGTTCGTCACTTGGTTGGTTTTGTAAACGCTGTCAGTTTTCAGTAAACGCTGTCGGTTTTTCGGAGGAAGGTTAAGGAATAGGTACTTAGGTATAGGAATTTGACATACAGAAGGAATACTACCTACAGCAATGGAAACCGTAATAAGTACTGGTAATTTCCGTAGGAATAAGTACGAAATTTAGGCGAACTAGACCGGTAGGAAACCTATGAATTAGGGATGGGATATCGAAAGAAAATGTCGATATTGATATCAATTGATATATCACATGAAAAAATCGATATCGTTATAATATCGGATGAAAAATATCGATATCCGATACTATCAAAAGAAATAGAAATACAAAATACAAAATTAAATAATTTAAAAAAGTAAGCCACACATTATGATATTAAAACGCTGCAAATCCCTGCACAACGGTTTATTATTTTGTATAGAATACCCTCCTGTTACAGATCACAGCTCTATGTATAGATAACCCTTCTATATAATATGATATGTACTATTCTATTATATACATATTATGTAGATCGCAGACCTTCCGTAGGTTAGTACCTAACCCCGTACTCGTTACTAGGTACCTACCTAAATCACGAGTTAAGTGTTGCTAAAATAATTCTGCCGATGACAAACAGTACCTAACAAAAAGAAACACACATAATGAAGTTCTGAAAAGAAATTGTTGATGAGGAGTGAAAAAAGTTGCAAAAGTACCTACCAACAAACTCCAGCCCCTTCTACGTAGATGGTATAATGAACCGTTGTGTAATAATTTACCGTTGAGTAATGATTTACCGTAGTAATAATTTACCCATCAATAATACTTCAACGTTTGTTCAAGTTTCACTACCTACCAACAAACTCCAAAAGAGCCATCATTTTTCAAGCGAAATAATATCACAGAACAACCAACTCGACATCATACTCCGCCAATATAATCAGGTGATCCCTAGCAATGATTGGCCGTATTCGCAAATTCCTATTGTGGGCGCGTCTCTGGTTACGAGATTTGGTTTGAATTGTATACAATTTCATTCACACTGGAGTCGAAAATGCCTGTCGGTGCAAACTTCGGGGCCTTACTGTGAACGAACGGCTGGACGTACGATGCTCCGGATGGTCTTAAAAAACTCGCAAGTTCAAGAACTATTTAAAACCGTAAAATTATTTACGTAAAAAAATGGTATAGGCGTTTTGAAAATTTCAACCCCTATTTTGAACCCCTTAGAGATGACTCACAGTAACGTCGAGCTTCGAGGACCAACTAGACGCCGAACGGAACCTATAACCCGAATTTCATCAATTTTTTTTCATGGTAACTAAGAAAAGTGGCCCGTACGGCGTACGGCGTACGGCGGACAGACAGAAATATTGGTTTATTATTTTCAATAATGAACCATTGGAATCGAGCATGAAAAAAAAAATTCTTACCCCCCCTCAAAATTTGATGGTTTACGTTTCAAGGTATGTAGAATCCAAAACTGCAATAAAAATATTTCTGTCTGTCCGCCGTACGCCGTACGCCGTACGGGCCACTTTTCTTAGTTACCATGAAAAAAAATTGATGAAATTCGGGTTATAGGTTCCGTTCGGCGTCTAGTTGGTCCTCGAAGCTCGACGTTACTGTGAGTCATCTCTAAGGGGTTCAAAATAGGGGTTGAAATTTTCAAAACGCCTATACCATTTTTTTACGTAAATATTTTTACGGTTTTAAATAGTTCTTGAACTTGCGAGTTTTTTAAGACCATCCGGAGCATCGTACGTCCAGCCGTTCGTTCACAGTAAGGCCCCGAAGTTTGCACCGACAGGCATTTTCGACTCCAGTGTGAATGAAATTGTATACAATTCAAACCAAATCTCGTAACCAGAGACGCGCCCACAATAGGAATTTGCGAATACGGCCAATCATTGCTAGGGATCACCTGATTATATTGGCGGAGTATGATGTCGAGTTGGTTGTTCTGTGATATTATTTCGCTTGAAAAATGATGGCTCTTTTGGAGTTTGTTGGTAGGTAGTGAAACTTGAACAAACGTTGAAGTATTATTGATGGGTAAATTATTACTACGGTAAATCATTACTCAACGGTAAATTATTACACAACGGTTCATTATACCATCTACGTAGAAGGGGCTGGAGTTTGTTGGTAGGTACTTTTGCAACTTTTTTCACTCCTCAACAACAATTTCTTTTCAGAACTTCATTATGTGTGTTTCTTTTTGTTAGGTACTGTTTGTCATCGGCAGAATTATTTTAGTAACATTTAACTCGTGATTTAGGTAGGTACCTAGTAACGAGTACGGGGTTAGGTAGTAACCTACGGAGGGTCTGCGATCTACATAATATGAATATAATAGAATAGTACATATCATATTATATAGAAGGGTTATCTATACATAGAGCTGTGATCTGTAACAGGAGGATATTCTATACAAAATAATAAACCGTTGTGCAGGGATTTGCAGCGTTTTTTATTGCAGTTTTGGATTCTCCATACCTTGAAACGTAAACCATCAAATTTTGAGGGGGGGTAAGCATTTTTTTTTTCATGCTCGATTCCAATGGTTCATTATTGAAAATAATAAACCAAAATTAGGTTGACATTTTGTAAGCCGAAGTCAGGAAACGGAGAAACCAAGCAGAAAAAGACTTACTGGAGAGACATTGAACAAACTTCTGTTCCTTCGTTCACTGGGGAAAGTATTCTTTTTTAACTTTATAAAAAATTTTCTTTCTTTTTAAAGTTATTTGTGGACTTTTTTTGTTCAAATCGTATTCAATTTGTTTTGTACCTATATACACATAATATAAAAATAAAATAATTTTAGATTTTTGTTCAAATTGTGGTAGGTTTCAGTTTGTTTTGTACCTAAATACAGGCATGTGAAAATAAAGTAGTTTTGAAGTTTTGTTCAAATAATATTCAGTTTGTTTTGTACCTAACTACATGTAGTGAAAATGAAATATCTCCACATCTGGGTTCATTCCTTACGTCTTCAAAAGTTTTAAACCAAATTTGAGGATTTTTCTCGTTATTAAAAAAAAACAAAAAAAACTATAATATCGGAGGTAAATATCGATATTCCGATATTATTGAAATGAAAATATTGATATAAAAATATCGGCTATTTCGATAATATCGATATCGATATCCCATCCCTACTACGAATGAATCATATCATTCATAATCTAACTAGCTTCAATGCAGTGGTAAGTGATAATGCGTGGCCAGGGCTTCCATTTACACCTGTGAAACCTATTTTTTTCCCTTTATTATTTCATGAAAAATTCGTGAAAATTTTGCCCCCCCCCCCCCCACCCCCAAATATGACGGTTCCCGTTAAAAGGTACGTAGAATCCGAAAATGGAATAAAACCGTTGCAGATGATCACACAACGGTTTATTATTTACCTGTACATATAGTGCGTAGATCACTGTTTTCTGTGGTTAATCCTCGGAAAGCCCCTAAATCGAGTACTGGAGCCGCCCGGGCAATATTACAGTTTCATAAATATGCGGTGGATTCAATAATTCTATCATTAATAAATTATTTGTTGTTATTCATGAAGTATAACTTTTGTTCAAGTTACAAAAGTACGTCTATCAACAAAATCCAAAATAAAATATCACAGAACAACCAACTCGATTTCATCAGCCATCCTTGATTATAATCAGGTGCTCCCTAGCAATGATGTCTGGGACGGATTTATACCGTTTCAATCACGATCGTGTTGACGAAGCTTTTTGGTGCACACGAACGGCTGGTCGTACAATGCTCCGGGTGGTCTCAAAAAATTCTTTAGTTTGAGGTCAATTTAAAAACGTCATACCCTTCAAATCAATTGTGATGGATGTATAGGAGCGCACATCCACCACGAGAGGTGTGAGGGAGGATGTGTCCGTTTTGGTTATGGGCGGACCACCACCATTCCCAGGATCTTTTAGGTTAGGAGAGAGATGAGGAGCTAGGAGAGAGAGAGAGAGAGAGTGAGAGAGAGTAGTCAGGGACTAGAGGAGAGCGTAGAATGGCTAGAAAGGCGAAGTAGGCGAGATTTTATAGGCTTGGGAGCAGTCTCCCTCCATCCTGCAGCTAGTGGAGGATGGTGGGGATCCCCAGGCTGTTCCTCGGCTCTCCTGCGTCTTCCGTCCCCACTTCTAGGTTTATTTAGCGAGATCTTAATTTCACATAGTAAGGTTGTGGTTCTTGGAGGATACCACGACATCAATCAATGGGTGAATCATACCCTTCTATTGAAAGTGTTCGAGTTATGGCGTTCTGAAAATGTCAACACCTATTTTTCACCCCTTAGAGATGACTGAAAGTAACGTCGAGCTTCGAGGACCAACTAGACCCCAAACGGGACCTACATACCAAATTTCATTAATTTTGTTTCATGGTAACTAAGAAAAGTGCGAAGTACGGCGTACAGAGGACGGACAGAATTGTTTTTATTACATTTTCGTGAAACGGAAACCATCAAATTTTGAGTGGGGGGGGGGTTAATTTATTTTTTATTCTTCATACTCGATTCCAAAGGTTCATTATTCAAAATAATAAACCAAATTTCTGTCCGTACGCCTTACTTCGCACTTTTCTTAATTGCAATGAACGAAATTAATGAGATTTGGTATGTTGGGGTCTAGTTGGTTCGCGAAGCTCGACGTTACTGTCAGTCATCTCTAAGGGGTGAAAAATAGGTGTGGAAATTTCCAGGGCACCGTGATGTCGATTTTTTTTGCGTTTTTGAATTGGGCGCGAACTGAGGCATTTTTTGAGACCACCCGGAGCCTTGTCCACCCAGCCGTTCGTTCGCAGTAAGGCCCTGAAGTTGCACAGAAAAGCATCGTCAACATGATCGTGAATGAGACGGTATAAAAATCTAGCACAGATATCATTGCTAGGGAACACCTGATTATAATCAAGGATGGCTGTATGAAGTCGAGTTGGTTGTTCTGTGCGATATTATTTCATTTGAAGAATGATGGGTGTTGATAGGTGCTTTTGTAACTTGAACAAAGGTTATGCTTCACGAACAATAACATATATATAATAATTAATGATTGAATTATAGAATCCCGCGCATTTTTATGAAACTGTAATTCCCCATCCGGCTCCAGTACTCGGAGCGGTGAACGGGAAATTGTTTGTATCCGTTTATAAAAAGAAAGATCGTTTTTCGCTCCAAAAACCTCATCTCAAAAAGGACAAAAACAGAGTTAATAATGAAGTTAAGAGGTAGTTGGGCCGTGAGGTAATAATTATTGTTTTTAAATGAGGGGAACGTTCGGCCCCTTGGTTGATATAATTTTACCATCTCTTTGAAGGAATGATCTGTCGGAACTTGGGTTTTCTTTACAGAAGACAGAAAAAGAAAGTCCAGAAATTCGATGAGCAGAGGGATTTCCCTTGAGGGTCTGAGAGATTCGAAGAACTTCAGATGGGAGGTTTTCGAGGACGAGACTCCCCTTGTACAGTCCACCAGAAATCTTTCAAAAATACTGTAAATGTGGTACCTGGTTAAACATTTCAGATCCATTACAATAAACCTGTTTTTCACCTGCCTTCTACCTAAAATCAGTCGCCTACTGCCTAATACTAACGGTTTTTGGGACATTACGCTTACACTGATTACCCAGCTATTGTCAAATTCCAGTCCCCAACTACCCTCTACTTTTGGTAGAAAGCTTTGTACATACTCAGACGAATTTAGAGTGAGGGGAAGGAGTTACCATATTATGTGGGGCCAACTAGGGTCAACCTGAACCGTCAGCAACATTTCGCGTCTTTCGTATTAAACCATTCTTTCGTATTGTTCATACAGTTCATCAATACCATTCTTTCGTATACCTAGCGTTTCTTACGGGTGTTGCGTAGGTGTATAACAGCGATCTAGCGACATAACGGTTAAATCTGATACAGAAAACGATAAACCGTCGTGGAAGAATTTGCATTATGTTTGTATTTCTACCGTGATGTAATGCTTCTTACAATTTACTAATCCAGGAAGCTCCTCAAGGTTTTTTTTCGACCTCTTTTATCCTTGTGATATTCGTTGGAAGTTATCATCAACAAGGTGAAAGATCACTGATTATTAATATCTATTAATTATCATCAGCAGTTTAACGGGTAACACAAAAATGATACGCACATATTCTTAGAAGTGTTGTTGGTTGGTAACTATTTAGTTTACTAGTATACTTCTGAATGCAGACTGGTTAATTAACAACAATGAAAAATGAATGAGATGAGTACATACCTAAATATCTACCTACTCATCCGTGGAATCATCTATCATCAACAAGTAGATTTAACAGAGAGTAGAGAGTAGATTTAGAACAAGTAGGTACATAATTCATGAAATATTTATCATAACACTTAATTCATGAAATATTTATCATAACACTTAATTCATGAAATATTTATCATAACACTTGTATATATTTTTTTATTGATCTCAATCTTCCGCATCGAATGGTTTTTTCAAAGCCCTGTACGTTCATAAGGGCTAAACGTTCGACGCTGTATAACATCATCAACGATAAAAATTCATCTCAATTTTCATACAGGAGACCAGGTGAAATAGGTACCTAACTGAGATCGATCTATCTCCAGAGAGCGAGTATCCTATACTATGATAAGGTACCTATATTTGAATGTGTGGAAGTACCTACTTGATATTATTATTAATAAGAAGTATTTCTTGGCAGTGATTGACTTCAGTGCAACAACACTAGGTACACATAAGATATGTGTCTTCTGAAAATCGGAAAGCAAATCAATGAACCAGTTCACTTTTTCATAGACAATGACGCTATTGCAATGGGTCCAAAATTTTCAGAACACTTGAAAAATGTTTGACATTTTTTATAAAGGCAAATCCGTTTAAGAGCATCCTGAATCCATCCCTAGATTTAAAAAAAAATTATATGCATGTATTATAATATATTGATATCTATATGTCATTCCAGACGATATTTGACTTTGGGTACATGATGAAAATTCCGAATTTCACCAAAACGTTCGTATTGCCAAACAAAAGGTTGAGTTCGAGAATGATCAATTTTCAAAAATTCTAAGGGGGGTCAAATTTGAGTTTTAGAGCGTCCAAAATTTGGAAAAATAACCATTTCAGTTCACGAAATAGGGGTCAAATTTGGATTTCTAGGGGTCAAAAATTAGTGTTAAGGGATCAGTATTAATTCACCTGACGTTGTGTGGGACTATTTTGATGATAAACTTTTTCTCAAAAAAAGAGGTAAAAAAAGAGGGTCATCATTTGATTTTGTAAGGGTCAAAAATCGGTGAAAATGGCTCAAATCATGAAAAAATTATATAATTTTATGAAAAGTGGTATGGTTTCTCGATATATCATCTTTTTACACAATTTCATGAATATTTCTTTGAAAATTCGGTCTTATAGCCATGTTATATGGTTTTTTTTTAAATTAATTTATTGGTGGTGGCACAACATGGTAGGCCTACATTGTGGCACAAGGTTTTTTTTGTTTTTCATGAATTTTATATGGGATCAATGAGACATAATAACAAAAGCCGTTGCGGAAGAATTCGCAGTATTTGCACTCTTGTACGGTGATGGTGCATCATCATGTGCGCGGGCCCACAGTTTTGCAAATGAGCTTAAGAAATGAACTCACTTTTGTGTTTGGACCCGCTTTTCCACAACGATTTCAGGAAAGCCATGTCGCTCCCGTCTTCGATTTATGACTCGTCCTTTGACACTTAACCCCCGAACTGACTCTGACACTAAACTCCAACTGATCGGGTCACTTTTTCCAAGCTGTCCCACCGCTGGTTACCCCTCTACAGTTGATTGTCAAACTCGAGGTGGGAGGCGGGAGGACGCTGAGTTTCTATTATTACTGTCAACGAGTGGGGTCGTGGAAGCCTTTGACAAACTCTATCGCTCCTCGTCAAACTCACCACTGGGTCCATTACATTAAGTAGGTAGATATTATAAAATTTACCATTTGCTAGATGCTAGAGAATAGAAAAGTTACCTTCTACCTATCTGAGAGTTATCAAAAGTTATAGTACCAAGATCAGGCATAACTCCTCCCACTTCGACCGTTAAACACTTCGGATAAGATGACTCATTTTGGGTTTAAAAACAATACAGGGAGATTCCCTCCACCCTTCAATTTCTCTTACAGAAAAAGAGGGAGTTTTTGTGCTTCCTCACTACCGCTTTTTATTCATGCAAGCTTCAAAAAAATTTAGGTATGTCCTCCAAAATGAAAATTTCCACTCGCATTTTACGTTCCAGATTTCAAGGAACACATTTGGTTCCGTGTCGGTCTGTTCAGTTCCTTGTCCCGGGCAAAACTACACGAAATAATGGTCATAATGAGTTGAAGTTGAGGGTAGGTGCGTGTTTGGTCACAGATGGTCCCATCTCAAATTCATTAAAAAAGTACTGTACCTAACTTTCGTTCGCGCATGCGCAAAATGGAAATCCTTGTATCGCTCATAACTACCCGTCATAAGTGTTGTGGGGTTCAGCCAGTCGATTATTGTACGTTACTAGGTAACGGACGCACTGACGTGGCTTGCGGAGAAATGTAGAGGATTTGAAATATAGTTTAATTCTTACACTTACAAGCTACCCCTTTTGTTCTTACTTTAACGTAACATAACATAACAATAAGCAGGTGTGTGGGCTTACGACAGTCGGGCGGAAGGTTGGATGAGGTTGGTTAGCAGGCGTTAGTTGGATGGATGTGAGGGAAACTAATACCCCCCTGGTTAACACCACAGCAGGTATTAGGTCTTCTGCTAGCACGCCGCGGTTATCACAACAGCAGGTGCTAGGGGAAAGAGGGGAAGGCGTCCCGCGGTTATCACCACAGCAGGCACCAGGAGGAAGGCAACTAATACCCCGCGGTTACCACCTCAGCAGGTATTAGGTGCTCCTTAGGAGTCTCATGCTAGCACCCCACGGTTATCACCACAGCAGGAGCCAGGAGGAAGAAAATGAATACCCGGCGGTTATCACCACAGCAGGTATTCTTAGAAGGGAGCACCCCACCGTTATCACCACGGCGAGTGCAGGAGAATGGTAGGAGAGAGAGAGAAGTTGCAAGTCGGAGAGTAGTTGGTCGAATGAGAAGCTGGGCTAGGAGGGCTGCTTATAATGGCACCTTCCCACCCGTCCATCAACAGCCGTTACAACCGTTGAGGAGCAATGGTGACCGATGGAGGGGACCCTTCCCCTACTTTCCCCTCGGCGTCGCTCAGCTCGCCGTTTCCTTCGTTTATTTGGTTAAATCATTTTAGTATTACATAGGAGTGGTATATGAATTCGAGGGGGACCACGACACTACCCTAGAAATCGTCGAAAAGTGCTGAAAGTTGGAGGGTAGGTGCAGAATGGTACTCTGATGGTTCAGCATCGATTTCGTTGAATTCGGACTGTACAACATTCGGATGGGACGAGGACTGAAATTTGAGTGGTCAGGCAAGTGGAAAGGTACCTAGTGGATTGGACTATGGACAGAGCTGACAGCTGAGACATTCGATTTGTTCGCAGTGACCACCCAACTGTTATCTGACTGTCAGAAAAGCGTTTGGCCGTTCTCAGTGATTCTCTGACTCTTTCCTGACGGTATAGTATCCATGACCGGCTGTTCGCACTGTTTCCCTGACTACCCACAGCCACTTTTCCGATGGTCATTCCGCTTCACAGGAAACATAAGAATCTGACCATGCACTGCCTTCTCGATTCCCAACCATTATCAAATTCAAACCCTTCTCAAACGCTCATCAAGATGGTATTGGATCATGGATGGTTTCTTAAGGTTTTCTAGGAGTCAGCTAACTGTCAGAAAAAGCAATTGCAAACAAGCCTAATAATAAATTAAATTGACTAAATGCTTATTTAAAAAAAAAGAAGAAACTCCTTTGTTTCCTATTGCAACTTCTTTCCATTGCCTTTCTTTGGCGACAAATCAATTTTTTTTAAGCCCGAGAATACCTGTAAAATAACAGAAAATAGGTGTAGTTTCATCAAACAGTACTTTTGACAGTTACCATCAGTCATCAACTGGATCCCCCCTCCCCCCACCACTTTTGTTTGGAATGTTCACCTTGGCATTGCAAACACGGCATTCTGCAACCTAAATACGCAGATATTACACAATACTCTTGAGGTAATAAAGGGCTATAGGGAGGGAGCTAATATTACGGAATTCCACAATACTTGTAGAAGCTACAAGAAAAAAGGTTCAAAGCAAAATGAGCCGAACCCCCGTTTCACCCTTAGTCATAAAGGAGAAAAGAGCATAATCCCGAAGGAGGATCACGTACTCTATTCATTAGCTCCCACCCTTTTCTTAAATCGACGGAAGGGGTCTCGGCGAACAGAAAAAAAAACTCCGAATGGAAGCTTTCTCAGAGATGGGATAGAAGGAAAGAAGGGGCTGGGAGTGTGTGCTGAAAGAAGGAAGAATAACTTTTATCCTCGTGCCAGTTCAACTGGATTATTACGTTACTGCTAATAATGATACGGAACTTCATTGGGACGTTCCCCTTTAGAGCAACGACGAGGGAAATATTTAATTATCAAGCTTAGTAATTCTACTTGGTATTGAATCGAAATATGTGAACCCTTTTCCCTCAGACCGATATTTCACAAAAATAGAGGATGTGGACATTTAAGATTGAAAACCTTCAAGGAATTGATTCTACTACTAATTTCCAACAAAAAATTCCTCATTACAATGTTGTAACCCCCTTATTTTCGTGAGTTTTTCGCATTTAATATTGTTGGGTCGCCTGTTGACACCTGTGACAACTGTTGAGTTGCCAAGAGACTTTGGGTTGTTTTGTTTATTCCAAAAATTCCCGGTTGTTGAGTTCGGAATTGTGTGGCGAACGGTTATTTCCTTTTTTGCGCGAAATAATTATTATACGACTTCGTAATTCTTCTGTGCCTTGTTCTTCATAACACTGGTGTCAGAAGTGGGATGGAAGGCACGCACTTGAGAAGTGGGAGGATGCTGCCCGTTAGTGAGGCACAAAATCCCCCGGAAGGACAGGGAGTGACTTCGGGCGTTGAGAATGCGGCGACGAATGAGCCAGCGGGGGAAGATCAACGGCTGCGGGCTGACGTAGATGAACTTCGCCGGGATGTCAACCGCATATACGAGCTCCTAGAGGCATTTCGACAAGACAGCTTACACCAAGCCGATGGGGCAAGACAGCGAGAACGCGCACAGCAGCGGTCCCGGAGTACCCTCCGACCGGGTAAGTATGATGGGACTGGTTGTTGGGCCGATTTTTGGGTGAAGTTTCAACGGATTAGCCGCGTAAATGACTGGGACGAGGAGGAGCAAGGTGCCGAACTGCTGGCGGCCTTACACGAGTCTGCCCTATCCGTGGTGACGAATTTGGGGTTGGATTCGTCGGTGGAACAAATGGTGGGTGCCCTGGAACAACGTTTCGGAACCAGAGGCAGGGAACACCTGTACATGAGCCTCCTACATAGTCGACGACAGGGACCCGACGAGCAAGTGGCCGCATTTGCGGCGGAAGTGGAGAAACTAGCCCGACAGGCGTTACCAGGGCTGGCGCAAGCCGCAGTGGAAGTAATAGCCCTGCAGCGATTTTATGACGGCTTACGAAACGCGGAACTGAGAAAATTGGTATTGGCCTACCCTACGACAACGCTAGCTGGAGCCGTTGGCTATGCATTGCAGGCAGAGGCTACCCTGGAGCGGGCGAAGAGTAACACGACGCAGCCAGCTATACGTACTGTTGAATCAAGTCAACCGAACACCGAAGAGCCAGTTATACGTGCTGTTGAATCAAGGCAGCCAGCCGGCAGAGGACTGGGCCAGCGGAGAAGGACAATCACGTGCTACCTGTGCGACCAGGAGGGCCATATCGTCAGGGAATGCCCCCAATGTCGATGTCTGCGTTGTGGTGCCCTAGGGCACAGTGTATATGAATGCCCCAATCGTCGACGTGCGGAAAACGAGCCGCGGTCATAGGTAAGGGGCAACCTGTGACACGCAGCAGTTCTCGTTGTCCCCAGCAACTGGAACAATTCGCGCAGCCACGCGAGCATGTCTTCGAATGAGGCTGCGTCCACTCGACAGGGTACACTTGGTGGCAAGGGAAACGCTGGGGAGGGTCGCCGAGGAGGCTAAAAGGAGATATGACGTCAGGGCAGAGATGCCAAGGTTCAAAGTGGGCGACAAGGTCTGGCTGTACGACCCCAGGCGGAAGAAAGGAGTAAACCCGAAGTTACAGCGGCCTTGGGTGGGACCATGTATCGTCCGGAAGAAAATAACCGATGTGGTTTTTCGCGTGCGTCTGCCAAAGAGGAAAGATTTAGTAGTACACGCCGACCGTCTGCAGGCCTGCCGGGAAGAGGAAAAAGAAGGGGGTAGTGTTGGGTCGCCTGTTGACACCTGTGACAACTGTTGAGTTGCCAAGAGACTTTGGGTTGTTTTGTTTATTCCAAAAATTCCCGGTTGTTGAGTTCGGAATTGTGTGGCGAACGGTTATTTCCTTTTTTGCGCGAAATAATTATTATACGACTTCGTAATTCTTCTGTGCCTTGTTCTTCATAACAATATTTTATCGTGTTTTATACCACCAAAATGGCAATAACTCCCTTAAATTTCACTGTAAAATTAAAAATTAGGACGCCGTTGTCAACACTGTTAAATTTATAACTTGAAGGAACTGTTTAAAAAAAACCAGTTAAAACGTAAACAACTGGTAAGAAACCAGTTATTTACCTTTAAACGGCATGATAAACAGTGATTTTGAAAGTTTGAGAAAATTTTCTTTTCAGTCCAATTCTTCGGCCGCTGAATGTAGGTACCTACTTTAAAATTTATATTAGATCCATATTATGATAGTAAATTTAACGCTCTTTGCAACGGTGTCCTTATTTTTAATTTTACAGTGTAACTCAAGTGAGTTATGGTCGTTTTAGTGGTAGGCGGTTGAAAACCCGAAAAAATCTTAAAAGTTAAAAAACTCACGATAACAAGGGGTTAGAGAAAATTGCAACGAGGACTTTTTTGTTGGAAATTAGTTGTAGAAACGATTATTAGGAGGTTCCCAATCTCAAGTGTGAACACCTCGTACAAAATAATATTGGGTAGGTACACGTTTGTATACATGGTGGACAAACCTGCTCCTACCGATACCACAGAAATGTTGCCAGGTTATCAGATACCTATCTACCTACAAAAGAAAAGTATTTCGGAATACTGTAAGTGGCTCAAATTGTCGAGTTGTGGGTCAGTTATCACTAAACAAGGGAAGAAAACGAGTTGCTTTGTCAAAAGTGGGATAGGACTGTACGTGATAACGTCAGTCCTCAAACCCAACCGGAATTAGGTTAGGTACTACGTACTGCTGATAAATATGGAATTTCAATGGGATGCTTCCCATTTAGAGCGATAAATCCCAATGGGGAAATTTTTTTTTTGGAAAAAATATTCAGAACTCTTGGCAAAATGGTAGTATGAAGCCAGTTTTCAAAAATAGGCGATATTTCTTAAATTACGGTGATTAGAAGTAAAAATGCGGCAAGAAATGACGTATCAGGTCTATTGACATCTGACTGGCTGTTGGCCCAAGGAGGCGGAGCAGAGACTGGGAAACGAAGGTTCTCAATGCTGCCACCAACCCAACAGAATACAACCAGGGATGTTAAGGGTGAAACATTTGTGCAAAATTAGGTATTTATTTTGAAAGTCTTTGTACACTTTGGATTGTGAGGTACCCTTTTCCATGTTTTTTAGAGTGAGGAGTCCAAATATAAAGTTGATTTTGACCAAAGAGTGAAAATTGAGGTTCTAATGAAGTTTCAGCTCCCAAAATTCATTTTTTATGTGTCAAAAACCTAGGAAATTTTCTGAAATCACATAATCAAGACAACAAAATGGCACTATCAACGATCAAAGATAATATGTCAAAAATTGGAGTCTAATTCAAGTTGGAGAGGGGGGGGGGGGGGGGAATTTGTGGAAACTATCAAAAATAGCTATAGGTAGGTATGTCCAATAGAATAATAAACCCATGTGACAAGGACTTAGCAGCGTTTTTAAATTTACTTATACATCTGCAGTCCCATCCATCCACTGTGGTTCTGTACATCGTTTTAAGTGATGCACTAGCGCTCTAAGTGGGATTTAATTTGAACTACTCTGCGATTTACCTGACACGTCGTATCTAGCGGGAACCCGGAAATTCAAATTTTACACTCGTTTTCTCCCTTGACATTCCGACATAAACACCTCTTTATGTAGCCAATAAGTGTTAATTTCCGTTATTGAACAGAATTTGCCCAAAAAAATTGCCCATTATCAAAAGGTTGTGGTTCTCGAGGGTTGGTCTGATGATACTGCTCTTTAGGCCACCAACAGAACAACACTGGAGAATGTCAACATGTTTATCAGAAAGTGGTCAATCAAACTCGAATCTGAAATTATCACCAACCATAATATAAAATTTCAACAGCAGAGGATCATAGTCACACATGTTATTCACTGGACTAGTTAGGTACTTCGGAAAACCACGTACCTATGCAGGCTGCTTTGTTCTGTACACCTAGCTTTTTCAGGTATCTTCGATACCAGTTTCAATGAAGAGATTGCGTGATTTTTCTAGTTTAACCTTTCTTCTAGGCCTTTGAAGGAATGCCAAAAATTTTGTTGCATGGTAATTCGAACATATATATATAAGTATATATAAGTTATCATGGATGAATCATGTTCAGGATCGGTGTAGACATTTCAACAGGAACTTCTACAGCCCCCTTAACCAATAAATAATATACCCAGGTGGGCAGTTAGTAGACAACTAGCAGTTCACTTCTCGACGGACTACAAGTTGGTACCTACCTACTGAAGTATCGAAATTCCCTATTCTGGAAAAAATGTGGTAAAACTAGGCACGTAAACGAAATAAAATTAATTTCTTCAACTACAGTTGTATATTACATAGGAATTTACAATTTATAAAAATATACATAACACACACTCTTCAATACCTACGAACAGAGATTATGAACATTAACTTTGTTTCGATAAATCAGTTTAAGTATACAATAATATACAATAAGTTCAACACTTTAATAATACAAATGTACATCAGTAAAAAATAAAGACTATAACTCAATATTGATTACGGGATAACTCAAATCCCTCAAAAACTTGACCTTACAAGAAAATAATTGAGGTCATTTTGTATCGTGATTATGTTAATAGTGAACGAGACAAATTTGACAGAGTAAAATTTTATAATTATCATTGTCTTCGAATGTTATAATTATAATCTGCGAGCCAATGTGAGTTTTAGTGAGTAGGAACATCGATCGGCCGAATCGGCGTTTTTAAGTAAGTACATAAATATATAAAATATCGTGAGTGCTGCAAGTGTGAAAATTAAATAACTTTTATTGCTTACATGAATCACAATTAGGGGGAAAAACGAGGTGTGAACCAAGTATTATTATAATCGTGCCAACGTTGCAGGTAAGTGAGTGCTACTTGATAGACGACGTTAAAAAATATATATATTTTTTCAATAAATCGACTTAACATCATCTTACATATTTTTAAAAACGACCATTTCCGTCGAAATAAATGTCTCGTAGTAGCTAAGAAGGCAGCACACGGAAATGCACACTTTTCTTTGTATAATGCGGCCGATAGAAGTAAAACTATGAAAACGATAAGTTCATTAGCTCAGGTAAATTAGACAAAAAAACAAGTCGTGCCTGCGAAAAAGTCGTGTGAAGCTGAAAATGATTTAAACCACTTTGGGAATCCTAAATAAGAGTAATATGAGTTCGCGACGGTTTCTGAGGTGAGCTACACATTTGGGATCCAAAAACCGCCAAATGTTGGCACTTCTTTTAGTTTTTGGCTTAACTAAATTTTCACCTTAAGAAAGTTTCACCCAAACCAAAATTAATAAGTAACATTAAATTTAGTTTAGCGATTTGTTCGGAATCGGCAGTCAAAAATATAAATTTTCCATTTTGACTGAAAAACTGTGTTATGCTCATTTTCACACGCCTGTGGCTAAAAAAAAAAGGTTATTCCGAATGAAAAATGTCATATACAACTAAAGTTGTGGAGCATCAAATACTGCGTTTAGAGCACCAATATTTTTATTAAAATAGCAAACTCAAATTTTAAAATGAATTTACTTTAACAAAAACAGGGATGCTCTGAACGCGATAATTTGATGCTCCACAACTTTGGTTGTGACATTTTGATTTGAAATAACAGTTTTTGGGTGAATCTGAGCGTAGCACACTTTTCAGTCAAAATGGAAAAATTTCCCGATTGTTGAGACTGCCGATTCTGACCAAACCGCTAAACCAAAAATGTTATGTTTAAAAAAGTCGTTCGAGGCAGCGTTCAGAGCTCTTTAATTTTGGTTCGGGCAAACTTTTCTGCAAGATGTACCATTTAGATGTTACCTATAAGCCAAGAAATGAAAAAAGTGCCCTGGAAATCTCGCGGTTTTTTGGCTCTCACATGTTTAGCTCACCTCAGAAACTGTCGCAAACTCATATTACTCTTAATCGGGAGTAATAATAATAAAATTATTATTATTAGAAAGCGATAATAATTTTTCTTCTTCGCCGTGTTGCGAGCAACAACGACGGGAAAACACGATTAAAGTCTACTAGGACTTGAATTTAAAATAATACTAAAACAGAAAACGAGGACGAGTGCGTTCAACACAATAATTTCGTGTTTATTTTCATAAGTGAAACTGAAACAATTATAGGACCAGGTGGAGTGAGGAGGGACAGTTGGAGCTAATGAGCAATTTCGACTCTTGTTTATTTTGGGAAAATGTTTTTACGTATATAAACGAGAATAAACTTTCGCGACGTTGGATGTTTTCCCCCAATCAACCAACTGGTGATTGAAGTCATTGAATTTGCGCGATCGATTGAAAGGCAAATTAACTTGCGAAGGAATAATGGGTTTCTAAATGAGAAAGACCAACTTTCAAATTAGGAGAGCATTTCACAACACATGAAAATGGACTATGATGAGGTTCTCGACAGCTGGAATAAATACAGTTTGGAGGTTCCTTAGGTTCGGCCAGTGAAAAACGATTTTCTTTATGCCAACGTTTCGTTGAATTTATTCAACATCTTCAGGTCTTAGAGATTATGACGATGACGAACTGATGATGATTATGATGGTGATGACGAAATAGAAGCAATTTGCTGACAATAATGAAGCAAGACGAAATTGAAGCAATTGCTGACAATTTCGTCATCACCATCAACTTCTGCTCATCATAATCATCATCATCATAATAATAAAAGTCAGGAAAAACCAGAGAAAAGACACACAAAAAAGTGGGGATTTTATTGAACTCAACACCCATGTATAAGTCTCTGTTATAATGTTGGATTTCGCCAGACCGTCTACCAGCTGACAGCGCTATAGTATCCATGATCTCGATTTCAGGGAGGACGTCAAGTGACTCTCTTGTGCGATGACGCATGAATTGCAATGCCACGTCCCTGGCCAAACACGCGCCATTCTTCAAACCAACCCATTTTCAAATAAATGTTAATAATTTCTAACTTCGTGACCGTTATTTTGTCGTGTTACCAGGTGATTATGTATTACAACTTCTAAAATAACATAATTCACGGAGTTTTTTCATTTTTTTTTTCCATGCACAAAGCCCATCAGGAGCTTTTTGTTCTCCTTCAGATTGTTGAGTTGTGTGGTTGACGAAGTTAATGGTAACATGATCAGTTTCAATAAATTTGAACTCATCAACGAGGATTCCTCAGCTCGAATTTTGTCGCAGCTACTGCATATATTAAAACTTCTTAATGGACTCACGATCTTCTGATCGGGAAGTGAGAGGAAATGCCTGTAGAGTGGCAGAGCAGCCAAGTAAGTCCATTTCACAAAAAAGGAGTCAAGATGAACTGCCAACATTACAGGGGAATATCTTTGCTTGCAAGATATTGTCGCTGATACAGCTGGAATAAGTCTTAAGACTTATATTCTGAGCGGCTTATAGGTGACTGTGTGGCTTTCGCCCAGGGCGAGGCACAACTGACCGTATTTTAACCTTGAGACGACAAGCTATAGAAAAGTTCATCGAGCATGGCATCCAGCTGCATGTGCTGTTCGTCGACTATCAACAGGCCCTCGACAGAAGAGGGATTGTGAGGAGCCCTTCCCAAGGATGGTGCGCCAGAAAAGTTGGTTAGACTGATCGATATGACGCTTCGTGATTGTACCTCCTGAGTGGTCCTAAGAAGCCAAGCAGGTAGGTAACTCTTTTGACCTCTAGTCAGGCGTTTGGCTGGCGGACTCCTTTTCAGGAACCCAATAATATTAGGGCCGTGCAAGGGGAGGAAAAGGGGGAAAATATTGTGAATAAGAACTATGAATAAATCTTACTGCCACCATAATCTTCAAATTTTTGTTCTGTGGTTATATCGATCGCAAAACATCAATACTGCCTTGTTCAAGTTTGTTTGATCGGAAGGGGCGAGGGAAAATATTGTGGCGCTCATTCTTTGCAGACTTCAGGTGACATCGTATAATGTTCGACAGCCACCTGTTCCCTGGCTCTGTTCACGTTACACGTTCTGTTTCCGCCATTTTAATTAGTGTGACGATCAGGTTGGTGCATCAACATCCATTACGGTTGTGTTTTAGTGTTTTGTAGAGCTTGATTTTATCTACCAAGAAGAACAGCTCCATGGGCTTAGATGAATGGTCATGTTCAACTTCCAATTAAATTTTTTTTGTAAGCCTACAGTGCAGCAATTTTTTGTTTCATTGTCAGTTATTTTACATTATTATGTAATTATTTATTCTACGCTGTCTAAATACTAATAAAAACATGTTTAACTATAATAATATTATGGTTTAATTCACGTTTTTCCCGATATTCATCGTGTAGTCCAGAATGTTTTGCAGTACGGTATGCCTCAAGTCCCGAATATGCCAGATTAGTGGAAGTTTACTGTACTTTGAAATAATACCTAAGGACTTTTTGAACTTTCACCTTGCAGTGCTTCGTAGGGAAGCTGCCCTAATAACAACTGAACGCCGTACATTTATAGCGTTTTTGTTGGCTCAGTAATAGAAATTCGAACAACATCCCAACTTCAAGTTCACCGTTCTCACTGACTTCAAGTTCAGGCATACCACAAAGATGTTCAGAATAGTGACCTTTGAAAATCCAACATTACTTGTACACAGGTGTCCTACTAGAAATATCGTTTATAACACATTTATACTATCTGCACAGCTTGACCGTGTTGCTGGTTTAACGTTCTCGAAAATAGCAGGCACAACTACGGTTCCTTGTTCAAAGGGACAATTACCTACCTTGAAGTGTACGGTACAGCCACCATTTACACAGTCAACATTAACCGAGAATACAGAAAAATATATTATATCTCCCGGGAAGTGAACTCTGAAGTCCTGAGAGGCCACTCGGTTTGGTGCCAGCGACTACAGATTGTGACATCTTTGGGTCCATACGATTAACAGTTGTTTTTCTCGCCGGACCTTTTATGGAACGGACTTCTATCCGTCGAGTTGTATTGGAACTTTTATAGTGAAAACTGAGCCATACATAGTGTTTTCACGTCTTTCAATCATGGAAATTCGATTGCATCATCACCTCCAACAGTGGATCCGATACAAACGGGATTCCTTTTCTTATTCGACCCGAGGGGAAAACAAAAGGGAAATTTTTTTGTCTCCCTTTTTTCGTACGTTGCTTTTTGTTCCCTTTCGAGACATTCAGACCTGCGTTTTCATCTCATGTGACGATTTGCAATATCCAGGGGACGAATTTTGATATCCTCGTACAGACTCCGGGAAGGTTGGCTTCGGCGCAGCCAATCCCCCAGGAGATGATGCCGGCTAGGAAGTACTTGCCGTCTTTCCCTTTGACTTGCAGAGGTCCTCCAGAGTCGCCCTGGAAACGACAGGAATAGTAGCTACTGCTTAGTGATGAAATGATAATGAATGAAATAACAGAGTGATAGAGTGATGAAATGATAGATCACAGATGAGTTGTAACTGAGTCAAAATATCGTGATTTTTGCGGTCTTTTACAAGAAATTCAAGGATCCCTATCCACAGGAAAGGTTTTTTGATTCAAAGTTAGCTGTTAACCATTCAGGCCACTTAACCAAAGGCAGCTTTGATGTCAGAACCGTCTCTTCGTGAGACAAACTCTACAGGGCAAATAATTTGCAACAAGAAGTCCCCTCTTTGCAATTTTTTAACATCCTTGTTTTCGTGGGTCTTTTTCACTTTTACGATTTTTTCGTGTTTCATACCACTAAAATGGTCATAACTCATTTAAACTAGAGTGTAAAAATAAAGACTCCGTTGGAAAGATTGTTGAATTTTCTATCGTAATACGGCCTAAACAACAATTCTGTAGTACATTCAAGAGACGAAAAATCAGACTGAAAAGCAAATTGTCTCGAATTTCAATGATCATCAGTTTTTCAGGGGGCTGTAGGTACAGGAAACCTACCATGTGAAATGCAGTCAAAACATGTGAAACCTAGCATGTGGGAAAACGTGAAAAATTCAGGAAAAACTTCCCTAGGATCTCAGCTTCCACCGGAGTAGTGTATTTCTTAGTTTCACTGTACTAATTAAGGAGAAAATGGACTGTTTGCATGGGTTACAAAAGTGGTTTTTATTTTTTTTAATTAATAGATTCCATCCTGAGAATTTTGAGACCAACCGCACGCTCCTACGGTAAGTAGTTCTTTTTCTATGATTTTTCAAATTTCCAGAGGATCGTAAGTCATTGCACCCCTCTCGCCTGTGCGGGACCTCCCTGCCAACTGTGACCTAGGAACCTCTGGAAACTTTGAAGAATCATAGAAAAATAAATGCTAATCGTAGGAGCGTGCGGTTAGTCTCAAAATTCTCAGGATGGAATCTATTTATTAAAAAATAATAATAATAAACCATTGCAGTTTAATGTCAAAAAAGGGATTTTGTTGTTGTGAAAATGGAGTTTTAGGGTGTTTACGGCTTGACTTGATCTGATCATGACTATGACGTTTTCCATGTAATTTTTTATGCTGAATCGATAGGTGAAACTGCCAGACCTCCCGAACTGCTAAAAAACTGAGTTTCTGACCCCTGACCCGATTTTTTTCAGCATTCCTGTGGGCTTGTCACTCTCGGAGTTCTTAATTTATTATGCTGTTAATTACAACTGTTAATTCCCCCCCCCCCCCCCACCTGGTCCTCTGGATTACCTTTGGCTTTTTACCTTCATTACCTAATTTTGTTGTTAATTACTTACTTTTAGTTAATTAGTTACCTTGATTACTTTTTATTTTAAATTGTATCTTCTACAACAAAAAATTTACTACTGCTATAATCCTGTTTCAAGGAACTTTTGGTGCCTTAAGAAAAATTGCTGTTAGGTTTGTATTAAATTCATATGGCAGACCATCTGCAGCCCGACCAACAACTACCCTCACAATTTCAGCCCATTACGACCGTTCTTTCCTATAGTTTGTGCGCGCGTTGGAACCATATTTGTCCAGAAATCTTGGAAATTTTGATTTAGGACAATTTTTCCTTCCCAGAAGTGATCACAAGGTTCAGCTAAGCTACTTGGTAGACTCGGAAACGTATCTAATGATGTTTTTTGTCAGTGGGATTGATAATTTACGATTCGGTCACGTAATTACGCCTTGAGACGTCGGAAGGGCAAATTCAAAATCTCGCGAAATGCGAAAGGCAGTAAGTCGATAAAAGCTGGAAAGCATTACGTGTGAATAAAATAGACTTGACGACTGAGTGAGGAGAGGGGATTGTACAGTTTGGAGAGGTAAACCTCGGGGGTCGGCATCGCCAAGCTTTCGATGGAAAGAGCCCAATGAATATTCTAACGACCTCCCACTGCCTTTCCTCGGCACCTGAACAAGAATACAAAAATACTCTTTGTGTAAATAAAAGGGAGGAGCAAGGGGAAAAGGAATTCATAAAGCTCAGACCTGGAGTGGCGAAACGGCGGCGCAGAGCCCCCCAAGGCAAAGGTTTTTCCAGTCCCAGAAAAACCTATGGATTTTTTTCCCGTCCCAGACGTCAAGTTGAAGGCAGAAGTTACGTTATTGTCGTTGTGTGGTAGCTAGTGTGACCGCCTTTGTAAGTTTGGATTGCTGACCCCCCCCCCCCCCCCCCATTCACAATCCATCCATAATTCCAACGAATCGTGGCCGTACAAGGAAAATCCACTAACACCAATTTAACTCAAAATTCGTTTTTAGATTCAATTTGACCTCTTGGGTGGTCTGCAGTTGATAAAACGGTCTCCAACCGAGTCCCAAAAACCATCATTCACTACTAAAATTCATCAGGTGCACTTGGTACTTCCTACTTGCACTTCCTACTGAACAGAATGCTAGCTTGTACACTACAGGGAAAACCATCAGGTGCACTTAATGGATTTTCTTGCCGCTCGATCGTCAACTCATACGGATCTATTGGCACGGTTGTCTGGTCCACTCTCCTGTACAATGAAAAGAACTATTAAGATCTCGGAAAAAAGTCGGACCCAACATGAGAATACAGAGCACGTGAATAGGTTGAAGGTGGAAGGTTTTCGATTCAGGAAAGATAACCCTGGCAAGATCGAATTCTATAATCTCAGATGATATCATGGCCAATTGTCGATCAGCGTGGGGAAAAAACCCCCCCCCCAAAAAAACCACGCTGTGCCGTTAAGAGGCGATTTTCCAAGGGTAGTAGGTATGAACAACTACCGACTTCAGAAAAAGCCTGTGGTACCACGATATCGGGATTTTGGGGTATTTTTTGCGCTGAATCTCGTGGTGATGTCAATATTTCGATGCATGATAAACCAAAAATATCAATTTTGGTTCATTATTTTGAATAATGAACCTTTGGAAACGAGCATGAAGTTTTTACCCCCCCCCCCCCCCCCCAAAACCAATTTGATGGTTTCCTTTTCAATGTAGGTACGTAGAATCCGAAATGGAATTTAAAAAAAATTTCTGTCCGTCCGCCGTACTTCGCAATTTCCTCCCATTTGGGGTCTAGTTGGCTGACATTTTCAGAACGCCATAGCCCGAAAACTTTAGAAGGGTATGGGTTTTTTGTGTTTTTAAATTGCTCTCAAACTAAATAATTTTTTGAGACCACCCGGAGCATTGTACGACCAGCCTTTCGTTTGCACCGAAAAGCTTCGTCAACATGATCGTGAATGAAAACGGTATGACTCCGGTAAAGATAAATCATTGCTAGGGAACACCTGATTATAAGCAGTGATGGCTAAGAAGTCGAGTTGGTTGTTTCGTGATATTATTTCATTTGAAAAATGATGGCTGTTTTGGATTCTGTTGATAGGTACTTTTGTAGCTTGCATAACAACAAATAATATTAATTATTGAATCCCGCGAATTTAGGCCGGTTCCAGTACTCGACTTAGGGCTTTCCCCTTTTCTTTTTCTTTTTTTTTAAGATTAGGAACCTGTTTTCTATATTGCAGATTTGGATTCTACGTGGAAATTCACGAAGAAATGAGCAGTCACTCACATTTTTATTCTTCCCCAAAAAAGGACTGCAATTTTCGATTCATCGCGATCGTGAATCGAAAAACTGACGTCACCGCGTGGTTCAGAACGAAAATATTATACTTCGAAATTATTTATTACATGTGATCGGACTGAAAAATCCAAAAAAACACGGTTTCCCACGTTTTTTGCACACTGTGCTTACGCTTTTGAGCACACAAATTTGAGCGACGGGTCATTTCTTCACGATATTTTACGTTGAATCCGAAACTGCAATAAAAATTGGGGTCCCTGTTTAGAAAAAGCAAACAAATGTGGTGACAAAATTTCAACTTTGCATTTCATGAAATTTTGGTTTTGGATTTGAGATCTAAGTACGTAAAAATCATGGGGAGTTGCCGTTCTAAGGAAACTCGCTTTCTAAGGAAAATACAGGGAAAATAGGTACTTGTGACACGCACTCCACATCACTTCTCCCTCCCATTTTCGCTGTAGTGAGCCAACCGGTCAGCATGTACCACGTTCTTCCGGCCTTATGGCAGCTTGATCCGGTAAACAACATCCGAAATTCGCTTCTTCACTGTACAGCGTCCAGTACTTCGCAATTTCCTCCCATTTGGGGCCCCCTCACGTCTACCACCTTGCCGTTGGTGAGGGGGCTTAGTCCGCGGCGCACACCATCTATTGCACGATCGCACCTCCTTGGAGTGTGCTGATCACCGGATGGTGTGGGCCATTGCACACGGCAACTAAGAGTAGACAACCCTCAAGACCAAGGTGTACACGCCGTGCTGATGGTCTGCATGGTGCAGAGGGCAATGTGCACATCCAACGGCTGCCCCCAGGGTACCGGCCGACCCCCTGGGTGTACTTAGGCTTGCCTATACATGCGGGGCTCTGTATGGGTGGACGACCCCTTTCCCTAGCTACTCGTGGGACCAAAATGAAACCCGTAACAGTAAATATACCTTTAAAAACCAACGATGCCAGTGAAGAGGAGAGCTGTACTGAACTCTCCTCCTCACTGACAGAAATGGCAATCTCGGATGCTGGGGCTGTACAAACCCCGGCATCTATGGATTGTGAAGGTGCAAGTGGCAGTTCGCAGGAACAAACCGCTGGCACCCAACGGTCTGGCCGCAAACCCTCTGGCGCTCAGCTGAGGAAGGCGGCCAGACAGAAGGCTCTTGAGAGAGGGGAGCCAATTAGGCCTCGGAAAAAAAAAAAGAGGCCGGGGAAGCTGGCTCCTGGTGCTGGGGCGGCGGGGGCTCGTGACGGAGCAGCCACCTCACGAGGGGCAGATACGCTAATCAGCGTTGACCAACCCCTTGTACCTGGTGGCGCCTCTGGAGTGGGTTCCCGCCCGCCTCTGGCGTTGGGACCGGTTGGGGGTGAGGTAGGGGCAAGTACGCCGGGAAAACGGCGACGCAACCCCAACACCACCCCTCCCTCGGCCTCAATTCCCAGGACCAAGAGGGCACGGGGAGGGACCCCTGCCCAATCCGGAGATTCACCCCAGGGTGATAGCTCTGGCGGGTACAGCGGTGCACTCTCCACCACCAAGATGGTCATAATCCATGGCAACCACCCCGTGGAAAGACTGTCGGAAGTGGAGGCCAGCTTGGTCCTGGGAGAAATAGTGCGGGCAACGTTCCTGGAGCCGGCTGGCCAGGGACCGCAGTTCACAAACGGCTACACCAGCAATGGAGTGGTCCACCTGACCTGCTCCAATAGCCAATCGAAGGGTTGGCTGGAGGAAAGGGTTGGGGAGCTGCGGCCCTGGGATGGAGCCACACTCCGGACGGGGCCTGCAAAAGTACTATTGGAGGGTCAGGTGAAGGTTGGGGTCTGGATCCCCACCGACTTCCTTGACCGCTCCGATGCTAGGAAGCTAATTCCCTTGTTCGAGATCCAGAACCCTGGACTCTCAACAAAGGAATGGCGACTACTGAACAGCCGAGCAGACGAGAAGGGGATGGAACTTGTGCTGACAGTAGACAAGGACTCTCTGGAATGGTTGAAGGGGCATAACTTCAAACCCCACTTCCACACCCGGAGAGTCACCTTCAGGCAGCTGTCCACACCACCAAGTGATGCTGCGGGTCATCCAAATAAACCTGCAGCATAACAAGGTGGCAACAGCCGCCCTGTGCCAGCTGCTTGCAGCTGGCAAATACGACATCGCCTTGATACAGGAACCCTGGGTCTACCGGGGCGAAATCAGGGGCCTCAATAACGCAGGAGGTAGGTTAATCTATAAACGCAATTGCGTTGATAATGTACGTGCCTGCGTATTTGTCAAAAATGACATCAATTCACTAGCTATGTCTGAGTTCTGTTTCAGGGACTTAGTAGCGGTGAAGATAACCCTCTCTGAAAACGGCCAAAGGGAGCACATAGTAACTGCCTCAGCCTACTTTCCAGGGAACTCATCTGAGGGGCCACCACCTGCAGAAATGCCGGACCTCGTTGAAAAATGCCGCGCAGACAACGTGCAGCTCCTAGTCGGCGCAGATGCCAACGCCCACCATGTTGCCTGGGGAAGCACTGACACCAACACCAGAGGTAAATGCTTGTTTGACTACCTGGTAGCGAGTAATTTATACGTAGCAAACCGGGGAAACAAACCAACATTTGTCACCACCAACAGGGAAGAGGTCCTTGACATCACCATTATTACCCCTCCACTAGATCAGAGAATAAGGAAATGGTTCGTATCCGATATCCCCTCCTACTCGGATCATAGGTACATTGTTGTGGAAATCCAAGGCGTGGGTAAAACACAGCAATCTTACCGCAATCCACGGAAGACGAACTGGGAGGCATACAGGGAGGAAGTGGAGGGCTAGTTGAGAGGGACTCGAACCAAGTTGCACAACATAGACGATATCGAGGCAGTAGCGGGAGAACTGGAAGAGGCGCTACTCACCTCATTCAACAATCACACCCCTATGACAACTAAACTCTCAACCACCGGGGTTCCCTGGTGGAACAGGGAGATAGAGGTCGTAAGGCGTGAAACACGCAAACTATATAATAGGGCGCAAAAGACGGGCAACTGGGATGCTTACAAGACCAAGTTAGCCCAACTCAGGAGCCTTATAAAGAAATCAAAACGGGACACGTGGAGGAAGTTCTGTGAAGAGGTGGAAAACACCTCAGAATGTGCAAGACTCCAAAGAGTCCTATCTAAGGCTCCTATCAATCCAATTGGCACATTAGTTAAACCAGATGGAAGCTACACCACAACAGCTGGGGACACTCTAGTACTCTTACTGGAGACTCACTTCCCTGGCTCAGTGGTGACCGACGTTCAGGGACCTTCACCTCACCCACCAACCGGGGCTCAGGGTAGGAGAGCGACCAGAGCAGACTGGGAAGTGGCAAAGGGTGTAGCCTCCATGGAACGAATCAAGTGGGCCATCAGCACCTTTAGCCCATACAAATCGCCTGGCCCAGATGGCATTATCCCCAAACTGCTTCAGGAGGGGGGCCATGGGGTAACCAGGATACTGAGTGCTCTCTTTAGGGCTTGCCTGGCAACAGGTACAATACCCCAAAGATGGAGCAAAGCAAGGGTCATCTTTCGGCCTAAGCCAGGGAAACCTTGGTACAACCAGGCAAAGGCTTTCAGACCCATCTGTCTAACGTCCTTCATCCTGAAGACATTAGAAAAATTGGTTGACAGGTATCTGAGGGAAACCTCTCTCTCAGAGAGGCCTCTACACACCAATCAGTTTGCCTATCAACCGGGCAGATCCTGTGAGGCAGCACTGCACCACCTGATATCACGGGTGGAATCGGTGCTAGCAGCTAAGGAACTTGCCATTGGTGTATTTCTGGATATAGAGGGCGCCTTTGACAACACCTCTATAGACTCAATTATAAACTCAGCGCGCCAGCATGGAACAAACGACACCCTGTGTAGGTGGATCAAAACCATGCTGACAAGCAGAACAGTAGAGGCAGAGCTCCTTGGGGAGTCCGTGGAGATGTCTGTGGCAAGGGGTTGCCCGCAGGGCGGGGTACTGTCCCCCCTTCTGTGGGACCTTGTTGTGGACTCTCTGCTGGAGAAACTCAGCAGTCAAGGCCTCTACGTACAGGGCTATGCTGACGATGTGGTGATCCTAGTTAGGGGTCCCTTTGTCGGCACAGTCTCAGATCTGACACAATCAGCTCTGAAAGCAGTGGAAGACTGGTGTGGCACAGAGGGCTTAAAAGTAAACCCAAATAAAACCACGCTGGTTCAATTCACAAGAAAGAGGAATCTGAGAGGTCTCTCAGAACCCCAGTTTTACAATTCAAGGGTACCGTTTCAGCGTGGGGTGAAGTACCTGGGCGTCTACCTGGATGCAACACTCACCTGGAACAAACACCTTGAATACATAGCAAATAGGGGCAAGGGAGCCCTTATGTGCGCAAAACGCACATGCGGAAAAACATGGGGCCTACAGCCGCGGATGGTCCACTGGATCTACTCCGCGATAGTACGACCCATTCTTACGTACTGCTGCGCAGTGTGGTGGCCAAAGGTCAGTCAGGTAGGGGCCTGCCAAACCCTCACCAGTGTACAGCGACTGGCCTGTCTAACCATCACAGGCGCTATGCATGGTACACCCACTGCAGCCATGGAGATTCTACTGGGCCTACCCCCAATAGACATCTACATTAAAGGGGAGGCCGCAATGGCCTCCCTGAGGCTGAAATGGAATGGTACCTGGCGGGATACACCCCACCCAGGTCACACCAACATACTAAAGGCTATACAAGAACCACTGCTCGACATGGTGGCAGATGTTATGCCAAAAATCCTACCTCAACCACGCCCATATGCATCCGTGCTGATGTGGGCGGGGCATGGCTGGAAAAAATGCTGCTCCAACGATATAATCTGGTACACAGATGGATCAAAAATGGATGCAGGTACTGGTGCTGGAGTGTACGGAGCAGGACCCAGGTGGGAATTTTCCACCCCACTAGGGAATTACACCTCCGTTTTCCAGGCAGAAATATTGGCAATTGATGCTGCCGCCTCTGAGAGCTTGAGGAGGGGACATCGTGGATCCCACACCCGCATACTCTCGGACAGCCAAGCATCGATAAAAGCACTCACAGCCCCCACTGTCTCATCCAGAGTGGTCTGGGACTGTATGCAAACTCTCAACGCCCTGGCGAAACACAACAGAGTTACTCTGGAGTGGGTGCCAGGCCATAGAGGAATCACAGGCAATGAAAACGCCGATTCTCTCGCCAGAAAGGGCTCCCAAACACCCTTCACTGGCCCAGAACCGGCGGTCGGCCTATCAAAAACCACCATCAGAGGGGCCATCAACCGGTGGGTCCGCACTCAGACCACCAAAAGATGGTCACGTATAGATGGACATGCTCATAGTAAGCGGATGATGGCTAGACCCAACTCCAATGCTACTAAGGAGCTTCTCAGATTAAACCGCAGAGAGCTGAGGCAAACAGTCGGCCTCTTAACCGGCTTCCTCCCCCTGCGCTTCCATCTAAGTCGCATAGGGGTTACACAATCAACAACCCAGTGCAGATTATGTGAGGAGGCAGAAGAAAAAGTATCCCACATAATATTTGAGTGCCCAGCACTCGCCCAGCGCAGGTACAACCTCTTTGGGGCCCCAACCCCAATGAGGGAATTTCCCAGCGAAAATATAATCAAAAACCTAACAACCCTCACCAGGGGCCTGGGGTTATTTGATTAAACTGGGACACTCAGGAAAAGTACAATAAGCCAATAGGCTTCCGTGCTTTGGGGCAACCAACCCCCACTCCTGAGCGATCCCAAATACAATCTACAATCTACAATCCCATTTGGGGTCTAGTTGGCTGACATTTTCAGAACGCCATAGCCCGAAAACTTTAGAAGGGTATGGGTTTTTTGTGTTTTTAAATTGCTCTCAAACTAAATAATTTTTTGAGACCACCCGGAGCATTGTACGACCAGCCTTTCGTTTGCACCGAAAAGCTTCGTCAACATGATCGTGAATGAAAACGGTATGACTCCGGTAAAGATAAATCATTGCTAGGGAACACCTGATTATAAGCAGTGATGGCTAAGAAGTCGAGTTGGTTGTTTCGTGATATTATTTCATTTGAAAAATGATGGCTGTTTTGGATTTTGTTGATAGGTACTTTTGTAGCTTGCATAACAACAAATAATATTAATTATTGAATCCCGCGAATTTAGGCCGGTTCCAGTACTCGACTTAGGGCTTTCCCCTTTTCTTTTTCTTTTTTTTTAAGATTAGGAACCTGTTTTCTATATTGCAGATTTGGATTCTACGTGGAAATTCACGAAGAAATGAGCAGTCACTCACATTTTTATTCTTCCCCAAAAAAGGACTGCAATTTTCGATTCATCGCGATCGTGAATCGAAAAACTGACGTCACCGCGTGGTTCAGAACGAAAATATTATACTTCGAAATTATTTATTACATGTGATCGGACTGAAAAATCCAAAAAAACACGGTTTCCCACGTTTTTTGCACACTGTGCTTACGCTTTTGAGCACACAAATTTGAGCGACGGGTCATTTCTTCACGATATTTTACGTTGAATCCGAAACTGCAATAAAAATTGGGGTCCCTGTTTAGAAAAAGCAAACAAATGTGGTGACAAAATTTCAACTTTGCATTTCATGAAATTTTGGTTTTGGATTTGAGATCTAAGTACGTAAAAATCATGGGGAGTTGCCGTTCTAAGGAAACTCGCTTTCTAAGGAAAATACAGGGAAAATAGGTACTTGTGACACGCACTCCACATCACTTCTCCCTCCCATTTTCGCTGTAGTGAGCCAACCGGTCAGCATGTACCACGTTCTTCCGGCCTTATGGCAGCTTGATCCGGTAAACAACATCCGAAATTCGCTTCTTCACTGTACAGCGTCCAACCCAGGAGGACTGTAGCTTCGGATGTATACCAACTTCCCGTATCGGCCTGACACACCAAATCTGGGGGCCTATTCACTAAGCGAAAGATCTCTTTTCGGTCCGACTCTCTCTTTTGGCAGATGAAATTTTTATAGTATCCATGACAGGGTTATTCAGTAACTTCTAAAAGAGAGAGTTGGCGGCCATCTTGGAATTTTCGATCTCTTTCAGAGAGACAGCTAATTAGGTAATTTTGATCGTGTTTTTTTCATTTCATAAAGGTAAGTCAATTTTCATTAAAAATATATACATTATGATTGATTCATGAGTAAAAACGTCCAAGTACGGGTTGAGGTAGGTACCTACCTACCTTAGAGTGGCCGCTCATTAGGTGTAGATATAATACAAGCATTAAGCCCCCTAATTCGGCTTTTTCGGTTTATAATTGAGATTTTTTTTTCAATTTCATTTAAACTTTTATCCGATTCACGATTAAAAACGTCCAAGTATGGATTGAGGTAGGTAGGTAAGTATTGAATAGGTATTACTAAGAAATGCGTTCATTATTAAGGAATTGAACTCCCGGGGGCACAAACATCTCGCACTTCATGGATACTATGGAATTTTCATGCATTAGCATCAATATCTCTTTCTCGAGGTCACTGGAGCTATTCTGTAAAACAGACGAACCCGGAGGCATTGGAAGAGACTGTCTCCCGGGGGAGACTATCTCTCCTGGGAGATTTTCAAAATAGATAGGTAATCTCCTCTTTCCACTATCTATTTTAGTGAATATGCCCCTGACCCCCTTCTTTGAACGCTGGCCTCCCTGATTGTACATTGTAACGTCGCTATAAGTCGTTGGCTGCCTTGCAGAGTCTGTCTCTAGCCATTGGGTGTACACTGTCTAGTCTAATCGATCCTGCAGCATTTTTGCTGTGAACAACTCGTGGGACACTCTGTTGACGACCTTTTGAAATTACCCCATCCCCCCCCCCCCCCCCCCCCAACCAGAATCGTGGACGGATGGGGCACCATTAAAACGAATGTACGTTGGAATCGCTAATGATTGTAAGCAGCCGATAATACCGCGTGTTACGCCCTCCGGCAATCAGAGCAGCAGGTGGGGGGGGGGGGGGGGGAGAGTGCAAACAAATCCGTTCATTTATTCACCTGACAAGCGTCCCGTCCTCCATCGTCAAAGCCGGCGCACATGAATATTTCAGGGAAAAATTCGTGTCGTCCAGCCCTCAGGAACATGTTTCTACATCGGTCGTTGCTCAGGATGGGAACTGTGACCTGAAGAATGGAAGGAAAAATGTGGTTAGCGATAAGATGGAATATAATGTAGGTATTTGTCCACGAAGTCTATAATCAACAATTCATCAATTATTAATCTAAATGATTCTGAATTCAGCACGGTTACCTACAAGCATCGTGCTGGGCGAAGAAGAAGAGTCTACATGAGGGCGCCATATGACAATATTCTTGATCTATTACCTAGATATTTTTTTTTACATTTTTTATTTGTTTAATGCATTTTTCATCAGAAATTACATTTTAAAAAGATTTTGTAATGATACATAATGCTACAGTTCCCTTTAAGAAAAATTCTTGGACTGGGAATCGGAGCGTCCTAACCTGATTACCGCCGTCCTACCTGATGTTTTTATATAATGTAATAATACAAAAATAATGATATAAGTATCCCCTTTTATATGATGAATTATTGTTATTATTTGTTGTGGTACCCCTCTAGAATACCACTCAAATGTACATTTGTCCTAGATTGTCCTAAATAAACCAAGTGACACAGGTGGAATAGGTAGTCCTCTCCCTCCATCGATCCCCCAATAGCTCCTCTAAAACTCGCTCTTCTCACCCAGCTCGCCATTCTATGCTCAAACCTCAAGTCGATGACCTCTCTTCCTCCTCAAACATCCTTACCTTTCTCACCTAAAATAATTCAGAGTGGTGGAACCGGTCCGGTGATGACCGACGTGTTGGAACCGTCCGGGCACAACCTCTAGCGTTTCTAGTGGTCCTGAATTTGCCACAGGTGTAACCTTTCAAACGCTAGCTATCCAACCTTAAGCTTCACATCTAAAACCTCACCTATCCCAGCCAAGCCACAATCTTCTATCACCACATTATTAAAATTAAAATTATTATTGTTATGGTGTTCTACCATATATTATACCATTTCACAGCTACTTCCTTCGTAACCTCCAACGAACGAGGAGTACCCATGACTTCTGTTTATATCACTTCCCCGATTTCAAATGAAAGTAGGTTCTGTTCTAAGCATTTTGAGACCAACCGCACTCTCCTATGATGATTAGTTCCTTTTCTATGAGCTTTAAAATTTACTAGTGACGTCATTACACCCTTGCCCAGTGTGACGTCACTTGTTGCCGAAAGTTTGAAAGCTCATAGAAAGCACACTACCTTCCATGTTCTTAATAGCAGTGTGGATACATCGGTCAAAATCCGTGAACTTCCAAATCTCACTTTCAACCACTTTCTGACACCACACCAACGTCATTTACCTAGCTGGTAAACTTGGAAATGTTGGACTCATTGGCATAATATGTTCTGTTGTCATTTAGCTAAATCAAATACTAATGGACAGTTTAGTACTAACCGCACAATTTTGGTCCTTTTTTATGGCAGTTATTGTTGAAATTGAAAAATTAGAAAACCCGTCACATCTCCCTTATTTTTCCTCCTAGAAACCTCGTTCTCATCTGAGATTATAGAGTTTAACAAGCCGAACAAAACCCAAAAAGAAAATTGAAAATACCATATTTTGAGGAAGTGATGAACATTTGAAATTCCAACATAGGACACACAGGACTTCTGAACAGGGTTCCACGGTTTTCTCAAACACATATTTTTGAAGGTATCAACATGATAACAGGAACATGGAAGTAAAAGAACTATTCATGTAGGAGAGTGCGGTTGGTCTGAAAATTCCATTCAGAATTATAAACATAAGTCATGGGTACTCCTCACTGAACCCTTGTACCTCAAACACTAGCATTAAATCAAGTTTGGTAGCAATAAATTTAGTGCTGTCGATAGACAACACTGGATTTATTGCTATCAAATACAACCAGCTACTTTTTTTCCTTTCTTTTTTAGTGTTCAGTGTCAGATAATAATTATCACAGAACCAATCATTCAACAATTTCGTTGAGATGGATTCTTGGGCCAAGGATTCAGTAAGCCAACCAACTTAAACCATCCAACTTAAATCATCTGTTTGTTGCAGGTAACCTCCTCACTCTCATAACAAACACACACCCTAACCCAAACCCAAGCGGTGACCCAACTTAAGCAGAGACGGATCAGTAAGCACCCAAAGGGATCGAAGTATGGACGGAGACCCACATGTCAAAGCACTTATACGCTCTAGTAAAGAGCATAACCTTCCTCCATCCTCCTTCAACCTGCAGGGAAACCTCCCTTTCCGTCTCGCTCTCCACAGGGCTGGTGTTTACGTACCGACCGACGTGAGGGTTGGGGAATGTTTGCGGAAGTGTCGGCGAGATGGTTTCAAGGAAGATTGAAGTGTCTCGACCTGGGCATTAGGTTACAGGTGGGCAAACAACGCGAAATGTGTGTTTAGTGGACATCTCAAAGTACCTACGTCTATTTTTTTTCCAAGATGATTTCTGGGGACGATGCATCGACTTTATGTTGTGAGACTACTTCTAACGACTTACGAATGGAACAGCAATACCCGTATTTCGAAAATTTACCTGCTGATTTATTATTTTCAGTAATGAACCTTTGGAATCGAACGTGAAAGAAATTTTTTCAAGCCCCACTCAAAATTTCATGGTTTACGTTTCAAGGGACAAAGAATCGAATATCGAATAACAATATTTCCGTCCGTCCGCCGTACGCGGCTTTTTCCTTAGTTCCCATGAACCAAAATTCACGAAATTTGGTATATGGGTCCCGTTTGGGCTCTAGTTGGTCCTCGAAGCTCTGCCGAGGACCATCTTTTCGCACCCACTGAATGAGAAGTTTACTAGTGTTTTTGAAAAATTAATACATAGTTTTGTTCCTTTGGATCTCTCAGACCCATAGCGACCTTCCATGTGACAGCGGTGCGAACTTCCGAGTGTTAACAAAATGAACTCTATATTATTGGCTGCAACTCATTTATTTCATGACAAATGAAGATTACCACTATGTAGTTGGAAAGCGTGTGATCTAAACCCATGTTTACACGGGAGAATATTAGCGATACGACCAGACACTACCCAGAACAGGTGAGTCTGCTAAAAAGTTAAACCTCGGGAAATTTTATGAAAAACAAAATAATGGAATATAACCAAAGTTCAAGACAAGTAAAACTTACTGTAGGCCATATTGAATTTGAACTTCGGTTGATCGAAGGAACTTCTCGTCTAGTACCTTGTAAAGGAAAAGAGTACTTGAAAGGTCTACCTAGGTCTATCCACAGGTAGAGGTACCAACTAATACTTGGGTAGGTACACAAATGTTTTCAATAATTCTGGACTCATTTCACTCATTGTGAGGTCTGTTCAAGGTCTGCATGTTACGTTATTCCCATGAATTTTCATATGCCAACAAAGGAACACTTCGATTTTATAGCATTAATTCTCGATTTGTGGGATAAGGAGCTTGAATCTGAAGTTCATTTTGGATCAGAAGCGAAGGGTTGGACGACGATACTTGGCAAAGCATAATAAACAATGGCAATGAAATACCGCACATTTTATTAGCTCGCGGATACTGTTGAAAAACACTTCAGTTCTACCTACAGTACAGAATCCTGTACGTAAACAGAGAGAATCGAATTCCTCCAAAGCGTTACTTTATATTTTCCTCCGGAGCTTCAATAATATTTTTTTTAAATTGAGAGGCGCAACCAACTGGATGGCGTTGGAAGCCGGCACTTCTCTAAGCTTTCTGAATATGGGAAGAGAGTTGAAGATTGGCCATTGGTAGAAAATGTTGCTGAGGGAGAGGGAGGAAGAAGGAGTGAGGGAGGGCGAAGGAGTGAGGGAGAGAGGTTTCAAGCTTAGCATTAAAAAAAAAAGAAGAAAAAACATTATTTTTTTAAATCCTACTAAAACCTTCGTTTATCCCGGGACTACGGGACCCCAAACTTTACACATCTGCGTTCACTCACCAATTGCTTTCACAACTTTCCGGGAAACAGTCCAAAAATCCAGACCCCCCCCTCACCCAACATTAAAGTTTGGGGGAAAAGGATAGCGGTGGTATATCCATTGGGGCAAATGCATCAATTTAATTCATTAGCCTGACGTTGGAAATAAAAACGATGCAAATTATTACACAACAGTTTATTTTTTGTTTAGATAGGTATCTACCCGTTCTCCGTAGATCACTGAGTCCCTATTATTGTAAGACTAGCAATGGGGAATTTTCGTCAAAATCTAAAAACGCTGCAAAGTCCTTGTCACATGGGTTTATTATTCTATTGGACAGAAAGGTTGGCTGTTCATTAATTGTTTCTTTCATGCGTAATAATCGAAATAGCTACTTCTGATGGTTTCCATTAATTTTGGCCCCCAAAACACAAATTAGGTACGCTCTTTTTTTATTTTTTTAAAACTATCTTTGATCATTGGTAGTGCCATTTAATCGTCCTGAACCACGTCTTGACACTTTTTCCAGTGTTATTATACAAACTGATGGTGATTTCAGACGATTTCCCAGGTTTTTCACTCATAAAAAATCAATTCTGGGAGCTGAACATTTGGTAGAACTCAATTTTCCACTCTTTGGTCAAAATCGACTTCATATTCGGTCTTCTCGTCCCCAAAAACATAGAAAACGATATCTCAGAAGCTCATGTTACCAATATGTTGCTAAAACGTAAAAAGTACCTATTTTTACACACATTTTCACTCATAACACCCCTGGGTATATTCCGATCGGGCTGAAAAGTTTCGGGACACAACTAGGGCCCAAATGGAGCATGTGTGCGAAAGAACGATTTTTTTAGACCGAAAATGAAGCCTGTACACGTGATACGGCGGACGGCGGACGGCGTACGGCGGACGGACATTGCATTTTTGGAATCTATGCACCTTGAAACGTAAAAGAAAAAAGTTTGAGGGGGTGTTATAAAAATTTTTTGCTGAGCGAATACATAGGTGTATTATTCACAGAATAATAAACCAAAAACGGAAGTTTTTTCTTTCTTTTGGTTTATTATTCTGTGAATAATACACCTATGTATTCGCTCAGCAAAAAATAATTGGAACAGCCCATCAAACTTTTTTTCTTTTACGTTTCAAGGGGCGTAGATTCCAAAAATGCGATGTCGATCCATAGCTACTTTATTTTCTGTCTAAAAAAAAATTCGTTCTTGCGCACACAGGCCCCATTTGGGCCCTAGTTGTGTCCTGAAACTTTGCAGCCCGATCGGCATATTCTGATTTACATTTCTGGAAAATTTGTTTTTAAAGAAAACCCATATAAATAACTGCAAGTAATGGGGGTAATGCAGATCCCATTGCTGAGTATAGTATTTCCAGTCGAACAAGAAATAACTCTGATCCATACAGACAGACATTAAATTACACAATTCATCCTTTTCAAACACATTTAAATTAGAATCGTGAATCAACCTATAAACAACAGCGTTACATAATTATGTCAACATTAATGTTGGTAAAGAGGCTGGCCACGCCAAAAGATGCAAGTTCAGCATTTGGAGGCACTTGAATATCCTTCATTTTACTAACCAAATCGTAAGAATTTACAGCAGTATGTTGTGGACGAATTTGAACTTAGCTTCTAAACAAACAATTCAACTTTTTCGCGTATTTTCGTGTATTAGTGGAAATAGCTCAAATTTGGAACGGAGCTTCTGTGAGACTACTGGATAAGGATGACGAAGAGTGACCCTGCCGTGATCAGCTGAGTGAGCTCTGAGGCTGATTTTTCTCTTGTTCACCTCACGAGGCTCAAATTTGGAATGGAGCTTCTGTGGGAACACATACTTTCTTTGGTTGGCATTTCATCGCATGCCGGGTACCTCCAGCTAATTTACCTATAAATCTGCGGTTCCATCCATCCGTCCATTACGGTTCTACACATCGTATACAATTATGCACTAGCGCTCCAAGCGGGATTTGAGTTGAACTACTTGGCAATTTACCTGATAAGTACGTCATTTCTAGCGGGAACTGGGAAATTCAAATTTCACACCGTTTTCTGCCTATACTTTACGACATAAACACATCTTTATGTTGCCAATAGGTGTTACTTTCTGGTTTAAATTAGTTATTTTTTTTAACCGAATTTGTTGGACAAAAAACGTGAATTTGTAACGTTACCCACGAAAATTGTCCACTGATTTAAATAGTCATTAATGGTTGAGCGCCCTATGAAATGCGAGCCAGTTCGACTTCGCTGGACACAATCATCGATCAAAATCATTCAGTCACCCGATAATCTCTTAGTCAGATTATGAAAGCAGGCCTATCCGATTAGACCCGACGACGAACCTTTTGCATTTGAAACGATGAGATTTGAAACGGACGAAAGCGTCCAGGCGCGATATTGGAATGCACTAGCCACCGACGAAGTAGGAAAGGGTTTCGCGAGCAATTGTGGGCATAGGAATACAACAGGATTTATGAGACGGTGTTCCGCTAGGGCGAGTCCCCGCCTCTTTCTGAAAATTGATAGGAATCGCTTTACGGGAGCCCGTTTTCAGCAGCGTGCCGATCAAATCGGATCATGGGAAACGAGCAGGGCGAGTTCAGGCCCGACGGGTTGATGCAGAGCCGGGGGCACATATGGACACATTTGTCTGGGCCACGTTCATCCACAAGTTGCTACACATTTAAATTGTATATAATTCATGTACCTACCTACGTGATAATATGAAAACATATTTTTTCTCCACCTATGAAGGAACGTCGTAGGAGGAAGGTATTGATGGGAATGCATTATTGCTTCACTTGAAACGAATCTTCCAGTACTTAATGCTACCAGAGTGAATTGTCGGAGAAATATCTGTGCTATTTTGTAAAATCTTGATGATAATTATAATACTTTTCGTGATTTAATTTCTTCGCGATTTTAGACATTTTCATTGACTTTTGACCCGTATAAAGTCAAATTTGACCATCTTTTTTGAGAAAAATAATCGAAACAGTCCTCCATCGTGAGGCACCATCACACACTTCTGGTGAATTAACATTGATGGCGACGACATATTTCGTACCTACTCCTGGATCGACCTACATGAACTTTAAAAAAATACTTCTTACAATACTTTTTTTAAAATGTTCTTTAACAACGAATCAGGTAGTAGTAGTATTTGCATCAAGATTTTTTTCGGAGTACTGCACAGGTAGGTTAATTTCTTAAAAATTATTACTACCTAGTACTAGTATTTTACCTAGGTACTTCTACAATTTTCAAGTTTTCCTTTATTATTCAATTTTTCTTTCTTATTGAAGTCTAATATTTATCGTAATTACCTGTGGGTATGCATTTCAAATGCAAACGCTATTTTATCTAGGTCGATACAGGAGTAGTTATGTACGTACGATGAAACATGTGGCAAAAAAAGTTCTTAACATCGAAAAATCACTTTTTAATCAGTCGCCATTATTTCACTTTATCTAATAGTCGTACCAACCGGACAAAGTTGCCACTAAGGGGTTTTTCGCCTATTTCTGACGGAATTTGAAGTACACGATCCATTATAATTAGAAAAACCGAAAATCGAGCGAAGGTCCCTCATAGAAAATCGTTTATTGAATCGGAATCGATTGAGAATTTAAAAAAAAAATGCACTCATCTACTAGACGTACTAACCGGGTAGTGTCCGAAAAGGGGTGCTGTCGCCTATTTATGACAAATTCTATGTATATGCCCCATTATATTCAGAAAACCAAAAATCGAGCGAAATTCCCTCCTAGAGAATCGTTGATTGAATCGGAATCGATTGAAAATTTAAAAAATGCACTCATCAACTAGTCGTACTCAGCAGGCAAAGCTGCCAGAAAAGGTGGCCATTTCTGACGAAATTCGATGTATATGCCCCATTTCAATTAACAAATCGAAAATCGAGCAAAGGTCCCTCCTAGAGAATGGATTCTCTATCGGAATCGACAATTATAAGAATATCCCACATTATAAGAGATCACACCAACTGAGTGAAGTTGTGGGAACACACGTTTTCGTCTATATCTGCCGAAATTCGAAGTATATTACCTATTATAATTTAAATATCGAAGATAGACTAAAGTTCCTTGCTGGATAATAGTTTTTTTAATTGGATTCATTTATAAAATTATGGAATATCTCGAATTCTAAACCCATTTCAACTGGGCTAAGTTTCAAAATTGCCTGAAATTTTTTATCAAATTTTGAAATTTCCTCGTTGAAAGAATTTAAAAATTACAAGGCGTAGCAAACAGGCAAATTTTTATTGTGAATATGCATACAACTTTAGGCAGTAAATACTCACTTCCTGCAAAACCGAAGGCAAAGTTCCACCATCGGACAGCCTGCCCCATCCAGTGACTGTCGCGTTCTCGCCGATGAGAAGGTCGTCACTTCCTGGGAGGCAGATCGGTCGGATGTGCGGAGCGAAGTCGAGCGACGAGTCCAATTTCACTAACGCTAAATCGTACTCGTACGTGAAGAAGTTGTACTTCGGATGTACTACCTGCGCAGAGAATCAATCAGTTCTGTGCTAGTCCTGGCTGATTTCGAATTATTCGTCAAGTATTCATTCAGTCAGATCAGTACGAGGCAAGCCTATACAAGTGGTAACTACCAAAAATGGCAAAGGAATAAAACGCAAAACAACACGAACATGTTGAATCAAATTTATGAAATCACCCACAACATTTATGTCGTGGTACCCTTAAAATATACCATTCCTGTAAATATGTTGGATTGTTACCAATAAAGACACGGAGAAGTCGAGCTGCGTGATACAAGGGACGAGGCCAGGTAGCTCTCCCTCCAACGGCTTCCAACGGCCGGGGGAGGGAGAGGCTCCTTTATAAGGCGCCGCTTGCCCAGCTCGACATTCTACCGACTTATCTTGAACCAGAGCCTCCTCTTCAGCTCACCCTTCTCCTCAACCCTACGTTCTCAACATGGAGGAAACCAGACAAGAACTTCCCTTCCCTGGTGAAAACCAGATGAGTGCTTTTTCCAAATATCGAACGTGGTGAAAACTGGACCGATATTTCCTTATCAAACATCAATATCAAACACCGCGAAAACCGGACGGATATTTTCATATCCTAGAGACGCATCCAAGGAGGAGGAAATCGCGTGGACACGCTCTCGCACTCCTCTCTCTTGTTGTATCGCCGTTTGTGCACAATCACACTTCTTTTTCCTTATAAATTAAGTATGAATGTAACTGGCTGGTATGTTTAAAATTGTTGGTATTTGATTCGTCATATAAAGTAAGAGAGGAACCTACGGCCCTATTTATGTGACAAATAAAAACAACAGTTAACAGTCAGTCTCACCTCCTCATCCAACCTCACCTTCTCAACCCCACCTCTTTAACCTCACCTTCCCAAACCTACCTCAAACTTACCATTCACCACAATTTATCTAATGACGACACACAGTGGCTCAAAATTGTCATTTGCCAGCAAAAAAATCTGGCATTTCCTACAACCAGGTGTTTTGGGGTGCTGAATACCAGAAAAATACTTGAAAAAAATCCAAGGTCGAACACTATTCAAGCAAAAAGTAAAAAAAAGTAAAAGTAAAGTAAAGTAACAGCCATTTCAGGCTGGGGCTTTTCGTCCGACTGCCCTGCCAGCATCGCGGACGTGATCAGCTGTCCTCCAATGGAGGATCAGAATTCGATCTGATCATTTCGCTCTTTACTTGGCTACTCATTGCCTCGCCCCCTTGAGTGGAGAGGGGTTCGCCCAACAGCTACATGGGTCATACTTGGACGTGTCACCACGTGTCACGGCGGTCACCCATCCAAGTACTAACCACGCTCGAGGTTTCTTAACTTCGGTGATCTCACGGGAACCGGTCTATTCCACCTGATAAGGCCGTTGGGCACTATTCAAGCAAAATACCAAACTTTGCCGAACGCCATTGTGGCTCTTGGACTAGAACGAAATTTGTGGATGGTATAATTATGTATGTTGTATGTATATCTATACCACAAAAAGCGACCCTGGGAACCGTCGTAAAACTCCGAAATTTTGACAGTATACTCCACGGGTCTCCAGAATTGGCTATAATAGTTTTGGGGGTCTCGAAGACACCGGGGAGAGGCGCCACGGCGCCGGAAGTCGCGCCACAAGAGCTCAAACACCGTTAATACTTACTACAACGTCAAAATTTCCAGAATATTACCGTCAGTAAGGTTGCCAGACATGTTATAATTTATAGTAGACTGCAATATTTTTGGTTAAACCTACTATATTATGCTGTATAAAAAATATACAATAGCCAAAACTGCTATATTTTTGAGCCATGAGAAATCCTACTGGGGACACTCAATTTGTATGCTACCTACTTACTTGCAAAATCTCAAAAATTGAGAATCACAGAGCTCGTTTGATTTATTGTTCTGAGATACCTGTACCTACCAGAATATTCTAGTTAATTCTAAATTACCCCTAGTTACCTTATTTTTCAATTTGTCATGGTCAAGAGTTACCTATATTATTGCTTTATTTTTTTGAAAGTTCGAAATTTTTCATTTATTTATTTAAATTTTTAAACTGAAAATTCCATTTTATAAAGTTTCTTTTTCCCTGATGCTTGCTCATAACATGACAGGTCTATTTTTGCCGAAGTTATCGTAGTATTCAATTGTTCTCCCCAATATCTCTAGGAGATATCTGTCAAAGAGGGATTTTTCGACAGTGTTCATTTTTCTGCTGACTGATAAGCTATTTTTATTATCAAGCGGCTACACATAATATATTTTGCTACTTTATATGTTTCCAAACTACTATTTGTTTTCCTGATTGCTGCCAAAAATACTAAGTTCGGTCCGAGAAAATCTGGCAACCCTAACTGTCAGGTGTCGCTATACAGCTTACGTTCCCAAGACAGGTTTAGTCCCCAGTTAGTGGCGCCACAAAATCCAAGAAACAGCTGATTTGTGGTAGATTGTTGTGCGTTGTATTAGTTTTACTTGAGATATACGTGAGGCTACACTGCTCAGCGGACCCACTAATAAAGTGTAAGGACAACTCCCACGCTGTTCCTTGCTGAAAACACTGGTTCGAGAAGAGGTTTTGAGGCGAGGGAGGGTGTGAACGCAATATTTGAACCAAACTTTCCCGCCACAGGCCAAACTCTAGACGAACGGTCAAACCACGAAGGTCGTTGGAGATTCACAATGCTCTGAGGGCCGGGGTTCGACTCCCGGCTGAGAAACGAAATTTTCCCAGGGTAAGCAAGCTGGAATCAGCATGATGTGACCGGTCTCCTTGTGATATCAAATTGGTTAACACAAATTAAACCTGCGTTCAAAATAACCTTCAACGGCTAAGAACGCAGTTTTAATATAAAACCAACGATCACGGGCTACCTACGCTCAATGCGACGACGTTCGGGGGAAGAATTCGCTACCTTCCTCCTAGAAGCGAAATGCTGATAAAATCATTCAATCAACAGTTCAATTAACAGTATAAATGCTCGATTTTTGGCGTTTTGAAACAGGGCATGTACAGGTACGGTACAAACATAAATATGGATTTAGGTAGGTACCTATTATAGAATTACCTTTTTCGCGACTCCCTTTTCCGCATAGGGATATGGCTCCTGGACACTGGAGAAATCGTACTCTCCAACGCGTATCCGGATTTGTGACGTCAGCAAGCTGCAAAACAAACGTTGATAATAAACACATAGGTATGCCCATTTCGTGAACAGCTTTAAATCTGTATGCCCTTATAGTTTCAATTTCAAGTTGGACTGTACTTGTATATTCTTCGTCTTCCACTCACTAAAGACCCATCCAGGTTGGTAAACACGAACCTACTTATAGGAATTGAGCTGTTTTTCTAACCATAACACCAACATCGAAATGTTAGTCACCATCACTCCGTTCTTCTCAAGAAACTTAACGATAAAATAACCTTAAGCTCTTGACAAGCTAAATAAAAAAATCAGTGTTGTCAAAAATAAATCATAGTCATCATGTTAAGAGCTCGGATTTTGTATATTTTGCACACCTTTTTTTTACTGCCCCAATTTATTTTTTCTCGACAAATGGCGAATTTTCTTCAGAAATGTTTCTTGGGAAAAAATATTCAGAACTCCTGGAAAAACGGTAGTCCGAATCCCGTTTTCAAAAATAAGTGATTTTTTTAAATTAGAGTGATTGAAAATAAAAATGCTGCAAGAAATGACGTATCAGGCCTATTGACATCTGATAGGCTACTGGCCCCGGAGGCGAAGATTTTCAGTGCTGCCAACAACCCAACATCAGAAATGGCAAACCTTCTTGGCAACCTTCAATAACCTTCGCTGTGACTTTTCGTGAACATCCCCTTGGTTTGATTTTGAGGACTTTTTTCAATTTATTTATAAATTTGAGGTTCCATCCATCCATCCATTGCGGTTAAACTATGTACATAGTTAAAAGTAGTTAAAAGTGATAGTGCTCCAAGCGGGTTTTGAGTTACCTAACTACTCCGCGATTTACCTAATATGTCATTTCTAGCAGGAACGCAGAAATGTAAACTTCTCACCCGTTTTCTGTCTATACTTTCCAACATCTCTTTATGTGGTAAATAAGCACTAATTTCTATTAGTGAACAAAATTTGGCTAAAGAAAAAAATTGGAATTTTTAACCCACGAAAATTGTCCATTATGATATGTTTGGAATTTCTGGCATTTTTGCATATAATTATGTGCACATTTCCGGCGGGGCCCGAACAAAACAGACATAAATTCGAGGTCTTACAGGAAATTTTAGTGCGATTACGAATATACCTACCACACATTAGAGGACCTTATCCACTTTTTGGCATAAAAACAACTTTTTCCAACTTTTTTTGAGCACTTTTTGGCAAAGAACACGAAAACTAACAGACCAGTCGAAAAAAACTTCGAAATCAACGCCGTAGGAAATTAAATTCTGCGTAAAATGAGACCAACGCCAGCTCAAAAGTAATGCAGCCGGATTGTTGCGAATTTTGATTTGTTGATGAATCGCTTGCGAGAGGGTGGAGGTGTGACATGCGTGTTCATACCAATAATTCAGAGATCCGCAATGAAATGAAACAAGAACATTCATGAGACATTGTAGCTGAAGTGAACCATGCGAATGTCATCAGTTTTAATTCAGTTTGCCGTGAAAAAGCAGAGACTACTCGAATGAGGAGTATGCGGAAATACGTTCAGTTGACGGAATGATCAATGTGAGTGCACAGGTGGCTGCTAGACAGAGCGTTACTGGCTCACTGAAACGATCCTGAACTATCAGGATCGTTGGAATGGCCATTGGTGCTTGGGGCACTGCCTCCAAGATCACCAGATGTAACTCCATTAGGTTTGATGGTTATCAAATAATAAGGTCGCCCACAACACTTTTGAGGTTACCTCGTTGATCATGGTCATAGTAGTGTTATTTTCTGTCAGTACCTATGTTTTTGTGTAAATTTATAACACTGTTTCTCTCAGTCACGAGAGGCTTGAGGTAATCAACAGATTATCCCCACTTCGAGTTAATTAAATATAAATCGTGTTACGGCCGTTTGGTTATGAAGTTATAACTGAGCCCCCCCCCCCCCCTCCAACAATCGCCCTCCTAATATCAGAACGTTATGAAAGTAATAATTAACGCATGAATCTTCCGCTCCGTCAATTTCCCTCTGGGGGTTGCTCCCTGTAGGGGCAAAGGGTCTCTTGCAATTAGATGTCTTGCAAACTTGTCTAATATCCACAAAACCGCTAACCCTCATCGCATCTTCCCCTATGAAGGAGGTTGGCAAGGTAATTAGTACCTCATCCCTACTCCTGAGCCCTTCAGCTGTTGGACAGCTCCTTGCAGTGAGAATCCCGTTTGATTTACCACTGTTTAATTTCGGCTTGGATTTCGACAGATGGATTTCATACGGGTGAATCAATTGAATTTCAATTAGGTTCGTTCGAGTGAATTTCACAATGCAAAGGTGGTCTCAACTCCTATCTGGAAATCGCGTGGTATGCTTTTTGGGACGAGGGTCGACCCATCCAGAATTGACGTGGACCGTTCAAAAGTCGATTTTGTTCAAAAGTCAATTTTGTTCAAAATGAAAGATGGAACAAGTTAGTAGTCTCTTCGGCCGGTCCGCCACTGGAAGCGATAGCAATCAGGCGATGAGAGGCGACTAAACACGCGCAGTCTAGCAGTGTTGTTCTGTGAAAATGAAGAGTGGGGTTGTGGTGGCGGGGGCGAGGGGATGGGGAGCTGAGGTCGGTTGAAAACGCGACCAATATGTATGTTCCAGCCACCAGAACTGGCTTTAAACAGTTTTAAACCCAGAACCCAAGTTTTTCCAAAGGGTGGAGATGAGTTCTAGAACTGTACCAGACAGCAACAACTGTGATGGCTTCAGTGCCAAAAAATTGCTGAGTAGGTACCACAGAGACAAAAGATCCGTTCAACGTGAAGGTTGGAGGGAAATAAGATTTTGGGAAGGTTCCAGCAGGTTATCTTCAGTTCTGTAGTGAACGAATCCATTCCCGATCGGATGCGAAAAGTTGCGGAACTCAGAGAACCCAGTGCCCCGACCTGACGTGGTTGGAATAGTTTGTAGATAAACCAAAGTTTGTACAGAAAACCTTTTCAAAACTCGCTGTGGCTGGAACACAGCTTCTGTGTGCAGTGGCAGTATTGGGATGTGCGCAGAACTCATTACAAAACTCGCGTCGGCTGGAACAAACCTAATCCCATCCCAACGCCATCCGTCGCTCTTTCCTTGATATTGCTTGGTATCGCTCAAAGTCCATCACTCACATACGGGTGCAGTGGAGGCCCCCTAATCTTAACCCCACTGGGATCAGTCGCTAGGTCGCTCGATATATCCCCCCCCCCCACCAATTGCCCCGAAATATATGTACACCGGATAACTTAAAAAACTTGCGGCGGAGTAGTGGAAATCCATAGCAAAAAACTACAGGATAAATATAGAATAGTCTATTTCCACGTAAACCAACAAAACTGTAGACGGGTTTCGGTTGTTAAACCATCATCAGTACACAATAGAATCTTCTATTGTGTACTGATGATGGTTTAACAACCGAAACCGGTCTAAAGTTTTGTTAGTTTACGTGGAAATATACTATTCTATTTTTATCCTGTAGTTTTTTTACACCGGATAAAATGAGCTTTGAGGTTCGTTATTAGTTGCTAACAATAATAATTATTAATACATTATTTATTTTATAGTGAAATTATTTTGCAATATAGTGCCAATTGAACTATTGAACTAGTTATAACCATGTTGTTGTGGGCTATATAACAAAAAATTTACTGTAGAGAGAAAGAGTAGAGATTTGATTTACAATGATCTACTTTAACAACTTCGAAAGACCAAAATATGTACCTATAGATACATTTTTAAAAAACCCGTTTTTCCAACATTTTCCGGTTAAATTGTAAATTGTAAATTGTAAGTCGGATCACTCAGGAATGGGGGTCGGTTGCCCCAAAGCACGGAAGCCTATTGGCTTATAACATTTTCCGGTTAGTCCCCCCCCTCCAATTCTGGATCCACCGCTGGTTTAGTAGTATTTATAAGTTAGTGGTCTAGTTGTGATTAGTCAAGTCGCGTCTCGTCGAAACTTGCAAAATCTAGTCGAGACAATGGGAGTTGCTGAATCCAGCAGTGTCCGGTCAAAAATCCCCAGAACTGATCTCAGGTCTTCCACGATGGCGGAGGTTGGTGACCTCGTCACTACTCCCAAGACGTCAAGCCGTTGGACTGGCTTGTAACCAGTAAGAATCCGCTTTTGATGTAGGGTAAGGTGCTGTACCTTGCACAAGCTTGTACCTGGAGCCACCCTGGATTTCCCGAGTTGAGAGAAAGGATAAAAAATTTCTAGTCGTTGATTCCATAGCCTTGTCAATACCATGAGGTGTGAAAATAACTTCGAGATGGTGGACGTGAATATTATCTTCTTAGACGGTTTCAAAGTTTTTTCAGTGTTGTGATGTACATCTTGGGCGGGCCTTAGTGAGCTGTTCAGGACCACAGTAAATACGATTTTTTTTTGAATTAGCGTGTAATGCACAGAGGAACGTTCCATCTAACAGATAATCAAGCCAGTTTTTATTAATTCATCGACAGATGTCGTTCCTGCCCTGTTTTCATGTTTTAGGGAAATGTCTGTACCTTGAGCCACTTTTGCGTTTGTACCATGAGCCGACTCAAGGTACCTGGCTCATGGTACAAACATTTTTTGTGGAATGACCAAAATTGTTTTCTATCATTTGAATCGTGACTCCTCTTCTGAAAGCGAGCTTGATTTTGACGGAGTAGCTTCGGAATGATCCTGAATGATGATGAAAGTGCAGGTGATATTGTATGGGATGAAGAGTCTCCTAACAACAATGTGGGCAAATGGGTCCTTGTTAAATTCTTGTGCTCGAATGGTTAAAAATTTTATGTAGGGCAAATCATGGGCATCTATGATAACTTCCAAGCTTCTGTTAAGTTTGCAAGAAAGAAAGGGCCAGTGTTTATCTGGCCTGTTGTTGAAGACGTGTGTCAGGTAAGAATTGCCGATTTTGAAAAGATTCTCCCCTCTCCGAAAATTGGAAGGAGAGGAGATATAATATTTAATCTCTCATTCCATGGGTTGCGTGTAATGTAATTAAGTTCCTTTTTGTTCTTATTCGATTGTGGAGGGTGACAACTAGATATGTTACCTTTATTTCTATTTTTGGAAATAGATTCAAAATGAATCAACCAAGTTTTTGACTATTTCAATATTGCAAGACTGATAAGTCTTTTACGACTTTAAAGACTGATAATTTAAGTCGTCGTTCATTTCTTTTGTTCATTGAAAAATGACATATTTATCTGTAAGGATGTTCACAGGTGCAAGGGTTTTACTCGTAATTTCCAAGTCTTTCTAAGTCAAGTTTTTCAGGCAAACTAATTTTTTTAAACTATTTCTGGAGTTAATTTTTAGTCAAATTACAATTTAAAAAATCGTATTCTGTAATGCTTGCTTTATTTCCCTACTATTTTTCGAAAACTAACTACAAAACAAGGGTGGCTCAAGGTACATTCATGGGTGGCTCCAGGTACAACCTATGTCTGTACCTTGAGCTACTTTGGAAGGTTTTAGGAAAATGGATGCTGCACGTACAGGAATGATGAGGAAAATATTTTAATGACTGGGGATTGTGGCCAACTAGTTTCTCAATGGATGTGGACTAGTACCCATGAAATCGGATCATTATTAACTTCAGGAAAAATCGTAATCCAAAAAGTGGCTCAAGGTACAGCACCTTACCCTACCACTATACAATTTCGATTTTGGACAAGTATATTTCTCTGTGGTGAATCAATATTAAATATCAAGTTTCTACGAGTTGAGAGATTTCACACACGCAAAGTCGACCTCAGCTTCAATCGGTCCACCCGTCCAGTCTATGCAGACAGGACCCAGAATGCGACATGCATTGATGCCCTGGCAGAAGTGTGAGAGGAGGAGGACATTTTCCGATGCTCTTCAGACTTTACCGTAACCGTTCAATTTCCAGAAAATTGCAAGTACATTCCTGGCAATTTCTCAAGTGCTCAAAGTTTGTGGAATATGGACCTACCTAAGACTTTATGAATGTTTTTCCAGAAGCATCTTTCCACTCGTACATATTTACGAAACAGGGCTGCAAGAAGGCAGAAATCGATTTTTCAGGTCATTCCCGATCGAAAATGTCTCCTAGCAATTTTCTTCACTTTTCGTGTCTTTCGGCTATTGAAGGTTTTTTTTCCCTCGACTCTGAAACGGATTTGCCGATACAATTTTTTCAAAAATTCTAGTTCTGAAAATTATGGATTCATTTCAATAGTGTCATTTTCTCCGAGAATTCCCTAAAAATGACCATACCTACTGAGCAGGAAAGCTGAGCTCCTGAGGATGTTTTCCCCTTCGAGCGGAAGTCGAATATGCGTTGCCCTCTCTGAGCTAGAGCTAGAGCGCTTTGATGTTTTTCGTATTTCCTGAGTTCCGCGAAATTCCGATTTTCAAGCGAGAATTTCAGGGGTTCACACCACTAAAAACGCTGCAAAGTCCTTGTCACATGGGTTTATTATTCTACTGGACATACCTACAGAAATATTGGCTGTTCATTTATTGTTTATTTCTGGTGAAATAATTTAAATAGCTATTTCTGATAGTTTCCACCATTTTTGGCCTCTAAAACACGAATTAGGTACGCTCCTTTTTTTTCAATTTATCTTTGATAATTGCTTGTGCCATTTAATCGTCTTGATCCACGTGTTGATACTACTTCCAGTGTTATTCTGCAAATTGATGGTGATTTCAGACGATTTCCCTGGTTTTTGACTCATAAAAAATCAATTTTGGGAGCTAAACATCTGGTAGAACCTCGATTTTCCACTCTTTGGTCAAAATCGACTTCATATTCGGTCTTCTCGTCCCCAAAAACATGAAAAACGATACCTCAAAAGCTCATTTTACTAACATGTTGCTAAAACACAAAAAGTACCTATTTTTACACACATTTTCACTCATAACACCCCTGGGTATATTCCGATCGGGCTGAAAAGTTTCGGGACACAACTAGGGCCCAAATGGAGCATGTGTGCGAAAGAACGAATTGTTTAGGCCAAAAATGAAGCCTGTACACGTGATACGGCGGACGGCGTACGGCGGACGGCGGACGGCGGACGGCGTACGGCGGACGGCGTACGGCGGACGGACATTGCATTTTTTGAATCTACGCACCTTGAAACGGAAAAGAAAAAATTTTGAGGGGGTGTTATAAAAATTTTTTGCTGAGCGATTACATAGGTGTATTATTCACAGAATAATAAACCAAAAATTGTTCAAATTAGCGTATTCCGAAAGGAAATTTAACGAGCTTTTCAATGGTAGTCACCAATTGTTGTTTGTGATTCCAAAAACGGGTAATATGGCGAGTTTTATGCGGAAAAACGAGATTTACAAAGACAAAATTAAAATGCCGAAAAACACGAAAACTAATGTTTCAAAAGAAAATGCTAGGAGACGTTTTCTATCGGAAATGACCGGAAAATCGATTCCAGGCTTCTTGCAGACCTGTTTCCGAGAAATCTTGTATAATGAACTCGTGAAAGGAACGACGCTGAACATTAGCTACATTGTCGGAGAATCACGTACTTAGAAGTATTGAAAATAACGACCAGTCGGATGCATCAAGCATAAATTCAACTTGCTTCCAGAGACCCATTTGAGCGATACTGATGAATCACCGACGTTAACCATTCAACTTGAAACGTAACGCTGCGAAGTAGCTAAAGCAGTTACTTACAGTTTGGGAAGCTGCAGCGAAAGTTTCTCCAAGTAGTTTGGATTAGGCAGATATGTGCTTTACTCTATGTTCCTCTGGAAAAGCACTAATATTTTATAACAAACTATACCAGAGAAAGATGATTCAATGAGATGGACGAAGGAAGGTGTTTGATGCGAATGGTACTGCAAGATTCGTTTGCGGATCTGCTCAGGTTGCCCGTCCCTTTACATTTGTTGACCAAATATAGAGGGTAGTTGGGAACTGCTTCGTTGGTCACGTCATGAAATTTCCAATCTATTTACGCCCATTCATGCATTAAAAACATCTTTGCTGGTACTGAACGCGAATCACCGATCTCTACTCAGTATGCTGTGAGTTCCAGTCATTTCGCTGAACAGCACAACTTTAATCCTTCACTCCGCGGGCACACCGCGAGTTTTTCGTTGAAAATTTTGATCCGTCCAAACCGGAAAGATCGATTCACACATATGCTGTTCTCGCGCAGAAAAGTCCGTCTTCGCAAGAGTTATGATGAGTCGTTACCCAGCCCGATCACACTGTGCGCAATGGTCCAAATTTACAAACTTTTGGTCAAAAAAATCAAAACAAAATGGGTTCTAGCAACATAGGCATGCGAGGTGTTGTCAGTAATGTTTTTTTTGAGCAGTGAATCGATTGCAACTAGTCCATGTACGATTAGACGCCTCCAGCCTACCAAATTTACAAAAATGTCGTCCGAAATTTAAAAAAAATCACATACTTTTTTTTTTAGGTAGGCATGTGAGGTGTTGTTTACCACGTTTTTTGGTCGCTGAATCGATAGCGGGTAGTTTCAGCTCGTTCAGATTGCATCAAGTTCAAAATCACAATTTTTTGGTTCAAAACACCCAAAAATTATTTTTTGCCATGATTTTTCTGCACAACGTGCCACACTGGTCCCAACAAGCGCCCATTCAGGCAGTGATGAGTGTTCTGACAGATGACCATTAATTTAAATTCTCAATTTCCCGAACCATTTCTTTGAAAATTCGCTCCTTAAGCTACGCTGCATGATTGGAATTTTTCCGCTGACATCCACACAGCACCGTCCCTTTCCGTGTCAATGGCTCAGTACGTCCTGCTCACTGCTAACTGATGCTGCAGTCTTGTCTGAAATTGGGGAAATTTGAACTGGGATAATCTTGCTGTAGTAGGTTGGATTTTAGATGAGGAAGACGATAACACACACACGCACGTACGTACGCACGCGCACACGCACACAAACAGATACATTGACACAAGAAACACCACCCCCCATAGATACGCACGGTAAACCTATTTAGGGTCCTGTAGCTGGTACAGAACTGAATGCTCTCGAACGATTTCAGTAAAAATTACCATTTCGTAATTCATGCCTACAAAATATTAAAATATCAAAATGATGTAAAACGAAAACCGAACAAAAACCTGAGGAGACAGCGGGCCAAGCTAGTTTTCATGTTAGTGAAAACCAAAAAATATCTGTGTCGACGGAATTTTCTGTTTGCCACGGATGCAATGAAAGGCACTGAGAGCGTCGGAACCAAACGGAAACGGACACATATTTGAACAGGTAGCCCGTGTTTCCCCCTTTGTTGACAAGGCAAATTTTGAACTTTTTAATTTTTTTTTCACTGATACCGCCGGTACGACACGTCACATCACGTCACTGATACCGTAGATGCACCTAACTTCGGCCACTTTTGAAGGGTTTTCTGAATTTTTGTCAACAAACAAATTTTTTGGAGCCTCCAAAAAATTATGTAGATTCGGGCACTTCAGACCTACTTTTTTACGCCAGAAACAGAATTTTAGGTGCAATCACCGATTTTTTGTAAAAATTCAAAGAGTGGCCGAAGTTATGTACACAAAGCACACAACTTCGGCCACTACGTAAAAATCAAATAAAACCGATGTTGTAAGCCTGGTAAACAAACTTCGGACACACATTTTGGTTTTAAAAATAGTGTATGCATAGAAAAGGCAGATTTTAGGGGGAAAATCAAACAATGGCAATATGAATGAAAATAATTTATTAAAAAATGGGCCGGGATCGTCAACGAAATTTCTCTCGTCGTAGTTCAACAGATGAGTCGGCGGGATCCCTTCGATAGTCTGGGCAAGCTGAGAAAAGTAGTTGGAAATCGTGGTGATTGTCACCTCAGCTCTGACTCTTTTTATATTTTCACAAAATTTCAAGGAAATTTCGTCTCTGTGACGCTGGAGGAATTTTTTCATCCATATTCGCCCGGGTCGGTTTTCATGGAATGCACTTACTGTCTTCCCCGAATTTTCAATGTACATCTGAACGTCACGAGCACGTAGGGGGAAACCCCATTTGGCACACAGTGTAAGACCGTCAACTAAAAATTTTTCTTGATCTTCATTCAGCGTGAATTGACGGCCGACTTTGAGAGGGTGTCGGTTTTTTAATCTATCTTGAATCGTTGATCTTGGGACGGCATAAGTTTCCGACGCCTTCCTGATAGTCATTTTACCGGCACGAACGGCTCTCAATGCGTTTTCGAGATAAACAGGGTTATACCACCTGTAGGGACGCCCAGCAAATTTACGTCTCGACATGGCCGAAGTTATGTACACTTATTGCGAAAAATGACTAATTGACACCACATGAAAAGCACAAAACAGATATAAGCACAGTGGATAACGGGCGGGACTCTGGAGAATCGTATCAACAAGTTGTGATAAACATTAATAACCTTCCCCAGACCGAGTCACGCCGGCAGGAGTTTGTTGCTTAGTATTGATAAAAACCAGGAAAAATGAGCGTATCTTTGAAAAATTCCTGACCACTGAATATACAGAAAAAAATATATAAAAAACATGCATCGGTGCTCCGAAAGAATCAAAGATGACACCAGAGTGCTAGAAGTTTGTTTTCTCCTCAACAGGTAGCGGTTATAGTGGGTTTTACAGCGAAATTCAAAAGTGGCCGAAGTTACCTACCCTGGCCGAAGTTAGGTGCATCTACGGTATGTGTGAATCACACTTTATGAGCATTTCCAACACTACACATCGCGCATGCGCCGTGAATGAATCCGAATTGTTACAGAATACGCGAGGACTTCATCGGCTTAGCTGTGGTCGAAATGTAATTTCAGGTTAACCACGTGAGATCAGGTTTGAAATGAGAACCCCGTAAACACAAAGGAGCCATCTTGACAACGTTAAAGGGCCAAGGAAGCACGAGGATCCAATCGACGTGGCCGGGAACAGCGATGTAGCGGAAGGGCGGGGGAGGGGGCTATAACAACGGTTATTCTGTTGGACCTCCATCAGTTACTTGAGGCTCAGAAAATTGATTTAACTCCTGCAGAAATTGGCTTGTCCGTACCTGGAAGATTAAACGGTGGTGAATCAAAAGGGGGCGAGATTGAAGGCTCTAACAAGTAAGACGAAGCTAATTAGAGACAAACGTTAAGAGCGAGACATCCCAAGCGATCATAAATTCGGTTTATATCACATTTCCCCATCACTGCGTTATTAATAACATAATTTTGACCAGAGCCAACTGAAGCACGAGTTCCAGCCATTGTTATACCCATTGTTCCTAAATAAAATCTAATCATTGACTGTTCCAACATCGCGATTCTCCTATTGCTTCCGAGTCTGCGAAGCAGCGGAAGCCTTGTGTTCACTTTCGTGAACCAAAAAATTTTTGTCTTCAGAAATCAAAATCTCCACTTGCATTTTGCGTTTCAAAGCCTACTGAACAAATTTGGTTCCGTGTCTGTCGGTCTGTGAGTCTGTCTGTCCGCATTTCCTTGTTACAGCCATAACTTCCACGATTTTGAATTGATTCAGCTCAAATTTTGAGGGATGGTGCGGATAAGGCCCCTTGAGGTCCCATACAAATTTCAACATGATTCATCCAGCGGTACGCCCTGCGCATGCGCTAACGTTAAATTCAACAAACACGCATAACTTTCACAATTTTGATTCAATTTCGCTCAAATTTTCAAGGGTTGTTTGTACAAGGCCTAGTGAGTTCCAGTATGAATTTCAGCATGATCGGACCCTCGGTGCGCTCTGCGCATGCGCTGGCGTGAAATAGATTCAATTTCCTTGTTACAGCCGTAGTAACCAAAGATTTCACCCAATTTCAATGTAATTCTCAGGGATTAAGCGGGTAGGGCCCATTGAGGTCCCATATAAATTTCAACATGATAGAGCCAGCGGTTCGCCCTGCGCATGCGCTAACGTGAAATTCTTCAAACACGCATAACTTTCGCAATTATGTATAATGGACGTAATATATTATGGACGTCATGTTATGTAATATGTATATTTCATGTAATGTTATGCAATGTTATGTTATGTAATGTAATGTTATGTAATATGTATATTTCACGTTATGTAATGTTATGTAATGTAATGTTATGTTATTTTACTTCCGAGTCTGTTCTATTTTATAATGGGTCACTCTGTGACGAGGAAGCTCCTGTGCCATCACCTTGGCAGTGTATTTTTATCTGTGGTACACATCACGAGTCATATTCTATCGTCCAGAACGTGCAATACCTATAACACGTATTGTGCATGATAAATCCAGCTGAGGACGGAGAGGGCTATTTTACTTTATAATTCGGCACCACCGGTAGCCCACCGGTAATACTTTTTGAGGCCGGCGGTGGAAAAACTGGAGGAAAGCTGGAAACGGTTTAAATTGCTTTATATGACATCTAACTGGAGTAACCTGGGGCTGCACCGTCCTCCACAGCGGGTTCAAAAGGGGAAGTCCAAAAATCCACGAAATTTTCGGACTTTTTTCAGATTACCTTGGTACTCCTAACTACCTACTTGGCATCCTACAGAAAAATTTACTATAGGTATATATACATTGAATAAGACTGAATTTTTCGTCAACTGACTACCCAAACTTGTAATGGGAATTTTCAACTTTTTTTTTTTTTGCAAAAAATATTCAGAACTTCAGGAAAAATGGCAAAAAGTCCGGCTTCAAAAATAAGCGCAATTTTTAAATGATGGCGATTAAAAGTAAAAATGCGGCAAAAAATGACGTTATCAGGTGTAATGAATGGCTGTTGGCCCAAGGGGGCGGAGCAAAGCTTCGAAGGCGAACGTTCTCAGTGCTGCCAACAACCCAACATTAGAAATGGCAAAGCTTCCTGGCAACCTTCAAGAACCTTTGCTGTCGTCTTTCCTGAGATTTTGATTTGCGGTTCCATCCATCCGTCCACTGCGGTTCTGTACATTGATTGAAGTGATGCACTATCGCTCTAAGCGGGATTTGTTTTGAACTAATCGGTGATTTACCTGACGTCATTTCTAGAGTGAACTCAGCAATTCAAATTTCACCATCGTTTTCTGCCTGGACTTTCCAACATAAGCACCTCATTATGTGGCCAGTAAGTGTTAATTTCTGTTAGGTAGGTACTGAATAGAATTTTGAAAAAAGGAGAAGTTTCAGCCCACGAAAATTGCCCATTCGACTCGGCAGTTTGGCCGAAATCAATGGTAAACAAATGACAATTTTTACCAACATCGCTATATAGCGACTAATAAACGTCCGCACCGTCGACGCTCAAAATGAAGAAATATGGAATGAAAATTGTAGAGCATCAAATTCTGCGTTCAGCAATCACATTTCTTCTCAAATTCGGGCCTACAAACAGATTTTGTTTTCGATCTTCTGTTGTCCGCGAATTCGGCACGTAAGGTGCTTAGTACTGAACGCAGAATTTGATGCTCGAGGTACAGCTTTCATTCCATACGTTTTTTGATTTAGAACAGCCGTTTTTTCAGTAATGATGGTAAAAAAATTGTGATTTTTTACCACTGATTTTGGCCCTACTGCCGTGTCGAATAAGAAGTAGTCAATCGACGCAGAATTCAATTTTCTTTAATTTATTTATGAGTAAATTTGTCTGTAGGATGCCCATTTTAGGAGTAATAAGCGAGTCTGAAAAAATTCCGAAAATTTCGTGGGTTTTGGGATAGCCTTAGGAGACTAAAATTAGATGTCATACAAAGCGATTAGAACCATTTCCAGCTTTATTGAAAAATTGTCCACTACCCGGTCTCAAACTGGAGTGTTATCCTCAACTTTTATTCATAAACAATTAATAAATTTATGATCTTCCCTTTTGAAGACCTGACCTTGAATGGTGGTATGACTCACTCATCAACGCAGTGACCCGCTGTCGCTATCCATTTCTCGTTTATGAGGGCCCCTCCGCAGCGATGGGTGCTCGAGAACCCGAAGAAAGAGGATCTCCGGACGGAAACCTGGAACACGAATATTCATAACAAAGCAAACATCGAAATCTGTGTAGAACGAAGACCCCGGAATTCACTGTATTTATAGTGAAAGCTCTGTGATGAAGTCAGTATTTTGGCCTGCATCCACCTCAGACACACCCGAACAATTCGTCTACATGCAGCTCCAGAAGGGAAGAAGTTGGCGTTTGATTGGCAATATAATAATAATTATGTAATTACTAAATTTACAAATCATAAGCGAGTTAGAACATTTCACAGACCTCTTTCATTCTAAGCTTCGCCTCAAGGGGCTGATATGGTTAAAAAAACGCTCTTACAACGATTTTTTTCTCACAAAAATAAACAATTTTGCACCGACAATTGAGTTTTTCAACTCGAAAAATTGTTCAAAATTGGAACAAATTCTGCAAAACCAACTAAAATAGGGGAATGAAGTAATACTGTATACAATACAAAAAAAAGTCAATTATTCGTAGTAGATAACAAATTGTTCAATTTAGGACTTTCGCAGTTGAAAACTATAGAAAAATTCAAGAAGTAGGTAGAATGTAGAATTTATTTGAGTACTCATGAGATTATGATGTTTCATTCTAGCTTTTGGTTTCAATCCCACACGTTACTTTTCTCCCTCAAAACCGAAAACGATAGGGCGCCCTCGTCAGCGAGGACGGCCCAAACAAAAAATAGAAGACAAAAACGTGTAACGATAAAAGTTGGAAGCCAGTAATTTTATCTGAGTCTTGCGGGAACAATGGGGGGGGGGGGGGAGGAGGTATTTATATAGAACTAATAACCGTTCTCCAACGTTTATTAAATATTTCGGTTGAAAAGGGGCTCTCGAAAAGGGGAAGAAAACAAGGAGAGTCCAGAAGACTCGCGTGGAATCTGATATGAAGGAGGATATCGCCAAATGGTCTCCACAAGGGGGAAGTTTTCATTTATTTTCGAGAAACGGAAGGAAACGAGTAAAATGTCCGAGCGCTCCCGTCGTTAATTTATGAGGAGCCCATAGTGGAACGTCGTCTGATCTACAGTAAGTAATTTGTATTTTCGGCCTATAGGCCAGCTTTTGCAAGGATTAACCAGCAAATGAGATCGTAAGTAATCTAGCAAGGGCTGGCTTTCGAACTCATTCACAAAAACGAGAAACTAACTGTAAAAATAACGAACTTACTGAAAATCTGATACAAAACTACCTAATAAGGTGACCATCATTTCGGAGATGGTATTTATCTGTGACAACGGAAAACACTTCATAGGTAAATCCCAGAGTGACACTTGATTATCAAATTTATTTAATTTATTTTTAATTTTTGAATTTGTCATAATTATTTTCGACAGTTGAGTATTAAGACCTTGGCCCATAGGTTATTTCATACAGTTGATTATTTTCGTCAGTTGAGTATTAAGGTTGAGTATTAAGATCTTGATCCATACATAGATCATTTCATACAGATATGTGGCTACTGTATGAAATGATCTATGGATCAAGGTCTTTAGTCAGAGGTATATATCTGTAACTCTTCTGTAATTTGAAACACGAATACCTAGGAGGTTCGAAGTGTTCAAAGATTTACCTACCTTAATGTGAGGGTAGAAAATATATGTGAAAGGATGACCCAAAGACAGGAATCAGTTCAACACTGGCTGAGCGCACCTCAGGATGAAAAGAACTCGTTCCAAACAACCCTCCCCAATTTAGGCAGATACTTCAATCGTTCATAAAATTAATTTATTTTTAAGACCACCAAATTATTGCTTAAACAGTAACTTCGGCTAAAGGTAAGTAGACGTACGTTATAAATACGAACTTCATAAAATATGACGACACACATTGTTATGGATCTTAATAACTGTAGGTGGATACCCCGATTAAACCGTACTAAATAAAATACATCCCCAGTCTGAACAATGTATTCAACTTTCAGGAGTTCAATAGAGGCCGCCCAGCTAAAAATGAAATAGAAATTATATGGCGGATAACAGAACTTATTCGGACTCGAACCGCCATCTCGCAACTCTTGATGAATTCCGAAACTAAAGGCGCCATTTTCAAACAGTTAGCGGTTTTTAATCGTCTAAAGAGACGAGCCTTCGAGTTTCCACTAACTTTAATGGGGATTCGTCGCAGTCAGCTTCGTAAGTTGTGTTTTTGATGAGGAAATTCAAGTCGTTTTTATAACTTCGCGCAGCGCCCAAACATTGGCTTTCAAGCGAATTTTTTTCCTCCCTCCATTTCTTTGTGTGCGAACGATGTAATCGCCTTTTGGGTGGTTTTTGGTCGGGAAACGAGGTCGGAGGAATTTGAGCAACTCGAATAGAAAATAAGGCCCGAGTTGATTATAGAATAAACGGGTATAACATAAATCACTTGCGGCGGAGTAGTGGAAATCCATAGCAAAAAACTACAGGATAAAAATAGAAATAGTCTATTTCCACGTAAACTAGCAAACTGTAGACCGCTTTCGGTTGTTACACCATCATCAGTACCTACACGATAGAATGAATGATGATGATGGTGTAACAACCGAAACTGGTCTACAGTTTGTTAGTTTACGTGAAAATAGACTATTTCTATTTTTATCCTGTAGTTTTTTAAATAAACGGGGATTGTCCAACAATTAGGAGAAACCGTACAGATAATATGTATATAGTTATGACCTGATGACAAGCGAAGTTTCTTTTTCTCCATAAAAATGTTTATATGCGTGTCGATTATTTCAAAGGAGGCCAAGTGGGTGACGAGTATAATTTACCTTCCTCACATTCTTAATAGGTGTTCGCTAATGTGTTCACAATTCAGACTAATGATGTAGGTACATACGGAAGGTAGGTCCACCTATCCATAGAGAAACAACGACCTATATATTTATCAAACTCCGCCGAAATCAGAAGACTACGAACGAAAGTTTCAATACGAGCTGACGAAATCGTGGAAACCCATTTCGAAGAATAAAAACGGAGTTACTGAAAGGTTGTCTATTTTCACTAACAAACGAAAAATCGGAGTCGATTCTGGTTGTCCATGGAAGTGAATGCCAAAAAATAGTGGAAGGCTAGTGGAATAGTGGATAGCTTTGCACATCACTTGAATAAATCCATACAGCTTCAATTCTGATCTTACAGACAGACAGTTTTTTGAGCTCCTTCGTGCCCAAAAGGGAGCATATTGGATGTAGCTACTTGAGAAATTCGAAATGATCAAGAGTGAAAGGTTGAGTAAATCTTTGAATGATGGAATTCCTTTAAGTTTTCCCCTATTACTGCGATCATTTCTGTAACAACTTGGTTCTCCCCCCCCCCCCCACCTTTCCACACTACGTGCCTTTCACTTTTTCTGGACATTCACTTCCATGGCCAATCAGAACTGACCCCCTTCACTTTGCTCACTTCTCGTTTCATCTTCACAACCAATCCCAATCGACCACCTTTCACTTTTTGGGACAATTTATAAGGCCACCTCTCACCAGTGTGCCTTCAGTTATTGTTTGTTACTGACGAGGGTTTGATCACCGAAACCGGTATAACAGTGTATTTGTCGTGGATTAGTGGAAATGGAAAATCTTTCAGTAACTCCGTTTTTATACTTTAAAGTTTCAATGTTAAAATAAGGATGGGGGTTTTCAGTGAGCCAAAATAGTGCATCAACTTTTCACCTCAGAACCGAACGCAGAGCTCAAGGAGATTTGCTCAATTTTGGCAAATTTACAGCAAAAAACTCGGTATGACCAAAGGCGTTTTTATCACATCAAAACCATGACCAAAGTGACATTAAACATTAAGAAGAGGAAAGTTATGGGAAACAATATTCGATCAGGAGCTCAATTTATAATTCAGCTTATCTGGGAGCTCATTTGTCGACTCAACCGATCAAAGAGCTTAACTCAGCTGATCTGGGCACTCCATTTCTGAATCAGTTGATCAGATGCTCCATTTTCAACTCTGCTGATCTGGGTGCGCCATTTTTTTCATCAACTGGGGTAACGGCTGCAAAGAGGCCATCCAGCTCGGGGATCCCGAACTAGTCCAGATGTAATCAGGTTATGGTTTCCTGTTTTCTCGTGTTAGGTGACGCACTGCTGAAGATTGATTTAGAAAACGCATAGGACGAATTCCAAATTAGCATTTGACAGACAGCATCGGATTTTTAATGACAACACTCTCGGCTATGGAATCTGTAGCAAGTTTTTAAGGTGGTTTCGGACGAAGTATTTGATTTTAAGGTGGTACCTACTTGATTTAATTTAAGTTTAATTTTAATGTGATTTTGTCCAAAGTATTTGATTTCAAGGTGAACAGGGAAGCCAACTTAACAACACTCTCAGCTATGGAATCTCTCACAAGTTTTGAAGGTGGTTTCAGTCAAAGTATTAGATTTTACGCCAACAGGGCGCACTGCCGGCGGCCATTGCTTCAGCGGGCCGACCATAATACAAGCTGATTAGGGATTAGGTGTGAATGCTCATCAAAACCTAACTGATTATGTTTAATGTTGTTACCTGCCATGGCCAGACTCCGAACTGCGCGTTCCTTCCGCCGACGATTCGCATCTCGGGTCTGGTGTGAAGGGGGGCGTTCCCGCATTCTAAAACGTTCAAATATCCATTGAAGACCGGCGAATTTGGCTTTGGGGTGTTATTAAATTCCAAAGAACCAAGAACCAGTGGCGGATCCAGGATTTGGAAAGGGGGGGGATATACAAACATGCACATATACATTTTTTAATGTATATTTTGGTATTTTAGTTTGAAATCAAAATGCATTATTTTAAATAAAATCTTTACAGTTCATCATCTCTAAAGTAACTGTTTTATGAATATTATCAGTAGATATCACAACACGGTCCAGATATATTTAATACAGTCCCTGATTTGCAGACGGCCAACTGAGCCCACAGCGCCAGTTAGGGAGGGGCGAGAGAATTTGAGGTGCGAAAAAATAGGACAAATTAATTTGAGGTGCGAAAAATAGGACAAAACGTTTGCGGTACGAAAAAGGTAGGACAAAAAAATTGAGGTGCAAAAAACATAGGACAAAAAATTTGAGGTGCACAAATAGGACAAAAAGTTTGAGGTAAAAAAAGGACAAAAAAAATTTTAGAGACGAGAAAAATAAGGTTAACTTATGGTAATGATTTGATTTTCAAAAATACATGTAAAATCCTACAACTTGGAGCAAAACGTAAATAAGCGTAATATCCCCGCGTTTGCCGTAAGAGAAACACGGTTGAGTGACCTCATTTGCAGGGTGAATGGGGTGTGATGGCCTGGGTAGACCAGGCTATTTAGAAACAACGACAAAAATATAGAACAATTTGTATACTTCATATATTTCGTATTTTAGTTTCATACTTCACCTGTAATACCCTGTTAGTTCTTTATTTTGATTTGCATCTGCAAAACTTGTTCTATTGTTAAGGGTGTTTTGGTTTTTAAATAAATGTAAATAAATAACTTCCATGACCTTAATTCTGAAAACATTAGCATAAAACAAACTAGATACCTATTTGGTTTGTTCGGCAATTTTTTGTGTTCTAGTTTTTTGTAAAAAATGGAATTCATAGAGTACCGCCATGGACAGAGTCAAGGGGAAAAGTTAGGTGCTATAAACTTGCAGTTCGCTTTAAAATATTAGGCATAAAGCCAAATACCTACTTTAAAAATATATTTAAAACTCTTTTACAAATAGGTACCTATACGGTATACTATAACTTCTCACGTTTTATTAACGGTAGTTATAACAGCTGCATCAAACTGCAAGAAACATTCATAAAAAAAATAGCAAAAAAATACCTTAGTACCTATTTAGTTATTTAGCTGCATAATGGTGCTGTTTTAAAAATTATGATAAATAAGCTTGAATTTGTGTTTCAAAAAAAGAAAAAAGTGTTATGTCCGGGGGACCTGGGGAGGGCGGGGGGAGAGATTATCAGCCCAGGGTGCTAACTGCCTGAAATCGGGGCCTTACAGTAGGTGTAATAAAGTTTTCGTGTTTCAGGGAAAGCTCATTTTATCCAGCGTATAATTTGGGCCACTCTCAAGGGTAAAGGCTAAAGCCCACTAGATCCGGCCCCTTTGCCCCTCTCTGGATCCGCCACTGCTAAGAACCACCCCCAACCCAATATTCCACACAGGGTATTTGTACACATCTCTTGACAGCAAAGCCTGGTTCACATGGAGTGGCAATACGTTGTGACAGCGCTAGGGAATTCCATCCGGCAACACATTGCACAATTTTAAGGCGAATTTACACCAAAGCGGTTGTTTAGAAACGCTTCCAATCTTTAAAAAAAACTGGACCCCCGGATGCTTACTGCTTAGAGCCTACGGCTAAAATTCAAGAAAATTTTTCCACTTCATGGAAAAACATTGAATCATGGATATGTTTTTGGGCACTGTATTTTCGTTCACTAGGTACTAACTTTATGTAGCTGCACGTAGACGACCACTATTCGGATCTAACAAATTCCAACATCATCATCATCATTTCATTATTAGAAGGCACATTTTTAGGTGCTACCTTCCAATCGCTACCTTCCAATTCGTTCAATAAAATGGTTTGTGCTCATTCACCAAATGAAATAATATCGCAGAACAACCAACTCGATTTCATACAGCCATGCATGATTATTATCATCAACTTCAGGGCCTTACAGTGCGGTTGGTGTCGAATTCTCAGGATGGAATCTACTTTCATTTTAAAAAATAATATAACTAACTGCGCATACCCCATTGTTTAGTATAATCCGTAGATGTGGAGATAGTTTCATTATTGTTTCGCTGGGTATTGTCGGTAACTACACACGCACATCTCCAAATTGTTTATCGGTTGCAGCGTTGCATTTTTTTCGGTCGCAAATTTTAGAATGACCCCCCAGGGCAAAAACATATCCATGTTAAAAAAAAAAAACCATCTACAAACCAAAACTGAAATATATATCAACGCACTGTATAGTTATGACGGCGAACATAGGTATATCTGCAAATGCTAGTAAACGCTTCAAAACATCCGCATACTTGTAAAGGTGTTAGTAAAAGAAATTTCAGTTTACCATCCCCCAAGCCGAAGCGCTGAATTCTGCATTTACTGGCAACTAAAAGCTCGATTTTCCCTGCAGAGTGAGTATGTACGAGTATATCAGCTGATCATTAGGTTTTTCTATCCTTCAGAGGATATCACAGGGAAGGAATACATTTTAACTTTAGACCAAGACAAGAAATGATGAAATAGTAGGTAGGACTCGATACTTTTCGCCAGCCATGACCTCCGGAAATTGCAGGTTGCCTTTTTCTGTTTGTTTCTCCAGTAAGCAATTAAGCATTGTCAGAACAACTCCTGGAGTAAGGCGAGGCCTGTGAGACAGCTAGACGTAAAACCCAATCAGGAATGGCTTTTTAAATTAAGTTTTTCATTTCTAATGAGATTTGCTTAACGATCAGAAAAATTATTGTTTAACGACTGTGAAGTTTATTTTTGTTTCATTAAATGATCTTTTTAAATTGTGGTTTAGACTTAAAGAGTGATTTATTTTTCTCTGCAGTCGACAAGAACGTCCCAATAGGAGCTGATGCTAGATAGCATCACTGTTGCCAAGCAAGATCGTTCATCGTAGAGTGAAAGTCCATTCCCCTTATTCCACTTTTCTGTCATGAACAGGATGTGGCTGACAGTGGAAACGCGTAGAAGTATTGACAGACTGAAAAGCATTACAACTCCAAACGAACCAGGCTTTGGCTAGCAACCATACGCAAAAATGTTGGTTTTCATAAACACAACTTGAATAAGTCAGTTGATCGGTTGAAACACTGTACCCTTTATTTATTGATCATTTAAATTTCTTGGCAATGAATAATTATGCCCTGTCCCAAACTTTCGTATCTAAATTGGAGTGATAATTACCTGAGGACGATGCCTGAGAATTGCTAAGGACGTGGACAGGGCTGGTTGGATGGGTTGGGGACTGGTAAGAGGTGGGCATTTGGGGTGAGGTCGACGACGGTTGCGGCGCCACAGTCGTTGTGGTCGTCGTCGTCGATGTCGTTGTTGTCGTCGTCGAGGACGATACGATGACGAGCGACGGCGCGGGTCGGAGCTTCGTCGGACGTCCCGTGGGCCGCCCGCTTCCGGGTTTCGTGATGAAGTTGCCGCTGTTGCCCGTCAACGTGCTGTCGATTTGGTTTCCTTCGATGCTCTCCATCGGTGCGGACGTCGTCGAATACGGTTTGGTCCATCTGTTACTCGAAAACCAAACCAAGAGTTCATCAATCGATCACGGAAGATGAGAGCTGAGTGAAAGAAACCATAATGCTGGATAAATTATTCTACACATTATTCAGGAAAATATTTTGTGCAGTGACTGAATTGGAACTCAAGACCTGCACAATGGAAATAATCACATAGCCACTGGGTAGAAGCGGTGAGGATTATGGGTGGTATGGTACGGACTTCAGTCTTAGAGCAAAAGTGAACTTATACGTACAGTACCTAACGCTTCACTGCGGTTTCAGGAGGCATCCAAAACCACCTTGTGAGGAGGAACCCAAAACCACTGAAAATCACCATTATTAAACAAATTGGACTAAAAAAGCCAGAAAAAGTAAAATCGCCCAAAATTTTGGGGAAGAGCGCAGCAACATATAGAGGAAGGTTCCTTTCATGAATCAGAGGAAGCTACTATTGTCGTACATTCATTTTTCAACCAAAATTGGGCATTTTCGCTCTATCCTGCTCTCTGGCCCTTTTCCAAATCCTGATATAAATACCACAAATGTATTTCTTGTACCACATATCTTTTAGGTACTTCATATGTATCTTTCAAGACAACAGGTCATTAGAAAATCCATAACCCGCCTACCTCTTCAATCTATATTTTCAACTCAACTTCAACTACTTAGGTACTTTATTATTCAAGTACCTACCTAGGTAGGTACATACAGCGAAAGATTTTTCAAACTATTTGTGTTAAACAGAAAATTCTGATTTCTGGGGAACAATGCAGCTTTAACCTACTCAAAGCAGTCTATAGGTATATTAATCTACTACAGAAATCTGAGACACGGTTCAAGGAAATCAGTCGTTGGGTAAGTCTATGGCGTGCTACATGCAATATTTGCATACATATTATTATTAGCAGTAGCTGTATTCTCTTACTACCTGTACCATAACTACTAGCAATTAACAACCACTTCTTCAGTATATTAAAACTGAGGATGGACTAAACCGGTTCCCGTTCAGATCACTGAAGTTAAGATACATGGAGCGTGGTTAGTACTTGGATTGATGACCACCACGACACGTGGTGACATGCCCAAGTATGAGCCATGTAGCTGTTGGACAAACCCTCTCAAGTGAAGGGGGGGAGGCAATGAGTAGTAGCCAAAAGCAAAATGATCAGGTCGAATTCTGATCCTCTCTTTGGAGGACAGCTGATCATGTCCGCAACGCTGGCAGGGCAGTCGGACGAAAAGCTGTATTTTTTACTGATAAGCATGAGGAAATTAAAACCATGAACTGAGCCAGCTTGATGTACGGCGATGGAGGAGCCATGCCCCTGACAGGAAGTTTTGGACCCCTACTGTTCTCAGTGGGCCGTAGCACCGGTAAAGTAAGTGGTAAGTAAATTAAAACCATATCTTGTTGCAACCAAGAAACTGGACAAACCAGCAATTTTCAAACTAACTTTGATGAAAAACTAGGCAGTGAAAATGCGAAGAGAAACAGAGATGCCAGACGCGAGAGGTATGAGATAACACAGGAATCCCTCGGTAATTGATTTGGGGGCGCTCCTAGTGGCCAACTCCACAGTCACCAGCCCTGTTGGATGGCAACTGATTTTCATCTAAATACTTACTTATCGTAGTTATGACTAGATGACGAGTGAGGCCTTGTAACGAAAGGCGGTCGAGTCGAGGGCTGGTGATGGTCAGACGGTCGCGAAAGCTGAGGAGGTCTTTTGGAGCTGTGGAGGGGGGGCGTGAACAAAACTGTCGGCCCCCCCTCACCACCAGATGGCACTCTCGACACTTCGGCTGCAACACAATCATTTTGTACTGATAAATAATACATAGGTACCGAGTATTCGAAATACTCACTGTAGAATGGGTATGACCGTGGTTGAGAAAGAAATCTAAGATGTGGCGAAATTTTTGCGTCAGCAGTGATTCACCAGATAATTTATTCTCAATAAATTGCTTGCTGGCATATGGAAGCTATGGTATTGCTATTATATGGAAGCTGCAAACAGCAGTACGTTTTAAGGGCCATTCTCGAGCTGTCAACTATAAAGATCATTCGGAAGCCACATTCAGCCAGATTCGGAAGTCATCTGTGGGTGGCATTTGGAAGTGAATATCACCCAATACTCAGCAGATCTTTGGGGCGATTCAGGGTCCCTAAGTGAGGAATGTAAGCTATGGAGGCCATTTGAGAGAATATTTAGCTATCAGCTACAGGGGCTATTTAGTAGTAAATAATAAAGGAAGTCTTCCCTTCCACACAGATTTCTTGAACAATCTTTGAAAGGTTGTTATTGAGACCGGTTTCGGATTTTTGCAATCCATCATCAGCCAACGGAATCCGTCATCAGCAAAGAGATGCAAACCGTACGAAGTCAGGTGCACTTGTATATTGTGATTATGTTTCTAGAACAAGAAACATATAGCATACAAGTTTATCTGAGTTCTTGCGAGTTGCATCTCTTGCACTCAGTTGGCTGATTGTGGATGGCAAAAAATCAACATCAGTCCCGGTAACAACCTTTTAAATATAGTTAAATGTATGTGGAACGGGAAGACTACCCTATTCTTTCAATTCCTTGATTTAAACGTTCCACTATCCCAAGGACAATCACCATAATTATAATTTTCATCATTAGTTAAATCTATGTGGAACAGGAAGGCTACCCTACTCTTTTCATTCCTTGATGAACGTTCCACTACCCCAGGGATCGCCACAGTTATTCACTTCAATTGCTTCTAGGGTTGCCAGATCTAAAATTTTATCCTACTATATTTTTCTTCAAAATAAGTACTATGTAAAAAATATATAGTATGTACCTGCCTACCTACCGTAAAATACTATATTTTTGAATAAGAGGAACTTTGATCACATTAAACTTATTATTTTTCAAAATTCACTGGTGAGAGGACTTCATGGGCAGGTAAGAACTAGCGATTCTAAGGGGTAGGAATTTTAGGGTCGCTAATAACAACCTGTCATAAGTAGAACCTCTACATAGATGGTAGAAGTTATGCAGCTGTGGGCTGTCATCAACGAATAGAAGACTTGACTTGACTTGACTTGACTTTATTTATTGGCAAAATATATAAACAATTTTAGGTAATATTACAAAATTTGCCCACCGAAGAATAAGTTCGAGAGAACTTGTGCTCTTCGGAGGAGTTCAAGTGACATCGACTCATTGAGACTATAAAATCAACAAAGGCTGATGCAAAGCCAAAAAGAACAACGTAAATTAACAATATATTATCATGTTAACGATGTAAAGAATAAATCAACAAGAAAATCAAATAATCATTAATAAGTACTAAACAAGAAAAAAAGACGTAAACATTAAAAAGTGACCAGAGTGCAACAGAAGCAGTAGGTATCATACACAGCTATTTAATAGTTTCTTAAAATTGGACAGGCTGGAAAACGAAAAAATATTAATTTCTTTTTGATATAGAGTTCTAAGAGCAGTAACGACCACCAAGGCTGTCCCGTTGGTACGATTGTTTACTACACAAGGCTGTAATTATCTTAGCAAAAAATGTGACTTTCTATCTTCGTTTAGCCATTGAGATTGTGATTTATATTTATTATGTTTTCACTTTTCATTACGAGTTTAAAAAAGGTTTGTCTAAACGAAGGTCTACTTCATTTCTATTTTCTACTATTGTAAGTATTTTGAAATAAAATCTTTGTTAAGTAATAATTATTATTGTGCTCATGACTACCTATTATAATTTACTCTTAAATTCTAAAACCCTTGGCGTTGAAGAGGGCTAACCCAAATTGAAATATTCATTAATGATGGATTCGATATAATTTTCATGGGAGTACTATATTTTTCTCTGTTATGACCACAATATCCCTAGTCCCTACTATATTATAAAAACGGATCTCTGTCTGTCTGTGAGTCTGTGTGTCTTTCTATGCACGGCCAAACGGCTCCACGGATATCGACCAAATTTGGCACGAATATCCGGTAGGCTCCCAAGTTGTGCAACGTCGCATTTTTAATTCCCTGACCATAGCGGAACTATGGTCGACCATGGTCAACTCCTGAATGGCTTGACGGATATCGACCAAATTTGGCACGAATATCCAGTAGGCTCCCAAGTTGTGCAACGTCGCATTTTTAATTCCCTGACCATAGCGGAACTATGGTCGACCATGGTCAACTCCTGAATGGCTTGACGGATATCGACCAAATTTGGCACGAATATCCAGTAGGCTCCCAAGTTGTGCAACGTCGCATTTTTAATTCCCTGACCATAACGGAACTATGGTCGACCATGGTCAACTCCTGAATGGCTTGACGGATATCGACCAAATTTGGCACGAATATCCAGTAGGCTCCCAAGTTGTGCAACGTCGCATTTTTAATTCCCTGACCATAGCGGAACTATGGTCGACCATGGTAACTTCGTTAATTGAAATGGTAACCCCTATTTTTTATCGCGTATTCGAAATCTACGTGAAATTCTATCTACGATCTACCCTTCGGACTACCCCCGCGGTCGACCATAGCGCATCCATGGGCCCCTCCATGGTCGAATCCCGAATTGCTCAACGGATATCGACCAAATTTGGCACCAATATCCGGTAGCCTCCTAAGTTGAACGTAGGCGCATTTTTAATTCCCTGATCATAGCGGAAATATGGTCGACCATGGTCAACTCCTGAATGGCTCGACGGATATCGACCAAATTTGGCACGAATATCCAGTAGGCTCCCAAGTTGGGCAACGTCGGAATTTTTCGGTCCCCTACACCATAGCGGAAATATGGTCGACCATGGTCAACTCCTGAATGGCTCGACGGATATCGACCAAATTTGGCACCAATATCCAGTGGGCTCCCAAGTTGTGCAACGTCGGAATTAAGTACGATACTGCGTACAGCGAATCTCGGATAGCGAGCGAAGCGAGCGGTCATGCTAGTATATTATAAAAACGGATCTCTGTCTGTGTGTCTGTCTGTCCTTCTATGCACGGCCAAACGGCTCGACGGATATCGACCAAATTTGGCACGAATACCCAGTAGGCTCCCAAGTTGTGCAACGTCGCATTTTTAATTCCCTGACCATAGCGGAACTATGGTCGACCATGGTCAACTTCGTTATTTGATTGGTAACCCCTATTTTTTATCGCCTATTCGTAATCTACGTGAAATTCTATGTACGATCGACCCTTCGGACTACCCCCGCGGTCGACCATAGCGCGTCCATGGGCCCCTCATGGTCGAATCCCGAATTGCTTTTCACGGCCGAACGGCTCGACGGATATCGACCAAATTTGGCACCAATATCCGGTAGCCTCCCAAGTTGAACGTAGGCGCATTTTTGATTCCCTGACCATAGCGGAAATATGGTCGACCATGGTCAACTCCTGAATGGCTTGACGGATATCGACCAAATTTGGCACGAATATCCAGTAGGCTCCCAAGTTGTGCAACGTCGCATTTTCAATTCCCTCACCATAGCGGAACCATGGTCGACCATGGTCAACTTCATTAATTGAAATGGTAACCCCTATTTTTTATCGCGTATTCGTAATCTACGTGAAATTCTATCTACGATCGACCCTTCGGACTAACCCCGCGGTCGACCATAGCGCATCCATGGGCCCCTCCATGGTCGAATCCCGAATTGCTCAACGGATATCGACCAAATTTGGCACCAATATCCGGTAGCCTCCCAAGTTGAACGTAGGCGCATTTTTAATTCCCTGACCGTAGCGGAAATATGGTCGACCATGGTCAACTCCTGAATGGCTCGACGGATATCGACCAAATTTGGCACGAATATCCAGTAGGCTCCCAAGTTGTGCAACGTCGGAATTAAGTACGATACTGCGTACAGCGAATCTCGGATAGCGAGCGAAGCGAGCGGTCATGCTAGTACTATATATATATGGACAAAGAGAATCTGGCAACCCTATTTACTTCGTGTAAAATGTAGGTATAAGCACCACTGTGAACTCCAGGTATACAGCTAGCTGAAAATGAAGAAAAAATGGTTATGAAGTCATCGGACAGTAATCAAATTACGTCCATCTTGTCTTCTTCAGCGGCTGTACTAGTGATATTTTTGGTATAATACGATCATCCAACAGAGTGATAAATAAAATAATTGAGTGGCTCATTTATTTGTATCAATCAGTTCACTGATCGTAGAGAGATCTGGCACTTATTAATTTTTGTGTTGATGTTCACTAATTATTGCTCCTTGAGGCCCACGGATTAGCTGATCGGTTGAATTGTAATTTCTGCATCGCCTTGTAAGGCATTATAAAGAAAACATTTGAATTCAAATTCCGTGCTTTGGTAAAACGGCGACTGAGTTGAGGTAGCTAGTGGAAAAGTTCGCGCATGAAGTGGTTGAATGGTAATCAAATTACGTCCATTTCTCCTCGATGGACCCTTTGTCCCGAACCGCATTCCCCGCATTTTCCTTCACGACAAACATCTAACAAATCACCGAGGTCCGGCAATTATTATGGTCTTGATGACTCCGAACAATGAGCCAACAGCCAAAGGGACCTCGACGGGCCCTTAGGGTTCCACGGAATCCCGACAAAGGGGTCTTCAATAAGGGAGCGAAATGGAAGAAGAAGAAAGGGCATAAAGGTCAAAATTAAACAACGAAACCCGACATTGTCCCGTCCTTTCGTTTCCCATTGTAATGTGGGGTGGCTCGTTGAGTTCTGTTCATTTGTTTGTGAAGCCATTATATTTCGCGAGAACGGAAGGTCTCACAAGGACAGCTGACCCCTGGTTACAAATGGCATCTATTTTGGAATTTGTTCAAAAGGCTTTGTCTCGCTAATTAGGTGGATTTAATGGAATCATATGTCGTTTATTAAATTTCGTACAAAGGCCCACTCAGGAGAGTATTCATGATGATATTACGTGAATGGTCCAATATTACTTACAAAACATTTTAGACACATTAGTGTTCAAATGCCGGAAAACACCTGCAACTGATTGGCAGCATTTTCTGTGCCAACTTCATCCCTCAATCGTCCCTTCAATCATTTTGCAGAATTTCATTCTGCTAAGGGCTCGAGCATGAAAACAGGACACAACAGTGGAACTAAAGCGTCTATCGCAAGACCCTCATCGAAAATACATACTTTGAATGAATGAATGAATGAACAGTTTATTTATAAATCTGTACACTGAAGGTTTTCTTATAAGTAAGCTAAGGCTATGTAGACTAAATGCCATTTATACCTTGAGTGAGGTTGTGGCCGCAGCAGGTGCCGAACATGAAGGCGTCGACGCACATGCCTATGTGAGTACCACCGCTGTTGATGCACTCCCAGACGAACATGCATTTCCCTTCCAGCTCATTCACCCGACAGGGCTTAGGGTTGATTTGGTAACCTGAAACGAGACCACTGACAATCACCATGACATGAACAAACAACAACGAACACCACTAAGAAATTAAAAAATAAATAATAATAACAACAGAACAGCGAAAGTTCCAGTAACGTAGCGTGGGTATAAGAGCGAATTTTCAAAGAACTATTTGTGCTGTTATGTAAAAAGACGACGTGGCGAGACACCATTTCACTTCCGTAAAATTATATAATTTTTTCGTGATTTTAGCAATTTTTACCGATTTTAGAACCCTTATAAAGTCAAATTTGGCCCCTCTTTTTTTAGAAAAATATTTTTATCGTCAAAATAGTCCCTCGTTCTGTCGTGAATCACCATCTCACACAGCGTCAGGTGAATCAACACAAATTTTTTACCCCCAAAAATCCAAATTTGACTCATATTCTGTAACAAAAAACAACTGAGATGGTCTTTATATCTTTATTCACCCTTCCATGCCACTTTCAGTGATTTTATATAAATTTTTCGCGATTATAGCAGTTTTTACCGATTTTTGAAAATTGCTCATCTTCGAAATCATCCTTTTGTTTGGCAATTCGAACATTTTGGGGAAATTTTGAATTTTTATCGTGTACCCAAGGTCAGATATTGTCTAGAATGACACATAATTTATATTCATATACAATTCATATTTATATATTACCAACTCCTATTTATATATTATATATTACCTCCTCATATTTATATATTACTGTGTTTATATACAGATAAATGTTTGCTAAAATCGGGATAAATTCAAGTGCTCTGAAAAAAGATTTGCCTATAAAAAAAATGTTCAAAAACTCATGTTTTGAAAATGTTGGACCCATTGCAATAGCTTCACTTTCTTTGAAAACTCGCTAAAACGAACAAACTGCTAGGTATCTTGACACCCATGCAAACAACGGTGAAACAACGTAGATCTCTGGAAGGGATGCAGAGGGCAGCTCATGAGCAAACCTACGTTTTGGGAGTCTTGAGGGTTGGTCCAGATAAGATATATCTAGAATGGTTCTGGTAAATGCGCTCTAGGACGTTTCATCCAATTTACTGAACATCATCAAGGCTTGGGTGGATGTTGTTGTCCTGCTGGTCACATCATGTGGAGAATGCCAAGTGGTTACCAGGTTATAGTTGCTTGAGTGTAAATAATATGTAATTTAGCACCTAGATCAATCTGCATAGTATTTGTTTTTCAGTTTCAGCTGACCTATTCTGTTGGATGCTGTTGCTCTCTGGCGGGAAAGACAGTTTGCAGATATGCAAGACCCGCACAACCTCCAGGTCTTGAGATTTTAGTATCACCACAACACCATGAAAGGAACAAAGAAATTTCATAATACTAATCATGATCTTTCGTTTCTTATTATATTTCATCATTTTGTATTATTTCCTACTAAGCAGTGAGCCTCCGTTCTGATGGATTCTCTACAACTCTTGTAATAATTTATTTTTATAAATACATGGAATGAATGTAATATAAGATTTCCAGCCCGAACTGGGACACTCGAGGGGATCGACATTTAGATGGAGTTTTTCTCAGTTCCGAAAAATGTAATAGGTATACCTACTTATGTAACTGGATATAGCTTATACATTGCTTCCATAGTTTCATTAGCAACATGATAGTAAATCCACTCTAAATCATAGTAACCCAAGTGTTAAATTGAAAATTCATAGGGGATGTTATACCTAAGTTTGGTGGGAGCCGAATAACCGGCTTTCCGAGACTGGATTGACCAAAATGAAATACCTATACACAAGACCACTCACAGTGACCACTACTACTAAGCAACGGTTATGAAATAGTCAAAACACACATTCTTGGTCTGAAGAGAAAAAGAAACGTACATCTTTTAGCAGCATACCGCATACGTCAATTTTGAGAGATTTTGTCATTTGCGTTTACCAGTTTTCTTCACAACGACGGAGAAGAATGAGAGAAATGAAACTACTGGGTGGTGTGGAGCTTCGCATTTCGCAGTAATCATCTGATGGCGCAGTAGTAAATTCGCAAAGAGATGACGAAGAAAATCAGTAGATAACAGTCGCCAGTGCACAACTGACTGTTTGATTCCTGTTTTCATCTTATGCAGGAAGTATGAAAAAGTGAGTACTAAGGTGTTGGCTTCAATATGTGCTGGTATTTGGTATGGCAACAATATATGCAACGCGTACCTACAACCAGAAATACCTTGACACAAAGAAGGCTATCTAGCACCTACTTACTCTATTTCAAGAAAATATCGTATACCTGCTACATGAAAAATAGAAAATTAATTTTTCAAAACAAAACCGTTGACCTCATCACATACTCCCAATTACACATTAAATTTCAGAGAGAAAAACATGTGTTACGGTCAGTTTCGAATACTGCGCTGTGAAATGCAAAAACCCCCCTTAGTTCTGAGCCAGAGCTTGAGTTTGTCAAGAGATTTTGGGTTTGATCTTTGAATCGACATGTCAGGAGTAAAGTCGTTGGACCGTCTGAATGTGGCGCAGCACGGAGGGAAAAACGCCAATTTAGCTGAACAAAACTTACCTATAACAACTTCTTCGGAAATCGTCCAAATATGAAAATGCGTTTCTCATTGTACGCTGGAGGTTCTGATACTTCTAAGAATCATTTTCTAGCATTTATTGCAATTTTCCAACCGATTTATAGCGATTTTTCAACTGTGAAATTTTTTCGTCTCAAATTATTATAGGAATATTACAGGAAAGTTTGTGCTGATTCCGAATATACCATAATGTTCGTAAAACGGTAATTTCCCCCCGAAAACTCAAAAAACAGTTTTTAAAAGCGGTTTTTGGCCGTACGGCATTTGAAAATTGACCCCCAAAATCATCGGATACCTTTTTCATCCACATGATTTTTCGTGTGTGCTATTTGCGCTATTTTTAGCTATTGTCCACACGGGACCTACCACAGCAAGAAGATAGAACTGGTTGCTACTTTTGCAGATGACACGGCAGGCAATCTTCTCTGATGGAGGTTATATAGAAACCGCAACTCGCGAACTACGGAAGTCTACTAATGAAGTTGCCAAGTGGATTAAGATGTGGAGTGTTTGCTGTTAAATTAGAAGCAGTGGAAGACTAAAGTTGAAAGTGAAATATTTCGATGGAATGTGTAGGTACCTGGTTCGCTTGAAACCTTGATAAGAGGAAAAATCCTTTAAAGAAAAAGAACAAAATAATTTTGACGCTAAATGATAATAATATAGGTATATTCTTCAAATTTTAGAGAAAACCCGAATGATTTGGAGCTCCAAGAAAATAAATTTAATCTTTTTAAGAATTTGAAAAATAAATGTCCTTCGCAAAAAATAAATAAATTAGATAGATGTTGCCTGATCCAGATCGATGATGATTGTCTCGATGACGGTAGGAGGGCGTATGTCGTCCTATTTGCTGGTTGCTCCCAAGTGATGAGCCAAAATCAGCAGATTCCCGACTTAGTTCTCTTTTGGCGAGGAAGTATGTTATAGGGACTTTCCCGGGTTATTTCCCTTCGTGGCAGGAGGAAGAAAGACAAATAGGCAATCCCGGCTTATTTCCCTGCGTGGCGGGAGGTATACAGCATGGCCAGTACTAAGTAAATGTACGTTGAATATTCAGTTGTAATAAATAAATCACGAAAAAAATAAGTTCTTGTGAGTTTTATCAACATCTTTAGAGCTATTTGTGAGGTGAACGGCAAAAACATGAATAATACCTGTAAAACTCTTCATTTTTAGAAAAATTGTCTTTTCCAGGTTTTTCGTTATGCCCTCAATAGCAAAAGAACGTCTGGGGGTAACGACTATTTTTTTGGCAGCTGAAGTTGCCACTCGGCAAAAATGAACTTTTCTTTAATTTTCATTGAGAGGGAAGCCATCGTTGACCTTAAAAACACGGAAATAAAAAATTCCATATCTCTCGAAGGGTGACGAGAGGGGACGAAAAAGCGGTTGAACTTGATTGTTTAGGGTTATATAAATATGAAGCTACTCGACAATTTTTTACCGCAGAAAACGATGGAACTTTTTTTAAATTGAACGTGAACACTTAGCTTGTGGTGTGATACCCATGTTTTCTTGTAAAAGTAGATGAAATATTGCCAAAAAAATACCGGAAACAATTTTTAAAAATTTAATCAACACCTCTCACTTTGAATTTTTAGGTCGCAGAATACCTACAGTATCAGTTTCGACTAATATGAGGGATCAAACGACGATGTTTACTTTCTGCAACGATTTGAATCATCCTGAACACATCAAAACATGTATTTTTGTATTTTTAAGGACTTTAAATGCCAGATTATCGGTTTTGCCCACTGTGCGCCAGTGGGGCAAAACAATGGTTGCGGACAGAGAATTTCAAGTAATTTGCTCAGATTTAATGGTAGATGATCAATCAGAGTAGGCATTGAGTTACTTCTAAAGCTTTTTACTTAGCACTAAATCATTTCTAACGAGTCTCGTTTATCCAACTCACAATAAAAGTGAATCCTCAAAGTCCACTTTACTGAAATTTCTTAGGTTCACAACGACAACGGATTGGAGATGCAATAATAATTATTACCTCGACAAGGAGCCTCTTTCTGAAAATTGCTCACTAACTGTTGTAATCGTCCACCTCCGAGGGCCTTGCTAAGATGGGAAGGAGGATCTCAAGGGTAAAAAGCCGTATTGACTCATAACTTTTACGGTCCATTAGGGAACCTTCGGAACTTCCCAACTAATTACCGAAGGAAAAGGAAGGGTCGAGCTATTGTGACGTCATAGTGCTCTCCTCTTCTACCCGTCATACGAGGGGGTGAACCTCCTCGTAAAATGCCTTTGATCAAAAGATGATGAAGGCTATAAACGTGGCGTTGAAGAGGTTTACGTCGTAAAAGTCCGCAGATGCGAGCTCTACCCTCTCTAATACCTTAGTATGCCTTTGATCTGTCCTAATACTGATATTATAAATAATAGACAGTCCTTTTATATTAGACACAGTAACAAATGTAACTTGAGTACCTATTTAAGTTACTTGTACTTGGGCATTTAACCCGCCAGTTACCGCAAGCGTTCTAAGCGTAATTTTTCCTTTTTTTTTTGTAATTTCCCATGTGACAGTGGGCAGCTCTCGAGCTGTTTGTGTTTCCGGCGAAGATGGAGTCGTTTCGGCTGAAGCCTAATCGATATCCCTTCTTAACTGGTGATACTATCGCTAGCCTAGGAGTGGGACTCTCGAGGGTCCACCGTCACACCGCCACTCTCCTCACATTCTTTCACACCCATTAGTCCTTTTTAAATGAAAGGGGAAAACATCTATTAACTTCATAGTACAATATTAGTAACCTGTAAATACTGTTGGTTCTTGATCAATGTAACTCATTCTCCAAACACTTAAGGTGTGTTTTGTCAATGAAACTGCTGGTACATACATACGCAGTAATACATAGTGGTGGAAGAGACGAGCCTGGACGGGTCATTGACCTAGGCTCATAAACCAACATAAGTTTAGATCTTGTATTATGTATATAGACTCTCGAAAAATCATTACCTACATTTGTTGTATAAAGTATTTGCTGAATAAAAATTGAAAAATTGAAAAAAATGAAAATTGCATACAATTTTATGGGGGTGTCACCTACAGGTGACATTGGGCAACTGGACTACACAAACATTCAAATGTTGGTAGTAACCTAAAGAATTGAACGCTAGTTGTTTGACATCTTCTTAATAACTGATACAATAATTCCATAAATAATGAACTCTCATTTCCTGTATCAACGAGGAACGCTTCCTACCTCATAGGAACACTATATTACCAGGTTTCTACAAGAAAATCAGTTTCCGGCGTCTTGCAATACTCTCATTTTCACCTTTCAAAAGCAAAACCGACCTCTTCACGGCATTTTGTTCGAAGGATAGGATTAGACACTCAATTTACCTAGTAAATGATACGAAATATGTACTAAACCTTCCTATCCTTTGAACTAAGTGTCTTGAAGAGGTCGATATCGCTTTTTATTTTCCTCAACCCGCAAAGCACAGGTTCAACTACTTCGTATTCTGGGATTTTGCAAGGGAAAAGAAGGAATAAACTGGTCAAGCAATTCTTTTGCGAACAACTTTGAAATATATTTGAAATAATTATAAAGAAATAATACGAATGGGTTCCTATTATTTCAAACCTTAATTCAAATTCAACGAATTTTTTAAACGAAAATAAAGTAGATATGGGTGATACGGCGGACGGACATAGCATTTTTTGAATCTACGCACCTTGAAACGTAAAAGAAATTTTTTTGAAGGGGTGTTATAAAATTTTTTAGGAGCATAATAAAGGAGCCTAATTCGAGTTTTTGGGTGCCAAAATTGACGAAAACCATAAAAAATAGCTATTTCAATTATTGCACATGAAAGAAACAGTAAGTGAAAAGCCCACGTTTCTGTAGGTATGTCCAGTAGGACAATAAAACTATTTGACAGGGACTTGAGCGTTTTTAGTTATAATGTAAGTTTTATGGGCCAAGAGTCAGCCGACGCAACTTATCGTAGGTACGTCCTGATGACAATGATTTTAAATAGTTCCTCAAGTTCGCTGAAGAGTGTTCTGAAGAAGTTTGAAGGTTTCCAAATGAATATTTCGAATTCCTAGTGGACTTTGAAGTACCGTCACCTATAACAGGTGACGTTGGGAACTGTCGGGTTGCTTCTCTAACGGTCGGTAGTTTTAATGGATCCTGCAGTATAAAATCAATGTAGAGCCTCCCCTTAAAAGTTCCGAAGAGTTGTAATATAAATTCACTGAATAATTGATCTCAAAAGTCGTCGACCTTGTCTCGTCTTAACAGGTTAACTTCTCAGGACCTCTTTGGAGTCAGCTAGGAGACCCCATTGATCCTCGCGAAAACTGCTGGGTGTGGGGTTTGAGAGGCTTTCAGTGGTTGAACATGGAAGGGGAAAACACGGTTTCTCGATTAATTCGAAATGCTGACGGTACCGCTCACTCGCCGGCAATTCATGTCCGTGTCTCCTGAGTCCTTCGGCTGAGCTGAACGAAACTAAATTGAAAGTTCCAGTTCATGGAGTATGACTATACGAGCGAATTTTCGACTTTTGTTAATCCACTTTTGAAAGAACCGACGGATGGTTCATTTTTCCATGGTTTTGCGCGAAATTTAAATCTGCAATAAACCATGGAAAGAAAAAGCCCTGAAATTTGCAGGATACAAATAGACAGATCCTCAAATGATCTTGTGTTCCTTGAGTTTAATAAATACAATTTACCCAGTTATTGAGGAATTCATATGAAATGGACATATTGATATTTCAAACTCGGCACACTCGCATCTTTAAATAAAATAAGCATCCTCCTACCTAATCTGTCCTGTTGGAGATACATAAATAACTGAGGAGGTAGTTACAGATCACCCTTTGCATCTATGCGTCGCCTGGATGCGAGTGACGAATAACAATTCCATATCAAGAATATCGATAAGACGAATATAGATTGTTGAAGATATATCGCCCATTTTGCATAGATTGGTGATATTGCGCCTACAAAGGGAATGAATCGAATTTCGCCTAACCAGCCGACAGATCCATCTTTGGAATGGGATGGATCCGGTTGAGAGGGGCAGATGCCTGATTATGACCAGGACGGAGCATCAATCTCCGAGACTGCCATAAAGCAAACTCCGTGTGTGAACCGGCTCACGCGTATTACGTCCCACCCGTACGGGAACAACCAGGATTTCGGGGTTGAAACCTTCCTGCAGCCTTCCACGTCATCACCGCCCGTAATTGATAAAGGCCTTTCGGGAAGTTGTGGGAGGGTTCGCCCGAGAACGAGATGGGGTTCCTGATGAGTCGAATGTTTCCTTCAACCGTCGGACATCGAGGTCTAATCACAAAACCACCCTCCGCTTCCCCAGCTCCAGCAACTCCAGGACCTAATCACAAACCATCGACCTTTTCTTCCGCCGCCCCTCCACCGGGTTTGTCTGATAATTGTTGGCGACCGCATCCTTTCGCGCAGCTGTTCTCACGTCTGCTCCTTATTTCCTGAGGGCCTCCTCGCAAACTAACCCTCAACAACGCCACCCCATTTCAAGTTTGTGATCAACAGAAGTTGCTACCTCCAAACTTTCCTTCTCACCAGTCCCTAGGTAGGTAGGTTGAGTAGGTAGACACTTCATGCCGAAGTTCGAAATACGAATTTCCTCAGGTTTTCAATAACAATCAGTGGCTGCCCCCTCAAATGAATACGTACCAATATTTTAAATCCATCAAGAACGATAATAATGAACGGAGAAAAGTGTCGCTAAGTAATCCTCATCCCGTCCAGACAGCTTCCATTACAACGAGCAGTCATAACTCCCTTCAAACGCCCATAAACTATACAAAACAAGTCTTTATGATCTTTGAGTTGGACTCCAGTAGTCATCAAACCCCGACTGAACCTCTACTCCTTAAAAACCCCATTATTCATGTCAAATATTACAGGGCAGTACCAGCAGTTACCACATCATGATCGTGTTTGTGAAACTGTTGGACGACAAGTCGATTGCGCACGCAAATTAGACTTTTGCCACAAAAAAAGTGTAAAGCTGGAAATTATTTTAAACCAATTCGGGCACCCCAAATAAGAGAACTATAATTTCCCGACGGTTTTTGAGGTGAGCTAAACTCATGGGAGCCAAAAAACACCGAAATGCTCTTATCAATGCACACGAAATAAGCATTCAATGAGTGCGTTAATTTAACGCGTGCGAAATGCACTTATTAATCTTTTTTGGCTTATAACATCTGAACAGAAAACTAATAATAACATCTTACAGGAAACTCACTAAAATAAAAAAAAAATAAAAATTAAAGAGCATTAAATTCTGCGTCGAACGATTTTCTTCAACACTAAATTTGGTTCATCCGTTTGGACGGAATCGGCAGTCAAAAACAGGAAAATGTTCCCATTTTGATTGTAAAGTGTTACCTATGCTCAGTTCCACACGCATGTAACTAACAAACGGTTATTCAATATGAAAATAACTGAAGTTGTAGAGCGTCAAATGCTGCGTTCAGATCATCCCAGTTTTAATTAAAATATTAAGTTCGAAATTTTAATTAGGTATAATTAAACATTTGAATTGTTGAATATTTCAATATAAATGGGAGTGCTCTGAATGTAGAATTTTATGCTCTATCTACAACTTTTGGTTATAATTACATTTTCATATGGAATAACCGTTTCTAGTTACAGGCGTGAGAAATAGCATAACAATTTCTAGTCAAAGTGGAAAATATGGATTTTTGTATTTGTATTTTGTATTTTTGACTGCCAATTCTGACCAAACCGGTAAACCAAATTTAATGTTCATGGAAGTCATTCGGCGCAGAATGAATTGCTCATTAAATTTGGTTTGAGTGAACTTTTCTGTAAGATGCACCGTTTAGGTGCTATAAGCCAAAAACCGGTTTCTGAAAAGCATTTCGCAGTTTTCTGGCTCCCAGCGGTTTGACCCACCTCAAAAACCTCAAACTCGTATTACTCTTATTCGGGATGCTCAAAGTGGTTTTCAATTATTTCCTGCCTTTCGTTATATTTTCAGAGGCACGGCCTTATTTTGGTCTAATTCGTCTGGGCTACGAAGACAGACGCACGCAATGCTTCCAGCTTACGGAAGAACTGATCATATCTAACTCCAGAAACGTCTTTAACTATGGAAGTCAAAAGCAAAATAAATAGGTTTGAAAGTTCCAGTCATACAGTATGGCTATAAGAGCGAATTTTCAAAGAAATAATCGTACTATTTTGTAAAAAGATGATATAGCGACAAACCATACCACTTTTCGTACAACCAAATCATTTTTTTCCGTGATTTTAGCCTTTATGACAACTAAATCATTTTTTTCCGTGATTTTAGCCATTATGACCAATCTGTGACCCTTATAAAGCCAAATTTGTTGCGCTCTTTTCTTGAGAAAAATATTTTTATCATCGAAATTTTCCCTCCATCGTGAATCACCATCCCACACAACGACGAGTGAATTAACATTAATTTTATCCCTGACCTCCACAAATCCAAATTTGATAACAACTCAAATGGTCTTTTTCTGTCGTTACTCACCCTTCTATACCACTTTCAGTAATTTACATCAATTGCTCGCGCTTTTGGCTTTTTTTTAAACCGATTTCTGACCCCAAAAAACTCGAATTTGATCCCCGTAGAATTTTTGAAAATTGCTTGTCGTCGAACTCATCCTCCTCCTTCTGTTCCTTTTGTTTAGAAATATAAACATATTGGCGAAATTTGGAATTTTTATCATGCACTCACCGTCACATGTTTATAACATATAAATTTTTGTTAAAATCTAGGGATGAATTCAGGATGCTCTGAAACGGATTTGCCTTGAAGCATTTCAAAAATTCATGTTCCGAAAATTTTGGGCCCATTGCAATAGCTTCATTGTCTTTGAAAATTCGCTAAAAATTGAACTGAAACTGCGTTGATAATGAATTCCAGAGCGGTAATTCCACTGAAACCTCGGTGTATGTACTACCTCCGCAATGATCCGGTGTTGCGCATGCAGGCTTACATCAATCGGCTGGCTGGATCGAGTGATGCCGAAGACTTCGACATCTTCTCCAACTCTCCTATTGCTTCCGAGTCTGCGAAGCAGCGGAAGCCTTGTGTTCACTTTCGTGAGCCAAAAAATTTTTGTCTTAAGAAATCAAAATTTCCACTTGCATTTTGCGTTTCAAAGCCTACTGAACAAATTTGGTTCCGTGTCTGTCGGTCTGTGAGTCTGTGAGTCTGTCCGCATTTCCTTGTTACAGCCATAACTTCCACGATTTTGAATTGATTCAGCTCAAATTTTGAGGGATGGTGCGGATAAGGCCCCTTGAGGTCCCATACAAATTTCAACATGATTGATCCAGCGGTACGCCCTGCGCATGCGCTAACGTTAAATTCAACAAACACGCATAACTTTCACAATTTTGATTCAATTTCGCTCAAATTTTCAAGGGTTGTTTGGACAAGGCCTAGTGAGTTCCAGTATGAATTTCAGCATGATCGGACCCTCGGTGCGCTCTGCGCATGCGCTGGCGTGAAATAGATACAATTTCCTTGTTACAGCCGTAGTAACCAAAGATTTCACCCAATTTCAATGTAATTCTCAGGGATTAAGCGGGTAGGGCCCATTGAGGTCCCATATAAATTGCAACATGATAGAGCCAGCGGTTCGCCCTGCGCATGCGCTCTGTCTGTCTGTCTGTCCTTCTATGCACGGCCAAACGGCTCGACGGATATCGACCAAATTTGGCACGAATATCCAGTAGGCTCCCAAGTTGTGCAACGTCGCATTTTCAATTCCCTGACCATAGCGGAACTATGGTCGACCATGGTCAACTCCTGAATGGCTTGACGGATATCGACCAAATTTGGCACGAATATCCAGTAGGCTCCCAAGTTGTGCAACGTCGCATTTTTAATTCCCTGACCATAGCGGAACTATGGTCGACCATGGTCAACTCCTGAATGGCTTGATGGATATCGACCAAATTTGGCACGAATATCCAGTAGGCTCCCAAGTTGTGCAACGTCGCATTTTTAATTCCCTGACCATAGCGGAACTATGGTCGACCATGGTCAACTTCGTTAATTGGAATGGTAACCCCTATTTTTTATCGCGTATTCGTAATCTACGTGAAATTCTATCTACGATCGACCCGCGGTCGACCATAGCGCATCCATGGGCCCCTCCATGGTCGAATCCCGAATTGCTCAACGGATATCGACCAAATTTGGCACGAATATCCAGTAGGCTCCCAAGTTGTGCAACGTCGCATTTTTAATTCCCTGACCATAGCGGAACTATGGTCGACCATGGTCAACTCCTGAATGGCTTGACGGATATCGACCAAATTTGGCACGAATATCCAGTAGGCTCCCAAGTTGTGCAACGTCGCATTTTTAATTCCCTGACCATAGCGGAACTATGGTCGACCATGGTCAACTTCGTTAATTGAAATGGTAACCCCTATTTTTTATCGCGTATTCGTAATCTACGTGAAATTCTATCTACAATCGACCCTTTGGACTACCCCCGCGGTCGACCATAGCGCATCCATGGGCCCCTCCATGGTCGAATCCCGAATTGCTCAACGGATATCGACCAAATTTGGCACGAATATCCAGTAGGCTCCCAAGTTGTGCAACGTCGCATTTTTAATTCCCTGACCATAGCGGAACTATGGTCGACCATGGTCAACTCCTGAATGGCTTGACGGATACCGACCAAATTTGGCACGAATATCCAGTAGGCTCTCAAGTTGTGCAACGTCGCATTTTTAATTCCCTGACCATAGCGGAACTATGGTCGACCATGGTCAACTTCGTTAATTGAAATGGTAACCCCTATTTTTTATCGCGTATTCGTAATCTACGTGAAATTCTATCTACGATCGACCCTTCGGACTACCCCCGCGGTCGACCATAGCGCATCCATGGGCCCCTCCATGGTCAAATCCCGAATCGCTCAACGGATATCGACCAAATTTGGCACCAATATCCGGTAGCCTCCCAAGTTGAACGTAGGCGCATTTTTAATTCCCTGACCATAGCGGAAATATGGTCGACCATGGTCAACTCCTGAATGGCTTGACGGATTTTGATAAAATTGGGCACAAATACCCGGTAGGCTATGGGATTTTTCCGTCGTTTGTTGGTTCCACGATACTGCGTACAGCGAATCTCGGATAGCGAGCGAAGCGAGCGGTCAGGCTAGTTATGTATAATGGACGTAATGTATTATGGAAGTCATGTTATGTAATATGTATATTTCATGTAATGTTATGTAATGTTATGTTATGTAATGTAATGTTATGTAATAGGTATGTATATTTAACGTTATGTAATGTAATGTAATGTTATGTTATTTTGCTTCCGAGTCTGTTCTATTTTATAATGGGTCACTCTGATTGTGACGAGGAAGCTCCTGTGCCATCACCTTGGCAGTGTATTTTTTTTTTTAAACCGCGTGCGAGAGCTGGATGTAGATTAGGGTTTGTTTTGTTCATCCTTGCTGTGTTATATCTGTTTTGTTTTCATAATTCAAGTGTTTAGCATTTGATAAATGTCTGTTATTTATGTGAGTACTGTTGAATGTTTGAATGTATGAGTATGAATACGTAATTCTGTCATTTAATTGTATTGAAACTAGGCATTTGCCCGTGTAATTTACAATAAACAATAGGTTTTTTCGTTAATAAAAATATAAATTTATATAACCTGGTGGACGATTTGTAGGGGCTCAATTGATCATGATAGTAGTAAAACTGATGCTGTTGCGTTTGTTTTGCATGAAAGATGTCTCAACTGCTGGTGGCTCGTTTTGTGGAGTGCTTCAAGCACATGGTTATTGGTAATTCGGTGTTTTCCATGATGTACCAACCTACGTGTTGGTGAGGCACCAACGTCACGAATTGGTCCAGGCTCGCCAAATGCAAATACAATCCCTGTTTTAGACAACTCACAACAAAACGCATAGTTTGGCGAGCTTAAGTAATCGTTTAGCAGCTCATGATTGACACGAGTGAATCAATCTTTAGTTGATCATAGAAACCTTCCGCCTTCGTGGAGGATGACTGATGGACGTGATTTGCGAAGCTGTTAGCCAACTGGAGGTCGGAAGCAGACTCGGGTAATATGTACCTACCCGGCGGCCCGACGTCACTTTCACCAGGGCGTGCGCCTTTGCTGCCGCCCTGTCATCGTCTGATTACCTCCCAGCCGACTTCTTTACGATCGGCGGCAGCTCCCGCGGATTACAGCGACCCTCTCCGAAGATCGCTATCGGCTCTGGGAGCCGCCGCGGTCGCCCGACAATGATTGACTGGTGCGTATGTAAATTTCCCGGCCGCCTGCCTCTCGCCTCGAGGTGTTAACTGGGATCGGCGTTGGATCTTTGCACTGTATCTCTCGTTTTCATCTGCCAGCTACCGCTGCAACGTACTTCACTATGCAGGCACAAACACCTTTCTTTCCTTAATGGGAGACGGGCAATTTTGAGCTGCCACAAAAGACATTACAGCAGCCCCGTTTTGCGTAGAGATGTCTAACAAATTGAATCAAAACCCGAAAGACTAAAAATGCTCCAACGCTTCACCACCTATTTACTGTATGGATATCGCTTCTGTCTACAACCATTACTGATCAGTAAGCAATACCTATGAAGTGCCAATAAAATAGACAACGCTGACTGGTGCGTATGTAAATTTCCCGGCCGCCTGCCCCTCGCCTCGAGATGTTAACTAAGATCGGCGTTGGATCTCGTTTTCGTCTGCCAGCTACCGCTGCAACGTACTTCACTAAGCAGGCACAAACACCTTTCTTTCCTTAATGGGAGACGGGCAATTTTGAGCTGCCACAAAAGACATTACAGCGCCGCCTTTTGGCGTACACTATCAAACTGAATCAAAATCAGAGTGAAAATGCTGCAAAATCTTATCCAACGCTTCATTTACTGCATGGATAACGCTTCTGTCTATAAATAACTGTCAAGTATGCCTTGTCCACACATGTGAAATGTATCTCTTGTTTTTATCTGCCAGCTACCACTGCAATGTACTTCACTATGCAGGCACAAACATCTTTCTTTCCTTAATGAGAGGCGGGGAATCTTGAGCTGTCACAAAATACATTACAGCAGCCCCTTTTTGGCGTAGAGATGTCTAACAAATTGAAATCAAAAGCCGGAAGACAAAAAAAATCTCCAACGCTTCACCACCTATTTACTGTATGGATATCGCTTCTGTCTACTACCATAACTGTTCAGTAAGCAATACCTATGAAGTGCCAATAAAATAGACAACGACTGACTGGTGCGTATGTAAATTTCCCGGCCGCCTGCCTCTCGCCTCGAGGTGTTAACTAAGATCGGCGTTGGATCTCGTTTTCGTCTGCCAGCTACCGCTGCAACGTACTTCACTATGCAGGCACAAACACCTTTCTTTCCTTAATGGGAGGGGCGCGTTGCGTTTGGGGAAAATGACCGAAAACGCAATGTTGGGGGGGGGGGGGGGGGGGGGGGACAATGCGTTTGGGGAAAGGCGTTTGCCAAGGATCAATGCGTTTGGGGAAAGAAGAAATCGTGTATTTATTCATGAAAAGCGTACCTGTACAACGTGTTGGTCTAACTCTTGATTTGAGTCTGTCGCATTCAATGGCTCGTTACTGTAGTAGGGCATCTTCTTCATCACAGCTTCTTTCGATTTCGTTGAACTGGAAGCGGTTACTCACTGTATTCAAGTATTTGCAAACGTCTTTATCGGTTTGGTACTTCACCCAAGCTCCGAGAAGAATTTCAATGTAGCGCTCCTGCTCCGCCCATGGCTTATTGAGCATTCCCTTATTCACACTGATAATCTTGAACGACGATTTTGTTTGAATTTCCTTCAAGACGTCAATAACGACATGAATGCTTGGGTGTTGTGAATAAAATTGACGGTTAAAATCTGCATGGTCGGTGTACACGCCCAAAGTAGAGGGGGAAACATCGAGTCATCCTCAATATATGTCGTGTGCACATAGTAAGCAAATGAGGTGCCCACTGAAGGTGCTGCATACATCAGGCTGAGGAACGCATTGTACACTTTTTCTGGAAGGAGAAAAGGAAGCGTGAAAAACTTTCATCCACAATCCAGCGTCAATTTTCTTATTGTAGTGCTTCCGCAAAGCTTTTTCATGACGAATACGTCTCCATCATGCCTGGGAAAAAGGTGAAACTGCAGCTCTGTAGACGACAGGTATGAAATGCTTCTTTGACTGCGACATGAGCACCTTTTTCGAAGTCAACGTTAACTACCTCTGGCATTAATTCATTGTTAATCAAGGACCGGCATAATTCTTTTACGTGATTCCAGAATCGCAAGTACATTTCTTTAGTTTTTTCCTTCAAAAACCCTTAAACAACAGGGATATTGAAGCCGTTGATACTTGCATGCACAGTGTACATTTGAGGGAAAAAATGTGGAACCTACGAAAATGTGCCCGTCTACTAAAACGTGTTTTGATGATGCAAGCAACTTGAGTTTGTCTGTGGTCGTAAAAATTGTTTCCCCAGACGCACTGTGCCCTCTGTCCCCAAACGCATTGCCTCCGCCGGCCATCTTCCTTTCACTTTTCCCCAAACGCATTACGCTCAATGGGAGACTGGCAATTGTCAGCTGCCACAAAAGACATACAGCAGCCTTTTAGCATAAACTAACTATCAAATTGAATCAAAATCAAAGTAAAAAACCAGTCATGCAGCATGACTTAATGAGCGAATTTTCAAAGAAATATTCGAATTGATGGCTATGGTTTTGAATAAAGGAAAACTTCGGTATAAAATTTGGTTTTCTATTTATTTTAATTTGTACGTTTTGTCCATCCTGATTCTACCGTTTGTTATGAGTAGATTCCTTGTTCCTTCTGAATGGCCTTTCCTCTTGACTACGATTTCAGGCCTGGTATCTAAAACCAGTTCAAGATTTGCTCTACTAGGTAGGTAGATCCTTCCTTCTTCATTGATATTATTTTTATCATGTTAAGTACCTACCTACCTTTGAATATCAAATATTCGTATGATACTTGTCGTGAGTCCCTCCCGGGAACACTCCACTACAACCTTAAAGCTCTCACCAATATTCCTATGTAAAAATTACCTTCCGCTAATAAACATCTGAGTGGGGAGACAGGCGACAGAATCCGGGGGACACAACCTGGTGCCCCACTACCAGCTCCCAACAGGGAGCTGGAGGGAGAGGACTCCAAGTCCTATATAACCCCGGATCCTGGAGCTTTAGCTTCATTCGACACTTCCTCTAACCAGCTCTCTCTTCTCTCTCTCCTACCTTCCTCCTCCCAGATGCCTGGTGGTATCCGCCGCTCTGGGAATTCACCTCCTTGTCTACATCGGTGGATATCCGCCGCCTAGACAAGCACCTTCCTTCACCTACATCGGTGGATTACCGCCGCCTAGGTGAATTTCCTTCCTCTCGCCTACATCGGTGGATTACCGCCGCCTAGACGAGATTCCTTCCTCTCACCTACATCGGTGGATTACCGCCGCCTAGGTGAACTCCCTTCCTCTCACCTACATCGGTGGATTACCGCCGCCTAGGTGAAATTCCCTCGCTCTCATCTATTCACACCTTCACGCCACCGTGATGATAAATTTAAATTCATCACAGTGGTGAACCCGACGTTCATCCAACCTTCTATCCTCTTACCATCTCATGTGTCGCCCCAGTCTAGTTCGGTGTCCCGCATTTTAAATTCACATTTAAAACTGTCAGTATATATTCGCAATTTTTGGCCCACCCGCAACCGCTCACACAGCTCTCAACTCTCCGCCGCATACAAACCCGCCGCCGCTCATTGCGAATTTTCAAATTCAACCGCTCAAATTGAATTTTGTTCACAGACACCTCCACCATGGACCCGAACTCGCCATCGCCGCCGCTCCTCCGGCCGTCCCTGCTGCAGCCGCCGACCGCTGCGACTTCTGACGCAACCGACAACCCCTTCACAAGCCTCTCACCACCCGGCTCCACCGCATCCGCCGCCGCCGCTGCCGCCGCCGCTGCAGCTGCCGCACACGCCGCCGCCGACGTCACGACGGCCTCGGCGTCATTCCCGCTGTCGCTACCCCCCTTCTACACGCACGACCCCGCACTCTGGTTCTTCCAGGTCGACGCTGCGTTTTCTGCCGCCAACATCCGCAGCCAGCGTACCCGCTACTCCCGCATCATCTCTCTGTTACCGTATGAGATCCTCCTGCAGACGTCGGACATCTCCCCCGACGCCACGGCCGCCTACGACGACCTCCGCACCCGCCTCATCAGCTTATACCAACCCTCCAAGATCGCACGTGTCGCAGCGCTATCCCAACCCCAGCATCTCGGCGATTTGAAGCCCTCCCACCTGTACCGTCGCCTACGTCATCAGCTACACGACGTCGTGACGGCCGACATCGCTCGAACGTTCTGGCTGCGTGCCCTCCCCCACCCCATCCAGATGGCGCTCGCCAGCCACCTCGACGGACCGGACGAGCCGCTACTCCGTCTAGCCGACACGGTTTACGACCTCGCCGCGGCCGCCAGCGTCACGGAAGTCGCCGCACCCCGCACCCCCGCCCCGCGCAGGGACCGGTCGCCGTCTCAAGAGCGCCGCCGGCCCCCCTCCCTCCACCGGCGCCGCTCCCTCTCCGTCGATCGCCAGACAACCCCCTCCTCCGACCACCGACGCCAGCGCTCAGCCGACCGCCGCACAATCTCCCCCACCCAGCAACGAAGAGGGAGGTCCCCAAACACGACAGCCCCCTCCAACTCCGCGCGCCCCACCAGGACCTACCTCCCGGCGGACCCCCCCCACCGATGTTTCTACCATGTGAACTTCGGTGGGGAGGCCCGCAAATGCCAGCCCCCCTGCTCCTACTCCTCCAAGCAGGGAAACGCGGACGCCCGCCGGTAAATCCGGCGGGCCCCCCTCCTCGCCTACACGGGGGGGACCACCACCAACCCCTCCCCGCCCACATTCACACCACCTCTACCAAACCCCGCTACCCCTCCTACGCCGCCGCCACGGCTGCCAACCTCCCGACCGCATCTGACGTCGCCACAAAACATGCCACCTCTCCATCAACTGACACCCCACCCCGAGTCAGCCCCTCCAAGCCCGCCTCCAGGGCAGCCAACCTTCCGGCCGCCACTAGCGCCGCCGCTACCGTTCCCCCACCCCGGAACGGCCCCTCCAAGCCCGCCTCCAGGGCAGCCAACCCTCCGGCCGCCACTAGCGCCGCCGCTGCCGTTCCCCCACCCCGGAACGGCCCCTCCAAACCCGCCTCCAGGGCAGCCACCCTCCCGGCCGCCACCAGCGCCGCCGCTACCGTTCCCCCACCGCGGAACGGCCCCTCCAACCCCGCCCCCAAGACATCCACCCCTCCGGCCGCCACTCGCGCCGCCGCTACCGTTCCCCCTCCCCGGAACGGCAAAAAAACGCCCCGCGTCTCCTTCGCGGAGGACCAACCACCACCATCACGCCCGCCCGTCGCCTCGGACGAACCAAGCCCCCCCCCCTCCGACAGACCCCAACACCTCAGCAATTTTACCACACTCCGCCCCAGCTCACCAACGCCTGTTCCTAAAATGCTCAAAAACGCACGTCCCGTTCCTCGTCGACACAGGGGCGGCGCTCTCCATATTCCCCAATAATATTCTCCGGCGACAGGCGCGTTGTTACCGGCAACTCCTCTACGCCGCCAACGGTACCACCATCCCCTCGTACGGGACGTACCGCTCATCAATTCATATGAGCGGGCTCGCGTACGAGTGGGAATTTACCGTGGCGGACGTAGAGAAAGCTATCCTGGGGGCCGACTTCCTCGCATATTTCGGCCTCCAGGTAGACGTCCGTAACGCGCGCCTGCTCGACCCCTCCACCCAGAAACCCATCCCCGGGTTCATTCATGCGGTGGATCGGCCCCCGTCCCAGTTTGAACAACTCCTCCTACACTACAAACCCCAGCGCCGCCCCTCAGCCCACATCTCACAGACCCAGCACTACATAGAAACCTCTGGCCCCCCAATATCCGCAAAAGCACGACGCCTCCACCCCCTCCAACTCTCACAGGCCCGCAAACACTTTGATCTTCTCATCAAGGAAGGCATTATCCGTCCCTCCAAATCCCCGTGGGCTTCTCCACTACATATTGTGCAGAAGCCTAACGGGGATATCCGCCCCTGCGGCGACTACCGCCGCCTCAATGCCCGAACAACCCCAGACCTTTACAACGTCCCACATCTCCGGGATTTCTCTTCCCACCTCCACAACACAACCATCTTTTCTACACTCGACATCTCTCGTGCCTTCCATCACATTCACATCTACCCCCCTGACGTTCCTAAAACAGCTATCATCACCCCTTTCGGCCTGTTCGAGTATATCAAAATGGGTTTCGGCCTCCGTAACGCTGCCCAAACATGGCAGCGTTACATGGACAACATACTACGAGGCCTACCCTTCGTCTTCTGTTTTTTGGACGACGTACTGATCGCTTCCCGGGACCCAACAGAACACCTCGCACACCTGAAACAGGTTCTTGACATCTTCGCCGCCGAGGGCCTCACCATAAACGCTCCGAAATGTGTCCTCGCCCAACCCTCCGTCCGCTGCCTCGGCCACCAGGTTTCGTCCGAAGGAATAAAACCCCTCCCGGACAAAGTGCACACCCTCACCGATTTCCCACAACCCAACACCGTCTCAGAACTCCGCCGTTTCCTGGGTATGCTGAACTTTTATCGTAGACACATCAAACACGCAGCACAACATCAACAACCACTCATACACGCTATCCCCCAACCGGCAAAGAAAAACGATAAACGCCCCATTTCCTGGACCCCCACCCTCACAACCGCCTTCCAACAATGCAAACAGGACCTAGTTGACGCCGCTCTATTGGCCCATCCCGATCCCCATGCCCCCCTCTCCATCACCACAGATGCGTCCGACTGGGCCATCGGGGCAGTACTCCACCAACACACCGGCGCCACCCCCCAACCTCTCGGCTTTTTCTCTAAAACTCTGTCCCCCACACAAAAAAATTACTCCACCTTTGACAGAGAACTCCTCGCCATCCACGAAGCCATCAAACACTTCCGTGACTTCGTGGAGGGCAGGCAGTTCTCTGTCATAACCGACCACAAGCCCCTCACCCACGCCCTCCTCCAAAACCGAAAATCAGCCTCCCCCCGTCGCCTCCGGCAACTCGAATTTATCGGACAATTCACGTCCGATATTCGTTATTTGCCGGGGGCCGACAACTGCGTCGCCGACGCACTCTCCCGCCCCACCCCTGCGCCGGTGGCGGAGTTACTGCCTTTCCCTTCCCCGCAAACCCTCAAAAACCACCAAACTCCTACTTCCGATCCCGCACTTTCCAATCTCATCTCCGCCTCAAAATTGGAACAGCTGCCTCCCCTCGATCTCTGGTGCGACGTATCGGCCGATACACCGCGCCCGTACGTCCCACCGGAGCTGAGGAGGCAGTTGTTCCTACATTACCACTCCCTCCATCATCCCGGCATTCGGGCGAGCCGGGACCTCATCAAGACGCGGTACTTCTGGCCCCATATGAACACGGATATACGTACCTGGGTTCTTGGGTGCCGGAAGTGCCAGCAATTCAAGGTCTCGGCTCACCCCCATGTACCTCCTCAACCTATCCCCGATTCTCTCCCGTGGGAACACGTCCACTTGGATCTGGTCGGCCCTCTTCCCCCCTCCGAGGGGAAGAGGTATTGCCTCACCATGATCGACCGTGCGACAAATTGGGTAGAGTGTATCCCACTCGCCCACATTACCGCGGACGCCGTCGCCGCGGCCTTCCTCAATCAATGGATCAGCCGCTACGGCTGTCCGCGGACACTCACGGTCGATCAGGGGAGGCAATTTGAGTCAGCCCACTTCGCCGACCTGCTCCGTTCCCTCGGGATTCAGAAAATCCGCACCACTCCTTATCACCCCCAATCCAACGGGAAAATAGAGCGGTGGCACTCGGTCCTCAAGCAAGCCATCTCCACATCAGCCACTTCCCCTTCATGGACCAAAACCCTCCCCTACGTTCTACTTAGCCTCCGCACTTCCGCCCGTCCTTCAGACAACACAAGTCCCGCACAACACGCATTCAGAGACCCCATTCGTTTACCGGCCGACATTTTCCCTCCACACAACACCCCGTCCATTAACAGGGAACCGTTACACACCTCAACACCGACAAACGACACCACTTACCCAAAACGCTTTTACACTTCCACGCATATGTACTTGAAAGAGCCCGGCATGCATAAAACCTTTCAGCCCCTTTATGCCGGGCCCTTTCAAGTCATCCGCACAACACCGACCACCGCGACCCTGCTAATGGACGGGAAACCCCACACCGTCCCTTTCGCCCGCTGCAAGCCCGCCCCTGTTCTCCCTCAACCAACGTCCACTATCAGTCTCCCGCCGTCTGTTTGCAATGCAACACCTCTCTCCACCGAATCAGTCTCCCCCGTCGCCGTTTCCGGATTTCGATTCGGATCCGGAAATGGCGGCGATACTCCGGGACGTGTACGTCCCGGACCCGCTCTCCCCCCTACCCCCTTCGCCCGGACCTACTACATCGCTTCCTTTTCTTCCGCAACGGATTTCCGGACTCCCTCCCCGGCCCCGGCGGTGGAAGTACCCCCAGTGGCGCATACTGCGCGAATTTCGCGCAGCGCAAGCCACCGGGGTACACCCCCCTTACGTCCCGATAGATCCCCTTATGGACCCGCTCCTCCACCAATTTCGTCTCACCCTACTCATGCCACCCCCACCACCCCTTCCAAACATCACTCCCCCCGTCTTCAACGGACCCCCGCCCCCCAAATTTCAACCCCCTCTTGCTCCTCCCCCTTTTTCAATTTTCGACCCCCCAATTTTAAATTCTACCCCACCAACACCCCAACCCACCGAGCCCACAACACCCCCTCTTCCCCCATCCCCGCCGGGGATATCCACAATAGTTTCCGCCGGGACGAAAAGGTCCGGGCGCCGCAACAGACGACGGGAGCGTCCCTCGCCCCGCGTCCCGGCGGCCAAGTCCCCCGCCCCGCTCTGAGCAATCACGGCGGGGCCTTGAGATTTCGGGACAGTGCTTGTGTTTCATTATCCCACACGCACTGTACCGAACCTCACAGCCCCGCCGTGGCCACTTCGTCGCAGCGGGCATCATCCACACCCAACCACACACTACACCCACCTTTTCACTACACCCACACACTCAATACACTAAACCACACACAACCCACACCCAGGGAACGGCGGATCTCGCAACCCCGCTCAATTCTGTCTCCCCTGAAACCGTACCTAAAAATTGTACATACCTGTAAATACCTGTACATACCTGTAAATACTACCTGTAAATACCTTGCACCTGTAAATATCTAGCTATCTAACATACTATCTAACTATCACTCCTCTTATCATCATCATCGAACTCATCACCTTTGTAAATATTGTCACTTCATCAAATTTTTCATCACACCCTCCTTGTACATATGTTTCCCATCATCAAATTTCGTCTGCTTACATCTACTTACATCTACTTACGTCTACTTATATCTACTTATGTCTACTTATGTCTCCTTATGTCTACTTTTTGTCTACTTAGCCCTACTTACGTCTACCTATGTCTACTTATGTCTACTTATCCTACCTCTTGTATATCACCCTAGATTTAAGACACCTCCGATCACTCTTCTGCCTTCAGCACTGCAATTGTTTGTTTCAGCCTTCAGCTCCTGTATCCTTGCGCCTTCAGCTCCCCTTTTTGTTTCCGCAGCCCTCAGCCACTGTCAACTTGAGCCTTCAGCTACCTCAAACATTGGTTCGAACTGGGGGGACCTCTGTCGTGAGTCCCTCCCGGGAACACTCCACTACAACCTTAAAGCTCTCACCAATATTCCTATGTAAAAATTACCTTCCGCTAATAAACATCTGAGTGGGGAGACAGGCGACAGAATCCGGGGGACACAACCTGGTGCCCCACTACCAGCTCCCAACAGGGAGCTGGAGGGAGAGGACTCCAAGTCCTATATAACCCCGGATCCTGGAGCTTTAGCTTCATTCGACACTTCCTCTAACCAGCTCTCTCTTCTCTCTCTCCTACCTTCCTCCTCCCAGATGCCTGGTGGTATCCGCCGCTCTGGGAATTCACCTCCTACCTTCTCCCCTTGTCTACATCGGTGGATATCCGCCGCCTAGACAAGCACCTTCCTTCACCTACATCGGTGGATTACCGCCGCCTAGGTGAATTTCCTTCCTCTCGCCTACATCGGTGGATTACCGCCGCCTAGACGAGATTCCTTCCTCTCACCTACATCGGTGGATTACCGCCGCCTAGGTGAACTCCCTTCCTCTCACCTACATCGGTGGATTACCGCCGCCTAGGTGAAATTCCCTCGCTCTCATCTATTCACACCTTCACGCCACCGTGATGATAAATTTAAATTCATCACAATACTGATAATAAATTGATAAGATACCTACCTAACCTTCTTCCTCCTACTGTTAGTACCTAAATTGAATAATTTGAAATAGATTTTTTCTTTCGTCTTCCTTCTAGTAATACGTGGGCCGGTACTTGTCTATCTATGAAGGTATCATAACAATTATATGTCAAATGGGAAATTCAAGGAGTTGTACTAATCGTTTGCCTCCCCCTTTTTTGCTTCGAACTCTCGTCTTCAATTAATACTTCTCACATTTTTCAATCTGACCACTCTAAGGGGGTTGGGGGGGGGGGGGGTAAGAGTTTAAAGATTATCCTAGTTTTGGGTAATTTTTGCGCACTTTAAATGCTCTAATTTAAGAACGGATTTAGATATCTAAAATCCGATTTCACCATCGTGTTCAGCGTGCAAAAACCTTTAAAATGAGGGGTCACTTGTTAGAAAATAACATTTTGGGGATTTTTGGGTAATTTTTGCGCACTTTAAATGCTCTAATTTGAGAACGGATCAAGATATCTAAAATCCGATTCCACCATCGTGTTCAGCGTGCAAAAACCTTTAAAATGAGGGGTCACTTGTTGGAAAATAACATTTTGGGGATTTTTGGGTAATTTTTGCGCACTTTAAATGCGCCAAAACCCTCCTTAGAGTAGGCCAATTTCGCCCATCTTCGAACTTAGCCTTTCGATTGCCAAGATAGATTTTTTGTGCAAATTTGAGCTGTTTATCTCAATTCTATCGAGAGTTATCGTCTGGAGTGACACATATATAAATATATATATACATATAAAAAAGTGTTAAATTTCAGGAATCGTTTTAGAATGGTCTGAAACGGATTTCTATGAAGAAAATTTCCAAAAATTTATATTATTTAAATTTCGAAGCCATTGCAATAGCTTCATTTTCTTTGAAAATTCGCTAAAATGCTGCAAAATCTTATCCAACGCTTCATTTACTGCATGGTTAACGCTTCTGTCTATAAATAACTGTCAAGTATGCCTTGTCCACAGGTGAAATGTATCTCTTGTTTTTATCTGCCAGCTACCACTGCAATGTACTTTACTATGCAGGCACAAACATCTTTCTTTCCTTAATGGGAGGAGGGCAATTTTGAGCTGCCACAAAAGACATTACAGCAGCCTTTTAGCGTAAACTAACTATCAAATTGAATCAAAATCAAAGTGAAAAATGCTGCAAAATCTTATCCAACGCTTCATTTACTGCATGGTTAACGCTTCTGTCTATAAATAACTGTCAAGTATGCCTTGTCCACAGGTGAAATGTATCTCTTGTTTTTATCTGCCAACTACCGCTGCAACGTACTTCACTAAGCAGGCACAAACACCTTTCTTTCCTTAATGGGAGGCGGGCAATTTTGAGCTGCCACAGAAGACATTACAGCAGCCCCTTTTGGCGTACACTATCAAACTGAATCAAAATCAGAGTGAAAAATGCTGCAAAATCTGCATTTACTGCATGGATTCACTTTCTATAAGTAACTATCAAGTATGCAATAACTATGAAATATCCGTAAAATAGACCGACTGGCTGTAAAATTTCCTGGCTGCCTGCCTCTCGCCTTGAAGGGATCTACTGTGGGATCTCTGGAGCCTGATTCAACTCGTTTTCATCTACCACTGCGTCGTTCTTTGCTATTTAGGCAAAACATCTTTGCAAGGCTGTAGCTCTAATATCCATATTCTTGAATACGGTTTCATGAAATCTGTCTATCTATCTAACATAATATTATGCAGTCAACGATGCAGCCGCATCTTACGTCACAATGACAGTTGTTGTTATAGTGCACCGATGTTGTACTTGTACAGAGGTAATTCGTCGTAATTTCATACTTCCTAAATTAAAATTTCCACTGCCTTATGTGCCATAATGAATTTCTTCTCCATCAGATACTTAGTTACTTCCGCCTGCACATGCGAAAAAAGCAAAAAAATATAAAAATGACCGCAATGAGCTGAAATTTGGAGGATATGTGCTGGTTGGGCTCAAGATGGTCCATATTCATAAAAACCTAATAAATAAAGAAAATTGGATTGTACATTGCGTCTACGTGAAATCCTTGCCACACTTCTAACTAAACTAATGAATATCTGTAAAGCTTATTCTTAATAGCTGGTTCAATTGATTTCAGATATTGCACCCAACCCTTCATCTCCCCGACTACCTCGGTGAAACACGAATTCAAAAGGTAAAATTTTGTGCGCAATTGGAGACAGGTCCACATATTATGGTTCCAAATTAATTTACCGAAGATCCCACTTCAACGTTCGTCTTCAAATGCTTAGAAGTGAAATTCATGAAGGAATGGGATTGTGAAAGTAAATAGCCCCAATTCGCAATAAAATTCAAGTACAGTCAGGCTAGAGACAGCCACTGTATAAAAACGAGGAACGTGGGGGGGGGGGGGGGCTATGCAAATTTTTACTCATTGGATTAGGTTTGTTTTCTCTATAGAAGACGTAACTATCTCGATCACTGTAGGCCTTGAAATTCCCATAACAATAAGGAAGAATGAGTTCGATAAGCTGAAATATTGATCTCTATCGAGAACTACCTACCAAACAAAAAATGTCAGAAAAATAGGTACATACCTTCTTTTCCTGGACCATAAACATGATACATTATACCGAAACTCGTCAGCATAGAGCTATGACGGATTTGAATTATTTTAATCCTACTGTGCAAGCTAGGCGTTGCAGGGTTGTTCAGTTCGACTCACACTCATGTTGATGAGGTTTTTCGGTTCAACCTTGATTTTATTATTGAAAACAAACGGCTGTTGGAAAAACTGATGAATGTTTATGCTATATAACGAAACAAATTATTAAGCTGTTTATAAAGAACATAAAATAGTAATACTATTCGGCATTATGTACATAATGGTAGTAAGCAGTAAAATACCTACTGCACTGCCAACGTCAGTTATTATTCACCTTCAAATAAAAATTAAATGGTATTTACATTATTTACAACAACCCTATGATCATATACCTACATCGCTGATAATAATTTTCTCATAGCCCCATGGTTTTTGAAAGATACGTAGGTACTCAACATTTAGTATATATATATCAGTTTAATGGGTACATGGGTATGGTTGTACATATTCATTTTTGTTGTTGCAGGACTGCTCGGTTCAATGGGAGAAAGTAAGTACCTACTATTTCTAGAAAATTCAGTGGGTATTATGATGAAAAGTTTTGAAGTTCTTAGCAAAAATGGATGGAGAGTACTGGCAAAGCTAGATAGTACTCTCCATCCATTTTTGCTAAGAACTTCAAACTTTTCATCATAATACCCACTGAATTTTGAATGGAAGAAGTTGACAAAGCTAGATATTATATATCTTCTTCCATTAGATAGCGCGCATGAATGAAAGCCTAAATAATGGTACGAGAATTAAATTTCGGTACTGGAACTGGCAGTTTAGTCTTCTAGCTTATGCAGTTCTACAGAACCTAGTTATCAAGCATTTTTTAGTTTTACTTAGGTCAAACACGGATTTTAATATGTCAAATTCTTAGGTTTTATTGCAACCGGATGTTTGATAATTAGCACTAATTATATTAATTGTGGTTGCTGCTATTAGGGCATTAATATTATAAAATTATGATCATAATAAACACAACTCCTACTACGTAATTAAAGTCTGTTGGGTGTAATTAATTATTGATGACCATTAACAACTACAAAGAGCAAAGCAATGGGAAAGCAATACAGTCGCAAAGTTTAAATGATATATATACTTTCTTCTACGGTTAGTTTGCTACTCAATTTTACGCCTCGCTCCACAGCTCAAGATTCATAGGAAATTACCTAGATCCTCATTTGGGTGGCTCATTATGCCCATGTACGACTCCTCCTTATTCCACAATTTGCCTGGAAAAACAATATTTTTGTTATGAGATGTGTTCATATTTATATATTCCTGTGATTGTTTAAGTAACGTAGTCACAGATCGTAAATTCATGTGATAGTACCCAGTGTAGTAGTAATTCGGTAGGTACATATTCAAAATTTACGAAATATAATAAATTCGAAAGATATCCGTAAGTATGATAATATGATAAATAAAATTATTACTGTACACAATATAATACGAATACGAGTATTCGTACGTATTGGTGCTAAGTAATTAAAATAATTAAGAGTAATTAAAACCAACCAGTTGAAGAAAATAAAACAGAAGAGAAGATTATGGTCAGCGGATTATATTACTTTTACAGAGATATACCTACGTACAGGAAATTGAAACATTCTTCTTGAATGATCCTGACCTACATCGCCACCAGACAGGAATTGCGTGCACTAATCCGTGGCGAACAGACGTTTTTAGAGAAGGGACAGCTCGATGAGCCAAATCGTTTTGCGAGGAAAGTAGAAAGTAATTGGGGGAATAATTTTATACAGAAAAACAAGTGAAACCCTCCTCTGACGTTTCGAGAACGAATAGCTAGGCAGCTCTTGTGTGTTTCAGTTTAGGCATATCGCTACCAAGTCAATTTCAAAACTCCAAACTGTTGCCACGAAATTTTGCTCTGAGAAAATTGTGAAAATTTAGCTGTGAAAAGGATAAAACCGACAGTTTTGGGGCTAAGATATTTGTTGTTGGACGTAGATGTTTGCGTTTGTTCTGTTTGGGCAGAAATTAATATAATGATTAAGGGTTGATAACCTATAAAGCGCTGTATTACTCAAATTTAAATGCTCTACAAATGTAGTATGTATTTATACTGAGTCTTAAGATTTCTCTAAATTTATGTATTTCAACCACATAAAAATCGGCCCCACGTTTCAGCCACGCAGCATAACCATATATATGAGCGTCTTTTCGAAGTAAAGTCACGAAACTTCCTATGGTTTCATCCACAGATTTGCCACCTCCGGCTCATTCTGCACATTTTTTGACAGAGGGAAACCAAATCAGAAGTTAATTTTTAATCGAGAAAACGGGATTTTTAACGCATTTTTGACTCTAAAATTTTCAACTCAAAGCGGGAGTTTTCGAATTTCAAAACACCATTAAGGCTAAATGTAACGCTTTTAGTTGCAAAACCTGCCACCACGTGGCAGCACCAAAATGAAGGAAATTTCCTTGACTCCTCACAGGAGAACGAATCAAGATATTTTGAATCTGAAAACGGATTTGATAAGATATCAACCCATAGTTTGGACGAAATTGGTTTAAAAAATTTGCACAATTTTTTTGCGCACTGTTCAAAAAAAATTTTGATTAAATTGAAACTTTTTCAAAAATTTGGCCTTATACAGCAGTGTGCCCATGCATACAGTGTACAAATCCGTTTTCAGAATTTCGGTCGGTCAAAAATTACGATCGTAATCCTTAAGATTGGTGAAACAATAGTAGTGCTGACGGGGTGGAGGAGTGCGCGCGCGAGAGGGGGGCATTTTAGTGAGGTGGGGCCGCCTGGGCCCCTCGCATGAACATTCTCGGAATCGAGTCTTCCTGATGTTGGTTGGAAAAGAAGTGTTGTCTGTGAACAGGATTGGGTCATAGCCAAGTCAAATTGGACTTGTGCTTGCTGCCTAATAAATGTGCACTAGCTGGAAATTATTTTAATCGAATTTGGGCTAATACGAGTAATGTGAGTTTGCGACGGACTCTGGCTTGTGCTAAACTTTTGAGAGCCAAAAAACTGCGAAATTTTCGGACCTTTTTCAGCTTTTTCGCTTCTCGAAAACTATTTTCACTATAATTATGCTAGAATAAGGAGCATAAAATTGCGCGTCGATTGGGTTTAGTACGTCAAAATCGCTTCAGCCATTTAGCTAAAATCGCCAAAAATAAGTCTTTTTTAGATTTTTCCCAAATTTGTCGATACGTCCCTAAAATTTTGATACGTGATTCCTAAAAGCACATATTTTTCAAAATAGGCTCAAATTTCACATTTTTAGACACTTTTTCCCAAAATTGGTATTTTCGGAAACTGGCTTGGTGCGATATCCTAGAGTGTGATTGTCTCTTAGAAGATGAATAAATCGTTTTGGTTTATTATTCTGTGAATAATACACCTATGTAATCGTTCAGCAAAAATTATTTGGAACACCCCCTCAAAAATTTTTCTTACACGTTTCAAGGTGTCTAGATTCAAAAAATGCAATGTCCGTCGGCCGTGTCACGCATAACTGCCTCAAAATTGGTCCAATTGAGTCGAAATTTGCACCAAATACCTACTCATCTAGGGCAGACATGGTGCCCGCAAGCTTTTCAGCTCGATCGGACCAACGGTTTGGATTTTATGGACAAAAACTGGCAAAATTGAGGCGTTTTTTAGGAGTTTTGAAGTGAAAACCGTTGAACGGGTAGTAACGCCCATAATTACCGTAAAAATGGTCGAATGTGATTCAAATTTGGAGGGTAGGTGGGGGTTGGTCCAAAGATGGTATCTATATTAGGGATGTTTGTTACCTGAAAGTATCGGAAAAACACGGGAAAAACGAATTAATGGCACATTGTTTATAAATGGTGAAAAAATTGTTTGACATTTTGATATTGATGGAGTACAGTTCTATATGTCCGCAAGAATAATAAACCCATGTGACAAGTACTTTGCAGCGTTTTTTATTTACTTTTGTACATATATTGTGATAACATAAATAGGTATTATGCTTTTTGCCGTGAAAAGAATCACAGTTTCACAGACAGACAAAGATTCGAATTTATAATATAATAAGGATAATAAGGATAGAGATAGAGATAATAATAACCCCTACACATATATCCATGTCACGAGGTATCCGCTTACAGAGTACCTAGATAGTTCCTCTTATGCACTCGCCAAAAAGGTTGCCCGAATTCCAAGAAGCCGACACTTCGATTTGATTTGGATTTGATTTTTTCGAAATCAGGTGACATTTATGCAACTGTGTTTACATAACTATTATAGTCGATGAATCTGAATGGTATTTACTTTGCCAACAGTATGTACCTACCTGATGTTTTTGATGTGCCAAAACTTTATTGCACTGCTCTAACAAAAATTGGCTTCACAAAAATGGACTTCTACAACAACGCGTGCGTCCATATTTCGTAACTCCGTTACCCAATTTTCATGGAAAATGTTGCAATTATAGTGTTTAGTAGGTTTCATGAGTCTGTTTGGTGCATTACTGTGGTGCGAAACTTTAGTGTTTCCAGAGCGAAAACTCTGGACACAAATTAAAAAATTTTTGTTTGGGTAAAGATAAAAAACTTAAAAAAACTAGCGACTACTTCTTCCAAATTCAAGGACAATTGGAAATAACGATGAGAGAGCGTTGTTTTTTCGTAGTGTGGACCCTTAGGGATCTACATTACGAGATAATACAAAGGGATCGCTCATTCTGGGAGGACAAAATGATAACAAAGTTGAAATATTGTTATGAAAATGTTCTGCTCCCAGAAATTATTGATCCAAGGATACCACGTTCGCTGGAAATACGGGAGCCTACCCAGGACTTGGGATGAAAATTCCTCAAAGTATAATACTTTATTTTGAAAGCAAATATAGTATATTCAACAGCAGAAATGTTTCAAGTGTTTGATGATCTGTACCTATATGTCCCCTAATTTCGATACTGCTCAGATTTGAAATACCCAGTTTAATTTTTCAAGACTAGATTCATGGACTATGATTTTACACGCTGTCCCATAAAATTCGCGTAGGATGAAAGATTTATCGACTTGTATTTTTTGAAACATCTATATGCATGTAGGCACGCTGTTGTAGGTACCTGCCAATCTTTGTGAACAATAAAAAATTGTTGCAGTGCGCAAAAGTAACAAAATTATTTTGAAAGTGTGTAAGTAGTCTGTATGTATGTATTTAGGGACACAACTTGCAATACAATCTAAAATTATTTGAGTTTTGAAATACTTCACTACTAAATTCCGGATGTGACAATACGTTTTGGAGATATAGCGAAAAATACGACAAAAAAATTGGATTTCACAACGCGGTTTTGAGAGTGGTGGTAGGTATGGTATTTTAGCTGTATCTCGGAAACTATTGAGTCTACCGAGCCTATTCTAGTATTCTAGTATATCTAATTCAGTTTCAAAATGTACACTTTTTGTCAAAAACGCGCTCTATCATGGCCAAAATGGGGGAAAAACAAAAAAAGTGCGAAAATTTTGAGGTTTCTCGCATTTTGACCAAAGTTTTGGGGGCCACCGTTGTCAAAAACATGGATTTTGCGTATCAGTCACATCCCCTACAAGAAAAAAACGAAATCTACTACCCCCAACTTAGGCCCCCCTTTTCTCATAGTCCACAAACGTGAGACAAGGCTTGACCCAATCCTGTTCACAGACAAAACTTCTTTTCCAACCAACATCAGGAAGACTCGATTTTGATGCCGACCTTGAGTAGGAGAATTCGGAGAACGTTCATACGAGGGGTCCAGGCGGCCGGCACCACCTCACCAAACTGCCCCCCTCGCACGAGCGCACTCCTCCACCCCGTCAGCCCTACTATTGTTTCCAATCTATTGTTTCACCAATCTTAAGGATTACGATCGTAATTTTTGACCAATCTCAATTCTGAAAACGGATTTGTACACTGTATGCATGGGCACACTGCTGTATAAGGCGACATTCTTGAAAAAGTCTCAATTTAATCAAAAAATTGTTTGAACAGTGCGCAAAAAAATTGTGCAAATTTTTTAAACCAATTTCGTCCAAACTATGGGTTGATATCTTATCAAATCCGTTTTCAGATTCAAAATATCTTGATTCGTTCTCCTGTGAGGAGTCAAGGAAATTTGCCCCCGATAGTGCTGCCATCTCTTATCTGAGAATCTCACTAACTTGTCGTTACATTTAGCCTTAATCAGGCTGCAATAGATTTCTCACATTTTCTTCTGAATTTATACAGGACACAGACTCAGTGGCGTTCATTCATGGGAGGTGGGGAACAGGGATTAGGTACCTACCTATTTACCATACGATATAAAACATTCAAATTTTGATTCAATGCCTACATAAATAATGTTATTATTTATTGACATTATTTAAATAATTATTCGTATGTTCACATTACGAGTACGATAATACAATATGCATATAACATAGACATTGTTACGTACCTGGGTGGATTCATAAAATTCATTATTTCACCCCCTCCCCCCTTCATGCGTACTTAGAATAGAAACAACAGTTCACAAGTAGGCAAAGCGAAAGAGAAAGCCATTTTACAATAATGAACCTTATAATTTCAATAGTTCAATAGTTTCAACAGTAAGTGATTTAATTCTGAAGGGTTACTTGAAGGAGATCGAGCGATGTCTACAACAAAAATAATGATGGTTGGATGTTGTATTCAACTCGCAGTTGGAGTTTCGATCCGTATTGCCATACTTGAATGCTCGCTTTTCGCGGGTTTTTCTGGAGAACTTTTAGTTACAAGAGGTAAATATGTGTTTTCATGAAATTTCGTGGATTTTAGCCTACTTTGAAGGCCTTAAAATTACGATCGTTTTTTGGAAGTAAAACCTCTAGTTTTTGGGGGAAATAATAATGAGGAGGGGGGTTCTTGTCAAGTTGAGGAAGTTTGCGCTGAAAAGCTTATCAATGCTATTTTCAATGCCTGGGACTTATTCTTACTCCAGATTTGGTTTCTATATTAAAACAAGGTGGGGTTCGCTATTTGATTTAGGAAAAAAACTAGGTACCATGAGGGATGGGGAGGATTACTTTATTTATTTACTTATTTATGGGGTCTATAATAGTTAGACTACAATAATTATATTGTTTAGTGTTTGATTGTTGAATCGTGAGATGTAGAAGGGTTTCTTTGAAATAACTGAATTCATACGGTACCTGTGAGTATATTACCTGCATTCTGATGCCGATAAATTCGAACAGCACAGGAAATAGGAAATGCCCAACTCGTGTAACTGAGAGGAGCCCGCCATGGGAATCAATATAATCTGGCCTTAGCTGCCCGACCAATTATAAAAGTTGGCTGGAACTTTCCTATTGCAACAAGTACGGCCACTTTTTTTTCCCCCCTCAAGAAGAATCCATTACGCTTTTCAAAATAATTTCTCCGGCTGCGTAAACTCGTTATTGCTTCCCATCAGGAATAAAACGACGAGAATCAGTGCGACTGTTCAATTAGGAACAGAACTTCGAGTATTCCTAAGCAACGAGTTTTACGCTGAAGTGTTGATTGAAGTTGAGCAAAACATAACTAACGATGTACCCAAGGAAGATGTAACAAGAAATCGAAAAGAAGAAGAAGGAAAATTTCGAAAAGCTGATCTAGATCGACGTTCACGTGAGCACTTTTACCTACTAAATACATTTCAGTCGTCTAAGCTAAATTAGGAAATTAACGAAAATGAAAACTTGAACATACCTAATAAACAGAATTATAAGGTTTACTAAATGTAACAGGCACTCACTTTTGGATCCAGTTCCCTACAACCATTATAAATTTTGGCACGACCAAATAACACGGGCTATTCCTATCAGTTCCTATTCCTATTAGGGCTATCCATATAAAGTGTCGATGATGGGCGTTACGTGGGTTTATAAGGGTTAGTTAACATCCATGTCTTATTCAACACCCATAACAGTTCCAGACGTTAGTAGAACACATCCAGAAGAGATGGTGGTGGTTGTGTAACTTGTAGGTACCAAGATGGGTCATGGGCGATGTAATGATTCCTTGCTACCGTTAGCTTTTCATTTCCTCTTATTTTGGTTTATTATTTTTAAAATACGAAGCGATTTTTATAGAAGCATTTTTGACGGTCGCAACAAGACAGAATAAACCGGTGGAAGGAGATTGCTCACCATGAATTCTCCTGAAGTTCGCCACGCGATGTAGTGGCGGCACCTATACCGCCGTCAGAAGCAGAAAAGTTGTTTCTAACTAAACCTGACTTTTGGAAAAATGGATCTTTAAGGTTTCGAGTTAAAATGTGCCAATAGGAGCGTCAGTTTTCGGAATTTTCTTGAATTTAAACATCCATTTTCAAGGAAATGTCCCGCTGAATCGATTGGCGAAGTCAAAAAACGAGTTTCTTGATTGGAAGATAACAAAAAATGGCATACGATTTTTACTCTCCTATTTTGGAACCAAACGGGTGGTGGTGGGTAAGAGCAGATCATTTGAGGGACTCAAGTTCAGTTAGTTCACTCCTTGAAAGGAGTAGTTCTTTTGAGTTAGTTCAGTAGTTCATTCTAGTTCGTTTCTGTTTCCAGTCACACGACACAAACCCTGAACTAGAACGAAGACATACGATACCAACTTAGTTCCTTATTCCTTTGAACTGTCGTTCCTTGATACTATAAACTCGTTGTAGTAGCCACCCCATCTGAACTAACTCCTACCTAAATAGCTCCCAGTGAACTAAGGAACTATCGTTAAGTGGATACTATCAACTCCTCATGAGTAGTAAAGGAACTATCGTTTTGTGGATACTACAGCCTCCTCAAGTAGTATTAATTCACCCCATCTGAATCTCCTAATGAACTAAAGGAACTGTCGTTCAGTGGACACTATCAACTCCTCATGTAGTAAAGGAACTATCGTTTTGTGGATACTACAGCCTCCTCAAGTAGTATTATTTCACACCATCTGAATCTCCTAATGAACTAAAGGAACTGTCGTTCAGTGGACACTATCAAATCCTCATGTAGTAGTAAAGGAACTATCGTTCTGTGGATACTACAGCCTCCTCAAGTAGTATTAATTCACACCATCTGAATCTCCTAATGAACTAAAGGAACTGTCGTTCAGTCACTATCAACTCCTCATGTAGTAAAGGAACTATCGTTCTGTGGATACTACAGCCTCCTCAAGTAGTATTAATTCACACCATCTGAATCTCCTAATGAACTAAAGGAACTGTCGTTCAGTGGACACTATCAAATCCTCATGTAGTAGTAAAGGAACTATCGTTCTGTGGATACTACAGCCTCCTCAAGTAGTATTATTCACCCCATCTGAATCTCCTAATGAACTAAAGGAACTGTCGTTCAGTGGACACTATCAACTCCTCATGTGTAGTAAAGGAACTATCGTTTTGTGGATACAACAGCCTCCTCAAGTAGTATTAATTCACCCCATCTGAATCTCCTAATGAACTAAAGGAACTGTCGTTCAGTGGACACTATCAACTCCTCATGTGTAGTAAAGAAACTATCGTTCTGTGGATACTACAGCCTCCTCAAGTAGTATTAATTCACCCCATCTGAATCTCCTAATGAACTAAAGGAACTGTCGTTCAGTGGACACTATCAACTCCTCATGTAGTAAAGGAACTATCGTTCTGTGGATACTACAGCCTCCTCAAGTAGTATTAATTCACCCCATCTGAATCTCCTAATGAACTAAAGGAACTGTCGTTCAGTGGACACTATCAAATCCTCATGTAGTAGTAAAGGAACTATCGTTCTGTGGATACTACAGCCTCCTCAAGTAGTATTAATTCACCCCATCTGAATCTCCTAATGAACTAAAGGAACTGTCGTTCAGTGGACACTATCAACTCCTCATGTAGTAAAGGAACTATCGTTCTGTGGATACTACAGCCTCCTCAAGTAGTATTAATTCACCCCATCTGAATCTCCTAATGAACTAAAGGAACTGTCGTTCAGTGGACACTATCAACTCCTCATGTAGTAAAGGAACTATCGTTCTGTGGATACTACAGCCTCCTCAAGTAGTATTAATTCACCCCATCTGAATCTCCTAATGAACTAAAGGAACTGTCGTTCAGTGGACACTATCAACTCCTCATGTGTAGTAAAGGAACTATCGTTCTGTGGATACTACAGCCTCCTCAAGTAGTATTAATTCACACCATCTGAATCTCCTAATGAACTAAAGGAACTGTCGTTCAGTGGACACTATCAAATCCTCATGTAGTAGTAAAGGAACTATCGTTCTGTGGATACTACAGCCTCCTCAAGTAGTATTAATTCACCCCATCTGAATCTCCTAATGAACTAAAGGAACTGTCGTTCAGTGGACACTATCAACTCCTCATGTGTAGTAAAGGGACTATCGTTCTGTGGATACTACAGCCTCCTCAAGTAGTATTAATTCACACCATCTGAATCTCCTAATGAACTAAAGGAACTGTCGTTCAGTGGACACTATCAAATCCTCATGTAGTAGTAAAGGAACTATCGTTCTGTGGATACTACAGCCTCCTCAAGTAGTATTAATTCACCCCATCTGAATCTCCTAATGAACTAAAGGAACTGTCGTTCAGTGGACACTATCAACTCCTCATGTAGTAAAGGAACTATCGTTCTGTGGATACTACAGCCTCCTCAAGTAGTATTAATTCACACCATCTGAATCTCCTAATGAACTAAAGGAACTGTCGTTCAGTGGACACTATCAAATCCTCATGTAGTAGTAAAGGAACTATCGTTCTGTGGATACTACAGCCTCCTCAAGTAGTATTAATTCACCCCATCTGAATCTCCTAATGAACTAAAGGAACTGTCGTTCAGTGGACACTATCAACTCCTCATGTGTAGTAAAGGAACTATCGTTTTGTGGATACTACAGCCTCCTCAAGTAGTATTAATTCACCCCATCTGAATCTCCTAATGAACTAAAGGAACTGTCGTTCAGTGGACACTATCAACTCCTCATGTGTAGTAAAGAAACTATCGTTCTGTGGATACTACAGCCTCCTCAAGTAGTATTAATTCACCCCATCTGAATCTCCTAATGAACTAAAGGAACTGTCGTTAAGTGGACACTATCAACTCCTCATGTAGTAAAGGAACTATCGTTCTGTGGATACTACAGCCTCCTCAAGTAGTATTAATTCACCCCATCTGAATCTCCTAATGAACTAAAGGAACTGTCGTTCAGTGGACACTATCAAATCCTCATGTAGTAGTAAAGGAACTATCGTTCTGTGGATACTACAGCCTCCTCAAGTAGTATTAATTCACCCCATCTGAATCTCCTAATGAACTAAAGGAACTGTCGTTCAGTGGACACTATCAACTCCTCATGTGTAGTAAAGGAACTATCGTTTTGTGGATACTACAGCCTCCTCAAGTAGTATTAATTCACACCATCTGAATCTCCTAATGAACTAAAGGAACTGTCGTTCAGTGGACACTATCAAATCCTCATGTAGTAGTAAAGGAACTATCGTTCTGTGGATACTACAGCCTCCTCAAGTAGTATTAATTCACCCCATCTGAATCTCCTAATGAACTAAAGGAACTGTCGTTCAGTGGACACTATCAACTCCTCATGTGTAGTAAAGGAACTATCGTTCTGTGGATACTACAGCCTCCTCAAGTAGTATTAATTCACACCATCTGAATCTCCTAATGAACTAAAGGAACTGTCGTTCAGTGGACACTATCAAATCCTCATGTAGTAGTAAAGGAACTATCGTTCTGTGGATACTACAGCCTCCTCAAGTAGTATTAATTCACCCCATCTGAATCTCCTAATGAACTAAAGGAACTGTCGTTCAGTGGACACTATCAACTCCTCATGTAGTAAAGGAACTATCGTTCTGTGGATACTACAGCCTCCTCAAGTAGTATTAATTCACACCATCTGAATCTCCTAATGAACTAAAGGAACTGTCGTTCAGTGGACACTATCAAATCCTCATGTAGTAGTAAAGGAACTATCGTTCTGTGGATACTACAGCCTCCTCAAGTAGTATTAATTCACCCCATCTGAATCTCCTAATGAACTAAAGGAACTGTCGTTCAGTGGACACTATCAACTCCTCATGTGTAGTAAAGGAACTATCGTTTTGTGGATACTACAGCCTCCTCAAGTAGTATTAATTCACCCCATCTGAATCTCCTAATGAACTAAAGGAACTGTCGTTCAGTGGACACTATCAACTCCTCATGTGTAGTAAAGAAACTATCGTTCTGTGGATACTACAGCCTCCTCAAGTAGTATTAATTCACCCCATCTGAATCTCCTAATGAACTAAAGGAACTGTCGTTAAGTGGACACTATCAACTCCTCATGTAGTAAAGGAACTATCGTTCTGTGGATACTACAGCCTCCTCAAGTAGTATTAATTCACCCCATCTGAATCTCCTAATGAACTAAAGGAACTGTCGTTCAGTGGACACTATCAAATCCTCATGTAGTAGTAAAGGAACTATCGTTCTGTGGATACTACAGCCTCCTCAAGTAGTATTAATTCACCCCATCTGAATCTCCTAATGAACTAAAGGAACTGTCGTTCAGTGGACACTATCAACTCCTCATGTGTAGTAAAGGAACTATCGTTTTGTGGATACTACAGCCTCCTCAAGTAGTATTAATTCACCCCATCTGAATCTCCTAATGAACTAAAGGAACTGTCGTTCAGTGGACACTATCAACTCCTCATGTGTAGTAAGTAAAGAAACTGTCGTTCTGTGGATACTACAGCCTCCTCAAGTAGTATTAATTCACCCCATCTGAATCTCCTAATGAACTAAAGGAACTGTCGTTCAGTGGACACTATCAACTCCTCATGTAGTAAAGGAACTATCGTTCTGTGGATACTACAGCCTCCTCAAGTAGTATTAATTCACCCCATCTGAATCTCCTAATGAACTAAAGGAACTGTCGTTAAGTGGATACTATCAACTCCTCATGCAGTATCCACCGTTCCTATGAACTATAAAGAACTAACTCAGTCCGAGTACCGAACAACATGAAGATAATTAAGGTAGCTCTAAAACTGTAAAAGACCCACCCATCCGATCTCTAGCATACATGCGACACAAGCACGAATTATTATTGTTGTAACGTGACGGGTTTCACCGAACACAGCTGACACACCAGAAAAGGACCGAAGAACACAAGGGAAAATTTTTCGGGCAGACAGCTTCGAACTGATGAAAATCGCCGACAATCAATCAATTCGACCTCGTCCGCTGCACTTGAAGCTACCATCAATCATTTCTGAGCCTCCACCGCCCCGTGTCGACCTTTACTGCCGATAGGCGAGATTGTTGAAAATATATTTTGACAAGAGCCTGTCAAAAGCACACCCATTTTATTTATTTGTATTTTCTCTCATTTTATTTTTTCATTTTTCTCCATTTCGTTGTTTTTGTTTTCATTTTTTTATTTTTCATTTTCCCTATGAAACCCAAATCCGTGGCTGGTTCTTTTGAATACATCTCCCAATTCCGACACTTCCACTCCTCCATTTATCCATTGGACGGCAGCTAATTTAGATGAAGAGAATCGAACCAAACATTTTTAACAACTATGTGTAGGTTAGGACAATTTTCAATAAATTATACTCATACAATGAAATATCAGAACCATCAGAATCAAGAACCCTGGAAATTCTTCTAAAACGCGATATTACTTATTCATGGGTAAACCCTTGTCGTTGGGACTACAGCTGTACTGCAAGGGTACGCAAACCCTTGAAATATCCACGTAACTACATACGACAGAACTGTACCTATGGAAGCCGAAATGGAAAAGGTAAATTGGCCCTCAGTTAGTCCTTCAATTCAACGGAAAGGGTACGGTTAGACATTCAATCCGAGCATAACATAAAAGCGTCTTCTGTACAGAAATACTTATAAATACAGAAGGAAAAACTGGCTGATGGGTTAGTGCATTTTCCAACTAAGATCCGCTGGTCATTCATAGAATTTCCGCTCTCTCTGTTGAAATTTCAGTTTGAAAGGCTCTCAAAATGGGGGAGGCAAAGTTTCCCTATTCAGCCCTATTATAGTTTATTTCACATCATAAACTATTGAGAAAATGCAGACAGAGTTCATGATAACTGCCCAATCCAAATTGTTCACTTTGCAAGGAACTGAAAACTCATTAAGAAGTCACATACTTGTATACTATGGAGTGCTGCATTCGGAGTGCTAGATGCATAAATATTGACACTTCCTTGAACGTTATTTTGAAGCAAGATTTCAGCATTCCATCTGGTGTCTTGTGTTGACCAAAAACTAAAAAAAAAGGCTCAAGACTTTTTTCTGCTAAAAAAACATGAGAAAATTGCATTCTGGAACCCATAAAGTTATGGAATGTTTTGGAATGTTAGTTTTTGATCACCCTGTATAGGTAGGTAGGTATGTACCTATTAATTTTGATGGAGAAATAATCCAAACTATAGTTTGTTTAGGCATTTTTTACGGAAATAGGACTGTTTTTTTATTACCTTAACGTAGTGGCATGAGCCACCAGACTGCTGGGACTCCTATTGTCTGATTTCGGATTCAAGATGGTCCTCCGGTAGCTAGGCCCTGTCCGCTGTTAATGTTAGCGCCCTGACCCTTTCGATCCCTTTATGTCCTGCCGCTACTTCCCTCTTCGAAATCCCTTTTGCCTTACGCGACTGTGATACCAAACAGCTTTCAAGAGGAAAGGAAGTAAAGAAAGAAGTCGATAAATAAATCTTCACGGTTTCGCCGTCGCACAATGGTACACAACGGGGACAGTCACTTCCACAGGGCAAGTCGTGGAAATCCAATGACTCCTATAACCTAATGTAGCAAATGCAAATATTGACCATGAAACCTAACTGAATATAACATTTATGTTGTCTTGTGCATACCATGGACTACTTGAGCTCGGCCTAATTAAGCGGCCAATATTATACGAATAAGACCATCCCTAAACTAAACTGTACATAGGGAAATTAGGTTATAGCCTGAATTTGATGGAACTTGTATGATTAAGCCTCTGAGACCTATACCCACATACCTACCATCTACAACGTAGTGTAGCTACAATAGAAGTACTTTCATAACGTTTACAGCATTTTTCAGTCAAATGAAACCTTTTTCCAGCTAAATGAAACGTTTTATTTTGATCCTTGCCATACATGTGCTAAGTAGGTAGTGAAATAACTGAACAAGTTTGTTGCATCGCCATACGGAGCAGAACCCGAACTGTCACTGTCACTAGCTTTTGAAAAAAGGTACACAAAAGCTTGAAAACTTGGAATTTATTTTTTAAGGGGGGGGGGGGGGGGAGAGAAACAGAACAGCTGAAACACTGTCGTGGGGTTCGCACTACTCACACAAAAGGTAATGAGAAGGACAAGGAATGCGTACAACTGCAATGAGAAGGAATGCGGGTGGCAGGGTGGCTGCATAGAGAAGGAATGCAAGAATGCGGGCGGCTCTTAGAATCCTAGGCAAGGAATGCAAACAACAGAGATCGCGACATCAGGGACTTCGAGTGAGTCTACGTGTCGCTGTGATCAACGACTGTTGTGATTGGTACAAGGTTTCATTTGATTGGCACAAGGTTTCGTTGGTTGGGAAAAAGTTTCATTTGACTGAAACATTTATACATAATATGTAAACTAATCGAGCAACTGGGGAGCACAATTTTTGATAATGTCGTCACGTCGGTAGTCACCTTATGGTGTTCAAGTGCTTATAATCGAGCCAACTGCACGCATCTAGTCCTCAAAGAAATAACGACGCGAATTGCACGAATGAACCCAGCCCAAAAACATGTCAGTGTAAATATTCTGAAATCACTTTCATCTAATTCAGACAGAAACTTTTGCCAGCGCAAATGAGAAATCCTTGAAATTGTAACTAAAAATAGTGAATATATATTAGAATTGCCAGACTGGCATGCCGGTCCATAATAATATCATTACCAAATTATACTACACCATTATATTCTCAGCTACTGAGTGCTATAATTTCACAGTATCCTTCTCGTAACTAGTATGCGTCAGAGTGTTTTTATTTTTCCAACGATTTTGGGATAGGTGGTCCTCGGAAGTTCGGAAGTTAACTTACTGTGAAGTCCTTTGGTTTGCGCATGCGCGAGGTACGACAGTATGAGCAGCACCACTACATCCAAGAGCTCTCCTCTCATCCTTCCCCCTGAAAAAAAAGAGTGATTCGTGTCAATGACAGGGACTGGTTGACACGATCATGGTGGCAAAACAACAGAGAACTTGCTTGGACCCAGAAGTGAGTACCTACTGGATTTTGGTCGAGTTCATAGAAGACCATGTTGGGTCCAACCCTCAAAACACATTAAAACTGTTCATCTCAATGACTGTTCATTCCTCAATTGTTCTAACTCTCCGAACACATGAAAATTGTTCATCTTAAAACACATGAAAAAATCGGAACACTAGAACAGCAGAGGATGTGTGGTCTTTCTATTTTTCTCTTCCTATCCAAATCCTTGATCCCAAACTAACCAATATCTTCTCGATGGTATCATACAAGTTTTGTGGTATCGTGTAGGTCAATTGGACAGCAATACAGCAGTAGCGTCTGCGGAAGCGCATACAACATAAACCTAGGGACGTTCTAACACTTATTTAACCGATGCAATTGATTATTCAAGGCTACTAATACTGGTGTCTCAGATCCCTACCAGCCTTTGTAATTTCCATAACTGCCATTTCTGCAAATCAGGGGTGTCTCGAGTAATTAATCGAAAATTAATTAATTTAAAATCATTAGTATAAAATTAAAGTGATTAATGTAAAATCAAACCACACATGAATGTTGTGATGAATTTAAAATTCTCATCACGGTGGCGTGGAAGGTAGGAGGATGAGTGAGATTTTACCTAGGCGGCTGTAGTCAACCGTTCATCTAGGTAAAGGAAAGGAAAGGAGGAAAAGTCGCAGGCGGCTGTAGTCAACCGAACATCTACGACTTGGGAGGAGAGAGAGGTGGATGAGTGAATTTTACCTAGGCGGCTGTAGTCAACCGTTCATCTAGGTAAAGGAGAGGAAAGGAGAGGTCCCTTGTCTAGGCGGCTGTATTCAACCGATCATCTAGACAAGGAGGAGGAGAGGAGGTAAAATTCTCAGGCGGCTGTAGTCAACCGATCATCTGAGAAGGAAGGTAAGAGAGAGAAGAGAGAGCTGGTTAGAGGAAGTGTCGAATGAAGCTTGAGCTCCAGGATCCAGGGTTTTATAGGACTTGGGGGCCTCTCCCTCCAACTCCTTGCAAGGAGCTGGTAGTGGGGCCCCAGGTTGAGTAACCCTGGGTTCTGTCGCCTGTCCCCACTCATATCTTTATTTACGGAGCTTTAGTTTGGTGTTTGGATATTGGTGAGAACTTAATATTATAGGAGTGTTCCCGGGAGGGACTCACGACAAATGTCAAAGCATAGCCTTGAAAGCATTTCACTGAATAGCCTGCCCACAATCATTATGAATGATAAAAATATTTGCACAATTTTTGAACCAATTACCCCGAATTCTACGCGAATCTTGACGAGAAATCCGTTTTCAGAATTAAATAAAATATCAAACTAAATTTGGCCCCGATGGTGCTGCCATCTCTTACCACAGATTCTCACCAAAACATCGTGTCACTTAAATCTTATCACCTAATCAGGGTTGTTTTCCTTTTGATAACATGCGAGATGACGAGCACGCTATAATGCGCTAGCGACGGTTCGCACCGCGTCGAGCTCGAGAAACTCCTCCGTAAATCTGTTCGAATAATTTTGTGTGCATTTTCGAATGTTATAATAAGAGTAGAGTGCAGCTTGTTATATTCATGTCTGCAACTGGAGCAACGTTACCTATAATAATTATAAGTAACTTATAATTTACAATCATAATTTAATCATGATAATTCAATTGATAATTTAATTATCGCAATAGCAAACTTTGTTATTAGGTGCATCGTATTTTCGACTATGTCGCCCAACTTTGATAGGTAGTTGGAAACTAGTTTATTTACAGATAGATAGGACTTGATGTAAAGTAAACATTTTGGATACATTACATGTTGATATAATATAATGTATCATGCAAGAGATGTGTATACTGCCTACCTACCCATTAGGCAGACTTTTTTCTTCGCTATCTCTACTTTTATGTAAAATTGGAAAAAAATATGGAAAAATTGAAATCAATAGGACTCTTTCTTCATTAGAAACCCTTATTTAGAAACCTTACTTCTGAGGGGTGTCCCTAAAACAGCTTCTTAAAAACAAACTGATGACGTTGACATACGGAACTAGAATCTGTAATTATTCTCACATGAACTGTCCACCGTTTGGCAGGTTATTTTGCTTTCAGTGTGACAGAAAAACCCGCTTTCAGGTTTTCTCTTCGGGGATCAGATCTGGCTTTAATTCACGTTCGAGCGAGCCTGAGTTGGAAGGGAGTTTGACCATTCGATTCCTTCCGGTCACCGAACATCTTCCGCTTACATCAGTACGTACGTATTCGCAATGGACTCGAGCTCACGGTTCCCCGGCTTTTGCATATCTTTGGCTATACCGACAGTGGAACTCTTTTATGTTGCCAGGTTTCTCGGAACAACCTTGGCAGGTGTGCTAATGACCACAAACAACAAAACAAACATTTCGTTCATATAGGCATATTACATACGTATATAGAAATATAATTATTTAGCGATGCTTAAATAGATATTACGATGTCTCCGTCAGGTATACACGAACAAATCATCAAAACCGAGGTATAAGTGTTGTGTGCAACTCCCTCATTCGGATCATCACTCGGTCGCATTCCCGAACGCGAATCAATGATCTTTTTCAAAAATTTGATATTCTTCCACCAAGACTGATATTTGTTTATCGCTCCCTGCTTCGTGTACACAAGATTAAAAAATGTCTACCCCACCGCATTGTCCTGCGAGTCACCCGAGAAACATGCGAGGGTAGCCAAATGCGAGTTCCCAGCCCTACCACTGATTTTTTCACAAGACAATTCCCATGGCTGCCTCCCACGATATACGCCTCATTTCCGACTACCTTACAATCAGATCAGTCAACTAAATCCTTCAAAAAAAGAATTGGCGCATACCTGCTGCAAATGCACAAACCTGACCTGCACACTGACTTCTTGAATAGGTTTGATCTGTAATTGTAACTGTGTTATGTACGAGTATTTAGGTAATTACTATCTTGGAATATGGATGGCATAGGTGCTACATACCCATACATGATATATATAAATAAATTTTTTTTTCACTCAAGTTGAATATTGTCTGTAAATATATTGTTTCCAGCTAAAAGTACACGCTCAATCCCAACTAAGTAATACGCTAGTTCAGTGACAACCAGCCTGTGATGAATGTGTTTTAGCGTACATCCACCACGAGCGGTGTGAGTGAGGATGTACCCGGAATTTGGTTATGAGCGAATCACCACCATGCCTGAGATCTTTTAGGAAGTTTGTCCATTGGTTATGGGACACCACCATTCACGGATTCTTTTGGGTGTAGGAGAGAGAGACAAGGTAAGGAGGAGAGAGAGTAGTCAGCGACTAGAGGAGAGTGTAGATGTAGAGTGAGGAAAAAGGTGCAGTCGAGGCGAGTTTTTATATGCTTGGGAGCTGTCTCCCTCCATCCTCTAGCTAGTAGAGGATGGTGGGGACCTCCAGGTTGGCCCTCGGTTCTCTTGCGCCTTCTGTCCCCACTTCTTGGTTTATTTGGCGAGATCTTATTTCTACGTACAAGAGTTGTGGTTCTGGGAGGATACCACGACACAGCCCCTGGACGGGTCGTCAAGACCTTAGTTTTCTCTTGTTTCTGTACTTATTTCTTCATTATGTACTAAATATGTGTTTTAATAAAGAATTGAATTGAATTGAATTTACAATCGTAAAATAATGATGTGTTTAGTTCATCGTCAATGCGCACATGCCATGTATGAACAACGGATATTATAGAACAGTTGGTCTGCACCCAGGAGCCTCACGTATGCCCAGAAAAATCATACCGAATACGTACAACTTGATAGATTATTTCGACAAATTCAAACCCGAAATCGAGAGAAAAGACAATGTACAAACACTCAATCTTCCTACTGGTGCCATTACTCGCGCAAGTGGCGCTAGTGATGGTGACGAACATTGTCAGGTATATTTTGGAGGTACACAGAGTTAACACGCCCAACATTATCACACATACCAAAGCCGCAAGACTAGAAATAACCAGAAATTTGGCAGGTTGCCGGAAATGATTCCTATTTCGTATAAAGATACCGGAATACAGAAATGATTTCTTTACTCCATACTGCATTCACGATTCCACTTGTACATCAGCAAGTGTATCACCGAAGGATAAAGTTCGCCAGGTTATCTACAGTTTTTGGCTCCAAACCCAACCTGTACCAAGCGACTTCATATAGTACAAACTTTTCAAGTCAAATTCGATGTTTCCAGTTAAATTCCAAGTTTTGGTATAGGTATATAAAACCAGTCACGCAGCATGGCTGTAACAGCAAATTTGATCAATTCTTTTTTGAGGAAAATCTTGTCAACATCGAAGTAGCCCCTCCGTTGTGATTCACCATCCCACACAACGTCAGGTGAATTATTATTGATTCTAACCAACCCTTAATTTTAACCCCCCCCCCCCCCCCACCACCGCTATTCAGTATGAAAAACAACTGAGATGGTATTTTTCTGTATTTACTCACCCTTCCATTGATTCCATTTTCATTAATTTTATACCAACTGTTCGCGATTTTAATAGTTTTTACAGATTTTTGACCCTTAAACTCAAATTTAACCACCTTAGCATCTTCGAATTCATCCTTTTGTTTGATATTACAAACGTTTTGGCGAAATTTGGAGTTTTTATCATGTACCCAAGGACAGACATTGTCTAAAGTGACACATTATTTATAAATAAATACATATATATTTTTGTTGAAACCTAGGGATGAATTTAGGTTGCTCTGAAACGGATTTGCCAATGGAAAATTCAGAAATTCATGTTCTGAAAATTTTGAACCCATTGACTTAGCTTCATTTTCCTCGAAAATTAGCTAAAACAAAGAGAAAAAACCCCAAGGTTTTCCAAAACAAGTTAAATATTTTCCAAATTATATTCAAGATCCTGCAGATCATATACGATATTTTATACTTATTTCAAACTAGCTGTGTACCCGCGCTTCGCAACGGTAGAACAGACACCCCCTGTATCCCCCCCTCCTCAACTGATCAGAAACCTTCCCCAATGCCAACCCTAACTGCCTTTAACCCCCCCCCCCCCCGTATCCTATGAACCCTCCCTACCTGGTTAGAAACATTCCTCAATGTTCACACAACAAATTCCCAAAGTTGCACTCCAATTGGTCAAGTAGTTTTGAAATTTCTGTAGACCCCCCCCCCCCTCTCATAACCTGTACCCCCCTCCCACTAACATCCTGATTGAAGTACCACTTGAATGTACTCGTCGAGCTGAATCCAGAATCTAATTACAATCGGATTTACGTCCAACCGTTCAAAGTTATTATAAGCATAAACGTCCTCATAGAAGTGATTATAACACGTTTTTTAGTAGTATTTCATTCATAGCGTTTCAACGGATGGACAGATTCAAATGCGGATTTTTCATAAACCTTCCCAGATAAATTCTGCGTCAAATGGTACCAGCCGCAACTTTCTACAATCGGATTTACGTCCAACCGTTCAATGTTATTATAAGCATAAACGTCCTCATAGAAGTGATTATAACACGTTTTTTAGTAGTATTTCATTCATAGCGTTTCAATGGATGGACAGATTCAAATGCGGATTTTTCATAAACCTTTCCAGATAAATTCTGCGTCAAATGGTACCAGCCGCAACTTTCTACAATCGGATTTACGTCCAACCGTTCAAAGTTATTATAAGCATAAACGTCCTCATAGAAGTGATTATAACACGTTTTTTAGTAGTATTTCATTCATAGCGTTTCAACGGATGGACAGATTCAAATGCGGATTTTTCATAAACCTTCCCAGATAAATTCTGCGTCAAATGGTACCAGCCGCAACTTTCTACGTTCAGCCGTTCTCAATTGATGCCGAGACAAACAAACAGACAGACAAACAGACACTGTTTTATTATATGTATAGATTTAGTAGGTTTCACTTTGGATTAATAGGGAAACCTTGAATTTGATTCGGAAACCTTAATTTTGACTTGGAACTCCATGAATGTTTTGTGAAAACCTTGATTTCTAGGGAAACCTTGAATTTGTTTAGGAAAATTTGGACATGACTAGAAAAAACTTGAATTCGACTTGGAATGCTATACACCTTCCTCCATTTTAATTTGCAACGGTATTCATAACGATATTACAGATAATTTGTAATTTACAAATGAAGTAATTCCGTCCTGAATTACTAGTAATCCATCCACAACAGAGTTTGTTGTCCCGCATAATAATGGATATTATATTGTGGCTCCAACTTACTGTACCTGCGTTGATTTATATCTAATTTGTACAGAAGTACAGATGTTAACTGGGAAGAAGCTAACTGATCGTTTCATACATTTCTTAGGGCATCCCCAGAATTAGTGGAGAGATGAACTGCAAAACTTTCAGAGGTCATCCACCTGGATCTTGAATTTTCATGAGATTCCGTCGCGCGTCGGTGGTCGCAGGTATGGAAATTGTTATTCTAATTAACAGAAAGATTCATCACGGGCGGGGAGTCATCGTTTCGAGGGTTCCCAGTCCGGAACACCGGACCCGAAAATTCAAGGGAATTTCGAGATGGTTCAGATTGTGACGAGGAGGCTAAGAATGCGAATCACCGTGCAGGGATAACACGCCTTCGAACTCGACGCGAAACTTTGCATATCAGTACCTACCTCGTGATTTAACGGAGAATTTATTTGTCAATCTGTTGTCGGTCATTTGCGTCGGTGTACCGAGGCAGCGGAAGGTATGTGATCACTTTTGGGGGGAAAAAATAGGTATGTCGTCCAAAACCAAAAACGCTGCAAATCCCAACACAACGGTTTATCATTTTGTACAGAACACCCATCTGTTACAGATCACAGCTCTCTGTATAGATAATCCTTCTATATTATAATATATGTACGATTCAATAAATATTATGTAGATCGCAGACCCTCCGTAGCTTATTACCTAACCACGTACTCGTTACTAGGTACCTGTCTAAATCACGTATATTGAATTTTGCTAAAATAATTCTGGCGATGACAAACAGTAACTAAAATGTCAAAAAGGAACGCAAAGAATGAAGTTCTGAAGGGAAATTGTTTGTGGAGTGAGAAAATAATCAGTCCCGGTAGGGTTTTGATCTCGGAAACTTTGGCGTATCAGTCCGTCAGGTAGACCACTGTGCTATACAGCCTAGCTAGCCGAAAGACCAGTGATGTGCGCTCTCAATACAGCTTGATGCCTTCATACACCCTTATCTTTACGGCAAATTGTAGAGAAAATTTTATGGCAACAACAGGGAATGCTCCGGATGGTCTCAAAAATGCAGAAAAAATCAAGCTATTTAAAAAATGCGAGAAACCCCCTCACCTCAAAATACAATTTTCCGAGATAGGGATACTCTGGATATTTCAACCCCCATTTTTCACCCCTTAGAGTTGAGTGACAAAAAGGACCAACTAGAGCGCAAACGGGACCCATATACCAAATTTCGAGAATTTCGGTTCATGGGAACTAAGGAAAAAGCCACGGACGGCGTATGGATGGATTTTATTTATTTTTTTTAAATTCGATATTCGTATTCTACGTCCCTTTAAACGTAAACCACCAAATTTTGAGAGGGGGTAAAATTATTTTCTTCATGGTCGATTCCAAAGGATTATTATTGAAAATAATAAACCAAAACTTCACTCGCGTTGGCACGTTCTGAACCATTCTGTGTGTCCGTCTTTCTGTCTGTGTGTCCCCAAATCCATGCTACTCGCTTAAAGAAGACAAAATGGTGGTAATGAGACGAAATTTGGTGCGGGTGAGGCTCTAAATGGCACCGTACCGGGTTTAATCAAAATCGGACTGCAAATTTCATGTGCGAAATAACTTCGTCGGTTCTAATCAAGATTGTGATGAAATTGTGAGGATCTCTCGATTTAGACTTTCTCCACATTTACACGAAATTAGACAAACGGCCATGTTCAAGTTTCCCAGCAGAATGCAATTTTTATCCGAACATTTATGTGAAATAATGAATGAGCATATGATGTAAAAATGAAAATGTCATGTAGCATTACCCTGTGAGCGAATTTTCGAAGTTGGTGACTCCTATTTTTGACGATTTCTAGCGGTTTTGACCACACAAACATTCGAATTTTTTGTTTTTTCGGTTATTGAAGTATTTTTCTTTCTCGAGTCTCCGTTCTACGTATACCTACTACTTCAGGCGATTTTAGCTAGTTTCACCAGTTTTTGGCCATTTTTCATCCGCCCAGACTCAAACTTGACCCACTCTGTTTCGTAGTGTTACGGTTTGTATGACGTATCGATAGATTAATTGGCTTTTCCAGACAGGGCGAGTAAATGGAGAAGAATAAGAATGAGAATTCTTCAAGTCGTGAGGCCCTGAATTTCATTAGTTGATTCTGGCAGGTACAGGGTTCGATACCACTACCATCTTCATCAGTCTATGGCTAACATACAGATTGTCCTTTCTCCGAGCCCTCCCCAATCATTCACTCCAGCAAATCCATTAACCTTGGTTCCCATCTTCAAAACTGAAAAGTTGTCTACAACGAAGCAACATTGGCTAAAAAATATCCAGAGAAAATCCGAAAAAAGCAGCACAACTCATCCAGAAAAACGCTGCGACTGCTTCCATAAAGGTTTATAATTTGTTGTATAGATATCACTTCTGTCTAGTTCAGTCTTCTGTACGCAGTTCCCTGCCTAAGTTCCATGTTATTCATGAACTGGAGTAGAGCTGAAGGTTTTCTTGGTAGGACATGAAGTACGTATTACCTACCAACAAACAGAAAGTGCGTTCTTTCCTTGGCCTCAAAGACTATCTCATAAAAAATCAGTCATGCAGCATGACTTAATGAGCGAATTTTCAAAGAAATATTCGAATTAATGGCTATGGTTTTGAATAAAGGAAAACTTCGGTCTAAAATTTGGTTTTCTATGTATATTCTCTTCGTATTTATTTTAATTTGTACGTTTTGTCCATCCTGATTCTACCGTTTGTTTATTACGTAATTGTACTAAGTGCTTATTTATTTGATCGCTGTGGGTAAATTCAAGGAGTTGTACTAATCGTTTGCCTCCCCCTTTTTTGCTTCGAACTCTCGTCTTCAATTAATACTTCTCACATTTTTCAATCTGACCACTCTAAGGGGGTGGGGGTAAGAGTTTAAAGATTATCCTAGTTTTGGGTAATTTTTGCGCACTTTAAATGCTCTAATTTAAGAACGGATTTAGATATCTAAAATCCGATTTCACTATCGTGTTCAGCGTGCAAAAACCTTTAAAATGAGGGGTCACTTGTTAGAAAATAACATTTTGGGGATTTTTGGGTAATTTTTGCGCACTTTAAATGCTCTAATTTGAGAACGGATCAAGATATCTAAAATCCGATTCCACCATCGTGTTCAGCGTGCAAAAACCTTTAAAATGAGGGGTCACTTGTTGGAAAATAACATTTTGGGGATTTTTGGGTAATTTTTGCGCACTTTAAATGCTCTAATTTGAGAACGGATCAAGATATCTAAAATCCGATTCCACCATCGTGTTCAGCGTGCAAAAACCTTTAAAATGAGGGGTCACTTGTTGGAAAATAACATTTTGGGGATTTTTGGGTAATTTTTGCGCACTTTAAATGCTCTAATTTGAGAACGGATCAAGATATCTAAAATCCGATTCCACCATCGTGTTCAGCGTGCAAAAACCTTTAAAATGAGGGGTCACTTGTTAGAAAATAACATTTTGGGGATTTTTAGGTAATTTTTGCGCACTTTAAATGCTCTAATTTGAGAACGGATCAAGATATCTAAAATCCGATTCCACCATCGTGTTCAGCGTGCAAAAACCTTTAAAATGAGGGGTCACTTGTTGGAAAATAACATTTTGGGGATTTTTGGGTAATTTTTGCGCACTTTAAATGCGCCAAAACCCTCCTTAGAGTAGGCCAATTTCGCCCATCTTCGAACTTAGCCTTTCGATTGCCAAGATAGATTTTTTGTGCAAATTTGAGCTGTTTATCTCAATTCTATCGAGAGTTATCGTCTGGAGTGACACATATATAAATAAATATATATATATATACACATATAAAAAAGTGTTAAATTTCAGGAATCGTTTTAGAATGGTCTGAAACGGATTTCTATGAAGAAAATTTCCAAAAATTTATATTATTTAAATTTCGAAGCCATTGCAATAGCTTCATTTTCTTTGAAAATTCGCTAAAAGCAAGCCAAATGTTTCAAAATTGAACGATTTATAGCAGAAGCTTCAACAAAATTCACAGGAATTATACGGGCAAGCAAGCTCAACTACAATAATAAAGGAAACAGAATATTTGAAACTCATCTGTGGTTCGATATTTTCATGTTGATCAAAACAGGTGGACCAGCGGAAATTTGAGAGGTTTATGGTTGGATTTATTTGTATAGGATGTATGATTAATCATTCTTCTGTTGTTATCCTGCCTAACACAGAGTGGATTGAATAAAAGTACAGTTTCTGCCTCACCCCACTGCGGTATATTTTCATATTATAATAATTGGATTGTATCCACGTACAAGCGACTGGTTGTTTGCAGATTGTGTAATCATTATTCGCCAACAGCACACGAGATTGATGATTTGAAGTCTTCCAAAGTTCAGCCATTCGTCCGTAAGTAAGAATCCATTAGAACAATCGTGTATTTATTACCCGCATCAATCATTCCACTGGTTTTAGGTACATCATCGAGTTGACAAGAGTATAGATTCTCCGTTAATGACTCGAAAATACATAGCGCCTGTTTAACCTGAGTCTCAAGTTGTTGAACATCAGGATGATTACTCTTCGTCGAAGTGGCGGCGTTGTATTTTCTTAAGGTATCTAAGAAAGTAAAGAGTTATTTAGGCGCATTATGAGACGCGACAGTGACAAAACTCGTTATTACCACAACAGCTTTCGCTCCCGGGGTTTTTTCAAAGGCAATTCATCTTCTTCATTTTATACTTTCATTAGTCTTAGTTGATAACCTCCTTAGTTCTACACTTATTGTTCGCTGTCGATGCTTCTTGCTGAATTAGTAAGTAGATACGTCTATTTACAGTACGACCTATTAAATTTGTGAAGCATGCAGTAGGTACTTTTCGGTACACATCAGACATAAGACAAAGGATGTTCAATACCAAAGAAATTCGTAGAATCTACCGAAGCCTTGGTGAAATGTAGCGTATTCTACGAGTAGAATAGCACTTCAATATAATTTTGAGTTTTTCAGCTGAATATATCGTGTGGTCAGACATAATAGCAATTTTCGGTGATTTTTAACCAATTATTAACACAGAATGCTAGAGATTTTTGACCCACAAACACTCAATAGGTTGGATGAACCTTTTGAACTGATTTTTTTTCTTTTTGAATTTTTCAGCCAACCACCGGTTGTGGTACTTGGTTGGACTTCGCAGGGTCACAACTTTCTTGTTGGAAACCTCTTCTTAGCAGTGACTTTAATTACAGCTGTTTAATTTTCTATCCATCGCGAACCATTTTTTGTATACAACAACATATCCACGCGAACAAAAGTGCTAGTAACTTTTAACCGACTTCAAAAAGAGGAGGAGGTTCTCAATTCGACCTGTTTCTAAGTTATTTTTTTTAAATGTTTGTCTAGCGATTATTCCGAAACTACTGGACAGATCTCGATGAATGTTTTTCAAATGAAGGGGGTCCCATACTAGTTTTGTAAGTAGAGAATTAGTACTGGGCTTGTACTAGGCTAATTATATATTTCGATTATTAGTGCTTTGACAGACATTGCACGATTTGACTACAGAAAACAGCCTGCCAAAGAGGGTGGATGCCCGAGCAATGATGGTATCACTACTTGATGCATTATATTACTGGGCTAGTATCAGTTCAGTACTAGGTTAGTATTCGCTTCGGCACAAAAACTGTAGGTAGGTACCTTAGGTACCTAATATAAAAAATGTTTCATTTGAAACCTACTTCGATAAACGCCTTAAAAACTATAAAAATAATTCAAAAACACCTTTTCGAAACTAATTTTATCATAATCTGTTGATCTCACTAAACAGAAAAAAAATTGTATCCCTCGGTTTGTTTGGATTTCATACATTCTAGATGGAATTTGGCGCCGTCTTCAAATATTTTGTTGCAACGGCTTTGAGTAAATTACCTTGTTGAGCATAACAATTGTTCTTTACTTTTTAGTTTCACACAACTTTTTAGCGGTCGGTTTTGCTTGTTGAAAAAAAGCTGTTTCCTCATATCAAGTACTACTTATATAATTATACTGTACTGGGCTTGCCCGTATAATTGTACAAATAAATAAATAAATTCCAAAAATGCCCTTCTTTCACCGCATCCTTTTTATCATTCACAATGATTATGGGCAGGCTATTCAGTGAAATGCTTTCAAAGGAATGCTTTGACATTCATGTGTGGTTTGATATCCATTTTATATTAATCATATCCGCAGGGATAGGATTTTCATGTATTCATAAATGCGAAATATGTAACTAAAATATGTATTTATTTTTTAAATTATAAAAAATATGTTCTGAAATATGTAAAAACGGGTACAAATTTTGAAGTCAAAATAAACTGTGAAAGTACGTAATACTAATATTCATCCCTCGCACATTTTCCATTGTACTTGAAGTATTGTTATATGATTATTGCAGCACAGCAAAAAGTACTGTATACTGAAAGGTCAATAAATTTAAAAAAAAAAAACCAACTAATATTTGTATAGAAAATATTAGTAATATAGAAACTAATTTCTCACCAGAATACAGTGTTCAAGCAAAAATGAGTTTCAACAATGAAAAATGTATTTCTCAGCAGAAAAGAGTCCAAGCAAAAATGAGTTTGAACAATAAAATATGTAATGCAAAATACTGTTTACACAGCTCCCTACAACCATCTGCAAATGACATTGTTCTGCAAAACAGTTGAAAATGGAAAATGTCCGCTGAAGAAGCGCCGAGTCAAGGGCTCAGGAGCTGAAGGACCGCCCTTCACCACCTCCAACATTTACAACACTCCTCCGCACATCACAACAGACACACAAACAAGTCTATTATTTCCCACAACAATCCCTAAGGTAACCTTTGAGAATAAATTGATTGACTGTTGAAAATAGGTGCTCATTTAATGAAATATTTGAAAATACATGTTTCAGTCAACGAAATTGTTCATTTCCCAGAAAAAATACACGCAGGACATTTTGGAGCGTTTTGGAATTGAAAACTCGAGGCCCGTGAAGACACCACTTGAACTAGGACTGAAGCTCAAGAAACCCGAACACGCAGACACAAACGACATGGCCAAATACTCTTATCAGCGACTTACCGGATCGCTGGTGTACCTCGCATTGTCTACTCGTCCGGACATTGCTTACGTGGTGAACTCGCTGAGCCAATTTAACACCAATTACACTGGCGAACATTGGCAAGCGGCAAAACGAGTTCTGCGCTATCTAAAGGGGACTCCAAATCGCGGGATCTTGATCTTGTTCCAGAAAACTGGAGAGCCCCTGGAAGGATACGCCGATGCCGACTGGGCAAACTGTGTTGAAGACCGACGTTCCTACTCGGGACTTTTTTTCAAACTAGGAGGAGCTATATCCTGGGAAGCACGAAAGCAGAGGACCGTTGCCTTGTCGAGCGTTGAGGCAGAGTATCTCGCACTCGGAGATGCGACAAAAGAGGCACTCTACCTACGCCAGTTCCTTGGAGAGTTGGAAAGTTCTCCAGGCCAACGCCTCTACAGCCGTATACAACGACAACCAAGGCGCTCAACAGTTGGCGAAAAATTCGACACACCACTCCCGAACTGAACATATCGACGTACGACATCACTTCATTCACAAATACGTGACGGAGAACGTTGCCGAATTCAAATATTGGCCTACTTCGGAAATGCCGGCTGACATATTTACTAAACCGTTACCAACTACGAAATTTGAAGATTTTTCCTGGAAACTGGGGATCAGAGTTGACGAATCAATTCAAGGGGGAGTGTAGAAATGCGAATTGAAACAACTCCACAAATCCCTGTTTACCAACTTGTTGCCAACGATGTGTATGAATGATTTTACACGTGCTGAGTTTGAAATTACATTCTCGTTGAAAATCTTGACCTGTGCATTCTGCTAAGAAAATATTTATATATTAGAAATATTTGAAAATACGTGTTTCAATCAATGAAAGATTTAAAAATATGTGTTTCAATCAATGAAATATTTGAAAATAATTTTGTGTTTCAATGAGTTAAATATTTGAAAATATGTGTTTCAATCAATGAAATATTTGGAAATATGTGTTTCAGTCAATGAAATATTGAAAATATGTGTTCAATGAAATATTTGAAAATATGTGTTTCAATCAATGAAATAATTGAAAATGTGTTTCAATCAATGAAATGTTTAAAAATATGTGTTTCAATCAATGAAATATTTGAAAACATGTGTTTCCAGCAATGAAATATTTAAAAATATGTGTTTCAATCAATGAAATATTTGAAAACATGTGTTTTCAGCAATGAAATATTTAAAAATATGTGTTTCAATCAATGAAATATTTGGAAACATGTGTTTCCAGCAATGAAATATTTAAAAATATGTGTTCCAATCAATGAAATATTTGAAAACATGTGTTTCCAGCAATGGAATATTTGAAAACATGTGTTTCAATCAATGAAATATTTGAAAACATGTGTTGCAATCAATGAAATATTTGAAAATATGTGTTTCAATCAATGAGATATTTGAAAATTTGTGTTTCAGTCACTGAAATACTTGAAAACATGTTTCAATCAATGAAATCTTTGAAAATATGTGTATTAATAGCGAAATATGAGAAAGTACGCGAAATTAAAGTATGTTAAGACGGTTCAGAAAGTGTATATGAACACATCTAGTCGAAAATCACGGATACATGCCTAGAAAAATAAGTCCTTGTCACATGGGTTTATTATTCTATTGGACATACGTACAGAAATGTTGGCGGTTCATTTACTGTTTCTTTCATGCGTAATAATCGAAGTAGCTATTTCTGATGGTTTCCACCAATTTTGGCCCCCAGAACACGAATTAGGTTCACTCTTTTTTTTTTTTTTTTGGTTTATTATTTTCAATAATGAACCATTGGAATCGAGCATGAAAAAAAAAATTCTTACCCCCCCTCAAAATTTGATGGTTTACGTTTCAAGATATGTAGAATCCAAAACTGCAATAAAAATATTTCTGTCTGTCCGCCGTACGCCGTACGCCGTACGCCGTACACCGTACGCCGTACGCCGTACGCCGTACGCCGTACGGGCCACTTTTCTTAGTTACCATGAAAAAAAATTGATGAAATTCGGGTTATAGGTTCCGTTCGGCGTCTAGTAGGTCCTCGAAGCTCGACGTTACTGTGAGTCATCTCTAAGGGGTTCAAAATAGGGGTTGAAATTTTCAAAACGCCTATACCATTTTTTTACGTAAATATTTTTACGGTTTTAAATAGTTCTTGAACTTGCGAGTTTTTTAAGACCATCCGGAGCATCGTACGTCCAGCCGTTCGTTCACAGTAAGGCCCCGAAGTTTGCACCGACAGGCATTTTCGACTCCAGTGTGAATGAAATTGTATACAATCCAAACCAAATCTCGTAACCAGAGACGCGCCCACAATAGGAATTTGTGAATACGGCCAATCATTGGTAGGGATCACCTGATTATATTGGCGGAGTATGAAGTCGAGTTGGTTGTTCTGTGATATTATTTAATTTGAAAAATGATGGCTCTATTGGAGTTTGTTGGTAGGTAGTGAAACTTGAACAAACGTTGAAGTATTATTGATGGGTAAATTATTACTACGGTAAATAATTACTCAACGGTAAATTATTACACAACGGTAAATTATACCATCTACGTAGAAGGGGCTGGAGTTTGTTGGTAGGTACTTTTGCAACTTTTTTCACTCCTCATCAACAATTTCTTTTCAGAACTTCATTATGTGTGTTTCTTTTTGTTAGGTACTGTTTGTCATCAGCAGAATTATTTTAGCAACATTTAACTCGTGATTTAGGTAGGTAACTAGTAACGAGTACGGGGTTAGGTACTAACCTACGGAGTGTCTGCGATCTACATAATATGCATATAATAGAATAGTACATATCATATTATATAGACGGGTTATCTATACATAGAGCTGTGATCTGTAACAGAAGGGTATTCTATACAAAATAATAAACCGTTGTGCAGGGATTTGCAGCGTTTTTCAAATTATTTTTGATGATTGGTAAGTAGTGTCATTTAATCGCCTTGATCCACGTGTTGATACTACTTCTAGTTTTATTATACAAATTGATGGTGATTTCAGACGATTACCCAGGTTTCTCACTAATAAAAAATCAATTTTGGCAGCTGAACATTTGGTAGAACTCAATTTTCCACTCTTTGGTCAAAATCGACTTCATATTCAGTCTTCTCATCCCCAAAAACATGGAAAACGATGTCTCAAAAGCTCATGTTACTAAAACACTAAACGTACCTATTTTTATACACATTTTCACTCATAACACCCCTGGGTATATTCCGATCGGGCTGCAAAGTTTCGGGACACAACTAGGGCCCAAATGGAGCATGTTTGCGAAAGAACGAATTTTTTAGACCGATAATGATGCCGGTACACGTGACACGGCGGACGGCGGACGGACATAGCATTTTTGAAATCTACGCACCTTGAAACGGAAAAGAAAAAATTTTGAGGGTTTGTTATAAAATTTTTTCCTGAGCGAATACATAGGTGTATTATTCACAGAATAATAAACCAATATACTTGAATACATACGAATCCTATCCCTAATCATATGAGTGGTCCCTAGGTGTTTGTAGGACAGCCGCGTTTTTTCTTGTTGTTTGTTTGTTTTTACATTATGGCGAAATTGGGAATTTGTTGTTTGGGCTCTCGCAGCCCATGGATTTGTAGAAACTCGCAGCATTAACCCGTTTCACGTATTGTTCAGCAGGTACTTTCCCGAATCTCCCCGCTTCCGCTGGTTGGTCTACGTTATGCAAACACCGCTCACCGCCATCAAAGAGTTGAGGCTACGTCCACGAGATCCACTCAAGTGCATTGTAGACTGCCCGTGAAAAGGGAAATGATCAATGAGTAAGTGCCCTCGATGGGTGGGGAGCCTGAGGCCTCCAAGGAGAGTTAAGTGCTGAGCCCTTTGCCTACCATAACGTACTGATCGTAAATTATACTCGACTCGCAGTAAGTGCGCCCTCTTCTACACAAGCCTGAGCGTGGGCGCTTTATTATATCAGTGCTCTTACATCAAAAAAATTTTTCTCTTTCTCCTTTATATATATTCAGAATTGACAATAGGGTGACCTGACATGAATGAAAAACCACTAGTGGGCGCACTAAGGTTCAGAATCCTAGTTTTTTGTGAGTCAACAAAACGCTAATGATCAGTATTGTCACAGGCAGGTACCGTAGCTAGAAAATATATAGAGTAACGGTATTCACAATCATGTTACGTTCATCTAACGAAACATCTGACAGTAACGGTCAAGGCAAAAATCGACACTTTGTCACTAGGTACATAACAAATTCGTTCAAGACATGATCGAATGCCCACGGAAATTCAAGACTAAATCTAACTCAAATTTACGGGTTTCGTGACATCAGCCCCAAATAACTGTCAAATTTCGAAGAACCTTTCCGTATTGCGTTGGTTAAGTCGACTGCTGAGCATTAAGGTACAGTAATTCATTGCCAGTTGGTCATGGAAATTACCTTGTTTTAGGGAGCGATAACTTTCAACCCCGTGACGGAGGGGAACGCAATTTCCAGGGATGGAATGTGAGATGTTAACATTTGCCGGTATCATTTTGGTTTACTATTCTCTGAAGAATACCCGATGTATTCGGTTCGAAAATTTTGCCTGAACACCCCCTCAAAAAAATTTTTTTAAAAACGTTTCAAGGTGCACAGATTCCAAAAATGCAATGTGCGTCCGTCGCCGTATCATCGATCCGTACGTTTACCTAATATTTGGTATTTTTAAAAAAATCGTTCTTTCGCACACATGCTCCATTTGGGCTCTAATTGTGCCCAGAAACTTTGCAGCCCGATCGGAATACCCAAGGGTGTTTGTTATGGGTGAAAAATGGATGCAAAATTAGATATTTTTGAGGTTTTAGTGATTGGGCTTGTGAGGTATCGTTTTCCATGTTTTTCAGGGTGAGAAGACCAAATATGAAGTTGATCTTGACCACTGAGTGAAGGATTGAGGTTCTAAGAAGATTCAACTCTCAAAATTTAGTATTTAAGGGCCCAAAACTTGTGAAAATGGTTGTAGTCACCAGATATTTGTATAATAACACAGAAAAGCAAATTTGTATGAATGAAATTTGTATGTTAACAGGCGAATCAATACAAATCAATGACAATTTCACTGATCCAAAATAATTTCAGATATAGCAACCTAATATTCGAGTTCCGTCAAATTAGCTTTGTGGTTCTCTTTACTGAGGTCCCAATCGTGCCTTGTTCAGTCGAGAATAATAAACCCATGTGACAAGGACTTCGCGGCGTTTTGATATAAATCCTTGAATATCAAGGACGAGATTTTTAATAAATGTTTAATGTTGATATTTTAATTTTGTATTTGTTTGAGACATTAAGTATCCGATATATCAACATCTGAGCGATATTTCTTGGAAGAGCGTGTCATTGTCATATTGTAATATTCACTTTCTATATTCGAAATACCAAAATCATTCGCGGTTTTGAAGCATTGAATGTGAACTACTGGGTTGGCCAAAAATAATATGAGGTGTAGCTGGCTGTTTAGTTGGTGAAGCGTCTGCATGATTTGATTGTTTAAGGTTGGTAAAATGGAATACCTAACATTAAGTTTAACACTGAGAATACGTTTTATATTAAAACATTATTTTTAATATTACTTTTACCTTTTTCAAAATCTATCAAAGTAAAAAAATTGTTTTTTATACATAGTATTATCAAATAATAAATATAAGTACTTTCAATCGAACATTTTTTCTCACTTTTCCTGTTCGATCTTAAGTTTTAACTAGGAATACAGATTTTGCATTCATTTTAACAAACATGCTTTTGGGACTACAACTTTTGAACTAAAAGGTATTCTGAAAAAAGGAATTTTTGATCTTCATTGTAAAAATAATCAACACATTGCGAATAGAAAGCCACTTACCTACCTACAATGATTATAGTTGGTTACTGCATAGTTACTATGCAGTATCTAGAAAATACGGGAATAAGTGAATATGGATATAGTTCAGAAATATGGAGTATGGGATACCTAACTGAAATGACAAAATCATAGCATTATATTATTTTGAATGAAAAAGTCAAAATCATGCAGCATATTGATACAAAACCGATCAATGTAATGAATATCACAGAATAAATCCTTGATACTGATATTTTTATTTTGACACAAATAATGTTGTGTCGTGAGTGATAACTTATTTCCGATCACTTTTACCATCACTCAGTGATAAATGCTACTGACTGAAATTTGAGATCGTTGGCACTGAAAACAATATCAAGATTTGATCAGACACTGATACTGAATTGGTCAGAATAAAATATCAGTATCATGACACTGATACTATCATGATACTGAAAAACAAGCCCAGGTAATTTTTGTGTGATTAATTATAACTCGACAGTCCCTTGAAACCCTTGAAACGAATGAGAAAAAATACCAAATTTGAAGCAGAACAGGTAATGAGAAACGTCTAGGTAGGTACATGAAAAATTGAACACGTTGTTTTGAGTGAAAGTAATTCTCTGTATAAATATGAACGGTCTGAATATAATTAAACTGATGAAGTGTGGAGAAATTTCTTTAGATTTGGCTAAATCAATCGAAAATTCTAGTAGTACTCTTTTCCAACCTTTCATTATCTCTGAGCTGAGCTTACGTCATGCGGATTTGCCTCGAAGTGGATAATAACAGGCTGGTGGTACCTTGGGCTGCTGCCAGTTATAGGAACACGAGAATATATCACCGAAAAATCCGCGATCTCGTAAGACACTTACGACCGTTCGGACCTTTTCCTTAGGATCCGCCAGAGGTTTCTTCCCGCATTAATATTCAGAAGCGGATCCAACGCTCGGCATTTCCGCAGTTGTATTGGTGTTGTTTCACTCTTCCGTCTGCGAGCCTCCTGGCTGCGTCACGATTGGCGATCCGTCTTCGTGGGAGGGAATTTTTCTGTCAGGAGGGAAAAACACCTGCCAAGTTGGGTGGGCAGTACAGTATAGCTTCCTCCCTTATGGTAGTAACATGGAAATCAGTTGGTATGGAGGAAATAGAATCAGTTGGTTTAAAAAAACAAGAGTCAAAACGATTGCATAGCAACAAACAGAGGTAATAAATAACCTAATGCTACCATTGGCCCGACGGCGAAGAAATTCATAAGCGACCGTCCAGAGGTAAAACCAGATAATCCGTGAAAATGTCACTAAAATAGGTCTAGTACTGAAGTTTTGCCTGTGACGACAAATTTCAGGATTGCGCATGCGCAATGGCTACTACTGATCCAATCAAGACGAAATTCATAGGCACTCATCTTGAACCCAGCCCCCAACTACCCTCCGAATTCGAGCGAAATCGATCCATTACGAACTGGAAAATCGTATCACGAATGAACATAATTTATTTTATTGATTAATTTTTAAGATAGTCACAATTTTGTCAATTGCAACCAACATTTTCAGAACATGAATTTTTAAAAATTTGTATCATAGGTAAATCTATTTCAGAACATCGTGAATTCATCCCCAGATTTTAACAAAAATTTGTTTTGTATGTTACATATTTATCTGTGTCACTCCAGACGATATCTGTCATTGGGTACATGATAATTCCAAATTTCGCTAAAACGTTCGTATTGCAAACAAAAGGATGAGTTCTTTTGAAGAAGACTTTGAGCATCGTTTTTGAGAGGAATAAATTCCTATTTGGAATTCTAGAAGAAGGCGGGATGAACAAGAATCCACCTCCAACGGGGGAAGGGGGGGGGGGGGGAGTACCTATAGGTCCCTTTGAAATGGGACGCCTCAAGTAGGTATATATATATATCCATGAAGGCTTATCAAATCACAAACAAAGGTTTACAAATTTCTCAACGAAGGTTTTCCCTTCAAGTGCTACTTACCTTTATTTTTAACACAGAAGACAATGTTATCTTTGGAAACGCCTCACTCTACGTACACCGTAAAGAAAATATATTTCCCTAACTTGAATCCTGATGAGAAAAACTAAGATGTCTCCTGATATTCTGAAAATATAGACTGAGAGGAACTCGAAAACGTATTTAGAGTTGAAAATTGACAACGGTTGTGGAGATAATCTAGATATATTATACTGTGGGTAGGTACATCTTCCATTTCTGTCCCGCATAACTGCCGTCCCCTAGGATAATATATAACTGCCCTCCCCTAATAATACTTAATTCAACATGTTCACGATACGCGCAATTCATTGTTAATAGTATTATATTATTATTATTAATTTTGGTTAATATACTTTATCCGCTAGGTGTTTGGTCTGTCTTGCAACTCACCATATTATACGTTCCTCCTCGAAACTGGTCGACAATCATTGTTCCTCTACACATTATCCCTCAACGCCAAGTACATCTTAAAACTCCTGTTTCGACATGATAGAAGCTCACACAAGTGGTAGCCAAAGAAGTTATTAAACTAAATGTGTATTGCGCCAAAGATTGGGTAGTATTGGCACAGTAAGTTGGATTGGAGTTGGACTGGGAATGTGAAGCGAGGGCACAAGAAGGAATTATGAAGAAATGTGATCGAGGAAGCGGGGAAGATGGAACGAGACGAGCTATGCCAGAGAGCTACGGATTCGACGTATCAAGTATATTTCCAGCAATTAATCCCAGGACCAGGCAAACACCAGGATTTGAAAGAAGTTCGCTGGTGCTTCAGACTGAGATGTGGCTTCGAGTACTTGAAATTTCCGACTTGGAAGAAGGGAAGAGACTCAGAGATGCCCACTCAGCAACAGCGGCGTAAAAGAAGATGTAGCCCATTTCCTTGGAGCCTGCACCATCTTAATATGCAGACATGCTTAGAGAGCCCGACGTGGGAAGACCTGCCGGTTACTGCACGGAAGCATTGGCGTACAGATGGATGGCCAGGAGTTCAACTTTGACTGAGCCGCAGACACAACACAACAGGGAGGAAAACAAGATATGAACGAGACAACAATACAACAAGAAGACACAATACAAGAAAAGATAAGAAGAACAGGCGGAGAATATGAAGAAAAAAGATAACACTTCATTAATTTTTTTCGGACAGGAAAATCCAACGAAGTTGATGACCATTTGGCTACACTTATATTCTTTGATTTTGTCCAGAGCAACAAGTCTTGTGAATATACTACTGTAAATAAATCAATTTCTATTTGTCTATCTATCTATTAATTTTGGTTGGGCAACGTCTAGTAGAGAGCTCCTAAATCTGCCGAACTAGAAAAATGCTGCAAAGTCCTTGTCACATGGGTTTATTATTCTATTGGACATACGTACAGAAATTGCTGTTCATTTATTGTTTTTTTCATGTGCAATAATTGAAACAGCCATTTCTGATGGTTTCCACCAATTTCGGCCCCCGAAACACGAATTAGGTACGAATTTTTTCTTCATCCAATTATCTTTGATCATTGGTAGTGCCATTTAATCGTCTTGATCCACGTGTTGACACTTTTTCTAGTGTTGTCATACAAACTGATTGTGATTTCAGACGATTTCCCAGGTTTTTTACTCATAAAAAATCAATTTTGGGAGCTCAACATTTGGTAGGACCTCAATTTTTCACTCCTTGGTCAAAATCGACTTCATATTCGGTCTTCTCGTCTCCAAAAACATGGAAAACGATACCTCAAAAGCTCATGTTACTAAAACACAGAAAGTACCTATTTTTATACACATTTTCAATTATAACACCCCCGGGTATATTCCGATCGAGCTGCAAAGTTTCGTGACACAACCAGGGCCCAAGTGGAGCATGTGTGCGAAAGAACGACGTTTTTAGACCGAAAATGAAGCCTGTACACGTGATACGGCGTAAGGCGGACGGACATTGCATTTTTGGAATCTACGCACCTTGGAACGGAAAAGAAAAAAAATTTTTGCTGAGTGAATACATGGGTGTATTATTCACAGAATAATAAACCAAAAATGCCAGTTATCCAGTGTGACCATTATGAGCTAATTTTCCAGTGGGGAATGATTACCTAAGAAATGAACTGATACAACTGATTTTTTTAGGGCGAGAAGACCGAATATTTGGTTGATTTTGACCGAAGAGTGAAGAATTGAGGTTGTAACGACAGTTAAGCTCCCGAAATTCATTTTAGTAACATTCATTTTCCCATGGGAAAACATGGGAAATTGTCTTAAATCACCATCAATTTGTATAGTTACACTAGAAGTAGTATCAACAGGCTGGTGTAACTGAAATCACTTGCGGCGGAGTAGTGGAAATCCACTCCACTACTATAGTGTACTGATGATGGTGAAACCACCGAAACCTGTCTACAATTTGTTATTTAACGTGGAAATAGACTATTTCTATTTTTATCCTGTAGTTTTTTTTCAAATCAACAGGTGAACCAAGAGAAATAAATGGTACTATCAATGATCAAAAATAATCTGTTGAAAGGAAAAGCCGAGCCTAATTCGTGTTTTTGGGGGCCAAAACTGGTGGAAAGGTGGAAACCATAAAAAATAGCCATTTCAATAATTGCACATGAAAGAAACAATGAATGAACAACCAGCATTTTGTACGTATGTCCAATAGAATAATAAACCCATGTGACAAGGTCTTTGCAGCGTTTTTACAACCGATTTGTCCTGACGTAAACCGTGGTGGGTGTTTCACGCCTTGAGGAGGATCTCTGCTTCGGGTTCATCAACTCAACGTCAGTTACATTCAGGGAAAACACCGGGTTTCATCGAGCTGATGTTCGAACTCCGATATCGATCTCTCAGTCGATTGGGCTGAACGGGAAAAAAACATTTCCGAGTCGGGCTGAGACGGTCCGAGCCGAGATTGCACCGGCTCTGAGAAGGAGAATTCACTTTCTAAGATGCAGACTGAAGATAGACCAAGGACTTTCTACGGAAGGGTTTTTCAATTGGAATCCGATTGTGGCGCAAACTCGAGTGAACAACATGTGTGTCGGATCGGAGTGAAACCTCGCGATTATTCTGCCGTTATTGAGTTTGACGTGTAGGGTGACCCAGTTTTTTCTCTTTTCCCACTTTTCATCGTTTATTACAGAACGATGGAGGTGCTCAGTGGCAAAGAGGTGATTCGAGCGTTGAGCCAAAACGAGAAAAAAATCAGGGCTTGAAAATAACAGTCATAAATAGAGTTCGGTACAATGTTAAATAAAATTTACAGTGATTAAAATTTCAATGTGTATGTGTAGGTACAGATTAATTTCCCTGTACTATCAACACTTTTTCGATGTTTTCGACTGTGAAATTCCTCCGTCGGTCTGATAGAGTCATTTTCAGCGCGGAAAAGGATCTTTCAACGTCGCAGCTGACAATAGGAAGGAATTTTAACTTGGCAATTTCTCCAGGAGTGAGACATCCCGGAGAGATCGAAAGGGCAGTCATACAAAGGCACGTATAAGACCTTTCACATGACCGGAGATCGGAAATTTCAGTGTAGGTACGCAGATTGTCGCAGATTGTCGTGGTATCCTCCCAGAACCACAACTCTTGTATGTAGAAATAAGATCTCGCCAAATAAACCCAGAAGTGGGGACAGAGGACGCAAGAGAGTCGAGGGCCAGCCTGGAGATCCCCACCATCCTCTACTAGCTAGAGGATGGTGGGAGACAGCTCCCACGCCTATAAAAACTCGTCTCCTGCATCTTTTTCCTCATTCTACGCTCTCCTCTAGTCGCTGACTACTCTCTCTCCTTCTTACCTCGTCTCTCTCTCCTAACCCAAAAGAATCCGTGAATGATGGTGGTACGCCCATAACCAACGGACACACTTCCTAAAAGATCTCCGGCATGGTGGTGGTCAGCCCATAACCAACCCGAGCACACTCCAAAAAGATCCTGGGCATGGTGGTGGTCCGCCCATAACCAAACCGGGCACATCCTCCCTCACGCCGCTCGTGGTGGATGTAAGCTCAAACACATTCATCACACAGATATTTCTTAGAAATATGCCATTTATATGCAAAACTCTGTAACGTATGCAGATGCATATAATATGCAGAAAACAGCAAAATATGCACGAATATGCAATTTTAAATCAATTTTAAATGTACAAAACATCTCCAAATAACTTAATTCGGATAAGTATGACACTCTTTCTGTTGAAAAAAACCAGGTATGCAAAATATGCAAAATCCGAACTCTAGTCATAAACACACAAAAAGTTAACTTTCGAGGAAATGTTAGAAACAGCTAAGGCGAAGAATTTGCCTCCAGCGGGACTTGAACCTACGACTCTCCACTATGAACCCATGCAATAAATTAACCAACCGAGCCATTAACTTATCTAACCAATTGACTTTCTGAGTCAATGAGGAATTTTCGTCAAAATGTTTTTGGAAAATCAATATATATATATATATCCAGAACTCGTGGAAAAATCGTAGTTTGAAGCCCATTCTGAAAAATAAACGTTATTTAAATGAGGGCGATTAACAGTAATAACGCGGCAAGAAATGATGTACCTGGTCTATTGACATCTGATTGGCTACTGCTCAGAACTCAGAACAACCCACCATTAGAAATGGTTAACCTTTGTGGCAACCTTCGAGAACTTTTGCAGTGACCTTCCCTATCAGCTTGATTTTGAGGACGTGTTTTGTTAAGTTATTTATAAATTTGCAGTTCCATCCATCCAAGGCAATGCGGTTCTGTACATCGTTTAAAGCGATGCATTAGCGCTAAGCGGGCTTCGCGATGCAAGTGATACGTCAAATCTAGTGGGAACTAGGAAATTCAAACTTCACACTCGTTTTCTGCCTGGACTTTCCCACATAAACACCTCATTAGGTGGTCAGTAAGTGTTAAATTCCGCTACTGAACAGAATTTGGCCAAAATAGGAGAATTTGTAACCTCCGAAAATTGCCCACTGGATAAAGATTCTGCGTACTACTGAAGTTTTACCATCTCAAATTCCAACATTTCCTCGAATTATTTACTGATCATCCCTTCGGAACACCAGACCCAGATTTTCCAAACATAATTTAATTACAAAAAATTATCAGTTATACCAGATGAGTTTTCTGTTATTTAAACAACTGTTATTTATCCCTGAACCAAAGAGGTTTTCCAGTCGAATACAAAGACTTATTTACAAAGAAAAACGGAGTTATTGAAAAAAAAGTCTGTTTCCACTAATACACGAAAAACGTAAAAAACACTGTTATACCGGTTTCGGTGATCAAACCATCGTCAATAACACACAATGACTGAAGGCACATTGGAGAGGTAACCTTATAAATAGTCAAAAAGTGAAATGTGGTCGATTGGGATTGGTTGTGAAGAAGAACGGTGAAGGGAACAAAGGAAGGGGGGGGGGTGTCGATTCTGATTGGTTGCGAAGAAGAATAGTGAAGGGGACAAAGGAAGGGGGGTCAATTCTGATTGGCCCAGGAAGAGAATGCCAGAAAGTGAAAGGAACATGAGGTGAAGGAGGGGTGGGGTGGGACCAAGCTGTTACAGAAATGAACACAATATTGGAGAAAACTTAAAGGAACTACATCATTCAAAGATTTACCCAACCTATCACTCTTAATAATTTTGAATTTTTCAAGTACATCCAACATGCTCCCTTTTGGGCAAAAATGAAAATATTCAATGAACTGTCTGTCTGCAAGATCAAAATTGAAGCTATGACTGGATTCATTCAAGTGATGTGCAAAGGCCGAATCACCCTTATTATCCCTGAAATGTTTTTCATGTTCCTTTATTCTTTCTCTAAACTTCCTACCAGTTTGACCACAATAGTCAAGCCCACAAGAACACCTTAATTCTTAAACACCACTTTTATCTTGAACATTAATTTTATCTTTAACTGAACTTAATGAAGATCTGAGATTATTTTTAGTTTTATATCCTACTTTGAACCCTTTAGAAGTTAATATTTTACCAATTTTATCCGAAATTTTTCCGTAATACGGTATACTGATCCAAATCTTTTCCTCAGTCGTAGCTATAACTAGGTTTGAAACTCCTTCCTTACTCTTTTTTCTAAGAACCGTATTCCATATGACTATTTATAAGGTCACCTCTCCAATGTGCCTTCAGTTATTGTGTGTTACTGACGATGGTTTGATCACCGAAACCGGTATAACAGTGTTTTTTGCGTTTTTCGTGTATTAGTGGAAATAGACTATTTTTTTCAATAACTCCGTTTTTCTTTGAAACGGGTTTCCACGATTTCTTCGCGAGTGATTTAGTTCGTACTTATTTACAATGTAAAGTATAAGTAGGTGTAGTACAAAAAGTATCAAAGGGTTCATGGTTGGTAAAAAATATTTCAAGTATGAAACCTCGCAATTATTATGGTTATTATTGAGCAAGGTGATCAGTTTTCAACGAAATCTATAATAGTAAAGCCACTGTAGTATTATAATCGTATTATAGATGACTCAATAGTCGTTGACGATCAGTCAGGATATAATGTAAGTAACCAATTTGTTTAATTTGTGCTTGCTTAACTTGACGTGAGCAACGAAAAACGTAGTCTACTCAGAAAAATGTATCAACAACGGTTGGAAACTATAAAAGTTCCGCTACATTAATTATGCATTCAACAGATTAAAACTAATTCAGTGGAAATAACGGACGAACTGAAGTTTTCGTGGTACAGAGAATTTGCGAGATACACGAAACCGGACTTCATCAGTGTCTATTGCTGTCAGCTGACCAGGAACCTCGTCGTCCTATTACTGGAAACAAGACACCATTCAGTAATAACAAATCGTACATCGGAGAGACCTAACCCGTATAACTCCCCATTTGACAGGACACGTTTAAACATCGAAGACAGGTTTAGCGTCGCAGCATTTGAATGAGAAACCTCTACGATGGAAAAGACATTCGATGAATAATATTGTTATTTATCGACATTCCGGGCGCATCAGATAACCAAATTTGACGGAAAAATCACGTTTCAACCTGAGCGACAAATTGGGGAGAAGATTGAAGTGAATCTTTCAATAATTGATCGTTGGGACATTTGAAACCGCAGTGGTTATAGCTCACTCACACCGTCGCGTCAATTTAAATGTTGATTCAATGATGAACCGATCTTCAATATTTAATCCTGAATGTACCAGAGTTTGGACGTTTCAACCAATATTTCGACACTTAGTCCAACAGAAATAAAGTACTCTTTTTTTGGGTAGTTATGGGCGTTATAAGGACTTGGCAAACATTTCGTGTTTGCGCAAGCGCATCCGAATGTTACAGTCCGAATTCGATGAAATCGAACTGGAACCATCAGGGTACCATTCTGCATCCACCCTCCGACTTTCTATTCTTTTCGACGATTTCTAGGGTAGTTATGAGTTTGACAAGGATTTCACGTTTGCGCATGCGTAGACGAAAGTTACTGTGCTTTTTTAATGAAGTTGATAAGGGGCCATCTGTGGCCAAACCCGCACCTACCTGCCGAATTTCAACTCATTATGACGATTATTTCGTACAGTTTTGCCAGGGTCAAGGAACTGACCACAGACACGGAAACAAATATGTTCCATGATGTCTTAAACGCAAAATGCGGTTGGAAATTTCCGTTTTGGAGAACATGAAATTTTTTTCGACTCTTGCACGAATACAAAGCTTCCCCACCTTCGGTAGTGAGGAAGCAATATTGTTTGAACGGTTATGAGTAGGGCTTGGATCCGGGCATATTTGCATATTTTAATGGGCGATTATACTCGTTGAAACAAGCATTTTGGCAGTAGAATGAGGTCTCTAGAGTTTACAGAATAGAAGTTATAAAATCTTATAAAATCCTATTGGGGATATTATATGGGGTTTTCTTGGTTTAGTGTACTATTTTGCTCATTTTCGCATGAAAATCGCATATTTCCTACCATCCGAAAATTGATAAATACCCTTGAAGGATTTTGAATCCTCGAACCGTTTCAAGTTCATTGCCAAAGCTAAGGCTGCCCTTATGGATGAGGCTGCATTTCATCTCTCATTTTTATTAAAGCAGACCTAAGTTCACTTCCTGAACTCATCCTGAGGCTCGAAACCAGCGGAAAGGAACTCACTGAAGTTGTTAAATTGATGGAAGATGCCCTTGAGAAAGCCGGCAATTGGCCCGGCAAGACTGGGAAAATTGTCAAAGAGAAGCTGGAATTCGTTCTTGAACGGAATCCTGGCTGGAAAGTTGGCCAAAATGCTCAGAGGAGAACCGTGCAAAGGTCTCAATTTCACCCCAGCAGAAGCCGCTTCACTAATGTATTTGCCTCTCGTTTCAGCTGACGTCGAGAGATCATTTTTCGCCTTGAAGTTGTTGGTAACTGATTTAAGAAAATCTCTGAATACTTAAAACATTGAAAGGATGCTGGTGATTCACTACAATTCCCAGTTGTAAAAAGCGCGTTTTCGCTCACATGTACCTACTCATATTTTTATTTGTTGCACGTAGCAAGTATCTCCAAATTCACATGTACAGTAGGTGCCTACCTAGTATATAAATTTAAAATAAAAGAATGATTTTTAAACCCCTTCACTTTCTTTCCCTTTTTTCAAGTTTTCTATCAAGCGCTATGCTTTTTGAGCTCATGACTGAGCTTATTTATCCATTTATTGATCCTATATGACAGTCTTATTTTATTTAGCCATTTTTCGATCCTTTTTACGATCTTATTTAATGGGTTTAACGAGCTTATTCAGAGGTTTTATCGGTCCTATCGATCCGAGCAGTAGTTATGAGAAAAACCTTTTTCTCCTGGACGGAAAAGGTTTAGGTAATAGAAACAGTAGGTAGGTACCAAAAATAATCTTGATACATATAGTAATGCATGAATAGCCTGGAAATAGGTAGGGAACTTCATGAACCCACCAAAACAGCTTCTAACGACTCTATTCATTTGGCCGTGAAGTGAAGCTTCTTCAGGGAAACCTTTACACACGCTGACCAAGACCGTTTTATCGTATAACTGGGGACAAGCCAGCAGAAGCATTACCCGCACAGAAGAAAATAAATAAACCGTCATTCACCCGGTGGACGAATTTAGGTTTCAACATAAAAAACGCTGCAAAGTCCTTGTCACATGGGTTTATTATTCTATTGGACATACCTACAGAGATATTGGCTGTTTATTAATTGTTTCTCTCATATAAAATAATTGAAATAGCTATCTCTGGTGGTTTCCACCAATTTTGGCCCCCAAAACTCGAATAAAGCACGCTCTTTTTTTTTAACACAGAATGTGTTTTAGCCATGGACTAACTAGCCAAAAAAGGTAACGAAATTTCGTAACGAAATCTGGGACGCTGTTATGAAAAATTTCTAATGATTTTCACGTACAACCGATTTTTTCTTAAATAAATTATCTCTGATCATTGATAGTACCATTTAATCGTCTTGATCCACCTGTTGACACTTTTTCCAGTGTTATTATACAAATTGATGGTGATTTCAAACGATTTCCCAGGTTTTTGACTCATAAAAAATCAAATTTTCAGATGTTCAGCTCCCAAAATTGATTTTGTATGAGTCAAAAACCTGCGAAATCGTCTGAAATCACCATCAGTTTGTAGAATAACACTAGAAAAAGTGTCAACACGTGGATCAAGACGATTAAATGGCACTACCAATGATCAAAGTTAATTTGAAAAAAAAAAAGATCGTACCTACCTAATTTGTGTTTTGGGGGCCAAAACTGGTGGAAACCATCAGAAATAGTTATTTCAATTACATATTTCACATGAAGCAAACAATAAATGTACAGCCAACATTTCTGTAGAATAATAAACCCCATGTGACAAGGACTTTGCAGCGTTTTTTTATACACATTTTCAGTCATAACACCCCTGGGTATATTCCGATCGGGCTGAAAAGTTTCGGGACACAACTAGGGCCCAAATGGAGCATGTGTGCGAAAGAACGACTTTTTTAGACCGAAAATGAAGCCTGTACACGTGATACGGCGGACGGCGGACGGCGTACGGCGGACGGACATTGCATTTTTGGAATCTACTTACTTTGAAACGGAAAAGAAAAAATTTTGAGGGGGTGTTATAAAAATTTTTTGCTGAGCGATTACATAGGTGTATTATTCACAGAACAATAAACCAATACGATTCCCGATAAGTGTGGAAGAAGTGTGGTGAGGTCGCTGGGCGATGAAAAAGTACATAATGAAAAAGTAAACACGCTAAAACTTCAGTTTTGTTGTAGGTTGAAGAGTTAAGAGAATATTGATGTTTCAGAGTTGAGGACTGGAAGCAGCAAAAAAACCCGTAGAATTCACGCAACACCAAGCGTTTAACCAAACCTTTTTTTTCCCGCCCCTCTCGACCCCTTGTTTTACCCTTTTCCAAATTCTAAACAGGCGTTTTGTGTGCTCTTTGTTACAACAGTGGCTATTTTTTTGGTATTATGAACCCTCTTTTCCACTACTTGATTTATAGGGCCCGTTGAACAACGTGTTGGAGTGGAGTAGCTGTTCTGTCCACACCACATTTTGAGCTGGAGAACTTTCCGTTTATAACGCAGCATTAACTTACATTTCCATACCTTAACGACAATACTTGTTTCTAACCTACCTAATTATTGACATAATTTTAGCCGATTTGGACAATTATCTATGAATATCATCACAAACAGTTGAACCGTTGTGAAATTGACTCCCTTACTTTCTATTACCGACTTATAATAATAGGTACACATTATTAGAATATCAGTTTGTGGGCAGTGGTTCCTAACCCAATTCTGTTTGCTCTACCTCAAGCTAGGAGCGATACCTCCACGCCCCTCAACTTCTTACCTACTGTAGTTTTAAAGGAAACTCTTATCAACTTCTCACCTAATAAAGGTAACCGCCAACTTCTAATGTAGTTTCAAAGGTAACTCTTATCAAAATTTTCCACAATAATTGTCAATTGAAATTACCATACCTAGCCTCACATCATTGGACAGGAGAGTCGAATAACTTGAAACTAAATCACTATTTAACTTCAAACAATTTGAACATCACCATCTATGTACATAGTTAATACAAAACTATAATAACAGATATTATTCTGTTAAAATGTTACTGCAGTTGACAAAACATGCTGTTTTGCTTGGTACTGCCATTCTGCAGTTGCCACGATTATTCATTGAACACTTTGCACGATCAACTTTACATCACTAATTCATTTGGCTTTATCCTATTCAACCTTCTCTCCAGGTCATCAACTTTGAGGAGACGGACGGCCTCTTCAGTGACAGGTCCTTGTAGCCTCTGTTGATGGGCTGCAGCAAATCGGTGAATTTCGGCTGGAACTCCACTCCAAGATTACGGTGGATGTTTTCATTGAGAACATAACAGGGCGCACTGATAACGTTCCTGAGTACTTTGTTTTGAACCTTCTGAATTAATTCAATGTTACTTTTGGCTGCACAGCTTCAAGGCTGACGCCCGTAAGTCGACCCGGGCTTGAGGACTTGTTTATAGAGCACGAATTTGCTCTAAACTGGCAAAACTGAGTGTCGTCCCATAAGCCAGTATAATTTCCTGGATTTGAGACGTAATTCCTCGCTGTTTTTCTTAACATGTACCTTCCGGCGCGTTTTGGCATCGAGCGTCATTCCCAAGTAATTAGTCTCATTGGCGACCGAACAATCTCCAAAATAGAAAGGTGGAATGGCGGATCAAAATGAACGATCTTCAGTGGAAAGTCGGAATGTATTGAAGTTTCCAATTGGTGAAGTCCACATGTACCGACTCGGTCTCATTCGCTTTGATCCGCCATTCCACCTTTCTATTTTGGAGATTGTTCGGTTTAATTTGGTAACGGGTTCACTATTGTCTGAACCTATTGCCAGGATTGCGGTGTCACCTTGCTTTCGACTTTTGGCACATCAGCAGTTTATATCAGGTATAGCAGCGGTCGCATGACACTGCCCTGAGGCACTCCAGCTCTACTTACTCTCTTTAAGATCTCAATAGGTATCGTCCTGTTTGATTCTAAACAGCCTATCACAGAGGTATGAATCGAGCAGCCCTGAGTATTGCGCTTGAAGAGCTCGGCGAATTTTGTACTTCAAAGGCGTCACATCGATAAAAATGGCTGAACAAATTTTCTTCTCTTCTACAGTTTTCTGAATGATGTTTACAATTCTGGGCACTTGGTCGACGGTAGCAGAGTGCTTTTGTCTGAATCCAAACTGATAGGTAGGTATTAGTTTTTTTTAGTTCAACACCCGGAATTATCCTCTTAGCTTAGACAACAATGGCAACAGTGAAATTGGTATATACGATGCCCTATCTTCAGCTGCTTTCCTGGTTTAGGTATCATAATTACCTCATCAATTTTCCATAATTGTGGTACATACCGCAGTTTGAATGCAGAGTTTATTAGTTTTACAACTTTTGCTAATGCTTTACGCGCCAGATTTTTTAAAATTTGGTCCGTGATAAGATCATAGCCAGGGGTTTTTTGGGGGCATTGGAACATGATTGAATAATAATATTAATGAATAAGGAATCCTAAAAACTTCGCTTCTCTGCCTTCCAAAATATATGATTGGGGCCAAACGCCAGAGTTTTCGAACTGCTGTTTCAAGTGTTGTAAGTGGGACCTGTTCCATCGAGTGCTGTAGCCTGTTGGGGGAAATTTGAACTCCTTATCAGCGTTTATCATCATTAAAGTTGAGGGTAAGTGTAAAAAGGTCTCCATCCAGTGCCTTGGCTTCTTCTCCCAGAACGTCTCCCGCTTCCGTAAAGAAACGAACAAAAGCAAAATTCTGAAGGATGCAGAAATGCAGCACGGAAGTGCTTCTGGAATGAGTGAAATTTATTCAGGAATGATTGCATTTTCATCATCCCTATAATCAATTAGACAGATTTCTCCGAACAGATATAAATTCCAACAGATATAAATTCATCAAAAGTAGCAGAACATAGCGACTTAAGACACAGAGTGTATTTCAATTTAAAAAAGTTTCATCTCAAAAATGCGGGTCAATCAAATTTACGAAGGCCAACAATCGCTACAAAATGTCAAAAATGAATGAATGTGGACAAAAATAGGTACCTCAAATTCACCAACACTGTTACAGGATTGTGATGTCACACGCTAAAGCAACATGTGGTTCACGTATTTATGTAATAGTGATATCTGTAAAAGTAGGTGAATAATATTTTTTTAACTTATTTATTCTATATATTACTATCATACGTCACTCATAAACTCATGACCTTTTTTCACGCTATTCGATGGTAGTTATTTTCATATAAAAATAGGTACTTCAAGTTCACCAGAAATGTTGCAGGATAGTGGTATAACACGCTAAAGCAACATGTGGTTTGTCGTATTTATGTAATAGTGATATATTTATGTAAAAGTAGGTAGATAATATATTTTAATTTATTTATTTTATATTACAATTATAGGTGTTAAATATGTGAGGGCTATTCGATCTTAGTTATTTTCATCTATACAATATCTATGAATACCTAATAAAAAGTGAAATTTGATTTAAATACCCTTTATTTTGAAGATATTTGTTCCTAAAAATTGCAGGTAACTGAGGTTTTTCAATCTTTGGCATTTTTTAGAATTTTAGTGATATTACAAGAATTATAGGGAATTCAGTGTTGATTGGGATGAATGAACCACCATTTCGGGAGGAAGTTGGCTTAATTGAGTTTAGTTCGTGTTTTCGCGGCTCTGCGTCACTGCGCATCCTTGTATAGTCCTTGTTGTTGTTGCTTTGAACCTTATACCTATCATAATTAAACTCCTCTTCGAGTTCAAATAGTAGGCTTCAATCAAGTCTATTCCATGTTTTCATAAAAGCTATTTTGGTTTTTAGGAAATGTTTAAACACATTTTGAGCTACCATCATACTGAATGCTGCGTGGGATAATGGGTGAGCAGAAGCATTGGCAGTTGGAATAGTAGCTACATGCTGGTAAGTACTCTGGTCGTGACATTCTAACCTAAAAAAACCCTCTCAAAAGGAATGTTTGCACGCAAGGAAATACATGAATAAAAATTCGCCAAAACAGAGCCTGCTGTATACCCCGGGCAAGATTCCTAACATCCTGACGTGTCCTATGTGGGTCATTTTTCGGAAGGGGAATGCACTTTCACTGGGAGTCGTAAAAGGCAAAACTGAAAAAAATAAACAAATAAATGCCAGGCGGAGAAATGAAAGATGAAGGCATTCTTTTAAAGAAACGCGGTTTCGTGACCTCAGCGCTAGAAGGTTGGCCAATAATGAACTGGTACGCTATCCACAGGAAAGCAATACAAGTAGTTATATACGTAGACCAACACAGATACCTATATAATTAAACATATATTGTACAGCCAAATACATAAACATTTTAGGCATGCAGCATGACTATAAGAGCGAGTTTTCAAAGAAATATTCGTGCTATTGTGTAAAAAGATTATATTACAGCGAGAAACCATACCACTTTTCGCAAAAATTATATAATTTCATCTTGATTTTAGCCAATACGACCGAAGTCGGATTTGACCTACTTTATATTTAGAAAAATATTTTCATCATCGAACTAGTCCCTCCGTCGTGAATCACCATCCCACACAACGTCAGTCGAACTGATATTGATTTTAGTCCTTAATACCAATTTTTTACCCCCAAACATACAAATTCTGATCCCTATTCTCCATGAAAAACTGAAATGGTATTTTTCTGTCTTTACTCGTCCTTCCATATCACTTTCAGTGATTTTATATCAACTGTTCGTGAGTTTAGCAATTTTTACCAATTTTTGACCCCTAAAAACTCAAATTTGACCCCCCTTAGAATTTTTGAAATTGCTCACCATCGGTGTGATCTTTTTGTTTGGCAGTACAAACGTTCTGGCGAAATTTGGAATTTTTATCAAGGACAGTTATCGCCTGGAATGACACAAACAAATATAATACATTTTTGTTAACATCTAGGGATGAATTCAGGATGCTCTGAAACGGATTTGCCTATGACAAATTTTCAAAAATCCATGTTTTGAAAATGTAGGACCCATTGCTTCATTTTCTTCGAAAATTTGCTAAAAAACACGTGGTTCGCTCAAATTTTTGTGATATGTATCGATTTCATGTGAATTGAATGGCTATATCTCCAAATTTCATCAAATTAATTTTTGCGCATCAGTACCAACATTGCACTCTACTATACCGATACTGTAATCGTGGCGAATACTTACGTACATTCTTCGTCGAGAAAAGATTCTACGGTAATCCCAGAAACTTACCTGAAACGAAAAGAATTGGAATTAGTCGGGTCAATGCGATGGTTACGAAACTAATTGGATAGTGGTTTGTCATAGTTTGGACAAAATGTGTACAACTTTTCAAAAATCATCATCTTTCTGTTTTTGAATCACGGATGGATTCAGAAGATCTAAAAACGAATTTAAATAGAAATATTTCTTGTATAGATTTACGAAAATGGTCGGAATGAGCTGAAATTTGGAAGTTAGATGCGAGTTAGCCTCAAGAAGGCTCCGTGTAAATTTCATCAAAATTGTTGTCGTTTTCGCCTATGCCTGAGCAAACGTGGAAATCTTGTCACGCACACAATATCCGTTGTAATCAACTGAATGTGATGGAATGGGGTATGTGCATGGGTCAGAAAAGCGGATTATCTTATTTTTTAATGAAACTAGATTTCATTCTGAGAACTTCGACGCCTACCACACTGCCCTACGATAAATAGTTCTTTTCTATGATTTTTCAAAATTTCAATTAATGGGCAATTTTAATGGGTTACAAATTCCCATTTTTTGGCCAAATTCTGTTAACTAACTGAAATTAACACTTATTTACCACATAAAGAGTTGTTTATGTCAGAAAGTATAGGCAGAAAACGAGTGTGAAGTTTGATGGATGGATGGATGGAACCGCAAATTTAATCAAACCGATGGGAGGTTCACTAAAATTCATAGCAAATGTTCTTGAAGGTTGTCAAATCCAAAACTGCAATACAAATATTTCTGGCTGTCCGCCGTACGCCGTACTGGCCACTTTTCTTAGTTAACATGAATCAAAATTGATGAAATTGGGTTATAAGTTCCGTTCGGGGTCTAGTTGGTCCTCGAAGCTCGGCGTTACTGTCAGTCACCTCTAAGGGGTTCAAAATAGGGGTTGAAATTTTCAGAACGCCGTAGCTCGAAAACTTTCGATTGAAGGGTGTTGTGATCGGCTGCTCCTCCACAACCAATGTAATGTACATACATGTTGTACCTCAGAGTGGGGACCCCCCGACCCCCCTCTGATCATGTCAGGGGCCTATAAAGAGCCGAGGGGCCAACAAATACATAACCATTCTCAAGCTAACTTTCGGCCTCGTCTGTTCCATCCTTAATCACTACAAAGGATATGGTTTTTTTTACGTTATTAAATTTGTCTTGAGCTAAACAATTTTTTGAGACCACCCGGAGCACTGTACGTCCAGCCGTTCGAGTGCACCAAAAAGCATCGTCAACACGATCGTGAATCAAACGGTATAAATCCGGCCCAGATAATCATCACTAGGGAGCACCTGATTATTATCACGGATGGCTGTATGAAGTTGAGTTGGTTGTTCTGCGATAATTTCATTTGACAAGTGATGGACTATTGGATTTAGTTGGTAGAGTACTTCTGAAACTTGAACAAACGTTGAAGTATTATTGATGGGTAAATTATTACACAATGGCAAATTATTACACAACGGTAAATTATTACACAACGGTAAATTATTACACCACGGTAAATTATTACACAACGGATCATCTACCCAGAAGGGGCTGGATTTTGTTGATAGGTACTTTTGCAACTTGAACAACTGTTGAAGTATTATTGATGGGTAAATTATTACAAAATGACACATTATTACACAACGGTAAATTATTAAACAACGGCAAATTATTACACAACGGTAAATTATTACACAACGGCTCATCTACCAAGAAGGGGCTGGATTTTGTTGATAGGTACTTTTCAGCTTGAACAACCGTTGAAGTATTATTGATGGGCAAATTATTACACAACGGTTCATTATTCTGTCTCCGTAGACGGGGAATCTATACAGGTAAATTATTACACAACGGTTTAGGTAGGTACCTAGTAACGAGTACGGGGTTAGGTACTAACCTACGGAGGGTCCGCGATCTACATAATATGTATAGAATAGTACATAATTATTATATAATATAGACGGGTTATCTATACAGAGAGCTGTGATCTGTAACATAAGGGTATTCTGTACAAAATAATAAACCGTTGTGCAGGGATTTGCAGCGTTTTTCATTTATTCCAGTTTTGGATTCTACGTACCTTGAAACGGAAACCAACAAATTTTGAGGAGGGTTGAAAAAAAAATTTTCACGCTCGATTCCAAAGGTTCATTATTGAAAATAATAACTCAAAAATAATAAAAATTATGATGAATCAAAACCATTAGTTCAAATATTGTGTGGTTATTTGCTTTAGCCTCGACCTCGCAACCCCACGTTAGTGGGAGTAAATAATTATCTACTTCTCATGACGAGTCTGACGAGTGTGACTTGAGAGATCGGTTAATCACTTCTTCCAACTGTGAAAAGATGCTACGAAAGAAACAGAAATAAACAGCCCCGCTATGGTTGTCCTCAAACTCGAAAGAGATTTCTGCAGACGTCATCAGCCACGGGAGAAAACATTTCTTCGAGAAAATCGTCGGACGACATTTTTTTTTCTCCTCCAGTAAAATAGGCACTTGAAGGTAAATGAGCCCTCATCCTAAAGGCGAAAGTGGTTTTGGAGCCACCTGAAAATTACGTTACGTCCATCCCACGACATGTTCCAACGGGCTCGTACGGAGTTGGGGCTAATTGACTCATCACGACCCGGTGGAAGTAATTAAGGTGGACCTATCCGATTTGAGCGGAGGCTCAGGCTCAAGTCTTTTGGGAGTTCTGCGCTTCATTATGAATGAGGAGACCGTTTTTCGGGAAGGTAATCGTCCCAGGTCTTGATTATGTTAACGAGGCGATGAAACGTTGTGGTGGACGAAATAATACAGAATCGCTTTCGAGGCAGTGACGTAAGTTCATACCGAGCAACAAAATGCTGCCCGCATGTTGATGCCAACACGTTCCTCAATTTCGTCAGATTGTACCAAAATCTGATTTCGATGAAATTCTGTGTTTGGTATCGCCTGAGTGCGACCTAAATATGTTTAAAAAAAAAAGGTAAAATACTATGTAAAACTATGTGAAATAAAAAACTGCAAATTATTACACAACGGTTCATTATTTGCTGTACAAATAATAGATGCCCCTTCAGCGTAGATCACTGTTTTCTGTAGTCAGTAACTACCCTCCTGCTCCCCCTAAAAAAGCCCTAAATCGATTACTGGAGCCAGCCGGGGAATTACATATTCATAAAAATGCGCGAGATTCAATAATTAACTATTTGTTGTCATTCATGAAGCGTAAGGTAAATAATAAATCGTTGTGTAAGAAACCGTTGAGTGATAATTTGCCTGTATAGATGCCCCTTCTGCGTAGACCACTGTTTTCTGTGGTCCATACCCCACTCTCCCCCCCCGCCCCCCAGGAAAGCCCTAAATCGAGCACTGGAGCCAGCCGGGGAATTATAGTTTCATAATAATAAGAATTCTACCTATAATTATTCATCAAATGAAACAATACTATGGGACAACCAAATCGATTTTATATAGCCATTATTTTAATTAGGTGTTTAATGATATATCTGGGCGGATGTATACAATTTCGTTCACGATTATGTTGACGAAGCTTTTCTGTGCAACTTCATGGCCTTACTGTGAAAGAACACTAACGGCTGGACGTACAATGGACGTGCTCAGGGTGGTATCGACAAATTCTCAAGTTCGAGATCAATTTAAAAAAAGTTCGAGTCATGCAGCATGGCTATAAGAGCGAATTTTCAAAGAAATATTCGTGCCATTGTGTAAAAATATGATATAGCGAAAAATCATACCACTTTTCTCAACATTATATCATTTTTTCGTGATATTAGCAATCTTCACCGATTTTTGACCCTTACTAAGTCAAATCTGACCCACTCTTTTTTGAGAAAAATATTTTCATCATAGAAATATTCCCTCCGTCGTGTGTAACCAACCCACACAACGCCGGGTGAATTAATATTGATTTTAGCCCTAATAAAAATGTTCGACCTCTCAAAAATCCAAATCTGACCCCTATTCTCTACGAAAAACAACTGAAATGGTATCTTCCTGTCTTTACTCACCTTCCGTACCACTTCCAGTGATTTTATATGAAGTGTTCGCAATTTTAGCCGTTTTTACCGATTTCGACCCCTAAAAACTCAAATTTGACCTCCTTAGAATTTTAGAAAGTTGCTCATTTTCGAACTTAACCTTTTTTATATGCAATAAGAACGTTTTGGCGAAATTTGGAATTTTTATCATGTACCTAAGGTCAGATATCGTCTAGTCTAGAGTGATACTCACACATAAATATTATATACATACATTTTTGTCAAACTCTACGGATAAATCAGGATGCTCTGAAACGGATTTGACTATAAAAAGTTTCAAAAACTCGGCGCTCCGCGCCTCGCCAGGGGGCAAGCCCCCTGGACCCCCGGATACTTACTGCTTAGAGCCTACGGCTGCAATTCAAGAAACATGGAACATGCTTTAGCCACGCTTATACACATCGAAACAACCAAGTGACAACCAAACAAGCGTCATTGTTTACTATCGGTTTATAACATCCATTTATATAGTTATATTATGAAACTAGGAAATAAATACCAAGAACAAATACGAAATAAATGCGTGATAAATCAAGAGCTTTCCAACGAATGGAAATCGATTTTTGTCCGATGAAAATGAAAGAAGTTTCATTTCCCTAGCAACTACTCGGTTGTACGTGAAAATCATAAGAAAATTTCGTCACCCATCTGCGTCACCCATTCCGCGTAACGTTTTTTGGCTAGTTAGTCCAAGGCTAAAGCATGTTCCATGCTAATTGATGTTCTGAAAATTTTCGACCCATTGCAATAGCTTCATTTTCTTTGAAAATATTTTGCTAAAAATTGGTTGTTATAAGGTGGTTTTCCTCGAAGACGCTGCTCCAAAATTATAAAATGAGAGTGATTTCTGGACTATCGCCCCAATATCGTCGCCCCAGCGACGGTGTTGATCAGCAAGACAACAATTTATGTCCTTGAAGGAACAGAACCTAAAATCACTGTTTGAAGCGCCAACTTGTAAATCACTCAGTGTCAGCTGTTGTAAGAGAGAAAAGTTCACTCTGAGCATTGAGTTCCAAACCAAAATAGGTTACCTGTCTTTCAAGGTTGAACGTCTCCGGGTCTCGGCTCCTGCTTTTATAACTAACGCAGTTTATGAAAACACAAATTAGCAATGCAACATTCGAATGAACAGACTCATTTCGCAGTCCTTGATTTGACAATGCAAGATGATTTTAAGCCATAAGCCGCCTACGCAACCGCCCCGGAGTGTGACGCTACGAATATACGCGAAAAGACGCACCGCGAGCCTTGAAAAAGCCGAAGAGGATCCGAATAAGGCCAACAGTTTCCTGAGCCTGTATTTAGGTGCACCTTTCGAATCCGAAACTGAACTGCTGTTTTCTAACACCACTTGCAGCTGAATTGATAACTGGGTTTACTGCGCTTGGGTGGGCTTAGCGGCCTTTTTTTTATCATCGGCCCAGCTCGTAAAAACGCGCCAAACCGACTATACACGTCGTTCATCGTCAGTTGAATTAAATTCCCTGAATGCGCCTGTAACCTTTCGAAAAATTAAACTTAAAGAGATCTCACCTTATTTATATGAATTCTGTCGGCAATCTCTTTAAAATGAGATCTCAATCAACCCAACTTACTGAGGAAACAGAGGTCTCGAACAGCGAGATCATATTTGATGAGGAAATTGAACCATTTTTATTATTAGGTAGGTAATCTTTTATCTCATAGGATGATTGTGGTAAAAACATTAAAAAAAGGTGCCACATATCGATTATACTCAAGTAAAAAATAATGGTTTGCTAAGCAATTTAAAAAAACAATATGTGGGTCAAATTTGAGTTTTTGAAGGTCTTTGCTACAAATCGGTATCAAAACCAAAACAAAAGTGGAACAGATAGAAGCGGAAGGTGACTCGAAATAGAAAAAAGCTATTTCAATAATAAATGGGTTTTGTAGGTTTAAAAAATAGTTTTAAAAAAGTAGGCAAAAATATGTCACTTTTTTCAACTCTGGATTTTAAGTTACTGGGTATATCCCGGGGGGGGGGGGGGGGAGATTTACTCAGGAACTAAAAACTCCGCAAATTATTACACAACGGTTTATTATTTACCGTACAGATGCCCCTTCTGCGTCTAGATCACTGTTTTCTGTGGTCAGTAACTACCCTCCTGCTCCCCCAAGGAAAGCCCTAAATCGAGTACTGGAGCCAGCCTGGGAATTAAATTTCATACAAATGCGCGGGATTCAATAATTCCATAATTGATTATTTGTTGTTATTCACGAAGTAACAAAAGTATCTATCAACAAAATTCAAAATAGCCATCATTCTTCAAAAGAAATAATATCATAGAACAACCAACTCGACTTCATAAAGACATCCGTGATTATAATCAGGTGCTCCCTAGCGATGACATCTGGGCCGGATTTATACCGGCTCATTCACGATCATGTTGACGAAGCTTTTCGGTGCAAAAGGACGGCTGGTCGTAATGCTCCGGGTGCAAATTCTTTAGTTCAAAATAAATTTAAAAACGCAAAACTCCTGTACCCCTCTATTGAACGTTTTTGAGCTACGGCGTTCTGAAAATGTCCACCCCTATTTTTCACTGCTTATGGATGACTGACAGTAACGCCGAGCTTCGCGGACCAACTAGACCCCAAATGGAACTTACAAACCAAATTTCATTAATTTTGGTTCATGGTAACTAAGAAAAGTGCGAAGTACGGCGTACGGAGGACGGACAGAAATTTTTAAATTCCATTTTCGGAATCCACATACCTTGAAACGGAACTCATCAAATTTTGACGGGGGTTAAACTTTTTTTCTTTTTTTTCATGCCCGATTCCAAAGTTTCATTACTGAAAATAATAAACCAAAATGGTGATAATTACAGGATGGTCACTTGAACTGACTACATATTTCATTATGTAGCTTCTTAAAAGTTTTTTTTTTAACCTAATTTGGAATAAATTACCTAAGTAATGGGAAGACGGTATTATGTACAGAAACCATTTGTGCGTTAACTAAACCGTGGGCAGTGTTCAATAGTTAGGTACGCTGCAGCAAAACTAGAGCTTTCTAACTTGAACACTGCTCAAAATTTGAACCGGGAGAGCAACGGAGGAACGAGGTTATTTTTGACAACAAAGAATTTATTTTGTAACGAAACCGTTTAGGTAGTGGGCAATAAGATAGATTGAGAAGTACGTTATTTCGAAAATTCGCTCATATATGGTCGTGCAGCAAGAGTGTAACTTACTCGTAGCTTCAAGTGTTCGGAAATGTGAGGCGGAAATTCAGTCTATTTTTGAAGTTCACCTTCGTATTTTGTCAAAGTAAATCAACTAAAAGGACCATGAAAACGAAGTGACAACAGATTAAATGGGAGCCAAGGAGGTTGACTACGTAATAAGGGTTGATTATTCAGTTGATTCGTGCGGACACTTGCTACAGCATCTCTCAGCTTATCTACGAGTATTCCTCACGTCCACTCGGGTCGGATTGACCCTCTTACGAGTTTCAGAGTCTGGTCAGGATTCCAAACCGGTGCTTCAACGGCATCTTCACAACCAGTTGGGTCTTACCTCAGGCTCAGTCGAGTTTGAGCCCGAAGGGAATTATCTGAGTAAGCAGACCTAGCCAACTTGTAAAGATGACACTCTTTTCTGCTTACCCCCACAGTTGTTAGTCGTCAAAACTCACATCACGTTTTAAATCAGCTAATAAACATGTGTGATATAAGGAGTAAGTCCTGCTCTACGCCGCGGAAGTTAAAATCATTCAAAATTCTTTTATTAAATCTACCTTGTTTGCCAAAAAACACTCCCTCCCATTATCTTCGCTTGGAGACGGCTAGCCAGCCCCTTACCTACCCATGTATTTACGAGAGCGCTGAAATTTCTAGCGAAACTCCTGAGCATGGATGACTCTTGGTGGCCCAGGAGATGTTTCGATTTGCTACTAAAAAGTGACAAAGATGGGCCAAACAAATTGGCAAGCTACAACTGGGTGACCAGGCTGAAAGAAATATTCATGAGTATCGGGGTGGAGGATAGGTAGGAGAATATGTCACGTGAACTCCTCAAGGAAAATATGAGGATCTCATAGAAAAATTTGAAAATGAGTATCTAAGCAAAGATATCCAGAACGTTTTTGATTCTCACTACAATTGGTTCTATAGGACGATAACGGATTACACTGGTAGACAGTACTATTTGGGAACTTGTGAAAACGTGCATGTTGAACGCCTCTTATCGCAAATAAGAATGTCGAATAAAAACAACATCAAATTGCACTTCAAACGACTCACCTACAAAATTGGCTGCACTCAGCTGTGCACCTTGTGCAATAGGTTTGAGGTCGAGGATCTCATTCATGTTGTTTACACATGCCCTGTTTATACGGCCCTTCGTGAGTTTTATTTGATTAAGTACTTGAACCCTCAATTCTTAACAGTTGCCCAAAGTTCGGAGGATTTATTACATTCACTGATTTCGCTTCTGGATCTGAGGAACGACAGAGACAAAATGTATGCAGTATTTAATTTTATCTCGAAAAGCTTGATGTTACGGGCGTCTATGAGGAACGAGTGAGTTCATATTATTTACTTTTTTTAATTTTTCTTATATTTCAACTATATGAGAACGGCTCATTACCGCACTTAGAGAATTTATTAGAAATGTGCTTGTGCAATAACTGTGTTCATTTATTTATTTATTTATGTCGTCACAATGTTTCATTTTTGAATCATGGTTATGCAGTTCATATTTTATTTTTAAAGATTATGACCTCGAATGATCTCTTGTAACAATCGTAAAGATTAATACAATAAAAATTATCTATGTATCTACCTCTATCTAAGTGTTATCTATTAAATCACACAAAAAATTAATTTTTATAACTTTCGATTAAAAGAAAAAATTGCATGCACAGGGAAAATATCCTAGCATGACGTAATGGGCAAATTTTTGGAGCAACACGCCCACTTGACTTGCAGGACTTAACAGAATTTGATAATTGCTTATTTTGTACTCCCCTTTTTTCTATATTTCCACTATTTTTGAGTTAATTTAATGTCTCTAATATTGCGCATGAGATGGGATTTGTAAATCCTTGCGCAATAAAAATATTATTATCATTATTATTATTATTATTATACGAATTCTACTACTTCAGTAACCTAGGATCCCACACGAATCTCCAACGTAGGTACTACATTTACTGAAGATTTCGCACAGTTTTAAACTAGACAATTTCAAAACTTTCAAAAGTTTTGCAAATCTGCAAAATTAAAAATTTTCAGAAATCGAGAAAAACATTTTGATTTTACTCAAGAAATGCCAAACATCCATATTTTATGACTGGACTCTTCAAAATAAACATTTTCAGAAATCGAGAAAACCGTTTGGATTCTACTGATAAAAACCAAATTTTTCCTTATTTTATGATTGAGTATGTCGGGTTTCAGCAAATTCGCATGCCACCGTTGGATGCAGCTTGAAATTTCAAAACAAATCCGGTTCAAAAACTCTAATTTTTCCATTTTGGCACTTGTAGAAATTCGCAAATCACCACCACAATTATTTTGGAGAACGGAAGTTATGGCACAAATTCGGATTCCTCACCCAAAAAAACATCAAAATTACTCGAGCCTGTTGATATACACCCGATAATTTTTTTTTCAGGTAAATTGTTTATGAATTTATTGTCATCACACCTCAATACACATAATACAGTATATTAATATAAAATACATATTAGATAGGTAATTGTTATTTCTTAGTTCTTGGTAACAGGCCTGACAATCGTGCTGGAAGGTGTGACACTGCGGCCCAATACGGAGACGTTTGATATAGTATATATACTGCTAATTTAGTAGGTAATTTATATTAAAAATATTTACTGATACCACCTTTTAAGCGGCAAAATAATCGAAAGGTTTGCTCATTATGAATTCTGCTGCCTTTCTTTAGTTTCTTATTATTTTTTGGTTTATTATTCTGTGAACAATAGACCTATGTATTCGCTCAGCCAAAATTTTTGTAATACCCCATCAAATATTTTTCTGTAACGTCTACAGGAGCGTAGATCCCAAAAATGCGATGTCCGTCGGCCGTACGCCGTCCGCCCTATCATCCATACCTACTTTATTTTCGGTTTAAAAAATTCGTTGTTTCGCGCACAGGCTCCATTTGGGCCCTAGTTGTGTCCCGAAACTTTACAGCCCGATCGGAATATACACAAGGATATTATGGGTGAAAAATAAATGGGCAGTTATTATATAACATTTTAATAATAACTGGGTAGTTATGATATAACAGTTATTATATGGGTGAAAAATAAATGGGCAGTGTTGTATAATAACACTGCAATTTTTATAATTGTTATATATAACGTTTTTATAATAACTGGGCAGTTATTGTATATCAGCTATTATGTGGGCAGAAAAATAAATGATCAGTTATTATATGGGTGAAAAATAAACGGGCAGTGTTATTATATAACATAAATGTTATGGGTGAAAAATAAAATAGGGTTTTTGGTGTCTTAACATGAACTTATGATGTGTCGATGTCCATGTGGTGTAGCGCGAGGAGTCCGAATATCAAGTCATTTTGACCAACAAGCGAAAACGTGAGGTTCTAAACAATTTTCGCCTTAAAATTTGGTCTAAAATCGTCGTTCTTTCGCACACAGGAGGGTTAATTTGGGCCCTAGTTGTGTCCCAAAACTTTGGAGCCCGATCGGAATACACCCAGGGGTGTTATGGGAGAAAAATGAGTGCAAAAATAGGGTTTTTCTAGGTTTTGTTTTTGTAGGTATTAGTGAGCATGAGCTCGTGAGGTCGTTTTCCTTGTTTTCAGGGCGAGAAGACCGAATATGAAGTCGATTTTGACCAAAGGGAAGAATTGATGTTGTAACGAAGGTTCAGCACCCAAAATTCATTTTTTCATGAGTCAAAAATCTGGGAAATAGTCTGAAATCACCATAAATTTGTATAATAACACTAGAAGTAGTATCAACAGGTGAATCAAGAAAATTAAATGGTACTATCAATGATCAAAGATAATTTGTCAAAAATTGGAGCCTAATTCGTGTTTTTGGGGGGCCAAAATTGGTAGAAACCATCGCCAAGAGTTTTTTCAAGTATTGCACACGAAAGAAACAATAAATGAGCAGCCAGCATTTCTGTAGGTATGGGAAATAGTATAATAAACCCATGTGACAAGGATTTTGTAGCGTTTTATGTTTAATAAGACATTTATGTTGTCGAATTCTTTATTTACCATTTGCAAGCCTTTGTACCTACTTAGTTGTTGTCTGTGCGTATTTATGATGGAAGTTTTATAACTTAAATCACTTGCGGCGGAGTAGTGGAAATCCATAGCAAAAAGCTACAGGATAAAAATAGAAATAGTCTATTTCCACGTAAAGTAACAAACTAGACCGGTTTCAGTTGTTACACCATCATCAGTACACGATAGATGGATACGATCGTTTAGTTTACGTGGAAATAGACTATTTCTATTTTTATCCTGTAGTTTTTTTTAAATCATTTAATAATGATTAACGGGACGTTTCCATTTTTTTCCGACCGTCACGTCACGGCGAAATTGCTTCGTTACTATGACAACATATTCGGATGTTTTATTGATTATATAATTTTATAATTTGAATTTGATAATTTGGTCGCACTTTCTCGACCGATCGTCACGTTTAGAAGTTCCGCGATCGATTTTCACGACCGTCACGTCACGATATAATAAAGAGACGAGATTAACATATTTCGTTATGCCAGCAGATAAAAGCAAAAAAGTTTGGAAGTATGTATAGAACAACTATAATACATACCTTCGGTAAGCATAGGTTACCACCAAAATAAATATTAAAAAAAATTTTTTTGAGGAAAATATGGCGTAAAATTAATCGTTATTAAATGATCTGACTGTAGGACTAGGTACCGTTTTTTTTGTTTTTTTTTTTTATGAAAAATTTTTTGAGGAAAAAAATGGCGTAAAATTACCTAATCGTTATTACCTAAATGATCTGACTATAGAACCGTAGGACTACCGTTTTTTTTTTTTTTTTTTTTTTTTTTTTTTTAATGGAAGTTTTGGCCTGTGTGCGTTGGGCTCACGTTGCCTTAGTCGGTATGTAAAATAGGTCTTTATTTATTTTGACTGAAATCAAATTAATAAATAACAGTAGGAGTTCGGGGATGGGGCTCTTCGAAATACGTGCTCCTATGGGGGAAAAAAACGAAGAGCGAGGATGGAAATAGAAAAAAATTGAAAAGAAAACGAAAAAAAAAATAACTTTCTCTCCTCATGAAGTGACCCTGGGGAGGCTGAGCGGTAGTTGATAAGTTTGGCCTTAGGAACACGTGAGGGCGGTCCGAGGGAGCTCACGTGACTTGCATGAGCCCCACCGCACCCACCCGTTGCGAGTTGGAAGATGAACCAGACCTTCCCCAGTGAAAGTTTCCCTTCTGCCCAATTGTCCAGGGAGAACTGCACGGTGGGTCAGGTTGCATTACGACAACGGAAAAAAAAAACGCTGCAAAGTCCTTGTCACGTGGGTTTATTATTCTATTGGACATATCGACAATAATTTATTGAAATAGCTATTTCTGATGGTTTCCACCAATTTTGGCCCCCAACACACAAATTAGGCACGCTCTTTTTTTTCCAAACTATCTTTGATCATTGCTAGTGCCATTTAATCGTCTTGATCCACGTGTTGACACTTTTTCCAGTGTTTTTATACAAACTGATAGTGACTTCAGACGATTTCGCAGGTTTTTGACTCATAAAAAATCAATTTTGGGAGCTGAACATTTGGTAGAACTCAATTTTCCACTCTTTGGTCAAAATCGACTTCATATTCGGTCTTCTCGTCCCCAAAACATGGAAAACGGTACCTCAAAAGCTCATGTTACTAACATGTTACTAGAACAAAAAACCTATTTTTACACACATTTTCACTCACATCCCTGGGTATATTCCGATCGGGTTGAAAAGTTTCGGGACACAACTAGGGCCCAAATGGAGCATGTGTGCGAAAGAACGACTTTTTTAGACCAAAAATGAAGCCGGTACACGTGATTTTCTCTCTTTATTTTATAAATCATCTTTGATCATTGATAGTGCAATTTAATTGTCTTGATTCACCAGTTGATACTACTTCTAGTGTTATTATATAAATGTATGGTGATTTCCGACCATTTCCCTGGATTTTGACTAATAAAAAATGAATTTTGGTTTCGTTATTTTTGAATTTCGTTACAACCTCAATTCTTCACGCTTTGGCCAATACTTCATTCATTGGTCTTCTCTCACTAAGAAACATGGAAAACGATTGTTACACCCACTCCCCCCCCCCCCCCCCATGACACCCCTGGGTGTATTCTGATGGGCTGCCGAGCTTCGGAGCACAACAAGGACCCAAATGGGAACACAAACGACCATTTTAGACCAAAATTTAACGTTTTAAGGCTGAAACTTTGCTCGAACCTCAATTCTTCGCTCTTCGGTCAAAATCGTCTTCTCGCCCTAAAAAAAAAACATGGGAAACCTCACAAACTAATGTTACTACATCACCAAACACCCCAATTTTAACAACCATTTTTCACCCATAAAACCCTTAGCGTATATTCCGATCGGGCTGCGAAGTTTCGGGACACAACTAGGGCCCAAATGGAGCCTGTATGCGAAAGAACAGCTTTTGAAGACCGAAAATAAAGTAGATAAATATGGATGATATAGCGGACGGCATACGGCGGACAGTCGGACGGACATTGCATTTTTGAGGTCTACGCTCCTTGAAACGTAAAAGACATTTTGTCGTGAGTCCCTCCCGGAACCACTCCTAACTAGAATTAAGTTCTCGCTAAATATCTGGCAGCCAACTTTAGGTTCTACCAATAAACGGTACGAGTGGGGATACAAGTCGCAGGATCCAGTGCACAACCTGGAGCCCCTCCATCAACCCCTAACAAGGGGGTTGGAAGGAGAAGGCTTCCTGGCCTATAAAAACCCGGATCCTGCGCCTTTTTCTTCATTCTACGCTTCCTCTAGCCCCTGGCTACTCTCTCTCTTCCTACCTTGCCTCTCTATCCAAACCTAAAAGATCCTAGATGAAGGTGGTGGTCAGCCCATAACCTCCTAGGCAAATTCTCCTAAAAGATTCCAGATGAAGGTGGTGATTCGCTCATAACCTCCTGGACACAAACATCCAAAAAGATCTCAGGAAAGGGTGGTGATTCGCTCATAAACCGCCTGAGCATATCCAAAAAGATCCTAGATGACGGTGGTGATTCGCTCATAACCCGCCTGGGCATTTCCTCACACCACCGTGATGAAATACGCCAATTTTAAATTCATCACACATTTTTTGAAGGTTTTATACAATTTTCTTGCCGAGCGAATACATAGGTGTAGTATACACAGAATAATAAACCAAAACTGTTAAAAATAGCAAAAAATCACACAAAAAATATATAATTTTACGAAAAGCCGTATGGTTTCTCGCTATATTACACGCTTTACACATTAGCACGAATAGTTCTTTGAAACTTCGCTCTTATAGCCATGCTGCATGACTGGAATTTAAAAAAATCGTTTATAATAAGTTAATCATTCTGCTAATAATGCGGTAAATTAATAAATTTATTTGACACTATTTCTTTTCTTTGTCCTTTACCAGGGTGAATTGTGGCAAATCAAGTGACCAGTTTACAGAATGGCAGGAATGTCATCCGTACGGCTAACTTGGCAATGATCCACTGGCAGATCATTTTTAAAATGCAATTTAATCAATTTATATCATCTACGATGAGATTTTCCCTCCCGACTTTTCCTGTGTTCTTGAGATGTTTTTCAATTTGAAAAAAAAAGTCGAGTTCAGAATTTTTTTTTCTGCCAGAATAATTGTTAAATTGAGTGACATTGAATTTTAACATCGACCAATGGGATTCGCGAGCGTTGCAAGCGTTCGCGAACGCTCACAAACACTTGTTTGCCTTCCCGTCCACACAGGACGAGCATTCTGTTGGCCATTTCGGGACAATGTTCATCTTAGTTCATGATTTCATGTGGTACTACCCATCGATGTAAAAATAGTTTCTATTTTTACATCGTAGTTTTATATGGAAGGTATACCCAGCCCGCTCAGTAAGTAATATACCTTGAGTAGGTACCTAAGTTTTTGAGTGCGATAATAAAATCATCCGACCTCTATCGTGGAGAGATGAAATAGAACATCAAAAACTACTGACAGGATCCCTTGTAACTCAACGACCGCTTTCTACTGCTTCGCTTCCATTCATCACCACAACGTTTTTCGATAGGTCGGCGTCTCGGTTAACAAACGAGCTCTCTAAATGGTACAAGGCCCATTAGCATAACACACATCTAGGATCGAGTAATCTGCTCTCCTAGCAGATCTAGTCTTGTTCAATGCTAATCGTACTGCTTTCACTTTCGTCGATACATCGGCTTCATGTAATGGAGGTCCTGTGATTGCCTGAATATTGAAATGAGTTTTCTGTTAGCCAGATCAGAATCAGATTGGAGAGTTATCTGATTCGAGTAAAATAGGTATACTGATTGATATTCTTGTTTACTCATCATATAGGCCATTAATCATCTTAATACTTGGTGAATGTTCGAAGAAAAGATGGTATAGCAATGGGCCAAAACTTGTAAATGCGCGAAAAATAATGGCAAACAAAAAACTTTGCAAAGTCCTTGTCACATGGGTTTATTATTCTACTGGACATACCTACAGAAATGCTTGCTGTTCGTTTATTGTTTCTTTCATGTGCAATAATTGAAATAGCTATTTTTGATGCCTATTTTTTTACTCCCAGAAACACGAATTAGGCTACTTTTTTTTTACAAATTATCTTTGATAGTGCAATTCAATTGTCTTGATTAACCTGCGTTATTATCTTATTATACATAGGTATATGGTAATTTCAGGCTATTTACCAGGTTTTTGACTCATAAAAAGAGAATTTTTGGAGCTGAACCTTCGTTACAACTTCAACCAAATCTTCACTCTTTGGAGAAAATCAACTTCATAGTCGGTCTTCTCGCCTTAAAAAACATGGAAAACGATACCTAACAAGCTCATGATAACTAAAACTTCAAAAAAACCTTGAAAACCCCTATTTTTCCACGAATTTTCCGCCCTTCGGAGAACAACTAGGGCCCAAATGGGGACCCAAACTGTGTGCGGAAGAACGACGATTTTATACCAAAATTTAATGTAAATGTAATGCTGAAACTTCGTTAGAACCTCAATTATCCACTCTACGGTCAAAATCGACTTCATATTCGGTCTCCTCATCCCAGAAAACATGGAAGAAAACGATACCTCACGAGCTCATGTTACTATAACACCAAAAAACCTTATTTTCACACCCATTTTTCACCCATAACACCCTTGGGTATATTCCGAACTGGCTGCAAAGTTTTGGTGCACAACTATTAGGGCCCAAATGGAGCCTGTGTGTGAAAGAACGAGTTTTTTAGAAAATAAATAAAGTACATATGGATGATACGGCGAACGGCGTACGGCCATTGCATTTTTGGAATCTACGCATGTTTAGACGTTAAATAAAACAATTTTGAGGGGGTATTATAAAATTTTTTACTGAGCGAATACATAAGTATTCACAGAATAATAAACTTAATTGTTAGCAAGTGCTAGTGGAATGAGGTCGAAGACTAGCAATTTTTGAAGACAAACAGTGACCCAAATTAAAGTTTTTGAGGGTCAAAAACCATGAGAAATCAAACGCTGCAAAGTCCTTGTCACATGGGTTTATTATTCTACTGGACATACCTACAGAAATGTTTGCTGTTCATTTATTGTTTATTTCATGTGAAATAATTGAAATAGCTATTTCCGATGTTTTCCACCATTTTTGGCCCCTAAAACACGAATTAGTTACGCTCCTTTTTTTTCAATTTATCTTTGATCATTGGTAGTGCCATTTAATCGTCTTGATCCACGTGTTGTCACTTTTTCTAGTGTAATTGTACAAATTGATGGTGATTTCAGACGATTTCCCAGGTTTTTGACTCATAAAAAATCAGTTTTGGGAGCTGAACATTTGGTAGAACCTCTATATTCCACTCTTTGGTCAAAATCGACTTCATATTCGGTCTTGTCGTCCCCAAAAACATGGAAAACGATACCTCAAAAGCTCATGTTACTAAAACACAAAAGTACCTATCTTTACACACATTTTCACTCATAACATCCCTGGGTATATTCCGATCGGGTTGAAAAGTTTCGGGACACAACTAGGGCCCAAATGGAGCATGTGTGCGAAAGAACGACTTTTTTAGACCGAAAATGAAGCCGGTACACGTGATACGGCGGACGGCGGACGGACATTGCATTTTTGGAATCTACGCACCTTGAAACGGAAAAATAAAAATTTTGATGGGGTGTTATAAAAATTTTTTGCTGAGCGAATACATAGGTGCATTATTCAAGGAATAATAAACCAAAATCGCCCAGTTATAATGAAATCACTGTTAGTGGAAATGGTGAAGAGACAGAAGACTTCTTCAATGCTCAGAAAATATTTGTTCCTCAAACAAGTGGGTCAAAAGGGTCTTTTCTACTACCTAGCAATTCGCGTCAGTCGGTGAGTCTGTACTCAGTACGATAATCTAATCGAAAGAACAATCGAAACGAGCGGAAATTTGGAGGGTGTGTGCGGGATGGTCCTCAGATGGTCCCACACCCGTAACACCCTCCCGCGTGTCACAGGTTCTGTACTATCAGATTTTGAAATTTTCAATGATCGTTCAGATTGTCTCTGATGGCTCGCTATGGATTCTAAATTGATAGGAGGAATAACAGAGCAACCTTCGTTCATCATCTATCGTGCTAATGAAGTTTTCAAGAGCCATTCAACTGAATGTTTTGGTAAAGCCTTCTAGAACGGATCTGTGTAACTCTATATCTATAATACAGACCTTGACCTCTTATTATGAAACATAAAAATTGATTCACTGGACTTCGCTTAAATCGAGTCTTTACATCGTTCGACTTTACCCAAGGGTTTGTTTGTACGCTGGTAGGGTGACACAGTGTACTAATATTAATTTCGAATAATAATTAATGACGAATTACGAATTATTACAAATCAAAGTAAGGATGTGTGCTATACCTTATGCCAAATGGGGTCAAATGCATCCAGTGCGGTTCATAGTGTAACCAGACATGCTATAGTTTACAGTAGACTGCTTTATTTTGGGTTAAAACTACTACAATTATTATGCTATTAACCAAAACTGCTATCTAGAGCCCATGAGAAATCACTTGCAATGTATCAAAAAATGAAAACCACAGAGTAAAGGAAACTGTTCATTACAGTTAATTTGAACTTCGACTGTAATGAAGCAGTCGACTATTTTAAGAGAGATAAGAAACTACTGGAAATGGGCCTCAGCAGTGAAAAATACAAAAAAATAATAAGAACTTACAATACAATACCAGTTCTCTGAAAGTTTTTACTCTGAATCTCTTCAATTTCTGTCTTTCAATTAACATTCGTCAGTCATCCCCCCCCCCACAAAATGTTAAGAAACAATTTTTCCAGTCATTTGAATGTTTTGAATTTTTTTTTCTCCTTCAGATTTGGTTTATTATTATCAATAATTAACCATTCGAATCGACCGATAATTTTAACCCCCCCCCCCCCCCCCACATCACCACTCAGTAGTTGATGTTTCACGTTTCAGCTTTAAAGGATCGTAGAATCCAAAAGCCGAATTTAAAAAAAAACGTCCGTCGAGGGAACGTTGTTTATAGTACTCTGTGAAAATATTCATCAATTCCTGTAATCAGAACAATACCTACTGTGATTCTGTGATGGCTCATTATAACGATTATATATAGCGTTTGTAATTATGTAATTTATATACCTCTTCTAGTCAATTCTAAATTACCTCTACCTTATTTTCAATTTGTCAAGGGCAAGAGTTACCTATATTATTGTTTCTTTTTTGAAAGTTGAAGCAATTTTTTAAAAAAAATGAAAGTTGCATTTTATTTAAAGCTTGTTTTCCCTTATGCTTGCTCGTAATATGACCTAATCATACTCTATTTTTTTAACACAAGTATTTTTGCTGAAGTTATTGTGTTAAATTATTCTCCCGTATCTTCAGGATTCAAGGAGATATCTACCAAAGAGGGATTTTTCAACGGTGTTCATTTTCTGCTCACTGATAAGCTATTTTTATCACCACGCGGCTATAAATATTTAGGTATATTTTGCTACTATACATTTTTCCAAACTACTATATTTTTTCCTGATCCGAAAACATGTGGCCCGAGAAAATCTGGCAACCCTAGGTTCAAGTCAGCTATGAGAAACGGAGTTTTTTTCGCCTCTAGACGAGTCGTGAAGATGACAGAGCAGAGTCCTCAATGGTCAGTCCGGTTTCCAGTATTTTCAAACCTAAAAAATCCTTCTAGCCCGGTTGATTTGATTCAGAACAATCGATTACCCCTCATGAGAAAGAAGAAGTTGGTCCCTTTGAGGGAAAACGGTATCTTGATTAATCCGAGACTTCCCGTTTCTTCCAACGGTGGGTTCGCCAGTAAAACCAGGTGTCGGCTTCTGGCCATTGAGATCGGACCGGATAAGGCGAGTTGATAGGCTCCCGTCATAACCACCGATGACCACGACAACATAATGTTATGACTATGAGTTATCACTCCATTTCGGTCTCGTAGTTCCTGTTTAGTCCCATTTCTTGGGTAAAAAAAAGTTCCGGACATTCCACATGTCCACATTTTATGAGCTAATATTCAAAGCTGATTTTTGACGATGTTTAGCGATTTTGGACCCACCAGATCCCAAATTTTACGAGTATTTATTAGCTGAAATGCAGCTATTTTTGACTATGTTTAGCAATTTTTGACCCATAAAATCCCAAATTGTATTCGCTTTTATTGGAAATATTTTTTACTGATATATTATGAGCAAATTTTCAAACTTGCTGAATTTCAGCTATTTTTGGACGATGTTTAGCAATTTTGGACCCACCAGAACCCGCAATTCACTCGCTATTATTGGAAATATTTTTCATATATTATATGAGCGAATTTTCAAAGTTGCTGAATTGCAGCTATTTGTGAAGATTTTTGACGAATTTTACTAGCTTTTATTTGAAATGTTTTTGATACACTAGATACCACCTATATACGCAAATTTTCAAAGTTGCTGAATTTCAGCTATTTTGAAAATGTGTAGCTATGTTGGACCCACCAGATTCCAAATTTTACTCGCTTTTATTGGAAATTTTTGATGAACTATATGAGGGAATTTTCGAAGCTACTGAATTTCAGCTATTTATTACGATGCTTAGCAATTTTGGACCCAATAGATCCCAAATTTTACTAGCTTTTACTGGACATATTTTTAACACACAATTTGAGCAAATTTTCAAAATTGCTAAATTTCAGCTATTTTCGACAATGTTTAGCAATTTCGAACCCAAAATAACCCAAATTTTACTCGAGTTTGTTGGAAACATTTTTTACTGATATACTGTATGAGCGAATTTTCAAATTTGCTGAATTTAAGCTATTTTTGACGATGTCTGGCAATTTTGAACCCATCAGAACCCAAATTTTACTCACTTTTATAGAAAAGATTTTTGACCTAATTTCCTAAGTGGCTAAATTTCTGCTATTTTTGAAGATTTTATACATTTTAACGCTGTGGGGTTACATTTTGAGTTTTTGTGAGTTAAAAATGTCTAAAAAACATTGAAATATATGATATAATGTCGCAGTGGTGCTATTTCAACCATCATGTGGAAGTTTAGGTAGTCTCAGTATAAGTATTGTTTCTCAAGCTCGGAAATTGAGTTTTCCTCATTCAAATGTTGTTTAAATGGAGTAAATTTAGTGAAATAACTAAAAATATTGGACCCATAGCTTGGGGAGAAAATTTGGTAAAATACAACAATTGTTTACAATGCCAAGTTACAGTAGACCTCCATTCTACACAGGGTGATGGACTCATTACATGGGAATTGAAGAATTTCTATCAGTCCCACTTTCATGCTTAAATGAGATTGTATCGTATTCGTGTGCGGTGAACAGAAATAAGAGTAGTGATCTTGTAGGATCTTCATCGGACCCGTGGAACCACTCGGATTTTCACTCTCGCCCCTGCGAAAATCGTTGGAATATATCATATTTCGCGTGAAATTGAATAACATAAAGCGAACCGCGTTATTTTGCGGTAGATTAGAACAAATAACCCCCTGCGACAGGCGTTGTATAAATCAAGAACGATATTGCTCGGTTAGGCACGTCCTTTGCCGGCTGAGCCGTAAAAATGGACATCGCTTCTTCCAGGTTAAGGAAGACAGGTAATTACTCCCAAGTCCCAGTTTTGCTTATGAGACTTCTTCGTTCCCTTATAAAAACCAGTGAAAGATTGCGCATGCCCAGAGCAAAGAAGTGAAGCGAATTTCAGCACGATTCCCACAGATTGCGAATGGATGAAAAATCCTGTTATATTCGACAAAAAGTTATTAAACGTGATTGGTTTTTTCAACGTTGTACCGCACCGGGTAATTTCCCTTGTTTTGAAGGGTCTTGGAACTAGCATTTTACGTGTCTCGGGCACCATCGGGGCCCCGCAGGGTGGTGAAGTTCGAAGGGTTTTTACTGCCTGCAAGCTGCGAAATTCAACATGTCCGACATCACGATGTGAGGGTCCTAGTTGATGGGTATAACCGCGAGTAATATATTGGTTCTGACGTTGAGGCCCGCACTAGAGGAATCGGTGCCTCAGGACGTTCGATAGACCGGCTTTGTGCTCCCCTGGTGCATCCTCAAAGGAGGTCGGATGGGATTAAGTGTAAGCTCTGATCGTCCCCAATCAAACCTTACATGATCTGTGAATTTCTGACGAGGCAGCGGAGTAATAGTTTAATGATGCGGTAGTTAAATTTTAATTTGGTTCATTATTCTCTAAATACACCTATGTATTGGTTCGGCAAATTATTCTGGAACACCCCCTCAAATTTATTTTTGACATCTATACACACATTGAAAGTGTCGATTCCAAAAATAAAATGTCCGACCGCCGAATCATCCATATCTGCCTTTATTTTCGGTCTAAAAAATTCGTTCTTTCGCGCACAGGGCTCCATTTGGGCCCTAGTTGTGTCCCGTATCTCGCCAGCCCGATCGGAAAACACCCAAGGTATTTGTGAAAATGGGTGAAAAATTAGGTATTTTTGAGGTTTTAGTACATATATTTGGCCTTGTCGTTTCCAATTTTTTTTTTTGAAGGCGAGGAGACCAAATATGAAGTTGATTTTGACCACGAGTAAAGGATTTAGGTTCTAACGAAGTTTTAACTCGCAAAATTCAATATTTATGGGTCAAATACCTGTGAAAATGGCTGTAATCACAAAAAATTTGTGTGATAACACAGGAGGTAGTATTAACAGGTGAATCAAGACCATTCAATGACAATCATTTTAAGTGTTCAGCAGCTCTACACTTTTAGTTTGTGTAAATATATTTTGAAGAATAAAAATGAATTTGGGTATAATTTTAGATAAATATAAGAGGAAAGCCTTATAGGATGGAATTACCTAAAATAAGGAATACGTTTTGGGGGCGCAGTCCGAAATATAGAATGATAGTTGTATTCAACTTTTTATTCGAAATAATGCATCCACAGTTCACGAACGACAACCGTAACTCTATGAACAAATTAATTGATATTTTGAAGAAACATAATAAGAAGGGACGAATTGATCACCGACTGTAATAAGACTCGATATCCTACATAAATATGTAATAGTCTAAGTAAATTATAGAGATTTCAAGATATTAATAGATCGGTTGAAGTTAATGTTCTATATCTAGAGTATAATTTGTAATGAAAGATATTGTAACTGTTATTATAAGGATAATGATAAGGAGTATACTTGGACTATACCTATAGATTTCATGGGGTGTGCTCATATCATCAGTTCACTCTTACGGAAGACTCTCAACTTTATTTCACTGTAAGATTATTGCTCTGTAAGGTATTGTAACGATAGGATTATTTAAATTAAAAAAAAAAGTACACTTGAGTAAATCTTGGCAATTAAGCTTAAATATGAGAACAAGTGAGGAAGAGTAATGATGACTCATGTAAGCCAGCGCAAGCTATGCTTATAGGCTTACGTTTTCCTTCGATGTAAACTAGTACTACATAGGAGAATTTAGGTATCTGAAGACACTAATATTATTTTGGTATTACTATTGTATAATGTAAACGCATCTACTTATAATGTAAAGAAGGAGGAAATGAAATTCAAATTCAAATTTCATTGATAGAAAATAAATTGTCAGAAATAGCAAACCTACTAGGTATTAGAGTTTGAAACCGTCAAATAGCTTTGTGGGTATCCTTCACTGAGGTCCCAATCGTGCCGTATTCAGTCGAGAATAATAAACCCATACGACAAGGACTTTGTAGCGTTTTTACCGGTGGAATCAGAAATGTGAACACTGAATATTAAGAAAGGCTTTTCAAAGCACAATAGAGTTTGAGCATGTATTTATTTATTATTTTATTTTTTTTAAATGAAAGTAGATTCTGTAAATGGAAGTAGATGGAAGTAGACTCATCCTGAGAATATTGACACAGACCCCACTGTCCGGTGAGAAGTAGTTGTTTTCCTATGATTTTTTTTTTCAAATTGTCATCCAATTCGGACGTCATACCTCATTTTCAGAATTACCTACCTTTGACATTTTCCATTGAAATTGCATAAAAACATCAACCGCGATTCCTACGGGTGGTTGAATATAATTGGTTCACGGTAAGGCCCTGAAGAACCGAAAACAACATCATTTGGCAAAGACGTGAATAATACTCAGCAAAATTGCCGTACTGGTAAATAGCTAACTCAAAAAATCACCAACGGCTTTGTTAAATCAAAGTTCTTGTGAATCCGAGTAGGAGGTAAGAGAAGAACGATATTCAGAATGTAATTTTGGATATGTGTTGGTACCTGCCTACATTATTGATGGTAGAAGGTATCTACCAATACCTTCTTGATAGAAAATGGAAATATAGGCAGGTACCTACTTGGTGTCCAGCACCGTGTAAAATCAAAACATAGTTGGAAAATATACATCAGCCCTCAGCGGACCACTTCCCATCTACCCAATAGAGTTTAGCACAATTTTTAATTGAATATTAATTTATAATTATAATTTCTTAATCTTAGCACTAGATATCCTCAAATCATCCATGGTCTTTGAAGCTTCATATCAGGATCGACTCAAGAATTTCTCATATCACTGAATTCGGTATATTATTAAGGGTCGGTCGGTGAATGGTCTTACGAATTTCCCCCAAAAAATCAGGTTTTCACCGTTCTCGAGAGTTTTTCAGTCGGTTCAATCGATAAATACCGTAATCACATAACTGTTTGTACAGTCAACCCCCAAAAAAGGCTTCAGGTGCTAAATTATCGAGTCAAGGATTATTTTACAACGCTCGAAATCCCCACTTTTGTGCTAATGGTCTGTTCAAAGTTAACAGGCGTGAGAGGAGGCGGAGTTAGTTGGAATGGGTTATGTATGCCGCCCCATTCTCCACTCGGGCTAGTTGTTCATCAAGGGGAATAAATTAAGGTGGAACAGGACTTGCGGGGTATGGAGGGAGGGGGTTGGCTTTTGGTTACCTAGAGACTTGCGAAGCTGTTACTTGACGCCACTTCGGGTCTGTTGGACCTAAGTTTCCCCACTGGAAGGATTTACCTTTTAGCAGAGGCCTTGGTTACGCGGTGTAATCTCTCTGTTAGTGCAAGTAAAGATTCGCCGGTACATATAAGTAGTTGTTAGTTAGGCCCCACCTTTTGAGTCCAGTCAAATATATAACGATGCCAAAGGTCTGCCAAGAGACTGAATTTTATCGAACTACACAGTCGATATCGCGTCATGAGAATCTTAATCATGTTACCAGGCTGCGTTAAAAATGATGGATAACGTGATCACGGATTCAGGTTGTGATCAAACCATTATGACACAATTTTATCGTCAGGAAATTCTATTTGTAATGTACTGCCGTGTGAAGGAAGAACGACTCAACTCAAAAATTGTCGAAAATGGGATTTTCACGTAACCCCCCTAATTTCAACCCCACCTATTGGTTTATTATTCTGTGAATAATACACCTATGTATTCGCTCAGCAAAAAATTTTTATAACACCCCCTCAAACTTTTTTCTTTTCCGTTTCAAGGTGCGTAGATTCCAAAAATCCGTCCGCCGTATCACGTGTACCGGCTTCATTTTCGGTCTAAAAAATTCGTTCTTTCGCACACATGATCCATTTGGGCCCTAGTTGTGTCCCGAAATTTTCAGCCCGATCGGAATATATCCAAGGGTGTTATGAGTGAAAATGTGTGTAAAAATAGGTACTTTTTGCGTTTTAGCAACATGTTGGTAACATGAGCTTCTGAGATATCGTTTTCAATGTTTTTGGGGACGAGAAGACCGGATATGAAGTCGATTTTGACCAAAGAGTGGAAAATTGAGTTCTAACAAATGTTCAGCTCCCAAAATTGATTTTTCATGAGTGAAAAACCTGGGAAATCGTCTGAAATCACCATCAGTTTGTATAATAACATTGGAAAAGTGTCAACACGTGGATTAAGACGTTAAATGGCACTACCAATGATCAAAGATAGTTTAAAAAAAAACACATTTCTGTAGGTATGTCCAATAGAATAATAAACCCATGTGACAAGGACTTTGCAGCGTTTTTGATGGTCAAATCGAAATTCAAAAATTCGACCCAGAAGGGGTTGAAATTGTTAGGGATGAACTCTGGAAATTGCTTAATTTTGAGGAAAAACGTCTCAACTCCGTGTTTTTTTTTGTAAAAACATCACAACGCCTCGATTGAAACACCCTAACTTGCGAGTTTTGTTATTTATTTGTTGAGGAAAAACGACTCAACTAGCTGAAAACGCCGTTGAGTCGTTTTTCCTCAAAACCGTTGGCTTCAGGATCGGGGCCCAAACCGTTGGACTCAAAGGGGATTTGTTGTTTTTACTCCACAAACATTTCAAAAATCAGCCATGAATAATCGATATTCGACTCAACTGCAATAAATCGATTGAAAAAACGTGTGTTTGGAGTATTTTTTGACAGCTATCGATCAAGTTGAACGTGATTGGACATTTGGAAAAAAATGGGGTTGTGGGAATGCCCTGTGGTGAACCTATAGCGAGTTTTCGTTGGAAGACTTCGAAGCTGATTTCTGAAAACTCAATAATTTTGAGTTGAGTCGTTCTACCTTCACACGGCAGTTATACGAGAGAGGTCGATAAGGGAGTTGAGGCTAGAGACATCGGGTATTATGATGACGTAGACAGTGGAAGCCTTGTACATGCTTGTAGAATATTTGGTACCTACCTACAAGTCCTTTCACAATCAAAAGGCGTTTTCGGCCGGCTGCCATACTTCACAGAGAGCCATGAAGACAATGTAGAAATTAGGAAGAAGCTCTGACGTCGCAGAGTGATATCAGCCGGACGAAATGGTGGAGGTCGGTTTTCATTAATAAAAATGAATTTATAGGTATAAGTACGCGTGTCTTGCAAGTAGATGTCAAGACTCTAAGGGGTGAAAATATACCAAAAATGTAGCTGAACGCCGTCAACCGCACCTCTCCAGAGATATGGCGTTTTTAACATTTGATCGAGAAAACCACGTTTTTAGCCATAGAGACATAAATTTCTACGTTTCACCTCAACTTATCTCAACTTTTGACCTCATTTTCGGAATCAGCGTTAAATTTCAAGGTAATATTTGTGTACTTTTGTTTCGAAAAGTACCAGCTATGAAACTTAGAAGTCGTTCACAGTTTCTTTTAAAAAACACTGCAAATTATTACACAACGGTTTATATTTTTCTCTATAGATGCCCCTTATGTGTAGACCACTGTTTTCTGTGCAACACCTACCCTCGATCTCCTCACAGGGAAGTCCAAAATCGAGTACTGAAGCCGGCCGGGTAGTGACAGTTGCACAAATATTCGGTGGATTCAGCTATCATTGATTATTTGTTGTTATTCATGAAGCATAACGTTTGTTCAAGTAAAGTAGGTACCTATCAACAAAATCCAAAACAGCCATCATTATTCAAGTGAAATAATATCACAGAAAAGCCAACTCGACTTCATACAGCCATCCATAATTGTAATGTCCCTAGCAATGATAAACAGCTGGGCTGGATGTATACTGTTTGATTCACGATCATGTTGACGAAGATTTTCAGTGCAAAAGAACGGTTGGTCGTACAATGCTCCGTGTGTTCTCAAGTTCGAGATCAATTTAAAACAGGAAAACGGTACATCACAAGTCATTTTCACTAAAACCACATTTTTACAATTCTTTTTAACCCATTAAACCTCTGGATGTATTCCGATCGGGCTACCGAGCTTCGAAGCACAACTAGGGCCCAAATGGAGCCTGTGCGCGAAAGAACGACGATTTTAGACCAAAATTTAAGGCAGATATATGGATAACACGGCGGACGGACATTTCATTTTTGGAAACTACGCACCTTGAAACGTAAAAGAGAAAATCTTTGAGGTTTCCTACGTTTCCAAAAAAAGATTCCTGCAAAATGCCGAATCTCATAAAACTTGTGTCATTTAATCAGCTTTCCAACGGTACCTATACTCGAAAGATCGATCATCTTTCAATTTGGAAGATAAATTCAAGTTGGAATGCAAAAAAATATTATTACGAACCTACAAAAAGGCGTGGTAGGCAAGGTGATGTGAACATTGAAGAATGATGTTAGTTCCCGGATTGCAGTTTCTTATTTTAGCATGGAACATGCTTTAGCCTTGGACTAACTATCCGAAAAATGTCACGCGGAAGTGTCACGAAATTTTAACGATGATTTTCACGTACGACCGAGTAGTTGCTAGGGAAATGAAACTTCTTTCATTTTCATCGGACAAAAATTGTTTTCCATTCATTTGGAAAGCTCTTGATTTATCACGAATTTATTTCGTATTTGTTCTTGGTATTTATTTCGTAGTTTCATACTATAACTATATAAATGGATGTTATAAATGGATAGTAAACAATGACGCTTGTTTGGTTGTCACTTGGTTGTATCCTGGTGACGGCTAAAGCATGTTCCATGTTTCTTGAATTTTAGCAGTAAGCATCCGGGGGTCCAGGGGGCTTGCCCCCTGGCGAGGCGCGCAGCGCCGAGTTTTTTGTTTGGTTACTGAACAGATGTTGGATTTTTATTTATTTATTTATTTTGTTGTTGTTGTAAGCACACAAGTTACCATTACTTTACTACATTTTGAACATTTCAATTTACTTAAAAAGTAAGTAAGCAATTTTGAGTACCTATACCGTTGGAAATTTGATGGAATTTCACAACTTTTGTGTGATTTGGCAGTTTGCGGGATGTTTTTTTGAAATCGCAGAAACCTTCAAATATTTTCTTGACGTTATACTTTTTTTTGGAAACTACTACTCAACATTCGAACGGCTATTAATTGGGTCCCTAGATGGTACTTTTCAAACACGAAATTACACAAATCTTAGATGAAATTCAACGCTGATTCCGAAAACGAGGTCAAAAGTTGAGATAAATTGAGGAGGCAAAATGGAAAAATTTAGGTTTCTACCACAAAAAACGTAGTTTTCTCGATAAAACCTGTAAAACGCCAAATCTCTGGAATGGACTGAGACAGAGAGGTGTGTTTGACGGCGTTCAACTACGTACATTTTTGGTCTAGTTCCACCCCTACAGTATTGTCATCTAATTGCAAGATCTACCCTGTATATGATATAATATATTTATATTTCACTGGCAGTTTTCCCAGCCTGGAAGATGATATCGATTTTTGACTTTCAACTCACTCGTCGTCACTCCAGACGAATTTTTACATTGGAAACGGACTATCAGAATACGAACAGAAGTCCGCAACGACCCATTTCGAAAAATATTAGTATGTAGTAGTAGTACGGATCATTAGTATGTAAAATGAAAAATAACACACGCAGTCAGTATTTTTCAGTGAATAAAATATGAATGGTTTTTGGGAATAAATAGGCTTATAATCAAAAATGCCATTCAGAACCTAACCCCTCTTTTGTCTTAAAATAATTTATGAAGGAACGAAATCCTTCATAAATTACCTACCATGTGCTTCTGAAAATCATGATCCTCATGATCCTCGCTGTACAAGAACAATCAAGAACGGTATTTTAGGCAGTCGTACTGGAGTTGATTTAAGTAGTTGGTCATGATGCAAAGCACATCCCTCGTACGCTACTGCTGGGAACTCGCTCGTTTTGATGAATCGAGTGATACTCCCCGTCACCGCTAGCCCATTTAGACCTGTTGCATATGCAAATCCTAAACGAGTCAAACCGACGACCGTGAGGAGGTCTCAGGTGGCCATTAAATCCGAATCAATATACATACATAGCTTCTTCCTCCGCGGGTACCGCCCTAATTATTGGAACCGACGGCGTTTCTCGTTAAGAGGAATCATCGAGTTATTCAATCGGATTACGAGCTATTCAATCGGATTACGGTTCGAGTGCTATTGACTGTAAACCACCAATTTGGAAATTAGGAACAACATAATAAAGGCGGTGAGTTCGAAAACTCGTTCGTTCCAGGTGAACACATTTCTCAGCAAATGCAATAAACGTCTGTCAATTCGAATAGGCAGCATAGCTTCCTTAAAGATCCGTTATACGCTCAAGCCGATTGCACAAACTGGCTTGCACAAGCCAGTTTGTGCAAACTGAACTGAACGAAAAAATTTGGCTTGTGTGAAATCTGTCTCGGACAGAAAATCGGCTTGAGGTTTGAGGTTGGCTTGAGTGAATTTTGAGCGTGTAGACGCGGTTTGCACAAACCCACGATCTCACGCGGGCGCATCCGTTCTCTTCTGGAGTGTGAACCACCTTTTTACCCTACCTCAACCCCTTTACCACTCGTATCTCGGGTTCAAGGCTAGTTCGTTGCGATGCAGAACGAGAAAGAGTTTTTGTGCGAGTTTTTTGAAATATATAAGTCGTTTCCTTCGTTATTGAAAGTGAAGTCGAAGGAATATAGCAACCAATCCTTGCTCCATTTCCGACCTTTAGCACTTTTTGATCCCAATTTTTTCCGGATTAAACAAACCGCCGTCGCACATAGCATGAGCTCCTCCTCATCCATATCAAAAATTATTTAGAAAATAGTAATTTTGATTTATAAAAAAACGAATTGGAGAACGACCAAGCCCACGTTTGCACAAGCACAACTGAACGTTTTAGGACCTCTTGTGCAAGCCAGTTTGTGCAATCGGCCTGAGCGTGTAAACGGACCTTTCTTGAATCAGATGAACGTATAGAGTTGTTGGATAGGTTCATTTTGATACGGGACCATCTGCGTTCCAACCCGCGTGTACCCTCAAAATTTCAGCTCTCTACGACTATTTTTCGCGTAGTTAGAAGCGTTACATAGAAACTGTCAATATTTCATGTTCGCGCATGCGCAGACGAATGAAAGTCATATGCAATAATTATCAAAAAGTTATTCCTGATCGACCCTCCAAATCTGGACTCATTTCAACGATTTTTAAGGTAGTTACTGGCGTTTAAAGTAGTTCACGTTTGCGCATGCGCATACGGGACGATTTCCATGATTTTGAATTGGGACCATCTGCGATCAAACCCGCGCGTACCCTCAAATTTTCAGCTCTCTTCGACTATTTTTCGGGTAGTTGGAAGCGTTGCAAGGAAATGATCAACATTTCATGTTCGCGCATGCGCAGACGAAAGTTACACCACTATTCTAATGAAATTCATTTGGAACTATCAAAGTATTATTCCTGATCGACCCTCCAAGTTTGAACTCATTTCAACGATATTTAGGGCCGATTTCACCAACATTTTTAATCACGGTTAGACGACCCTAATCACGATTTACGTCGCTTAATCATGGTTAACAGAACTGCTCGATTCCACCACAATCGATTAAGCATCAACTAATCAGCCGATTTCGGTCGATTAGCGTTCTTAACCACAATTAGAAAACCATTTTGGTTTATCATGCAACGAAACTACGTCAAATACACAGTGCTTTCTGATAGTGATTTCGATATTACATACCTACGATGCCTCGCGCATTAGTGCGTGCTTTCGAATTATCATTCCAAGATGAAGATGATATTGTAGACCCTCCTAAATAGATAAGGGAAAGTAGTGAAAATTTCATCGACTTTTAAATGTGGTACCGACTATCAAAACAACTGTTCTCAGCGTACTAGAACAAACAGAAGGCCGTCTAGAATACCTGACTGACAGGTAAGTTACAAGTAGTAAATAAATAGAAAATAATGTACATGTAACTGCATATTATTTTCGCATGTGTAACTACGTACCTACCTCTTACAAGTTAGTGTGCATGTAGGTAAACCATGAGATGACAACTTTGAAATATTTAGGCGTGCACTTATACTAGACTGGACTTCAATATGCAATTGTTTTTTTCATAATGATCATAATAAATAACAGTAATCTGTAGGTAACTTTTTTTTTTGAAGTAGGTGCAATAGTAGGTATCTAGAGGGATAGAAAGTAATGCTTTTCATAACGAGGTTATTCTTTGCAAATCTTTTGGAAATATAATATTACAAAGCCACAGGAATTTGTAGCATTTATTTCTCAATTCGGCAATACTGGAACGTACCTATTTATATAATGAAAACCAAAATGTATTTTTGTAGGCGCTGAGTAATCGATCTATTTACCTATTTGACTATTTCTTTTCAGACTGGCAAGACAATCACATGGAAATGGAGAGGATGAATAATGAAAGGCGAATTTGAGTTTTCACGTTGTATTGCTCTAATAAATAAAACCTTTTTAATTGACTTTTCTCAATCACCCAAGCTTTGGCAAGTTCATTTTAGTAGGTACCTACCTACATCATAAATTTTAAAGTCAAAAACACTGTGTAACGATGAATTGGTAAGTAAATAATCAAAAAATAGGAATTGCTATGTAGGTTGTGAAATATAATCGTACCGGTAATAAAGTTCTCAAGTAAAAGGTAGAAGAGCAATTCTGAGTTGAGAGTTGAATTCGTCGCATATTCACAGTTGCACTCAACATTGTAGAATTTTTTTAGGAGCTCTACAAGTAAATTTTCATTGGACACTTCGAAACTCACACTCACTTTCTCTTGATAATAGAAATGGCATGGAAAACAATCACTACAATGACAGGAAATTGAGTCTTGACAGCACTAAATAACCTGGTTTTCTTATAACCTCATTACACCACTGCCTTGTTGATACGGAACATATAGCATCCATGGGGGCGTTAATCGTGTTTAGTGAAGTAAATTGTGGTTAGCGTAAAGATTAGTGGGAACCATGATTTGCAAGGTGGAATCCAAACGACGTTAATCACGATTACAGGGTATGGTTAACTCAAATCTTGATTAGCTTAATCACGATTAGTGAGTTTTTGGTGAAATCTGGCCTTAGTGTTGTTATGAGCGTTTCGAGTATTTCACGTTTGCGCATGCGCAGACGAAAGTTACAGTATTTTTTTAAATAATTTTAGTAAGGGACCCTTTGTGACACAACCCGCATGTACCCTCCAAATTTCAGCCCATTTCGACCATTATTTCGGGTAGTTATGGGCGTTACAAGGAATTACCACAGACAGACTTACACGGAACCAAAAATGTTCTCGATGTCTGAAACGCAAACTGGTAGTGAAAATTTTCATTTTGGAGGACATACATCTTCTTTTACTCATTCACGGACCCAAGGCTTCTCTACCTTCGACAGTGAGGATGGAAAACTCCCCATAACAAATACGGTTGAATGGAGATATACGTCTATTTACCTACACAGTATGTGCGTTACCTTCTTCGGGTTATCCGACAGACGCACAATGCGATTACTGACCGAAAAACTGATAACCGTGCGAGTTGAGGCACAAAACAAAAACAAAAAAGTCTGCCAATTCGAGTAGGCAGCACAGCTTTCTCACTTCAGTCACATGAACGTATAGAGTAGTTGGGTAGGTTCATTTTGATACGGGACCATCTGCGTTCAAACCCGTGTGTACCCTCAAAATTTCAGCTCTCTACGACTATTTTTCGCGTAGTTGGAAGCGTTACAAGGAAATGGTCAACATTTCATGTTCGCGCATGCGCAGACGAAAGTAACACCACGATTCCAATTAAATTCATTTGGAACTATCAAAGTATTATTCCTGATCGACCCTTCAAGTTTGAACTCATTTCAACGATATTTAGTGTTGTTATGGGCGTTTCAAGTATTTCACGTTTGCGCATGCGCAGACGAAAGTTACAGTATTTTTCAGTGATTTTTGTAAGGGACCCTTTGTGACACAACCCGCATGTACCCTCCAAATTTCAGCCCATTTCGACCATTATTTCGGGTAGTTATGGGCGTTACAAGGAATTACCACAGACATGTACAGGCAGACACGGAACCAAAAACGTTCCTCGATGTCTGAAACGCAAAATGGTAGTGAAAATTTTCATTTTGGAGGACATACATCTTCTTTTACTCATTCACGGATCCAAGGCTTCTCTACCTTCGACAGTGAGGATGTAAAACTCCCCATAACAAATACGGTTGAATGGAGATATACGTCTATTTACCTACACAGTATGTGCGTTACCTTCTTCGGGTTATCCGACAGACGCACAATGCGATTACTGACCGAAAAACTGATAACCGTGCGAGTTGAGGCACACAACAACAACAACAAAAAATCCTGCTGACCCTGACACGTCCAGGACCTAATTTCCCCGGGATCCCTAATTTGCCATAGCGAGGCGGGCCAGCCGGAGTCCATCAACATCACGTGAAAAGCTTCAAAGTCAAATGATACGCTCGTTCCCAGAGGCGAGTTGGGATGAAACGACGGTCACAACGGGGGTTGTCAAAGCGATGACGCTGGAAAAGGCGTTTTTACGGTTCCCGAGGATAATCCGATAAATTAAAGCCGCCCCCCTTTTTGGCGGATCCGGAATTGATTTACCGGCGAGCGAGCCGGTGTCAATTACCTTCCGGACCGGACACGTCCTGCAAATATCGGCCAGGAGCCGCTTGCAATGGGTCTTTTACTTCCACCGTGCTGCACCTTTAATATTCTTGAAAACCAAATGAAAATAATTTAGACAAATATAGATTACAAACAAATATAGATTACAAACGCGATATGTACCTCCTATAATCGAACATTGCACACATTATTTTCGGTCTAAAAAAATTCGTTCTTTCGCACACAGGCTCCATTTGGGCCCTAGTTGTGTCCCGAAACTTTGCAGCCCGATCGGAATATACCCAAGGGTGTTTTGGGTGAAAAATGTGGTTTTTTGGTGTTTTAGTAACATGAGCTTGTGAGGTATCGTTTTCCAAGGTTTTAGGACGAGACGACCGAATGTGAAGTCGATTTTGACCAATGAGTGGAAAGTTAAGGTTCTAACGAAGTTTCAGCCTTAAATTTACGTAAAATTTTGGTCTAAAATCGTCATTCTTCCTCACACAGTTTGGGCCGAAATGTTGGAACACATTTGGGCCCTAGTTGTGCTCCGAAGCTCGGTAGCCCGATCAGAATACACCCAGGGGTGTTATGGGTGAAAATCGGCGTAAAAATAGGGGTTTTCGATTTTTTTTAGGTTTAGTGAACATGAGCTTGTGAGGTATCGTTTTCCATGTTTTTCAGGACGATAATTCCGAAGGTTCACCTCCAAAAATTCATGTTTTATGAGTCAAAAACCTGGGAAATTGTCTGAAATCGTCATATTTTGTATAGTAACACGAAGTAGTATTAGCAGGTGAATCGAAACAATCGAATGGCACTACCAATGATCACAGATAATCTGTAGAGTTTAAAAAAAGAAGAGACTAATTCGTGTTTTTCGGGGGCCAAAATTTGTGGAAACATCAAAAATAGCTATTTCAATTATTGCACATGAAAGAAACAATAAATTAACAGTCAACATTTCTGTAGGTATGTCCAGTAGAATAACAAACCCATATTACAGGACTTAGCAGCGTTTTCACCCACAACATACACCCCTGGGTATATTCCGATCGGGCTGCGAAATTTCGGGACACAACTAGGGCCCAAATGGAGCATGTGTGCAGAAGAACGAATTTTTTAGACCGAAAATGAAGTAGATATGGATGATACGGCGAAAGGACATAGCATCTTTGGAATCTACGCACTTGAAACGCAAAAGAAAAAACGCTGCAAATCCCTGCACAACGGTTTATTATTTTGTACAGAATACCCTTCTGTTACAGATCACAGCTCTCTGTATAGATAACCCGTCTATATAATATGTACTAGTCTATACATATTATGTAGATCGCTGAACCTCCGTACTCGTTACTAGGTACCCACCTAAATCACGAGTTAAATGTTGCTAAAATAATTCTTTCGATGACAAACAGTAACTAAAATGGCAAAAAGAAACGCAAATAATGAAGTTCTGAAGGAGCTGTTGATGTGGAGTGAAATGGATGCCCCTTCTGCGTAGATCACTGTTTTCTGTGGTCAGTACCTACCTCCGCGGTCAAGTATAATGAACCGTTGTGTAATAATTTGCCCATCAATAATACTTCAACGGTTGGTCAAGTTGCAAAAGTACCTATCAACAAAATCCAGCCCCCTCTTGGTAGATGAACCGTTGTGTAATAATTTACCGTTATGTAATAATTTACCGTTGTGTAATAATTTGCCGTTGTGTAATAATTTACCATTGTGTAATAATTTACCCATCAATAATACTTCAACGTTTGTTCAAGTTTCACAAGTACCTACCAACAAAATCCAATAGTCCATCACTTAGGTATCAAATGAAATAACATCGCAGAACAACCAACTCGACTTCATTATACAGCCATCCTTGATTATAATCAGGTGCTCCCTAGCGATGATATCCGGGCCGGAATAATACCGTTTGATTCACGATCGTGTTGACGAAGCATTTTGGAGCACACGAACGGCTGGACGTACAATGCTCCGGGTGGTCTCAAAAAATGGTTTAGCTCAAGACAAATTTAATAACGTAAAGAAAACCGTACCCTTCTATCGAAAGTTTTCGAGATACGGCGTTCTGAAAATTTCAACCCCTATTTTGAACCCCTTAGAGATGACTGACAGTAACGCTGAGCTTTGAGGACCAACTAGACCCCTATAACCCGAATTTCATCAATTTTTTTCATTTTTTTTTCATGGTAACTTAGAAAAGTGGCCAGTACGGCGTACGGCGGACAGACAAAAATATTTTTATTGCAGTTTCGGATTCTGCATACCTTGAAAGGTAAACCATCAAATTTGGGGGGGGGGGGGGGGGGGAGGGGGGTTAGATTTTTTTTCCATGCTCGGTTTATTATTGAATATAATAAACCAAAATTTTCATGGAGTGTTACAAAAATTTTTTGGTGAGCGAATACATAGGTGGGTGGGGTGTGGGTATATTGACAGAATAAGAAATCAAAATGTAGAAATTTTCCCTAGGTATAACAGCAGCCCCTACTATTTCTAACGCTAAACGGCTAAACCGAAACGCGACAAACCTACCTGTAATTCCAGTCTACAGTTTATTTCAGTATAAATATACAAAAACAGATAATGAACTTTAGAATCGCGAGTCCTGACCATTTATTACCTACTATTTGCGTTGCTATTACGGCATAGGTGCCACGCAAGTTTGAATTCCATCAGATTGAATTTAAAGTCCCTATTTTCACAGTCTTATTCAGACTTGACGGTCCTGCACTTTCGCGTTTCTCCTCTTCAATAGGTGGAGTCAAATGTACCGGATACTCGTACACCGGGTTTAGGGAGAAAGAAGTGTGACAGTCTACAGGCCACACAATCTCTCGTAATGGACCGAACGCAAAAAGATGATTTCGTCGCTCATTGTTGTTCCTCTCCCGATTGAGATGACATAGAAACACGACCCGCTTTTACACGAGACACCAAACCTATTACCCTCCCCACAAGAAAAATAACTCATCTCCAGGCCATCGGATAAGACAGCCCCGATAGGCAGTTGTAGGTTAATTGCTCCCGAGGCATCAGCCCCTCTTTTACTTCAACAACTAAAACGGCCGTTGTCACGGAAACTCAGAAAACGATTTCGAAAAAGAGTTCGACAGAGATTTCGTGTGGATTCTTGAGTAAAGCGTGCCAGCCCCACTGGAATTGTACCTTCTTTTGTCACGTAGAATCCGCAGGAAAAATATAGATAAATTCGCCTTTACCTAAACAGTAAGCACACAACACTTCTGGATAACCAAGATTATAGGGGTCCTTCCGAGAGCATAACATGTCATTAAGGACAGAGCTACTTTTGCTCCACTTTACTGTTACAGCTATATTTGATTTTCTTATTATAAGAGCAGTTTACACAAATCGTTCCTAGTATTTTCCTATTTCTGTCAAATTTGTGTCCTACATCAAAATGTGCATTCACGTTTTCTTGATTGTAATTTGAATTATTTTGTAAGTAAACAGTCTGTTGATTGATTGACGTTTTGCGTTTCGGACCTTTCTGAACAGGAATTTTGGATCCAGTGTGTCAGCGAATTCTTGCAATGCGCTTAAATAAATGGAAGGGAGGAACTTATGTGATGTGTGTGGTGAATTGGACAACCTGGAACACGTACTGCTAAGTTGCCATAAATTCGAGAGAAAGCGAAGAAACTTCATGGATGAATTGACTATTACTTTGTCCATCCAACTTCAAATCAGTAGTTGAATCCAAAACTGTACGTGGAAGTGACCAATTATTTATATGAGATAGAATAGAATGTATAACTTACTTTATTAATTGACTTACATCAGACTGTAATTTACTTTTATTTCATAAACCATTGTAAACAGTTCATTATTTATGGAAATATGGAGAAATCCAATGCCAAAATAAAAAACGCTGCAAATCGCTGCACAACGGTTTATTATTTTGTACAAAATACCCTCCTGTTACAGATCACAGCTCTCCGTATAGATAACCCGTCTATATAATATGTACTAGTCTATACATATTATGTGAATCGCAGTAGTAGTAGCGGTTAGTACCTAACCCCGTAGTCGTTACTAGGTACCTACCTAAATCACGAGTTAAATGTTACTAAAATAATACAGCCGATGACAAACAGTACCTAAGTAAAACGGCAAAAAGAAACGCAAATAATGAAGTTCTAAAGGAAAATTGTTGATGTGGAGTGAAATAGATGCCCCTTCTGTGTAGATCACTGTTTTCTGTGGTCAATACTTACCCTCGTGGTCAAGTATAATGAGCCGTTGTGTAATAACTTGCCCTTTTTTAATACTTCATCGGTTGTTCAAGTTGCAAAAGTACCGATCAACAAAATCCAGCCCCTTCTTGGTAGATGAACCGTTGTGTAATAATTTGCAGTTGTGTAATAATTTACCGTTGTGTAATAATTTACCGTTATGCAATAATTTACCATTGTGTAAAATTTGCCGTTGTGTAATAATTGACCATTGTGTAATAATTCAACAATCATAATTCATCAATAATACTTCAACGTTTGTTCAAGTTTCACAAGTACCTACCAACAAAATCTGATAGTCCATCACTTATCAAATGAAATAATATCGCAGAACAAACAACTCGCCTTCATACAGCCATCCTTGATTATAATCAGGTGCTCCCTAGCGATGATATCCGGGCCGGATTTATACCGTTTGATTCACGATCGTGTTGACGAAGCTTTTTGGAGCACACGAACGGCTGGACGTACATGGGTGGTCTCAAAAAATGGTTTAGCTCAAGACAAATTTAATAACGTAAAGAAAACCGTACCCTTCTATCAAAAGTTTTCGAGATACGGCGTTCTGAAAATTTCAACCCCTATTTTGAACACCTTAGAGATGACTGACAGTAACGTCGAGCTTCGAGGACCAACTAGACCCCGAATGGAACCTATATCTCGAATTTCATCAATTTTGTTTCATGGTAACTAAGAAAAGTGGCCAGTACGGCGTACATCGGACAGACAGAAATATTTTTATTGCATTTTCGGATTCTACGTACCTTGAAACGTAAACCATCAAATTTTGAGGGGGGTTAGCATTTTTTTTTTCCATGCTCGATTCCAATGGTTCATCATTGAAAATAATGAACCAAAAATTTAAAAAAACTACCCGATAAAAGTGTAATGATATTTTTGTGACGTAGATTAGTTCAATCTCTTTAATCTCAAGTACAAACCTAGTTTTTATTGGTGAAGTATACAGGTATGGGAGTATGCCGAATTTCTCTCTTCATGGGCTCAGAAAGGGTTGGAGTTTCGGGGGTGGATAGGACTTGGGCTTGGGTTCTAGAAAGGGCATGTACGAAATTTGACTCGAGTCCGACAATTATGGCGCGGTGGAGGGAAAAAGTAACGTAACTGGCCACTAAGCGATGAGCATAACAAGACGTCAACTCGACATTTATTGCAATAAAAATAATCGAAAATATTACAATAAACCCGAATAAAATAGTACGGAGATTTAGCAGTGGTAGAATCTTGAATGAAGGTGGCACAAAACCAAATCACAACACACAACCATTGATCGAGTTGGTAGATAGGAACGAACTTCATATTTTCCCGTTTCATTTGACCTGACTTGTCATAGTATTTTCCTGTTCATCCTCGTACCATTCCCAAATAATCATGAAAATGTACAGTTTGGAACTGGTTGTGCCACCAAAGTCGGATCTCCTGACTTGGATTCTCCAGTTTCACCTCCACATCCTACCATTTGCTATAGTTTAATTTCACCTAGGAGAAAGTGCGTATCTCATCGTCAAGGGACTCATCAGTTTGCAACAAGATAATAAATTAATACCTATTTAGTTTTTAAAAAATGCATCTACCCCTGCGTTGCTATAAGTAGTTTTGCTACCTAAAATGTTTCATAATTACCTGTATGTTTAATGATGATTACCCTCGACTTTGTAGTTATTTAAGGAAATATTACTTACAATAAATCGAAATAACAAAGTTGCTCGTTACCTTTAGTAGTGTGTACAATCCGAGAATGAAGGTAGAATCCAGTTCGTAGCACTAACCGCATACACAACCACTGATCAACGCGGGCCAATCAGCACACACGTTATTCATCGGATTGCCCATATCACTTCGCGGTCAATCGGCGGATAATACCGAGGCGATTCGAGAAAAAACACAAAAACACAATAATTTAGTCCAGGAATTATTGTTTAAAGATGAATTTTGACGAAAAACTACCACAAACCTACCATCCGTCGCGGGTGATCGAGGGACTGACTAATAGAAAGGGGTGGCAGGGTGGGGAAGGTGGCGGGGAGGGGAAATTAGGCACTTAGGTACTTGTAACTTTAATGATTTTTCCCTTCATTTTACCCGACTTCGTGTCTTTACCTGTTTTTACCCTTTTCCAAAAAAATCCACGAAATGATTGAAGTTAACAATCTACGTGGCACTGGGTCTGCCCGCCAGAGCTTAAACTCTCCAGATTTAGGTTAATACTTGGAATTTTCCATCTATTTTATTGGAATTGGTCATTAATGCGATCTTGAATTTCCATAAACCACCAATAGTTGTATAGTTGGCGTTTTAATCGTTCCAAGTAACTACATCATGTTGTGAACTGATGCCCTCGTGGCACAACCAGTGCCACATAGATCAGTACCTAAGTTGTATAATTATTATTTCCTTGATTGTTTGAAGCAGTTAGAAAAAGAAAACAAAAACAATGAAAATTCAGGTAAATGTAAAAAAATAAATAAATAAATAAATAAATAAATTTAAAAAAATCGAGTGAGTACCTACCTACCCCTCCACGCCCAGCCACATCACCTTCCCCACCCTGCCGCCCCACCCTATTAGTCAGTCTGGCCCGATCACCCGCGACGGATGGTAGGTAAGTGATAGTTTTTATTCCAAATTCATCATAGAAGAACAATTCCTGGACTAAATTCTACTGTGTTATTGTGAGTTTTCTCCTCGAATCGCCTCGGTATCCGCCGATTTAATCGGGAGAAGTGATATGGGCAATTCGAAAACCAACGTGGGTGCATTGCCGGCCCGCGCCGATGATGATTGTGTTCAGTGCTGCGATTTGGATTACACCACCTTCATTCTCCGACCATCCAGTACTAAAGGTACCGTAAAATTTTGTTATTTAGGTTAATTATTGTAAGTAATATTTTCTTTATAATTTATAAAGTCGAGGATCCTCTGGTGGCACACCCCATGCCACGTAGACATACCTACCTACCTTACCTACACATTTCTTTAATTGTCTGGATAAGTTAAACGAATAATACAATGAGAATTCAGGCAAATAAAAGGGGAAAATATTAAGTAAAAACCTACCAAGGCCCACCCTGTTGATACTTTCTGAAGTCGGTCCCTCGATCGCTCGCTACTGGTTGGTTTGCGGTAGTTTTTCGTCAAAATTCATCTTCAAACATTAATTCCTGGACTAGATTATACATTTTTGTGTGTTTTCTCCTGGAATTGCCTCGGTATTATCCGCCGAATAACCGCGAGAAGTGATATCGGCAATCCGATACCTCACGTGAGTGCAGGTTGGCCCGTATTGACCAGTGATTGTGGTTTTAATTGTTAGTGCTGCGATTTAGGTTCTACCACCTTCATTCTCAGATCATCCGCTACGCAAGGTAAGTACAACTCTGTTATTTCCCTTTATTTTAAGTCATATTTCCCTGTAACTATGAACAGGAGAGTAGTAAAATCACGAATTTAGGTATCTACTTGGGAGTTTCTGCATATTTGATTGCACTTTGTGATTAGCACGATCTGGAATTTCCAAAAACTACTGATAAGGGACCTATACTGTGTTCTCATCGTTCCGAGTACCTTTCTGAATCAGGAGAATCGATCCTCTGGTGGCACACCCCATGCCACGTAGACATACCTACCTACCTTACCTACACATTTCTTTAATTGTTTGGAGCAGTTAATAACCGAAAAATACAATGAGAATTCAGGCAAATGAAAGGAGAAAATATTAAGTAAAAACCTACCAAGGCCCACCCTGCTGATACTTTCTGAAGTCAGTCCCTCGATCACCCGCGACGGATGGTAGGTTTGCGGTAGTTTTTCGTCAAAATTCATCTTTAAACATTAATTCCTGGACTAGATTATACATTTTTGTGTGTTTTCTCCTGGAATTGCCTCGGTATTGTAAGTAATATTTTCTTTATAATTTATAAAGTCGAGGTAAATGAAAGGGAAAATATTAAGTAAAAACTTACCAAGGCCCACCCTGCTGATACTTTCTTGTCAGTCCGCTATTGGTTGGTATGCGGTAGTTTTTCGTCAAAATTCATCTTTAAACATTAATTCCTGGACTAGATTATTCATTTTTGTGTGTTTTTCCTGGAATGGCCTCAGTATTATCCCGCGGAATCGCCGAATAAACGCGAGAAGTGATATGGACACTCCGATACCTCACGTGAGTGCAGGTTGGCCTGTATTGATCAGTGATTGTGGTTTTGATTATTAGTGTTGCGATTTGGGTTCTACCACCTTCATTCACGGATCATCCGCTACTAAAGGTAAGTACAACTCTGTTATTTCCCTTTATTGTAAGTCATATTTCCTTATAACTATAAATGCGAGTTTAACAAAATCACGAATTTAGGTATCTACTTGGGAGGTTCTACATATTTGATTGAACTTCGTGATTAACACGATCTTGAATTTCCAACAACTACTGATAAGGGACCCAGACTGTGTTCTCATCGTTCAGAGTACCTGTCTGAATCAGGAGAATCGATCCTCTGGTGGCACATCCCATGCCACGTAGACATACCTACCTACCTTACCTACACATTTCTTCAACTGTTTTGAGCAGTTAATAACCGAACACAATTAGAATTCAGGTAAATGAAAGGGGAAAATATTAAGTGAATACCTACCAAGGCCCACCCCGCTGATACTTTCTGGTAAGTCCCTAGATCGCCCGCTGCTGGTTGGTATGCGGTAGTTTTTCGTCAAAATTCATCTTTAAACAATAATTCCTGGACTAGATTATACATTTTTGTGTGTTTTCTCCTGGAATAGCCTCGGTAACCGCGAGAAGTGATATGGACACTCCGATACCTCACGTGAGTGCAGGTTGGCCTGTATTGATCAGTGTTTTTGATTATTAGTGCTGCGATTTGGGTTCTACCACCTTCAGAGTACAACTCTGTTATTTCCCTTTATAACTATAAACAGTAGTAAAATCACGAATTTAGGTATCTACTTGGGAGTTTCTACCTTTTTGTTAGGAATTCGTGATAAAATACCTACGATGTGGGTCGTAAAACTTTGAAAAAATCTGGATTTTTGTGGTTGCTGTTGAACCTACTGTGAACAGCTATACATTTACAACAACGTGAAAGTCCTGCTGCCCAACTCGGGCTGTTGGAGGCTCAAAATTTACATTCCTAGGCAGTCTTAGGCCATTCCTTATATTAGTCCGTAAGAATTTCCAATGATTCATAGCAGGCTTAGCTAAACTGATTTCCTGATTGTTTTAACTCTGAGAAGTAGTAGATGGTCATTAGTGTCATTATGAACCCAACCTACTGTATAGGTACATCAAATGGTATATTTATGTAAAACTCCGCGTAGTACAGTTGCGTACGAAACACTGCACAGGAACGTAAAACCTAACCATTCAAAGCAGAATCTGGATTCATTTTAAAATAGCCTGATGTTAGTTGGTGTTGTACCTACTGAGAGCAGGTAGGTACCTACACATTATATACGACAACAAGGTTAAGTCGAGACCCCACCTACTGCTCAGCTAAGGTTTTTTAGGTTGCTCCAAATTTACGTTTCTAGAAAGTCTTAGGTCAGTCGTTATATTAATAAGTCCTAGTTATATTAATTATAGGTACGTATGTCTTAGTTCGTTTTTCAATACAGCAGAACAGCTAGGTTCACCTAAACTGATTGTCCTGAAGCATAGGTAATTTAAAATAATGTAATCCATGGGCGGGAAGAAACACATGAAACCGCAAGGTTACAGCCCTTTCTGAGCCACTGTCGCTACATTATCATTATACTTCCATGTTTGTATTATGAAGGAATGGAAGGATGGTGTCAAAATAGGTGTTCGAGAAAACCATGGAATCTTTCTCTGAAGTTCTCAAACTAAGACGAGTTTCTATTCGGAATTTCAAATGGTCATAACTTCCTCAAAATATGGTATTTTTCAAATTTTCTTTTTCGGTTTTGTTTAGTTCGTTGAACTGTACGATTTTAGATGAGAACGAGCTTTCTTGATTGAAAAATAAGGGCGTTTATGACGGGTTTTCCAATTTTTCGGTTTGCAACGATAACTGCCGTGAAAGTGGACCAATATTGATGCGGTTGGGATAAATAGATGGTGCCGATTGTTTTGAGCTCGATCGCATTTGATTTGGCTAATTTAAGCAACATCAAAAATTGTCAATGGGTCCAACATTTTCTATGTTTACTACATAAATGACGTTGGTGCGGTGTCAGGAAGTGGTTGAAAGTGAGAGTTCTTTGCAAGTTTACGGATTTTGACCAAAATGCCCCTGCCCATTATTAACAACGTGGTAGTAGTGTGTAGTAATTTTAACTTAGATGGTAGGTAGATACTACAAATTGAAGATCGCTGACACAGTTGTTGGCAAATGATGTTTGAATGTGCAATATTATTAATGAGGTTTAGGAGTCCACCGTAAAATTCAGTGGGTTCTAAAAAATACCCTGTTTTAAACATTTACCCGCCAACACAACCTCCTCAGCCGCAAAAGGGATTGAAATCCCTTTTGCCCACCGAAGTAGCAAGCTGGACATGCATATAGAAACCTGCTCCTTCCTCCTTTGCTGGACACGAATAGGAACCTGTTCCTGCCCTCTAAACATTGAAATTTCTTTCTACGCTGTTTGGCGGCTTTTCGCCTGATGGGGTAGTACTCACTTACTACCTACTTAGTACGTACCCAGTATTATTTACCTAGTACCTACTCAGTACTACTCGCTTAGTATCTACTCAGCACCTACTCAATATTACCTACTTAGTATCTACTCAAAATGGGAGGAGGGGTGGGGGGGGGGGGGGGGGGGTTGTGCACAAGTCACGTCCTTGGAGCATAAAAAAATATAGTGCACAATTTCAGCTCGATCCGCTAGGTCTGTGAGGCTGTAGCGATGTCAAAGAACAAGAAAAGTAGAAGACAAACGTGGAAAACAGCAATTTTCAAACTTCCATGACTCTGGTACCTGACGGTCTCGAGGGCTGAAATTTGGTACAAGTCCTCAGGTACAGAAAGGGTACGAAAAATCAACACCGCAGACCTCCCAGGGGGCCGAATTACGGGGGCGGAGAGGGAACTCCTACTTGTGTAAACAGTATCTTGGTCAATGTAGGTAAGTATGGAGGTTTTTTGTTTTCTTGGCAGGCGGGACGCTCCCACGTCCCTAGATCTACTACAATTTTCATTGGGATGGTTCGAATCTTCAACAGCTAAACTGCTCCGGGGCACTGCCATCTTCAGCGATCAACAAAAGCGGTCGTTGTCACGAAAAACCAGGAAACGACTTAAGCCGAACTCGCCCCAGTAAGATTTCTTGTAAATTCTTTACGGCCGGAACCACACCAAGTCTGAAAGTTGGAGAACCAGAGTGACCAGGGATGGGATATATGCCGCGTGCCAGTTCGAGACCTACTTGCTTCTTGGTCCTAATTATCTTTCATCTTCACGCTCCACACGCAAAAACTCTAATTTGCGCCACCAGTCGGAACAATTAGAATATACTCCGAATGTTCTCTCCATTTCGAAAATAGACATCGCCCTTACAACGCCCTTTCTCCGGTGTTTCCTTTTCGGAACTACTCTTCCGTGATCACTCCACCTTTCGGTGTTTCTCTGCAGGGATGCGCCGCTTTGCGAGAGGTGGGACTTTTGAATCTTCTCGATAATAAACCCAACAACCACACATCTATATAAACGATGAGGAATTTACAATCGTCAACAGAAATCTGATAGTTATGATCATCATTACGTATAGAGGTCCTTGGTGATAACTCAGTACAAAATTTGAGAAATTCTTGAGGGCTGGTCGAATATAAAGCCTACACTGAGCCAACGTTCCGTTTAATTCGTTGAATCTCTTCAGGGCTTAAACTTGATACCTAACTGTACTTAAGGACACAAAATAGAGAAACACGAAACAAAACTACCTTTCTTGTGTTTTTGAAACTGCGGATATGTCTGTTGAAGTGAAGGAGGCTCAAAGGCAGTAAACTTTTCTTTTATTGATTTTGCATGAATATTACTATTCATTCTTTTTTTGCAAGCGCTTTCGGGAAATGCTCCTGCCCTTCCTCAGGCAGATATATTTTATGTGTGAAGATCATGTACACAGTTAAATCATGAAAATTGTTAAAGGCAGAAAGGTCAGGAAACCCACTGCCATCAAATCACTCTTCCCCTGGCATCAAAAACAGACTCACGCCTTTTCTCACTGTTCCAAAAACATTTTCAGGCTCATACATAAAAAATATGTATTCTTCAAAAGACTCCCCTCCTGGCAGCAATGTAGCTACTTATTATATGCAAGGAAATTTCTTACTAACATTTGCCCAATCCCGCCCTGATCACTCATCAACAAAACTTGGCCACTGATCGCTCGAACAACCTGAAAAGGCTTCCAGTAAGCCACAAAAAATCCTACTGCATCTTGGGGCATAAGTCTCGCTACCTACCTGTTTTCGATGCCAGGGGGAAAATGTGGTGATGGCAGTGGGTTTTCAGAAGTGTCTACCTTTTAAGAGTTTAGCGAATTTTCAAAGAAAATGACGCTATTGCAATGGGTCCAAAATTGTCAGAATGATTTTTTGAAAAAATGTTATTGGCAAATCCGTTTCTGAGCTATGCCTATAAATAAATATATATACCTATATACTTATATATTTTTTTTATTCGTGTTCCACTCCAAACGATTTGTCCTATGGTACCTACTTACATAATAAAAATTCCAAATGTCGCCAAAACGTTCGCACTGCCAACCTTCAAAAATTTGAGTACGAAGATGAGGAATTTCGAAAAATTCCAAGGGGTCAAATTTGAGTTTTTAGTGGTCAAAAATCGGTAAAAACTGCTAAAATCGCGAAAAATTGACATAAAATCACTGAAAATGGTATGGAAGGGTGAGTAAAGACAGAAAAATAAGCAAGAAATACCAACCACCTTTCACCTACCTAAGCGTTGAGTTATAAACCCGACAAATGAGTAGGTGTGACAACGTTGCGTTTATCCAGGGGGTCAAAGCACCATTTGTTATTCGTCCAAACATTCAAGGGCTTTAACTACTCAAGTCCTTGAGCAATTCATTTATACATATTATTATTGGGGAAACTAGGATGGTCTGGCAATACTGATGAAATTCTTATATATATAGTTAGCTGCATGAATAAACTCGCCAATTAATAGACACCAGCTTCAGTGTTCCATAGTGATAATTACTATATTTGAATGGATTATTCTACAATTTATTATCCGCTATGGCTGATACTTACGTACGTCCACTTTTGAAATAAGAAATTTACGTAATCCCAGAAACTTACCTGAAAAGAAAAATACAGAAATAAGTCGGGGTCAATATTTTCAAAGAATAAACTTGGATACTGGACTTAGGTTGAGGTAGAAAGAAGAATAGAAAGAAACCTAGGAAATATAAATACACCCGACATTTCAACTAATTTCTAGTCATCGTTTGCTGCAATTCAGTTACCCATTGAATTTCATTGATTTGCCGAGTAAGTATTAGGTATTATTTAGCAAACATGGCTATAAATAACAATATTATTATGCAAAATAAAAGAACTAGGTATCTTTCTCACCTGAACGGAATTATCAGTGAATTCTATTCCAAATTGTCTTACATAATTGCCATCCAAATGGTGCAATTGTATCGAAACAGTCAAAATATTCTATGAAGTACTGATAAATTCTCAATATCCTCCCTCGATATGTAATCTCTTTTGAGTCGATCTTCCGATGATAATATCGTGGTTACAATGAATATTCAGTTCTGATGGTCCGACACACACAAACACGAGAACAAGTTTGTTCTTTGGTGCCGAAAAAGCAAAACGCAATTATGATTTCGGATTACATCAAACCCTTGGGTTCTTCCATAAATTACAAACCTACCTACTTTCGGTGGTGAGGAAGCGAAAACTTTCAAAACGACGCGTTTTCTAAGCCGCATCAAAAATTTTGTTTCGGGGTTACTTTCTAAAAGCCAACAATTAACTACTATTAGTAGTTTGTTAACTAATTTCCTCAACGGGCTCCTCTCACTTTCACGAAACTAGCGGTCGATGCTGGCTGATTAGTAGGGACGGCTTCTTCATTTCTTCACCTGCAGCATTCAAGTACAAAATATCCAATCGTGCAGTATAACCTCTGAGTTATTTTCGAAGTGCCGCACCTCTATTTGAACTTGGTACCTACCATTTAACCCTTTAACATTATTGAACATTTTCCATACATTTTAACCATAAGAATACTGATTTAAACATACTTTTCATTTTTCAAATTTTTATCTACTGTATCAAATTGACCAACCACCAATTTTCTTTAGTTTTCGTTTATTTCACGAATTTTTTTTCTTCTCGAATTTTGAGAAGATTTTTAGCGCCACGGGAAATAAACTTTCACAACCCATTCATTGGTCACCACCTGCACGATGGAAGGGAAATTCATGAATTTACAGCGCCTATATTCAATCTCCCCGAAACGTTTGGGTGATGTATAAGAATGCAGTAAATAATGAATACTTTTGCTGTTGCCGTTATCCACATCGGAAGAGCTAACAACACTAAAACCCCGCCCCAGCACGTTAAGATCCAGTTACTGTTGACAACAAATTAATTTGATCGCAGCTCCCTTCCTTTCACTGTACCATTAAAGACAAGAAAAAAATTTTATAAACATAAATGGTCTGCCACCAATGCGAAGAAAATGGAATGAGAACAACTAGGACCTAAACCTGAACTACCATCAAAATTTGAGCCAATTTGGACCATTGGGTCGTGATATGCGGGTTCGACTTTTTTTAACGTTTGCGCATTCGCAGTCTCTACCTACTACGAGTACGAATGCGACGAAATTCGTCTGGGACCAACTAGGACCTAACCCTAAACTACCACCAAAATTTGAGCCAATTTGGACCATTGGGTCGTGAGGTATATGGGTTCGACTTTTTCACGTTTGCGCATTCGTAGTCTCTACTACTGGTACGACTGCGACGAAATTCGTATGGGACCGACTAGGACCTAACCCCGAAATACCACACAATTTTGAGCCAATTTGGACTATTGGGTCGTGGGTCATGGGGTTCGACTTTTGTCACGTTTGCGCATTCGCAGCCTCTACTATTGGTACGAATGCGACGAAATTCATATGGGACCGACTAGGACCTAACCCCGAAATACCACACAATTTTGAGCCAATTTGGACTATTGGGTCGTGGGTCATGGGGTTCGACTTTTGTCACGTTTGCGCATTCGCAGCCTCTACTATTGGTACGAATGCGACGAAATTCATATGGGACCGACTAGGACCTAACCCTGAACTACCACCAAAATTTGAGCCAATTTGGACAATTGGGTCGTGAGTTATGTGGGTTCGACTTTTTCACGTTTGCGCATTCGTAGTCTCTACTACTGGTACGAATGCGACGAAATTCGTCTGGGACCGACTAGGACCTACCCCGAAATACCACCAAAATTTGAGCAAATTTGTACAATGGGTCGTGAGTCATGTGGGTTCGACTTTTTTCACATTGGCGCATTCGTAGTCTCTACTACTGGTACGAATGCGACGAAATTCGTCTGGGACCGACTAGGACCTAACCACAAAATATCACCAAAATTTGAGCCAATTTGGACCATTTGGTTGTGAGTCATGTGGGTTCGACTTTTTTCACGTTTGCGCATTCGTAGTCTCTGCTACTGGTATGAATGCGACGAAATTCATATGGGACCGACTAGGACCTAACCACAAAATACCACCAAAATTTGAGCCAATTTGGACCATTTGGTTGTGAGTCATGTGGGTTCGACTTTTTTCACGTTTGCGCATTCGTTGTCTCTACTACTGGTACAAATGCGACGAAATTCGTATGGGACCGACAAGGACCTAACCACAAAATATCACCAAAATTTGAGCCAATTTGGACCATTGGGTTGTGAGTCATGTGGGTTCGACTTTTTTCACATTGGCGCATTCGTAGTCTCTACTACTGGTACGAATGCAACGAAATTCGTCTGGGACCGACTAGGACCTAACCCCAAAATACCACCAAAATTTGAGCCAATTTGGACCATTTGGTTGTGAGTCATGTGGGTTCGACTTTTTTCACGTTTGCGCATTCGTAGTCTCTGCTACTGGTATGAATGCGACGAAATTCATATGGGACCGACTAGGACCTAACCCTGAACTACCACCAAAATTTGAGCCAATTCGGACAATTGGGTCGTGAGTTATGTGGGTTCGACTTTTTCACGTTTGCGCATTCGTAGTCTCTACTACTGGTAGGAATGCGACGAAATTCGTATGGGACCGACTAGGACCTAACAACAAAATATCACCAAAATTTGAGCCAATTTGGACCATTTGGTTGTGAGTCATGTGGGTTCGACTTTTTTCACGTTTGCGCATTCGTTGTCTCTACTACTGGTACAAATGCGACGAAATTCGTATGGGACCGACAAGGACCTAACCACAAAATATCACCAACATTTGATCCAATTTGGACCATTGGGTTGTGAGTCATGTGGGTTCGACTTTTTTCACGTTTGCGCATTCGTAGTCTCTACTACTGGTACGAATGTGACGAAATTCGTATGGGACCAAATAAGACCCAACTCCGAACTACCATCAACATTTGGGCCAATTTGGAGTTATGGCTGTTCGCAGAAATGCGACCACGAATGAGCTGCAATTTCCTTTTTTTTTAAATGGATTCGTGTTCACCGTAGTACTAAATGAGAAAATCCGCTTTTTCCCTTCAAACGAAAATTGTCTAAAAACCGTAAAAAAGAAAACTTCTGAGAGGCCGAGCCTGAAAAGTAGAGAGAAGAAAATGAAATACCACGGGAGGTTTAAAAAATCGTGACAAGGTTCTAAATAATGAGGCTCAGGAACCGAATAAAAGATCCAAAGATACCAGTTCACGGGGGCTGAGTGAAATTTACGGTAGGGGCTTACACAATTTAAATTAGAACCTAACAGACCAGTGTTTCAATCTAATTGAATACTGGCTAATTGCTTGAGGAATCGAAGAAGAAATAAACGGTGGAACGGTTTTCGAATCCGGCGAATCTACTAATTGCGATATTTATCACTACTAAAGATTTATAATTTATTAAGGTTTTCAGATTATTATCTTGGTCCATAACCTTTATATTTAGGCAACAAGTATAACAAATATTGTCACGAAAGAAAATTTGCAGTAAAATTTTGAGACCAACTGCGGACAAACTCCATATATTTCAGCTCATTTCATTTGTTTTCTCAGGTTTGCTAACCATTTCGATTTGATTTCTATAACGTTGGCCTGTTTTTCGAGATTCTTATAATACCTGCTACTTCAGCTGTTCAAGAAAGAAGCCGTACTTTTGGAACTTTCGAAGGGATTGACAGTATAGAACAATACTTGGAAAAAAGTGCGACTGGTAACATTCACTACAGTGTCTGTTCTGTTGTACACAATTGGAACGCCAGTACTATAACAAAGTTCCAGTCATGCAGCATGGTTATAAGAGCGAATTTTCAAAGAAATAGCGAGAAAGTACTTATACCACCATAATTTTAGCCATTTTTACCGATTTTTGACCCTTATAAAGTCAAATTTGGCCCACTCTTTTTTGAAAAAAATATTTTTATCATTGAAATAGTCCCTCCTTGTGAATCACCATCCCACACAACGTCAGGTGAATTAATATTGATTGAATTCCTCAATACCTGTTTTTGACCGCAAATCCGAATTTGCCCCGTATTCTGTATGAAAAACAACTGAAATTGTGTTTTTCTGTTTTTACTCACCCTTCCATACCTACCATTTTCAGCGATATACCAATTTTTTGCGATTTTAGCCGTTTCTACAGATTTAACCCCTAAAAACTCAAATTTGACACCCTTAGAATTTTTGAAAATTGCTCATCTTTGAACTTATCCTTTTGTTAGGCAAAACGAACATTTTGGCGAAATTTGGAATTTTGATCATGTACTGGAGTGACACATAAATATATGTATAAATATAATTTTTTTTTTACATCTAGGGATGAATTCAGGATGCTCTGAAACGGATTGGCCTATAAAACAAATTCAAAAATTCATGTTCTAAAAATGTTGGACTTACTGCAATAGTTAGCCAATTTTTTTGAGAGGTCGTTAAAAGAAGGTATTGGTGAGATGGAATGTGTAGAGGGTAGGGACGGGTTAGCCCCCAGTTGGTCGCCCATTAAATTGATCAAAATCTGCTGTTGATCAAAAAATATAGTTTCTGTCCAATTCACGTTCAACACTGCTGAACTTCTGGATCTGCGAAGAGTTGATAGAGGGACATTTTGTTGGCGGAAATTGCGTGAGATAGACAGGCGAAACTCGGAGTCACGATTTCCCTGGTAGACTACTTCCATATTACAACCACCAGAGCCCCGGAGTCTCCCTTTCAGTGAAAAATGGAAGCCAAATTGGAAGGGGGGCCCCGTCAGGACTAACTGCACGACGCGTCTGGGATAGACGGGAAGGCAATTGAGCTTCGACGGGATCAGAAAAGTGAAAACAAGTCTCGTGCAAGTCTGTTTAGCGTCACGATTTCTAAATAGGGCTCCCAGTTACACTAAGTGAAACCCAGTACTGCGGATGTTGCTTCGAAGTGCGAGAGGGCTCTTTGAAGTGCTGGTGGACGAACAAGAAAATCAACTTTTGAAAATATGATCAGAGATGCAACACGGAGGCCACCGCCACTATCGTGTGCAGATGTGGGTGTTCCTTGATGCAAGAAAAAATACGTTTATTTTCAAAAATTCATCTTTTTAGCTAATTTTGAAACAAAATGAAGCTATTGCAATGGGTCCAAAATTGTCATAACATGAATTTTTGTAATTTTTTTTAAAATCTATATGCATTATATTAAACATAAATTTTATATATAATTATTTGCAGAGTGTGTGTTTACATTGAATTTAATTATTTGCACAATACATGACTTTACAAACTACTAATAAATTAAACAATTATCTTCTAAACATGTAATTAACCTAACTTTAATTATTAAAATTAATACATAATTCTTTAATAATTCCTTACTGATGTACGCCTATTGTGAACACACAATTTTAGCCAAGGCTAGTGCTCTGTGTGCTCAAGGTCGAGCATCAACCGAAACTTAAGGGAAAACCAATCCAAATAAAATGAAAATGAAAAAGAAAATTTATCTAACATCGGTATACCGATTTCAATTAATTTATGCTAACTGTGCCGGTCGGGACATTTCTAAAGAACTCATTGATTGCATCTAAGACTTGTGGGGTCTTTCTTTTTTTCCATAAGGCCACGGTAAAAATCGAATGAGTTGTTTATGAGAACTCTCATTCTATACTGTGGCCTTCTTTGTAAATAACGTTTAGTCAAATTAGTTATATACACCCTATACGGGTCCCCACGGCGATATTGAAATCCCTTCTGCATACTAATATATAATTATTTATTCATTTATGCGTCACTCCAGACGACATCTGACCTTAGGCATCTACATGATAAAAATTCCAAATTTCGACAAACAGGTCCGTATTGCCAAACAAAAGGATGAGTTCGAATATGAGCAATTTTCAAAAATCCTAATCAAATTTGAGTTTTAGGGGTCAAAAAGGCTAAATCTGCGAACAATTTATATTAAACCTCCGAAAGTGGTATGGAACGGTGATCGAAGACAGAAAAATACCATTTCAATTGTTTTTAATACAGATTAGGGGTCGAATTTGGATTTGTTGGGGGGTCAAAAATTGGTAGTAAAGGCTAAAATCAATATTAACTCACCTGACGCTGTGAGGATGGTGATTCACGACAGAAAGAGGGACTATTTCGATTAAACAATATTTTTCTCATAAAAGACGTCATAAGGGTCAAAAATCGGTAGATTACTATAATCACGAACAAATTATATTATAGTTTTACAAAAAGTGGTATGATTTCTCGGTATACCTATCATCTTTTTACACAATAGGTACTTAGCACGAATATTTCATTGAAAATTTGCTGTTATAGCAATGCTGCATGACTGGAACTTCCTTCTTTTGGTTTATTATTCTGTGAATAATACACCTATGTATTCGCTCAGCAAAAAAATTTTATAACACCCCCTCAAATTTTTTTCTTTTCCGTTTCAAGGTGCGTAGATTCCAAAAATGCAATGTCCGTCCGCCGTCCGCCGTACGCCGGATCACGTGTACCGGCCTAATTTTCGGTCTAAAAAATTCGTTCTTTCGCACGCATGCTCCATTTGTACCCTAGTTGTGTCCCGAAACTTTTCAGCCCGATCGGAATATACCCAGGGGTGTTATGAGTAAAAATGTGTATAAAAGTAGGTACTTTTTGTGTTTTAGTAACATGTTAGCAAGATGAGCTTTTGAGGTATCGTTTTCCATGTTTTGGGGGACGAGAAGACCGAATATGAAGTCGATTTTGACCAAGGAGTTGAAAATTGAGGTTGTACCACATGTTCAGCTCCCAAAATTGATTTTTTATGATTCAAAAACCTGCGAAATCGTCTGAAATCACCATCAATTTGTAGAATAACACTACGAAAAGTGTCAACACGTGGATCAAGACGATTAAATGGCCCCACCAATGATCAAAGATAATTTGGAAAAAAAAGCTTACCTAATTCAAATTTTGGGGGCCAAAATTGGCGGAAACCACCAGAAATAGCTATTTAAATTATTTTACATGAAAGCAACAATAAATGAACAGCCAGCATTTCTGTAGACGTATATTTTTTTTCTTTCAAAACCTCTCAGTTTGACTGAAAAGCCGTTAACACCCTGCACAGATGTCTGATGCGATAAATGATGAGTTCAGAACTAAGATGTTGGATACAATGAGATTTCTCAGGCCCTCGCGATGCTTCACATATCGCATTTCGCCCTTCGAAGACTTTTGAGCTTTCAAACTCAATCTCGCCTTCCGAACACGCCAAACGCGCCCTTTTCCTCTTATCCAACCAACTCCCGAGATCCCAAGATTCATGGATATGGCTCCGGCTATGCAACAACAACAACGGCGGTGGACTATCTCATTACCCCATCAACTCCTCCTGGGTTAACACAAAACAGCTTCTCCAGAGTTTGAAACCTTACGCAAGACATATTTTATGATAGGGGATGAGACCATTGAGAGCCCTTTCATAAAATTCTCAAGGCACCACATAAGTGTACTGCAACGTACTTCTATAGCTCCCTCCATGAGAACTGGTTTTTCTTTGAAAAACCACCGGGAACCTCTGAAAAAAGTTTCTTTTCATCGCGGTTTTGCTTCGAGTGAATAGCAAGTTCTGTAAAGCCGACGGATTTATAGCTTAATAATATGAAAGGCCGAGGATTGTGTGACCACCCATTGCGAGCGTCAATTTATTGAGGGGGTTTTATTACTTTTCAAAAGGGAGGTCTTCTAATGGAGAGATTCATAAATAATTCAAGTTCCCAATTTACTCGAGCCTAAGCTGGTAAGCTGCTAAAACTTGGAAATAAAAGAATAAAATTGGCTAAATAGCGTTTCATTCTTCTCTATTTACTTAATGGGGTTGCCGCAAACAAGGAGCAAAATATTAGAGGAAGATTCACTCTGATTACAAATTTTTGGGCCATAGTTGTGTCCCGAAACTTTGTAGACCGATCGGAATATACTCAGGGATGTTATGAGCAAAAAATTGGTGTGCAAATAGGTTTTTTTTGTGTTTTAGTGACATGAGCTTGTGAGGTATCGTTTTCCATGGTTTTTTTTAGGGCGAGGAGACCGAATATGAAGTCTATTTTGATCAACGAGCGAAGAACTGAGGTTCTAACAAAGTTTCAGCGTCAAATCCTAAATTTCGGTCTGAAAACGTCGTTCTTTCGCACACATCATTTGGACTTCATTTGGACCCTAGTTGTGCTCCGTAGCTCGGCAGCCCGATCGGAATACACCCAAGGGGTGTTATGGGCGAAAAATAATTGTAAAAATGTGGTTTTCGAAGGTTTTGTTTGAGGTTTTAGTGAACATGAGCTTGTTAGATATCGTTTTTCATGTTTTTTAGGGCGAAGAGACCGAATATGAAGTCGTTTTTGTCCAGTGGGGGAAGAATTGGGGTTCTAACAGAGTTTCACCCCCAAAATTCATTTTTTATTAGTCAAAAACCAGGGAAATTGTGTGAAATCACCATAAATGTGCATAATAACACTAACAGGTGAATCAAGAGAACTGAATGACACTCGACGATCAAGATAATTTGTCAAAAATAGGAGCCTAACTCGTGTTTGTGTGGGCCAAAATTGGGAGAAACCATAAAAAATAACCATTTCAATTATTGCGCATGAAAAAAAAAACAATAATAAATTAACAGCCAACATTCCTGTAGTTACGTCCAGTGGAACAATAAACCCATGTGACAAGGACTTAGCAGCGCTTTTGTTTTGCAATTGAATGTACGCAAATACAAACCTTCCTACATATTTCTTGGTTCACTGGAATTTCTAAATAGTTTGAGCAATATTTCCAAGGTAAAACCCATTTGCGTTCTGAATGGGCATTGTGCGAACACACGTATTGTTACATTTTCCACTCGGTAATGAAGCGGCTGTAATGACGATTAATTAATTATGATAATTGATTACAGGATTAAGGGTAACGACCGAAACGTGATGCATTCACTCCCACAACAGACCTCGTTTTCATGACTGAATCCGAGGAAGAGAGTTCATGTGCTTAGTTAAAAACATGAATCACTACATTTTGCTAGATACCTGTACCGAAGTAGGTACAGGTTGCAATAATATCATAGCGGCAGGTGACGAAATGTCTATAGTACACGACTATCTTGATAGGTATCTTTCATAAATTATCGTCTCCCTAATTCATATACGATTATACTGATGAGACTATCATATTCCTAAAAACGAAAACTTTGGGAGGGTTTGGAAGATTTTGAAACAAGTCAGTTCAGCAGGTAGGTAGTTACCAACACTATGGCTGTACTTAAGCTTGGTGCCACCTGTTCCTTACTTATGAATAAATTGATATCAATCATAGAATAATGACCAAGCACGGCATCCATCCTCCCGAATTTCGGCTCCTTCCGGATTTCTGGGTGTCAGATCTATGAACGACGCAAAGTCCTCTTGGCACAGGTTTAATTCTACTGGACATAACAACAGTAATGTTGGCTGTTGATTTACTGTTTCTTTCATGATTATGCAATAATTGAAATAGCTATTTTTGATGGTTTCCACCGATTTTGACCCCCGAAAACTCGGCAGGCTCCTATTTTTTTTTACAAGTTATCTTTGATCATTGATAGTGCCATTTAATTGTCCCGATTCACCTTTTATTACTACTTCTATTGTTATTATACTAATTTATGGTGATTTCAGACAATTTCCCAGGATTTTGACTCATAAAAAATTATTTTTGTAAGCTGAACATTCGTTAAACCCTCAATTCTTCACTCACTGTCAAAATCACTTCACATACGGTCTTCTCGCCCTAAAAAAAAGATGGAAAACGATACCTCACAAGTTAGCGTTTACTAAAATTTCAAACAAAACTTTGAAAAACCCTACTGGTTTATTATTCTGTGAAAAATGCACTTATGTGATAGCTGAGCAAAAAAATTGTATAACACCCCCTCAACATTTTTTTTCTTTTACGTTTCAAGGTGCGTAGATTCAGAAAATGCTATGTCCGTCCGCCGTACGCGGTTTCGGTCTAAAAAATTCGTTCTTTCGCACACATGCTCCATTTGGGCCCTAGTTGTGTCCCAAAATGCTGCAGCCCGATCGGAATATACCCAGGGGTGTTATGAGTGAAAATTGGGTACAAAATAGGTACATTTTGTGTTTTAGTAACATGAGCTTGAAAATTTCTCATCTTCGAAATCATACTTTTGTTTAGCAATAAAAAGAACGTTTTAGCGAAACAATCGTCTGGAGTGACATATAAATAAATAAATATTTACATGCATACGTACATTTTTATTAAAAACTGAATTCAGGATGCTCTGAAATGGATTTGCCTATTAAAAAATTTTCTTTGAAAATTCGGTAAAACTTTTCGCTAATGCTCTTTTAAAACGAATAAAAACACGCTCTATATTTTATTTCTGTTTCGTCCAAGTTTTTTACTACCTACCAACTTAAAAGCTCTGTTTTGTGTTGTGTTCAGGCGTACAATCATGCTATATATGATGACAGTTTCTTGTCTGTACCAGTTTTGTTTTGAACAAATTAAAACAATAATTCATTAAAAATACTATTTCATTGAAAAGTTGCGTAACACCCGGTAGGGGAAGGGGGGGGGGGGGGGGTGAAACGTTACGGAGTGTTGAAAATGACGAAAAAGTGCGTTAGGTAATCTGTGTATGTAGAAATTTATTATCTACCTACCTTGGAAGCTTCTCGTGAAAATCTTTGAAATGAACTTCCCAGTTAGAAAAAGCTCTTCATTCAGTTTTTAAAACCAATCAATCAAGCTGGAAACGATCCAATAAAATAATATTTTCTGAATTCTTCTTCTTCTTGTCAATGTATAAATTACCTAATTACCGTCTTTATTGTTATTTTTGAATGTTTGATAATAGTGGATTAATTATTTGAAGTTATAAAAATACTGTTGCTATTGAAACATAAAAAATTAATCATGTATGTAGAAACTAAGTTAACTTGTTCACTATGGTGAAACTAAACTTGAAACGAATATGATGTATTTAGCAAGTTGGTGATGTATTCTTAGATAGAAGAAAAACCTTGATCCAATAGTTAATCTGGAGTTGGTTTACAAGAATTATTTACTTGGTGGTTATGACACTTCAGAAGTACTTTTTTTTCCTTTCTGCTTTTTAATGACTTTTTTGGTATTTTCTTTTGCTACCTGACGATGGTTAAATTTTTATTTGTAATTTGTTTCTGTATAAATAAGAAGAGTGGGCCACGCGGCCCAATATTTATACAGAATTATAAATAAATTGTCGTCAATCAATCTTTCAGGAGAAAAACTAAGAAATTGTTTACTAACTGTTACCATTCACGCTAATTAGCTTTGCCTATAGGGTGTTTCAATTTTGAGTTAAGTGGGGAACTATTTCACTAACAAACAAATGAGGAAAATTAGTAGAACGTCTGAAGTATTTATAGAGGCTGTTCATTCCCTGGGAATTATAATTCATTTTGATTCAAAGTAGGGATTTACTTACATTTGTTCACTAGGTAAAATGGCTTTTTGAATATCCTGTCGATTTTTGAACTTCTCTGAGATGAAATTTTGATAGGACACCACACAGGACACAGTTACTGAGGTGAACGCCCGAAGAAGACTGATCCTAGAATACTGCAAACCACCTTGTGGTGAAGGGAACTTGACTTTTTTCAGGTTCAGATGAGGTACCTGACAGTCCTTTCTGGTTGGTACCTACTGGAATCAGAACAAAGGCAATCTACCTGGAATTGGAGGGGGGCATGAGTGTGGCCTCAAGCTTTCCTGAAACTTCAAAGGTGAAAAACTGTCCCACTTTATTTTTACCAGATGCAAAAACGTCTGCCAAGTCTGGTAGGCAGTATCCCTTCCTCACCTACCTAACATGGGGACCTATACAATAAGTTGGTTGGTACATTGGGTGGATAGGAGGAGAATTGACTTCTACCTAGGGATTTGAAATTCAGAGGTTCAAAAATGAAAAAAAAAGTAGGACTGGATAGGAGTTGCAGTAATAGGATTAATGATGAACGTAATGGGATTATTATAGGCATTCATATAGGTGTTACGCGGTGTTCATATAGGTGTTGTTATTTGCGGGATTTCAAATCGTATTTAGAATAAGGATTTCGAAAGTGTCGAAGCAAGTTTGCAATACATTACAAGATTTTATACTGAAACAGATGAGTAAAACTAATTAAAATTAAGAGAGTTCCAAATAATACGTTTCAAGTTTGAATCCAAATAATTGACTGAGTATTGATGATTGAGTTTGAATGTAATTTTCTAGGGTATTTATGGGCTCTACCAGGATTTCACGTTTGCGCATGCGTAGATGGCTACTCTATATATGACTTTAATACGGGTCTATCTGTGGCCCAGCCCCTACCTAACCTTGAAACCTCATCGCTTCACGACGATTTCTAGGGTAGTTGCGGGCTGTGAAAGGATTTTACATTGGAGCACTCACAGACGAAAGCTACAGTAGGTAGCTTTTACTTCTTCAATGAACTCGATAGAGGACCTCCTGTGTTGCAACCCGCGCCTACCCTCAAAATTTAAACTCACTACGACTATTTTTGTCGTTTTGTCGTTGCTGGATGAGGAACCATCAGGGTATAATTCTGCGTCTACCCTTCAACTTTCAGCTCTTTTCGACGATTTCTAGAGCATTATGAGCTTTACAAGGATTTCACGTTTGCGCATGCGCAGACGAAAGTTACTGTAATTTTTGATGAGCTTGATAGAGGATCATCTGTGGTCAAACCCACACCCATCATACGAATTTCAACTCAGTACGACCGTTATTTCGTATGGTTTTGCCCGGGAACAGGAATTGACCACAGACAGACAGGGAACCAAATATTTATGTTCCTTCATGTCTAAAACGTAAATGCGAGGAGAGAGAAAAAAACCGCCCATTTTTCACCCATAACACCCCTGGGCATATTCCGATCGGGCTGCTGTTTCGGGACACAACTGGGGCCCACATGGAGCCTGTGTGCGAGAGAAGGAATTTTTTAGACCCAAAATTAAGGTATATATTGGACGGCGGACGGACATAGCATTTTTGGAATCTACGCACCTTGAAAATGTAAAAGATTCCGAGGTGGTGTTATAAAAATGTTTGCAGAGCCAATACATAGGCGTATTACTAGCAGAATAATAAACCAAAACGTGTGTCTTTCGAGGAAATCGAGTGTTTTAGTTTCGGGTTAGTATCAACTCGACCGGATGATGACTAGAAGTCGTAAATGAAGCGCAAGTACGGTGCCGCGCCGGCGCGCTTACCAACTGGTTCATAATAAAGTGTGGGTTCAGTCGGTTGTTCTAATAAATAATGATTTAAAAAAAGAATTACGTGGGCCTCGAACCGGCTTCTCACGTCTGAAAATGCCGGCAGATACAAAACCACTCGGCAGATTGCTGAACTTTTTTTTCAATGAAAATGACGCTATCGCAATGTGCCCAAAATTTTCAGAACATGAATTTTTGAAATTTTTTATAGGCAAATCCGTTGCCTAGATTTTAACAACAGTTTATGTAAAAATATACATATTTATGTGTCACTCCAGATGATATCTGTCTTTAAAATTTCGCCAAAACGTTAGTTTGCCACGCAAAAAGATGAGTTTGAAGATGAGTAATTTTCAAAAATTCTAAGGAGGTCAAATTCGAGTTTTTATGGGGTCAAACGTAGGTAAAAACGGCTAAAAACACTAACAGTTGGTATAAAATAATTGAAAGTAGTATGGAAGGGTGAGTAAAGACAGAAAAATACCATTTCAGTCATTTTGGATTTTTGGGGGTCAAAAATTGGTATTAATGGATAAAATCCGTAATTGATTTACCTGACGTGTGGGATAGTGATTCACGACAGAGGGACACTATTTCGATGATCAAAATATTTTTCTTGAAAAAGAGTGGGTCAGTATTGACTTCATAAGGGTCTATAACGGTAAAAAGGGCTAAAATCACGGAAAAATTACGTAGTTTTACGAAAAGTGGTATGGTTTATCGATTTAACATCTTATTGCGCAGTAGTACAAATATTTCTCTGAAAATTCGCTCTTATAGCCATGCTGCGTGACCGGAAATTTTTAATTTTTGGTTTATTATTCTGTGAATAACCTATGTATTCGCTCAGCAAAAAATTTTTATAACACCCCCTCAAAATTTTTTCTTTTCCGTTTCAAGGTGCGTAGATTCCAAAACGCTGCTAAGTCCTTGGCACATGGTTTTATTATTCTATTGGACATACCTACAGAAATGCTGGCTGTTTATTTATTGTTTCTTTAATGTAATATAATTTAAATAACTATTTCTGGTGGTTTCCACCAATTTTGGCCCCCAAAACTTGAATTAGGTACGCTCCTTTTATTTTCAAATTATCTTTCATCATTGATAGTACCATTTAATCGTCTTGATCCACGTGGTGACACTTTTTCTAGTGTTATTCAACAAATTGATGGTGATTTCAGACGATTTCCCAGGTTTTTGACTCATAAAAAATCAATTTTGGGAGCTGAACATCATCTGGTACAACCTCAATTTTCCACTCCTTGGTCAGAATCGATTTCATATTCGGACTTCTCGTCTACTACACGTACTAAAACACAAAAGTGCCTATTTCTACACACATTTTCACTCATATCACCCGTGGGTATATTCCGATCGGGCTGAAAAGTTTCGGGACACAACTAGGGCCCAAATGGAGCATTTGTGCGAAAGAACGATTTTTATAGACCGAAAATGAAGCCGGTACACGTGATACGGCGGACGGCAGACGGAAATTGCATTTTGGTTTATTATTCTGTGAAAAATACACCAATGTATTCGCTCAGCAAAAAATTTTTATAACACCCCCTCAAAATTTTTTCTTTCCCGTTTCAAGGTGCGTAGATTCCAAAAATGCAATGTCCGTCCGCCGTCCGCCGTATCACGTGTACAGACTTCATTTTCGGTCTAAAAAATTCGTTCTTTCGTACACATGCTCCATTTGGGCCCTAGTTGTGTCCCGAAAGTTTCAGCCCGATCGGAATATACCCACGGGAGTTATGAGTGAAAATGTGTGTAAAAATAGGTACTTTTTGCGTTTTAGCAACATGTTGGTAACATGCGCTTTTAAGGTATCGTTTTTCATGTTTTTCGGGACGAGAAGACCAAATATGAAGTCGATTTTGACCAAAGAGTGGAAAATCGAGGTTCTACCAAATGTTCAGCTCCCAAAATTGATTTTTTTATGAGTTAAAAACCTGGGAAATCGTCTGAAATCACCATCAGTTTGTATAATAACACTGGAAAAAGTGTCAACACGTGGATCAAAACGATTAAATGGTACTATCAATGATCAAAGATAAATTGGAAAAAAAGGAGCGTACCTAATTCGATTTTTATGGGCCAAAAATGGTGAAAACCATCACAAATAGCTATTTCAATTATTTCACATGAAATAAACAATAAATGAACAGCCAGCATTTCTGTAGAATAATAAACCCTTTCTGTCCAATAGAATAATAAACCCATGTGACAAAGACTTGGCAGCGTTTTTTAAACTTTTATCCCATCGCAGTACCGCACCAGGTACTTAATGGAATCTTCTGATGGAAAACTAAATGGATTTTCTCGCTGGGGAACACGCGCCCGGTACCGAACCGTGACGAGGAGAGTCAGCTGGGGTTCCCAGCCCTGACCTTGACACTCGGGACGTCCTTTTGACCCTGATAATATCAACTTGCTCTTCTTCCTCACCTACCGCCTGATATCAACTCGTCTTTCTTACCACAGGACTGCGTGATCCTCCTGACAGGACTCGGCCTCTCGCTCCAATAACTCGTTCATTCAGACCATTCGAACGTGTCACGAATGCTAGTAAATTTTCTAGTAGCTACGGGTTTTTTGGGGGGCCCGGGTTCGTCTTCGGCCGAGAAAACCCTAAGGGCATTCGGGTATTTATAAATAAGATGAAGGGATAATTATATTTATGGCCTGTGGCTTCAAGCAGTGGCGTAGCCCGGCGGTAATTGTTGAATTTGTCTGTTACTTTTGTGACTGGCATCATTCTTGAAAATTTAATTTTAATTTGTGGTGGAGTTTCGAGCCAATGGGTGGTGGAGGGGAGGAGGGTAGTGGGGGATTAACTCTATCGCAAATTAAAATTAAATTTTCAAGAATGATGCCAGTCACACAAGTAACAGAGACGAATACAACAATAACAGATTAGACCAGGGGTTCCCAACCTTTTGGTTTATCATTCTGTGAATAATACACTCTATGTAATCGCTCAGCAAAAAAGTGTTAAAACACCCCCTCAAATTTTTTTCTTTTACGTCTCAAGGTGCATAGATTCCAAAAATGCTGCAAAGTCCTTGTCACATGGGTTTATTATTCTATTGGACATACGTACAGAAATGCTGGCTGTTCATTTATTGTTGCTTTTATGATGTTGTTCTGGTGGTTTCCACCAATTTTGGCCCCCAAAACTTGAAATAGGTAACTACGCTCTTTTTTTTTCAAATTATTTTCAATCATTGGAAATCGTCTTGATCCACGTGTTGACACTTTTCCTAGTGTTATTCGACAAATTGATGGTGATTTCAGACGATTTCGTAGGTTTTTGACTCAGGTAAAACCTCAATTTTCCACTCCTTGGTCCAAATCGACTTCATATTCGGTCTTCTCGTCCCCAAAAACATGGAAAACGATGAGCTTTTGAGGTATCGTTTTCCATGTTTTCGGGGACGAGAAGTCCGAATATGAAGTCGATTTTGACCAAGGAGTTGAAAATTGAGGTTGTACCAGATGTTCAGCTCCCAAAATTGATTTTTTATGAGCCAAAAACCTGCGAAATCGGCTGAAATCATCATCAATTTGTAGAATAACACTAGGAAAAGTGTCGACTCGTGGATCAAGACGATTAAATGGCACTACCAATGATCAAAGATAATTTGGAAAAAAAAAAAAATTAAAAGAAGCGTACCTACCTAATATGTGTTTTGGGGGCTAAAATTGGTGGACACCATCAGAAATAGCTATTTCAATTATTTCACATGAAAGAAGCAATAAATGAACAGCCAACATTTCTGTAGGTATGTCCAATAGAATAATAAACCCATGTGACAAGGACTTTGCAGCGTTTTACTAACATGTTACTAAAACACAAAAAGTACCTATTTTTATACACATTTTAACTCACAACACCCCTGGGTATATTCCGATCGGGCTGAAAAGTTTCGGGACACAACTAGGGCCCAAATGGAGCATGTGTGCGAAAGAACGAATTTTTTAGACCGAAAATGAAGCCTGTACACGTGATACGGCGGACGGCGGACGGACATTGCATTTTGGTTTATTATTCTGTGAATAATACACCAATGTATTCGCTCAGCAAAAAATTTTTATAACACCCCCTCAAAATTTTTTCTTTTCCGTTTCAAGGTGCGTAGATTCCAAAAATGCAATGTCCGTCCGCCGTCCGCCGTACGCCGTATCACGTGTACAGGCTTCATTTTCGGTCTAAAAAAGTCGTTCTTTCGCACACATGCTCCATTTGGGCCCTAGTTGTGTCCCGAAACTTTTCAGCCCGATCGGAATATACCCAGGGGTGTTATGAGTGAAAATGTGTATAAAAATAGGTACTTTTTGCGTTTTAACAACATGTTAGTAGCATGAGCTTTTGAGGTATCTTTTTCCATGTTTTTGAGGACGAGAAGACCGAATATGAAGTCGATTTTGACCAAAGACGCGGAAATTGAGGTTTTACCAAAGGTTCAGCTCCCAAAATTGGTTTTTTATGAGTCAAAAACCTGGAAAACTGTCTGAAATCACCATCAATGTGTACAATAACATTGTAAAAAGTGTAAACAGGTGAATCAAGACCATTAAATGCCACTACCAATGATCAAAGATGATCTTAAAAAAAAAAAAGCGTACCTATTTCATGTTTTGGGGGCCAAAATTGGTGGAAATCATCAGAAATAGCTATTTCAATCATTCCGCATGAAAGAAACAATACATTTAACAGCCAACAAAAATCTCTAGAACTCCAATAGAATAATAAACCCATGTGACAAGGACTTTGCAGCGTTTTTGGAATCTACGCACCTTGAAACGGAAAAAAAAATTTGGTGGGGGTGTTATAAAAATATTTTGCTGAGCGAATACATAATTATGTATATTATTCACAGAATAATAAACCAAAATGCAATGTCCGTCCGCCGTTCCATTCCACTCCATTCCATTTTCTGAAAAAAAATCTCCCATTGAAATAACAGTCACAATGGGTGGTCAAACTTGGGCAGCGGACCTTTCGTATCATTAAGCTATTATTATTTAAAGGAACTGTATTTGCACACAGACAGGCAACAAAATTCTGATGGTATAACTAGCACGCCCTTAGAATTTCAAGTTGTGGCACTGCTCCCAGGCACGGTCGTGACACATATTTATAGCAAGTTTATTTTTCGTACAATGGCAGAAGGGGCAGGTTGCAGGAAAAGAGACCGAATACCACCGGCAAAAAAAAAACTGGTTCGTCCCAATAAATCCACAGTTTGAAGTGGATCCTTCGAGAGTAAGAGCACTGAAAAAAAAACCCACAAATCTCGGAGGAAACTGGAACCTAATTGTTGTCTAAAATCGAACATGTCCTGGACACTTTCACCTCCACCGCAGGCGGGGTAGGTAATTGAAACGCAGCTGAGGCAAAGGACGTGTAAAGGTCTGAGGAGAGGCGGATCCCGAGTCCTCGGAGAAGCGAACTGGATGCCACTTTGGGGCAGCATCCATTTTCATGAACTTTGGTGGAGAGGCTCTGACATTTGAGGGTTATGCGGTTGGCTTAGAGCGACCTCCTCGTCGTATTTTCTGGTACAGGTCGAAGTGGACGTTGAAAGGAGGGTGGAAACTGAGCTGTATTCACGACTAGGGCGACGTTAAAGAGGGCAGTTGGAGGATGATGGCGGGATTTCAGGTTTCCCACTTAGTAGGTTTCCTGCTGAGCTCATTCACGTCCTGCGGTTCGTTTCGAGTAGTAGTACACCAGAGAAAGCCTATGATAATGATAAATCCTATTACACGTACAAATACAGCAAGCTGGTCGATGAGGAGAATCTCTCGTTTAATATAACCCAAGGAACAGTCGGGATGCAACCAGGGGTCAGAACGAAAAGCTTGTATTTCGAATCATAGTATCATACTGTCTCCAACTTTCGACTCTATCGAGGTATAGCGGAATGTGATCATCAGATCCTGGGATTTTGCATATTTGCTCACGTTCCTCGAAGTAATAATGAAAAAGCGGTTCCAAGGTGGGGAGTCAACAGAACTAGGAAAGGGTTTGTGTGGTATAAGTTGCTAGTTCCTTCAATGGAGACACCGCCACTTCTTGGCGTGATCTGGACCCTCCTGGGGTCCTAAAACAAGATTTCCATACAACTCCCCCAAAAAAAAAAATTGCACATGTAGTTTTTATTAGGTACACATATCTATCTATTGACGTTCTAAAGCGTTTCCAATCATTTTGAGCTAAAAATTTAAAATTCAAATTTGCATACATACCTATTTATAGGTACATTCATTTTTGCATAAAATTGTGATTTTTGACTAAAATCGCAATATATTGTCTTTGTCTCCCCAAAAACTGTCGAAAAAAGTGGTTGGAGCACAAGACAGGAACTAGAAGTTTCAGTGAAATTTTCGAAGAAAGGTAGGTGCCTACTTGCGTGCGGAAAAAAATATGCTGGGAATCGCAGTTCAAATTCCTTTTAGAACATTTAGGTAGGCAAAGGTGACGAGGAGACAGTTACGGCTCTCAGCGTTATCCACAGGTAGGTAAATCTATTCTTCTTCTTCTTCTCCTTATTGGAAAAATTAATAAATTATACAATTGAATAAAAATTCAATACCTACGATAAAACATCATTAAAATTGCATTTTTATGCAGTCTATCTTCTCAGCACGGTTTTCAATCGATATGGAGAATATTTCGAATTTAGAAACGATATTAGCATATTTTTGTGTATATATATTATATATATTTCAAATTTAGAAATGAGACGCATATATTTTCTGTTTTTACTTTTGGTAAGTATCTTAAGAAAAAATTTTCCCCTACAAGATTTACGCATACGTAACAGAACCTTCTGTAAAATCACTAGATTTACCTACTCTACACTGGAATTTCATAGCACAAACTCAGTTTAAATTTCTCCCTTGAGAGGGAAAAACATTAAATCATGTTTAATGTTTTTCCCTCGCAAGGGAGAAATTAGATATAGTTTTTTAATGTCAAGAAAAAATGAAAGCCACAATTTCACTGAACTCTACAAGTATAATGTTGCATTTACTGTACTTATTATAGAACTCGCCATCAACATATGGTTGCTACAACAGAAGGTAGTAACTGTGTAGTAACCAATGAAAAACGTAGCTATTGACTCTTGTTTCTTTCGAGTGCGATATTCTTTATGGTTGCTACAACAGAAGGTAGTAAATGTGTAGTAACCAATGAAAAACGTTGCATATTTGCGTGTCGGAATTCACAGAATGACCCCCAGCCCTAAAACATTAAACATGTTAAAATTTGGTTCAGTCTTTGTCAGTCTGCCTGTCTCTTCGTAACACTTTCAACGATAGCTGTATATGTATCATCTTGGGGATGCATGTTTTTGGACAACCATCGAATTTTTGCAAATAATACAAAACGCTGTGGACACAAGAAAAAAATTCAACTTTGACATTTAGATCAAAAAACATCGTCTGTGTCATCAATAATTGAGACGATAAAGTTAGTGATTAGGTTGGACGAATTTGAGTATATATCGATCATAATTCACTACAATAGTCTAAAATGGTTTAAAATCACCAAAAAGAACAAATAACAAGAATTGCCAAAATGGATATCGAGTTGTCGAAGTGTAATACGTATCTCCATTATTCTTAAAAGATGGAGAGCAATAACGTGACTGCAGGGTGTGTTCGTTTTACTTTGTTGGCAACACTGCAGTCTCAAAATACTGCTCACACTGCTGCTCACTCCTATAATATCCTGAAAGGGTTTTCTCATGAGATCTCGTCTGATTGACCTGCCATCCCCTGGAACTACTACAAGTGTCCATTCCCAGAAGTTCCATCAATTACTAATCCCAGCGTATTTCGACGCCTCCCACGAGGGGGGACTTCTGCTTTTGAAAACTTGACGAAACGCCCCCGATCAATCAACGGTGCTAATGACTAAATTCAGGTACGGTCAGCTCCCGACGATATTGACGAGTTGATGGATGGCCTTTGCTTTCTCTCGAGGCCCTCCGGAGACCCATAAACTTTCGCTAAACTTCGAGAACGACGAGGTGTGGCTTTCTTGTCGAGCTTAATTTTTCTTCATAAAGAGTCATTTGATTAAAAATCGTTTAATGAACGACGCAAAAAAACTGTGTCAATTTATTATTCCTTTGAGAGGAGAAAGTAGGAGGAAGAAATTATGTTGAAGGGACACAAGTTGACTCTTCGGCGTTGAATTTATTTCGTTTCACCCGACGATATTAATTTTTGCTTTCTCGAGACTTCATTCAAATGTAATTTTAATATGCGTTTCGATCTTGGAAGGTAGATAACTACATAATTACATAGAAAACAACTTTATTGCTTTTACAAAACAAATTACTTTTGTATTGCTCTTTCAATCCTGATGATAACTTGAACAATAAGTCTAATGAGAGCACCTGAATATTGTCATCTGGTGAACAATGAGAAACAGTTGCTTATAAACTAGACGATTTACATTAAGTCCCAAGTGGGCGGGCGGCTGTGCTCCATCACTTATCAATCACAGAGATTAATACTATAGAATTGCTGTAGCAATCCACGAAGAGTGGATACACATTAAATTACTGGTCACGAATAAGTTAAAACAGTAACATTTCTGATTCTACTGCGAATTGACCACTCTCGAACCTGGTAAGTAGGAGGTACCTACATCACCGAACTTTAAAAAAGAATAAGTTTATTCAAAAATAATTCAATGGGCTCCTATATTTATTTTATTTTTTTAGATTCCATTCTAAGAATTTTGAGACTAACCGCGCTCTCCCACGACGAATAGTTCTTTTTAACGGACTTCAAAAAACTGAGGAGGTACTCAATTCGACCTGTATCTTCTTTATTTGTTTATGTTTGTTCAGCGATTATTCCGAAACTACTGGACCGATTTAAATGAATCTTTTTTCAAATGAAAGAGCATCATCCCCCTCGTGGTCCCACAGTGTTTGAAGTTTAAAAAAAGTAGTACTGGGCCTCTACTAGGCCAGTGATACTCTTCGATTTAGTGCTTTGACAGAAATGGCTAGATTTGAACCAGAAAATAGTCTGCCAAAGACTGTGGATTCCCCAGTAATGATGGTATCAGTACTTGATAGCATGAGGTATATATTAATAAAAATATTGCACTAAAAATAAAATTCAGCAAAAAACAAAACCAACTTCAAAAAAGCGGAAATAATTGCTAAAGAATTAATTAATAAGAATTAGGTAATTAATATTAAAAGAAGGTATGCTGAACAAACTTAGATAATCATTCAAAGCCAATACAACAAGTCGTTGCCAAATTTCAACAAAAAAACCCCACACAACCTTCATATTTTATCCTTGGTTTTATAAATTTTAGATGAAATTTGGTGACGACTTCAAACATTTTGTTGTATCGGCTTTGAAAAATTATGTACGTTTGCTCAGGGTAAAATTTTTTTAAAATTAATTACCTAATGCTTGTTAATTAATTAGTACCTACTATATTAATAATTTCCGTTTATTTAAAGTCAGTTTTGTCTTTTGTTAAAAAAAAAATCTGGGTTTTTCAAAGATTCCAGCACCTTCTACGGCGCTGTGGGCAGCCCCCCCCCCCCCCCCAGGCGAGGGGGGGTGCAATGACGTAGAAAGTGCTGGAATCTTTGAAAAATCACAGAAAAATAACTATTTATCTTAGGAGAGTGCGGTTGGTCTCAAAATTCCCATGAGCATGCCCCATTACAATCATACAAATGCTCAGGTATATGCACAGTTTACAATAATAGGCCTGGCCCGTGTTTTTAGGTTGTCAAATTATATAAAAATATGATTCCGAGTCACATCAGGTTTTTTTAGTTGCACTACATCCATGATCGGAATTACACCCTGAGGAAAATAACACACATTATTATCAAATAATAAGGATCATCAGCAGTCAGGTCATCTCAGCGCCTCACTAATTTCTCTAAGAGGTACCTACATTTTTCTAATTATTCTAAATTATTTTTCTCTGGACCTTTCCTCCTATCAATCTTTCATTTTTTCAGTCATTTTCTTCATTAATAAATTATTATCATACATTTAAATGACGGTTTTTCTGTTATTTTCCAGTATTGATTTCATAATTCGACATTTTTTCTAAAGTATTTTTGCGACGGATATTATTTTAGCTTCCACTGGTCCGGTATGGTCGCAATTACAAGGGAACTAGGTAGGTACATATCTACTGATTTTCCTTATTGCCTAATTCTCGAACATTATATTATACTCTATTGATCATACCATACATATACTGCCCTTTCCTTTTCGGACTTTCCATGACAAAATTTAAGTTTCGTAGTTTGTTCGCGTGTAGTTCATAGGTAGGAGATTTCATGATAACGTTTAGATTTCTGTGTATTAAGTAGACGCATAACACTTAATGCAGAACTCTGCGTAGTAGGAACCACTCTAGGCAGAACAACCAATGTTCCCAGACACAAAGCTTATATGTGCGGGTGTTTGTAATTTAGTTCTGTAGTTTATGACAGGAGAGAGGTTACAAAAAATTGATGTTTATATTACGAGAAAAGATTAAAATCTTCACGAACTTCACTATCTTCTTTGAAGGATATCAGACAAGGTGTCATAATTTACGGTTTCTGCTCCAAATTCATGGAAAATATTGACCAGTCGCTTCTTTTTTACCAGTGCGCAGATCGTGCGTATACGATTCGTACTTGAGTGTGCAATTTTGGTGGTTGACCAAAATTCCACCTCGCACATGATTTTGCAATATTTCCCATTGATGAATCAACTTCTCATTTTGGAACTTGACCAAGCAAAATAGTTTATAGTAGATGCTGGGCAGCTAGAATAAGCTTAGGTAAGTTCAAAATTGCAAAATCTACTTCCCAAATTCCGATTATGACTCGCGTCCATCTCTCATATAACAATATACATGGTAGGTTCGTCATAATTTACATTTCTGCTCAAAACTCGAGGAAAAAATTGGCCCAACACTTGATTTTTTCCAGTGCGCACAGCGTGGTTAATAAGATTCGTATGTGCGCAACTTTGCTGGTTGACAAAAAACACTCCACCTCGCACATGATTTTGCATATTTCTCATCACTGAATCAGGTGTTGGTTAATTTCTCATTTTGGAACTTGACTAAACGACCTGATTAACTTTAACGGCCTCGGTTAATCGGACATCAGAGCGATTTTCCTTTCACCACCCCCAAGATAACCAAAACTTTAAGGAGAAGGGATAACGTGCCCGTTAAAGATTTCGTTAAAGTTAATTGGTGGACCCTCCACCAATTAAGAGGTTAACGGACGATTAGCAGCATGTATATAATGTATATTATATACATACTATAGTTCTTTCTATGTATATATTATGCTTTGAGTAGGTGTACAATAAATTTTTTTAAATAATGTATCTACTACCTAGTGAGTAGTTATTACATTCCAACATACCTTCCCTATATGAGGTCAAATGAACGTGTTTATTTATTTTATTGGACCTACAGAAATGTTGGCTGTTCATTTATTGTTTATTTCATGTGCAATAATTAAAATAGCATTTTTTAAGGTTTCCACAAATTTTGAATAAACGAAAAACTTTTGAGGGGGTGTTATAAAAATGTTTTTGCTGAGCGAATACATAGGTGTATTGTTCACAGAATAATAAATCAAAAGGAGAGGAAGTTATACTTAACAAGGAGCACCTCTGTCGTAGATAATAATGCTTATTTATTAACAGAACAAAATGTATTGTATTTCAAAAAAGGAAGTACAGCAACCAAAATAACCTCACAACCGATACATCAAAACATCGTAACGAATAAGTTTTTCCTGTTCGCAGAAGTGGGGGCCCACGGTTTTCTAGGAGCATATTTTTTCCATTCCTGGAACAACCAAGACCACGTCAGAAATAGATTCAGATTGAGATTGTATTGTTTCACATTTTCAAAAACGGCATAAGAGTTACACAGCAGAAGCTGACCAATTTTGGGGTGCGCTGGCAAAGTGGTCACGTTAAGGTTAATATCAAGTTATATTTCCCTAAAATTGTGTATAATTGTGGTGGTACATGTACTATAAAGGATATTACATGTTAGTTTGCGTTCTGATTCTTGTCAGATCCTCCAGATAATACACGTAAGTACAGTACTTAGATACTACATGAACGCATTGCCAGCAGTGCTTGGTAGGATATTGAAAAGAAATCTCTGAAATTTCACTTACGTTTTGTGCCGTGAAGTCCTATTTTGAGTTTGAGTTGAAAGGCGACGGCATTCGTATGTCATAGTCGGAAGTCGTTCGCGATCGCGAGTACCTACATAGTGTTTTGATTTTGATGTCGTTTCACCCGTTTACTGTCCCGATGAGGCATCGTTTCGTCGAAAACGGACACAAAAACCGTCGGCGGGCAACACTGCATCGTTAACTTGACGAATCCTTAACGCCGCCATCAAATTGACGCCGACATCAAACTGATGCAGTGATTACTGTGGTGAAATGTAAATCTCTGACGCCACGGTTAACCTGCATGTTCCCGTTACGATTTCGTTAGGTTAATCAGACATTAGAGGCAGTTTGGTGAAAGTGGCCCTAAGCAAAATCATTTTTATTCGAGGTTTGACATTAAATCGGAAAAGCTGTTATAAGCTTAGATAAGTTTCAAATTGAAAAATAAAATCAACTTCCCAAATTTTGTTTCTACGATAAAAATGATACCTAGGTAGTTTTTTTTTAAATCGCTTACTGTGGGGTATATCATATCGGGATGTGGAGTTTTGTGGGAGGAATATTATGTAAACATGAATGTAGCCATGAATTAGCTTCATGGCTCGAAGTTTACAGAAATGCCCATATTAGAAATGAAATTGAGGGAAGTTGAGTCCGTACAAGTTTGGTACGATGTACCAAACTAACTGTAACTTCAAGATGTATCAACTTTTACCAACCGTCCCACACGTTATCACTACTTCGGTTTAGCAGTAAACAAAGGTGTCCCCAGACCGCGTAGAAAAAAAATAGGAACAAGGCAAAAAGGAAAAGAAAGCTCTCGGAATGTTCTGCGCCCGAACTTTATCTTTCCTTCTCGCTGAAGGAAGGAGTTTTCAGGATACCGAAGAACTCGAAGGCGAAGTTTACTTGAAAAACTGCCGTGAGAGGAAGGAAACCAAGCGGAAAATCTAAGGATCAGAACCCTCTACAGACTTTCCTATCACAAGAGTTTCCCTTCCGAGTCCATAATACTGAAAATGTCTTCGCTCATGTAAAATATGTTGGAGAGATAACAGTGTCTTGGGATGGAGTGAAGAACAGAACCAGTCATGCAGCATGGCTATAAGAGCGAATTTTCAGAGCAATATTCGTGATGTTGTGTAAAAAGATGATACAGCGAAAAACCATACCACTTTTCGTAAAATTATATCATTTTTCTCGGGATTTTAGGGATTTTTACCGATTTTTGTCCCTAAAAAAACCAACTTCACCCATTCTTTTCTGAGCAAAACAGTTTCATCATTGACATAGTCCTTCTTTTTGTCGTGAATCACCATCCCACACAACTAAACGTTGAATTAACATAGATTTTAGCACTTAATACCAATGTTTACCCCCAAAAATCCAAATTTGACCTCTATCCTGCAGGAAAAACAACTGAAATGGTCTTTTTCTGTCTTTACACACCCTTCCATACCACTTTCAGTGATTTTGTATGAATTATTCGTGATTGTAGCCGTTTTTACAGATTTTTGAACCATAAAGCTCAAATTTGACCCCCTTAGAATTTTTCAAAATTGCTCATCTCCGAACTCAACCTTCTGTTTGGCGTAATTTCGAATTTTTATCATGTACTCAAGGTCAGAGGTCAAGGTCTGGAGTTAAACATAAACAAATATACATAATATATATATGTACATGTTTTTGTAACAACCTAGGGATGAACAAAGGATGCTCTGAAACGGATTTGCCTTTACAAAATTTAAAAAAATTCATGTTCTGAAAAGTTTTGACCTTCATTTTCTTTGAAAAATCGCTAACATTATTATCTACATATATTCTTGTGGGAGCATTTTATTCCTCCACAAGATCCTCAAAAGAGGATACAACGTCGAACTAATGGGCTTTTAGGGTTGTACTGTGGACCTCCCAATAAACTCAAGGAAAAACGCGGCGATTTCTTTGAAAATTTAATATGTTCAGAAATGTTGACGGAAGTTGGTTGAAATGTCCATAACTTATGACGCGGTCACGGAAGATTTGGATCGGTGGTATACGAGTTCAGAGAGAATATAGGGTAGTTGGGAGCATATTAATGGGTCTTCTCAACAGAATTCCATGGATTATGTATGAGGCAACCGTTTCGAATATTTAATGTGGTAACTCCTACATCACCGTCCATTTATATTTTAAGGTGTCTATCAGTAACCAAATAACTCAGTTGTTGTTTGGTTATTGCCTACTGGTTTGATAACAGAAACCGGTATAACAGTGCATTTTGTTCTAAGTGGAAATAAACAACGTTGATTCGAACTAATCGAGGAAACAGTTTCAAAAATTAAATAAATAAGTACTTAAATAAATAAATAAACACTTGAAAAAAGCTGAATTATTGAAAGGTCGTTCATTTACAATAATACTCGTACACACAAAATATACTGTTACACAGGTTTCGGTGATGAAACTATCGTTAGTAACAAACAAAACTTATTGTTTGTATGCTTTTTATAGTCAGTAGTAGTGTGTAGGCAGCAGTCGTGTGTAGGTATTAGCGGAACTAGACAGCCTTTCTATAACTCAGTTTTAGTTTGTACTTTTCAATAATTTTGTTTTGAAAGGTGATTCAATTGACTTACTCGTCGTGTGTTTGGACGTTCTGAGATACTTTCCTGAGATACTTCCTAGGCAGTAAGTTAATTTTGGATATTTGCGAATAAGTACTAATTCGTAGAGAAGAAGATGCAGGTGTTAGTGGGTAGGTAGAGAATAAATCAGAAAATAACATGACGTCCCCTGAAAGGCAGAATACCATAAGCGCCATGTTTTGCGATTTTGAGTTATGGTAACCGTTGGAGGCCTTGAAAAGGCGCATACTGCCTACTTATAGTAAGCGACAAAGTCATTCGAAAACACACAGCACCAAAGCCTCACGAATCGGGACCACCAATTTGGTAAAATATCGTGTCTACCACTCATTCAGAGCGTAAGCGCCAGGAGTCTAAAGTAAATACGAGGTAAAAATGGTCCATTATCGTTCATTTCCTCTGTCACACACGATAAAATGACAGACTGTGACACATATGTGCCATTTATCGTAAGAGCCAGGGAGCAGCGTATCATATGCACCTGTTGAGCGAGGGCGCTGATGATACACGTGATCCAGTTTTCCAAATAATCCCGTTCCAACGAAACAGAGAATAACCGTGAGCGCCGAAATGTGTATCGCATCTACAACACTGTTATCCAGTTCTCCGAAACAGTAAGAATAGTGTAAGCGCCTTTTTCTCGACAACATACTACTTCCCATGGCTATTTTGCAATTTTCTATTAGCGAATTTTCAAAGAAAATGTAGCTATTTGGTTCGTTCAAAAATTTCAGAGATGTTCCCTACGAACCGGAAAACCATCCAAAATCCGTTTCACGCAGCGGTTATCTAGTCTAGACTGTAGATTTCCACTTTTCATGTATAATATATTATATATAATTATATTACGTGTGTGTCTCATTCCGCACGATAAGTTCCTTAATTTCCGTGGTAAAAAGTTCGTTCTTGCGCAGAAAAAGCCGCCTCTACAAGAGTAATGATGGGTTCGTTACCCACCAGCCCGATCGCACTGTGCGCGGGGGTCCAAATTTACAAATTTTTTGTCCAAAAAATCGGAACAAAAAGGATTTCAGTTAGGTACATATGCATGTGGGGTGTTTTCAATAATGTTTTTTGGGGCTCTGAATCGATTTCGACTGGCCCCAGTCCAATTAGACGCACCCAGCGTACCAAATTTACGAAATTGTTGTCCGAAATTTTAAAAAATGCATATTTTTGATGTAGGCATGTCAGCTTTTGTAGTCGTTCACCTTTTTTTTTGTCGCTGAATCGATCGCGAGTAGTTTCAGCATGTTCAGACTGCACCGAGTGATCAAAATCACAACTTTTTGGTTCAAAACACCCAAAAATGATTTTTTGAGACAATTTTTCTGCACGACGTGCCACTCTGGTTTCAACAACTGCCCAGTCGGGCCGCAACGAGTGCTCTGACAGAAGGCCATTATTTTAAAATCTCAAAGTCCCTAGCTATGTCTCTTAAAATTCGCTCCTTAATCTATGCTATTTGACTGCATTTTTTCGAAAATAAATTGACAAAAAAAAAGGTCCAATTTATCCTAAAATACCAGGTTTCAACGGGTTATGCAATAAAAAGATTCTCCCGCAGTTTTTCCTCTCTTCTGTAAAATTCGGAAAATGGCGCTTACGATATTCTGCCTTTGGGGGGGGGGGGGGGGGGGGGGACGATGAAAATTTCTCAGTGAGCCAACTGCCAACTTCATGATTTCGACTCAAGTTCTGATTATGGTTGGCAGCCACTCGTGCAGAGGGTTTGTCTGTCGAAGGAGTAACACGGATTATACGTAATGGCAGAGCACATCAGTTATTACCCAGAGGAATGCGCCGGGACTGTGACAAAACTCTGCAACTGGAGCATGAATTTGTCACCGTGACTCACCCACGAGAAAAAAAACCTCCAAGGCTAATTAAGTCAAAACAAGTAGTTGAGTGACCAAGAGGACAGCACACAAAATCCGCTGATTTCCCGCAAGCCGCTTGCTCCAGTTTCTACTGCTTTTAAAAAAAAAGAAGAAGAAGAAAGAATGAAAAAAAAAGGTTGAGACCCCCAGGGCAGGACACGCTCGTCCATTTAACGGTGCCGGAGTAAGTCACCTGCCACCTGCTAATCGGATGAGGGCCGAGCTAATAACCGCGAACTCCTCTCTCGGCTGATGGGTTGAGGCCGTGTCCACAATGCGCCTGGCATCGCTTCCTCAAAGACGTGACAATAGGGAAACTCATTCCACGAGGCGTCGACATTCAGGTGGGAACGACTGCAGTTTTTACCGGCAGCAAGTTTTTACCTTGTGGAAAGAGACTTTTTTTTCGCGAGGATAAACCGAGAGGTTCAGTCGCCCCAGTTTGCAGTTCCATAGCCGCGTTGAAAGTACCTACCGGTGGGTCCACTGACCAGGTTTCCCGCTCAATTTCGAAAATAGGCTCAAATTCTGCAGCTATATCTACTGCGATGTAGAAATTTGTCTATGTGTTCAAGATTAATTTACGCATAAAATAACTCATCTAGCATCATTCTCGATTTGATTTCCTTTGAGGAACTTTTCTTTTCTTTTCTTTTAGGAGTAGCTGATGTCTGTTCTTTTGTTACGTTTTTCGCTTGTGAATTGGCTACTACAAACTGAACTCTGACCTCACACGCGGGCATGTGCCCAAGTGAAGTCAGAATCTCCATGATATATTTGTTTTAAGCTTAAGGGAATTAATTTTATTTTGCTATATATGATGTATTTTTACTTGTCTATTTGTGGAAAAAATTTTTAAAAAAATATAGGTACCCACTCTAAATAATATATTTTGTTCTCAACGTTTTATGGCTAAATATTTATCAGCCGCTGTAAGGATGATTGATAGAGCGTTGGAAGTTATCCCACTCGATTCAGCGTGCTGGAAAACATGAAAAACTATAGGTACCAAACCCACATTTTTCTGACATGTGGCACCACTGGTGTCAGCGTGGCGCCGTTCCCTGTCACCGTGGTGACACCAACACCGATACAGCAAATGGGGTATTCTAGTAATTTTTCCCCATTTTTTCCCTCCCTGAAGTATGCTGCTTGAGGTTAACAAAAATCGGGAAAATTAGAGGAGCAAACAGAAATGGGGAGTTTGAAAAAAGGCGGGCGTTACAAGGAAATGGTCATCATCTCATGTTCGCGTGGATAGTTACAGTAAGAGTCCAATGAAATTTATACATGGAACTTTGAAAGTATTATTCCTGGTCGACCCTTCAAGTTTGAACTCATTTCAACAATACTTATAAGGCAGCTATGGGTGTCTGCGCATGCGCAGACGAAAGTTACCCTATTTTTTCAATGATTTTGGTATGGGACCATCTGTGACCCAACCCGTATCTACCCTCCAATTTAAAAAAAAATAGGAATACTCCATTAAAAACGGGCATAGGTATTTTTGGCTTCAAAAATGCCTCAATCCTTGACTCAGAAAATAATTTTTCAAAAAGGAAAAAATAAAAGAAATGATTTATACTGTCAGAAATCCTAGTAGTTGTGATAAAAGAACGGGCATCGCCAGTCTCAGTAGAATAACACACTCATAAATATATTCTTTTCATAAATAAGCTCATTATCAGTCGTTACAGTCAACGGGTGCATTTTTCATCATCATAACAGCATTAATCATTCACCAGTCTAGCCCTTTTATTCTGTATTCTGTTACAAATCAACCAACCATCAGTTTTGTCTTCATCATCTGCCGTTTTGTGTCTCCACCATTTTGTATTTTATCATACACCATTTTGTTTTTTCAAACAGCTGTTTCAAAGCATAATTTATTGTCAGCAAATTTATTTGAATTTCATTATCACCGTCACCTTCTGTTCACCATCAACATCTCTTCACCATTCACGTTATCATAATAATCTTTGCGTTTCTGTATTGTCTATATTATTCTGTATTGTAAGCCTACCATAATGTCATTTCATTCATACTAATTTTATTCTTAACCTAGTCATAACCTCTCATTTACTCAATTTCACTCGTGTTGTCACTAGCCCTGAAGATGTTGAATAAATTCATCAACGTTGGCGTCAAGAAAATCGTTTTCACTGACCGAACCTCGAGAACCTCCAAGCTGTATATTATATATATATATATTATATATGTTTTTGTAAAAATCTACGGATGAATTCAGGATGCTCTGAAACGTATTCCGTATTCGTTTGCCTATGAAAAATTTCAAAAATTGAAGTTCTGGAAATTTTGGACTCATTGCAATAGCTTCATTTCTTTGAAAATTCGCTAAAAGGGCGAATATCAAAGGAACAGGCTTTCATACCAAATTTTTAAATTACTTTGCTGCGTATCTAGGATGTCTATAGATTGTTGTTGAACTGAAATAATTATGTGGTAAGCAAATCATGAATATGCCAAAGTTTCTTGCAATTGAGACTTAGCATCATGACAGATCGCTCAAAGGCTCCCCTGTAAAATTAACTCTTTCTGAATTCGCTCTTTTTTCGTATCACCGTCGATATTCGCTGAGTATATTGCACCGACCACTGTGGAATCGATTGTCGACCATACTGGACCCCCAACCTGCACAAATACAAGACATTTCTCCTCGTTCAGATTCGGTGCGAACAAGAAATTGCGTAAAGTCGGCAAAAGGACGAGGAACAGAATCTACCTACAAGGCACAGGCCGTGGCCATAATGTGCCTGAATCGCTTCCTCGTGACAATGGAGAACTCGTTCGCTGAGATGTCAACTTCGTACTGGAAACTCCCGTGGAAAGTGTCTTTTGTCATGAGGATAATCGCGGATTTTAGTTCAGCAACAGTTGCCACTGTGTGCAATTCAAGCACCTGGATGTGTTGTGTGTCCAACAATCTTCGGTATCTGGGTCTTTCTCGAACTAAAGAGTGGCAATTTATACATTCTTGGGGGGAGGATAAACAGTACGGTTTCCTCGATTCGTCAGCATGAACATTTTACTACAGCAGGAACCATGATAAATAAACCACTCCCAAACTACACGTGAACCAAATTTAAGCAAAATGGACTCAGGTTCCTTGAAAGTTTACTTCTTAAATAGGATTTCAAGTTTACAGATGCACTGAGACTATAATTGCTCTAATAGAATTCATATGGAAAGATCTGAGACGTCTATATATGATAAGGACCGCTGAAAAGTTCGGATATGAATAAATTAACCCCTTTAGTTTTTCCACAATGAGCAATTTTCGTGGGTTGCTAATTCTCCTTTTTAGGCCAAATTCTATTTGATATTGGAAATTAACACTTACTGACCAGATACTGAGGCGTTTATGTAAGAAATTATTGACAGAAAACGGAGTGTGAAATTTGAATTTCTGAGTTACCGCAAGAAAAGACGTATCAGGTAAATGGCCGAGTATTTCAACTCAAATCCCGCTTGGTACGCTGGTGTATCACTTTAAACGATGCACAGAACCCCAATGGATGGAACCGCAAATTTATAAATAAATTAAAATAACACGTCATCAACATCAAACCGAGGGGAAGGTCACAGCAAAGGTTCTTGAAGGTTGCCACGAAGGTTTGCCATTTCAAATGTTGGGTTGTTGGCAGCATTGAGAACCTTCGCCTCTTTGGGCCAACAGCCAATCAGATGTCAAGACCTCATCCGTCATTTTTGCCGCATTTTTACTTTTAATCACCCTCATTTAAAAAATAACGCTCATTTTTGAACAAGGGCTTCAAACTACCATTTTTCCAAGCTTTCCGAATATTTTTCTTCAACAAAAATTGTTGGAGAAAATTCACCATCATAATTCAAGTATAATATTGATTTTGGTTGTCCCAGATGATGCCTTAAATTAAGGTAAAAAGCTACCTCACAATACAGAGTAATCACTGTGGACAAAATAAAGGCGTAAATTTATCCATAAATTTATCTGAAGCTATGAGTGTTTTCCACGTGAAAAACAGGGAAACCCTAAGAGTCAGATAATTATGATGTGGTTCAACATAATGTCATGCGTAGAGGCCATCAGGCACCATTTCCTGAAAGATGTGATTGGAAGAAACTATTTTCTTTAAGCAACGAGCTTCTGTGGGAAGTGAATTATGATAATCAGTCCTGAATTCAGTTCATCACTGGTTTGCTAAAATAAGAGTTTTATCACTATGCTCAAAATTAGTACATACTTAAGTATTTAATGTCAGGAAATTATTATTAGGTATTTAAAATAAATTAAATTAGTTTTGCGCTTGACATACGGTGAATAATTTTTGAACACAGCAACGTTTGAAGGGAAATGAAGTTCTCAAATTTGGAATTCTGTAGCTGAAAAGGTTGAACGTGTTCAACAATTTCGTTGGTTGATGAATAGATGAAGTAGGTATGTGCGACGGTGACTGTACTTGGACAATTTGCTCACACTTGTTGACTCGGAATGACATTTCACCATTCTGTGATCCTAAATTATTTACATAACATTACCCCTAACAATACATTGAACTCTACCGATCAAGCAATAATGAATGCAATCAAGCCTTGGGTTATTGGTAACCTATAAACTGGTTACATTAATATTTATCTTTTTACTCTAAACAAATCATTAGTTGTGCCACTTTTCTATGCCTATATTTAGAAAAATTCACTCTTCTTATACTGCAAGTGAATGTATTCAAATATCTCTTAAAGTTCACCTATACTAAGTTTCATTACCGCTCTTTCTTTTCTCTCAAAATTGCTTCTCCCAGTTTTCAATATGGTTCAGCAAATAGGTGCTAGATATAGTTACCTAGATATTCTAATGAGCTTGTTATTTGAAGTGCACTTTGCCGATAAAATACAAGTACAATACTCAGGTACATATTTGCCTATGTGGAATTTTCAGCCTAAATATTTTTCTCATCAAACATTAAAATATTGTTTATTATTTTTGTGAAAATGAAATACCTAATTATATTTACCTTACATAATTATATTACATCAAAGGCTAATTATTCAATGTCTATTCTTTATTGTAAACTACTGCTGACAGCGAACATGTCATCATCAACTGACATCTACTATGTCGCGAACTATTTCATTGGTTCTCTGATTTTGGGAGATGTTAATGTTATTTATCGTGCTGGATCGTCCTGTATCGAATTATCAATAAGTAAAAGACCGATATTTTCATCAAAAAATATTAAAATATTGCGTATTATTTTTCTGAAAATGTAATAATATTTAACAAACTGAAAAGACTAACTTGCATTATCATCTGTTCTTTCTGGTATACTAAGTACCTAGGTACTACTGACAGCGAACAACTGACATCACCTATGGTATGGACTATATTTCTTTGATTCTCTGATTGTGGGTGATGTGACTGATGTCGTGCTGGCTCGTCCTATATCGAATTATCGATAAGCAAAACACTGATACTTGCACCAAATAATAAAATATTGTGTATTATTTTTCTGAAAATGAAATAATATTTAACATAAATTGAAAATACTAACTTGCTATACAATGTATTCTTTTCGGTAACCTAAGTACTACTGACAGCGAACAACTTTGTGATACGGACCTGTGTTACGGAACATCACCCGTGTTACGGACTATATTTCTTTGGTTCTCTGATTGCGGGAGATTTGACTGTTATTTATCGTGTTGGCTCGTCCTGTATCGAACTGATAAGCCAACAAACTATATTTTCATCAAATATTAAAATATTAGGTATGTATTATTTTTCTGAAAATGAAATGACATTCAACATAAACTGAAATACTAACTTGCTAAATAATTAATTTTTTCCGGTAAACTAAGTACTACTGACAGCGAAAAACTTACATAATATTATATCCTCTGTTACGGATTATAATATTTCTTTGGTTCGCTGACTGTGGGAGATTTGACTGTTATTTATCGTGTTGGCTCGTCCTGTATCGAACTGATAAGCCAACAAACTATATTTTCATCAAATATTAAAATATTAGGTATGTATTATTTTTCTGAAAATGAAATGACATTCAACATAAACTGAAATACTAACTTGCTAAATAATTAATTTTTTCCGGTAAACTAAGTACTACTGACAGCGAAAAACTTACATAATATTATATCCTCTGTTACGGATTATAATATTTCTTTGGTTCGCTGACTGTGGGAGATTTGACTGTTATTTGACGTGTTGGCTCGTCCGAGATCGAATTTTGATAAGCAAGACTGATATTTTCATCAAATATTAAAATGTTGTGTATTATTTTTCTAAAAATGAAATGACATTTAACATAAATTTAAAATCTAACTTGCTATATTTATCATCTAGTCTTTCTGGTAAACTAAGTACTACTGACAGCGAACAACTTACATATATCCTGTGTTACGGACTATATTTCTTTGGTTCTCTGATTGCGGGAGATCTGTCTGTTATTTATCGTGTTGGCTCGTCCTGTATCGAATTATCGATAAGGAAGACTGATATTTTCATCAAATATTAAAATATTGTGTATTATTTTTTTCAAAATGAAATAATATTTAACAGATTGAAAAGACTTTCAGGTAAACTAAGTACTACTGACAGCGAACAACTGGCACCACTTATGTTACGGAATATACCTATTTCTTTGGTTCTCTGACTGTGGTAGATTTGACTGTTATTTGACGTGTTGGCTCGTCCAATACCGAATTATTGATAAGCAAGACTGATATTTTCATCAAATATTAAAATATTGTGTATTATTTTTTTCAAAATGAAATAATATTTAACAGATTGAAAAGACTTTCAGGTAAACTAAGTACTACTGACAGCGAACAACTTACATCACCTGTGTTAGGAATAATATATATTTCTTTGGTTCTCTGATTGTTGGAGATGCGACGTTATTTGTCGTGTTGGCTTGTCCAATATCGAATTATTGATAAGCAAAAAACTATATTTTCATCAAATATTAAAATATCGTGTACTATTTTTCTGAAAATGAAATGACATTTAACATAAATAGAAAAGACTAACTTGCTATATTATCATCTATTCTTTCTGGTAAACTAAGTACTGCTGACAGCAAACAACTGACACCACCTGTGTTACGGACTATATTTCTTTGGTTCTCTGCTTGCGGGAGATCTGTCTGTTATTTTTATCGTGTTGGGATCGTCCTGTGTCGAATTATCGATAAGTAAAAGCCCAACTCACGTGGCTGATGATGATGGTAAGTTCGGAGTAGACCGGCATCACACTCTCACTGACAACTAGTCGCACGCGTTCGGCACATGAGAGCACTTGTACTGAAACTGAGATGCCCGAGGGACCCCGGGCCCTGCCAGACCTCTTCGGGGGCCCCCACCGTGTGGACGCCCCTTCTACCCGGACAACGAGTTTCCTTTTTCCCGATCTCGTCCTCGCAAGGGGTATCGGGACGTCGACTTGTTCCACTGCACTTGGAGATGGTGCAGATGTCTGATGAGTGCTGACGGGAGCTTTGATTTTTGCGGATCGGACCCGGCAATCCACGTGAAATGTGCCATCGATTCAGTGGTCTCCAGAGCCTCAACTGAAGACAGTCTGACTCACTGCAAACATCCCGTGGGGCGATGCATGCTTTACAGTGGTCGTCCCTTGTGGTGGTGTATAGATACGGTGACCATATTTTCCAACATGAAAAGAAGGACCACTGGAACTGTACCTGTCGTGGGTACATTAACCGTAGACAAGGAAATGGAGGAACGGAGTCAACACAAGGGGATTATTATGATTGATAGTATCCATTTTTGCATTGTGTATTATTCCATTGAAATATAGAGTATAGAGGAATATTTCCTTCATTAGTGTTTTTCTTATTATAAAGCCTATTATTGAATGTGGTTTTCCATTCAATAGACTATAGTGGCGCAGCCAGCAGGACCCGGTCTGTGATGGAAGACATTTTGGTTGTTCTGTGGATAAACCCACAAATTCAATACGTCATGTATGGTAGTTAAGCATCTTCTCAAACCATTGTTACTTCAAGTACATAGGCGACTGTTCTTTTGGGGGGGAGGTGTCGTGGGTACATTAACCGTAGACCAGGAAATGGAGGAAAGCAGTCAACACAAGAGGATTTTATTATGATTGATAGTATCCATTTTCGCATTGTGTATTATTCCATTGAAATATAGATTATCGTTTTAGCGAATTTTCGAAGAAAAGGAAGCTATTGTTCTCGGTCCAAAATTTTTAAAACTCGAATTTCCGAAAGATTTTTATACCAAAATCCGTTTCAGACTATCCTGAATTCCCTGCCGAAAGACACCAAAAATTATATGTATATATATATATATATATATATATATATATATATATATATATATATATATATATATATATATAGGTATATTTATATATATATTTATATATATATTTATATATGTATGTGTCATTCCAGACGATAACTCTCGAAAGAATTGAGATAAAAAGTTCAAATTTGCACGAAAAATCTGTCTTGGCAATCGACAGGCTAAGTTCGAAGATGGGCAGAATCGGGTCACCCTAAGGGGGAGTTTTAGGGGGGGGAAATTACCCATAAATTCCCAAAATGAAAAAGTCTGACAAGTGACACCTCATTTTAAAGGTTTTTGTACGCTGAACACGATGGTGAAATCAGAATTGCGATATCTCATTCCATTCTCAAACTGGAGCACTTTGAAGATGAAGGAACGTGGTTATTTCTTGAGATGTTCTTCCTGGTTCGTCTGCTCTAATCTGATAACGGAATGGGATATCGCAATTCTGACTTCACCATCGTGTTCAGCGTTGGAAAATCTACAAACCGAGGTGTTACTCGGCAAAAAATGGAACAAAAAATTTGTTACGTACCCAATACCTACTCTTCTGGTATTCAAAACATTTTTGATTTCCCCCTCCCCCTCCTTCCACCCCAAATTTTACTTTGCGTAAAACTACTCCTGTTTTAATTTTGTATCAAGTTGGGAAAACATTGGCCGAAAATTAATTTTCAGAAAATTTTAGGCGGAGGAGGAAGATGCCGAAAACTTCGAAAATTCGCTCCTATAGCCATGCTGCATGACTGTGGTTTTTCTTATTATAAAGCCTATTATTGAATGTGGTTTTCCATTCAATAGACTAGTACCAAGATGAGAAGGTTGTAAATACCACTGAAGGTGAGGACATTGGATGTTAGGTATCGAGAAAATGACAATTCATTGCCTCAAATCCATATGTTTTCAAAGATTTAAAAAACTGGCCATAATCGAGGATCTGGATTCGAGGGGCAATCTAAAGTAAAGGAAAGCAAATGAAACAACTTGACTTAGCAAAACGTCTGCCAATTCTTATTGGCAGTGCAGCTTCCTCATTTGAATCACAAGAACTATAGAATAGTTAAGAAGGTGCATTCACTGGATAGATGGAGTATCCAAATTATAGAATGGGCATGATTTTGATATTGGGACCATCTGCGATCCAACCCGCGTATAGCCTCAAAATTTCAGCTCTCTACGACTATTTTTCGCGTAGTTAGAAGCGTTACAAGGGAATGGTCAACATTTCATGTTACCCATTACCATACACCTATGGTTTTTTTTCCACGGATTTGGATTCTGGATGGTCTGAAACGGATTTGGATGTGGTTCTTTTCATTCTCGGCCGATTGCTGTCCTCTTCTGACCAGATACATAAGGACATATCTCTTACTACTGATGGACGTCCTAAACGAATCCCATTACAATAGTATGCGATATACATCTGATCATGGATATGTCTGTTTTTCGCAGTAAGGGAGAAATTTAAGTAATTTGCATAGAGTGAATAGCATAGCAATTAGCTTTAGGTGCCACTCAGCTGATCCGGGGCCTGGGCAGCGTCAAGTTAAAGTCCTAAGGAGCCTACGTACCAAATTACAGCCTCATACAGTGAATAGCATAGAAACATAGATAGAATAGCTTCAGGAGCCACTCAGATGATCCCGGCCCTATGCTGCTTAAAGTTTAAGTCCTAAGGAGGCGACATGCCAAATTTCAAGTCTCTACCTCCACGGGAATTGCACCAAAAAACGCCGCTTTTTTTTGTATCACGCAAATTTTGCAATAATCCCCAGCCATAAGACATATCCATGTCAAAAGGATTTGGTATTACCTAATAAATAAATAAATGTGATAAAGTTTTTATAATTTGATATTCGGCATCACGTTTTCGATTAGATCTCCATTACCCCTTTTAATTCCCCTTCACACTCCTCACCATTCTTAATTTTCCTATACTTTTGCTGTTCCGGTAGCATACCTTTTTCCTCAATCGAACGCACTTTTGAACACTGTAAATGATTATTGTGGCACTTATATAGGTTTTACATCAAACTAGGAATTTTCCATACCAACTTAGGAATTTCCGTATCCAAATTCAGGCTTTTCCAAACCAAATTAGGAGTTTTCCATTTTCACTTTAGGATTTTTTTTGTTTCAAATTAGGAAATTCGACTGGAATAATTCTGAACTGAAAATGGGAAATTCCTTATTTTTGGTTTGGAAAAATCCTAATTTGGTTTGGAAAATTCCTAATTTGACTTGGAAAACCTATAGAATGCGGATTAGCATGTTGACGGTTGATCGGGCTGCGCAAATTGACTAGCCCTGACTATTGGTTGAGCAATTGGGAGGGACGAAGTAAATACGTCTTTGCGTGTACAAAATTTTCAAAAATTCATCTTCTGAAAATTGTTGACCCATCGCAATAGCATCATTTTCGTTGAAAATTCGCTATTAAGAACAATCCTACTTAAAAAATCAATAATTATAATCAACATACTCATACTTCCGAATTGAGCCTGAACATTTGTGGATAGACGATTTTTGAAAACTAGAAATAGCTGCAAATTTACTTTTTTTTATATATAGAAAAATGTATTAGGTACTGTAATGCAAGCGCTCCACCAGTGCTGGGCTCTTGAGAATTGGTCAGGATGAATGATAGACGATTTAGGCCGACGTTTCGAGTAATTTATTTCTCATCCTCAGGTCTTTGAATCAATCAGAACAGTGAATAACATATTATGATAACATCATGAGGCTTGGAAGTCACCATTTGTTCGGTAGGTGATGATGTACCCAAGAAAAATTAGGTTAAATTATTAGATAACATTTTTATGAGAGAATAGACCAAGCCAAAGTTTACCTAACTACATCATCCTTTGGCCTGCAGCAGACCCCATGTTGAAAACTAAAACTAGTCTCAAGAGGTTCGTTCCAGCGCTGTTAGCTGTAGGTTAGGTTTTTTCCCATCGAATGAACATATTTTTCGTTTATAACTTGTGAAATAATATTGTTGAATTCAGAAACACCAGAGCTTTGTAGTGCAGTTCGGAACCATCCCGCGCATGTGCAGATTAGTTCTAGCGTTCGCAGTTCGAGTTTAAAATGGACATACAGCCCAATTTGGTTCTGACATTTTTTCAGAATTCAGAATTAGCGCCTGCTTATTGCTGTTGGCATTGCTTCCATAGGTACGGAAGTGAGGCTTTTTAATGTATATATATTTTACTGTGTACCGTGTATCTGGACGCCGTCAGGAAGAGGCGCCGTGAGTTACACCGCAACAGCCAAAAACACGGGTAATAATGGGTCCTACCTAAGGCATATAATTTTCAGGGTAAATTTATAAGAGTGTGCAAAATTGATGTACAGGTTTTGGTACAATGAAGGCGCCAGTCGGTGCCGGCAATGGTGCCACAAAATCCAAAAACAGCTAATTTGGTGTAGTACCAGTTGTATTATTTGTTTTACTGGAGATAGATGAGGCTATTGGTGAGCATATGAGAACATTGACCTTTGAGTATAATCCCAGGTTATGAAGCTGAGAGGCTTCTGATTTCTACTTCTGGTTTTGTGTATTCTTCTTGAGGTCTGAAGGCCTTCATGGCAGACTCAGACCCCTTGAGCCTCTGGAACTGGAAATTCGGAACTGCTCTCTACCTACTGCTTTCTTGAAAAAATGCCTTCCTGTTGTTCCCTCAAATGATGGAGACAACCTTCATTTCTTCACTTTTTCAGGTAGCTACAGAAGTATCCCAACCTGTCCCCACACATTTTGAACAGCCTAGTTTCAGAGAACCTGGTGCTGGTAAGGACATGCGCCTCTCCAACTTAAAGAATTCTATGAAGGAAGCTATTAACAAACTGTATTCAGACTCAGTTCCAGTTGAGACTTGCTTGTGAGGGCAGTGAACTTCCCTGAATAGCCAGGTAGGTAGCAGTCCCCTAAAGGCCCTCATACAATATCCAATTGGCTTGAACACCTGTTCTGTCAAATCTGGTTTGACCTTGCACCCACCAGTTAAAACTTCATTGTTGAACTTCTGTCCAACACAGTTTAAAACAGCCAGTTGGTTGTTGCTGTTGTAACAACCAATTTTTGACTTGAAATTTTCCAAATTTTCCCTGGAGAGTCTTTAGAAATGATAGGTTGAGGCATTAGGAAATATTACACTTGCAAGTACTCACATGCTTATTTTTTTATCATAGTTCGATATTTTCAACCGATAATTTTTCCACGCTATATCCATGTTTTTATTACAGTATATTATTTCTCGATATTTACATCCCTAGGCCCTCCTGCTTTGTGAATCACAGAAAAAAAACTAACTTTGTTTGATGGTTTGAAGATTTTACGCTCCCACACACGATCAAATTTGCTTGACAAACCAGGTTTGTATCCACCAACACACATGGAACAGCAAAACTCTACTAAGATCCACTGAACTATGGGACTGTGGTTTGTCATTTGCAACGCTAAACTGGCAATTAGATAAACCACAGTTATGAATGACTGTGCCATATCGAATTGATGCGTTCATCAAGGCCAAAAGTTGGCATTTAATAATCTAATTATTGCAGTATCCATGTTCTATCCAAAGATTCTGTAACTGTCAGTTAAGTTACCTAACTGACTGCTGCAGAAGGCCGTGGGTAACCCTGAAGAACCTCTCAGTTTCCACGGGCTATGCTGACAACTTTCGCGGATTCCGAGGTGTTGTTTCTTAGGGCGAGGAGACCGAGTATGACGTCGATTTTGACCAACGAGCAAAGAATTTAGGTTCTAACAAGGTTTCAGCCTTACATTTATGTTAAATTTTGGTCTAAAACCGTCGTTCTTTTGCACCCAGTCTCCATTTGGGTCCTAGTAGTGCTCCGAAGTTAGGCCTGCAGCCCGATCTGGAAACACCGAGGGGTGTTATGAGTGAAAAATTTGTGTAAAAATAGGGTTTTTCGAGGTTTTGTTTGAGGTTTTAGTGAACATGAGCTTGCTTTTCCGTGTTTTTTTAGGGCGAAAAGACCGAATATGAAGTAGATTTTGATCGAAGAGTGAAGAATTGAGGTTATAAACAAGATTAAGATCCCAAAATTCATTTTTATGAGTCAAGAACCTGGGAAGTTGTCTGAAATCACCGTACATTTGTGTCATAACACTAGAATTAGTATTAACAGGTGAATCAAGACAAAATTAAATTGCACTATCAATGATCAAAGATAATTTGTCAAAAATAGGGATGGGTCGAGTTTTTGGGGGCCAAAATTGGTGGAACCTATCAAAAATAGCTATTTCAATTATTGCACATGAAAGAAACAACAAATGAACAGCCAGCAAGCATTTCTGTAGGTATGTCCAGCAGAATAATAAACCCATGTGACAAGGACGTCCAGCGTTTTTGCGGTTAGAAAACTTCGGGTGAACTCACTAAACCTCAGTTAACATTTTATCCGGCCGTCCTCAGACCAGATAAATTTAAACTTCAGTAAGCCCTTAAAACTGTGGGGGTGAATAAACACTCACACTGAAGCAAACTGCCATTTTGTTCTTACTGCTGGTTAATTATCCCCTAACTGACTGTTATTATTTACTACTGATAAGGGATAAAAAATGTCATATCGTCCGCCGCCGTACAACTTCGCACTTTCCTCAGTTACCATGAACCAAAATGAATGAAATTCGGTTTGTACGTCCCATTCGGGGTCAAATTTGGTCCGCGAAGCTCGGCGTTCTTGTACTTCTGACATTTTCAGAACGCCTTAGCTCGAAAAATTTCAACAGAAGGGTAAGGTACGTTTGGTTTTACGTTCTCAAATTGATTTTGCTCTTGAGGATTTTTTGAGACCACCCGGAGCGTTGTACGTCCAGCCGTTCGTTCACAGTAACGAACACACAGGCTTGAACTTTGCACCGAAAAGCTTCGTCAACGGTCTACATCCAGCCCAGATATCACTGCTAGGGAACAGCTGATTATAATCAGGGATGGTTTGGTGGTTCTGTGATATTATTTCATTTGAAGAACGACGGCACTTTCGGATTTTGTTGATAGGCACTTTTGCAACTTAAACAAACGTTATGCTTCATTAATAACAACAAATAATTCATTAATAATTGAATGATTTAATCCGGCACATTTTTATGAAACTTAAATTCCCGGGCCGGGTTCAGTACGCCATTTAGAGCTTTCCTGAGGGGAGCACGATGGCAGGTATTGACCACAGAAAACAGTGATCTACGCAGAAGGGGCATCTGTACAGGTAAATAATAAACCGGTGTGTAATAATTTGCGGTATTTTTTTTCTGGAGTTATCTGAGGCTCCAGTAAAAGTCCTGTCATCAGTTAGTATAGTTAACGTTGGGCTTTGGCAGTCCACTCGAACTAAGAGTGAGCCAAAGAAGTGAAAACCGATCGGAGCTTATTCGCTAAACCCAACCAATTTCCGAGCTTTGACGAGATCGAGAAAATCACTCAAAGTTATCGTTTAACCATTGAAAACCAAACACGGCTTGGAGAAAATGGACCACGAAGCCCATTCCGACCGCAATACTTTCCCTCGGACATTGTGTCGAATGTGTATCGAGCAGGGGAGCGGCCTTTTACTGAAGACAGCGTTATCCGGCATATGTGGATGTTACAGAGTGTTGCAATGCGTAATGGATATTTTACAAAGCTTTCCCTTCGAGGCAGTTCTGTAGTCTCCAACGCCCATTTAGAAGGAAATCACTTGGGGAGAACGCTAATATTTGATCACGCCAGGGCAACGGTGAAAGCCCAGAAAGTACCCTCAAAGTGGGCCTCTTTTGAAACGCTCGTAGGTTTAGTTAATTCGAGGTTGACATGATATTGGGGTTGAGGATTTCTTATTAGGACGACATGGTCAGCTACCTACTCATTTATTGAGGCAGTTACCTAATTCCTACTATGGACACATCATTATTTTCCTGCTGTACTTATCGCCTCTTATTGTTCTGGTAATTCATCTTTCATCATACAATACAACTCAGGCCTATCGTCTAATGGGAGCGAAAAGCTGCGAATTTGAGCTCCGCCGAATTAGCACAAAAATATGCGAACGATCCCAACATGTGGTTTGGATAATGACGTGCGATACCAGAAAATATTCGATACCAGTACTCGATACTGGTATCGAGAGAAATGTTCGATACTGTCCAGTTCTCAAATGAGTAGGACTTTTTTCGCGCCCTGAACTTCTGTTCTTTATGTACTTATACGTTTATTTTAGTAGTACACCTATGAACCTACACGTTTTAACTCCTTTATAATTTATTGTAATAGTAAAAACGCGAACAGATTAGGTATTGAAATTGAAGTGAAAAAATATCGAATACCTAATCACTCGATAATGATGGATACCTACCGAAAGAAATGTTTGACAATACTCAACTTAATTGAAAAAACCCATCAGAATCTAGGAAAAAATATTAATAGTTGATACTGAATGTAGGAAAAAATATTAGTACTCAACTTAATGAGGAAAAAAACCATCAGAATATTAATCAAACCCTCAGAATATTAATCAAAAACCCTTCAGGATATTAATTAACATACAATAAATATATAAATATGAATAAACATTAAATATAAATACAATCGAACAGAATATAAATAAACATCAAATATAAATATAAACAAACACAATATAAATAAACATCAAATATAAATATAAACAAACACAATATAAATAAACACAAAAAACCCATCAGAATATTAATCAAAACCCCATCTAAATGTTAATATGTAGTTAATACCTACTGAATTTAGGATAAAATACTAATGCTCAACTTCATTGAAAAAAAAAACACATCAGAATGTAGGAAAAAATATTAATAGTTCTTTTTATCTTCAGTCCTACCTACTTTCCTTCAAACTAATCTATGCTTGCAGTGGTCCAAACATTTCAACAACCAACCACGATCCACCTTATCTTTTATCATAAAATCACCATAAAAGATAAGTTGGTGCGGGCCTATCCACCTAGATTTTTACAAAGGTACTGCCTGCATACAGGAGGTACATTCTCTGCTTAAAAATGTTTCGTGTATGAAGCTAAGTATCAGGTACCTCATCTACCTAACGTGTTTCGTTCCTGATTAACTGTATTTTTAATAGGTACTCTTTCTAATTACAAAGGAATTTGTTATTCAGGTATTTTGAGTTTCAACAAAATGTGTTGAGCGGATTCGAGAGAAAAATTTATACAAATTTGAAAAATGGTAGCTGCAAGACATTACGATGACATTTAGAATACTTGACTTCGAAGTGCTTCTACGTGAGTGCCATACGCCACTGTTGAGGTTGCAGCTACAGAAATCCCGTCGACTAAAGTGTGTCAATATTGTTGAACAGAGCCAACAGGGGTTTGTACCAAAATGTGGTAAGGTAGATCAAAAAATCACGAACTCGCGTACGAATTTTTAACCTGACATGTATGAACGAAATAAAAACTTTTTGCGAATCGAATAGGCATACAAACTTTTGATTTTTCGAATTGGCAACACAGGGGTGTATAAACTTATTTTGATTTTTGATTCTATATATTTTTTTTTTTCGCTCCACAATTCATTATGGATGTTGAAGGTTGTTGTGAGCCGGAGAGTTTGGCTTAGGACATGGCGGGTGAGTTGGATGAGGATAGGTTATGGTGATTTGAGAGGTTGGATGATGAAGGATGTGCTCCGTAGGAGTCTTTTGCTAACACCACAGCAGGCGTCAGTTGGTGGGAAGGTTAGCTCCCCACGGTTTTCACCACAGCAGGCGCTAGAGGTAGTGGCTCCCCATGGTTTCATCACATAAGGCGCCTGGGATGTGGAGGCTAGTAGCCCGCCGTTTTCACCAAAGCAGGTACTAGATGAGAGGAAGGTGTCCCGCGGTTTTCACCACAGCAGGCAGTACAGGAGAGGGAGGTGTCCCACGGGTTTCACCACAGCAGACACCGGGAAGATGGAGGCTAAAACCTCGCGGTTTTCACCACAGTAGGTGTTGGAGGGGAAGGAGGCATCCCGCGGTTTTCATCACGGCAGACGCCTGGAATTTTGAGCTAGCACCCCGCGGTTTTCACCCCAGCAGGTGCCAGAGGAGAAGGAGGTATCCCGCGGTTTTCACCCCAGCAGATACCAGAGAGGAGGAAAGCACTCCGCCGTGGTTTTCTCCACAGGAAGTGCAAGAAAAGGTAGAAGAGAGAGGGCAAGAGAGAGGGTCGAGAGATAAGTCCCAAGTTGAGAGTCAGTCAGTTGAATGAGGAGCTGGGCTAGCATGGCTGCTTATAAAGGCCCCTTTCCACCCTTCTCCCATTATGACCTGGAGGTTATGACCCTTGAGGGGCGATGGCGGTTGATGGAAGGGGCCCTTCTACTTTCCTCTTGACGTCACCCAGCTCGTCGTTCCCTTCATTTATTTGGTTAAATCCTTCGATATTACATGGGAGTGGTTAATGTAGAGATTTGAGGGGAACCACGGCAAAGGCTGATTTTTCTACAGTAGCCTAGCCCTAGCTCTAGGGTATCGAAACCTAACTCCGAAACTAGATTTTTTGAATGTTATTCCAGAAGTTAGTAGATATGAGTTCAGATTGAGACGACTCACATATCCTGACTGAGTTCCAGTTTTTCATGCCGATTCCAATATATTTTCCTTTTACCCTTCGATTCAAATGAGGAAAGTAGAAAGCGATATAATAACTCTGTAGTTGATGGAACTGCATACCTACGTAGACGATGTACCTACCTACTTATTTTTAATGGTATTATAACCTTTTATTGCATTAATCTAAAAGCTCATTATTTCAAGAATCGAGTAGGAAAGGCTGAGGTACTTTCTTCATTAAACATTTGATTTCATTGGTTGAAGAAGCTCTCAAAAGCTGCAAGTCAAAGCGGTATTATCATTTCTGCGCAGTAATTTTGACAGTGTCTGACTGCAAAGGCAAAAAAAAAACCAGTCATGCAGCATGACTTAATGAGCGAATTTTCAAAGAAATATTCGAATTAATGGCTATGGTTTTGAATAAAGGAAAACTTCGGTCTAAAATTTGGTTTTCTATGTATATTCTCTTCGTATTTATTTTAATTTGTACGTTTTGTCCATCCTGATTCTACCGTTTGTTTATTACGTAATTGTACTAAGTGCTTATTTATTTGATCGCTGTGGGTTCATATTAGGTAGGATAGGGTAGTTAGGACTTTTGACTTACCTACTCAAGAGAGTGCAGTAGGTAAAGGAGTTGTTATAGAAAATCATGAGTGCTTCAAGTGCAGGTTGTTTTTCATGCAGGCTCAATCTTGAAATAAACTATGAAGGAAGGATGTGGTTTCTGGAAGGATCACTTGGAAGAACATGTGGGTGCTACGTTGAAATATTGTTCTATTCTAGTATTCAACATTGAGTGGACCTGAAACTGCTTGAGAATTATTGGAATCGAAAGTTGCCTGTACGGATACATCGCAACTTTCCATTCCACGTTATGGTTCACGATGTAAACAGGACCAATGGTGCAGTATAATTCGGATCGGTACCTAAGCACCTCTCATGTGATTTCCATATTGTTTTGTAGAAATACAAAAGTTGGTCGTCCAACCTAAATTATAAGAGAAGTAAGACTGTGTGATGATTTTTCTGCACATTGATACTCTGGTTTCTTCATTGAACCATGGACGTATTGCTATGGGGGTCGTTTCTCATTTGTATACCGGTAGATCACCTGCCTAGTTTGAGTTGAATCAACTGAAAGCCTACCTTTGCTCATTGAGTCCCCTCTACTGAGTCACCTTACTCTTTATTTAATGTAAAATATCTAAAGAGACGAGTTTTTTTAGTCCAATGGAATGGAGAATTTGAATAAAAGTTAAATAGGTATAATCGCAAAGGAAATGACGTAAGAATTTTAGGACTCAGAAGATAATCATCATTAGCAAAGGCGTAGTCATAATGACCGGTTGTTAAAATTGAGCTGAAAATTATCAGAGCCTGATTTAAAAAAAAACAAGGTAATATGAACACTTCTGATCCTGGCAGGGTCGCCAGATGTCTAAAATCAGGAACTGTCTAGGAAAGAACTGCGTTAAAATTGGTTGGGAAACCTCGGGAGATATTTTAGGCACAGTGTTTTACAGTCAAAAGCTGATATAATAATACTATAACGTCTTCCTTCTAGTAATACGTGGGCCGGTACTTGTCTATCTATGAAGGTATCATAACAATTATATGTCAAATGGGAAATTCAAGGAGTTGTACTAATCGTTTGCCTCCCCCTTTTTTGCTTCGAACTCTCGTCTTCAATTAATACTTCTCACATTTTTCAATCTGACCAATCTAAGGGGGTGGGGGGGGGGGGGGGGGGGTAAGAGTTTAAAGATTATCCTAGTTTTGGGTAATTTTTGCGCACTTTAAATGCTCTAATTTAAGAACGGATTTAGATATCTAAAATCCGATTTCACCATCGTGTTCAGCGTGCAAAAACCTTTAAAATGAGGGGTCACTTGTTAGAAAATAACATTTTGGGGATTTTTGGGTAATTTTTGCGCACTTTAAATGCTCTAATTTGAGAACGGATCAAGATATCTAAAATCCGATTCCACCATCGTGTTCAGCGTGCAAAAACCTTTAAAATGAGGGGTCACCTGTTGGAAAATAACATTTTGGGGATTTTTGGGTAATTTTTGCGCACTTTAAATGCGCCAAAACCCTCCTTAGAGTAGGCAAATTTCGCCCATCTTCGAACTTAGCCTTTCGATTGCCAAGATAGATTTTTTGTGCAAATTTGAGCTGTTTATCTCAATTCTATCGAGAGTTATCGTCTGGAGTGACACATATATATATAAATATATAAGTAGTATCCCAATGTCCATCCTGGGCCACTGCCTTAGATCTCTGATAAAAAGTTTTAACATAAAAGATCAGAACACATATTTTCACTTGAATCCTTGATGTTTTTTATTTTCACTTGAATCCTTGATGTTTTTTATTTTCACTTGAATCTCTGATAAAACTTTTTTATCACAAAACATCAGAACCAGTGACTTTTTCATTTTTAGCGACTTGAATCTCTGATAAAATTTTTTTTAACACAAAACATCAGAACCCAGTGACTTTTTTCTTTTGGGGGGTTAGTTAAAAGAATCTCTTTTATAATAAAATTAAAATGTCAACAATTGAAATTTACAAAAAAGCAGCCAAAAAACCCATCTACTCATCATTCAGAAATCTGGATAAGGGAGCTTATGATCTCTTAGCAAATTTTATACAAGATACGGAATATGGTGAAACTGTTGTTGTTACTATTAATACTGAAAATGGTGAATTAAATTTATGTTTACCCAAGAAAATATCTAGTCGACTTCTTGAGCATGTTAGAAACAATCCAGAAAGACACCCCAACAAACTTATTTATAATGGTATTGATAAAAAGACAAAGGCTTTTATGATTGACTTTGAGTAAAAAATATTATAATTGATAGTTGAACCCCGAATTGATTACATACATAACCCTGAACCACACTTTTATATAAAGAGAATCTTTATATAAATAATCACCACAAAATTTATAAAAATCATTTTTCTATCCTGAAAACCAAGTGAAAAATAAAAGATCATAAATTTGACTGGAGTGGCCCAGGATGTACATTGGGGTACTACTTCCGTCTAGTAGATGGGCCCGATGAAAAGGCGAATACAAGTCAAGTAGATTTAAAAATAATTTTTAAAACCCAATTACTAAAGGTGGTATCAAATCGATACTACCCTTATTAAAGGCAAATACAAGTCAAGTAGATTTGTAAAAAATAATAGTTTAAAATTGTTCGTTTTAATGGGAAATCCCCATTAAAACATATTGAACAAGATACAAGGTCGTTCTGTAGACCAGCGAGAGAATGGGCTGTTTTCAGAATTTTTTAAAATTATGTATCACCCTTAAAAGTGAAACGAAACAGTTAATCTGTTTCGCGAGAACGAGACTGCTGCGTTCTCGGGAGAACGAGACTGCTGCGTTCTCGGGAGACAGGATTAACTGCCTCTCCGCGTATATTTTAATTTTTTCTCAATTCTGGCGAGAAAAGAGACGAGAATGAGAACGAGAATGAGAACGAGAACGCAGCTGATGAGTTGACGACCTTGTGGCCTTCCCGTCGACCGGTTTGAGATAAGATTGTCTTGCAGCCCCTTTGACTCGTCCCAGTCAGTTTGTAGAAACCAAGTGAGAAACAACGCAGTGAGTTATTTGTGAGTGAAAATGAACCAATCCCAAGTTTCAACGAATGGAAATTCAACGACTGATGAAGTAGATGATTTTCTACGTGAACTATATATTTTTTATTGAGAATGTTCCCAATAAAAAAATTGTTATTTATATTGTTTATCCTTTTTTTCCCCCCTTTTCTTATCAAGGTAAGTTTTAGATTTCCTCTTTTATAATATTTTTAAGTGGCATATAGTTGAGAGTGACTTCTGAAACCAAAATTACATAAGCAAAAGTGTTTTCTGGTACATTATTTTCAAAATCTGCTCGTAAAATTATATTACTTTTTTGTCCAGATATGGACTGTGGTTGTCTAGTTATATTCACACTGAATATTGGATAGCTCTCTTTGAAGAACTGAGGCTCATAATATGGAAGGGATGATTCTTGACATACTATTCTTTTGAAATCTGTGTACATGGTGTAAGCTAAACTAAAATCCCCTGAACTCCAATCTAAATTCAAATGTTCTTCAGGATAACTTTTTCCTGCTACTTCAAAACTAATATTTTTAACATTCAAATGATCAAATTTGGAATTATTTTTCTTTTGATCATTTTTTCTGGCAGTTTGGAAGACAACAAATCCCCAGATCGGATTCTGTACATTTCTGTAAATATTTGTAATGTTGAAGTTTAGAGTTTTTCCAGTAACTTTTTGTTCGATACATTGTAATTTTTTAAAGTGAAACAAATAAGGAGAAGTACAGAGTTCAGCAATTAATTTAGCTTTGGATTCACTCTCATATTCAATTATTGGTACTCTTAGGCAGAAAGTTTTAATTTCTACTTTTCCCTCTATAGGTTCAGGAGTATTATCTGGTTTCTTGTAACGAAAGAGGACATTATCATCAGAATTTCTAATGAATGTAATTTCAAATCCTCCCTTGTAAATTGGAGCGACATCACTGAAGAACCCAAGACCTAAATCACCCAAGTTACCATTCGCACTGAAATTTCCACCACCAATCACGTTAGACTTGAAACCAGAATTCATTACTTTACCATTATAGTTTGCTGGTCCTGAGAAAGAAGCTATGCCCATCACGCTACTAGCAATACCTGGTTCTTCAATTTCATCAATAACCGTATTGTGCTTTTTTACTTCAATTTTGGAAAAAAGGTGTGCAACAAAATTGTCTACCATCGTTATTGTATCATTAGTAACATAGTTTTTTGTTGCATCTTTAGGAATGTATTTTCCAGCAATGTAATATTGAATGTTGCTGCTAAGAAACTCATCATCTAGAAGCAATTTGAAAACTGTTCTTTTGTTCTCAGAGTTCAATTCCAAATTAGATTCGGGATTAAAGTTTCGATATTGAAGCCTTGTGATTTCAGAATCGTATTTCGAGTAGATTGATTTAATTTGATTCATTTTTATTATAGAATACATTCTTTTAACTAACCCCCCAAAAGAAAAAAGTCACTGGGTTCTGATGTTTTTTGGTAAAGTCGAATACAAGTCGAGAACATTTTAAATTTCTTTTAAAACACAATTCCTTAAAGAGGGGGGTCGTAATTCACGACCCCCCTCTTTAACGTTAAAGTCGAATACAAGTCGAGAACATTTAAAAATTTCTTTTAAAACTCTTAAAAAAGTTTTTTATAGAATCGAAATTCTATAAAAAATATCAAGATAGTGGAATAGAAAATATTAAAATCCAGTTCTGAAAACTTCCCCATGTTTCAAAAGTGATAGTTTGATAGGATCCACACTTTTAACTTCTTTCTTATTTTTATTATATTCATTTAGAATAGTACTTTTCATATTTATATAATTTTTTATTTCTTGTTCAATATCATTGAACTCTTCATCAGATATTTTACCGTCTTTAATTGCTTTTCTGAACTTTTCTTCAATCGAATCTAATTTAGCTTTTGCCAAAAGCTCAATTTCTTTGTGTTTATTAATTTTTTTATTGAAAAATCCGCTTGAAGTCCTTAATATTATCGATAAGGTTGTCAATCCTACAGAAATTGGAGCACTGAATGGAATTATTATTGGTAATGCTATAGAAGTATTAACCAGGCCGAGTTCTGAGAGGGCGAATAAAAATTCAGTACCGTAAAGAGTACTGGATAGTTTTCCATATTTTTTTTTCAAACCATTTCTCATTTTCACTTCATCTTCTAAAAATTTGTATTGATTGATAATTCGATTGATTCTATAATTGTTCTCATTAAACTCGGGAAAAATTATTTTTGGATATAATCTAGAATGAGTTATTGGAGTAAATTCTTCAGGGGCTGAAGGTGTTTCATTATTATTTGTGTACATCATTTTATTATAGAAAAAAATTTTTTATAGAATCGAAATTCTATAAAAATATCAAGACTATAAAATTTAATAAAAGAAATTAAGATTTTCCTTCAATGTTCTCATGCTATTTACAAAATCGTGTCCTTCTGATAGCTTTTTCAAAATTAATAAACATAAATGTCCACAGATAGGCGGATCATATTGGTTTTGGATTTGCTCCTCATTATAAAATAAATTTTCTGAACCTAAATATTGAACAAGTTCTCTTGGTGGTGGTGCATTTCCATACGAGTCAAAATAATATTTTAAATTGTTATTTTTATGAAATGCAGTCCAGTGGCTTCCAGCCTCATCAGAATTTTCTAGATTTATAATACCACATTCCGTGTGGTTCACTTTCTCTGGTAAATCATCCTTCATGAAAACTCCTCTGAAGTTTTTAATTTTCATTTCTTTCGATAATCTTTCAATATCAAAATTGGTAAGAGGCTGGAAGCTATTTAGTTTTTTGATTTGGTAGGTTTCTTTTTAGGTTTCTTTTTAGGTTTTGAAATAGTTTTTTTCTTATTCATTCCAGACCCGATACTTAAACTTTTTGCATTTTGTGCTAATCTCTCCATTTCCAAATTGTGTCGCTTGATTTCTGCTTCTTCAGCAGCTTTATGTTTTGAGTCTATTACTGAATTTGCTACTGCAGCTCCACCACCTAATAATGCCCCAAGAGCACCAATTCCTGCAAAAAGTAAGGGTAAAAACCCACCTGAATGATTTATTTGCAACTGATCATAATTCATTTCCAATTCCAACCCTTTTTTGTTTTTGATACATTTATCTAGCTTTTTTTTCTGAGTTTCATTTAACAGGATTTTATGATTTCCATTTCCACTAATATCTGCAAAAGCCAGTCGTACTTTTACTGGAACACGTTTTTTATAAGCAGATCTTATTTTTTTCATTTGTATTTCTGACAAATTTATTTGATGTGTAATCATTTTATTATAGGAAAAAAAGTTTTTTTATAAGATGTGAATCTTATAAAAAATTAGTATACACCCATCCCAAAGTGTCTTTTGGCTTTCATACCAGTTTTTACTATAGCAGCTCCCAATATTTCACTGATATTTGTTGAACTTTTCATAATTTTATCAGCTTCTACTTCCAATTTTTTATCAGCAAGATGTCTATCACTAGTTTTCTCATGATCTCTGTAAAAAATGTCATGTTGTTTACAGACTTTATCAAGACTATTTATACCTTCATCACCTCTATTTAATCTCTTATCCAATTTAGTAAACGGTCCACAATATTGATAACCACCTGGGAGATGCATTTCTGGAATAACAGGCCCAAGTTTATTAAGAATAGTATTGAAAATACCAGAACCATTTTTTATCATATTTTTGGGTAAATTATTAATAATTTTAATCAAGTATTCAGTTCCTTTGGGTTTATCAATATCTTTCTCCAGTTGATCTTTAATGAAATTTATAATTCCCAATTTTTCATTGTGAAAATTATTATTTCCTGCCTGCTCTTGCGCATACAAATAGTATAGTCTTTGTGTAAGTTGATTCAAATTATCTATATATTTAAATTCTACAGGATTTTCAGTATATTTAATCAACCCAGTGCCAATCTTTTTCTTTTTACTATACTCCCAGATTGGTTTTATGATTTCTTTCCATTTTTTACTAACACTTGATTTTGGTTGTTTAGATTCGGGATTATTATTTTGAAACATGCTATTTGTTTGAATGAGGATTTTTGTATAAGCTTTAAAGTCTTCATTAGTGTATTCATCTTTGGATGGAATATCAGAAGCTATGGGTTTTGTTAAGAGCTTCCATAAGCCTTCAGTACCGGAATATTTCATTTTTTCTATTTCAATATCATTTCCATTTACCCGTATCTGTTTATTTCCAATAAAGATATGATTTTTTAAAGGGTATATTCCAAATTGTCTATCAGGATGAAGAATATATAATTCTGCAATTGGTCCAATACCTAAAGGACCTACAGAAGAGTTTGGTAATTTAACACTTTTTTGTAAAATTGTTTCCATTTCATCATCATTATCTGCATTGTCACTTGAAAAGCTTTGATTTAATGTATCTTCAGTATCATTATCAATACTTTTAACCTCGTCATCAACATCTTTAAAAGTAACTTTTTTAGGTGAACTGATAGCCAAGGGGTTAAATTTTTTTATTGCAGGAATGAGTTCTAATTTTTTACCAAGATCTTCATCAGTCTGTTTCACTGCTTTTTCTACCTTATCTAATCGTGAAGTTATAGGTTCATAAGCCTTTTCTATTGTTTCCTTATCAGATGCTTGGTTAACCCTTTCTTGTTTTGCTAATTTCTGTAAATTTTTCTTGAGTTTAATCGATTTATCAGCTTCAGCCACAGTCATGGGCTTACGTTTTCGTTTTGTGAAAATTATTTGTTCATCTTCAGAGGGTTGATCAATCTTTTTGATTTCTCTAAGTTTGGTTTCTTTTTCCTTCATCACTTCATTTTGCGCTTCTTTGAATTTCTGTCTAAGCGCTTGTTCTAAAGTAATTTTTGTTGTCATGTTTTTATTATAGGAAAAAATTTTTTTTAAAATCGGTTAAACGTTAAAACGCTCAAACGCTTAAACGCTCAAACGCTTAAACGCTCAAACGCTTAAACGCTTTAGGAACGTTATTTTTGCGTTTTTAAGCGTTTCCCAATGCGATTTTTGAAGCGTTTCCCAATGCGAGTTTTTGAAGTTATCCGTGTAACGTTTTTATAGGGAATCCCTATAAAAATTAGGGGCGGTAATTCGCCACCCCTAATTAAGGCAAACTTAAAATCTATATTTTTTATCTAAAATATTTCACCAAATTTCTTTCGGTAACGCCCGTTACTGCGTTTCTTTGTTAGGTCAATCGTTAGAAAACCAAAGTCCTCATCCCAACAAGAATAGCATAATTCTTTGAATTGGCCATAAGTGAAATCACTTCCCACATATTCATCATAAATATCTCGCATGTATCTTGGTCCTTGTCTAAATACACATAAAAAATTAATATTGTTTCTAATGAGTTGTTTATCTACTTTTGACCATGATTGTGTCAAGTAAACGCACGAGATTTTCTTAGGACGTCCTCTAACGTAATAATCTTTAATAACTTGTTGCTGTTGAACATTAACACAATCATCAAAAACTACCAAACTGTTCGACTGACAATCATCTAGGGGTAAAAGTTCTTCACAATTACTGAAAAACTGTGCTATTTCCACACCATCTTTTACAGAAATTATTTCATAAGCGCTTCTCAAAAACTCATATGCATTCTGATCCATAGATTTTGAAAAAATATATAGATAATGAAAGGGGATTCCCCATGATTTTGTGATGAGATTATAGAGAAGTGTTGTTTTCCCACAACCAGAAGTTCCTACTATTAATGCTCTTAAAGGTAATGGTAAAATTCCTTTTCTAGCCTCTTTTTTATCAAACGGAATTGGTTCAATCTCGTATTTACTCATCTTTATTATACGAAAAAAAAAACTTTATCTAATAATAAAAGCATGACTCTAATAAAGATTTCTGATAAACATCGAGATCTAAAAATAACTTTTGCTCAAAAAATTGTTCTAAATCCCAATAAAAATTATAAACTTGGAATAGTAAAGTTATTATTTACTTCACCTTCTCTTTCATTTCAAGTAAAAGATGTATTGATATCATTAAAATTGCTTATTACAGATGTATGGTATCATCACGAGTATGTGTTAGATGGCACATTTACTGTTGAGACGTTTAGAAGAGAATTATATTTAAAAATAAAAAGTTATATATCTGAACTCATGGATGGATTTGAGAAAAATAAAACATTTTATAAATCACAAATTGACACATTAAAAAAAACAAAACCTGAAAGTTTGGTTTTTAAAGTAGACTACACTACAAATCGTAATAGATTTTTTCTTAAATCTCCTGTTTTAATTGAAATTTTAAGTTTTGGAAATTTCTGTGAACTATTTGATTTTAAACAATGTAAAACACCTGGGGATTATTTTGAAGTTAATAAGGACTACTATTCTGAAGACAACCCAAAGTTAATCAAACCTATTTCGTTAATTGAATGGCATTGTAATATTATTGATTATAGTTTTGCTAATCATGATGAGCATTCCCATCTTCATAGCGAACATGAATTACTACATGTATCTTTGATAGAGAAACAGATTCTCCCCAATACTATTTATATGGAAACAAATAAAAAGATTCTTTACAGCCCTATACGAGAAGGAATGAGAGATATTAAAGAGATTAAACTATCATGTAGAAATGAAAATGGAGATGAGCTGCAATTTGAAAATGTTACAGTTTATTTGAATTTGATTGAAGAGTGAGTGAGGAGCTTCTTTTTTATGAGATATTTCTCATAAAAAACCTTTTTTCCTATAATAAAATGGATAATGATTTAACTGATCCTATTTATTGCCATAAATGTAAGAAGAGAACCAATAATATTGATGCAGAAAAAATACAAACGGTAAACGGAAGATGGAGAGTTGGGGCTAAATGTTCAAAATGTAAAACTAATAAGAGTAAGTTTATTGCTAACCCTGGTAAAAAAGATGTTATTCATCCTATCATTGAAGATTTAAATGATGATGAGAAACTATCCATTGCTAAAGAACTACATAAGCCTGTGAGAAAGAAATTTCAAAAACGAAAAATAATAACGAAAGGTATTGATGATTTGTGGGCTGCAGACTTGGTTATTATGAGACAGTACGATAAAGAAAATAATGGGTTTGGCTACATTCTGAATGTTATTGATACATTTTCAAAATTTGCTTGGGCCTTGCCCCTTATGAAAAAAGATGGAAAAAATGTTACTAAAGCATTTGAAAAAATTATCGAAAAGGCTAAATCACAAAAACATAATTCTCCTAATTTTCTACATACCGATAAAGGTTTAGAATTCGAAAATAAACTGTTTAAGGATCTGTTGAAGAATAATGGAATCAAAATGTATCACACACAAAGTGAAGAAAAGTCTGCGATCATTGAACGATTCAATAGAACATTAAATGAAAAGATGAAAATCTATTTTGAAGTACAAAATAATAAGAAGTGGATTGATATTCTACAAGATTTGATTCATGAGTACAATAATAATGATTTTCATAGATCGATTGACATGAAACCTGTTGAAGTTAATAAAAGTAATGAAGAGAAAGTTTTGTTGAAATTATTTGGAAACCAAAAAGTCTCACAGAAAGTAAAGTTTTCTCTTGGAGATCGAGTTCGAATAACAAGATTTAAGAAAACATTTGGGAATAAATACGATGCTAAATGGACTAAAGAAATTTTTGTGGTTTCTGGAATTCTACCAACAAATCCGATTACTTACAAAATAAAAGATTTAAACGACGAAGAGATTGAAGGATCTTTCTATGCTCAAGAACTACAAAAAACAGAATTCTAGAATTATGAATAAAATGATTTATATAAAAGATTTCTTTTATATAAATAAAATGTTATGTGATAATATTACGACTATCGTTGATAGAATATTCGTAATATTCAACCGATCCCGTTAAAGGTGGGGGTGAATCGCCCCCACCTTTAAGGAATTGTGTTTTAAAAGAAATTTTTAAATGTTCTAGACTTGTATTTGCCTTTAACGTTAAAGTGGGGGGTCGTAATTCGAGACCCCTATTTAAGAATTTGGGTTTAATGGGTCCCATGTATTTAAAAAATTTTTTAAATACATGAAGAAGCTAAGAAAAATAGTTTACATGTTTAGAAAAGTCACTGGCTAAAAAAATGAGGGGTTAGTGTCCCACCAATAAGAATTCAATGGGTGGATAAAAAAAAGGTGAGGGGTCAGTTAAAAGGATGATATGGGAGACAGGATAAATAGTATCCATACAAGAATAGACAAAAAGAAAAAGTGGGTGGATAAAAAAAAATGAGGGGTTAGTTAAAAGAATCTATTTTCTAATAAAAATGAACGATACGAAAAAAAATTATATATCCTATAATAAAATGGATAATACGAGAAGAAATTGTGAAAAGTGCAATGTTAGCACTACTTATAAAAATTGGGCTAGACATCTAAAGTCTAAGCGTCATGGAAAAAACGACCCGGACCGGACAATGACTATCAGAAAACCTAGAAAAGCGAAACCTGTATTTGTAAATCCGAGGAAATTACACAAAGTATTTAATTTTAGTGAAAAAGTATTTGAAAAAAACAGAGAACCGAAAACGGAAATTGCTAAAAAGGAAATGGCATTTAAATCTAGATTAGTGACTTACGACATTAAAAATACGAAAGGATTTAAAGATGCTTCCAAATTTCTGAACAGTATTAAAAGAACCGTAACAGGTTTAATCAAATGGAAACTTAGAGAAATGAAACTAAAAGTTAATGTAGTTTTAATCGCAGAATTTAAAAAAGGAACTAACAAAAATAACATGGAGTATCAGGAACTCAATTTCAAAACTAAAAACGTAATAATATTGCAGTCAGCAGAAGTTGCAAACTGTTACGATGAAATGAAACAGAAAATTCTAAATGAAATGGAAACATTCGAAATTAAAGGATCTAATTGGCAACTTCATAAGATCAAGCATTTGGAACTGAACGTTAACAAGTACGTTCCTTTGAAAGGATCGTCTTACATTGAACTCCCAGCTTTTCTGCAAAATAGGAAAGCAATTATAAATGTGAAAAATGACGATAATAAATGTTTCCTTTGGTCTGTTCTTTCAGCTTTACATCCAGCTGACGAACATTCGTATAGAATAGGAAAGTACATTAGTTGGGAACATGAGTTTGACGAAGCGTTGAAAGATATCAGTTTTCCTATGAAACTTACAGACGTAAAAAAGTTTGAGAAAAGAACTGGGATTTCCATTAATGTTTACTGTCTGAATGAAAAAAATACTATAGTACCCTTGGAAATAACGAAAGATGAAAAGGAAAGGCACATTGACTTGTTGTACTTGAAAAACGAGAAAACTGAACATTATTGTTGGATCAAGGACTTATGGAAACTGGTTGGTCATAGTCAACTAACAAAAAACCACAAACGAAGGTACTTGTGTAAAATGTGCTTGAATACCTTTGGAACTCAAGATAAACTAAACGACCATAAAAAATATTGTGGTGTTCATAAAGCTGTTAAAGTAGAACTACCAAAACCTTACGATAATATTTTACAATTTGAAAATTATAGGCACTCTTTAAAAGTACCTTTTACAATTTATGCAGATTTTGAATGTATGTTACAAAAGATTGATACCTGCAAACCAAATCCCGATGAATGTTATACAAATGACATTCAAAAACATGAACCGTACAGTTTTGTTTACTTCATGAAAAATGCCGAAGACGAAAGTAGGAAAAACTATGTAGGCGATTATAAACTTGTACAATATTCTGGACAGGATGTGGTAAAAGTGTTTTACGAAAAAATAAAAAAAGATGCCTTAATGGTGGCGAGAAAATACTATGACGTTAATATTCCCATGAAAGATTTAACCGAAGAACAACAAAGAGAATACGATAGTGCTGAGAGTTGTCACATTTGTGAAAGAAAATTTAATGAACTCCCACCTATAATTGAAAATGAACTTGGTGTACTGAGAAAAACAATTCAACACTTTATTGATAAAAAAGATGACAATCAACAAGATATATATATTGAAGAATTAGAAGTTTTGAAGTCAAATATACCTGATAATTGTATAAAAGTACGGGATCACTCACATTTGACTGGAATGTACAGAGGAGCAGCTCATTCGATTTGTAATTTAGAATATAAAAATCCTAAGTTTATTCCAGTATTTTTCCACAATCTTTCTGGCTACGATGCACATCTATTTATTAAAGAATTTGAAAAAGATAATTACGATATTAAACTTTTACCGCAAAGTGAAGAGAAGTACATTTCCTTTTCTAAAATGATAGCTTATGAAACTGATGAACTCGATAAAAATGGTCACAAAAAGAAAAAGACTATAGAATTGAGATTCATAGATTCTTTTAAATTTCTTTCTGCTTCTTTAGATTCTTTAGCTAAAACTTTAACTAAAAATCAATTTAAGGAAATAAAAAAGTATTTCCCAAAAGAACATCTCGAACTAATTACTAGAAAATTAGCTTATCCATATGAGTATATGGACTCTGTTGAAAAATATCGAGAAACTAACCTTCCACCTATAGAGAAATTCTACAGTAAACTCACTGGAGAAAATGTTAAAGAAAATGATTATAAAAATGCTCTAGAAATTTGGTCTACATTCAAAATTAAAAATTTGGGAGAATTTACAGAACTTTACAATAAAATTGATGTTCTTTTGTTAGCAGATATCATGGAAAACTTTAGAAATATATCTTTAGAAAAATATAAATTAGACCCCGCTTGGTATTATACAACACCAGGTTTCGCTTGGGACTGTATGTTGAGAATGACCAAACAAAAGATAGAATTGTTAACAGATTATGATAAGATTTTACTCGTAGAAAAAGGAATAAAAGGCGGAATTTCTCAATGTTCAAAACGATACGCGAAAGCTAATAATAAATATATGGGAGACCAATTCATCAAAGAAAAAGAAACTGTTTTCATTGAATACTTGGATGCAAATAATCTTTACGGTTGGGCGATGAGTAAATTTTTACCTTATGGAAATTTTGAATGGAAAATGGATCTAGATAATTTCGATATACAATCCATTCCTGATGATTCGCCCAAGGGTTATATTTTAGAAGTTGATTTAAAATATCCTCAAGAACTCCACGATTTACACTCTGATTTTCCTTTAGCTCCTGAAAATAACTATGGTGATGAAAAACTATCAAAACTTTTATGCACGTTGTATGATAAGAAAAAATACGTTATCCATTACATTACGTTAAAACAGTATTTACAACTAGGAATGAAATTAGAAAAAATTCATAAGGTTTTAGAATTTGGCCAAAGTGCTTGGTTAAAAAGCTATATTGATTACAATACAAATCTTAGAGCAAAAGCCAAAACAAAATTCGAAGAAAAATTTTTTAAAGATATGGTTAATAGTGTATATGGGAGGACAATGATGAATGTACGTAAACATGTGGATATTAGGCTTTGTTCTGATGGTTTTAAATTGGAAAAACTAATTTCAAAACCAAACTTTAAAGGTAGAACTATTTTTTCCGAAAACTTAGCGGCTGTACACATGGAAAAAGTAAATATCACATTTAAACAGCCAATTTTCATCGGAATGAGTATTCTAGACATTTCAAAAACTTGTATGTACGACTTTTATTACAACACAATTAAAAAACAATATAAAAGTGATGTAAATTTATTATACGGAGATACAGATAGTTTAATAATGGAAATAAAAACGGATGATTTTTATAATGATATGAAAAATATGTTGGATCATTTTGATACTTCTGACTATCCAAAAAATAATGTTTACAATATTCCACAAGTCAATAAAAAAGTGTATGGGAAATTTAAAGATGAGTTACAAGGTAAGATTATAGATGAGTTTATTGGACTTCGCCCAAAGTGCTACGCTTTTAAAATATTCGAAACTAATGATGTTACGAAAAAATCTAAAGGAGTAAAGAAAAATGTCGTTAATAAGGGTTTAAGTATAGAGGATTATAAAAGATGCTTATTCTTTAAAAAACCAAACTATCAGAAACAGATATTATTCAAATCGAAAAAACACGATGTGACCACAGTACAACAGAATAAGAAAGCTCTTTCCGCTCATGATGATAAAAGATTTATAATGAAAAATGGCATAGATACTTTGGCTTGGGGTCACTATGAAATAAACATAAGTAGAGACAATTTTAAAACTCACCTTGAAGAAATAATAAAAGAAAATAATAAAAAAGAAATGGAATTATAGGTAGGATTAAAGTAAATACTAAATTATAATTTTTATAAGGATCCCTTATAAAAACCTAATGGGACCTCCTCTTACAAATATTCTGTGCACAAAGTTTAGCATAATTTGATTATCCTCTTCGATGCATTCAAAACAAATATTACCATTTCGTACTCTAACCCTAGAATTTCTGAAAGGAGTAAAATTTAGAATGTTTTCAGTTAGTTTATTTTTTCCGGTAAAAAAGTTACGTTTCACAGTTGGTAAATCCAAAAACTTATGATACTTCCTCACGAAATAATCAGTCAGTTCTCCAGATTCAGATACTTCCCACCACTCACTCTTGGAAAGACAATTTCCATCTTCTAGTTCTCTTAACGATTTAAAGTGTTCCATTTTTATTTTATTGGAGAGATCCTTTTAACTTACCCCTCATCTGAATTGAATACTTAAAGGTGGGTCCGTAGATTAAAAAAAATATTTTCTATAATAAATAAAGAGATATGGGTTTAAATGATGAAGCATTAGATTTATGTGAAGAACATGGAGGTTTCTGGAAGTTTGTAAAGACATCTGAATTTCAATTTTATGAAAAAAACTGTTACGCACTAGATAACATTTTACGTGAATTGAAGGAGTATAGATTTTGTAAAGGGTTGTGCAGAGAAAGTTTATTTGGTGTCGATGGTAAACCACCACTCCTTTCAAAGAAGCAAGTAAAGACATGTCTTAATGAAAAAAAGATTAAGGTTCCTAAAAATGCTACTGAACATCAACTTCGAAAATTGGCTTATAATGAGGATAAAGTCACACTGAAAAAGCAGTTTGAGGATTATTTTACATGTTGCTAAAGTTCAGAATGCTTGGGGTATGAAGGAGATTTTATTTTTAATGAGCTGTGTTCATTAAAAGTTCTTATGCTACTAACTAGCAGGTTATTTTATATTGTATTGTTGTACACTTTTCCTGTCTGAATTGAATTCTTAAAGGTAGTATCAAATCGAGACCCCCTCTATTAAAGGTGGGGTCGATTCGACACCACCTTTAAATAGATTGGGATTCACAAATTCAGAAGAGATCTGTCGTCTCGTTTTTTTAATTTAAGACGATATCATTTTATTTTAAGACGATTCAAAAATATTTTTAGCGTGACGTCATTTTAATTTTTTTATTTTTTTCTAGTGAAAACATCAGAGGGAGCTAAATTTCGAAAATATCGACCCCTAAATAGTCCTAAATTTGCATTTTTATTTACGATTGAAAAATTATTAGAGTTTCACTAGAGTTTCTGATGAAAAAATATTTTTTTTAAAAAAGTCACTGGGTTCTGATGTTTTGTGTTAAAAAAATTTTATCAGAGATTCAAGTCGCTAAAAATGAAAAAGTCACTGGTTCTGATGTTTTGTGATAAAAAAGTTTTATCAGAGATTCAAGTGAAAATAAAAAACATCAAGGATTCAAGTGAAAATAAAAAACATCAAGGATTCAAGTGAAAATATGTGTTCTGATCTTTTATGTTAAAACTTTTTATCAGAGATCTAAGGCAGTGGCCCAGGATGGACATTGGGATACTACTTATATATATACATATAAAAAAGTGTTAAATTTCAGGAATCGTTTTAGAATGGTCTGAAACGGATTTCTATGAAGAAAATTTCCAAAAATTTATATTATTTAAATTTCGAAGCCATTGCAATAGCTTCATTTTCTTTGAAAATTCGCTAAAAGACTGTATCCAAAAGAATGAAGCATCAACTGGAGAGACATAAGATCTGTTTTTCACCAAGAAACTTTGACGCACTCTTTTGACAAATTCACTCTTTGGGATATGAGTGGTTTTTGCCTAATTAGGGCAGTATAGTACCAGGTACTCTAATAGTTGAAGTTTGATTTAGCTGTATTAATGAACTGTTACTTATTGACTATCCTTAAAATTGAAGACTCGTTTGCCATTTGCTTCCGCGAGCTTCTCCTACTACAGTAATTAATACCTATAGCCCGACAGTAATGATGTAAAATTCCACTAACTCTGCTCAAGTAACGTAATGTACCTACTTGTTAATTATATATACTTTTCTAAAGTTGGAAACCCACCTTTTGCCTGTAGAGCTGGGCGCCCCAATGAATTCCAACAGCTGCCTCTTTACTGGAAGTTCTCTTTATTGCGGTATAGAAACTTACTTGGATATTGCCAACTTTGTTGAACAACTAAGAAACGTCTGACAAGTTGAGGCACATAAACTTCCCCGTATCCTCGACATGTTCATAAACACAATCATTCTAAATGGTTTTAGGTTTTTAAGGAAATAAACGTTGGATTTGTTCGAGAAAAAATATTTTCAACTATTGAAAATTGCCTATGTCTATTCTACAGCACTTCAGGTCAATTTGCGTCAATTGATGGTGAAAATATTCGAAATCATTCATTCAGTTATGTGAGGAAATAACAATCAAAGTGGGTCAGTTTTTCGAGAAAAAATATTTTCAACGCTTTTCCACGTTACGTGTCATTTCTGGTTATTTATATCAATATCTAGGAACAACTCTCGATGCCAAAATACGCTGGTAATCAAAATTAAGGGCTCACTCTCGAAAAAAACACTGTTTCAGATTTGCGCATGACCGGTCAAAAAATATTGTTCCACTCCAACGAATTAGGTATAGATTTTCTTAAAATATATACCCGATTGAAGAGCTTATAATATTATAAAATATATGAGCTTAAAATATATGAAATATATCAGAGCTTAAAATATATAATATACATACCAACTCCAGCTTATTAGAAAATTCCAACAAAAAATGGCCAACGAACAATTTTCGTTGAAAAAACTGATTTTTGCCGATTCAAAAAATAATAACAAAATGAATGCTCCAAGTGGACGAAATTATTTTTCTTGGAAAAAAGAATCAGAACTCTCGGAAAAATGATAGTTCCAAGCCCGTTTTCAAAAATATCGCAAAAATGCGGCAAGACGTATCTAAATGACGTATCAGGTCTATTGCAGTCTGATTGGCTGTTGGCCCAAGGAGGCGGAGCGAAGCTTCAGAGGCCAAGGTTCGCCAAGATATTTTTGCTTCCACACTACCGAAGGTAGGGGAAGCCTTGGATTCGTGATTGAGTAAAAAAAAATTTGTCCTCCAAAATGAAAATTTCCACATCCATTTTGCGTTTCAGACATCGAGAACATTTTTGGTTCCGTGTAAGTCTGTCTGTGGTAATTCCTTGTAACGCCCATAACTACCCGAAATAATGGTCGAAATGGGCTGAAATTTGGAGGGTAGGTGCGGTTTAGGTCACAGATGGTCGCATACCAAATCATTGAAAAATTAATGTAACTTTCGTCTGCGCATGCGCAAACGTGAAGTACTTGGAACGCCCATAACTACCCTGAATATCGTTGAAATGAGTTCAAATCTGGAGGGTCGATCAGGAATAATACTTTGATAGTTCCAAATGAATTTCATTGGAATCGTAATGCAACTTCCATCTGCGCATGCGCGAACATGAAATGTTGATAGTTTCCTTGTAACGCTTCTAACTATGAGATAAATAGTTGTAGAGAGCTGAAATTTTGAGGGTACACGCGGGTTGGATTGCAGATAGTCCCGTTTCAAAATCATGGAAATCGTTTTGTCTGCGCAAGCGCAAACGTGAAATAATTGGAACGCCCATAACTGCCTTAATTATTGTTGAAATGAGTTCAGATTTGGAGGGTCGATCAGGAATAATACTTTTAGTTCCATATGAACTTCATTGGAGTCTTACTGTAACTTCCGTCTGCGCATGCGCAAACATGAAATGTTGACAGTTTCCTTGTAACGCTTCTAACTACGCGAAAAATAGTCGTAGAGAGCTGAAATTTCGAGGGTACACGTGGGTTGGATCGCAGATGGTCCCGTGTCATACGTTCATGAGATTCAAGTGAGGAAGCTGTACTGCCTACTCGAATCGGCAGAATTCGTTCTCCAAGATATTTTTTCCTTATTGATGCTCATTTGGTCATGCTGCATGGCTGGAACGTATTATATCGTCTTGTTTACATCGGGGGAGTTCGTGATCCTCTCATCTGTAGGTCAGCTCCAGGGAGAGCGGCCGATGTCTCGTCCTGAAGTTCAGGTTGTGGAGGAGTGCGGGAGCCCCAAGGGCGGTGACTGCTGCACACTTGGGCCACAGGTCGACTTTAAGCCCCTCATAAGGGCAACTTGGCGACTCGGAAAGCCGAACCTGAAGTAGGGCGACCGGCCTCTCGCCGACGGACAGCTCTCGTTGGTTTTCACGCTGGAATCGTAGAAGCCGATAAGAACATCGTTCGTAGGGAATACAACAACTGCCTGTCCCAAGTGGAATACGCCATTATACAGGGTGTCCCGGGAACAGGTCTGCAAGAAGCCAGGAATCGATTCTTCCTATCAAAAATATCTCGTAGCAATTTTCTTTTAAAACCTTTGTTTTCGAGTTTTTCGGCATTTCATTTTTTTCTTCTCGTAAATCAAGTTTTTCCACATAAAACTGACCATAAAACCCATTTGTAAAATCACGACAAACAATTGGGGGGGGTTTATACTCAGTTTTATGTAGAAAAGTTCCAGTCATGCAGCATGGCTATAACAGCGAATTTTCAGAGAAATATTCGTGCTACAGTATAAAAGATGATATCATACCACTTTTCGTAAAATTATAAATAGGTACTGTTTTCGTGATTTTAGCCATTTTTGATATTCTTAAAGTCAAATTAGACCCACTCTTTTTTGAGAAAAATATTTTTATCACCGAAATAGTCCCTCCGTCTGTTTTATATTATTGTCTGTTTATAATGAACCATTGAAATATAGCGTTGAAAACCCAGTCATACAGCATGGCTATAATAGCGAATTTTCAAAGAAATATTCCTACTATTGTGTAAAAAGATGATATTATACCGACAAACCATACAAATTTTCGTAAAATTATTCAATTTTTCCGTGATTTTAGCATTTTTTACTGATTTTTGACCGCCCATAAAGTAAAATTTGGCTCACTCTGTTTTGAAAAAAATATTTTCAACCTCGAAATAGCCGCTCCATCGTGAACTACAATCCCAAACAACGTCAGATGAATTAATATTGATTTTAGCCCTTAATACCAAGTTTTGACCCCCCCCCCCCCCTTCACCCACAAAATCCAAATTTGACCCCTATTCTCTACGAAAAACAACTGGAATGGTATTTTTCTGTCCTTATTCACCCTTTCAGTGATTTTAATAAATTGTTCGCGATTTTATCCGTTTTTACAGATTGTTGACTCTTAAAAACTCAAATTTGACCCCCTTAGAAGTTTTGGGAATTGCTCATCTTTGGACTCATCCTTCTGTTTATCAATAAATAAATATATACATAACTATATATATATATATATATATATATATATATATATATATGCATAATATATACATATACATTTTTGTTGAAATCTAGGGATGAATTTAGGATGCTTTGAAATAGATTTGCCTATTAAAAAAATCATGCTCTGAAAATTGTGGGCCCATTGCAATAGCTCTATATTATCCTTGAAAATTGGCAAAATCATGATTTGCGAGAAAAAAAATCGGAATGTTGAAAAATTCGTAATCTAAGGGTTTAAAAGAAGATTGATAGGAAAAATTTTCGATCGGGAATGACCCGAAGAATCGATTCCTGGCTTCTTGCACCTGTTCCCGGGACACCCTTTATATAAATATTCAGGAGCTGATCTAGTGGGGGGGGGGCTAAAACTTCAACACTTGCAATGAATATTTGGACAAAGTATGGGGCTTGTATATTCCGTTCCATAAATTTCCAATGTTTCTTTCATAAAGACGCTGGAATTCTAGCATTCCTTTCATTCTGTTATGCTGTTATTCTGGATTCTTTATTCCTTCCGATAGGCAGATGGCGCAGATGGTGTATTTTTACGTTTTTGGGCTCAACAGGTCCGAAAGGCAACGGGTTTGGGATCGTGGCTTGCAGGTTCAACGGACATTTGGAGTACCTGACTCGTCAGAATTATGAAGAATTCGTCGTCACTAACTTCCACGGTAGTTTACTCGTCCTTTTCTGTCACGTTCGTTGAAACACAGTACCCAGAGCTCACGCTCAACAGGTAGCCAAGCTAATGATATCTTGGTCTGCAACATATCGTTTCATAGATTATCTTATAGCACTGCAGCACATATCTGGAGGTCTGCTAGAAAGCTGGCGGTCCCTACAAAAAAATAAACAACAGTATTAGTTTAGTGATGTGTAGGTAGGTATCTAGTTTAGTTTATAATTTACTTTCAGTTTTAGTTTATATTAGATTTAAAATGTTAGGTACCTTCGTTCATGCTCGACATCTTCAACTCGCTTCCTCTTACCTACCTACTCGTAATAAAAGGCAAAGGAATTTTAAGAAAACTTACTCATAATTTATGACTTAATGAACGAAATGAATGAATTTATTTCATCTTTCTCCATGGTTTACGTCAACCATGAGACGCATTGAGACGTGTCTTGATTCACCTGTTAAAACTACTTCTAGTGTTACTATACAAGTTTATGGTGATTTCAGATAATTTCCCAGGTTATTGGCTCACGCAAAACGAATTTTGGGAGCTGAGCCTTCGTTACAACCTCAATTATTCTTCATTTATTGGTTAAAATCAACTTCATATTCGGTCTTCTCGCTCTAAAAAACATGGAAAACGATACCTCGCAAGCTGATGTTCAGTAAAACCTCAAAAATCCTCGCAAAACCCTATTGGTACACCCATTTTTCACCAGTAACATCTCTCGATGTATTTTGATCGGGTTGCCGAGCATCGGAGCAGAGCCAAATGTGTTCCCAAATGGGGACCCAAATTGTGTGCGGACGAACGACGATTTTAGACCAAATTTTATCATGAATTTAAGGTCGAAACTACGGTAGAACCACAATTTTCCAATCTTTGGTCCAAATCGACTTCATATTCCGTCTACTCGTCCTAAAAAACATGGAAAACGATATCTCACAAGCTCATGTTACTAAAACACCAAAAAACACTATTTTTGCCCCCATTTTTCGCCCATAACACCCTTGGGTATATTCCGATCGAACTGCAAAAATTCGAGACACAACAGGGGCCCAAATGGAGCCTGTGTGCGAAAGGACGAATTTTTTAGACCAAAATTGAAGTAGATATGCATGATACGGCGGAGGGATATTGCATTTCTGGAGTCTACGCACCTTGAAACGTAAAAGAACAAATTTTGATGGGGTGTACTAAAATTTGTTTGCTGAGCGATTACATAGGTGTATTATTCACAGAATAATAACCCAAAACTCATTTTCTGAAAATTTTGGACGCATTGCAATAGCTTCATTTTCTTTGATAATTCGCTATGAAAGGTATCACTGGAAACCCCATAAACTAACCTTGTTAATTATGTAAGTTTTTACGATGATAAATTGGAAGCGAAAAAGAAAACAACTACGGAATAGGTTAGTTAATGAGCTAGTTGTACTCAATGCGGAGGAGCAAATTCACTCTTAATGAACACAGGTAGGTACCTAGTTATTGACTCAGATTATAAATAATGGGCGATCCTGACTATTTTGCCGCCCATTAACAAATTTCACCTCATAAATCCTCACGGGTCGGCAATTAATTGTGACACGAATGACCGGTAGATGGGAGCAATCAAGCCACCGTCGCAGAGCAGAGTCTGATATATCTCTTTTACCTTTCGATTTCGACATCAATATTCAAAAGGGGAGTCGAAGAATTTGCATGAATTATACGAAAGGGAGCGGGAGGGCCCGTACCTACGAGTTTCCAACGGAATGATACGGAATTGTTCGGTGGACGTACGGAAGAAAAAGATTTACAGTGTTGAAAGAAAAAAACGTGTGAACAGAGGCAAAGAGATGTTTTTGTCGATGGTTACGGGATGAAGAAATTACGGAGTTCTCAAAGTGAAAACATCGTTTTCACTGATGTCGTTCCGCTGACCAGAAGGAGAGATTTGAGTTCTTACCTGTTTGAACGTACGACCTGAATATTGGCGTTTTCAAAGTAGGTTTTGTTGCCATTTTGGTTTATTATTCTGTGAATAATTTGTTGCAGAGTGCTTTTTAGACGTCATTATCATTGACTATGTTGATGAATCGTAAGTCTCGATGCTGGAACACAATCGAGTGATATATTTTTATAAACAACCTCCTAACACGTGCATCAAGAATTCAACAGGTGTTGTTCGGTCGTACAATTGTAGTGCGTCAACACGACCGAAATTTGACTTCCTAATATAATACACACAAGTATTCGCTCTGCAAAAAAATTTTTGAAACCCCCCCTCAAAATTTTTGCTTTACGTTTCAAGGTGCGCAAATTCCAAAATGCAATGTCCGTACGCCGTATCATCCATATGTACCTTTATTTTCGGTCTAAAAAATTGGTTCTTTCGCACGCAGGCTCAATTTGAGCTCTAGTTATGAGTGAAAAATAGGTGTAAAAAACAATGGTTTTTTTTTGTGTCTTAGTAACATGAGCTTGTGAGGTATTATTTCAATTTTTTTTTAAGGCGAGGAGACCGAATAAGAAGTCGATTTTAACCAACGAGCGAAGAATTAAGGTTCTAACAAAGTTTCAGACTAAAGTTGCACTAAGGGCCGGTTTCACCAACGCGGATTATCCAGAGTTCAATCCCGGCTGAGGTTTAAGCCATCGATTCTGAGAAAAGACAGTTTCACGAACGCCTAATCTAGGAATAAGTCGCGGCAACGGCGTATTAAGGTAATACCTCGTTTCAGGTGGTTTAAACCTCTGATCTACGGTTGATCTCCGATTCTCCTCCAGGCCATCGCCATTTTGAAATCTATTTTATCAGTGTTTTTCATATGTACTTCTCAACTTGCAATCTTGCATCAACATTTAGTGCGATGAATCGTTACATTGAAGTGTTTGAGTCATCCTTGGATGAATATTTCAATGAACTTCTGGAAGTGGCCGCGCCCAGACGGCGATAATACGCGAAAGGGTCGAGCATTTCCACAAGTGGGATGACGGCGATTTTTTCGCGAGTTTCCGCCTTCCGACGGAAGGGATGAGCTTAGTGCTCGATGCAAGAGAAAGCCTTCTAGTTCTCGAAACAGAAATGTGAGTGCAACCAAAAATGTGTAATAAATATATAATTTTACACCAAACCAGGTAGGCAACAACGTCGGACCCATCATTATTTATTTAGTAGGTAAACAAACCTTCATTGTACGTGGTAGGTACTCGCAGACTGCGCTAATAAGAACATGTATAACTTCTTCTGCATACAGCGAATTATTGTAAAAAAGTAGATACCTTTTATAGAAGAGCCTAGGTAGGCTAAGATAATTTATTACAAGAGCTGTCTCGAAAGATGTAAGATGGTCTTTTGTAGTAATGACAGAGTGGAGTCCACCAGAAGTTCTCAGAATGAGAATGACAGAGGCTAGAGGCATAAGAAAAAATCGCGAAACTTCCGCAACTGGCAGTTTAATGTCTCCACAACAGAGGATGGCGGACAAAATTTAAGTATCCATAGAAGAAATATCACAGATCCACAACTCATGGGTGAGCATCTCTCCTCCATGTCATCTGTAATACGGGATTTGTGTTTCTGGGTATAGCAATGCTGATGCAAACTGAACAATCTCGGCTTAAACCCATGTTCGGCTAAACCGCGGATCAAAAACGTTGGTGAAACTGTCGAAGCTCTGAACCACAGATCAAATTTGAATCCAGGATTTATTGATACCAGGTTTAAGCTGCGTTGGTGAAACCGGCCCTAAATGTTGGTCTAAAATCGTAGTTCTTTCACCCACAGGCTCCATTTTGAGCCCTAGTTCTGCTCCGAAGCTCGGCAGCCGGTCGGAATACACCCAGGGATGTTATGGGGGGGAGGGGGGAATGGGTGTAAAAATAGGTTTTTTGAGGTTTTAGAGAACCTGAGCTTGTGAGGTATCGTTTTCCTTTTTTTTTAGGACAAGGAGACCGAATATGAAGTTGGTTTTGACCAGAGAGTGAAGAATTGAGGTTGAAACGAAGGTTCAGCTCCCAACATTTATTTTTTATAAGTCAAAAACTGGGCGATTTTCTGAAATCACCATAAATATGTATAATAATACTAGAACTAGTATTAACTGGGGAATCAACGCAATCAAATTGCACTATCAATGATCAAAGATAATTTGTAAAAAAAAAAAGTGCATAATTCGTGTTTTGGGTGAGGGACGACCTGAATATTGGCGTTTCATAGTTGGTTTTGTTGCCATTTTGGTTTATTATTCTGTGAATAATTTGTTGCAGAGTGCTTTTTAGACGTCTTTATCATTGACTATGTTGATGAATCGTAAGTCTCGATGCTGGAACACAATCGAATGATATATTTTTCTAAACAACCTCCTAACACATGGCATCAAGAATTCAACAGGTGTTGTTGGGCCAACACCTGTACAGCAATTGTTGATAATTGTAGTGCGTCAACACGACCGAAATTTGACTTCCTAATATAATACACACAAGTATTCGCTCTGCAAAAAAATTTTTGAAACCCCCCCTCAAAATTTTTGCTTTACGTTTCAAGGTGCACAGATTCCAAAATGCAATGTCCGTACGCCTTATCATCCATATGTACCTTTATTTTCGGTCTAAAAAATTCGTTCTTTCGCACACAGGCTCAATTTGAGCTCTAGTTGTTGTGGGTGAAAAATCTGTGTAAAAAATAAAGTTTTTTTTTGTGTCTTAGTAACATGAGCTTGTGAGGTATTATTTCAATTTTTTCAAGGAGAGGAGACCGAATAAGAAGTCGATTTTAACCAACGAGCGAAGAATTAAGGTTCTAACAAAGTTTCAGACTAAAGTTACACTAAATGTTGGTCTAAAATCGTAGTTCTTTCACCCACAGGCTCCATTTTGAGCCCTAGTTCTGCTCCGAAGCTCGGCAGCCGGTCGGAATACACCCAGGGATGTTATGGGGGGGAGGGGGGAATGGGTGTAAAAATAGGTTTTTTGAGGTTTTAGAGAACCTGAGCTTGTGAGGTATCGTTTTCCTTTTTTTTAGGACAAGGAGACCGAATATGAAGTTGGTTTTGACCAGAGAGTGAAGAATTGAGGCTGAATCGAAGGTTCAGCTCCCAACATTCATTTTTTATAAGTCAAAAACTGGGCGATTTTCTGAAATCACCATAAATATGTATAATAATACTAGAAGTAGTATTAACTGGGGAATCAACGCAATCAAATTGCACTATCAACGATCAAAGATAATTTGTAAAAAAATAGGAGCATAATTCGTGTTTTTGGGGGCCAAAATTGGTGGAAACCATCAAAAATGGCTATTTCAATTATCGCACATGAAAGAAACATGAAGTGAACAGCCAACTTTTCTGTATTTATGTCCTCTAGAATAATAAGCTTAATAAGTGCCAAGGACTTAGTTTTTACACAAGCTTTGTTTCGACCAATACAGGCATTTGCCCTCATTTTCGACCATCCTGAACACGAATTTAACGATGAAAATATAAATATTAACTCCTTGGGATAGTAGTTGTGTGCAGACTCTCTCAACTCAATTTTTTCTATACAAACAGTGATCTTGTGGGCGAATAACTGTCAAATAAATTATTATTGATTCAACTTTCCCTAATATTGGTAGGTCATAGAAGATTTTTTTCTACAACTTTCGCTCGTGTGAGAAGAATTTTTTTTATTTAGCGGGGAAAGTCCACTGTATGGAATACGTCCAGTCACCGTGTAGGGCTGCGTCATTTGTCTATTCTAGGGATCCAAGAGTTAGAAAAAAAATTTATGGCAAAAGCGAACCGTTGAGAGTATCAACAAGACCGAAACTTGGGCTCCAGTAGGGATAATATCGAAGTAAAACTATTGATATCTAATTATAAGTACCTACCTACCGCTCTTTCGTGTATAGTTAAGGGCTCGGTTAAGGGGATGAACAACTTTTTTGCACCCCGAAAATCCAATTTTGTTCGAAATTCGAGTTTTTCTGATTTTTTTTTCTTTTTGGTTTATTGTTTTCAACAATGAACCTGTTTGGACTTACTCTTGAGTTCACAACTTGGACAATATCATCCGCTTTACCCACAATCATAACAGCTTTCCGCACCTTACTAACCTAATTGCTTCTGTTTTCCTCACGATTTCACTAGAAAACAACATAAAATTGCATCTCTCCACGTCATAATTGGTTTGGAATGTCAGTTTTTACTTCTTATCGCAGGATATCACTTGTCAGCCTGAGGGAAGGTGTTCTTGTTTCCATCCATATACCACGTATATCCACAGCGAGCGGAAGAGGACTAAAAACGGGGAAAATCGCCTGGCACGCTCCATATCTTCGACATTTTCCAGAATAAAGGGCGGTCATATTGGTTTTTGACACCAAGCACGTAGGAATCGATCGTTTCAGCCGTATCCTTATTGCAGTTTTCAGTCGTATTAGAGCTTCTTATTTTTACGACGCTAACGAAACAGAGCGTCATGTGTTGGTGTGTGTTGGTGAATTCCGCCAACCAGGGCAACCAGGAAGGGGTTAATTCTACGATTTCGAACTGAGGAATTTTTTGAGGCACCCTGAGCCTTGTCCTCCAGCCTTTCGTTCACTTTGAGGCCCTGACGTCCCACCGAAAAGCATCGTCAACATGATCGTGAATGAAACGGTATAAATCCAGCACAGATATCATTGCTAGGGAACACCTGATTATAATCACACACACAAAAAGAACCCGCTGCATGAAATCGAGTTGGTTGTTCAGTGATGTTATTTCATTTGAAGAATGATGGTTGTTTGGGAGTTGGTCGATAGCTATCTACTTTTGTAACCTGAACAAGGAACGTTATGCTTCATGAATAACGATAAATAATTATTAACAGAACTCTTGATCTACCACATTATTAATAAATTATGAAAAAAAATTTTCCGTCGGCCTGCTCCAATACTAGATTTAGTGAGTTCCTGGGGGAGCACGAGGGAACCTATTGACCACAGAAAACAGCGATCTACGCAGAAGGGGCATCTATACTGGTAGATAATAGGTAAACCGTTGTGTAATAATTTGCAGCGTTTTTTTTTCTCACATATTTGTTCTATGGGATGTCAGGTACTCGAGGAACGGTCGATAGTTTCATTCAGAAGGTCATAAGTACACAAATTTTCTCATTTTTGCGAAATTCGGGCACCTAGTGGGGTATAATAGGATATAACCATTCATAGTGGAGTATGTATTTATATAATATAGGTACCTTTCAGAAACAATGTAAATACCTACATACGACATGTTACATACTGGTCGAGGATAAGGTCTGCGATGGATAAGGCTGAATACAAAAATGATAAATTATCGACTTATTCACCTACCAAATTCAAAAATGTGTGAACATGTCACTTCTTCAATTTCAAACGCCTTGTCTCGCGAATCAGTTGTTTCACGTTTTTCTACCTTCAACCCGATTTAACTCCGAACTACTGGAGCTGCAGGGCTGAAATTTTTACACAGCGTTCAAGAGGATATTATAAAATAAAAAGTTAGATAGGAGTTTGAACCTAGCTTGCACAGATATAAAAATACACATAAATGACAAATTTTGAATAGTTTTCTGAAACTTCAAGTTCAACGGTCAATAAGAAATTCATGAGATATCGAGAAAACTCTCCCCACCTTTTTGCAACAAAATGACGTTTGAATTACGGGGATAGAATGAGTATAACTGGAAGAATATCGATTTATATCCCATAGAATTATATGAAAATCACAAATAGTTTTTTAAATTTAGTGTTATGATTTTTTTAAATTTTTTAATGGGTATAATATTCTTTCCCACCAGTATGTTCCACACTTGGAGGTGTGGAAAAACTAAAAACTTGAAAACCTTTTTTAAAATTTAGGTATTTTTCACCACTATGAGCGTCACAATCGTTAGATAAACCTCAAATCAGTCCAATGGTAGAAAACCCTCATTTTGGCAAAAATGGAGTTGAAGGTTGGTCGTCTCTCGCCCACCGTCTTTATGTAGTGTTGTATAAGAACTCTTCATCGCTCCCTATCATTTACATTTCAGATAACCAGCTATTAATGAATCCAATACAACCTAATCCGCGTAGCCTGGCAATCAGCTGCCCTCTCCGCATTGCTTATGCGAGCCTCAACGTCCTCCGGCTCAATCACTGGCTAAACACAGCGTTTGAAGGAGCCAATGCGTGAGAAAACTTCCTGCCAACGAGAGCGGACGGCTCTCCAATATCGATTAGGCTAATCACGCAGTTCGAGATCGGTAAATATACCTGGTCAGCTGTCTCAGGAGAGAAGTGAGAAAATCGCTTTCGAAAATGTTCACCTTATGCATGTGCACAGTTTAGAAATGCGTGATTGGGTAGTGTTTCTACTAGCTGCATCAATGCCAATTTTCAATATTTTTTTTATGGCGATGGTTCTAAACGATAGTGGACAGTTGCCCCCAGACGGGATGTACATGTTTTTGTCAAAAAAAATCAGTCTTAACTATTAATTTTGAATTTTAAATGTAAAATTTAAAAAAAATTTTTTTGAAAAAAAATTTAGTTTCACTACCCGTGTGTGATTTTCTGAAAGTAACCCAAATAATTTTTCAGATTGAAAATTGATCAATCCGTTGCCGAGTTAGAACGAATTTTCTTCCTCATCTTCCCTCTCACTCCAACAACTGTCGTCCACATTGGCCTTAAGAAGGTACAACATGCAATATTTTCTACTCTTTGTGCTACCGGGATGACCAGTGCGTTGCGCAGAATAGTATCAGTTCAGGTATAGTGTTGTAACCAGGCCCTCCCACTGTCAACTAGAACTGGTTCCTCGTGTTGACACATCACAGAAAATTAACAACATAGCATATTTATCGTTCTTTCTCTGGATAGAAGAAAATATTCAGAACAATAATGAGGAAAATATTGTTCTCGATAATCATCAGACGTTTTGAATGGGAGGTAGATGACAGAACAATAAACCAAGGTAGCTACCAAGTAGGATTAGAACTAAAAGGTTGGAAATTGGCCAAATGGGTAGGTAGGTACATATTGATCAATATCAACGAAAATCTTTGTGTACCTGTATAATGTAATGATGTGATGATGTCTTGAACTTATCAGTGATGTAGATCCCAACTACCCCCTAAATTTGGTAACCAAGTACACGCCCTTCAGTGGTCTCGTATGCTACCTACACAGAAACCGCTACCTAAGACATGATCGTGCAGTACGCTACTCACGAGTCTAAATCAGTGGGAAAAGTATAAATATCTTACCTTGAAAATTTCACTTCAATTCGAAGCTCGTCTTGAAATTTGAATCGCTCGTCACTCCAGATGTACTGTTATGAGAGATGTACTTTTCATGTCTACAAAGAAAGCGTCGAATATATTTTCTGGGTTAATACACCGCAACTATTCTTCGATTATTTTTCAATCTAAAATGCTGTCTGCACCGTTCTACTTGATATCATAACGTACTTTTACCATCCTCCATAAACCCTCGGTGGTTTGAGTTTGGGCTCAAGTGGATGGGTCTATGATAGGTTCCGAATGGTTAACGGTTTTGAGTGTATAACACTGACTTCCTTGGCATAACCTGACTGCATGCTCCCCATTCACCCGACGCAATTTTACTGCCGACTCGTATATCACTGTATATAATTTTACGATAAAGATGGCCCAAACTCCGACTAAAATTGCCGAGAATGATACTGAACGACCTAAGGAAGTTCACCAACCGAAACCTGACCTTAACTAACCAACCAACGTTGCAATAACCTCAATAAAAAACTTATGTGGGAAGCTAAAAGGTCAAATACAAGTCTGCCACAGGTTTACCAACAGAGCTGCTACTAGCAGAGGATACCAGGCTTCACGACCATGTAGGAACTGGCTTTGTCAAATAGGAAGGGGCATCTGTGTAGGTAGCACACGATACCAGGGCGCTTGTAATGTAGGAACCAGTTTGTCACTTAGGTATGGGGATCTGTGTACGTAGCATAGGATACCATGACTCATCATGTAGGAACCCGCTAAGTCAATTAGGTAGGGGCATCTGTGTACATAGTTAGCTTACGATACAAGGGCGCTTGTCATGTCGGAACCTGCTTCGCCACTTACAAGTATAGGGATCTATGTAGGTAGTATATATGGTACCAAGGGAAGGCGCTCGTCATAAAGGAACCGGCTTTGACACATAAGTAGGGGCATCTGTGTGGGTAGCGTATGATACCATGGTGCCTGTTATGATGTATTCACAGCTTTATCACGTAGATAGGGGCATCTGTGTAGGTTACATACAATATCATGGCGCTTGTGATGTAGGAACCAGCTTTGTCACGTAGGTAATGGCATCTGTGTTGGTAGCATACGATACCTTGGTGTTCGCTGTGTACAAACCGGCTTTGTCACATAAGTAGGGGCATCTGTGCAGGTAGCATAGGATACCTTGGTGTTCGCTGTGTACGAACCCGCTTTGTCACATAAGTAGGGGCCTCTGTGCAGGTAGCATAGGATACCTTGGTGTTCGCTGTGTACAAACCGGCTTTGTCACATAAGTAGGGGCCTCTGTGCAGGTAGCATAGGATACCTTGGTGTTCGCTGTGTACGAACCGGCTTTGTCTCATAAGTAGGGGCATCTGTGCAGGTAGCATAGGATACCTTGGTGTTCGCTGTGTACGAACCGGCTTTGTCACATAAGTAGGGGCCTCTGTGCAGGTAGCATAGGATACCTTGGTGTTCGCTGTGTACGAACCAGCTTTGTCACATAAGTAGGGGCATCTGTGCAGGTAGCATAGGATACCTTGGTGTTCGCTGTGTACGAACCGGCTTTGTCACATAAGTAGGGGCATCTGTGCAGGTAGCATAGGATACCTTGGTGTTCGCTGTGTACGAACCCGCTTTGTCACATAAGTAGGGGCCTCTGTGCAGGTAGCATAGGATACCTTGGTGTTCGCTGTGTACGAACCGGCTTTGTCACATAAGTAGGGGCCTCTGTGCAGGTAGCATAGGATACCTTGGTGTTCGCTGTGTACAAACCGGCTTTGTCACATAAGTAGGGGCCTCTGTGCAGGTAGCATAGGATACCTTGGTGTTCGCTGTGTACGAACCGGCTTTGTCACATAAGTAGGGGCATCTGTGCAGGTAGCATAGGATACCTTGGTGTTCGCTGTGTACAAACCGGCTTTGTCACATAAGTAGGGGCCTCTGTGCAGGTAGCATAGGATACCTTGGTGTTCGCTGTGTACGAACCGGCTTTGTCACATAAGTAGGGGCATCTGTGCAGGTAGCATAGGATACCTTGGTGTTCGCTGTGTACGAACCGGCTTTGTCACATAAATAGGGGCATCTGTGCAGGTAGCATAGGATACCTTGGTGTTCGCTGTGTACGAACCGGCTTTGTCACATAAGTAGGGGCATCTGTGTAGGTAGCGTATGATACCATGTCGCTCGCTCGTCTTGTAGGAACTGGCTTTGTCACGTATGTAAGCGAATCTTTGGCATACGATACCATAGTGCATGTCATGTAGGAACCGGCTGTCACTTAGGTATGGGCATCCGTGAAGGTAGCATACGATACTCAGGGGCTCGGTCATGTAGGAACCGGCTTTGTCACATGGTTATGGGCATCTGTGCAGGTAGCCTAGGATACCATGGCGCTCTTCATGTAGGAACAGGCTTAGTTACGTAAGTAGGGGCATCTGTATTCTGTGTAGTTGGCATACCATACCATTGCGCTCATCATGTAGGAACCGGCTTCTTCACTCAAGTATGGGCATCTATGTGGGTAGCCTAGGATACCATTACGCTCAGCATGTAGGAACTAGCCCACTTAAGTAGGGGCATATTTTTTTTGCGTAGTTTTGGGAGCTACAAAGATCTGACAAACGTTTGCGCATGTGCATCCGAATTTTAAAGTCCGAATTTGATGAAACCGACAATGAACCATCAGGGTACCATCCTGCATCTACACTCCAACATTCATCTCTTTTCAACGATTTCTAGGTTTAGTTATGAGCGTTTGCGCATGGGCAGACGAAAGTTACAGTAGGAATTTTTCAACTAATTTGATAAGGGACCTTCTGCGGCCAAACCCGCACCTACCTTGCGAACTTCAACTTCTTGCGACCGCTATTTCGTATAGTTTTGCCTGGGACAAGGAATTGTTCCAGACACTGAACCAAATAATGTTCCTTGATGCCTGAAACGTAAAATACGAGCGGAAACTTTCATTATTGAAGGCATAATTTTTTTTTTCGACTCTTGTACGAATACAGAGCTTCCCTACCTTCGGGAGAGAGGAAGCAAAGTATTGTTGGGGTAGGATGTAGTGTTTGGTAGGCACAACTCCAATGTTTTTATTGGAATCATGTCGTTGTCATAAGACTGTACCAACCAATGGTGTGAATAAATTGATACATTCGAGTTCTTACATGTTATTGCATACATAATATTTAATTTGTAAAAAACTTCGTATGATAAATCAATGAAACAGTAACCTTAACGACCTGGACGGGTCATTGACCTGTAAGCCAGAACACGAGCATTCTGGCAAGTTGACCTAAAGTTCATTTAGAACTATATGTGGCTTTATCTTTGAAATAAATAAATAATAAATTAATACGTAAGGCCTTTTTAGGGAGATATTTAACGAAGACGGTTTATTCCTTTTATACGGTTTATTTCTTTTTGATTCCGGAGGTTTATTATTGACTAGTAAACGATTCACAAAGCGATTTTCGTGGAAAACGCCACCACTTTTGTACCCATTGACACTCTTCATTAGCTTCTTGATGAAATGAGGCAAAGAGCTTTGAGAAAAGAATTTGTTAAAAGACTGGTTTTGAGAAAACTTGGGTTCATTGATCTTGGAGGAACACCGATTTTTATTTAGTTTTCATTCCAATAACTGGGGACCCCAACTTGGTTCTTCAATGTTAGATAATTTTATGTATTATGTTTGTGAGTAGGCATGACTGTCGTTGCTCATCAGGATAGTATTTATTTTGAATTCGTAAAAACTAATCAATCTATATCAATCAATTACTTGTACGGTAAATTCATCCTGTGATAGGTAATGATTGATCAATAACTCACTCATCACTAATGATTGATTGACCAGAAACCGCAGTTTGAATCACAAATACAATCCCTCAGTGGATCGGTAGGCTATTATACATATTATACAGGAGGCATGTGTATACCAGTTGGATGTTCCTGTTGCTGGGCCATTTGAATAATCAAACAACATATCGGATTAGCTTGTATCAATCCCAATCGGATGCTAAATGCTCAACTAGAAGCAATTGCAGGGTTTTGTTTATAAAACCTCAGTAGTTTAAAACGATCAAAACAAAATAGACGTATCGTAAACAATACTTTTCGGGGGAAAAGAAGCGATAGCAATGGGTCCACATTTTCGGCAGCTACAAACAGTAGAACTTCGATATCTCGAACTTCAAGGGAAATTGAAAATAGTTCAAGATATCGACGTTTCGAGGTGAAGTTTTCGATATAACGAACCCTGATCTAACGGCTAAAGTTTAAAGGTCGTGTTAGAGAGTAAAATTGTCACTTTAATTGCTTGTAGAACTGGAATGATGTTACGGGCGTGACAGTTAAACAGGAGATCAATGAACAGCAGAATGCGACCTTTTAGCGTATTTTCAAGGAAATTAAGCTATTTCAATGGGTCCAAAATTTTCAGAACATGAATATTGTTGAAAAAAATTATTATAGTCAAATCCGTTTCAGAGCATCCTGAATTCATCCCATGATTTTAACGAAAAAAATATATATACATTTTCGTTATAATTATATACCTACACATCATTATATAAATATATATATAATAAAATTATTTATATGTATTTCCTTATGTCTCACTCCAGACGATATCTGACCTTGGGTACATGATTAAAATTCCAATTTTCGCATACGAGCAATTTTCAAAAATTTGAGTTCATGGGTCAAAAATCGGTAAAAACGGCTAAAATCGCGAACAATTGATATAAAATCGCTGAAAATGGTATGGAAGGGTGAGTAAAGACCATGTCAGTTGTTTTTCATAGAGAGTAGGAGTCAAATTTGGATTAGTGGTGGGATCAGAAATTGGTATTAATGGCTAAAATCAATATTAATTCACCTGACGTTGTGTGGGACGGTGATTCACGAAAGAAAGATATTATATACTATTTCGATGATAAAAATATTTTTCTTAAAAAAGGGTGGGTCAAATTTGGCTTTGTACGGGTCAAAAATCTGTAAAATGGCTAAATCACGAAAAAGTTATATAATTTTACGAAAATTGGTATGGCTTCTCGCTAGATCATCTTTTTACACAATAGTACAAAAATATGTCTTAGAAAATTCGCACTTACAGCCATGCTGCATGACTGGAACTTTGTTAAACTTCGTTAACTTGGTTACGGAGTTCTGAACAATAATGATCTAATAATACAACCACCAGTCTGTTATCTGCGCAATTGACTCACCTGTACCTTTAAGAAGAAATTGAAGCAATTTTTAAGAATTTTATAAAATTTTTACGATTATTTTCAACTGAAATTACTGGCAATTGTATCCTTCTATCGTACTTTTGTTCATTATTTACTGTTATCTACTTTTCCTTTGCTAATTCCGAGAGGTGCATTATATTGACAGTTGCCCTAATTACGTTGTCGTGAGTGCTATTGGCAATAAAGATTTATTATTATTATGATTACCTAACCTAAATACCGCCCTTCTTCTTCGGTTTCTTTCAAAAAGAACATTTCGTCAGTCTAACCGTTGCGACTGACAGATGTTCGGCATATCTCCCGTTTTCGCGCTTGCGTGCTACACCGTGCACGTTTTGGATCCATTGAAATAGCTTTATTTTCTTTGAAAATTCGCTAATATTCTAGTTGATGGCCAGGAACTCAAAGTAACTTGGTGACTCCTCTGATTGCATTGCACACGAGTACACAGGAATGCTCATAATGTGCATGTGAAAAGAGCTGCCGGTGTTTGTGGTAGGATAGGAGAACGTCCAGCATATTTATCTGGAATTTGCATATTTTGCATATGTGTTTTTTACCGTGTATATCGTTCTACTTTTCCGTTTTTAGGGTATCTGAAGCCTTTAGCGTGTGTTGAATTGAAATTTAAATAGCATATTTTGCATATTTTGTTCAATTTTGGAGATTTTTGCATATTTTGGCCGTTTTGTGCACATTTCTGAGTTTTTAATCGAAATTGGAGAATTTTGAGAGGGGTGCACTCTGACCTCTCATCCGGCCTTACCCCAGGTGAACTCTCAGCATTGAAATTTTTACCCATCGTGTCCTGTGATATCGAGAGGTGGTTTCTGCCATAAAGGTGCTCCTCAGCGACAACCGTAGGAGATTTACGGTTGACAATTGGAAAAAATCAATTGTGATCCAGTGCTATAATTGTGATAGCGAGTGACTTTTTTTGTATAAATTTAAATACTGTATAGTCGAGAAAAAAAGGTGTGTACATTTTCATTCCATTTTCTTCCTTGATCCTTTTCTATTATTTTTTAAGGGCGCGATAATTGCTGGAACATAATGGTGTAGACTACCTGTACGTCTCACAGCAAAATTTAGTTCATTTTAGAAATATTTAAAAAATTTTTAATCGTAATTTTGCTTGGAGTGCATATTTTGCCCACTTCGAGTGCATACCTACCTACTTTGGCCAAATTTTGTGCATATGATTCCAGTCCTTATTCATAATTTATTTGTGAGGTTACCTTCTCTTGTGGAAAGTCCACGGCAATAAGATGAGGGCGTGATGAAAGATCCACACGCATTATCCTCTTCTGGATTTGTAAAATCTGAGCACGGTTACCGGGTGTTCCATAAAATTGGAGCATTAACCCATACTTGGCTCTCGAGTGAAACAGGCCACAGGATCTACTTAGTATGCGCTAACGAGGGCGGATTTAGAGCTTCAGGCCTGAGCTTACGGAGACAACAGCAAACAGAAGCCAGTTTTCAGCGAGTTCGAGGATGAGTTTTGAGGTTAACACTTCGAGTTGTTGGAGGAGCGAAATAATGGAACAGTTCACGCAATACCCCGAAAGCTAGTTTGTTGTTGTTTCGTAAATGCATGCAACGACCACTTATTATAATTTCTGTTTTGTTTCCCTCATCTACCTTATCTACTTCGGGAACACGAGCCGTTCAAAAGCGCTCTAACGGTACAAAAATTACGACCAGTCTCGAGCGGGCAGCTGGGGGGCGAAAACTTGAAATGTTACGCAATTAGAAATAATGAGATGATTACGCTGAAAGTCAAATGAGAGTTACAATCGGACGCTCGGAATTTCCTCCACTGACCCCGTTTTTTGATTAGAAGTTCCTCCTTCAACGGTCGGTGAGAATACCTGAAGGACTGTTATAGGTTATTACAAGGTTGTTTCCGATGCTCGAATGTGATTTTGGAGACTGGACGTTTTGTCATGCCCAGGCGTAAGGAATGCATCGCGTTTTGAAATAAGTGAACCTTCAGAATGCTGATACGAAGAGGGAAGTTTTCTGGAGGTAATATATCGGTAGGTATCTTACCAGTGTACAGGGGCTTGGATACACGAACTAAATCACTCGCGAAGAAATCGTGGAAACCCATTTCAAAGGAAAATGGAGTTATTGTAATAATTTTCTGAAGAAAATAAATATTCTGAAGGATGCAAACAATTTTGTCGTTATTCTTCATTTAATGTGTGATTTTATCAAATTCCTTTCTACAAACTCGTTCTGGGCCATCGCGTATAGGACGGTAGGTACGTATTTATACCTTTCGTTTTTATCAAATTGACATTTTTATAGTATAAAATATTCATCCGAATTGAACGAAGCGTTAAATCGTCAGTTCGCATACATCACTCCATAATTCATGTTCATATTTATCTACTCAATTTTATTGCCATGTTGTAAAGTATTATAAACGCAAGTGATGATTATTTTACTTACATTTTTCGCAGACAACGCATTTTTTGGTTTTATTATTTTGTGAAAAATACAGCTATGTATTCTCTGAGCAAAAATTTTTTCGAACACCTCAAAAATTTTTCTTATAAGTACGTTTCAAGGTGCTTAGATTCCAAAAATGCAATGTCCGTACGCCGTCCTTCGTGTCATCCATATCTACCTTTATTTTCTGTCTAAAAAAATCGTTGTTCCGCACACAGGCTCCATTTGGGCTCAAGTTGTGTCCCGAATCTTTGCAGCCTCATCGGAATACACCCAAGGGTGTTACGGTTGAAAAATGGGTGTAAGAATAGGGTTTTTCGAGGTTTTGTTTGAGGTTTTAATGAACATGAGCTTGTGAGGTATCGTTTTCCATGTTTTTTAGAGCGAGAAGACCGAATATGAAGTTGATTTTGACCAAAGCGTGAAGAATTGGAGGTTGCAACGAAGGTTCAGCTCCCAAAATTCAATTTTCTCAATGAGTCAAAAACCTGGGAAATTGTCTGAAATCACCGTAATGTTGTATAATAACACTAGAAGTAGTATTAACAGGGGAATCAACACAATTAAATTTCACTATCAATGTTAAATTTGTCAAAAATAGGAGCCTAATTCGTGTTTTTGGGGGGCCAAAATTGGTGGAAACCATAAAATAATAACAATTTAAATTATTGCACATGAAATAAATAATAAGCCTAGGTATGTCACATAATAATTTCTGTAGGTATGTCCACTAGAATAATAAGCCCACGTGACAAGGACTTCGCAGCGTTTTTGAGTGATTGATTGATTGAGTATAATACAAGTGGTTGGTGGGAGTTTGAAGGACAATTGAGATCCAGGTGTTTTGAGATAGTTATTTAATGATAACACAAGCTTTCAACTGCTCTCTGACAGTCATCATCAGGTGTAAACCTATTAGACAATGTATAAAAAGATGTTAGTAGGTAACTATCAATCAAAACTATGATGTCAGACAAATATAGTTTTGATTGATAGTTTGTAACATTTTTTTATACATTGTCTAATAGGTTTACACCTGATGATGACTGTCAGAGAGCAGTTGAAAGCTTGTGTTATCATTAAATAACTAGGTATCTCAAAACACCTGGATCTCAATATTGTCCTTCAAACTCCCACCGACCAGTATTGAGAAAGAAGATCCTGACAACATCAATATAAACATAATACAAGTGGTTAAGGTTGTTTGTGTTCGCAGTGTAGGAACGATAATTTCCAACGTGCCTATTTCAATTTCCTGTCACAGATTGAGATCTACTTTTAATATAGCAGACAATAGCGACTTTTATGGAATCATCTATGGTCATCAAGGGGAGTCTAAGGAATCAATACGTCTTTCATCGAACTGAAAGGTGTATATTGAGAAAGATCCTCTACAACTCAGTTTCGTTGAAATTTCGAGTAGACAGGACCTCAGATAACAGGAGTAATAAGTCGCTCAATCGACCATGAAACTTGGTGAAGCGTGGGTCTCCATAGCCCTGCTCCAAACCTTGTTTTCTTTTACGTCTTCCACCGAAGATGAATTATTGTCACGTTGCGCGTATTCAATACTCGTCAAGTATTTCAACAGCGGCTGCCTCTGCTTTTACATGGACAGCCAAAGCGGGTCGAGTGAGACGATGAAATATCTCATAGAGCGATTCGGAAACGAAAAATCCTTGTACGTAGTGTCGCCGGATTATAACGCCACTGAAGGTGAGAAGAGCATAGTTCCTGTCAAACCGTATCCTTGTTCGTACGTGGTCAATCTGTCTTTCGTGGGTTCCAACATCACTTGGTACCTACTGCGAGGGAGTTACCTGCACGGGGACCTCAATTTTAACAACGAATCGCAATTTTTGATCGTATCCGAAGTCGAACACTCAGTCGAACAGGTGTTCCAGGTGTTGCAGGAAGTCTTCAGCTACGGTTTCCTTGATGTCAACTTCGTTAATCCACGTAGAAATGTTGTTGATGTCTACACGTTGTACCCGTTTGGAAAAGACTTGAAGAGTTGCCCTGAAGTGGAAGCGTCTTTGGTAAAAGTCGCGACGTTTGAAGAAAACAGGCTGACGGAATATGAGTCCATGTTACAGAAAAAGACGCTGCAAGGAGCATTTGGAGGATGTAAATTCAACATAACTTGCGCCTTTTATTCGCCTTACATTATTGTTGACTGGCCTGGTGGTAGATTCACTGGGCCACTGCGAGGCTACGATGCCGGGCCGCTGTCTTTGGTTTTCGAACGTTTGAACTTGACACCCGAATGGTTCATCGACGGTCGCAATTTGTGGAGTAAAACCTACCCGAACGGTTCAGCGTATGGTGCACTTCCCGATCTATTGGCTGGGCACGGATCCCAGATGGCGTGCGGCGGCCTGAGGTGGTCAAGCGGCGGTGCTGATATCACCATGTTCTACACCTGGGCGACCGCCGGATGGTTCGTCGCAGCGCCGGACAAAGCACCCAAGTGGAAAATGCTGTTTTTGGCTTTTTCAAAATGGACCTGGCTCTCTGCTGCGTGTGCCATCATCGCTGTCCCCGTCGTGTACCTGATTTTCACCAAATACACAGGAACCAACTCGACTTTGTCTCAGATCGTAATGACATTCTCGGCACTCATGCTTGGCAACTTGACTTCACCACCACCGGTTCCTGTCCCTTTGAGATCGATATTTTTCTTCTGGCTGGTTTACTCCTTTCACATAGATCAAGCGTACATTGCGTCTCTAACTGGACTCATAACCACAGCTGAGTACGAACCAATGATTCAAACCTCGGACCAACTCGCTGACTTAAATGTACCAACTGTCGCATATGATATGCACGATTTAGATGGTCTAAGCAAGGACGCCGCGAGAAAGGAAATAATGAAAATTGCAAGTAAACACATCCATATCCGCATTCCACTGACCGTCTACCTCCGCCAAATGTCCACTTTCAAAAACATTTCAATACTGGACAATCAGCTATTTGTAAAATATTACGTCAGTCTCATGCGCAATGTGTCCATCTACCCAACGCCAGTCCTACTTGACGAATACCTTATTGGAGCGCTGATGATGAGACATCATTATTTGTTCAATAGAATCAACTGGTTGTTGTTAAGGATGTACGATGCAGGTTTTCCAGTGTACTTTTTGAGGCAAACTATCGTCGACAAGTTCTGGAAGTTTTCAAAAAACTATACCACGAGGGAGCTAACGTTGAGAGACTTGGCTGGACCTTTCTTTTTGCTGATTATCGGTCTATCAATAGCATCAATTGTATTTTTATGTGAACTGGTGTTTTTCAGGACGTCTAACAAGGCGAAAGTAGCCCGGAAAAGGTGTTTGGTAAATATCTAGGTGTCATGATCTAATTTTGCGAATAGGTGGCGAAAGGATTTCACATCTAGCATAGTTATTCGGAGTTTTCATCATGGCACGTGATTTTGCTATGACCTACCTACCACGTGCTCAGTGAGTGCTGTCCTATTTAAGGCTACAGGGGACGACAAGTGTGCTAGAGACAGAAGATGCTCAAAAGTTTGTAGGAATGATCTGAGCTTATTTTGGTGTATATGATAGCGCTAACACGCCAAATTTACGTCAAAAATATTGATAAGAAATTTAAAAAACCGAATGAACCTCAACATCCATAAAACTATATAAATTTATTAATATTGAGGGGGAAAAAATCCTCAGATAATTTTTTTTGGGATATGATTTGTGTCCAAGACAATATCTGGCGGCATTGTAACGTAATCCGAAATATATGTTACAAAAACGATGCACGGGATCTAAGATGAGAAGAGCGCGAAGAAGGCCGCATCAGGCTGCTTGCGTGACACTGACGCGATGGGGCTGTATAAAACACATTCGGAATAGTATCCATGATAGGCCTAGTGTAACAGTTCAAAAACACATTCATAAACTCATGATCCTACATACCGCGCCAACAGTTTATCACGTAAAGCTTTCTTAAATTTATCCAGAGTGCACGTTGAGTCATGTCAAGTAGTTCCAAATTTTCATTATAAAACCTAGCATCTTGCAATACAAACGACTTCTCAAAAAAAAAAAATTGTTTTGTGAGATGGAACATGGACCAAATTTGCCGCGGATCTGGTCACATCATCATGTATTGCGCTCCTTCTTGTGCATTGGTTCTAACAATACAAAATTTCAAGATTTTATATACCTACCATAATCCCTAGCGAATGCTCAAACCTTTCCTCTATTTTCAAGCAGTGAAATTTGATAAAGTACATGTTCGTCAGGTCTTGTGTCGACTAACTGCCGCATTTTGAGCACGCTGATGTTTTTTCATACGCTCACCTATGAAATCGCAGTAGTCCGATTTTGCGTAGTCAGTTGAATAGGGAAGAGCAATCACTGGACTAGCATAGCCCTTATATGCGTTGGAAAACCTACGCAAAAGCTACTGCTCTCAGTTCGTATAACCCTGCATGAATTTTTGTAGTGCTTAATATGCTGTTTTTCCACCAGCCGCTATGAACAGATGGTATAGCATTTCCAAACCAATACAGACATAATGCCAAACCAATTTGTACATATTCCAAACCGAACTCAAAATTGTCCAAATCAAACTGGACATTCACTGAAGCCCCAAAGCACCGCTTCATACCGATCTGTAAAATTATGTAAATATTCGTGTAATATTCTTTGTGTAAATTTTCTGTTTTTCTGTTAAAAATAGATCTACCTAATATTCTCATATCCCTCCCTAATATCTCTCACCGCAGTTAGGTACGTATTCTTGTATTATTGATTAGATAAAAAAATATATTTAAGTAAGTGAACAGAATACAAAATTATTTATTGTCCAGTTTGGTTTGGAAAATGTCCAATTTGATTGGAAAATTTTTTAATTTGGTTTGGTATGGATTAAAATGTCCAATTTGGTTTGGAAAGTGTTCAACTCGGCTTTGAAATGATATAATAATTTTCATGTCATTGATAGTATCCTGTAATTTGACCTGAGGCTCTTCAGAGAACTAGGTAAATGAATCACGAGCTTGAGATCGCACTATGTAACATAACTACATACATAGCCATAGCGCAGTGTGTGGTTGCAGAACTTCATACATCACGTAGAATTTGATTCTAACATGCCTTTTGTACTGGGTGATTCAATTTAACTGTGAAATACAACTTACTTTTAACCCTACTGCAAAATTCCAAACCCATGTGGTTCAGTTGCCCTTAGGATCAAGGTCTACTAAGTAAGTAGGTACTGAACGACGTTCCTCCATTTCTATTCCTTCTCTTTGGCATTCGAGCTGAGTGGATGAGTCATAGTTGATGAATCATAAGACTCCCCATAATATTCCAAGTATCGTTTAGTCATTTGGTTCGAAACACCAACGACAGACGATAAGAATATGCTCTACCTACGCTCTTATAGTCCACTATATTAGTTATTCCTCCGCATTACCGTTGCCCTGGATCATTCGAGGAGCATTCTTACTTTTAATGAAGACCGCTGCAAGTAGGTAATAACTCCGGATCGTTAAAAAAAACATCCTATCGCTACGCTAGGCCGAACGTCTCGAAAAGCCTATTCGAACGCTGTTTTTCCAAGGCTTTTATATTTCACCGCAGAAGATTTTCGAAAGTATTCAATTTATACTTTGCCCATTTGAGCCCTGCAGTTTCCTGTAGTTTACTCTTTGCCAGGACCGTTGAGTCTTCATTGAGTCAGAAATGCTGCCGTTTGAAACAAAAACGCCTTATCTCCAATGTTGACAAAAATGAGATTTTTACGTACCCCCCCTATTTTTTATATGCTCTTTTCGATGATGAAGTCCAAATTTTAGAATTTCATTAAGAAGTGGGGGTAATTCCTACCCTCGAAATCAAAAAATCGTTGAATTTGAAGGTAAAACGCCTTATCTAACTGTTTTTTAAGGTGAAACGCCTTAACTCTGTTCAAAAACGCCTCAAACTTATGTTGATTCGTGAATATTTTTGATGGTGAAACGCCTTAACTCAGCGAAAATTGGGATAAGGCGTTTTACCTTCAAAAGTTTACTTTTTTTTTGGCTTCAGATTTAGGATCAGACGAATCTGCAAAAATTGCAAGACGTTTCTCCTTCAAATGTTTGCTCAGCTGGTTTAGCGATGAGGTTTTTTTATCTTGAAAAATATAATTAGGTTATCCTGACTTGTAGAGTTGAGGTGTTTTACCTTAAAAAACAAGAGGTCGGTAACACTCTTGTTTTTGAAGGTGAATCGCCCTACATGATAGTTAAGGCGGTTCACCTACAAAAACATGGCAAAAAAATCAATTCGATTTAATTTCCCCGCCTTAAGTAGAGTTTTTGGTTTCAAAATCGATTTTTTCCCGATTTTTTTCGATAATTGTGTCAATTCAAGCATTATCGATGTGTCTCTAAAAATTGGGTTCGATAGCACAAACTGGATGGGAAATACAGCCTGATTTATATAGAAAACTTAAAAAGCGATTTCTGAAATAGGTGGTTTTCGGAGATAAGGCGTTTTTGCTTCAAACGGCAGAATGGGTTTTTATCTGTAAATTGAAACCATCAGAAAATACGGTTAGGTAAGTTAGAGTGAGTTCGCCTCGTATTTCATGTAAGGTTTCAGAGGTTTTGTGCATCACTGCTCGAAATGAAGTGTGAATTCGGTATACAGGTTGGACCACTCAACACGCCCACCCCCATTATCTCCACTATTGGAGGTGGAAGGAAGAGTTAAATGTGCACTAAGGTTCAACGCTTTCGTGCTCGGGTGCATGAGCTAAACTTGCGCTACGTGCACTAACTTTGTTGTTTCAAACGGAAATCCACAATTTTTATTTAAGATTCGAATTCCACCGAGAAATTTAATGAAAAATGACCCGTAACGCGAACTGTTGAGTTGGTCGAAACAGGCACTAATTTTGACCCTAAAAACCCAGGTACCTATTGAACAACAGACTTGACCACGTGATTCAACGTCAAAAAATACCCCAAAAATCATGTATTACATGTGGTAATAGAGTAGTACTCCACACAAAAAAAGTTTTCCACGTTTAGCGCACATCTACCGCATAATGAGCGCCTGTTTTGGTCATCTTGAAAAATTCAGGAGACGGGTCATTTTTTCTTGATATTTCCCTTAGAATTCGAATCTAAAATAAAGACGTTGCATAGTCCTTGTCACATGGGTTTATTATTCTGTTGGACATACCAACATAAATGTTGACTGTTCATTTATTGTTTCTTTCATGCGCAGTAATTTAAATAGCTGTTAACATGTTTAATGTTAACATGTTTAATGTTTTAGGGCTGGGGGTCATTCTGTGAATTCCGACACGCAAATATGCAACGTTTTTCATTGGTTACTACACAGTTACTACCTTCTGTTGTAGCAACCATAAAGAATATCGCACTCGAAAGAAACAAGAGTCAATAGCTACGTTTTTCATTGGTTACTACACAGTTACTACCTTCTGTTGTAGCAACCATATGTTGATGGCGAGTTCTATAATAGAGAGTTCCTAAGAGATAAGTTCATTAGGGAACGGCCATATCTTTTGGCCACATCTAAGGCGAGCAGCTAAGATGCTAACTTTGGATGCTAACCAATAAGTCCGGTTTGACAGAAGTGGTGGGGGTAGGAGTGAATTAAAAAGTAACGTCACTTAACTTAGCACAACGCGAAATCCATTCAGCTTCAGTAGGTATACTAGTATCCGTAGGTATACTAGTATCCGTAGGTATACTCACTTTTTTATCCTAAGTTGATATCGCAACAATCTAGCAAATTCTTTGAAAGACGCTTGGAGTAACTTTGAAAGACGCTGGCGATGGCGAGGACCGACGACACATGACGCGTTAAAACAAAACGCGGCAAAAAGCTGTGCACTGTTACCCCTGAGTAAGGTTAAAGACGATTCCTAAAGGTTGTGCCCTGGGAGATAACGCGCCTTATGTATAAGGCCGAATAAGTCGAACTTAAGGAAATAAGTTTGAACTTGGGCGACGCGCATGCGCAGTTGAGATAAATCCGAACACATCTTCCCGACTTTAGTCTTTAGGAACTCTCTATTAAGTACAGTAAATGCAACATTATACTTGTAGAGTTCAGTGAAATTGTGGCTTTCATTTTTTCTTGACATTAAAAAACTATATCTAATTTCTCCCTTGCGAGGGAAAAACATTAAACATGATTTAATGTTTTTCCCTCTCAAGGGAGAAATTTAAACTGAGATCAATCCATCGGTTCTTTGAAATGGGTTTCCACGATTTAGACAAGCTTTCAAGAAAGTGTTGTTATACCTAAATTTCCTTTGAAAGATTCATAAAAATAACAAGATAAATTTAGTCAAGAACGCCTTCTAAATATTTTTGATTGTTTCCACCCATTTTGGCTCCCAGTAACTCGAATTAGGCTCCTAATTTTGACAATATCTTTGATCATTGATAGTGCCATTTAATTGTCTTGATTCACCTCTAGTTTTACACAAATTTATGGTGATTTCAGACAATTTCTCAGATTTTTGACTCTTCTTTGGTATAAATCAACTTCATATTCGGTCTTCTCGCACTGAAAAACATGGGAAACGATCCCTCACAAGCTCATATTCACTAAAATCTATTTAAAAAAATTTTTAAAAACTCGAAAACCCCCTATTTTTATTATTTATTAGCTTATTTATTTTATTTATTTTATTGTTTGTTTATTTGTTTGTTTATTTATTTATTTATTTATTTATTTATTTATTTATTTTACAACCATTTTTCGGAGCACAACTAGGGCCCAAATGGAGCTTGTGTGGGAAAGAACGACGATTAGACCACAATATAGGATAAACTTAAGGCTGAAACTTTGTTAGAACCTCAATTCGCCGGTTGGTCAATATCGACTTCATATTCGGTCTCCTCGTCCTAAAAAACATGGAAAACGATACCTCAAAAGCTCATGTTACTGAAGCACAAAAAAAACCCTATTTTGACACCCATTTTGGTTTATTATTTTCAATAATGAACCATTGGAATCGAGCATGAAAAAAAAAATTCTTACCCCCCCTCAAAATTTGATGGTTTACGTTTCAAGGTATGTAGAATCCAAAACTGCAATAAAAATATTTCTGTCTGTCCGCCGTACGCCGTACGCCGTACGCCGTACGCCGTACGGGCCACTTTTCTTAGTTACCATGAAAGAAAATTTATGAAATTCGGGTTATAGGTTCCGTTCGCTGTCTAGTTGGTCCTCGAAGCTCGACGTTACTGTGAGTCATCTCTAAGGGGTTCAAAATAGGGGTTGAAATTTTCAAAACGCCTATACCATTTTTTTACGTGAATATTTTTACGGTTTTAGATAGTTCTTGAACTTGCGAGTTTTTTAAGACCATCCGGAGCGTCGTACGTCCAGCCGTTCGTTCACAGTAAGGCCCCGAAGTTTGCACCGACAGGCATTTTCGACTCCAGTGTGAATGAAATTGTATACAATTCAAACCAAATCTCGTAACCAGAGACGCGCCGACAATAGGAATTTGTGAATACGGCCAATCATTGGTAGGGATCACCTGATTATATTGGCGGAGTATGAAGTCGAGTTGGTTGTTCTGTGATATTATTTAATTTGAAAAATGATGGCTCTGTTGGAGTTTGTTGGTAGGTAGTGAAACTTGAACAAACGTTGAAGTATTATTGATGGGTAAATTATTACTACGGTAAATCATTACTCAACGGTAAATTATTACACAACGGTTCATTATACCATCTACGTAGAAGGGGCTGGAGTTTGTTGGTAGGTACTTTTGCAACTTTTTTCACTCCTCATCAACAATTTCTTTTCAGAACTTCATTGTGTGTGTTTCTTATTGTTAGGTACTGTTTGTCATCGGCAGAATTATTTTAGCAACATTTAACTCGTGATTTAGGTAGGTACCTAGTAACGAGTACGGGGTTAGGTACTAACCTACGGAGGGTCTGCGATCTACATAATATGCATAGAATAGTACATATCATATTATATAGACGGGTTATCTATACATAGAGCTGTGATCTGTAACAGAGGGGTATTCTATACAAAATAATAAACCGTTGTGCAGGGATTTGCAGCGTTTTTCACTCATAACACCCTTGGGTACATTCCGATCGCGCTCCAACGTTTGAGGACACAACTGGGTCCCAAATAGAGCCTGCGTCATTTGTGAAATCTACGCACAAAAATAAGGGGGGTTCAAATTTGACTGTTCCTTCCATCTCCAACATGTTCCTTCTTTTAATCTATACATATAATAAAACAGTGTCTGTTTGTTTGTTTGTCTGTTTGTTTGTTTGTCTCGGCATCAATTGAGAACGGCTGAACGTAGAAACTTGCGGCTGGTACCATTTGACGCAGAATTTATCTGGGAAGGTTTATGAAAAATCTGCATTTGAATATGTCCATCCGTTGAAACGCTATGAATGAAATACTACTAAAAAACGTGTTATAATCACTTCTATGAGGACGTTTATGCTTATAATAACTTTGAACGGTTGGACGTAAATCCGATTGTAATTAGATTCTGGATTCAGCTCGACGAGTACATTCAAGTGGTACTTCAATCAGGATGTTAGTGGGAGGGGGGTACAGGTTATGAGAGGGGGGAGGGGGTCTACAGAAATTTCAAAACTACTTGACCAATTGGAGTGCAACTTTGGGAATTTGTTGTGTGAACATTGAGGAATTTTTCTAACCAGGTAGGGAGGGTTCATAGGATACGGGTGGGGGGGGGGGTTAAAGGCAGTTAGGGTTGGCATTGGGGAAGGTGGTATCTGTTATGAGTGGGGCCAGTCCTAAAGGGGGTGTCTGTTCTACCGTTGCGAAGCGCGGGTACACAGCTAGTTTATTAATAAATAATAACTAATTAATATTAATTAATCTGCATTTAACCCGTAGTAGGATCCATGCTTTAAAAGTTTAAAAACTTGAACCTTAAAATGCAGAGAAAAGGTCACTGAAAAAGGGCACTTTTCGGAGAATCACCCTTATAGATCCGGCATTCGGGAAGAGAATTTGTCAAGCACTATTAGAACTAGAACATTCCACGTATCCAATTTGAGTTATCAAACTGTAGGACGGAATTTTTCAATCGAAACCCTTATAACAGAGCGATTCATTTCCTGTACACCAATAATATTCATTTGAGCGATTTCCCGAGACTTTCTTCGCTTAACAAGGCCTTGTTAATGGTATTTAAATCATATTGATAGCAGGTCAAATTATTAGTGATCCAGAATATTATTATAATTTTTTTTTTTTTTATTTTTTTTTTTTCGCGACATGGATGAATTATATGTCAATTCCACCGGCTGTTTCAAGTTCATTGCTAATGCTTTTGCTGGTGGTCTATTGGATTTTTTTGATTTGTATTGCTTTGTTTTATTGTTTTTGCCAATAAAGATATTGTTATTATTATATTATTGTAACAGTGTAGACAATGGGGGTGGGCTTGTGAAGTGGGCCACCCTGTAATAGCTGTCTCAAAAGTGCACTCGAGTACATTTGGCGCCACTGATGCCAGTATTGCGAAAGAAAGCACCTGAGTATTTACCGTTTGGAGGTTCTTGAGGTTCGGTCAGTGAAAAAAGATTTTCTTTACGCCAACGTTTCGTTGAATTTATTAAACATCTTCAGGGCTTAGAGATTATGATGATAAAAGAAGGTGAATGGCGAAGAGAAGTTGATGGTGAACAGAAGTTGATGGTGATGATGAAATTGAAGCAATTTGCTGACAATAATATTATGCTTTGAAACAGGCGTTTGAAAAAAAAAATGGTCCTCGGAATTATCTTCTCAGTACTCAGGAATTTTCGATTGTTTAGCTGAATTTGATAAGATGTACCAAATTGTTTATGGCACTTGCCGTCGCCTCGGATGGCAACCGTTTCGTCTGAAGCCCTTCAGTGATATAATTGTGCTCAGACGAGCCGACAACGGAAGGACATACGACGGAAGGATCTGCACGGAATGCTACGAACCTTTGTGGAAGGATTCAAACGACGAGTTCCCTCGATCGTAAAATTCAATGCAGGTAGCGCCCACTTTGTTCAGGTCGTTGTTGCTGGGAAAACTTTCATCGGTCTGCTGCCTCCGCTCACGCGAGAAACTAACGGATTCACTTTTTTTTTTTGTACACTTATTTTCTCCTCCGACAGTAAAATTCCTGAAAAAAAAATTCAACAGTGTCAAGGTGGGCGAGGAAGCCACTTGTTCGGGCTGCGTTTAAAACCAATTATCGATCCAACTGATTAGCTTCCCAACCTTCGTAGAAACTACAAGTTATTGCTAAAGAAATCCGAGTGGGACGTTCTACTGGATTTCTATTTGGAAGTCTTTAATCGCGTCCTCAATTCATATCATCTTTAATTATAGAAACTTCTAAAACTGAATGTCTTACCTATTAGTCATGAACACTCTGACGGCACAAATCGTGACGGAGAACGAAAAAAAATAAAATTCCAATCATGCAGCATGGCTTAAGGAGCGAATTTTCAAAGAAACCTTTGAGAAATTTAAATTTAAATTAATTTTCATCTGCCAGAGCACTCACTACTGCCTGACTGGTCACTATGAGACCAGAGTGGCACGTCTTGCAGGGAAATTATGTCAAAAATCATTTTTGGGTGTTTTAAACCACAAAATGGTGATTTTGATCACTCGATGACTTCTGAACGTGCTGAAACTACGCGCAATTGATTCAGCGACCCCCCCAAAAAAAGGTAAACGACACCTCACATGCCTACACAAGAAATATGCAATATTTTGGATTTTGGACTACTATTTTGTAAATTTAGTACGCTGGGTGCGTCTAATCGGACTGGGACTGTTGCAATCGATTCAGCGCCCCAAAAAACGTGAGAGACAACACCCCACATGTCTATCTTGCTGAGATCGAATTGAATTGAATTGAATTTATTGACAGAAAGAAAGAAAGCAAAACACACACAAAATGGCACATACATATAAAATATCGTACATAAAAAATATCATACATAAAAACAGAAAAGAAGTGAATGTCATTCTGGCCACCAGCCTATAAGTCACTGAAGACACTATTAATTCTAGTTGTCTGCGGACGGTGCGACAAGCAATCAGCTCTAACTGTAGTCCTCTCATCCCATATTTATACAATTTTTTAAGCAGGATTGCGTGATTAACAGAATCAAAGGCTTTCCTAATGTCCAAAAACGCTCCGTATACGTAGAATCCTTTTTATTTTGATTTTTTGGACCAAATATTTGTAAATTCGGACTCCTGCGCACAGCGCGATGGGTCTGGGTAACGAACTCATTATTACACTTGCGGAGACGAATTCTTTCTGCGCAAGAACGTTTTTTTTACCATGGAAATTAAGGGACTAATCGTACGGAATGGCGCGCGCGCGCACACACACTATATTTAAATTTCCTCTACGAATCGTGTTTCTGATGATTCAAACTGTGCGTTGTACAGCATTATACAACGTGGCAGGAGTCATCCTAATTCCTCAATTCGGTGTGTTGTTGTGGTGTTTGTGTCTTTCGATCCTGCGTTCAGATAAAACTCTCAAAACCTCGCCTTCCATTTCTGTTCTCATTCCCCTCAAGAAACGGGTCCGCGGTCCTAACGCAACTCATATTTTTTGACACGTTCGAACGGGTGTTAAGGAAACAGAATTCGCTCATCACCGGCACGCGACAACTCGGAGGACGTCCGGAGCGACGCCATTAGCAAGACAAAAGGGGATTTCGTAACAAGAGGGACTCGCTTTCGTCACTCTCTCTGATCAGGAACAATGAGAGCCCAGCAGCCAGAAGTCGAGAGGGTTATCTTCTATTGTCGCAGTACCGAAGTGAGGAAACTCCGGTTTCGTTCAGGAATTTCGACGGAGGAACCGGAAATGCGTAATACCTGCACTAGGAAGTGATAATGTAAGCAAAGCAGCTCGAGTACTTACTTGGTCTTGGGTTGCTCCGAAACGCCACCGTTTCTTTCTGTTTATTTATAAGCAGAGATGGAGATGAGACCGTAGGTACCTGATCCACTTTTGCGCGAGACCTATCAAATCAATCAATCAGATCAAATCAAATCAAAATGTTTATTTGTAGAATAATATATACATGATGTTGGATGAATATACATGATGAGTGAGACCTACCTCAAACCTCTAATCAGCTACAGCATTTTGGTTAACAATCGTAATATTAAGGCAACAGCGAAATTTGGAGGCGAGGTAGGTACAGTAGAAGTCGCTTAGTAGAAAGGCGGTTAAAGGAATAAGCCGGATATAAGGATACAAACAGCCAGGATATAAACATACAATGAACTGGCCTGTTATAATGATCAAAAGGTCGGTGATAGCGACCGGTTTTTGAGTTTTTGGGCGTTAAAAGTCGGCGAAATGGGTAAAAATAGCTGATATCTCCCGAAAGTGGTACCTATTGAACGATGAACCGAAACAGAAGAGATTTTCTCAAAAAAAAAAAAATAATAAAATAATCAAAATTAGGTTAATTCTGGGGGTCAAAATTCGTCAATATCGGTAAAAATTACTGAAATCACCACCTAGTATATTATACAGTAGAAGTCGCTTAAAAGAGATTGGTGGCGTATAGTGCAATTCGATAACCATAAGCGATTTCTACTGTACTGTATGTAACCAGTAGGATGCATGGAGAATCCAAATGAAGGAGCTACACGTACACGTATCATCACAATGTCATTTCATTCCCGCCTGGGCCTCCGTTGTTTCATCCCAAATCGTGCATCATGATAACTATGAAACGAAATCGTGGATAGTGTAATTTTAATGTCCAACTTTTGCGTTGGCGTTGGTAAACATTTTTGTATAATATCTGCCATTACTACTGAAAATGCGGAGAAGTTCTCTTTTGCCATACGGAAACAGACATGCGACTGGTAGGCTTTGAAGTTAACCATGGCCAGGGTAACAAGTCCAATAATGGAGTTACGTCCTACTGGCCCTCATTTGCTATCGACTTGCGACTTTTTGGCCCCAAAATCACTGTTAGTGTAACTATTTGAGGTCTAACGCTTTATGACCTTTATAACAAGGTGTATTGGGTCCATTAGTGGGAGAAAAAAGAAAAATCTGAAATTGTAGAGTTACGACACTCTGGCTCATTACATTACATTGTTTTACTGTTTGTTAATAAACCAGTTTAGTAAGAAGGTGGTGGAAGAAAATGTCGATTTTCTTAGAAAATAACTGACGTATAGCTTGGCGTAGAGACGAAATAGGTGGCTGTAGTTGGGTGACTATCTTGAGACTTCAGTGTTCTACCACCACATTTCACGGTCCTTAAGAATTCTTCGTGCACTATTAGCTGATTCCCACCGTGTATATTGCCTCATCACGGAATTCCAGTGGACCATCAGTTTATAATCATCATTATTTCTAACTGTACAACATCCTCAACTCAGAACAGAACCGTTTCCCATCTCTTTTAGCGAATTCTCAAAGAAAATGAAACTATTGCAATTGCCATTTACAGAACATGAATTTTTGAATTTTTTTGTTACAGGCAAATCCGTTTCAGAGCATCCTGAATTCATCCCTAGATGTTAACAAAAATCTGTATACATTTTTATTTATGTGTCACGCCAGGCGATATCTCTGTCCTTGGGTACATAATACAAATTCCGAAGTTCGCCAAAGTGTTCGATAGCCGAACAAAAGGATGAGTCCGAAGATGAGCGATTTTCAAAAATTCTAAGGGGCCAAATCTGAGTTTTTACGGGTCAAAAATCGGTAAAAACGGCTAAAATCGCGAACAATTTATATAAAATCATTGAAGTAATATGGAAGGGACAGTAAAGACAGAAAAATACCATTTAAATTGTTTTTCATACAGAATAGGGGTCAAATTTGGATTTTTCGGGGTCAAAGATGGTACTAAGGGCTAAAATCAATATTAATTCACCTGACGTTGAGTGGGATGGTGATTCACGATGGAGGGACTATTTCGAGGTTGGAAACATTTTTCTTCAAAAAATAGTGAGTCAAATTTGACTTTATGGGGGTCAAAAAACAGTAAAAATTGCTAAAACCACGGAAAAATTGTATAGTTTTACGAAAAGTGTATGGTTTGTCGGTATAATAATTATCTTTTTACACAATAGTAGGAATATTTCTTTGAAAATTCGCTTTTATAGTCATGCTGCATGACTGGTTTTTCAACGCTCAATTTCAAAGGTTCATTCTAAACAGACAATAATATTAAACCGAAAATCGAGACTAGACGACTAGTAAATGGAGCAGTGCGTAAGGTTTCACTAGCGTGAACCCAATTCGCCGGTGCAACTCAACCCACCGTCTCCGTTATCAACGTGTTGGACAATCGACCAGAACTTGGTATCGGATATCGGACAGAAGTGTCACAAATCCGCTTGCCCTACAATATCTCCTATATTCTTCCGTCCCATTGAACTGGAAACTTTCATAGGTACATACGTAGGTTGTCTCTAGGAACGCCCGAACCTCCTGACCGCCAAGAAAACCGAAGAAAGCGACCAAGAACGCAGGTTTACAAGAAGGGATTTTACCCGTAACTCACCCCCTGGGGTTCGCTGGTGTTGATTTTTCGTAAATCCATTCTCCAGGGGCCACTGAGGACTTGTACCAAATTTCAACCTTCGGAACAACCAGGTGCCGGAATTATGGACGTTTCTGAGTTCCCGAATCCACCGCATATTATATGAACCTAAAATTCCCCGGCCGGCTCTGGTACTCGATTTAAGGCTTTCCTGGGTAGGTATTGACCACAGAAGAACGCTGCGAAGTCCTTCTCACATAGCTTTCTACTGGACTTACCTACAGAAATGTTGGGTGTTCATTTATTGTTTCTTGCATGTTCAATAATTAAAATAGCCATTTTTGATGGTTTCCACCAATTTTGGCCCCCAAAAACACGAGTTAGGCTCCTATTTGTTTTGTGTTCATTGATAGTGCCATGATTCACCTATCTTGATTCTACTGTCACTGTACAAATTTATGGTGGTTTCAGACAATTCCCCATGTTTTTGACTCAAAAAAATTAATTTTGGGAACTGAACCTTCGTTAGAACCTCAATTCTTCACTCTTTGTTCACAATCAACTTCATATTTGTCCTCCTTGCTCTAAAAATCATGAAAAAGCCGAAGTTTACCAAGACTTCAAAAATACCCTATTTTGCATAAATGTTTCACCCATAACCCCAATGGGTATATTCCGATTGGGCTGCCGAGTTTCGGAGCACAACTGGGGCCCAAATGGAGGCTGTGTGCGAAAGAACGAATTTTTTAGACCGGTTGAAAAGTAGATATGGATGACACGGCGTACGGCGGACAGCGTGCAGCGGACATTGCATTTTTGGAATCTACGCACCTTGAAACGTAAAAGAAAAAATTTGAGGTGGTGTTGAAAAAAAACTGTTTGCTGAGCGAATACGTAGGTGTATTATTCACAGAATAATAAACCGAACATTGTATAGGTAACGCCATTATGCTAACTAATGTTCATCATAATAATATTTTATTGTCACTACAGTAACTGCAACCAAACCCGCTGAGAAGATATTTATTCATTAATATAAATTTTTTTCGTGATTATTTAATGTTTTGCAATATGTTTTAATTAGTAAAACACTCATTCCCCGCCACGGGCTGGTGCCCATATGGGGAATTATTTTCCAAAATTACTCTTTCTGGTCCGGAGGAGCATTTTCTTTGTAATTTTTTTTCCTTGTCGAGTACCTAGTTAAATTTATAATGGAAAAAAGGAAAATTGAATAATTATGCAGTGTCCCTCTTCACACTTCTCCCTCCTCCCCGGTCTGTAAAGGTGGGCTGCTGGTAGTTTGCCCCTGAACGTCTTGATACTGTACACGACATCATTCAGAGCTATCACCACAGTGCACGTGCCTTCCCGAATTTGTTGCATTTTTGGGTTCATGCACAGGCGGCGGCAGGGTTTATAGAACCAAACTCGGGTTGTAGCGCTGCAGCATGGCCTCGGCCTGTAGGCGCAACTTCTTCCGCGCAGCATCATGTACCGCTCCAAGTCTCTGCCTAAGCTGTTCCACGTAAAACATCTATAAAGGCAATCTATACAGGTAGGTAAATAATAAACCATTGTGTAATAATTTGCAGCGTCATCTTCGTCAATTTATGAATTTTCTCAACTGCAGTGTTTTCAGTACGATTAGTTACCCTCCCTAGCCGATGTACATAATCTCTGACAATAAATTTCGATTTCTGGTGCGCCGGTTACGTACTTTTCCCCTGTTGAGTGTCCTGAAATATGCCAACTCGCATAAAAATACAATTGATGCTGTTGATAGACCGATAATCAGCAAAAAGAAAGGTCCAGCCAAATCTCTCAATGTTAGCTCCCTCGTAGTATAGTTTTTTGAAGACGTCCAGAACTTGTCGACGATTGTTTGCCTCAAAAAGTACACTGGAAAACCTGCATCGTACATCCTTAACAACAACCAGTTGATTCTATTGAACAAATAATGATGTCTCATCATCATAGCTCCAATAAGGTATTCGTGAAGTAGGATTGGCGTCGGGTAGATGGATACATTGTTCATGAGACTGACTAAGTATTTTACAAATAGCTGATTGTCCAGTATTGTCATGTTCTTGTAAATGGACATTTGGAGAAGGTGGAAACTCATTGGGGCGTAGATGTAGACGTGTTTACTTGCAATTTTCATTATGTCCTTTCTCGGATAGTCCTTACTCAAAGTATCTAACTCATACCGTTCGTAGGCGCATGTTGGGAGGTTTGAGTCAATGAGTTGGTCCGAGGTTTGAATCATTGGTTCGTACTCAGCTGTGGTTATGAGTCCAGTTAGAGACGCAATGTACGCTTGATCTATGTGAAAGGAGTAAACCAGCCAGAAGAAAAATATCGATCTCAAAGGGACAGGAACCGGTGGTGGTGAAGTCAAGTTGCCAAGCATGAGTGCCGAGAATGTCATTACGATCTGAGACAAAGTCGAGTTGGTTCCTGTGTATTTGGTGAAAATCAGGTACACGACGGGGACAGCGATGATGGCACACGCAGCAGAGAGCCAGGTCCATTTTGAAAAAGCCAAAAACAGCATTTTCCACTTGGGTGCTTTGTCCGGCGCTGCGACAAACCATCCGGCAGTTGCCCAAGTGTAGAACATGGTCAACTGGGCGTTGCCAGTTACCCAGTAAAGTGACAGCCCTCCGCACGTCATCTGTGCACCACGCCCCGCCATCAGATCCGGAACGGCACCAAGAACAGACCCATTCGGGTGTGCCCTGCTCCACAAGTTATAACCGTCTACGTGCCACACAGGAGTGACGTTTAGATGTTCGAAAACCAAAGACAATGGCCCGGCATCGTAGCCTGTCTGTGGTCCAGTAAATCGTCCGCCTGGCCAGTCAACGATGATGTAAGGCTCGAACAACGGACAGGATATGTTGAATTCACAACCTGGCAGTGCTCCACGTGGTGTCTTTTTCTGGAACATCGACTCATATTCTGTCAGCCTGTTTTCCTCAAACGTCGCGACTTTCACCAAAGACGCTTCCACTTCAGGGCAACTCTTCAAGTCTTTTCCAAACGGGTACAACGTGTAGACATCAACAACATTTCTACGTGGATTAACGAAGTTGACATCAAGAAAACCGTAGCTGAAGACTTCCTGCAACACCTGGAACACCTGTTCGACTGAGTGTTCGACTTCGGATACGATCAAAAATTGTGATTGGTTGTTAAACTTGAGGTCCCCGTGTAGGTAACTCCCTCGCAGTAGGTACCAAGTGATGTTGGAACCCACGAAAGACAGATTGACCACGTACGAACAAGGATACGGTTTGACCGGAACTATGCTGTCTTCACCTTCAGTGACGTTATAATCCGGCGACACTACGTACAAGGATTTTTCGTTTCCAAATCGCTCTATGAGATAATGCATCGTCTCACTCGACCCGCTTCGGCTGTCCATGTAAAAGCAGAGGCAGCCGCTGTTGAAATACTTGACGAGTATTGAATACGCGCAACGAGACAATAATTCATCTTCGGTGGAAGAGGTAAAAGAAAACAAGGTTTGGAGCAGGGCTATGGAGACCCAGGCTTCACCAAGTTTCATGGTCGATTGAGAGACTTATTTACTCCTGTTATCTGAGGTCCAATGGACTTCTCGAAACTTCGACCAACTAAACTCAGGTCAGCTTTTTCTAAATGATGAATTTACATCTAATGAGAGTTGTATCGATTCTTATACTTCCTTGTCTATTAAAGATTATTTGATATGAATCGCTCCTTGTTGGTTTCATTAAGGTAACAGAAGATTCTTATCATTGATTGAAGCAGTTTGCAACGGTAAGGGTGAAAAAGGGCACGTATTGTTTACTCCTGTTGTTTTCCATCAAATCCATATCGCAATCGGTGCAGCTATTTGGGCATTATGGAGTCGTTTACCTTCTATCTATTCATATAAAACCATACAGTGACTGACTGACAGACAATGCACCTTGTACTTCTTTCATCCTTCTTCCATCTTCCCTTCTTTTTTCTGTTTCTCAAGATTCCACATTCCATCCTCTCGTCGTTGTTCTGTTTCTTAATATTCAACCTCCTCTTTATTTGCATTATTTTCAGCTCACATCACCTAGTAGGTAATAGAAAATTTTATATTTTTGTTTCGAATTTTTATATTATTTCCTTCAAAAAATTTATATTCGCCACCCATCATTTCTGTAAATGATTGTACGCAATGAGGACCGAATGGCCTATGTACAAGTAAAGAGTTTCTTTCTTTCTAAAGGACTTGAATTTTGACAGCATTCCTATAATGACAGGACATGGATAGACGCCAAGAATGGCTGAAAACTACCAGTTACTTCTGGTAGTGCGAGAGTAAAATGTCAATCCTCAGAGTTCAACCATAAACCATTAAGATCGGATCGATCACGAAAGGCCCCCGATAACATCCTCCTCGTTAATCGGCTCACTGACCCATTTCTACGCTGAAGCGCCCCCTGGCACCAGTTTCGAAATCTGGTTGGATAACTAGAAGGCGCCGCTGATAATTATGACTGATAAAAGAAACAAAAGTCTCACTGACTATTAAGTGGATGTGAAACCGAATGATTGATCGGGTGATTCAGGATGAATAATGCGACATTAAACAATCCCTAGGGTTATCTGACCTGGTCTCACCTCATCTGAGGAGGGGAGACTTATTATGTGAAGTTGGGTTCAGGTAGGCGGTTCTGTGAAATCGTCGATAACTTCATCAATACCAATTCAAATTCAAATTTGAATTTGAATAAGAAGTTGAAGTTTTCAGATAAATCGAATAATTTTGTGTAGGTAGTACCTAGGAACTAGTGAGTCCCCTGACCACGAGACATTTTTAGTGTAGTCCAACTTGTGGCATTTGATAACACTATTCAATTTAAACTAATTGAACTAATTTATACGGCCAAGTATGAATGAGTTAATTTATCAAATAATTGTATAAATTAGTCAATTTATAAAATATAAAATATTTATAAATAAATTTATAAATTAGTCAATTTAAACTAACTGAACTAATTTATACTGCCTAGTATAAATTAGTTCAATTAGTTTGAATTGGTTCAAATCAGTTAATTCAATTATGTCTCTCCAGCCTCAAACGCCAGCTTCTACTTTAGCTGAGATTATATATTATGTTCCCTTATCATTAAATTTTTGAAAAGTTTTGGTTTATTATTTTCAATAATGAACCATTGGAATAAAGCAAGAAAAAAAAATTCTTACCCCCCTCAAAATTTGATGGTTTACGTTTCAAGGTACGTAGAATCCGAAAATGCAGTAAAAATATTTCTGTCTGTCCGCTGTATGCCGTACGCCGTATGGGCCACTTTTCTTAGTTACCATGAATAAAAATTGATGAAATTCGGGTTACAGGTTCCGTTCTGGGTCTAGTTGGTCCTCGAAGCTCGGCGTTACTGTAGCTCAAAAACTTTCGATTGAAGTTGGTTCTTTCATGGTAACTAAGAAAAGTGGCCCGTACGGCGGACAGAAAGCAATATTTTTATTGCAGTTTTGGATTCTACATACCTTGAAACGTAAACCATCAAATTTTGAGGGGGGTGTAAGAATTTTTTTTTCTTGCTCGATTCCAATGGTTCATTATTGAAAATAATAAACCAAAATGTGAGGTGGTGTTGAAAAAAACTGTTTGCTGAGCGAATACATAGGTGTATTATTCACAGAATAAAAACGGACGGTAGACCTACGGTTCTACAGTCCGATCATTTAATAAAGATTAACGTTTGTTTCGCCAAAATTTCCGTCAATGGAAACTTTGCAGCTCATTAATGCATCAAAAGTTGAAAACGTTTTTGTTTCACCTCCCATCAATTTCCTAATATTATTAGGTTTTGAGTTTTCTCGCACTTTTACTTAATATCTGCAGGCATAACGAAATTATTTTTCTAGCCTCTTTATTTATATCGTTTTGTGACGCTCGCTACCACCATAGTCACGTGACGCTCGCAACCAACATAGTAACGTGATGTAATTTCGATGGTGCAATTTCTTGTGCCATGAAGTGACGCTCGCTCGTGACTTGACGCTCGTGACATTCGGAAAACAAATGGAAACGTCCTGTTAATCATTATTAAATGATAATAAATCAAAACATTGTATAGGTAACGCCATTATGCTAACTAATGTTCTTCATAATAATTCCTAGTGACTTAAAATTATTTTATTGTCACTACAGTAACTGCAACCAAACCCGCGGAGAAGATAATATTTATTCATTTATATAAATTTTTTCGTGATTATTTAATGTTTTGCAATATGTTTTAATTAGTAAAACACTCATTCCCCGCCGCGGGCTGGTGCCCATATGGGGAATTATTTTCCAATACTACCTACCCTTTCTGTTCCATCGGAGCATTTTCTTTGTATTTTTTTTCCTGTCCAGTAGTTGAATTTATAATGGAAAAAAAAAATTGAAATATTATGCAGTGACCCTCTTTACACTTCTCCCTCCTCCCCAGCCTGTAAAGGTGGACTGCTGGCAGTTTGCCCCTGAACGTCTTGATACTGTACACGACATCATTCAGAGCTATCACCACAGTGCACGTGCCTTCCCAAATTTGTTGCATTTTTGGGTTCAAGCACACGCGGCGGCAGGGTTTATAGAACCAGACCTTGTCCCCAGCGGGTTGTAGCGCTGCAGCATGGCCTCGGCCTGTAGGCACAACTTCTTCCGCGCAGCATCATGTACCGCTCCAAGTCTCTGCCTAAGCTGTTCCACGTAAAACATCTATAAAGGCAATCTATACAGGTAGGTAAATAATAAACCATTGTGTAATAATTTTCAGCGTCATCTTCGTCAATTTATGAATTTTCTCAACTGCAGTCTTTTCTAGTACGATTAGTTACTCTCCCTAGCCGATGTGCATAATCTCTGACAATGAATTTCGATTTCTGGTGCGCCGGTTATGTACTTTTCCCCTGTTGAGTGTCCTGAAATATGCCAACTCGCATAAAAATACAATTGATGCTATTGATAGACCGATAATCAGCAAAAAGAAAGGTCCAGCCAAGTCTCTCAATGTTAGCTCCCTCGTAGTATAGTTTTTTGAAGACGTCCAGAACTTGTCGCCGATAGTTTGCCTCAAAAAGTACACTGGAAAACCTGCATCGTACATCCTTAACAACAACCAGTTGATTCTATTGAACAAATAATGATGTCTCATCATCAGCGCTCCAATAAGGTATTCGTGAAGTAGGATTGGCGTCGGGTAGATGGATACATTGTTCATGAGACTGACTAAATATTTTACAAATAGCTGATTGCCTAGTATTGTCATGTTCTTGTAAATGGACATTTGGAGAAGGTGGAAACTCATTGGGGGGTAGATATAGACGTGTTTACTTGCAATTTTCATTATGTCCTTTCTCGGATAGTCCTTACTCAAAGTATCTAACTCATACCGTTCGGAGGCGCATGTTGGGAGGTTTGAGTCAATGAGTTGGTCCGAGGTTTGAATCATTGGTTCGTACTCAGCTGTGGTTATGAGTCCAGTTAGAGACGCAATGTAAGCTTGATCTATGTGGAAGGAGTAAACCAGCCAGAAGAAAAATATCGATCTCAAAGGGACAGGAACCGGTGGTGGTGAAGTCAAGTTGCCAAGCATGAGTGCCAAGAATGTCATTACGATCTGAGACAAAGTCGAGTTGGTTCCTGTGTATTTAGTGAAAATCAGGTACACGACGGGGACAGCGATGATGGCACACGCAGCAGAGAGCCAGGTCCATTTTGAAAAAGCCAAAAACAGCATTTTCCACTTGGGTGCTTTGTCCGGCGCTGCGACAAACCATCCGGCGGTTGCCCAGGTGTAGAACATTGTCAACTGGGCGTTGCCAGTTACCCAGTAAAGTGACAGCCCTCCGCACGTCATCTGTGCACCACGCCCCGCCATCAGATCAGGAACGGCACCAAGAACAGACCCATTCGGGTGTACCTTGCTCCAAAAGTTATAACCGTCTACGTGCCACACGGGAGTGACGTTTAGATGTTCGAAAACCAAAGACAACGGCCTGGCATCGTAGCCTGTCTGTGGTCCAGTAAATCGTCCGCCTGGCCAGTCAACGATGATGTAAGGCTCGAACAACGGACAGGATATGTTGAATGCACAACCTGCCAGTGCTCCACGAGGTGTCTTTTTCTGGAACATTGACTCGTATTCTGTCAGCGTATTTTCCTCAAACGTCGCGACTTTTACCAATGACGCTTCCACTTCAGGGCAACTCTTCAAGTCTTTTCCAAACGGGTACAACGTGTAGACATCAACAACATTTCTACGTGGATTAACAAAGTTGACGTCAAGAAAACCGTAGCTGAAGACTTCCTGCAACACCTGGAACACCTGTTCGACTGAGTGTTCGACTTCGGATACGATCAAAAATTGCGATTGGTTGTTAAACTTGAGGTCCCCGTGTAGGTAACTCCCTCGCAGTAGGTACCAAGTGATGTTGGAACCCACGAATGACAGATTGACCACGTACGAACAAGGATACGGTTTGACCGGAACTATGCTGTCTTCTCCTTCAGTGGCGTTATAATCCGGCGACACTACGTACAAGGATTTTTCGTTTCCGAATCGCTCTATGAGATAATGCATCGTCTCACTCGACCCGCTTCGGCTGTCCATGTAAAAGCAGAGGCAGCCGCTGTTGAAATACTTGACGAGTATTGAATACGCGCAACGAGACAATAATTCATCTTCGGTGGAAGAGGTAAAAGAAAACAAGGTTTGGAGCAGGGCTATGGAGAGCCAGGCTTCACCAAGTTTCATGGTCGACTGAGAGACTTATTTACTCCTGTTTTCTGAGGTCCTATGGACTTCTCGAAACTTCGACCAACTAAACTCAGGTCAGCTTTTTCTAAATGATGAATTTACATCTAATGAGAGTTGTATCGATTCTTATACTTTCTTGTCTATTAAAGATTATTTGATATGAATCGCTCCTTGTTGGTTTCATTAAGGTAACAGAAGATTCTTATCACTGATTGAAAGCAGTTTGCAACGGTAAGGGTGAAAAAAGGCTCGTATTGTTTACTCCTATTTCCATCAAATCCATATCGCAATCGGTGCAGCTATTTGGGCATTATGGAGTCGTTTACCTTCTATATATTCATATAAAACCGTACAGTGACTGGCTGACAGACAACGCACCTTAGAACAAACCTCTTGTACTTCTTACACTTTGTACAAACTTCTTTCATCCTCTCAAGTTCTCAAGATTCCACATTCCATCCTCTCGTCATTGTTCTGTTTCTTAATATTCTACCTCCTCTTTATTTGCATGATTTTCAGCTCACATCAGCTAGTAGGTAATAGAAAATTTTATATTTTTGTTTCGAATTTTTATATCAATTCCTTCGAAAAATTTATATTCGCCACCCACCATTTCTGTAAATGATTGTACGCAATGAGGACCGAATGGCCTATGTACAAGTTAAGAGTTTCTTTCTTTCTAAAGGACTTGAATTTTTACAGCATTCCTATAATGACATGGACATGGATAGACGCCAAGAATGGCTGAAAACTACCAGTTACTTCTGGTAGTGCGAGAGTAAAATGTCAATCCTGAGAGTTCAACCATAAACCATTAGGATCGGATCGATCACGAAAGGCCCCCGATAACATCCTCCTCGTTAATCGGCTCACTGACCCATTTCTACGCTGAAGCGCCCCCTGGCACCAGTTTCGAAATCTGGTTGGATAACTAGAAGGCGCCGCTGATAATTATGACTGATAAAAGAAACAAAAGTCTCACTGACTATTAAGTGGATGTGAAACCGAATGATTGATCGGGTGATTCAGGATGAATAATGCGACGTTAAACAATCCCTAGGGTTATCTCACCTGGTCTCACCTCATCTGAGGAGCGGAGATTTATTATGTGAAGTTGGGTTCAGGTAGGCGGTTCTGTGAAATCGTCGATAAGTTCATCAATACCAATTCAAATTCAAATTTGAATTAAATTTTATTAATAAGAAGTTGAAGTTTTCAGATAAATCGAATAATTTTGTGTAGGTAGTACCTAGGTACTAGTTAGTCCCCTGAACACGAGACATTTTTAGTGTAGTCCAACTTGTGGCATTTGATAACACTATTCAATTGAAACTAATTGAACTAATTTGTACGGCGTAGTATAAATTACTTAATTTATTAAATAATTTTATAAATTAGTCAATTGCTAAAATATTTATAAATAAATTTATAAATTAGTCAGTTTAAACTAATTTATCTAATTTATACTGCCCAGTATAAATTAGTTCAATTAGTATAAATTTGTTCAAATTAGTTAATTCAATTATATGTATCCCCAGCCTCATACGCCAGCTTCTACTTTACCTGAGATTTTATTTTCCCTTATCATTAAATTGTTGACAAGTTTTTTCTTTTGCATTCACTTGTTCTGTCTTCACTTATTTTGGTTTGTTGTTTTAAATAATGAACCTTTGGAATTGAGTTTGAAAAGAATGTTTAATCCCCCTCAGAATTATATGGTTTCCTTTTTATCAAGGTACGTAGAATCGAAAAATGGAATTACAATTTCTGTACGTCCGCCGTACTTCGTTTTGGTTTATAATTTTCAACAACCAATCTTTGAAATCGAGGATGAAAAAAAAAAAAAAAAAAAAAATTAGCCCCCCCCCCCTTCCACACAAAATTTTAGGTTTACGTTTCAAGGTACGTAGAATCCGAACATGCAATAAAAATTTTCGGTCTGTCCGCCGTACACCGTAGTTTCAACTTATTTAGACAGTCATCTTCAGGTGTACCTATTAGACGATGCGTAAAAAACTATAGGAAGTGAGATGTGGGTGTAATTTATGGTTTATCAAAAAAAGAGGTTGAATTATTGGGGCAAGGAGGGAATGACATAATATGGCTATTGAATTGTTTGTCATTCTACTCTAACAAGAATTATAACTTAGAAACCAAAAATTGAAGGGACACTAAGTAACACACCAGAAATACGTTGTAAGACAAGTTGTCTTATCAGGAACAACTGCTGGGGACGTTTTGATAAATGGAAACAGTGCAGCCAACATCGGTTTTGGAATTTATTGTAGTGTTCTGGTTTATGTGTCTAAAATGTTTCTTTTTCCAATTGTGTTCTCTACCAGTTATTTTTACTTGTTCGAAAATTTATGGTTATCTTTCAATGAATGTTCTGCTGAGGCAGTTGTATTTTTCCATGTTTTTATGCAGTATTGATGTTGGTACACTCTTCTCTTCTACAGTTGTCCTGTTTCCCCTAAATATGATGTTAAATAATGAACGGTTGTGTAATAATTTGCATCGGTTTTGTATTTGAGCACCTGTGAGTTTACAATTCGATCTCATTATTTTCCCTGTAAATTGGCTTCTGCCGTACTAACGAATAAAACAATATCTGCAAGCTTGCCAATAATAAACACGAAGCTGTGCCCAGCCCACAAAATGCTCGGTGGTTTCATTGACTGCTCCATCACACTGTGCAGAACGTCCTGTTTGTCTCTTTTCGGTTAAGATCCAAGATCCAGCAATCCTTCTCTGTACTCATAATGATCACTGCCTCACTCAAGCTGGTGGTATTAGGGCATAACTCCGTGGTATTAGGGCCGTAGCCTTTGGATGATGGTGGGGGTTGGGGGTTAGGCGGGTAAAGGAAAGAAGGAAAGTGTGAAAGGTTCAATTCATTTTTTAATTGATAGCATAAAAGGTTCAACTCGTGTGGAAAGAGGTTCAACTAAGTAGGCGAAAAATGCTACGGGGTCTATAATTATTTTACCTTCTCTGGAAATGACCGTAACCGCATAGGAAGTTTTCAAACGACAGTGAGTAGTGGACTTTCGCCAGACGGGTGAGGTTTGTTTTGTTGTGATAGAAAGGCTTTGAAAAACCAGTCGAACGCTCTTCCGAGGTCTACGGAAAAGCCCAAGCGCACTTCATTACGCATCGGCACGGACGCTCTTCAAAAACTATACTTAGCGACCGTAAAAAGATAATCTTCCAACGGCAAAAGTCGAGTTTTACTGCCCACGCGTTGCAAAAGGCGTTGTTTTGCCGTCGCACTTGGATAAAGAAAAATTATCGGTGAGCAGTTCACTGTAACTGCGGGTTCCCTCAGTATCGGGCACACTCTCCCGTTGAGTGTGAGAAAAAGAGGAAGAAGCTGTTTTAAGCCCCCCCCCCCCTCCCCCCTGCTCATATATCATGGAGTTTTTTTTCATAAATGGAGAACTATCATTTTCAATTTTGGGGGGGTTCAATTTAGGCAATTTCCCAACGTCAGAGAAGCTGAACAGGTTCAAAACATTTATCTGTATTATTGACTTGTTTTGCCGCATTTTTTCTTTTAATCACCCTAATTTAAAAACTAGGTACCGCTTATTTGTGAAAACGGGCTTTACATTTTTTCCAAGAGTTCAGAATTTGCTTTTCCAAAATAAACAATTTGACAAAAATTTCCCATTGCCCATTTGTAATTCAAACCTGCTACCCCTTGGTAGACTCGGAAGCAAAACCATCCCGTGTAAATTAAATAAATTAATAAATAAATAAATCCGTTTGGAAAAAGAGGTAAGCAGGATGGAACCCTCCTGTGTTTGCTACGATGAAGTTCAAGTAACTCATCTTCAGTTCTTATGGCAGACGCCCTGCTCCCACGGCTTGTGACTTGACAATCCTTCAGCCTCGAGCCTGTCAAGCTTGTGACCTGCCACGCCACGATCCACCGAGCGATCCCACGGCGCGTGGCTTGTCAAGCAACCAGTCGCCTCCAGCCAATTCGAGCCACTTCTTCACGGGCAGAATAGAGACAAACTGCGCACATACACGGAGGCACACAATAAACTAAACCCAACACAAGCTGCGGCGAGCACCAACAGGCCATGGGAACGGGTGCAAGAGCCTGATCCAGCCACGAGCCTGCTCGAGCCGCAAGCCTCTGAAGTTCCACGATTTACCGACTTTTTGCGGGAACGCCCGAGCCCCCTCCGTCCTTCTCGTGCTGAGTGTTCCCACGGCGTGTGGCTTGACGAACTTGGCTCGAGGCTTGTCAAGTCACGCGCCGCGGAAACGGGGCTTCGCGATTCTCGCGATCCCTCGGTGTATGAGCACATAGAAATACAGACAGACGGAGTACATGGCAGGTCTTGGGTCTTTTGGTTTTGGTTTTTACTTACCGTTCGTGTCAGCACAGGAACGGAATCATTTCGCTCAGTACCGCACACAGTAAGAATATTAGGAACGATTTCATCAAAATAGGTCAGTTGCAACGGTAGCTATTAGAGCAACAAATACGAAAGCATAGAATGGAAGAGAAAGTACACGCTCTGACGCCCGATATTTATTACTTCATAAAGAAATCGAAGGGGTAAGATCAGCATTATTGGATGGCTCTCACAGACGTGATAAGGTTGGACATCGATGAGTTCACCATTACTGGTCTTCGTGTAGCGCGACGTTTCACTGAAGAGATCTTGGAAAATAAAGTCCATTGAGATGTAGAAAAAAAACCCCAACGATTCACTGGCCTGACAGTACCAATAAAGGCAATGCTCTGGTGAAACTTCGCAGGAAGGACTTTGACCCCATTCTCTTTCTTCCTTTGAGATATATATTATATGATTAGTAAGGGGACTAAAACCGATAGCTAAGTCAATTATTTATTGCAACGGACCCGCTTTCAGGAGACTTCTGGAAATGGAGATAAATGAGACGAAGGCTGCGATGTTGAAAGTCTTTTTTCCAGAGAAAGGTTGTTATCGGTAGGGAGCGGACAAATTTATGAGACGAGGCAGGTAAACTCTGCGCAGATCAAACAGTAATTTGTAGATTCTTACCTGTCGAGTTCGCTACCCGCATTAAATAATATATCCACTACAGTGAAATGGGACACCGGGAGAAAAGTTTTCCATCCTTCGAGGGTATTTCTTCAGTCTCTGAAAAAGGCGCTCTGTCGTTTAGAAGACCTTCTAACGATGTGGTAGCACTGATTAGTTCTCAGCCAGTGTTGCCAGGTGTACGATAATTATCGTTTTGTACGGTAAATTCAGGGTTCTGTAATATGTACGATATGCCCCATTTGAGATTTTAGACAACGAAGTGTACATTTAAAAAAAAAAACGCGCAATTTTTCTGCTTTTACCATAGAAGGGGGAGTAATAAAGAACAGTTTTAACTCTTGGGCCATAGGTAATTTAATGCAGTCCTTTTTAATGCAGTTGAAAAAGTAAGTAGTATTTTCTTGTAAAATCAGCTGGTAGTTTGTCTATTTGAAATTCACCCCAATTATGTATTTTATGTTTTATGTAAAAATAAACAGCATATGACAAAACTGCAATGGTACTGACCTGAGATACACTGAAATAATACCAAATAATTTTACAGATTGAAAATCGCCCGACTGGTTGCTGAGATAATTCAGGAAAACTGATACTGCTTCTGTCCCTCTCTTTTCCTGACGTATCTGTCTCTCTCGCACACTTGTCGTCCCCTTTAGCCTTAACTCGTCGCTTTATGACAAAACCATAAGAAAAATAAGCAGACCATTCGAGGCAGATAAACAGAAGAGAGTTAAATAAGTGTGAACAATCGCCCTCGAACGGTATGGCCCCCGCATTGTCACCAGTGACGCCAAATTATGAGGAGAAACAAATCCTGGAGGCTGCAAAATGGTTCAGTGCGGGCGGTTTGAATGACGAAGATCATCAAAGAAGTTCGAGCTACGGTATAATTATTGCGTACGGGTCATTAATATTCATTGACAATTTTCACAGTTTGTAGCAGTCGGCCCTTTTGGCGAGGTTCCCCTTGAAAGTGAGGTCAACACCAGCTGGATAGAAGGAGAACTTTTATACCTACGTATACCAAATAACAGAGGTCGATTTCGACACACACCCATCTGTCAACAAAGGGGTGAACACAATTTAAGGGTGTTTTTAAAATACTCCGGGATAGTGGACGTCAAAATGTTGCTGAAAATCGTATTATATCCATTTTTTGGTTATACATATATATATTTTTTTTTTAAATTGAAAAACTACTTCCCATTTACGTATTATAGTTTAGATAAACCTAACCAAGACTTGGAACAAATCTGTGAAACTCGAACTTTTTTTTTTAAAGCGAATTTTCGAAGAAAATGAAGTTATTGCAATGGGTCAAAGTTTTCAGAACATGAATTTGGGCTCTGTTCGAATCAATTTTTTTCACAGATCAGTCGGCAAATAAGTTGTCTGCATGGTCCAAGTGTTAAAATTGTTTGATGCACGTTACAAGAGCACACAAGATCATCATGCAAGCAGCTGCATTTACATGAGCTAAATTTTCGAACACCTCAAAAGTGGCTCAAGGTAGGATCATAGCACGTACCTTGAGCCAGGTAGGGGCCCTTACCTTGAGCAACTATCCTTATTCCCACCATTTCAAGCTATTGTTCGAAATTAGAGGAACAGCAGTAGGTGCTATGATTTATTCATTCATTCGTGTGTCACTCCGGACGATATCTGAATATATACATCTGGATATATACATGACGAAAATTCCAAATTTCGCCAAAACGTTCGTACTGCCAAACAAAAGGTTCGAAGATGAGTAATTTTCGAAAATTCTAAGGGCGTCAAATTTGAGTTTTTAGCAGTCAAAAATCGGTAACCACGGCTAATATGGCGAACTATTGATATAAAATCACTGAAAGCGGAACGGAAGAGGGAGTGAAGACAGACAAACACCATTTCAGTTGTTTTTCATGCAGAATAGGGGTCAAATTTGGATTTGGGGGGGTCAAAAATTTGTATTAAGGGCTAAAATCAACATTAATTCACTTGACGTTGTGTGGGATGGTGATTCACGACGGATATTTCGATGACAAAAATATTTTTCTCAAAAAAAAAAAAAAAGAGGGTGAAATTTGACTTTATAAGGGGGAAAAATCGGAATAACTGAATAAAATCACGAAAAAATGATATAATTTTACGACAAGCGGTATGGTTTCTCGCTGTATCATCTTTTTACTCAATAGCACGAATATTTCTTTGAAAATTTGCTCTTAAAGCGATGCTTCACAACTGGAGCGTTCTGTTCTTTGTTCAAGTGTAATTAGCTACTTTTGGCATAGGATTTTCATGTACTTCTTCAAGCAGATTCGTGCAAATCTAGTCATTCTGACTCTGTAGGATGGGAGTGTATCGAAAAATGAACATCCCCTCGTGATTCGGCGTGATAAAATACATCAAATCATGCTGTCATTATGAATATTATGCAGAATTTGATCAAAATTCATAGATATATAATATATATATAGGTATTTTTTATTACATGATTTGAGGTATTTTATCACGGGGGATGTTCAATTTTGCGCCTATCGAGTCAGAATGACTAAATTTGGAAGAAAAAATACTTGAAAACCAACTTCCTATAATGTAACTAGCTAGGTACTAACCTAACTAACTACCTAGGTGCTAACTGTCGAATTTATGTAACATGGTTTTTGTCGACAAATTTGAACAAGATTTTGCCCCCATACGTTGATTATTCAAAATAGTTAATGTAAATTTATTCCAATTTTGAAGTTTTAAAAATATTCCTAGCTGTCGAAATAGTAGTGTCTTATCCGAGTCACAGTCTTAACTGTTTATCGTGAATTTGAAGTACCCAATTTTTGTTGATTTTCAGCTACATTTGAGGATTTTTTATACACAAAATCTAAAAAAAAAAAAAATGTTAAATGTTAAATGTTAAAAATGTTATCGACTATTGAAATAGCAGGTAGATTTTCCTGTCGTGATTCACCATCCTGTAACAATTTCGATGTCTGTGCGGTGTTGAGCGTTGATTTCTGCTCTATAATAATAATTATTATTATCACAAGGCGCGGCATTTTTCTCCAACGAAAGACCTGAGGAGCCGTCTACGTGAACTGATCTTCCACAATCTTGCACACAATCGAGGTGTTCCCAGAAGTGAAAATCGAAAGTCCCCCAAGCGTTGTACCGTAGATCGATAACCTCGAGATATCGAAGATGAAAGGGCAGCTTGACCACAGGCGGATGATGCATGGACTTCCAGCCCTACTCAACGGGGGAAGACCCGCGGGCCTGTTTTGCATCGACGAATTGATGGGAATGATAGTCCGCAGAAATAGCCATTATTTACCTGGTTCTCAAAATTACCTACATCTAACCTGTGACGTCACCAAATTCCGACCGAGACTTGATATATACAGATAGGACTGCCATCCGTCATTTTTTCCCAGGACATGTTTGGGTTTTGAGGGACATAGATGTAAAAAAACACGTCCTGTTTGAAATATAAAATATAATACATAATATACTTATGTACTAGTAATGTATTATTATTATTATTATGATAATGTATTATTATTATAATTTACTATTTCTGTACCTACTACGAATAATATAATTAATATATAAATAGGACCACTAAAAAAAATTAAAATAAAATAAACGCTGTGAAATCCTTGTCGCATGGACTTATTATTCTACTGGACATAACTACAGAAATTTTGGCTGTTCATTTATTGTTTCTTTAATGTGCAATAATTGATACAGCTATTTTGGATGGTTTCCACCAATACTGGCCCCCAAAAACACGAATTAGGCTCATTGATAGTGCCATTTAATGGTCTTGATTCATCTGTTCATACTACTTCCAGTGTTATTATACAAATTTATGGTGATATCAGGCAATTTCCCAGGTTTTTGACTCATAAAAAATGAATTTTGGGAGCTGAACCATCGTTACAACATCAATTCTTCAACCTTTGGTCAAAATTAAATTCATATTCCGCCTTCTCGCCCTAAACACAAAGCTCATGTTCACCATAAATTCAAACAAAACCTCGATAAACCCTATTTTTACGCCAATTTTTCACACATATTATCCCTGGGTGTATTCCGATCAGACTGCCGAGCATCGGGCCACAACTAGGGCTCAAATGCGTTCCCTAATGTGCGCAGAAGAACCACGATTTTAGACCAACATTTAAAGGTAAATTTATGGCTGCAACTTCGTTAGAACCTCAATTTTTCACTCTGGTCAAAATCGACTTCATATTCGATCTCCTCGTCCTAAAAAAACATGGAAAACGATACCTCAAAAGCTCATGTTCACCAAAAACCTCAACAACAAAAAACCCCGAAACCCCCTATTTTTACACGCGTGACACTTTGGAGGACAACTAGGGCTCAAATGTGCGCAGAAGAACCACGATTTTAGAACAAAATTTTAGGTAAATTTAAGGCCGAAACTTCGTTAGAGCATCAATTTTCCACTCTTTGGTCAAAATCGACTTCATATTCGGTCTCCTCTTCCTGAAAAAAACATAGAAAACGATACCTCAAAAGCTCATATTACTAAAACACCAAAAAACCCTAGTTTTACACCCATTTTTCCCCTATAACATCCGTGCGTATGTTCCGACCGGGCTGCAAAGTTACGGGACACAACTAGGGCCCAAATGGAGCCTCAGTGCGGATGAACGAATTTTTTATACCTGCAATAAAGTAGATGTGGATGATACGGACGGACATTGCATTTTTGGAATCTACGCACCTTGAAACGTAAAAGAAACAATTTGATGGGGTGTAATAAAATTGTTTTGCTGGGCGAATACATAGGTGTACTGTTCACCGAAAAATAAACCAAAATAATACTTTCTTAAAAACGGGTTTCCAACTACTTACCATTTTTCCAAGGGTTCTAAATATTTTTTCTTAGCGGGGGGGAAAGTAGAATGGACGAAAATTTCTTGTAAACACTTATTGACCACATAATGAGGTGTTCATGTTGGAAAGTCCAGGAAGAAAACGAGTGTGAAATGTGAATTGCTGATTTCCTGCTAGGAATGACGTTTCCGGTAAATTGCGGAGCAGTTCAGTTCAAATCCCGAACCGCAATGCTTGTATTGAACTGCAAATTTATCACTGTTTAAAAAGCACGTCCGCAAAATCAAACCGAGGGCAAGATCAGAGCAAAGGTTCTTGAAGGTTGCCAGGAAGTTTTGCCATTTCTCATGTTGTGTTGTTGGCAGCAATGAGAACCTTCGCCTCTGAGGCTTCGTTCCGTCCCCTTTGGCCAACAGCCATTCAGATGGCAATAGAGCTGATAGGTACGTAATTTTTTGCCGCATTTTTACTTTTAATGACTCTCATTTAAAACGTTTATTTTTGAAAACGGTTTTCAAACTACCATTTTTCCAAGAGTTCTGATTTTTTTCCCCAAAAAAAGGAAAATGAAAACTCCCCATTGGGAATAATAGACGACGACACCGCTGCTAATTTAAAACTCATTAGTTGCCAAATTTTACATTTCTTCCGCCCATCCTCTGACAGCCTTCTGATAGAAATTCCACCAGTTCGTTCCCTGTTGCTTGGTTCCAAAGAAAGGAGCCAAAACAGACTGCGGTGTTTCTGCATTATTGAATCAGAGGAGGAACCTCCCCGTCAGCTTTTACGATTCCAGGACCTGGAGCCGGGAGGACTTGAGGCCTTTACTCACCATAAAACACCCTCCAACCTTTCGCTTATACCGTTCCAGATTATACGAGCTTTCGTGGAAATGAGTCTGGCAAAACGGCGGGGCAGGACGCGGGGCAGTCACCTGGGAGGCAGCTCTGTTTCCTACATCCTCGTAACGGGAGTCAAGTGTCGTTACACAATGGGTCTTTCATGACGACATATCCCGTCATATGAGTTGTCCCGGGGAAGTCCGCTCCTCGAAATTGAGTTACGAGACGAGGTCCGGGTTTTGGGATGTAATTTCTTCGGAGGATGATTTGCATGAGTGGACCGAAAGACGCGTTCTCCTCCTGTCGTCGGTTTGACGGAGGGTCGTTATAACTGCTCCGTTTGAGGCTCACGCGTTTTGGGACTGTTTTGCCATCCCTAAACTGGAACGTGGGCCCTTGGGATGAAGCTGCGCGAAGATCTGTTCGTGCACTGGAACAGACAGGCAGACCAGGTGTCCGGTATTGGACCAGACCAAGCTGCCCACCTGAAAATTGTTCAAGATTTTTCCTGTTAGTATGTGCGAAAAATTGTGAAAAATCTATTGGAATTGCGAAAAATGTCTGCAAAGTGAATAATTTCATTTCAAAATTTGGGTATTCATTGCCATAATTACGGTTTATGACTTAGACTATCGCCAAATCTCTAGCCAGCCAACTAGAAAATCTCATTCATGACGCAAGCTGGGTCTCCAAAAATCAGTCATTTTACAATTTTCAGATAATCACCTTAATTTAATAATTTTTGAATGATTTAATACTCACACAATATAACATTAACAACATTCGGAGTGTTTCCCTTATTTTATTCTTCCAGATAATGACCCCACATGGCTGGGCAAAAGTCATGCATAGGTAATTATTCGTATTTGAAATGAAGAACAGACAGACAGACCATGTGTCTGGTTTTGGACCAGAGCAAGCTGCCCACCTGAAAATTGTTCAAGATGTTTCCAGTTATGTGCGAAAAATCTGTTGCAAATGCGAAAAATGTCTGCGAAGTGAATAATTTCATTTCAAAATTTGGGTACTCATTGCCATTTACGGTTTATGACGGGCTATCACCCAATTTCTAGCAAGCCAACGAGAAAATCTCATTCATGATGCAAGCTGCGTCTCCGCTAATTAGTCATGTTCCAATTTTCAGATAATCACCTTAATTTAATAATTTATGAATGATTTAATAATCGCACGATATAACATTAACAACATTCGGAGTGTTTCCCTTATTTTATTCTTCCAGATAATGACCCCACATGGTTGGGCAAAAGTCATGCATTAGGTAATTATTCGTATTTGAAATGAAGAACAGACAGACAGACCATGTGTCTGGTTTTGGACCAGACCAAGCTGCCCACCTGAAAATTGTTCAAGATTTTTCCTGTTAGTATGTGCGAAAAATTGTGAAAAAGCTATTGGAATTGCGAAAAATGTCTGCAAAGTGAATAATTTCATTTCAAAATTTCGGTACTCATTGCCATTTACGGTTTATGACAGACTATCGCCAAATCTCTAGCCAGCCAACTAGAAAATCTCATTCATGACGCAAGCTGGGTCTCCAAAAATCAGTCATTTTACAATTTTCAGATAATCACCTTAATTTAATTAATTTTTGAATGATTTAATACTCACACAATATAACATTAACAACATTCGGAGTGTTTCCCTTATTTTATTCTTCCAGATAATGACCCCACATGGCTGGGCAAAAGTCATGCATTAGGTAATTATTCGTATTTGAAATGAAGAACAACAGACAGACCATGTGTCTGGTTTTGGACCAGAGCAAGCTGCCCACCTGAAAATTGTTCAAGATGTTTCCAGTTATGTGAGAAAAGTCTGTTGCAATTGCGAAAAATGTCTGCGAAGTGAATAATTTCATTTCAAAATTTGGGTACTCATTGCCATTTACGGTTTATGACGGGCTATCGCCAAATTTCTAGCCAGCCAACGAGAAAATCTCATTCATGATGCAAGCTGCGTCTCCAAAAATTAGTCATGTTCCAATTTTCAGATAATCACCTTAATTTAATCATTTATGAATGATTTAATAATCACTCAATATAGCATTAACAACATTCGGAGCGTTTCCCTTATTTTTTTCTTCCAGATAATGACCCCACATGGCTGGGCAAAAGTCATGCATTAGGTAATTATTCGTATTTGAAATGAAGAACAACAGACAGACCATGTGTCTGGTTTTGGATCAGACCAAGCTGCCCACCTGAAAATTGTTCAAGATGTTTCCAATTATGTGCGAAAAATCTGTTGCAAATGCGAAAAATGTCTGCGAAGTGAATAATTTCATTTCAAAATTTGGGTACTCATTGCCATTTACGGTTTATGACTTGGGCTATCGCCAAATTTCTAGCAAGCCAACGAGAAAATCTCATTCATGATGCAAGCTGCGTCTCCGCAAATTAGTCATGTTCCAATTTTCAGATAATCACCTTAATTTAATAATTTATGAATGATTTAATACTCACACAATATAACATTAACAACATTCGGAGTGTTTCCCTTATTTTATTCTTCCAAGTAATGACCCCGCATGGCTGGGCAAAAGTCATGCATTAGGTAAGTAATTATTCGTATTTGAAATGAAGAAAAGACAGACCATTTGTCTGGTTTTGACCAGACCAAGCTGCCCACCTGAAAATTGTTCAAGATGTTTCCAGTTATGTGAGAAAAATCGGTTGCAATTGCGAAAAATGTCTGCAAAGTGAATAATTTCATTTCAAAATTTGGGTACTCATTGCCATTTACGGTTTATGACGGGCTATCGCCAAATTTCTAGCCAGCCAACGAGAAAATCTCATTCATGATGCAAGCTGCGTCTCCGCTAATTAGTCATGTTACAATTTTCAGATAATCACCTTAATTTAATAATTTATGAATGATTTAATAATCACACGATATAACATTAACAGCAATCGGAGTGTTTCCCTTATTTTATCCTTCCAAGTAATGACCCTGCATGGCTGGGCAAAAGTCATGAATTAGGTAAGTAATTATTCGTATTTGAAATGAAGAAAAGACAGACCATTTGTCTGGTTTTGACCAGACCAAGCTGCCCACCTGAAAATTGTTCAAGATGTTTCCAGTTATGTGAGAAAAATCGGTTGCAATTGCGAAAAATGTCTGCAAAGTGAATAATTTCATTTCAAAATTTGGGTACTCATTGCCATTTACGGTTTATGACTTAGACTATCGCCAAATTTCTAGCCAGCCAACGAGAAAATCTCATTCATGATGCAAGCTGCGTCTCCGCAAATTAGTCATGTTACAATTTTCAGATAATCACCTTAATTTAATAATTTATGAATGATTTAATAATCACACGATATAACATTAACAGCATTCGGAGGGTTTCCCTTATTTTATCCTTCCAAGTAATGACCCTGCATGGCTGGGCAAAAGTCATGAATTAGGTAATTATTCGTATTTGAAATGAAGAACAGACAGAACAGGTGTCCGGTTTTGGACCACAGCAAGCTGCCCAGCTGAAAATTGTTCAAGATTTTTCGAGTTATTATGTGCGAAAAATCGTGAAAAATCTGTTGGAATTTCAAAAAATGCCTGCGAAGTGAATAATTTCATTTCAAAATGTGGGTACCTACTCATTGCCATTTACGGTTTATGACTGGACTATCTTCTTTTTCTGTTCTTTTCAAAAAGCTTCTAACCAGTCAACGAGCTCATTCATGATGCAAGATGTGTCAAATTCATAGTGATATTCCAATTTTCAGATAATTACCTTAATTTAATAATTTATGAATAATCACACAATATAACATCAACAACATTCGGAGTGTTTCCCTTATTTTATTCTTCCAAATATTGACTCGGCATGGCTGGGCAAAAGTCATGAATTAGGTAATTATTCGTCTGTGAAATGAAGAACAGACAGGCAGACCATGTATCGGGTTTTGGACCAGACGAAGCTGCCCAGCCGAAAATTGTATGCTCAAGCTTTTTCAAATTATTATGATGCGCAAAAAAAAATCATTCAAAATCTGTTGGAATTGTGCAAAATGTCTGCAAATTGAATAATTATCTTTGAAAATTTAGGTACTCAGTGCTATTTACTTTGTCTGACTGGGCTATCTTCTTTTTCTGGTCTTTTCAACAACCTTCTAACCAGCCAACGAGCAGATCTCATTCATGATGCAAGATTTTTCAAATTCATAGTGATGTTCCAATTTTCAGATAATTACCTTAATTTAATAATTTATGAATAATCACACAATATAACATTAACAACATTCGGAGTGTTTCCCTTATTTTATTCTTCCAAGTAATGACCCCGCATGGCTGGGCAAAAGTCATGAATTAGGTAATTATTCGTATATGAAATGAAGAACAGACAGATCATGTGCCGGGTTTTGGACCAGGCCAAGCTGCCCAGCTGAAAATTATTATTCAAGATTTTTCGAATTATGTGCGAAAATTTCTGCAAAGTGAATAATTTCATTTCAAAATTTGGGTGCTCATCGCCATAAATTACTGTTTATGCCTGGGCTATCTTCTTTTTCTGGTCTTTTCGCCAAATTTCTAACCAGCCAACGAGAAAATCTCATTCATGATGCAAGCTGCGTCTCCAAAAATTCAGTCATGTTCCAATCATATAATTACCTTAATTTAATAATTTATGAATGATTTAATAATCACACAATATAACATTAACAACATTCGGAGTGTTTCCCTTATTTTATTCTTCCAAATATTGACTCGGCATGGCTGGGCAAAAGTCATGAATTAGGTAATTATTCGTCTGTGAAATGAAGAACAGACAGGCAGGCCATGTGTCTGGTTTTGGACCAGACGAAGCTGCCCAGCCGAAAATTTTGTATTCTCAAGCTTTTTCGAATTATTATGTGCGAAAAAATCATTAAAAATCTGTTGGAATTGCGAAAAATGTCTGTAAATTGAATAATTTTATTGCCCTTTACCTTAGTTGCCACTCATTATAGTACCCAACTTGCCAGACATTTTTACCCTAGTTTTTTGTCTGTGTTTTGGGCTCAGTGTTGCCAGGTCGTTCAAGAAACAAAAACCACACATCCAAGTTGTGGAAAGACCACAGAAGCCCAACATATTGCTCACAGCAACTTTTTTTTTGTACAAGTTATAATTCTCCAAGCCAAAGCCTAACTGCTTGGCCTTTGGAGGAGGCAAACAATTTCTGAAAAAACAGGTACCCAGAGCTGCCCAGTTTCCTGAGAATTGTTTAGTATAAGGACGAGCATGTCCTCACAAGGCGCAGGTTCTTCGAACTTTTATTGTTGGAAAATGCGTAGAATGTGGCCTGTGGGATACTTGGGCTACCTGAAATCAGGTTCTCGCAGATTTGGGTTATTCAAGTCACCAGTGTTGAATAGCTTGTCCATGTTAGGACCATGGAATTTGTAAAAACTACTACAGTAATTCCAAGGTTGCCAGGTCCTAGGGGTGAGGGAAAAACCAGTATACATTAAAATACACATAATATACATAAATAATACACAACATAAAATACACAAATACATACACAAATACATACACAAATACATACATAATACACACATTGGGAATCCCACCTCCATCAGAGGATAATAAATTGAGTAGAGAAGAATTCTACTTAAGGAAGCTTTTGTAGATTAGGTACCTACCCACCTACCATTTGAGTTACAGCTTGAGTTACAAATTTGAGTTACTCACTCGGATTTGGAACTTTTGGAACCTTGTAGGTAGGCAGGTACAATGAGGAATCACTAAAAGGCCAGAATCAAAACTTCTCCACAATCTTATTTATGATTCTAAAATCTATGGGCATTTATAACTTGCAATTGAAAATTACAATGTAAAAGCTAACGAATGTACCTAATAATCGAAGCAATAGCTAACTATGAAGAGACTGTAATTTCTTCCCCAAGAAATCGAAATTACAAGTAGTTACATACGCAGTTTTAAGATTTAGGGCACTTCGGTGAAATGTTGCTGATAGGTAACTCAAACTTGAACCTAAGTGTAGTGCCCCCTCAAAATACTGGAAATTATCTCGTTTTATAGGTAGGTATTATTTACATATGCATGACTGTTGCCTTTACATGTCGATTTAATATTGGAACGGTCTTTTAAATAATATTATTTATGAGGGAGCCAATCTGAATGTTGTTGAATAATAGGTTGTGGAATAATCAAACAAAAAATAAACCTTCAGCTTACTACCAGTTTCTTAATTATTGCCATTCTGAGCATCCTCAGGTACTCACAATAGGTGAAAAGCTTTGTTTTAAATATAAATTGGTACTAAGGTGAAGGTCTATTTTTGTTTGATTATTCCACATTTGATTATTACTACAGAAGATGTCTTGTTAAGAGAGAGAGAAATGTTTTTATTTTCCGTCACGAAACAAATTGTATGACAATGGTCAAAAATTTATCTACATTTAAGGTAGGCGTCGCCCTATTTACCGGGGCCTGAATGCCCCGACCGGCCCGGGCCCACCCACCACGGCGGCTCCCACGGTCACCTGCCCATTGCTGGGCAAGCAGCCCAAATGAATGACGCAGTTTAAAATTCGATGAATTAATAGGTTGTGTAATTATTCAATTATACTACCCCAACTCCAGACAGCCCTGTTTAAAAATTTACCCACCAAAGAAACTTTTTCACCTACGATTGATATGTACATTTTGCCCGCCAAAATAGGTAGCATGCTCAGTGTTTCGCACCTCGCTCTTAGATGCGCGTCTAGAAACCTTTTCCTTCCCCCTCTGTTGGATGTGTGTATGGAAAGCTGTTCCTTCCCCCAGACGGTGAAATTTCTTCAACGCTGTTTGGCAGTAAGCTTTTTGCTCCCCAGTCGAAAATTCACCGCCAAACGGCGTTGAAAGAAATTTCAAGGTTTAGAGGGAAGGAACAGGTTTCTATGCACATATCCAAGAGCGAGGTGCGAAGCACCAAGCATATAGTTTGGCGGGCGAAATGGATGATCCTCTTCTTGGCGGGTAAATTTGTACAACAGGGTTGTTTGGGGGAGGATCCAAAATAATCCCGAATGCAGCAGAATGAATTGTTGGGTAGCTTTGCAAAACCCCACCTACATCTCTATTTCCAGAAATCGAGAAACATAGATCACAGCGATGAAAATCAAACTTTTCCCATTATTCCACAACTGAAACGGTCTGCACCAATATTCTTCATTGAACCGATTTTAGGTTGATGGTGACAGCTCACCCCTCGCCTTTCAACGGTTCTTTTTATCCATAGGAAAGAGATTGGCTACCTTCGAAGCGGATTGGAACGCATAAAAATTCCTGTAATCAACTCGGGACGGACGCCAACAGAAGTCATCTTCCTCCTGGTCCTTATAAGGCTGACGCATAACTTATCACTTTCCCTCTGATAACGCTGGAGCGCCATGTTGTCACGACTATTGTCCCACGAGAGCCCTGCAGTGTTGAGACTTTCTCACGGGGGACCTCTGATAGGTACCAACTTACGAGCTGGGCCGCCACGGAATGAAGTTCACTTTTAGCTTCTTATCTTCTTCTTTTTTCAGGCAGAGATTCCGAGCTCTGGATGCAAAGTAGGTAACTGCGCCTAAAAGACCTCATCTCCCACGTATTTTAGCGAACTTCACAAGCTACATGGGATTATTCGTGGGTACACTAAAAATTCCGAATTTCGACAAAATTCGAAGACAAGGATTTTCGGAATACACCGGACGAGGATAAATGACAATTATTTGTTTTTAAAGAATTACTTTTGACATATGCAATGCTGTGTAGACTTGAGTATCTTAATCACCATCAGAGACTTTTGAGTAGGTACCTATGCAATTGCATAAAACAATTCACAGTTCAAGAATGAGATAAGTAAATACCTACATAGGTATATAAGTTATTAGCAAATTTTCATAGAAAATGAAAATATTGCAATAGGTCCAACATTTTCAGAACATAAATTTTTGAAATTTTTATGTTGGCAACTCCGTTTTAGAATTTCCTGAATTCATCCCAACGTTCTAACAAAAAATTATATAATACCTATAGCCCTATAAAAAAATAATCCACATCACTGTAAAAAAAAACCCTATAAAATTTAAAAAAAATTCATGTCATTACAAATTTGAACCCACTGCAGTAGATTAATTTTCTTTGAAAATTCGCTAAAATATTAGTAGATGTACGCTTCTCATAAGGCATCTGCAATGTTACATGCTAGGTAACAAAGTTGTTGAAATCCTGAACAAAATAACTTCATTTGCAATATATTGCTGTCGTGGTCGTCTGTGTCGTGCGCGCGAGGGAGGGTCGTGGGCGCAGGAGAGAGGAGGATGTGACCGTTAGGGGTCTTAGGATTTTCATCACAGGATTATCATCATGGTTTTCATCACAGTGAGTGTGGGCGTGCCAGCACCCCGCTGTTTTCACTACAGCACTAGATCTTTTTGGGAAGCATACCCCGCTGACAGGGAGGGAAAAGTTGGAGAGAGGATACCCAAGGTAAAAGAGAGAAGTCACAGGTAGGAGTCAGATTGGTGGAATGAGGAGCTGAGTGAGCTAGGCGCCTTATAAAGGTGCCCCAACCTCCTGTTGGGAGCAGATGGAGGGGAACCCTTCCCGCAGCTCTTGTTTCTCCTTGCTATTTATTGGTTGAATCTTAACATATTTACATTGGAGTGGAATGGGGGTACCACGACAACTGCTTTATTGGCAATTTAAAAAAAAATTGCAAATTCCTTGTCACATGGGCTTATTATTCTACTGGACATATCTACAGAAATGATGGCTGTTCATTTATTGTTTCTTTCATGTGCAATAATTGAAATAGCTATTTTTGATGGTTTCCACCAATTTTGGCCCCCCAAAACACGAATTAGGCTCCTATTTTTTTGACAAACTATCTTTGATCATTGATAGTGCAATTTAATTGTGATGATTCCCCTGTTGAATACCATGTCGTAATGTTTATTTTGTTTGCTTTTTGTTTTTATAATGTATTATGTATTTTCATTTAATAAACTTTTTCTTCTCTTCTTCTTCTTCTTCCCTGTTGATACGATTAATAGCGTTATAATACAAATTTTTGGTGATTTTAGAAAATTTGTCAGGTTCTTGACTTATATAAAATGAATTTAGGGAGCTGAACCTTCGTTACAACATCAGTTATTCACTCTTTGGTCAAAATAAACTTCATATTCGGTCTTCTCGCATTAAAAAAATGAAAAACGATACCTCACAAGCTCATGTTCACTGAAAACTCAAACAAAACCTCGAAAACCCCTATTTTTACACCCATTTTGTATTACGATCGGGCTGCCGAGCTTCGGAGCACAACTAGGACCCAAATTTGTTCCCAAATGGGGACCTAAATTGTGTGCGGAAAACGACAATTTTAGTCCAAATTTTTCAAGGCTGAATTTTCCACTCTTTGGTCAAAATCGACTTCATATTCGCTCTCCTCGTCCTAAAAAAACATGGAAAAACGATACCTCACAAGCTAATGTTACACCAACAAACACGAAAAATCCCTATTTTTGCACCTACACAGAATAATAAACCAAACATTGCCGTACCCCGTTTTCAAATTGTAGTATATCCTAATATTAAAACAGCGCCTATCATCTATCTGTCCGTTAGAATCCTGTCAATGAAGTGACACAACATGGTCATACCCACCATTCTGTGGTAACCATTCAAAGAGATCATCATAAGGGGAAAATGTTTCGGCGGGGGGTCCCATCGCTAAAACCTGAAGGGTCAGGTTAAACTTAATTTTTCCACTTCATGGAAAAACATTGAATCATGGATATGTTTTTGGGCGCTGTATTTTCACATCCACTTTTCAATGTTTTTCCATGAAGTGGAAAAATGATATACATTTTTGAATTGATTAAATTCCTCGCGCTCCTGTTCTTCTCGTCGACGCTGACGCAGACGTCTTGAGCGTTCAGTGGACGACATTCTAACTGACATTCACTAGGTACTTACTTTATGTAGCTGCACAAGTAGTGTGCACCTGACGAACCTTCTCGTAAGAACGTTCACGTAGACGACCACTATTCGGATCTAACAAATTCCAACATCATCATCATCATTTCATTATTAGAAGGCACATTTTTAGGTGCTACCTTCCAATCGCTACCTTCCAATTCGTTCAATAAAATGGTTTGTGCTCATTTCATTATTGTTTCGCTGGGTATTGTCGGTAACTACACACGCACATCTCCAAATTGTTTATCGGTTGCAGCGTTGCATTTTTTTCGGTCGCAAATTTTAGAATGACCCCCCAGGGCAAAAACATATCCATGTTAAAAACACGGCTATCTTACAGGCGCCTAGAGATCATTCATACTGATTAATGTGAAAATGAATATCAACTCACACATCCTCATTATCATGCACACATGCTCATTATGAATGATAGTTTCTTAGCAACGACTCCTAAAAGCAAACATTTTGGTGTCGGTCGGACAAATTTCTCTGAATAACCTGCCCATAATCATTTCATTATGAATGATAACAAACATGAAAGAAAGCTTTAGGTACTCCTGAGGGGAGAACGAATACAGAACATCTGGCAGCCCTATCAGCATAATATCATCCTTTCCCCCGCAACATATGTGTTTGATTTTGAATCGACTGCAACCTTCTCAGTCTTAGCATAACCCAGTGAAGGAGATCAACGCACAAAAGGTCGACCCAGATCCTTGGAGAACTGACTGCGTCCTTATTCTGCGCATCTTGTTGTCTATCTTTTTCATCGGATGACACAACCATTGTCTTCCTGTCAGTCCCAAGTGAGAGTGCTGATGAGCTCCGTTCCAACTACCCGTCTCATTGTACAGGTTGGTCAATAGAAAGAAACCTATCGCCTTATTGATGTCTCGACCCGAGCAGAAGTGATTGGCTGGAAAGAATCGGGCTTCACTGGCTGCATACTCAGCCCGTAGCGTGCACTTTCGCTTCAGTAGTATGTGGTTGATCCGTCTCTGCTGTCAGTGCTATCAATGTGCAATGTACACCATGAGGCAGGTAGTTTCCATAAGGCGGTTAGTCATAAGAAATATTATAATATTAATATGCAGGTACGCGATTAATAGGGCTGGGATTTCCAAGTAATTAGAGGGAAAAAACCTTGAAACGTAAACCATCAAATTTTGAGGGGGGTTAGAATTTTTGCTTTTTTTCATGCTCGATTCCAATGGTTCATTAAAGAAAATAATAAACCTTAAAAAAAATAAGTTCCTGTCATGCAGCATGGCTGTAAGAGCGAATTTCAAAGAAATATTCGTGCTATTGTGTGAAAACTTTAACTTGGGATGAGCATGTTGGACAAATATGTCGTCTATACTAAAACGTCTATCGAATTTCACTCCACCCTCTTTAAAATGGAAATTGGTACACTCCCTTGTTTCCCCACACTTCCTTTACTGTTCCACAATTTTTTCCTCCTCACTTAAAGCCTGTAATTTTAAAAAGTTGGTGGTAGCACGTAATTCCTGTGCAAGGTATATTTTTAATATTAAGACGCGCCATCCCGTCGGTAATTTCAATTTATTTGGCATTACTCTTCAAAATTACTATAAACTACCACTACTACTACTATTAACTATTAATTACTTTAATTTGCGCATCCTTATCCAAATATTTGAAATTGTCCATGGCCTAGCACCCCCTTATCTTTCATCATTAATTCATCTCCCCTTCTCCAACCGCTCCCGGGCCATCATGATCATGAGACATCTCTCCTCACTTTTTGGTAAATCCTTCCAAATTGCAGTTGCACGGCGGTGGAATTCCCTCCCTCTCCGCATTCGGTTGGTCCCCACCCTTGGACGGTTCAAATCCCTTACATCTATCTTGTACAAATCAGCAGAGTAGCGCTTCCTTCTTCTCTTTTTTTTTCTCTCCTTCCTCTTATTCTTCTTTTTTCCCCTTCATTTCTTACATCCTACCTGTAATATAACTATAACTTCCAGTATTTTAACTTCTCTTCGTTTTGCATTATTGTGTACCTTTTCATTTATGTAATTTGCTGTGTTCCATGGGCCCTCGTGGCCTCCAACACTAATAAAGCCGTTTTATTATTATTATTATTATTAAAAGGCGATATAGCTGTCTAACGGAGAGCTTTCCACTCATGTTCACTAAAACCTCGAAAAAAGTCTTTGTCAAATGGGTTTGTTATTCTATTGGACATACCTACAGAAATGTTGGCTGTTCATTTACTGTTTCTTTCACGAGCAACAATTGAAATAGCTATTTCTGATGGTTTCCACCAATTTTGGCCCCCAAAACACGAATTAGGCTCCTCAAAAATAAAATTAAAAAACCCTATTTTAACATCTGTTTTTTATCCATAATACCCCTGGGGGTATTCCAATTGGGCTGCCGAGCTTCGGAGTACAACTAGGACCCAAATAGGGCCTGTGTGCGAAAAAACGACGATTTTAGAACGAAATTTAAGGCTGCAACTTTGTTAGAACCTCAATTCTTCGTTCGTTGGTCAAAGTTGACTTCATTTTCGGTCTCCTCGTCCTAAAAAATATGGAAAACATACCTCAAAAGCTCATGTTACTAAAACACACAAAACACCTATTTTTATACCCATTTTTCACCCATAACACCCCTGGGTGTATTCGGATCGGGCTGCAAAGTTTCGGACGCAACTAGGGCCCAAATGGAGCATATGTGCGAAAGAACCAACTTTTTAGACCGAAAATAAAGTAGATAAGGATGATTGGGCGTACGGCGGACGGAAATTGCATTTTTGGAATCTACGCATCTTGAAGCGAAGTAAAAATTTTGAGGGGTGTTCGAAAAATTTTCCCCTTAGCGAATACATAGAGTGTGTATTATTAGCAGAATAATCGCAAACCAAAAGGGGCTTTATGATGTGTCGGAAAACCACGGTTTTAATCAATTGAAATTTGAAATTTAATGCATTAATAAAAATAGGTGTCCTCTGAACGCATAATTTGATCTGTATAACTGTAGTTATATGACAGTATTAATTTGTCGTAACCGTTTTTCAGTTACAGGCGTGTGAAACTGAGCATATCGCACTTTTTAATTAAAATGGAAAAATTTGCCATTTTTGACTGCCGATTCTGATCAAACCGCTAAATCGAATTTAAGGTCATTCGACGCAGGATTTGATGCAGTGAAATCTTCAGTAAAATGCACTCTTCAGACGTGTTAAGCCAAAAACTCAAGAAAAAAAAAGTTCGAAAATTTACCTGTTTTTCAAGTATTGCACAATGATCCGGAGGGCTTTGGAAACTTGGATTTTTCATTACCATTTTTTCATCACATTATAGCACAAAAGGTTTTATTCACGCAGCGGAGTCATAAGGGCGGATTTTTAAAGGAATATTCGTACTGTTTTGTGTAAAAGGATGATACTGCGAGAAACCGTACCAGTTTTCAGAACATAATTTTCTCGTGGTTTTAGCCATTTTTACCGATTTTTGATCGTTATAAAGTCAAATTTGACCCACTCCTTTTTGAAAAAAATATTTTCACCATCGAAATAGTCCCTCCGTCGTGATTCACTATCCCTTACAACGTCATGTGAATTTAATATTGATTTTACTCCTTAATACAAATTTTTGCCCCTTAAATCCAAATTTGACTCATGTTCTGTATGAAAAACAACTGAAATGGTATTTTTCGGTTTTTACCCACCCTTCCATACTAACTTCAGGATTTTATAACACCTTGTTCTCAATTTAGCCGTTTTTACAGATTTTTGAACCCTAAACACTCAAATTTGACCCCCTTAGAATTGTTGAAGCTCACTTATCTTCGCTCGTCCTTTTATTTGGCAATAAAAGGAAATGTGTAATTTGTATCATGTACCCAAGGACAGATATCGTCTGGAGTGACAAATAAATAAATGAATAAAATATGGCTGGGAGAGGTTGTTTGACCAAACTAGACTTGTTTTTATTTTGGTTTTGGTTTTGTTTTCTCCCAACTTTACTTCTACTAGACAGAAAAGAACACTCAATTCATACTGAATAAATATGTATGTACGTACTTCGAACAAATTTCATAAATTCGTGTTCTGAACTTTTTAGACTCATTGGAATAGCTTAATTTTCTTTTAAAATTCGCTAAAGGAGAACTATATCATCAGAACTGATGCAAGACAAAATGTACTATTTCCCTGGACTATTATGGAATATGGGTTTGTTGTTTAGCATGGATTGATTCCGTTTTCGATTTCCCCTTTTCCACTTATTTATTGTTTCAAAAACCAATTTATTTCCAATGTTCTGGTTTCTAGTTTAGGATCCTAGGAGTTTCTATGCGTTTTGTTACTGTGAGGTTATTGTTGTTATGGGGCAGCGCACGGGTCATCCAACTAGTCCTACCTAATAGGGATGGGACATCGAAATCGATATTATCGAAACATCGACGTTTTACTTCGATGTTCCGATTTTTCGCCCCTTCAACCAGCTCTTGCCTCTTGGCTCCCCTCCCCAGTCTTCCTTGATCCACATGTTACTCCTTCTCCTTACAGGTCATAAAATACTCAAAAGTGGTCATCAAAGACTTGATTTTCATTTTAAGTAATATTTGAGTAAAAAAAAAGAAACAGAAACATTTTATTCCGAATTCAGTCATTTACAAAATAAAAATAAAAGAGAAACATTCCAACTCTGAATTATATATCTACTTGATTAGAAAAATATTCGTCGAGTGAGTGGAGGAAAACAAGTTTCTTCAGATTTTCTGCTTTCAGCCTATAATTGCCCTGGGGCGTCAAAATGTTGCCAGTTTCAGAAAACAGACGTTCTGAAGGCACACTAGTAGAAACGCGTAGAAGAGGGATATCGATATCGAAAATATCGATGTTTTGGCTTGATAAAACATCGTTATCGGTGCTGTCTACAAAATATCGACATCGACATCGATATCGCTATTGTCTTTCGATGTCCCATCCCTACTACCTAATGCCTAAAAGAGCGCTGTACCTTGCAGTGTACGTCTCGCGAAGGGGGACGCCACCAAGACGTTCGAAATACTCGTGTTGGCTGAGCTCTTCCTTCCACATATTATAGGGCACGTCATCTTCCGCAGAATTGTTACTCTCCCTGACGAACTGAAAGGAAAAACGCTCTACTTAACATTGTCACGGACATCCGGCCAATACGATCACATGTCGAAGAGAGAAAATGAACGCTGTAAGGACGCCCAGATATTCCGCGTCTCAATGATGCAGGTGACAACCTACTTGCCGCAACCGTAAAATATGCTACCGGCCCGAGTGGGGAAAGGGGTCTTCACGGCATATCATTCAAGATACCTACAGAGTTTCTCCCCGTGTTGGCCTCTCATGATCGGTATCCTCCGAGGTGTCACTTTGTATCGGCTATCTGCACCTAAGGTTATCAGTTGGTATCAGGTGGTTCGGCTTGTTTACCACGCGAAAGTCGCAAGATTTATCGGCAATTGACCCTGAACTTCTTTAGAACTGAATAAAGTCATCAATTTCAATACAAATACAAGCCGAGATCTTTGCCGGTGACCTTTGATAAATCTTCATGAGCACAGTGGTTAGGGTTAGGGCTGCACTCGAACTGCCACAACGTTCAGACCAAAAATATGAAATGCACGAACTGCCACAACCATTAGAGGGGAATAGGGAGGGTCAATTCGCAAGATAAGAAAACCACGAACTGCCACAAGGGTTCAGTCAGACAAGACGGTGGGTGTACAAGAAGTTTAGTTCCCATTCCGCCGCTCGCATTGTCAAGCGATCTGGATGCTCGCTAGCGCTCCCATCTCAAAAAAGATAAACAATCCCAGAAACTATCCCGTGAATGAGCAGGTTGTTTGGGACTTCTGAATAGATTAGTGGAATGCATTGTCAAGCGATCTGGATGCTTGCTAGCGCTCGCATCTCAAAAAAGATAAACAATCCCAGAAACTATCCCGTGAATGAGCAGGTTGTTTGGGACTTCTGAATAGATTAGTGGAATGCATTGTCAAGCGATCTGGATGCTCGCTAGCGCTCGCATCTCAAAAAAGATAAACAATCCCAGAAACTATCCCGTGAATGAGCAGGTTGTTTGGGACTTCTGAATAGATTAGTGGAATGCATTGTCAAGCGATCTGGATGCTCGCTAGCGCTCGCATCTCAAAAAAGATAAACAATCCCAGAAACTATCCTGTGAATGAGCAGGTTGTTTGGGACTTCTGAATAGATTAGTGGAATGTAATGTTAGGTATGTAACAAGACTGTTTAATGCCTTCGAAAATACCAGAAAAGAAGACAAGTAGAGCAGCAATATCATGGAGGGATAACCGCAGTGCAGTATAATTCCCGTTTTTCCCTGACTTGTACCGGCTACCTGACCCAACCCTTGTGGCAGTTCGTGGGTTTCTTATCTTGCGAGTTGACCCTTTCTAATCTCCTCTAATGACTGTGGCAGTTCGTGCGTTTCAGATGGACCCAAAATTTGTGGCAGTTCGTGTGTCCCCAGGGTTAGATACCTGGTTGATAAAAAATAACAGATAAAACCTTTTATCCCAGCTACATACGTAAAATACTTTATTTGCGAAAATTTGAAAATAAATAAATGAAAAGTTAAAATGTAAATTGCGACAGAGTGACGGTGGACCCTCGAGAGTCTCCCCTCTACGACTAGCGATATCACCAGTTAAGACGGGGTAGCGATAAGGCTTCATCCGAAACGACCCTATCTACACTGGAATCACAAACAACTCGAGAACTGTCCACCATCACTCACAAAATTCAACATAACCTAAGGAGCTTCTCCTAGGTTTCCTCTGTATAGAAGAATAAAGTATAGAAAAATAAAGCAATAAAAGAAAATCTCTCTTAAAAATTAATCGAGGATCAATAGACCGCGGAAAGTGTTACAATCTCAACGGGATTGATGATCGAGGGGGTAAGTGTCCAAATATGGTATCCCAAGGAAAAGTTTGGGTAATATATAGGTAGATTGTGAGATAAACATAGTTAACTCGCGGGAGGTCCAATTTCCCTCTCCATAGAGAGGCAAAGCGTACATCAGTTATTGGTGTGTTAATGTATATAAATTTAAATTTAAGTGCAAATTTAAATCAAGTGCAATAAAAAAATTTGTTGTTATGATGAGCATTGTGATGGGGATCACTAGTGTTGTGTTACCTGTAAATGTGTGGAATAAAGACAGGAGGAACCTATTACTAATATCCCGCGAGCATGAACCACAGCAGATATTAGCTGCTTTTGAGCACCCCGCGAACATGAACCGCAGAGAGCGCCGAAGAGGTGTGACGTGTGAGGTGTGGGTGAATGAGAAGTCGTGTGTGCGAGTGTGATCGATCAAATGGCGAGCTGGGCCAGAAGGGCTGTTTATAAGGGCCCTCTTCCACCCGCCCCTCGACCACAATTGGCCGTTACGACCGTTGAGAGCGGTTGACGGTTGAAGGAGGGAGGCCTTCTCCCTTGGCGCTAGCCGGCGCGTCGTTACCTTCGTTTATTTGGTAAAAATCGTACTATTACACAGGAGTGGTACATGTAGGTATTTACGGGGCACCACGACAAACATGTTTATTTTAAATTTTTCCATCGTTACTGTGAATCCTTGAACCTTCATGTTTTGATTTTTCACGGAGTGAGGTTTCAATGTAAAAAAAAAAAATTGAAAAATCACTATTAAAATCTTCAGACTGTCCAAAAAAAGAAGAAAAAAACTTTCAAAAAAATCGTCCAAGAAGTGGTCGAAATTGGGTGTAAATTTGAGAATAATGGGCAGTCACCACTGTTGGCGGTACTTACCTAGTTCATTTTCCCCCTTCCGTTGATAATTGCGTTTGCTGGTAATTTTATCTCCTATTCGTACTTATTTAATGACGATGGTAGATAATAATAAAATAGCGGGCAATTTCACCGGTTTTATTATATTTTCTTAAGTAAAAAATCTTGGCGAGTGCTTTCCGAAAATGTGCTATATGAGGGGTATCAGATTATTGAAAGTGGGCGATAAACCAGTGGAAAGAAAGCGAAATGACGTCATAGGTAAAGGGAACCCTCAGCACCATCCACTTATGACGTCATTTCGATTTCTTTCTATCCGTTTGTTGCCTAAGCTATACGGACTTTTGAGATGAAAATTGGCAGTAGGGGGTTTTCAAGGTTGGTAAATCCTATTCTGAGATCAAAACTACAAAAATCCTGCCCACAAAAATTGCCAATTATCTACTAAAATTTAAAAAAAAACAATTATTAACTAACTTAAGCCAATTATTAACTAAAAATTTTTTAAAAAATAAGACGCCGTAGCGACTAAACGATGCCAAATGAATAAAACCGGTTGAACTGGCACTGTGCACACAACATGACAGTTCTCTTTGAGTCGGCTGCAGTATAATGCAGGTAGGTAGGAGGTACTTTTTGACGTATTTTAGCACCGGTGGTATTTCCTTCTGATTGGGAGAAAGCTCCTGTAAAACCTTCATTGGATGACTCCTCAAACGATCTCCTCGTTCCTTCCACATCACAACCCGCTTATTCCAAGTCGTTAATCGGCGACGATGCCCTTTCATAAAACCGGGAAAAGACGTAGTACTTACCTACCTTTCATTTTTCAAAAGTAAAAGATCATTATTCACTCGGCTCCCAACGTCAGTATTTTACTGCGACTCCGATCATTTTGGTTGTTTCAACGGCCCCTGCGAAATTCGGTGGTGTCTTCAGTAGGTAGATCTGAGATCTTATTCGATGAATTGCTTTCAAGTTCAATAGAGACGCAGAATACAACACACTTTGATTTACATACTATGCCCCGTACTATTCGAAAGAATACCATTCCTGTAAATATTCTGGACAAAAACATAAGATCTACCATCCATGTCTTCACTGTCTTCGTAAGGCCTCATCTCCATAATGTAAATTTTTTGGGAGAGACCAAATTTGTCCGTCCCAAAACATCTTAAGCATGTACAGGTACCTCCCGTAGGTTTGGAATCGTCATTCTTTACTCGAATCGAACGTTAACAATTCGATTACCGTTGAGAAGTCCCAGGAAAAGTCGGAACTTATCGATTGTACCACCAAAAAGGTGTTCTTCGGGGTACTCAAGCAAGTTTTGCTACTCGGAGGGAACAGAGCCAAACCGCCTCAACTCCACTTGAGGTGTTTCGATTTTGAACCGAGCTACAGAACAGAGCAATTTGGAGGTTTCTGCCTCCAAATGATTGAAAATTATTGGAGAAAAAATTAAAAAATCCCCCCCCCCCCCACCACACAAATGTGTACCTAGGTACCATCAACAAAACACCTCTCAGCACTCAATTAAAATACCTTTAAAAAAAATAAAAAATTAAAAAAATTAAAGATTAAAAAGGTCTGCAGCATGGATATAACAACGAATTTCAAACAAATAATCGTGCTAGGTACTTTGTAAAAAGATGATATAACGAGAAACCGTTTTTCGTAAAATTATCCAGTTTGACTCAAGGAGTTTTTGGGGGAGAATTCTGGCCCTCGATTACCTCCCTATTCACTCCGGGTCATATAAAAATGTCCGTGAACAAAGGTTATGCGGAATTAGTCCTCACTCACTCAGAAGAAAGGTGAGAGTTTATTCACGTGTGTCCCTCAAACAATTACTTACTTGGAGGTAGCTATTCAGTGCCATTCCACACAAATCTGACTTTGGCTTCGAGATGAACAATCCCAAATTCCACCAGAATTTTTGTAATGGCGAACGAAAACTTGTTTTAGAATATATGCGATTTTGACAAACAAAAGTGGGGTCAAATTTGAGATTTTGTGGGTCTTAACTCACTCAAAATCGTCAAAATACGTCGTCGCCAGCTTCGAAAATTCGCTCATATACGTTCATTCTGCAATACTGGATTTTCGAATACTTTCACCGAATGAAAAACCTCTTTCTACAGGTGTTATTCTACGCGTAATTGAGAGCTCCTTTCCATAACACGTCCTATCCCTCTCATATCTCATCCATTATCCAAAACAATAACTCGAGAGTTTGAGTTTCCCGAAAAACTCCACAATATCGGCTCTTTTCTCATGCTTCAATATAATGTTTTCGATATGAGCCCTTCAAAAGCTACAAGGCTACGATAATAAACCATACAAAACATCACGCGCTTCCTGGTCTATTAAACTACTATATTGTAGTTACAGTTCACTCTCGTCCGGGGGATTTATTATGAGGCCTATCCTTTTTAAAAGGTTAAACGAAAAAAAAACCATACAAGGTAGAAAGCGTCTTCATACGGGTAAGTCCCCTTTCAGTGAGATTTCTCTGACTTTTTTCTCCTGGGTACTCGATTGATTGCTTGCTTTTATATATTTAGTAAAACGAGGCACGTGCGAGGACCAACCTCACAGGTCGGTACCTACCTGATTCTTGATGTATGGCTATATTAGGAAGATTGGAAAGCGCTTTTTTTTTCTTCACCCTGAAGTTTCGAAAGTGATGTGAAGGACGAGACGTCTTTTATTAGGTACTTACCCACCTCGGAACTCAATTTTGATACCAAAGAAAGGTGAGAAGCGTAAAAAACGTCGGCCAAGTTCAATGGCACAGCTTCATCGATCGGTAACATGGTCGTATGGATCATAAACGTATGATAAATAATCAATTAAGTGCAGACTAAGGTGGATTCAGGAATTCTATCAATAAATTTTCGATCTGTTGTTATGTATGAAGCATAACATGTAGTTTTGCCTGGGGGGCAAAAAGCTGCCCGCCAAACAGCGTTGAAAGAAATATCAAGGTTTGGTGGCAAGGAACAGGTTTGGGGCTTAGATCAAGTGGTGCAGAGACGGTTCAGATCGTATCTTTCAAAGAGAAGACCGCACGTACAATTATTAAGCGTCAAAAGCACCCGAGGTCACAAACTATGGTGTTCCACAAGGATCTGTGTTGGGCCCTTTATTGTTCCTCATACACGTTAATGATAGTTACATTCTCGATAGATATAACAGGAAAATTTATTGCTTTTGCTGAGGACTTAGCCATAATTACTAAAGGAAATACCTGGGAAGGGGCACATTCCCGCTCAAATAATTATAATAGTTTGGCAAAAACAAAAAATGTCACTTGCAATTTTTTCAGTAAACAGGTAAATGTGGGCAGCTGCAACATCGAGAACAGTGGCGCATCGACACAGTTTTAAGGTACCTACTCAACAAAAAAAGAAGTTTTCTCCGTAAAAGGTTTTTGACTGATTGGGTTCAGATTTCGAACACTTCCACGTTGAACAAGTGTGCCAAATTTCAGCTCTTAAAAACTGCTCGATCTGTTATGTCTGTGAGGCCGCAGTCCTGTCAAAGAAGAAGAAGAAGAAGAAGAAAAACTTGAAAAAAATATATTTTCAAACTTCCGTCACGCAATGGTCCCGAGGGTTGAGATTTGGTACACGTCCTCAGGGGCCCCTATAGAATGTGTGTGCCAAAAATTAACAACGGAGGGCCCCCGGGGGGCCGATACGGGTGGGGGGGGGGACCCTATTTGTTCTATCGTGTAAACAGTGTTCTTGGTCGCTATGGTGGTTTTTGTTTTTCTTGGCGGTGGGGAACAAGAGGAATGTGGAGTGTTATCGGTGCGTAATTCATATTGCCCACTTAAATTTCATAATTTGAATTAGGAGATCTTGGCATTTCCCCTCAAAATTCCTGTAGCTAACAGGACAGCAAAAACAAAATAAAATTTTTTTTTCACTCGTTGTTTCACAATTTCGCCACCTTGAAAACTCGATTCGAACTCATCGCACTTACAGATTTTGATTCAGGTATATGTTATTTGTACGCATATATATTTACGCAGTCATTACTGCTTTCGTAGTCTAGATAATGGACGTACGACCTTTTGGCCCAAGGCCGGAAATAATTTTTCATTGATTCTCCCAATATCAGAGTCGTAAGTCCGCTCTTATACTGAATTTCTCATTATTGTAACAAACAGTTAACAGCTAACTGACAACTTGTACCTATTGGTTGGATTTGGTATTTGAAGATAGAATGGACTAGGCACCTAAATAAAAGTGTCATGATCGGTCTCTTAGCGATTTTCAGGGCTGCACCGCTCTTAGAATTTGGATTCTAGAAGACTTGAAAGCACTCAGCAACTCCATGATTCGTTTGCCAATCATAATGATTAGCTACTGTTTTGATCAGCGATTCGTTGACAATCAATGATTACGTACTGTTTTGACCCGCGGTGTCGTGTTTTGAGAGAGAAAGATTTATTTTCTAATACACAAATAGGCCTCTTTGGGCCCTCATGATATGTATGAAGAAATGCACAAATAAAATTAATGGCACTACGCAAAATGCTACGTTTAGCAAAAATATTCAAAATAAATTTTTTTTGTATCGTTGATTCAAACCCACTCAATTACAGTATTGTCGTCAGCAACCATGGTATGACTACAGCGAAATTTGGAGGCTAGGTTGGTACTTGGTAATAAATAACTCTACTAATGATGGATTTATGACCTACTGGCTCTCACTTTTTGGTCTTCCGGCTTGTTGGCCCCAAAAATCTCTGTTATAATAACCAACTGGGGTCTAACACTTATTGGCCTTACAGAGATTCTGGCCTCACAAGGTATACTGAGTCCATTTTTTGTAAATTAAAAAAAAAAAATTGGAGTTACGACCTTCTGGCTCTGGGCTACAGATTTGGTTTTAGAAAAGTACCTACACCCCTAGAAATTAGTTTCTAAAATTATGGTTTCCATCCTTTCAAACTTCATTTTAGTTTCTTGTTTACTAACTGTACGTATTACTCTTACATGCATTCTATTGGGATTGTGTTTAAATTAAATCTTGAGGCTAAAACATGGGTAGGTCTGGAATTTAGAGAGGTGTTATCGGCCCGTAATTTTCAGTTCTCCTGGAGCCCCTTTTGAATGTTTCATGAAACACAGTAATAAAGGACGTCTCAGTCGAGGCGATGATGGTAATGAGTTGGTCGTATATTCAACAAAAAATGAAGATGGAGGGCTGTCCAGAGATCGAAAGGCTGCGGGCTGGACCGCTGGGCGTCCTTGACACACCTCGGATCGTCCTCCTGACACGATTCTCATACGTTACACAGGACCAGGACGTACCCGGAGGACGGGCTGGCCCGATCTTCGGGGGGTTTCGACCTTTGGTTGGTCTTTTTCTACAGCTGCCCATCCCTCGAGTTACGGCCTCTGTGGTATTTCATTTATCATTGCCTATCCATTCAACGTAAGAGTATGGACGTACCATCCCTCAATGTAACAGTAGATTAGGAATCAGATATATCTCTTTTATTGGGCCCAAATTATACAACAGTACACCACATAACTTACTCTCCATAACAAACCTGCTTCCATACAAAAACGCAGCAAATCCCTGCACAACGGTTTATTATTTTGTACAGAATACCCTTCTGTTACAGATCACAGCTCTCTGTATAGATAACCCGTCTATACAGGGTGTTTCTTAAGTAGTGAACCACCCTTTCTAACTACGTTATTTTCAGGAAAATAAAAAAAAGCTTCTAAAGTAACCCCCCTTCATTTTTTACAATGAATTCAAATATCTCATTCCCGCACTTTGCGCATGCGCGGAAACATGCGCAATTGACACCAACTTAGGTTTTTCAAATGGGTACCCTAATTTTTTATTGCAGATTCAGATTCTACGTAAAATTTCATGAACAGTTGACCCCTCAATCGATGAATTTGACTGCGCAGAACCTGTTCTGCGAGCGTGCAAAGTTGCTCAGCTGCCAAATTTCGCAAAACTTGGCGTCTAGTAATCCCCAAGTGTGGCACATGATTTTTCATTGTTTTTCAACGCTGATTCACATGGTGCTATCCGTTTTTTGATTTGACTCGATTTGAACGAAATAATGGCCAAAAGTCGGTTATTTTGTACGAAAAAAAAACGTGTTTTGAGGCGTGTGTTTGCACATGAATTACATAATTTGCTATTCCCGTCCTCTCTTCCAGTCTCAACAGAAGCGAAGGAATTTGTAAAATAAAATAATAATACCTTGCAGCTGCACCTGAAATTACATAATCCGTTCTAAAAGTGGTCCTCGTTTTCCTCCGTTCAAATCGAACTCGGTCCCTCGTGTCTCCACTTGATGACTGTTGAACCTTTCCAATATGCGAGCAAGGTGAAAGGGAGAGGGAAAATAAATTTATAAAAAATATTTTGGTTCGAGTAGGTAATTAATGCATGTGCAAACACACGCCTCAAAACACGTTTTTTTTTCGTACAAAATAACCGACTTTTGGCCATTATTTCGTTCAAATCGAGTCAAATCAAAAAACGGATAGCACCATGTGAATCAGCGTTGAAAAACAATGAAAAATCATGTGCCACACTTGGGGATTACTAGACGCCAAGTTTTGCGAAATTTGGCAGCTGAGCAACTTTGCACGCTCGCAGAACAGGTTCTGCGCAGTCAAATTCATCGATTGAGGGGTCAAATGTTCATGAATTTTATGTAGAATCTGAATCTGCAATAAAAAATTAGGGTACCCATTTGAAAAACCTAAGTTGGTGTCAATTGCGCATGTTTCCGCGCATGCGCAAAGTGCGGGAATGAGATATTTGAATTCATTGTAAAAAATGAAGGGGGGTTACTTTAGAAGCTTTTTTTCATTTTCCTGAAAATAACGTAGTTAGAAAGGGTGGTTCACTACTTAAGAAACACCCTGTATAATATAAAATGTACTGTTCTACAAATCTTATGTAGAGCACAGACCCTCTGTAGGTTAGTACCTAACCCCGTACTCGTTACTAGGTACCTACCTAAATCACGAGTTAAATATTGCTAAAATAATTCTGTCGATGGCAAACAGTAACTAAAACGGCAAAAACAAATGCAAATAATGAAGTTCTGAAGGAAATTTGTTGATGTGGAGTGAAATAGATGCCCCATCTGCGTAGTTCACTGTTTTCTGTGGTCAATACCTACCTTCGTGGTCAAGTATAATGAAACGTTGTGTAATAACTTGCCCATCAATAATACTTCAACGGTTGTTCAAGTTGCAAAAGTACCAATCAACAAAATCCAGCCCCTTCTGGGTAGATGAACCGTTGTGTAATAATTTACCGTGGTGAAATAATTTACCGTTGTGTGATAGTTTACCATTGTGTAATAATTTACCCATCAATAATACTTCAACGTTTGTTCAAGTTTCAGAAGTACCTACCAACAAAATCCAATAGTCCATCACGGAGGTATCAAATGAAATAATATCCCAGAACAACCAACTCTACTTCATACAGCCATCCGTGATTATTTGCGTTTCTTTTTGCCGTTTTAGTAACTGTTTGTCATCGACAGAATTATTTTAGCAACATTTAACTCGTGATTTAGATAGGTACCTAGGAACGAGTACGGGGTTAGGTACTAACCTGCAGAGGGTCTGCGCTCTATATAAGATGTATAGAATAGTACATAAATTATATTATATAGACGGGTTATCTATACAGGGCCCTGTGATTTTTTACGTTATTAAATTTGTCTTGAGCTAAACAATTTTTTGAGGTCACCCAGAGCATTGTACCTTGAAATTCATTAAACCTTCTCTTTTCAATTTCATAAATCTTGTCTACATCCTATCCATTTCATCCCTAACCATCTCTAGACGATCTTAGGATTTTGATGAAGTATTATTGATGGATAAATTATTACACAATGGCAAATTATTACACAATGGCAAATTATTACACAACGGCTCATCTACCCAGAAGGGGCTGGATTTTGTTGGTAGGTACTTGTGAAACTTGAACAAACGTTGATGTATTATTGATGGGCAAGTTATTACACAATGGTAAATTATTATACAACAGCAAATTATTACACAACGGTAAATTATTACATAACGGTAAATTATTACACAACGGTAAATTATTACACAACGGTTCATATACCAAGAAGGGGCTGGATTTTGTTGATCGGTACTTTTGCAACTTGAACAACCGTTGAAGTATTATTGATGGGCAAGTTATTACACAACGTTTCATTATACTTGACCACGAAGGTAGGTATTGACCACAGAAAACAGTGATCTACGCAGAAGGGGCATCTATTTCACTCCACATCAACAAATTTCCTTCACAACTTCATTATTTACGTTTCTTTTTGCCATTTCGGTTACTGTTTGTCGTCGACAGAATTATTTTAGCAACATTTAACTCGTGATTTAGATACGTAGGCTAATTATATTATATAAAGGGTTATCCATACGGAGAGATGTGAGGCTGTACAAAATAATAAACCGTTGTGCAGGGATTTGCAGCGTTTTTTTTTTTTTTTAATCCTAAAGTAGGAAAATGAAATGGTTCTGGTGTTGCCTCAATTTCTGGTAGTTGCACTTTCCCTGATGCGCTACTCATGCTTGAATTTGAGCGCATGACAGTTGGGACATTATTTTTTGTCCACAGAACCAATCAGCACTTTCGGATGAGCGGAATATTCAGCGTCAGGCTCGCACTCGAATGCGAGACGAAGGAATGAAGCAGATGTAAATGCTTGATGTACTTGTTGGCGTTTTCGGTCATATGTTCTGCGTGTGTTAAGGACAATGTGGAGTACAGTTGTTACAGTGAGAGGGAGGATGCGGCATAACTTCCGTTCTATCTCGGCAAGGTAATGATGAATTTTCAATCTGAAAATTTATTTGAGTTTCTTTTACTTAGTCTGTATGAAAATAAATGAATATTTCGAAATTTATACTTTAGGATTAATTATTATCACTTAAACCCGATTTTTTTATTTATTTTTTTTGTTAATTTGAACACGTACGAATCGGCGCGCTTGCCTCCTTTCCAATTGTCCTTGTTGATTTCGTTCAGCTCGTGCGTCTTGTGATTGAGATGCACGCAACTGCGACATGCTCACACACACATTTTCGTTATCTTGTCGGATTCGTTCTTCTGTTCTGTCTGCTCTACTATTTCGCATGTTTGTTGCTTTATTCGTTCGTCGGCCCAAACCCAAATGGGGCCCTTGCGTCTTGCTGGCATTGTTCACTGTAATACGCACAAATACATTTGTTCTGTGAGTATTTTACCAACCTTTATACAATCATGAAACACGTGGATCAGGTGACCCAGGTCAGCTGCGGTATGAAATATACTTTACGTCCAATTCTCATACCAACCAAATACACATACACAATTTCATAAAAATCGGTCGTGCCGTAACGGAGGAGTGTGGCCACCGGGACATGAGATTTTGACATTTTCATGTCTTTGCCCTGGCACATAGCACAAAAAACTGTCACGAAATTGCGTAACGAAATTGTGTTACAGTGCCTTTATAATGATTTCCGCTTACAACGACCCCGTTGTTAGGTTTGTTCATTTTCTACACTTTTTAACCCACAAAAATCGTTCACCACTCGTTGGAAAGCTCTCGATTTAACGAACATTTTCATGTTCTCCATAACATATTGACTATACGAATAGCGGAGCTATGGGCATAACTGTTCTCATATTTTGTTTACAAACTAATGATCGTGAGTGTAGAAGATAATTAATCCGGAATCGTCTATTTTATTGAAATTAGGTACCTACCTCTTAATATTAATAATGTCAAAAGCAATAGGTAAGGACATGAAAATGTCCCAATGCGTTGCAGACTCGTATGCAAGCGTTTTTTACCCAAAATATCACTTTAGGTCTAAAAAATTCGTTCTTTCGCACGCATGCTCCATTTGGGCCCTAGTTGTGTCTGGAACCTTTGCAGTCCGATCGTAATATACCCAAGGGTGTTATGGGTGAAAAATGGTTGTAAATTTCTGATGTTTCCACCAATTTTGGCCCCCAAAACACGAATTAGGTAGTTTTCCATATGTTGTGAATATTTATATAGTGTGAACATTGCTTATGTACTGTTTGTGTAGGTACCTAAGTTATTTTTTCTTTTTACTGATCAATTTGACATGTATGGGGTGTGGGATTGTGTTATAAATTATCATTTTGTTCCATATTTAAAGATCATTCGTACATAGTACACTGTGCATTCGTACATTATGGGACTAATTTTTATTTATATAGATATATAGATATTGAGAAAGTACAAGTATTCTAGTATTCTACGTTGGTACGTTCCTTTGAACGGGTTGGTACATAAAAGACCTTGACACAGTCTCATGTAGATTTCCTCACCCCACCAGCGAAATTTCCATTCTTGAAGCGACGAGGAGAAAGTGAATATGTCCCATCACACCCGTCAATCTCCGTTGTACAATAATAGAAAACCTTGAACCACTTGCTCAAGTCTAATTGCTCCGGGGATTTACCTTGTTGCTAAACAGAGAGACTGAGTCACTGGCAATTGTTCCGTTGAGAATGGGTATTCATACGGACGCCTCCGCTCTGAGATGAAATATTCACGATGTTTTGGAAGCCTTCGCAAAACATGTTCGTTTTACTTTTACGGAACAAAAACAATCTGTGTTTCTGGAGGATTTTATGAAATGGGCCCGAGGATCACGGAACGTAACTCTCATTTGGCTGCCGGGAGTCGCGAGTTGTGGAGAAACGAGGTGGTGCGATGTCGCAATGAGGTAACAAAACAATGAAAAGTAAAAACAAATAAGGACGAGTTTTTAGAAATGAGAACGCACTGGTAGGTACGAATGGTGGGAGACGCTGCAAATTATTACACAACGGTTTATTATTTACCTGTATCAATACCTACCCAGGAAAGTTCTAAATCGAGTACTGGAGCCGTCTGGGGATGACAGTTCGGTACACAAATATTCGGTGGATTCAACCATCATTGATTGTTGTTGTTCATTCGTTAGTTCGAGTTGCAAAAGTACTTATCAACAAAATCCAAAACAACTTTAATTCTTCAAATGAAATAATATCACTGAACAACCAACTCGACTTCATACGGCAATCAGTGATTATAATCAGGTGTTCCATAGCGATGATATCCGGGCCGGATTTATACCGTTTCATTCACGATCGTGTTTACGAAGCTTTCGGAGTTTCGTTGCAAACGAACCGCTGGAAGTACAGTGCTCCGGGTGGTCTCAAAAAATTCTGGGAGTGCGAGGTCAATTTAAAACATGGAAAACGATACCTCACAAGCTCATGTTCACTAGAACCGTTTTTAAAAAAACCTCGGAAAAACCCCTGTTTTTACACCCATTTTTCACCCATGATACCACTGGGTGTACTCCGATCGGGCTGCCGAGCATGGGAGCACAATAGGGGCCAAATCGAGCCTTTTAAAATGGAAGTAGAGAGAGTAGATCCTGAGAAATTAGGCACCAACCGCACTGTCCTACGATATGTCTTTTTCTGTTATTTTTCAAAGATTTCCGAGGTTCCTAGGTCATTGCACCTCCCTGTGCACTCCCCCCCCCCCCCCCCCCCTGCCCACTGTGACGTAGGAACCTCTGACGTAGGAAATTCTGAAATCACCATAAATTTGTATAATACGACTAGAAGTAGTATCAGCAGGTGAATCAAGACAATTAAGTGGCACTATCAGTGATCAAAGATAGTTTTTCAACAACAAAAAATAGGAGACTAATTCGTGTTTTTGGGAGGCCGAAGTTAGTGGAAACCATCAGAAATAGCTATTTCAATTATTGCACAAGAAACAAACCATAAATGAACAGCCAACATTTCTGTAGGTATGTCCAGTAGTAGAATAATAAACCCATGTGACAAGGACTTCGCAGCGTTTTTCAAAGGAGTGACGTACCTAATAATTTCTTATTTACACCATGATAATAGTTGACATCATCATGAGTTATGCATAGATACTCACATGATGAAGGTATGAACCAGATAGGAGAGAGTGGGCAAATAGGTATTAGGTACAGATCATTACGTGGTTTTAAAAAGCCCTGAGAATGAGTAATAAATTAATCTAAACGTCGGCTTAAATCGTCTACCATTCCTCCAGACGGATTCTCAAGACCAGAACCCTGGCAATGCCGTTATCTTCCTCCTTTGCATTAATCAATCATAGTGGATGCCGGTCGTAGGTATTTTTTCTTTCTTTCTTTCTAAGCAGCTCCACAGCCAGGGATGGACCTTGGCTTCCCTTCCAGGTTTGCGCCATTCGGTTCTGTCCATTGCCATACACTTCCAGTTTCCGTCACCCAACCTTTGGAGGTCTTCCTCAACATCCTGGATACATCGCGTTTTCTGTCGATCCACCCTGCGGGAGCCCGTAAGACTCGAGTGCAGCAATTTATAGGGCATTCTTTCCAGTTTACAGTAGCATGCGCTCAGCATGTCCAAGCCACTCAGTTCGGCGGGCCCTGATGAACTGCACGATATCCCCTAGCTGATGCAGCTCTTTTAGTTTCAGGTACGCTCTTGTTCTCCAGGCTCCAGTAGAGGAGACTGGTCCTAAAACCCTTCACAGAATTCTTCCCTAGATTGCAAGGAGCTTACTAGAGGCAGCAGAGCTCAGATCCCGAGATTCAGAGCCACAGATTGGCATCTATTGGGCGCATTAGAGTTCTGAGTAGCCTGCATTGGTGGTTCTAGAAAGCAGGGATGACGGAAACAGTTTCAGATTTGCATAGCAGGCGCGATTTCCTGCAAACACCCTCGTGTCTATTTCGTCATTCATTTTGCTTTCGCCATTCAGATCGGCACCATGATGCGCAAATTAGTTATTACTTCTCGCCAACCAATTACTTATACCACCGCCCCATGCCAAGACTGCCCTGTGAAGCAAATCGCCTTCTCCAGGACCACCCAAACATTAACGTTTTCAGTACTCGGACAACGTCCATCAAGAGAATCGTCTTGCTGTGATTCCCTGTTTGCAATCCATCTTCGCTAGACGCCATTACTAACCATCTTTGCACCATCACTTACCACGTCGGTCCATCTTCACGTTTCACCAATATTTTGGCTACACCTATTTTTGAACTATTCTACTCTTCATTATTTATGACAACTGTTGAAATATTTTGTTATTCTGTAAATTGAGTCAGAAATATGTGGAACCGTGCTGTTTAACAATGCGTCATGTACATATATTTTGTCTTGACGACATTGAGGAGGTATCCATCAAATAACTTTCCTGTGCTATTACGTCAGTATCCACCCAATAACTTCAAAATACGCGTCCTTCCGTCCATCCCTGCCAGCTACCTCTCCAGGACCTGGAATCATGGCTACATCTCCTACTTGTAAGAAACGGAAACCCTCGTTAGCCTTCCAAGTTTTGCCCCACAGTAATAGTTGTGAAGGCAACTGTTATAAAATCAGACGGTGAGAGTGAGATCAAAGGATCTGCAAAGCGACTGGCGCTAATTACGGTGGTCAGCGACACTAATAAGTCGACCTCAATCCATTTGCCGGTTTGCACTATGCTCTTGGATATATGTGGCCGAGGGTGCGCTCCTATTTACTTTCCCTGCCTCGTGACCACCACCTTTACTAATGATTCACGGGTTTTTCTTCAACCTTGTTCCTTTTCCGAGGGATGTAGAAATGCAGATTTACCTTACTTTCTCCAGTTTTCGTTTTTACGCGCGAGTTTAATTGTTCATTCGACGAGTTATCTCTGCTCGGTGGTTAATTACATTATGATGCAAATGTCACTCTCATCACTTTCCCTTTGAAGCTCGCTTAGAACAAGCTTTAATTACGATCCCTTGTCCGGTGTGTTAGGTTATGACACGATGCTATAATGGTTGTGCCATTTATGACCCATAACTCGAAGCACGAATTTAATCAACGGATCAATTATCTCCCTAACACATCCTGAGGACCAAGAATACTAAGAGCAGGAATATCGTGATATACCAGGTATAGGGACTCTGGGGCCCCTGAGGACGTTTGAAAATCGCTATTTTTTAAGTTTTTCTACTTCTTCTTCGTCTTGTCTTCGTTCTTCTTCTTCTTCTTCTTTGACAAGGCTACAGCCTCACAGACATAACGGATCGAGCTGAAATTCTACACACATTCGCTATGCTCCAAGGAAGTGCCTTTTGTGCACTCTTCCCCCCCTCCACTTGGCAATTTCTAGGTAAGAAGGTACTGAGCCATTTTTTTAGGTACTGGGAAAAAATGTTTATATACCTACTTCATCAATGCGTCATCACCCATCACACCCTTGGGAATATTCCGATCGGGCTGCAAAGTTTCGAGACACAACTAGGGCTCAAATGGAGCCTATGTGCGAAAGATCGAATTTTTTAGACCGAAATATTGAAATGCATGATACGGCGGACGGACATTGCATTTTTGGAATCTACGCACCTTGAAACGTGAAAGAAAAAATTTGGGGTGTTATAAATTTGCTAAGCGAATGATAGGTTTATTATTGACAGAATAATAAACCAAAAATGAATGAATCTTGAACGCTCTGCTACCATGTGACAGGAGATTAACTGGAGACCATGGAGAGTCCGCCCCTCTGGACCAGCGATATTCAGTCTGACCGCCCCCATCTTCACTGGAAAAACAAACGACTCGAGAACTGCCCACCGTCACAAGTCTCCATCTGAATATGGATTATCGTTTGTGGATGGGCATTTTTGCATGACCCCGTCCCTCTCCAGAACGACTTCTCTCAATCCCTTACTTAGCGATTTGTGATACAACAGAATAATAAACCAAAAATGAATCTTGAACGCTCTGCTACCATGTGACAGAGTGTGAGGAGATTGAATGTAGACTCTGGACCAGCGATATTCAGTCTGACCGCCTCCATCTTCACTGGAAAAACAAACGACTCGAGAACTGCCCACCGTCACAAGTCTCCATCAGAACATGGATTTTCATTTTGCATGACCCTGTCCCTCTCTAGAACGCCTTCTCTCAATCCCTCACTCAGCGTTTTGTGATACAAATCATTTGCGTCGCAACGCCTCGAAATGTGGGCGTCGGATTCCTAAAACATTGCTCAACTTCGGACTCCGGCGGACATCTGACGATTTCTGGACCCTCAACCCCCCTCAAACGTTCAGCTTGGAAAAATGTTTTACCGACCCACTGCCAACTCAAATGATGTTCTCAGACTCCGGGTAATGCTCCTTTTTCGAACGGAGGTGACGCCACCTCCTCTAATAACTCTCAGAGCAAAAACGGATTTTTATCGCTTTCGAGCTCGAATAAAAGGGTTTTTGAACCCTGGCGAACTGTTTTTGCCTCTCTTTCGCTCATTATTCTCCCTTACATCCCAAACCCCCTTAAGCAACACAACGAAGAAAACCTCTCAAACTCATTACAGAAAGGCAAAGGTTTTACCGTTTGCTAACGGTACAATTCCAATCTGCCGAAACAAAAAATTCGTACTTTCTGTTATTTATTGTTTTCAGAGTCCTTTTCGTTGATTTGAGGTTCACTCTCGAAAATTTGGACTTTCCTGCTGCGAAAGGTTTTTATTTTATTTTTAGCTCCTTTTTGTTGAACCGTTATTTCAAAAAGTTGAGCATCACTGAACGATTTTGGGTTCTTGGCGTATTATGTATTATTTCCTGTCGAGTTTTAACCGTTATGAGATCTTTTATGTCATCTCTGAGAAAGCCGGAGGCTAAGTGAAGAGTTAATGGGATATAAAGAGCTTTGGTAACAATAACATTCATTGTTTTCATGTTAGAGGAAAATACGTGGCAAATTTTTCGAAACGGGTAATTATTTTCAGGAGGCCTATGGATAACCCTTTCTTCTTGTTCACTTTACTGTTTGCAATGGGGAATTTTTGTCAAGTGTTTTTGGAAAAAAAAAAATAATAATAACATTGTTGCGATCCCTAATGTAGGGTAGGTTTGCATAGGAAGCTAAGGTTATCACCACAGCAGCTATTAGTTGCTCCTTAGGAGTCTTTTGCTAACACCCCGCGGTTATCACCACAGCAGGCGTTCGTTTTGGAAAGATATGAGGGAAACTAATCACCACAGCAGGTATTATGTGCTCCTAGGAGTATTTTGCTAGCACTCCGTGGTTATTACCACAGCGAGAGCTAGAGGAGAGAGAGGATGGCGTCCTGAGTTTATCATCACAGCAGGCGCCAGAGGATATGGGAGGCTAGTACCCCGCGGTTATCACCACAGGGAATAATAGAGGAAAAGGAAGCATCCCCCTCCCCCCCCCCCCCCCCACGGTTACCACCATAGCAGATGCAAGGGAAGGAAGGAGAGAGTTGAGGTGTGAGGTGTGTGTGAGAAAGAGTAGTCCTATATGTAAGAGTGTGATCGGTCGAATGAAGAGCTGGGCTGGCCGGGCTGCTTATAAAGGCCCCTTTCCACTCGTCTGCTGTCCATCAACAGCCCTTACAACTGTTGGAGCGATGATGGAGTTCGTTGGAGGGACACCTCCTACTTTCCCTGCGGCGTCGCTCAGCTCTTCCTTCCCCTCGTTTATTTGGTTTAATCTTTATTATATTACATAGGAGTGGTAAATGTAAGAATTTGAGGGGTACCACGACATAGATCCCCCAAGATTTGACCAAATAACAACAGAAAAGGAAAATATTTGATGGTAAGGAGGGAGCATTACAGTATGGGCTGAAGGCTGTATACAAGAGAGAAACTGTTGGTGCTGAATGCTATAGATGAGAGAGATAAAATTTGCGCTGAAGGCGATATAAAGAGAAATACAATATGTGCTGAAGGCCGTGTATTTGAGCGTTGGGAAACACAATGCGTGGAGCGGATATAGAAGTTGCAGGCGAGGGGACGGAAGGGTGGCTGTCGAAATTAAGCAGTGGGCCAATCGAACCACTGCCATCTGGACACATTATGGTAACGTGCAGATGGTGGTGGGTCGAAGGCCCGGCTGCGATCAAGCGGGGCGGGAAGGGGTTCTGGGGCCGCCAGGAAAGTGTGCTGATGTTGTGGGGGTCGGAAAGCGTGCTGATGCTGCGGACTCCTGGCGGCTACTATGAGGGACATCCCCAGCTTTGGCTTCCCCTCTCCATCCAACCACGACTTGGCATCGCCTCTCCACACAACCACGACTTCCCAGACCCAGAAACTCAAGGACTGCCAGCTCTGCAGAGGCGAGAGGTACTCTCAGAAGGGGGAGGGATGTAAGCCCCAAAGTTAGCCCACCCAGGCGGACCTCCAGAGACCACATCTACCCCCCACTCCGCCGTTATAAACCCATCTGCAACCCCCACGCCTCAGTGGAGTCTGAATTCAGATAGAGGGAAGGTATCACCAGTGTCAGTAGTGTCAAGTAGCCAGGCAAGAGTCAGTGTTTGTAGTGTCAGTCACCCACAATGAATAGAGTAACAGGTTTAGTAACCTGTCCAGCCACACATTTAACAGTTTAGGTACAGAACTGATAATCCTCCAACATGTTTGTTGGTTTGTACTTCTCTCCCCTGTGGCCTTTGTTCTATTGAACAGGGACGGAAGACCACTCCTGTCTTGATGTTTGTACGCATTAGGCCCCGTTTATACTGCGACGTTTTGTCGCGACGTTTTTTTACCGTCGCGACATTTTGTCGCGGCGACACAAAGAAACCAATGGAGCCTTCTATAGTGTGACAGTAGCGTTCGGCGACAGACGTCAGACAAAAAAAGTGTCGCCGCATGCTGGCGGACGGGCGACTGTCGCTTCACCCCAACGGCAGCCCTCAACCCCTCCAAACACATTGAACCTTACGGCAGTGTTGTTACTGCGACGGTAGCAAAAGGTTGTCGCGTGTTTCTTTCTAATGACGGACCACGATAAGCTGATCCAGCTCGTTGAGCTGCATCCTGTTCTCTGGGATCAGTCACTGGATGGATTCAAGGACCGGGATGAAAAGGAGAAAGCATGGAAGGAGGTCGCCATGGACGTGGACGAGAATTGGGACCTGTTATCAGATAAAGAACAGAAGGAGAGAAGTAAGTTGGTCTCAAATAATGGATGCTTCCAGTACACCAACTAGCAAACTTCTGTTCATGATGGGAGCAGACCAACGACTGAGCTCAGACAGAACAGATAGGGATGGGGGTCGAAAACGTCGCGACAAACGCCGCTGTATAAACGCGAGACACCTACTTTTTTTTACCGTCGGGCGACAGCGTTTTTTTACAGTCGCGACAAATCGTCGCAGTATAAACGGGGGCTTAGGGGTAGAATAACATTGTTAAGCCAGACCAAGGTTCACCAGTTGTTGTCGTTGAGTCACAGTTATAGGTATATACCTATATATATTATAGCACAACACGTGCAGGAGTGAGTCATTGTTTATATTCTTATTTTGTCCTTTGGCACTTAACATTGCGTGTTTTACCATTTCTTCTTGTAATCTTTGTACCGTGTCTATATCAATTAACCCCTTTCCGAAACACTCCTGTCCTCATTGAACTGAAGCTCTGCCCCTGCGTTTATGTGAGCCTCGTTTATGGGTACCTCGAGTAGGTACCACCCCCGTACACATACCAACTGAAAACGAAGTTGTGCACCCCGATGTCATGGACAATCCTATACCTACTTAACTTCTTACTAAAGCATCGCATCCAAGGTCAAAGGGTTTAGACCACTTCAGTCGTGGGATTTGTGGCGAATTGCGTTTAGTCCTGCTGCGTTTTTTTTAGCGAATTTTCAGAGAATATTTAGCTATTTGGCTCCTTTCAAAATTTCAGAGATGCTCCCTGTGAACCGAAAACACCTCTAAAATCCGTTTCATGCATCGGAGATCTAAATTATGGACCACTCTTTCATATACATATTTCAAGTATATTTCATATGCTTTCATATATACTCTTTCATATATGTGTGCCTCACGATGAACCCCTTAATTTCCATGATAAAAAATTCTTTCTTGCGCTGAAAAATCCGTCTTCTCAAGAGTAATGAGGAGTTCGTTATCCAGCCCAATCGTACCTACTGTGCGCATGGGTCAAATTTTACAAATGTTTAGTCCAAAAAATCAAAACAAAAAGTATTTTAGCAACAAGGTTCCGTAAATCATTATTTTTATGGGGTGGTACCGTCAATCATGTTTTTTGGGGCGCAGAATTGCAACTGGTCCCAGCCCGATTACTGGACATTCTATGGACTGACAGTCCAATATCTGCAGTTAATCGTATAGTGTATGGGACCCTTTAGACGCACCCAGCATAACAAAATTTTTGTCCGAAAAAAAACATACTTATTTTTAATGTAGGCATGTGACGCGTAGTTCCAGCAAGTTTAGACTGCATCGAGTGATCAAAATAATAATTTTTTTGTTCAAAACACCCAAAAATGATTTTTTGACATAATTGTTCTGCACGACGCGCCACTCTGATCTCAACGAGTGCCCGGTCAGGCCTTAATTTGAATTCTCTATTTCCCAAACGATTTCTTTGAAAATTCGCTCCTTAAGCCATGATGCATGACTGAAATTTTTTTTAAATGGTGACCTCCACTCTCGGATCTTTGTGTTTTATGTACCAGGATGCGTTCACAATATTCCTGAGCACTTCATTTTGAAATGTTTGAATCATTTGCACAATCGTTTTGGCTGTACAGCCCCACAGCTGAGGTCCATATAGGCATCAGTAGGTAATGCATTATATTTAGTACGTTATTGAACGTAAAACACTTCCCTTAAGGCTAAATGTAACGACAAGTTAGTGAGATTCTCAGATAAGAGATGGCAGCACTATCGGGGGCAAATTTCCTTGACTCCTCACAGGAGAACGAATCAAGATATTTTGAATCTGAAAACGGATTTGATAAGATATCAACCCATAGTTTGGACGAAATCGGTTTAAAAAATTTGCACAATTTTTTTGCGCACTGTTCAAAAAATTTTTTGATTAAATTGAGACTTTTTCAAAAATGTCGCCTTATACAGCAGTGTGCCCATGCATACAGTGTACAAATCCGTTTTCAGAATTTCGATCAGTCAAAAATTACTATCGTAATCCTTAAGATTGGTGAAACAATAGTAGGGCTGACGGGGTGGAGGAGTGCGCTCGAGCGAGGGGGGCAGTTTGGTGAGGTGGTGCCGGCCGCCTGGACCCCTCGTATGAACGTTCTCCGAATTCTCCTACTCAAGGTCGGCATCAAAATCGAGTCTTCCTGATGTTGGTTGGAAAAGAAGTTTTGTCTGTGAACAGGATTGGGTCAAGCCTTGTCTCACGTTTGTGGTCTACGAGAAAAGGGGGGCCTAAGTTGGGGGTAGTAGATTTCGTTTTTTTCTTGTAGGGGATGTGACTGATACGCAAAATCCATGTTTTTGACAACGGTGGCCCCCAAAACTTTGGTCAAAATGCGAGAAACCTCAAAATTTTCGCACTTTTTTGTTTTTCCCCCATTTTGGCCATGATAGAGCGCGTTTTTGACAAAAAGTGTACATTTTGAAACTGAATTAGATTTGCTAGAATACTAGAATAGGCTCGGTAGACTCAATAGTTTCCGAGATACAGCTAAAATACCATACCTACCACCACTCTCAAAACCGCGTTGTGAAATCCAATTTTTTTTCTCGAATTTTTCGCTATATCTCCAAAACGTATTGTCACATCCGGAATTTAGTAGTGAAGTATTTCAAAACTCAAATAATTTTAGATTGTATTGCAAGTTGTGTCCCTAAATACATACATACAGACTACATACACACTTTCAAAATAATTTTGTTACTTTTGCGCACTGCAACAATTTTGTATTGTTCACAAAGATTGGCAGGTACCTACAACAGCGTGCCTACATGCATATAGATGTTTCAAAAAATACAAGTCGATAATGAATCTAGTCTTGAAAAATTAAACTGGGTATTTCAGATCTGAGCAGTATCGAAATTAGGGGACATATAGGTACAGATCATCAAACACTTGAAACATTTCTGCTGTTGAATATACTATATTTGCTTTCAAAATAAAGTATTATACTTTGAGGAATTTTCATCCCAAGTCCTGGGTAGGCTCCCGTATTTCCAGCGAACGTGGTATCCTTGGATCAATAATTTCTGGGAGCAGAACATTTTCATAACAATATTTCAACTTTGTTATCATTTTGTCCTCCCAGAATGAGCGATCCCTTTGTATTATCTCGTAATGTAGATCCCTAGGGGTCCACACTACGAAAAAACAACGCTCTCTCATCGTTATTTCCAATTGTCCTTGAATTTGGAAGAAGTAGTCGCTAGTTTTTTTAAGTTTTTTATCTTTACCCAAACAAAAATTTTTAAATTTGTGTCCAGAGTTTTCGCTCTGGAAACACTAAAGTTTCGCACCATAGTAATGCACCAAACAGACTCATGAAACCTACTAAACACTATGATCGCAACATTTTCCATGGAAATTGGGTAACGGAGTTACGAAATATGGACGCACGCGTTGTTGTAGAAGTCCATTTTTGTGAAGCCAATTTTTGTTGGAGCAGTGCAATACAGTTTTGGCACATCAAAAACATCAGGTAGGTACATACTGTTGGCAAAGTAAATACCATTCAGATTCATCGACTATAATAGTTATGTAAACACAGTTGCATAAACGTCACCTGATTTCGAAAAAATCAAATCCAAATCAAATCGGTGTCGGCTTCTTGGAATTTGGGCAACCTTTTTGGCGAGTTCATAAGAGGAACTATCTAGGTACTCTGTAAGCAGATACCTCGTGACATGGATATATGTGTAGGGGTTATTATTATCTCTATCTCTATCCTTATTATCCTTATTATATTATAAATTCGAATCTTTGTCTGTCTGTGAAACTGTGATTCTTTTCACGGCAAAAAGCATATAAATATACCTATTTATGTTATCACAATATATGTACAAAAGTAAATAAAAAACGCTGCAAAGTACTTGTCACATGGTTTTATTATTCTTGCGGACATATAGAACTGTACTCCATCAATATCAAAATGTCAAACAATTTTTTCACCATTTATAAACAATGTGCCATTAATTCGTTTTTCCCGTGTTTTTTTCCGATACTTTTAGGTAACAAACATCCCTAATATAGATACCATCTTTGGACCAACCCCCACCTACCCTCCAAATTTGAATCACATTCGACCATTTTTACGGTAATTATGGGCGTTACTACCCGTTCAACGGTTTTCACTTCAAAGACGCCTCATTTTTGCCAGTTTTTTGTCCATAAAATCCAAACCGTTGGTCCGATCGAGCTGAAAAGATTGCGGGCACCATGTCTGCCCTAGATGAGTATTTGGTGCAGATTTCGACTCAATTGGACCAATTTTGAGGCAGTTATGCGTGACACGGCGGACGGCGACGGACATTGCATTTTTTGAATCTAGACACCTTGAAACGTGTAAGAAAAAATTTTGAGGGGGTGTTCCAAAAAATTTTTGCTGAACGACTACATAGGTGTATTATTCACAGAATAATAAACCAAAACGATTTATTCATCTTCTAATAGACAATCACACTCTAGGATACCGCACCAAGCCAGTTTCCGAAAATACCAATTTTGGGAAAAAGTGTCTAAAAATGTGAAATTTGAGCCTATTTTGAAAAATATGTGCTTTTAGGAATCACGTATCAAAATTTTAGGGACGTATCGACAAATTTGGGAAAAATCGAAATAAGACTTATTTTTGGCGATTTTAGCTAAATGGCTGAAGCGATTTTGACGTACTAAACTCCAATCGACGCGCAATTTTATGCTCCTTATTCTAGCATAATTATAGTGAAAATAGTTTTCGAGAAGCGAAAAAGCTGAAAAAGGTCCGAAAATTTCGCAGTTTTTTGGCTCTCAAAAGTTTAGCACAAGCCAGAGTCCGTCGCAAACTCACATTACTCGTATTATGCCCAAATTCGATTAAAATAATTTCCAGCTAGTGCACATTCATTAGGCAGCAAGCACAAGTCCAATTTGACTTGGCTATGACCCAATCCTGCTCACAGACAAAACTTCTTTTCCAACCAACATCAGGAAGACTCGATTCCAAGAATGTTCATGCGAGGGGTCCAAGCGGCCGAGGGGTCGAGGCGGCGGGCCCCACCTCACTAAAATGCCCCCTCTCGCGCGCGCACTCCTCCACCCCGTCAGCCCTACTATTGTTTCCAATCTATTGTTTCACCAATCTTAAGGATTACGATCGTAATTTTTGACCGATCGAAATTCTGAAAACGGATTTGTACACTGTATGCATGGGCACACTGCTGTATAAGGCCACATTTTTGAAAAAGTTTCAATTTAATCAAAAATTTTTTTGAACAGTGCGCAAAAAAATTGTGCAAATTTTTTAAACCAATTTCGTCCAAACTATGGGTTGATATCTTATCAAATCCGTTTTCAGATTCAAAATATCTTGATTCGTTCTCCTGTGAGGAGTCAAGGAAATTTCCTTCATTTTGGTGCTGCCACGTGGTGGCAGGTTTTGCAACTAAAAGCGTTACATTTAGCCTTAAGCTCTCCCTTGATGGGAAAGACTCAAATGATTTAAGCAATCTCTTAGCAATTAAATTATTTAAGCAATTTAAGGTCTCCCAAAATTTGAAGCACTGGTTAGACAAAAAGAAATTAATTTTCAGAATCACCAAATTTATTTATATTTTAATTTACAGAAATATAAGTTCTATCAGTGATGCTTAACAATGGCTTGACATGACAAATTACAGATTCACAGAATGAATAGCACAGAAATGAGCATTTGGAGCCACTCAGCTGACCCGGGCCCTATGTATCGTCATGTACCTACTAGTCCTAAGGTGACTACAAGACAAATTACAGATTCACAGAATGAATAGCACAGAATTTAGCTTTTGGAGCCACTCAGCTGATCCGAGCCCTATGTATCGTCATGTACCTACTAGTCCTAAGGTGACTACAAGACAAATTACAGATTCACAGAATGAATAGCACAGAAATTAGCTTTTGGAGCCACTCAGCTGATCCGAGCCCTATGTATCGTCATGTACCTACTAGTCCTAAGGTGACTACAAGACAAATTACAGATTCACAGAATGAATAGCACAGAATTTAGCTTTTGGAGCCACTCAGCTGATCCGAGCCCTATGTATCGTCATGTACCTACTAGTCCTAAGGTGACTACAAGACAAATTACAGATTCACAGAATGAATAGCACAGAAATTAGCTTTTGGAGCCACTCAGCTGATCCGAGCCCTATGTATCGTCATGTACCTACTAGTCCTAAGGTGACTACAAGACAAATTACAGATTCACAGAATGAATAGCACAGAAATTAGCTTTTGGAGCCACTCAGCTGATCCGAGCCCTATGTATCGTCATGTACCTACTAGTCCTAAGGTGACTACAAGACAAATTACAGATTCACAGAATGAATAACACAGAAATTAGCTTTTGGAGCCACTCAGCTGATCCGAGCCCTATGTATCGTCATGTGGAAGTCCTAAGGTGACTTATTTCAAGTCACCTTAGGAATGCCAAATTTCAAGTCTCTACCACAACGGGATTCGGCCCAAAAAACGTCGCATTTTTTTCCTGTCGCAAAAATTTCACTGGCCCCCAGCCTAAGTGACATCATCCATGTCAAAAATGAACCTAATCTTGGGTGGCACAACCGAATTCACCAATATTTACTCCTTCAAGAAATCATTGCATCACCAACGACGCCGCAACGTGGGTAAACCTACACCAGGAGATTCGATGCCGTATTGTGAGACAGTGTGTTTGACTCCGGAAAGCACTTTGCTGTGCATAGTAAAGGTGAATAGAGAATCGTAAAATTGAAGGAGTTACCACGCGTAACTTATTTATGGTTCCATAACTCGGAGGAAGGGGGTTTGGGGTACAAATTACCATCACGAAGCGCAGCCCGGTCGTGTAACCTTCCTTCCGCTTAGTTCTGGACTTCAAAGGTCTGGAAGGGTCCGCTTGAGTTAATTACTGGTAAGTGAGAGCGTCCGTCTGACTCTCGGAAATCATCTTCACGTTGAATCTCTACTTTTAGAATGTGATTTGTTTATTTGGATAATTATAAGGGCAAAGCCTGATTACAAAATAATATTTTGTAAGTACATGTTGTATATACATTGATAAAAACAACTTACAAGTGAAAAACTACAGGATAAAAATAAAAATAGTCTATTTCCACGTAAACTAGCAAACTGTAGACCGGTTTCGGTTGTTACACCATCATCAGTAGACAATAGAATTCTATTGAGTACTGACGATGGTGTAACAACCGAAACCGGTCTACAGTTTACGTAGAAATAGACTATTTTTATTTTTATCCTGTAGTTTTTTGCTATGGATTTCCACTACTCCGCCGCAAGTGATTTAAGTTATAACTTACAAGCGTATTCAGCCGGATAAACTTTATAATAAACAAGAATAATTATAGATAAGATGAAAACAAAGGGATTAGATAAAGATAAAACACAAAACGAATGCGGGGCATTAGATTTTAAATTACTAAATAAATAAATAGGTTAGAGCAATTGAGGCATAGGTTAGAGAAGTGGATTCCAAAACTCGTTCGTTCCATTTTTTACCAAAATCGAGGTGGCAGTGATTTCTGAAAAATATCTTCGCGCCCTATCGGACTCTGGACTCAGATTGGGACAAAGCTAGCTCTAGCTCCTTCATATTGATTTAGGCCCTCAAAAAACATGGTTTGTTCCAAAACTCGTTCGTTTCAACCAGCCCTGTGTTGCTAAACTCTTTCCTTGCTGGACGTGAAACAGAAATCGCTCGTTCCTGCAATAATCTTCTTTACTGTACCCTTCCTCGCTTGTTTAACAGACGTTTGTAGTATTAGTTTCCTGCTTTTGGTTATTTTCAAACCTTTGGAGTCGAGCATGAAAAAAATGTTAAACCCCTCTCAAAATTTGATTGTTTACGTTTCAATGTACGTAGAATCCTAAAATGCAATAAAAACGCTGCAAATTATTACACAAAGGCTTATTATTTAAAGATGTCACTGTTCCTGCATTCATTTTTTGCGCATGCGCAGACGGAAGTTGCTGTCGAATCTTTGTGGAATTTTTACGGGATTATCCGACACCTAACCCCCAACTACTTGGGTCATTCTCATTTAGAATGTACCATTTGGTACATTTGGCCCTCCCAGCATCGTCCATTTACCAAATTTCCAAACTCATATTTTAAGCCTGTCACAATTTTTTCTGGCTCCATTCAACTCTCAAGAGCACTGCACAATTTGAAATTTGCGAGTTCATTCGTTGGTATTCCTGTAAATCTGTAGTGTTTGCAAAATAACGTGGCCTAAACCTCATGTGTGTTACCATTATTGAAAAATTATTGAAAAATTATTTTAAGCCTCCCAAACTGGCCATGTTGATTTAGGCCCTCATAAACATGGTTTGTTCCAAAACTCGTTCGTTTCAACCAGCTGTGTGTTGCTAAACTCTTTCCTTGTTGGACGTGAAACAGAAATCGCTCGTTCCTGCAATAATCTTCTTTACTGTACCTTCCTCGCTTGTTTAACGGACGTTTGTACTATTAGTTTCCTGCTTTTGGTTTATTTATTGGAATCGAGCATGAAAAAAATGTTAACCCCTCTCAAAATTTGATTGTTTACGTTTCAAGGTACGTAGAATCCTAAAATGCAATAAAAACGCTGCAAATTATTACACAAAGGCTTATTATTTGAAGATGTCACTGTTCCTGCGTTCATTTTTTGCGCATGCGCAGATGGAAGTTGCGGTCGAATCTTTGTGGAATTTTTACGGGATTATCCGACACCTAACTACCCACTAAACCTCATCGCTTCACGACGATCCCTAGGGTATTTGTGGGCTGTAGAAGTAAGTATTTCACGTTGGCGCGTGCGCAGACGAAAGGAACTCAACATTCAAATTTCACACTCGTTTTCTGCTTAGACTTCCCGACATAAACATTATTTTCTGTTATTGAAAAGAATTTGGCCCTAAGAAAGTAGAAATTGTAACCCACGAAAATTGCCCATTCTGATTCTGAAAGTGACCATTCTGCTACTAACTTTCTCTTGGAAATCCTCCAGTCCAGAGATTTTTCAGGAATCCATCACAGAAATTCTTGATGTTTGAAATGTTGAGTCAGTAGAAATGTTTTCCCAAAAAACATGTGAGTGACTGTTTAACTGTCTGGGTCAGGTCTGAAGCTTTTAATTTGGGATCGCCATTTTCATCAGAGATTTTTCGGGAATTCTCGATGGTTGATATATTATGTTGAGTCGGTGGATATTTTTTCCCAAAGATGTGACAAGATTCCAGCTGACAGTTTTCTGGTCAGATTTTGGATCTTATAATTTGGGATCGTCTTTTTCGTCCCCGTGTTTAGGGATGGTTAGAACAAATCGGAAACCTATTTTTGGGACGAGAAGACGGAATATGAAGTCAATTTTGACCAAAGACTGGAAAATTTAGGTTCTGAACCGAATGTTCAGCTCCCAAAATTGATTTTTCATGAGTCAAAAACCTGGGAAATCGTCTGAAATCACCATCAGTATGAATGATAACACTAGAAAAAGTGTCAACATGTGGATCAAGACGATTAAATGGCACTACCAATGATCAAAAATAATTTGAAAAAAAAAAAAAATCGTATACCTAATTCGTGTTTTGGGGGCCAAAATTGGTGGAAACCACCAGAAATAGCTATTTTTAATTATTTTACATGCAAGAAACAAAAATGAACAGCCATGATTTCTGTACGAATGTCCAATAGAATAATAAATCCATGTGGCAAGGATTTTAACACAGAATGTGTTTTAGCCATGGACTAACTAGCCAAAAAAGCTAACGAAATTTCGTAACGAAATCTGGGACGACAACATTTCTAATGATTTTCACGTACAACCGATTCGTTGCTACGGAACTTTAACTTCGCCAGTTATCATCGTACAAAAATCGTTCACCACTCGTTGGATAGCTCTCGATTTACCTAACCATATTACGTTAACCACTGCGGAGTGCGTGGCCGACAAGCTGCGGTATGAGCGTGATTGTTTAAATAATTAGAATAGAATAGAATAGAACCGACAAGCCGACAAGCCGCGGTATGAGCGTGATTGTTTAAATAATTGTTTACACACAGGTGATCATTCTCAATAATTTATATTGTGAACACGATTGCAAGCTTTATATAAGTAAAGACATAATTTTAAGACCAAACAACCGATAAACGAATTATCTCTTGGAGATGTAGGAGTCTTGGAGATGAAGCTCGGACTAGTTTATGTTTAACAAAATTTTTATGAAGTGCACTCGTGAGTGTGTATATAAGAAGCTGTGTATAAGGCACCACCAGTTACGACGAAACATTAGTGGGAGGAAGTTAACCAATCTTCAACCGAAGATTGAAGACGGGTTTATGTGAAACGCGTGAGCTAAAACACATTCTGTGTTTCTATAATTTAGTCCGAAGTATGTAAATAGAGGTAACCGGGGGTCCAGGGGGCTTGCCCCCTGGCGAGGCGCGGAGCGCCGAGTTTTCTTTTTGGTTTATTATTTTCAATAATGAACCTTTGAAATCGAGAGTGGAAAAAAATAAAATTTAACCCCCCCTCCACAAAATTTGATGATTTCCGTTTCAAGGTATGCAGAATCCGAAAATGCAATAAAAAAATTTCTGTCCTTTTCTTTGTTCTCATTAACAAAAATTGACAAAATTCTGATTATAGTCGGTTTATAGGTCCCATTTGGGGTGCAGTTGGTCCTCGAAGCTCGGCGTTACTGTCAGTCATCCCTAAGGGTGAAAAATAGGGGTTGAAGTCTCCAGGACGCTGTTTTCTCGAATTTGTTTACGGTTTTGAACAGTTCTCGAACTTTTTTGTTATTCAGTACATTATAAAATTGTTAACCAATAAATTCACTGAATTCTGAACATCTGACTGTACAAAATAATCCTCCCTCACTATGAGCAAGCTCGTGGCGTGGGGGTGAGGAGTCACTAGAATATCTCCTTATCTTCCAAGGAGGGTCAGTATCCTTTTTCTAAAAATTGACTACTATGCACCTACCCGCTTATTTATACCAATCACATTTGAAAAATTCAGCTAAAAATCATAGAAACCAAAACGAAATTATGCGCTACTAGCTCGGTAAAAAGGGAATGTAAAGGAGTTGTAGCAATGAATTATGAAACTTCCACGGAATTCCAACTGCCGGAATCCACTGTGTCCGCCGTCTGTACACTGCGTCCGACTCTTTCCATTCACATAACCCAGACCATTCACCGGTGAGTTCCGACGATACAAGACCTCGGTCTTATCCAGGTCGATAGATGAAAGTAATGCAGGCCGACGCAGCCTTCTCAACTTTTCCCATCTCGATGCATCCAAACGCTTCGATTTCGGTTTTGGTTTATTATTCTGTGAATAATACACCTATGTATTCGCTCAGAAAAAAATTTGTATGTATGTATGTATTGTTTGTATTTGTTTTAAGTTTCAGGGTGCGTAGATTCCAAAAATGCTATGTCCGTCCACCGTATCATCCGTATCTACTTTGTTTTCTACCCAGAAAAATTCGTTATTTCGCGCACAGGCTCCATTTGGGCCGAAACTTGGCAGCCCGATCGGGATATACCCAAGGGTGTTATGGGTGAAAAACGGTGCAAAGTCCTTGTCAAATGGGTTTATTATTCTATTGGACAGAGATGTTGGCTGTTTATTTATTGTTTCTTTCATATTAAATAATTGAAATAGCTATTTCTGGTGGTTTCCACCAATTTTGGCCCCTAAAACACAAATTAGGTTTTTTTTAAAATAAATTATCTCTGATCATTGATAGTACCATTTAATCGTCTTGATCCACGTGTTGACACTTTTTCCAGTGTTATTCTACAAATTGATGGTGATTTCAGACGATTTCCCAGGTTTTTGACTCATAAAAAATCAATTTTAGGAGCTGAACATCTGGTAGAACCTCAATTTTCCACTCTTTGGTCAAAATCGACTTCATATTCGGTCTTCTCGTCCCCAAAAACATGAAAAACGATACCTTAAAATCTCATGTTACCAATATGTTGCTAAAACGCAAAAAGTACCTATTTTTACACACATTTTCACTCATAACACCCCTGGGTATATTCCGATCGGGCTGAAAAGTTTCGGGACACAACTAGGGCCCAAATGGAGCATGTGTGCGAAAGAGCGAATTTTTTAGACCGAAAATGAAGCCTGTACACGTGATACGGCGGACGGCGTACGGCGGACGGCGGAAGGACATTGCATTTTTGGAATCTACGCACCTTGAAACGGAAAAGAAAAAATTTTGAGGGGGTGTTATAAAAATTTTTTGCTGAGCGAATACATAGGTGTATTATTCACAGAATAATAAACCAAAATGGGTTTAAAAATTGGGTTTTTTGGTGTTTAAGTAACATAAGTGTGAGGTATCGCGTTTCATGTTTTTTCTAGGACGAGGAGACCGAATATGAAAGTCCATTTTGACCAAACAGTGGAAAATTGAGGTTCGTTAGAGTTTAGTTTTGGTCTAAAATCGACCCAGAGGTGTGATGGGTGAAAAATGGGTGTAAAAATAGAGGTTTTTCGATGGGTTTTTGAAGGATTTAGAGAACATGAGCTTGTGAGATGTCGTTTTCCGAAGACCGAGCATGAAGTTGATATATTGACCAAAGATTAGACAGGTGGTAACGAAGGCTCAGCTCCCGAAATTCATTTTTTACAAGTCAAAAACCTGGGAAATTGTGTTGTTGTACCTATAATAATACTAGAAGTAGGTAGTCAACATGTGAATTATGACAATTAAATGGCACTACCAATGATCAAAGATAATATGTAAAAACGCTGCAAAGTCCTTGTCTCATGGGTTTATTATTCTATTGGACATACCTAAAGAAATGATGGCTGTTCATTAATTGTTTCTTTTATGCGTAATAATCGAAATAGCTATTTCTGATGGTTTCCATAAATTTTGGTCCCTAAAAACACAAATTAGGCACGCTCCTTTTTTTTTCAAACTATCTTTGATCATTGGTTGTGCCATTTAATCGTGTTGACACTTTTTTAGTGCTATTCTACAAATTGATGGTGATTTCAGACGATTTTCCAGGTTTTTGCCTCATAAAAAATCAATTTTGGCAGCTGAACCTTTGGTAGAACCTCAATTTTCCACTCTTTGGTCAAAATCGACTTCATATTCGGTCTTCTCGTCCCCAAAAACATGAAAAACGATACCTCAAAAGCTCATGTTACTAACATGTTACTAAAACACAAAAAGTACCTATTTTTGTGCACATTTTCACTCATAACACCCCTGGGTATATTCCGATCGGGCTGAAAAGTTTCGGGACACAACTAGGGCCCAAATGGAGCATGTGTGCGAAAGAACGACTTTTTTAGACAAAAAATGAACCCGGTACACGTGATACGGCGGACGGACATTGCATTTTTGGAATCTACGCACCTTGAAACGTAAAAGAACAAATTTTGAGGGGGCGCTATAAAATTTTTTGGCTGAGCGATTACATAGGTGTATTATTCACAGAATAATAAACCAAAATAGGCACTTTTTGTGTTTTAGTAACATGTTAGTAACATGAGCTTTTGAGATATCATTTTCCATGTTTTTGGGGACGAGAAGACCGAACATGAAGTCGATTTTGACCAAAGAGTGGAAAATCAAGGTTCTACCAAATGTTCAGCTCCCAAAATTGATTTTTTATGAGTCAAAAACCTGGGAAATAGTCTGAAATCACCATCAATTTGTTGAATAACACTGGAAAAAGTGTCAACACGTGGATCAAGACGATTAAATGGCACAACCTACCTATGGTGCATACCTAATTTGTGTTTTAGGGGTCAAAATTGATGGAAACCACCAGAAATAGGTATTTCGATTATTATTCATGAAAGAAACAGCCAACATTTCTGGAGGATGGATGGTCCAATGGAATAATGTTCGATTGGAGTAATAATAACCCATGTGACAAGGACTTTGCAGCGTTTCTACTTTGTTTTCGACCCAAAAAAATTCGTTCTTTTGCGCACAGGCTCCATTTGGGCCGAAACTTTGCAGCCCGATCGGATATACCCATGGGTGTTATGGGTGAAAAATGGGTTTAAAAATTGGGTTTTTTGGTGTTTTAGTAACATGATTGTGAGGTATCGCGTTTCATGTTTTTTTAGGACGAGGAGACCGAATATGAAGTCCATTTCGACCAAAGAGTGGAAAATTGAGGTTCTAACGAAGTTTCAGCCTTAAATTTACGTTTAGTTTTGGTCTAAAATCGACCCAGAGGTGTGATGGGTTAAAAATGGGTGTAAAAATAGAGGTTTTCGATGGGTTTTTGAAGGTTTTAGTGAACATGAACCTGTGAGATGTCGTTTTCCATGTTTTTTAAGGCGAGAAGACCGAACATGATGGTAAAGTGGTATGGTTTCTCGCTATAATTATCACATCCTTTTACACAATAGCACGAATATTTCTTTGGAAATTAGCTCTTATAGCCATGCTGCATGACTGGACCTGCTCCCCCCCCCCCCCCCGTATATTCATGAAAACTTAAGGTGTTCAAAAGAGATGTGCTCAATAATTTATTATGATTTGTCCACAAAGACAATAATAAACCGTTTTGTGAGACTGCTGAATTTCTTTGTACGGGTAGTTCAGCCCAGATCGTTTCACCAAAAAAATATAGGAAGGGTTTCATTATAATAAGAAATTCGCACCTTCTCGCACAGAGATTTCTCGTCATTACTTTCACAACCTCAGCGTCCCATTGAATACGTCGACCAGACCCCCTTTACTGGGAAAGGTCATTCGTTACTTGTACGTCGTTTGTTAGTATTTATCAGGGCGGGGATATGTGTCACGAGGATCACGACACTTTCATTCGATTCCGATCAACTTCGTGCGGCTCTCATAGAACCTTTGATTATAAGACATTTTCTTAGTTTTGAAAAAAAAACTGCAGCTCCTTTTAGTTTGAAGCTGTCGATGTTTTGAGGTTGACAAGGAGGATCCGTTGCTCGAGTTGGGAGTGAAAGTGTACCGAAGAGCGTCGACTTGACTTCTTGTCAATTAGACGTTCAAGTCGATGAGGATTTTTGGTGGCCTGGCTGGCCCATTTATAGAGAGCGACTGACAGGACGTAGATTGCGTTTCTGTAAACTCAAAAAGAATCGTTATTTACATTATTATAGCTTTTCCAGATTGAATTCATCATTTTCCAAATGGAATTCATCATTTTCCAAAAAGAATTCAACATTTTACAAAGTGAATTCAACATTTTTCAAACTGAACTCAACAATATCCCACGAATTCAGAATTTCTCCCAATTGAATTCATAATTCTTTCCAAAAAGAATTCAACACTTGCCAAACAGAGTTTGACATTTTCCAAAATGAATTCATCATTTTTTCCAAATAGAATTCAACACTTTCCAAATAGAATTCAACATTTTCCAAATAGAATTCAACAATTTCCAAATAGAATTCAACATTTTTCTAATAGAATTCAACATTTTCCAAATAGAATTCAACATTTTCCTAATAGAATTCAACGTTTTCCAAATAGAATTCAACATTTTCCAAATATAATTCAACATTTTCCTAAATGAATTCAACATTTTCCAAATAGAATTCAACATTTTCCAAATAGAATTCAACAGTTTCCAAATAGAATTCAACATTTTCCAAATATAATTCAAATTTTCCTAAATGAATTCATCATTTTTCCAAATAGAATTCATCATTTTTTCCAAATAGAATTCAACACTTTCCAAATAGAATTCAACATTTTCCAAATAGAATTCAACAATTTCCAAATAGAATTCAACATTTTCCAAATAGAATTCAACATTTTCCAAATAGAATTCAACATTTTCCTAATAGAATTCAACGTTTTCCAAATAGAATTCAACATTTTCCAAATATAATTCAACATTTTCCTAAATGAATTCATAATTTTTCCAAATAGAATTCAACATTTTCCAAATAGAATTCAACAGTTTCCAAATAGAATTCAACATTTTCCAAATATAATTCAACATTTTCCTAAATGAATTCATAATTTTTCCAAATAGAATTCAACATTTTCCAAATAGAATTCAACAGTTTCCAAATAGAATTCAACATTTTCCAAATATAATTCAACATTTTCCTAAATGAATTCATCATTTTTCCAAATAGAATTCATCATTTTTTCCAAATAGAATTCAACACTTTCCAAATAGAATTCAACATTTTCCAAATAGAATTCAACAATTTCCAAATAGAATTCAACATTTTCCAAATAGAACTCAACATTTTTCTAATAGAATTCAACATTTTCCTAAATGAATTCATCATTTTTCCAAATAGAATTCAACATTTTCCAAATAGAATTCAACAATTTCCAAATAGAATTCAACAATTTCCAAATAGAATTCAACATTTTTCTAATAGAATTCAACATTTTCCAAATAGAATTCAACATTTTTCTAATAGAATTCAACATTTTCCAAATAGAATTCAACATTTTCCAAATAGAATTCAACGTTTTCCAAATATAATTCAACATTTTCCAAATATAATTCAACATTTTTCAAATTGAATTCAACATTTTCCAAATAGAGTTCAACATTTTCCAAATGGAATTCAACATTTTCCATACTGAATTTAACATTTTCCAAATTTGAAGTCAACATGTCCATTGCGAAGGGAGAACTTTATTTTTAAGGACTGCGTTTAATAATCTCTAGTTACTGAATCGTAGTTTCTGTGCCTCCCATGCGATAACAAGAGAACACAATTATTGTATGGTACTATAATTATAGAATATTGAAGATAATCTATCATAGATACACTGAAGACGAACAATTCTTGCACATTTTTTTGTTCCGGGCAAAATCATACGAAATAATGTTCTTAATGAGCTGAAATTCGGAGGGTAGGTGCTGGTTTGGCGACAGATGGTCCCATCAAATTCATTTAAAAAGTGCTGTAACTTTCGTCTGCGCATGCGCAAACGTGAAATCCTTGTGAAGCTTATAACTACCCTAAAAATCGTCGAAAACAGCTGAAAGTTGGAGGGTAGTTGCAGAACGGTACCTTGATGGTTCCATATTGATTTCATCACATTCGGAAGGTAGCATTCGGATGCGCATGCGCACGCGGGTAGGAGCGCAGCTGGTCCCATATAACATTCATTGAAAAAGTACTGTAAATTTCGCCTGCACCAACGTAAAATCCTTCTAGAGACCACAACTACCCTAGAAATCGTTGCGAACTGATGAAGAACCCTTATCAAGTTCATTGAAAAAATACTGTCCCTTTCGTCTGCGCATGTGCCAACGTGAAATCCTTCTAGAACCCACAACTACCCTGGAAATCTCGTCAAGCGATGAGATTTGGAGGGTAGGTGGGGGTTGGGCCACAGATAGTCCCGTATTAAAATCATTGATGAAGTAAAGTTTTGACATTTTTGTTTCGGATATCCGTTTTTTTAGTTACATGATCGTGAAACATGGCACTTCACAGTGGAAAAATGCCTTTGGGAAAATGGGATTTGTCTGCTTTTGACTGCCGATTCCGACCAAACATCTGAACAAAATTTAATGTTTATGGAAGTGTTTCGACGCAGAACTTAATGCCCTTTAATTTTTCTAGGCAATAGATTTTCTGTATTTAGTATGAGCCAATTTTGGCTCCCAAAAGTTTAGCTCACCTCAGAAACCATCGCAAACGCATCTTGCTCGTATTTGGGATGCCCGAAGTGGTTTAAAATCGTTTCCAGCTTTACGTTTTTTCGCAGGCATGGCCTTTTTTTTGGACCAATTTGCTGGGCTATAAAGGTGCAGGTACGGTTCCTGACCATTTATGGACGTCGGTAGACCCAAGTGTTCTTCTTGGTATTGGACACATAATGGGGGAGACATCAGGACCCTCGGAGCTGTTAGGTCCTTGAAGTCCTGTTAAAGAACTGCAAGTAATCAACTGGAATTTCGTTTTCGCAGATACTTACAGCTGTAGCGCTACGACGAAATTATCGCGTTCAATCATCAAACCGAAAGAGACTTGGGGAGATCCCATACGAAGTCCGAAAGTGGTTTTCAACTTTTAATGTCCGCCGCAACTAGCGGACGCGTGTTGTTTCAACGAGGTAGCGAATCAGTTTCACTTTCTCGTCTTGAAGGAAAAACCAATTTGACATAATACCGCAGCGCTTAGGAGTTTGGATGTTACGATTGCCTTTCTCACTCGAACCTCGAGAGTCGGCAGGTACTTAGTTTCATCTTGTGCCAGCAGCTTTCAAAGAGGTGTTCCTGAGTGTCCACAGAATATTCTTTCATCGCAAGAAATCTGGCGTGCGACGCTCATTCTACCTGTTAGTTTATATACAATTTTGTGGATGTTGAGGTTCAGTCGAAAAAGAAGAGCAGACGTTTCCGGATATATATTTATCCCATCATCAGAGCCTACAATGAACAAAAATATAACTATTTACGACATTGCCTTTGTTTTTTGAGTATAATACAACGGTGTTCTATGTTTGTGTTCAAACTATAGACGAGCAATGGAAAGGGGTCATAAAATTAACTAATAAATATTAAATAGACAGAAGTACATAGATTGAACGTTTGTTCAGACAAGCAGTCCTGGACCAGTTCAAGATGGAACTGCGTTCTGAAAATGAGGGGATAGAACTGTCCAGATGTACAGACAGTCCTGGCCCGTTCCAGACCTTACTATTCAAGCCACACCCGTTTTTTGCTTCCGACAGCGCCAGAACTGGACCTGGATCGAGAGTTTGCTGTTCGGACAGACAGTCCAGGACCGTTCAAGACCAGTTCTATCAGTCCTGGATTTCGATGACTGTACATGTGCACTTGATATTTCTACCTTCAGCTTATGTGGAAGGTTACAGTGCTTCAGGTTATCCGTTCAGAATCATCAATGGGCATTCGGACAGAAACAGTTCTGAACTCAATCCTGGACAGTTCTATCCCCTCTTTCTCAGAGCGCTTCCTGGCCAAACATAAGTGCCTGATTAAACCTGCTGGCAATTGGATAGTTATGGAGGGGAAGCGGGTTGATGGAAAACCTGAAGACGTCTGCAGAGTCTGCAAGAAGAAGGGGATGACCTGGACCAGCTTACTCCGTTTGACGTAGGCCTGCAGGGGATGTGGAAACCGAGGAGCGGGGAGACCCACCTACCCACCTTTTCGAACTCCTAGAGAAAGCTAAGGGTCACTTAGACAGCAGAAATATCTTTTTGCCAGGTCGGGAAAAGAATTGCCGGGTCGTAGGGTGTACACATCATATTGACGTGGGGGACAACCAACCCAACCTGCAAGTGCCCAGGAGAATCCGGCCCCACTGGCTAGTTGAAGTGGAGAATCTGATTTCGAGTGGAGGGCACCGGGGTTATTGAAGCCTCTTGTAGTCCCTGGGGAAGCCCCATTGTCTTAGTGCCAAAGAAGGATGGGTCAGCTAGGTTTTGTGTGGAGGTCCACAGTTGAACGATGTGGCTAAAAAAGATTTGTTCCCCCTGCCAAAGATAGAGGAGTGTTGATTGGAGACCTGGCCTGTAGCTCATGGTTTTCAACCGTGGATTTACAGAGCGGGTACTGGCAGTTGCTGAAGGGACCAGGAGACAAAGAGAAGACAGCTTTCTGTACTCCACGGGGACTGTGGCAGTTCATTACCATTGCTTTGGGTTATGTAATGCACATGCCACGTTTCAGCAAGCAATGGGGAGGATCTCACACAAGGAGGTGCGGGCTGGAAAAACGAAAGTGTATTAGGACGATGTGCTGATCGATAACCCCGATTTTGAGGTCCATGTAAAGTGGTTGCGAAGGGTGCTGAGAGTTTTAAGGACAGCTGGGGTTAAGCTCAACCCAAAACAGTGCCACCTCTTTTTGAGACAGGTGACATACCTGGGCTATGTGATATCTGGGGAAGAGCTAGCAGTGGATCTGATGAAGGCAATCAAGGTGCTCCAGTGGCTGTTTCCAAGGAATGTTGAGAGCTTGTGGAACGTTTTAACCGCACTCTGTGGGTGATGCTGGCCAAGACAACTGAGGATGACCCGATGCAGTGGGACTTCCAGTTGCCCATAGTTCTGTTCGCTTACAGAGCCACAGAACATGTGTGAAAGGGCTTTTCCCCTGCCAAGGTCAACTTTGGGAGGAAGCTAATGCCCGTGCATTTGCAAGTGGGGAAAGCACCTGAGGAGAAGGTGTGCCTCACGAAGTAGGCAGCTGAGTTGAGGCACGGTCTGGAGAAGGTACACGAGATGGTTCGAGAGCGGCTGACTAAAAGGGCTCCAGACAAGGCTGCAGCAGCCCTCCAGACAAGGTAGCAGCGTTACCACCCAGACGACTTCGTTTGGCACTATCAACCTCAGAGGTGTCTCCGCCTATGTCCAAAAGCTACAGTCCCCTTGGATTGGACCTAGCAAAGTACTAAAAGCCTTGCCAAGGATGATCTTTCGGATTGAGACGCCCCAGCGGATTTTATAAGAACAGTCAGGATGTGGGAGAGCAGGCCGAAGAAGGCAATGATGCGAGGTTACTGCATTACTTGTTCGAGTTACCTGTGAATTTGTTAGTTGTTTAGGTGACCAATAAAAAAGTTCTGGTTTGCGTTCAAATTCCTGTGTAACTTTATACTAAGCCGATAAAAACTATAACAATATTTTTAAGAGCATTATTCACAGACAAGTAATTATTTTAAACTACCTAGGGGGATAAACATAGCAAGAATTTTGTTTGTTCGAACCTTTGAATCTAGTACCTATGCATGTTCCACTTATTTATTCCTCTGGATTAACCTTCACCCGCTCGCCTCTCCTGAAGTCACACTTCCGATCGCGTGGGCGGCAAATTGGCCGCCCTTGATTTTTCATAATTTTCACTAAGTACTTTTCTTCGTTTGTTCCAAATTAGTTTTGACCAGGGAACTCCAGCACAACATTACAAGCACATTTTTATCATAAATTCTTTATTCAGATAATGGCAATCACAATAAGAACGTAGATATATATCAAAATCACATTTTCAATCTTTGAAGGTTTTCTGCACTAAAATAATATTCTGCAGTTCGCAACTTTTTCTATTGAAAGGAGGTAACAAAAGTTTGAATATAATCATAATAATACGTACTTCATTTCGACAAATAACTAACGTGACAATAAAATAAAACGAAAGCTGGCTAGAACAAAACTAGAATATCCATAGTTCAAAACATTAGAACTTTATAGTAAAAAAAAAAAAAAAACTTTACAAAAATACAAAAATTATACCTACTCAGGAAGATGAGTTAAAACTCAAAATACTTGAATCACATTGGAAAGCTGGCTAGATCAAAACTAGAATATCCATAGTTCAAAACATTAGAACTTTCCAAATCGAGATGCAAAACATTCATGTTTCAGTTCAAAATACAGCAGAGTACGACAAGAAATATCGATGAGAAGCCCTACACATATTCTAGAATACTGTGAAACTAGTACAGTTGAAAATACATGCGAAAGGAAAATTAATATTTACTTACATTTTCAAAATCGTGCGATGCGAAAACTGCCACGTTACCGCTCGCGTAGGCGGCAAATTGGCTCGAACCTGATGTCCCCAACTTTGGAGCAGTACTGACTGGGCTGACGTGTCCACCACGATCGGAAGTCAACGTAGTCTAGCAGGAAAGATATTAACTAGAGAATACATGGCGCTCTTGGGGCTATCACGATACTTTGAGCGAGCATACACGGGAAAATTCGAAAAGGCGGCCAATTTGCCGCCCACGCGAGCGGATGAAGGTTAAAAAAAACCTCAACATGACAATGGTAGGTGTGTCAATGAACACTGTAACTTTTATTCTTTCATGGTAGCTGAAATTTGATTTACTCATTCCCCGTTTTTCTAGGTCTGATTTTATGAACTTCTCTGGCGCTTCAAATTCAAGGGTTTTGTTTTCAAGTGGAGCTGTATGAAAGTTTATGACAAACCAAGCTCAGGGGGGAATCAAAATCTGAACAAGCCATAGCTGGACTAGATAAACGAACATGAAGTCACCAAATAATGATAAAATATGAGATGCAAATGTTCTTGTCTCAGATACAGCTGGAACAGGGGAGGTAATCAGGTGAACTATTATGCAGAACAGTGGGAAATAACGTTGGTAGCCATGGAAGGCACTCCTCCAGGACAGGGTTTCTGAAAAAAAGCTTCCTAGGAATATGCCTTGATCACTCCATTCCTATCTTCTCAGCACTTCCCAGAGCAACTACCTTCTGTCCTTTGTTTTGGATCCCAGCTCTTCCCTGTAATTGTAATGTGTAGAAAAACTTGGCTGCCTGCAAAAGCAGGAGGGTTCCCATCTGGATAATATTTTTCTAGAATTAAACCCCTTCAGGTGAAAGTATACAAAAGGCATGGAGAGGAATTGGCTGTCTTTTCCAAGCCCTGTTTTTTTCCAGAATCATACTGCGTTGTGCTGAAGGAAGTACAAGGGTTCGGAACAATGTAGGTACAGGTAGTTTTTCTACAGACATGAGAGGTTTCTCATTAATCATTTCTCAAGAAACTGAGTGGTTGGGCAAGCCACCTGTTCCACAGAACAAACTTCTTTTTGTTTTCTGGACAGGTGATTTCCAGAATTGAATTGTGTTGAACTGACTTCCCACCAGTTGGTCCCCATTCCAACCCTTGGATTATGTTCCAGGTAGGAGTCGGTAATGGAGCTAGTGGAACCCCTGGTGGCCACTTCTAGTGATGGAAAAACGGACAAACTGGTCACAGTTACAGGAGTTGCCAGTTGTCAAACTACTGGGTAATGGAAAAGTATTCAGGTTGTGTGATTGAACAATACCCCACGCCCCCTGTAGTAATGCATGCATTACTTACTTAACAACATGCTTTTCTCTTCAACAGTTACGGATACTTTGAAAACGGAGGTCTGAACTCGTACCTAAACAGTATACACGCACTGAGGAAGAGTATTGGGGTTACACGTTGCAGAAAGTCATGAAACAATATAATATTATTGCAAATTGAAAATAATATATATTATTTCGGTTAACTACCTAACAACATACTCAAAGAAAAACGAAGTTGAAGAAAAATTGTCTATTTCCACTAATACACGAAAAAAGTGAAAAATACGCTGTTACGGTTTCGGTGATCCATCGTCAGTAACAAACAATGACTGTTATGTTACTCATCAATAACAAACAATAACATAACAGTCATTGTTTGTTACTGACGGTGGTTTGATCACCGAAACCGGTGTAACAGTGTATTTTTCAATAACTCCGTTTTTCTTTGAAATGGGTTTCCACGATTTCTTCGCGAGTGGTTAAGTTCGTAACAAAATACTACTAATACCTATCAAAATATTTTTCAAAAACCAAAGACAGGATAATCTACTTCGACTTAGTGGATTGTGGCGGTGGATTTCCAGTTTTTTGTTAGAAGTAGATAACCTTTTCAAGCCGCTGTAGGGCTTCACATGATTCTATCAGTGGTGAAGAGCTAGTCGCTGGTCGGGTAATCACATGTGTGCTTTTCAACGCTCGTATTGTGTGTCCGCCGGATACAAGACGTGAAAAGCCGGGCCACTCTGACCGCAAATTTCATCAAGATGTTAGAAATAAGGGAAAATGGGCTGAAAACCGGAGAATACCAGAAGAGCGAGTGTCCCTCGAAAAACGCTGCAAAGCCCTTATCACACGGGTTTATTATCCTCGACTGGATAGGGAACGTACCCTAGGTACCTCAGTGAAGAGACCCACAAAGCTAATTTGACGGTTTTAAACTCAAATATTAGGTTTCTACTTCTGACAAATTTTTTCGATCAGTGAAATTCTCATTGAATTGTCTTAAGTCACCTGTTAATACTAAAATTAGGTAGTTATTAAACAAATTTCTGGTGATCACCACCATTTGAACAGGTTTTTGACCAATAGATAAATATTGAATTTTGAAAGTTAAAATTTCGTTAGAACCTGTGTTTCACTCATTGGTCAAAATCGACTTCGGATTTGGTCTCCTCACCCTAAAAAACATGGAAAACGATACCTCACAAGCCCAAGCTCACTAAAACCTCAACAGTACCTAATTTGGCACCCTTTCTTTGGCACTGAGGGGTGTTAAGGGTGAAAAATGGGTGCCAAATTAGGAACTTTTGAGGTTTTAGTGAGATAGAGGACACAACTAGGGCCCCAAATGGAGCCTGCGTACGAAAGAACGACTTTTTTTAGACCAAAAATTGAGATAGATATCGATGACTCTGCGGACGGAAATCTGCACACCTTGATTCGTAAAATGAACATTTTTGAGGGGGTGTTATAAAAAAAAATTTCCGAACCGAATACATAGTATTATTCAGAGAATAATAAACCAAAAGGGCCGAAGAGCCAGTATGATTGGTGAAACCTAGAGCGACTTTTATTTTCCCAAAAGAGCGACAGCAAAAAGAGGGCGTTATAGAGTTGACAAACTAACAAGAATGCCTTCACTGAAAATTAACGTTTATTGCAATAGAAATATTTATGTGCCACAGTCATACGGGTAGTCAAAATAGTACTGTTCAACTCAGCTTCACTGCTTGCTTCATCGTCCCCATTGTTTGTAAGTAAGGAGCCTGAAATTCTTGTTTTCCCTGCTGCTGCCCACAAGAGTGAATTGCCTGTAAGTAATCCCCAGGTCGAAAGAGCGAGCCTTTGTGAAATTAATGGGACGAACACTGCAGAAAGAGCTACACCTGAGAGACTGAACCCCATAGAATGCTGATACTAACGTGCTGTACCTGATAAGGATGGATGAAAGAGCGACTGTGCCCTGTGCAGAGTGTGCAGTTAGTTAGGTAGATAAATAGAGTGCCTACGTAGCAGGTGCATACATCTCCCTGAAATGTCAACAATCTCCCTCTCCACTGAACCTGAACGAACTGACTCAATTTGCTTTCAACTGGTGAGTGTTTTAGTTCATTCCCGATGTTTCACCCAACAACCAGGGAACAAGGGTGCACGTTCTAACCACAAAACTTAATTTCCGTTTCTTATGCATTCAGGTGCTGTTAGCTGATTGAACTTTCTACGTATGTCCCAAGCTCTTTCAACAGCTTTAGTATACGATTCATGCATTTGCATACAATAAGTACTTTTTCGGCTTTACACAAATGGCATTTTGTTTTTTACCTGTCAAATCAATCAGTCAATCAATCAACAGAATAATTATTTCGCACAATGCTGCTTTCACTCCTACACTTTGGATCATCTCACTTATGTAGGTACATGAATATAGAAAAATAATGAACCGTTGTGAAACAATTATTAGCGTTTTACTACAAAATTTGTCTACTTACTATTATACCATTATACTATTATTATTAGTTCATATTCTTGTCACTGGTGAATTGGCTCTGTTGGGTATATTACTAGCTCGTTCAGTCCCGTAGGGTACAGACTAGAAGACTACCCTGGGACTAGGGTGTACAGATTAGACGACTAGGGTAGACTAGGTACTAGAAGGAGACTATGGTACAGACTAGACGACTAGGGTACACTAGGTACTAGAAGGAGACTATGGTACAGACTAGAAGACTAGGGTACAGATTGGGTATATTACTCGCTCTTTCAGTCCCATAGGTTACAGACTAGAAGACTTTACCCTGGGATGGGTACAGACTAGAAGACTAGGGAAAAGATCAGAAGAGGACTGGTATAAACTGGGTATGTTACTTGCTCTTTTAGTCCCATAGGGTACAGACTAGAAGACTACCCTGGGGCTAGGGTACAGACTGGAAAACTAGGGTACAGACCAGAAGACTACCCTGGGACTAGGGTACAGATTAGACGATTAGGGTAGACTAGGTACTAGAAGGAGACTATGGTACAGACTAGACGACTAGGGTAGACTAGGTACTAGAAGGAGACTATGGTACAGACTAGACGACTAGGGTAGACTAGGTACTAGAAGGAGACTATGGTACAGACTAGAAGACTAGGGTACAGATTGGGTATATTACTCGCTCTTTCAGTCCCATAGGGTACAGACTAGAAGACTTTACCCTGGGATGGGTACAGACTAGAAGACTACGGTAATTACTAAAAGGAGACTATGGTATAGACTGGGTATGTTACTTGCTCTTTCAGTCCCATGGGGGACAGACTAGAAGACTACCCTGGGACTAGGGTACAGACTAGACGACTAGGGTAGACTATGTACTAGAAGGAGACTATGGTACAGACTAGAAGACTAGGGTACAGACTAGAAGACTAGGGTACAGATTGGGTATATTAATCGCTCTTTCAGTGCCATAGGGTACAGATTAGAAGACTACCTGGTATGGGTACAGACTAGAAGACTAGGGTAAAGACTAGAAGGTGACTATGGTACAGACTGGGTATGTTACTTGCTCTTTCAGTCCTATAGGGTACATACTAGAAGACTAACTTGGGACTAGGGTACAAACTAGAAAACTAGGGTACAGACTAGAAGACTACCCTGGGATTAGGGTACAGACTAGACGACTAGGGTAGACTAGGTACTAGAAGGAGACTATGGTACAGACTAGAAGACTAGGGTACAGATTGGGTATATTACTCGCTCTCTCAGTGCCATAGAGTACAGACTAGCATGGCACAAGACTAGGGAAAAGACTAGAAGGGTACAGACTGGGTATGTTACTTGCTCTTTCAGTCCCATAGGGTAGACTAGGTACTAGGAGGAGACTATGGTACAGACTAGAAGACTAGGGTACAGATTGGGTATATTACTCGCTCTTTCAGTCCCATAGGGTAGGTACAGATTGAAGACCGTACAGACTGTACCCTACTCGCTTTTTGGGAGTCTTTTAATCGCTGTTTTTGTACCCTCCGTCCTTCTGACCACCTAAATGTGGCTCTTACTGTCTATTTTTATTCTCTCAGTCTTTCGTCCATCACCGGTTTTCCCATTGTTCTGGACAAATTTCACTTCAGATTTGGATTCTACACCCCCAAAAACCCAATAATCTACCGATTTTGAAAACGATAAAAACCCTTATAGAAGGCTGTCATTGGGTTTGGGCGTGTTGTAGGGGTTTCGCCTCGCTGTGCTCCGCCTACGAAATCGAAATCTGATAGTAACATCAATTCGAAGAGATTTGAAGAGTATCACACGGGCCGTTTTCCCCATTAGGCCCCTCCGGCACAGTCGGTTTCGTATCTGGAGCGGAGCCGGTGCTCCCTAATTGACAATAAATATGATAGCAGACCGTCCAAAGTCATAAATCACCGGGAGAAGGGTTTATTAATTACCCTCTTTGTGCAGCTTTCTTCAACCGTGTACCAGTGCTGTCCTATGTCCCTGGCCTGATTTCGTTTTTCAAGTCAGGTGAAAGGAGGGAGAACTATTATTTCGGTATTTTTGAAGTGAGCTCATTATTATGCCAATCGTATTCTTCCAAATCTTCTCCATTCACCGAACTTCAAGCAGGCTCTTGCTAAGACACCACCTGCACTTGTCTGGCTTTTCATTTTTTTGTTCTGCGTAAAACGATCATCAGAATGGGGGAACTTTCAAATAGGAGTCAATTTGGTAGACCGTCGGAATTTGAAATTTAGTTTTTGGTGCTTCGATTGTACCATGGAGCAGCTTCTGGAAGAAAACCGATCCTGATCCGAGAAAGCCGAACCGATGCATACAGCGTGAACGACCCGAGCATTCATCTGATATGATGAAGTTGGTGAACCTCTCGTCTTTTAATAATAATAATAATAATAATATTAATAAGGTATATATTTGCGAAAAGTGACTAAATGTTTGCAGTAATTCACTGGGAATTAAATTACAAATATACCTTCTAAAAACGCTGCAAATTATTACACAAAGTTTTATTATTTACCTGTATAGCTGCCCTTCTGTGTAGATCACTGTTTTATGTGGTCAGTACCTACCCTCCTACCGTAGGAAAGAAACTGAAGCTATGGCAATGGGTCCAAATTTGTCAGAACATGAATTTTTGACATTTTTTTAGGCAAATCCGTTTTAGACCATCCTGATTTCATTCCTAGACCTTAATAAAAGTTAAAATGTGTATATATATTTATTTATTTATATACCACTTCAGACGATATCTATCGTTGGGTACATGATAAAAATTCCAAATATCGCCAAAACGTTCTTACTGCCAAAAGAAAGGATGAGTTCGAAGATGAGCAATTTTCAAGAATTTTAAGGGGGTCAAAAATCGATAAAAACAGCTACAATCGCAAACAACTGATACAAAATCTCTGAAACTGGTATGGAAGGGTGAGTAAAGACTGAAAAATACCATTTCAAGTATTTTTGGGGTCAAATTTGGATTTCTGGGGGTTAAAAATTGGTACTAAAAGGGCTAAATTCAATATTAATTCACCTGACCTTGTGTGGGATGGTGAATCACAACGGAGGGAATATATCGATGAAATATTTTTCTCAAAAACGAGTGGGTCAAATTAGACTTTATTATGGTCAAAAATCGGTAAAAATTGTTAAAATCACGAAAACGTTATATAATTTTACAAAAAGTGGTATGTATTTCTCATTATGATAATACATTTTCATCTTTTTACACAACAGTACGAATATTTCTCTGAAAATTCGCTCTTATAATAGCCACGCTGCATGACTGGAACTTTTTTTAAAAATTGTTCTTGAACTAAAAGACTTTTTTGAGACCACCCGGAGCATTGTACGACCAGCCGTCCGTATATGCGCCGAAAAGCTTCGTCAACATGATCGTGAATCAAACGGTATAAATCCGACCCAGATAATCTTCGCTAACAAGGAGCACCTGATTTTAATCACGGATGGCTGTATGAAGTCGAGTTGGTTGTTCTGTGATATTACTTCATTTGAAGAACGATGGCTCTTTTGGTTTTTGTTGGTAGGTACTTTTGTAACTTGAACAAACTTTGAAGTATTATTGGGTAAATTATTACTCAACAGTTTATTATATACTATCTACGCAGAAGGGGCATCTATACTGGTAAATTATTACACAACGGTTTATTAATTACCTTACGCTTCACGAATAAATACAAATAATTAATTATTGAATTTTTGAATCCCTCCCATTTTTATGAAACTGTAATTCCCGGGCCGGCTGCAGTACTCGATTTAGGGTTTTTCGGGGGGGGGGGGGGGGAGCAGGAGGGTAGTTACTGACTGCAGAAAACAGTGATCTGCGCAAATGGGGCATCTGTACAGGTAAATAATAAACCGTTGTGTAATAATTTGCCGTGTTTTTCGACTGATTGGAATTTGCCAATTGAACTCAAATTGTTTCCCCTTCTTCCTACTACACCAATGTGGAAGCAGGAGAGGTCTGCCAGAGCCTTTGTTCACTTTGACAGACGTTTTGCGTCCAGCATTAAGTGCCCACCTTTGAACATGCAAACCCTCGCTCAACCAGTTCAAGTGGCGAGCATGATCCAACACAACATTGTCCGGAGGACCTGAAGTTTCGTATCCCACCACCTACGAGTGAAAGGAGACGGCGGAAAGTATCGGTTCCGATATCGATCCGAGGACGAGCGTATTGGGATTTGAAAAAGAAAACAAAACGCCATTTGCATCGCCTCCCATTGTTTACCTACCTGGCGGCCTCAAGCGTCGGTTTCAAGCGCGGGTGAAAACCTCTGCATTCACTCGCCAAATGACAACATGCAGCTGAAGATGATCAATTTCATTCAATCAAGATGACAAAAGGCCGAACCTCTCAAAAGGGGGACTTTCGCTTCCCGGAGCAGCTCTCTCTCCCGTCCTTCGGCATATAACAGACCTGTCCAAGTTATTTGGAGCCGCTTTTCCAATGAGGAACAAAAACGATTTTCGTCATTCGGGTGTTTAGGACGTCTTCGACATCGCTGAATCGATGAGTTTTCAGTTTCGTTTCGTCTTTGGGGTGAAAACGGGTTTCTTAGTCTCGCCTGACTTCCAGAAATAATTTTTCTCTGGAACGTCTCAATCATCAAGTGATTGCTGGGACTTTTCCTTGGACTGTGTTCGTTTCGGCTGATACAATCAAACTAGATGAATCACAGGTGCCTTGTACTGGATAACACAACAACAAATGGCTGTTCCTGCCTATGTATGATCATTGTAATGAACTAACAGGATGACCCCCTGCTTTGCACATGGCACTGGCAGAAAGTTATGGAAGGTTAGTTTGAACTGGCTTTTTCTGACGGTTATCTGACTCATGAAGTACCTTCCGACAAGCAGTTCTGAATCGAACCAGTTTGAATAGAACTGAAAAGGGGGAAATTGTGAACAGTAGCGGTGCGCGGGGTCTGAAAACGGTCGGGCACCAGACCAGAACACAAAACCAACAGATTTGTCTACAAAATACCCCAAGACAACAACACCCTCCCCTTATTTACTGATAGAGCGATATTCAGCCAAGCTTATCTCTTTTAATCAACACTAGAGAGTTTTTCCTTACTACGGTGTCGGGACACCGTGGTAAGGAATCTAGGGGAATGCATCATGGATGCTAACTTTTTCAGGATGTCACGTGGTCTTAGTACGGTGTCCGTCGATAAAACGCACGGTGTCTTATCATAACCTGACGCCCAATTGTTTTGAAGCATGATGGCGGATTCTACTCCAGTGTTCCGTTGTGTTGAGTGATCATCCGTAGTGATCTTTTTAAGGATTCAAAAGATTTGTAGGTAAGTAAAATTCACTCATGTGTTTTGATTAGTTGGAAATCGTGAAAGAGTGAGTTGTGAATTAAAATTTGCTTTCGTATCTTGTTGTTTTGATCGTTTCAACTGACGTCTTGCTGCTTCAATTAGAAACGTAGCTTAAGTTTCGAGAGGAAAACAACTCGCAATTTTTGTGTAAACAAAAAATTAAAAAAATGACCAAAAATTACCGAAAATTACGAAAAATTGTTATAAAATGGCGAGGACAAAAATGTACCCTCCTCCCCTCTGCCGAAAAAATGCAAAAAATTAGATACAAATACCAAAAAAAATAGTCCAAAAATTATGAGAAATTACAAAAAATGTCAATAATCACAAACAATTTCAAAAAAATTATAAAAAATTGACAAGTTATAAAAAATTACGAAAATTAATTAAAAATTAACGAAAATGTACAAAAAACGCGAGTTGTTTCCCCCTTGTTAAATTTGCAGGAAAAAAAAAATGTCTTGACAATTGAAAGGTTCAGTTCGTGGAGGGAAAAATGGAGAAACGGGTTTTATACTTATTTATTTTCCCCTGATTACCCATATTTGAACACGCCTAAATACGATTTTTTCACGCAAAATAACGTCGTCGCCGTCAATCAAATTGTTGGAATACAGATCGATAAAACCGTTCAATTCGTCTTACATAGTAAAGTAATAAATAAATAATAAAAAATAATAAGTAATAAATAATAAACAAATAAAAACTACTGCTAAAAAGCTAGGTCGATTGATATGTTGTCTTGATGAAGAAAAAATAGGATTGAGTCAGCTTTAACCAGCTGTTATCAGTGAAACTTCCAGGGATTACACGGAGAAAAGTTGTTCGTACGGCCGTATGAGAAGGGGTTCGTACGGCCCGGGTGAAGCTCTGCTGCCACGGTGAAGCAGAGCTTCGTACGTCCCGTGTTAGCTAGTTCATGCGTTCTCCGCCTGGTTCGCGGTAATCGCACTGTGTTAGGACACCGTGCTAAGGCCGACCGTGGTAAGGAAAAACTCTCTAATATCGTCGTACGAAAACGTCGACAATTTCTACTGCAAATTAGCGACCGTATGCTTAATCGAGCCTTGCTTCTACTGCAAATTAGCCACCGTATGCTTAATCGAGCCTTGCTTCTACTGCAAATTAGCCACCGTATGCTTAATCGAGCCATGCTTCTACTGCAAATTAGCCACCGTATGCTTAATCGAGCCTTGCTTCTACTGCAAATTAGCCACCGTATGCTTAATCGAGCCTTGCTTCTACTGCAAATTAGCCACCGTATGCTTAATCGAGCCTTGCTTCTACTGCAAATTAGCCACCGTATGCTTAATCGAGCCTTGCTTCTACTGCAAATTAGCCACCGTATGCTTAATCGAGCCTTGCTTCTACTGCAAATTAGCCACCGTATGCTTAATCGAGCCTTGCTTCTACTGCAAATTGTAACGTGAATATTCATATGTTACTAAAATATAACAAAACAATGACCCTTTGGCCGGTACCTACTTGAATACTTGAATGGAGAAGCTATTGACTAGAGGTTAGGTAGCTATCTGTGTGTTGACGCCGATCAATACAGTAAACAGGACAGAACGCACGTAGGTACCTACCACAAATAAAAATCTGTCATCGGAACCGGACCGAACGCAAAACACGCAAAATGTGACGCAAAAAATTGAAAAATGGCAACAGAGAAAGCGAATGTGATTCAGTGGAGTGAAGTTCTCAGCTTAGTTGTCATCTCTCATCTGTAGATGTCTGACAAGCCGATGTCGCAAATGTGATTCAGCGACAACAAAAAACAAATCAGAAGAAGAAGCATCTCGTATCGAGACGACAAACTGAATCGAAGGGATCGAATCGATTGTGAAATGAACGATTTTGGGATTGAAATCAGATTATGGGGCCGGAGCCCAAAGCGGGCGTGGCGAACAACATTTTTACTCGACTAAGCATGCGCGGATGGGCCACTTTTCTCGGTTGTCATGGTGACACTAGGTCCCAGGGCCCAGAACCTACCTTCCAGTTTCAGGAGCCTAGGTTCCGATTTCGATTGCAGGACAATGATTAATATCGCTATATTCCGATAACATGCTTGGTCTACGGAGCAAACATTAAGGAACCACCATGGATGCTCTACTAGAATATTGAATATCCATAGCCAGAGAACTCTGGCGTGTGGCTGTTGAACTTGTGAAAAATGCTTGGTAGGTACAGTGTATGGAGGGAAATTAAGGTGCCAGCTGAACAATGGTTTTTCTTTTTTACTCTAATGTTTTTGTTTGGGTGCCTGGGCAGTCGCCTTATGGACGCAACGCCCCTGACTGAAAACCATCCAGAACTTCCAACAGTTCCAATTCTGTCTGTCCGAACGCTTTTCGAACTAATTCAACTGATAACCATAATAACAACTCCCTACAGTTATAACCTACCCTGTCTAAAACTGGTCATTTTTAAGAGACAAAAATAACTGGAGGATGAGTTGGGCTCGGTTGTCGAAACCACAGGTACCTACACACCATGAAACGTTTGAAAAACGTCGAACATTTAACTGTGGCCCCCACTACCAGTGCTTTTACCTTAAGTACGTAGGTGGTATCCTATCAGTACTATCAGTAGGTACTGTCACGGCGGGCTATGGAGGGGGACTGCATTCTGCATCATCAGCAGCCCATCATCCCCTCGCTCAACTTCCAGCAACTCTCGCCACGAAACTATCGACTGGAGCCTGCTTTGAAATCCTTTAATAATAATGACTTCCAAATCCAATTTATTCAATTTTTCCCATACCCCTTCAACTCGTAACAAAACTTACCTATCTAAAAAAAAATATTAAAAATGCTTACTTTTTTTTTCTCATAAGTTAAGTGCATAGGGGTAATTCAGAGCAACCTTGGCCTTGTTTACCGTGATTTTTGATCAACATTTTGACTAAAAACGTCATAATTCTCGAAATACTTGGCGGAAAAAATACCCATTGTATTATACGTTTTCGATTATTAGTTTTTGAGAATTTCAAACCCTATTTTTCACCCCTTAGTGATAAATGAGTGAAATGCCGACATTCAAGGACCAACCAGACCTATAACCAAATTTCATTAATTTTGGTTCATGGTGACTAAGAAAAGCGCGAAGTACGGCGTATGGACAGAAATTTTTTAAATTCCATTTTCGGATCCTACGTATGTACCTTGAAACGTAAACCCATAAAATTTTGAGGAGGTGGGGGGGGGGGTTATTATTGTTGTTTTTTTCATGCTACATTAATGCCAAAGGTTAATTATTATTATTGAAAATAATAAACCAAAATGATTATCATTATTATGGAGATCAAATCATTGTGTAAATTAAATTGATATTGTTATAATTTAACGAGTCTTGAAGTTTCGCCATTTCTCCCGTAAATGAGGTGCTCTTCTTGGTTTTCTTGGTTTCGGTTGAAACTCATCTTCAGACTCACTTGAAGATTCACTGTGATATTCCTCAAGTACCTGTGTGAAATTCATCTTAAAGAGTGCGGAAGTGTCACCGACATATATCCCTGTCGTGCATGAATGGGGTCTGCACGCGTATTTATTTATTTATTTTAATTTTATTTTACGAAAGTAGATTTCATCCTGAGAAATTTGACACCAACCGCAGTGTCCTACGATAACTTTTCCTATGATTTTTCAATGATTCCCGAGGTTCCTATAAGGTCCTTACACCCCTGTCGCTTGGGCGGGACCCCCCTGCCAATTGTGACTTAGAAACCTCTGAAAACTTTGAAAAAATCATAGGTAGGTAAAGAACTACTTATCGTAGGACAGTGCGGTTGCTGTCAAAATTTTCAGGATGGAATCGACTTTCATTAAAAAATATATATAAACCGCTTTTGTGGCCCATGCGGCCCACTGTTTTGGTAGGGACTTTCTTAACTTTTCATTGTCTTCCGCGTTTACTAACTGTGGTAAATGTTAGATATAATATAATATGTAGAACATTATGTGACGTGCACATGGGAATTGCTTACAGTTCAATAGCGACTATCTGTCAGACCACAGCGCCTGTCTTGCTGCCGTCCTTTCCCGGCGGTTGTTTTATTTTCACCCAGTTTATAACGGTTTTAGATGAATATGCTACTGGTTAACTAATTCTAATTGAAACCGGATTTGCGACGCCGTTAATTCCCCCTTTAAACGTAATCAGTTGTAAGTACCTGCCATTCTTTCGATGAAAGCTGGGAAATTTTCTCTCTGCGCACCGCCTCAAACTACAAATTCTGCGAAGGCTTTGCGGAAGGAGTTTTGTGCCCTGTAAAGGACAGAAAATCCCAGGTATTCCTAACGAGTTCGGATTCCTCCTGTCTCCGTTCCAAAGCGAGCTCTAATGAACGTTGAGAATCCCAAGTAATTTCCCTCAATCGGTATCTGTGAGCTATGCTTTCTAGGACCTTATTGCCTACTACACTTGTTACCCAGTTCTCCCGTTTGGTTTGGAATAACAAAGAAAGTTCCTTCCGTCTGTTATCTTTGAGAAGCGATCAGGGTCACGAAAGGTGTCACTTGTTCGCCTCCGGTGGCCACCAGGACGTCGCTGCATGCGCTGACCCACAACATTATCCGGCTGTGGACGCAGCTTTATAATTTTTTCCGGCTTGTTGGAGAGGCACTTAACTCTTTAACTACCCACCAATGCAGTAGCAACCAAGACAAACTTAACTGCTAACGTGTGGCGCACTGATCGTTACCAATTGAAATGGCATTTTGGAAATGAATATTATATTCTGAACAATATATTAATTATACTGACAAAATTAAAATCTTGACAATTATTGATTGCATTTGAATCAAACTGGAATATTCATATATTTAGGCATAATTTTTTCGGATTTAATATACCTGCGTACTGGGTACATCCAAGGGGAAGGGCGGCACCATTGGACCTGTTGGCCTGTACACCACATATTTGAATTTTGGCGGCAAATTACCGTAGCATGTGGTTGTTGGGTTCCCTTGGTGATCCTTTCAGGAGTAGTATTAGGTATAATATAATATTCCTCGAGTGGCAGTGAGGTTGAAGTGTTTTTGGTGATGAATGTAATTTTTAGCGAATTTTCGGAGAAAATGAAGCTACTGCAATGGATCCAAAAATGGTCCTACCGTAACACATTGAGACTCGAAAACTTTAATTGCGTTTGTTGTGGTTCCCCTCGTATCTCTGCACCAACCACTCCGCTCGAACCTCTGCACTAACCACTCCGATGTAATATAGAAAGGTTTGACCAAATAAACGAAGGGAACAATGAGCCGGGTAGCGCCAAGGGAGAAGGGTGCCTTCCACCAACCGCCATCACTCCTCAACGGTCATAACGGCCGATTGCGGTCGAGAGACGGGTGGAAATGGGCCTATATAAGCAGATCTTTTGGCCCAGCTCGTCATTCGACCGACCAACCCTCGATTTACGACTTCTGTCTCCGTATCTCTCTCCTACCTTCTCTTGCACTCGCTGTGGTGAAAACCGTGGGGTCCTCCATCTCTCCTGGCATCTGCTGTGGTGAAAACCGCGGGGTACTTCCTTCTTCTCTAGCTACTGCTGTGGTGAAAACCACGGGGAGCTATCCACTACCTTCCAGGTGTCTGCTGTGGTGAAAACCGCAGGACACCTCGTTACCTCATCTGGTACCTCTCTTCTGGTAGGCCTGCTCATCTGGAACCTCTCATCTGTTGTCTCATCTGGTACCTGCTGTGGTAAAACTACTGCCTGCCACATCCCAGGTGCCTGCAGTGGTGAAAACCGCGGGACACCTTGGTACCTCATCTGGTACCTCTCATCTGGTACGCCTGCTCATCTGGTACCTCTCATCTGTTATGTCTCATCTAGTACCTGCTGTGGTAAAACTACTACCTGCCACATCCCAGGTGCCTGCAGTGGTGAAAACCGCGTGGTTTTAGTCAAAAGACTCCTACGGAGCACTTCCTTCCTCATCCATCCGTATCCGCCTTCATCCAACCTCACTACTCTATCCTCATCCAAACCTCATCCGACATGCCGTGAGCACAACACACCTGCTCACAACAGTGTTTATCCACAAATATGGAAAGTGTCGCAAATTCATCGTCGACGTCTTCAGTCAATGAATTCGGTTCAGCCAAGGAATTGAGTTTTTTGTGGTACCGTCTTCTACATAACAAGAAGTAAGAACTTCAATGCTTTCAGTACTATACAAGTACAACTGACAGGGTACTAGGTACTACAACTTCCCTGTTCTCCCTTTCAAATTTTGATACTGGCTATTATGAAACTGAATACAATTCTATACCATTAATAGAGCAGTTTGGTATCAGAATGTCAGGTATGGCTGCTGGAGTCCAGTGCTGCATTGCTACTCTCAGATGCCCAGCTACCCCATGCTGCTGCTCCATCCAGCAGCAGATGGAGTCCAAAACTCCAAACTGCTGCAGCCCCTAATGTTCCAACACAGTGATGTAAAACTTCATCGATAGTATCGATACTATCGGCCCAAAAACTATCGATAATATCGGACTATCGATAGTTCTACAACATTGTTCATCCTAAAGTATTTTCTAGAATTTTTTTTCTCTTTTTCTCCACCATGCCATAATTCTATATACATCAATCAGAAACTATTTGTGGTTACTTCGCTGTTACAGGTTAATTCGTGTTGAAATTTGTTCCAATATTGATTGTTGTTTTTCAATGGCTCAATTTTTATTGTGCTAATGAAAGGTTGACGCCCTTGCGACCCTTGACGCCCTGTGGGCCGTTGACGTTGCAATTTAGCTTTCTTTTCAGTATTTTATTCATTAAAAAAAGAATCTATATTCTGTGCTCGCAATTCTTGTTTCGCTGAGATACATTCCGCTTAGATTAGGGGTTTATGCTTAGGTAATAGCTGGTCTGAGAACTGAATGCGACTGAACTGTGATTTAAGAAAAAAATGTAATGATAAAACATTTTGTTCATTTTTCGTCCCTCACATTTTTACATGGTATGACCGCAAATTAGAGGCCTTTGGTCAAAAACAGCAGGTTTTCAGTTTTTTGATAGTACTAGGTATTAGGAGTTTTAAAAATTGTCGATAGTCAAAAACTATCGATACTACCTGTAGTTTTACATCAGTATTCCAACATTGAATTCCCAGGCTCCAAATCAGCTCGAACGCCTTCCTAGAGAAGGGTATCGATTTGGCGGTTGTCAGAGGCACCAAACGTTTCCCAAGCCTGTGTCATTAAGGCCATAAAGGCCCCCGGAGGCAGTGGGGATGATACCGACACACGACTGCAGATTACACGAGGTGCATCTCCAACGGCAGTTTTCCGTAATCCTGGCCGTAGGAATAATTTATACACAGCGGGGTGCGTTATCTTCATGAAAATACACCAGTTCCTCAATCTAGACTAAATAATATTACCAGTATAACGAAGGATCATGGATCGGACCCCATGCTTCGTATGTAGGTACTTATTGGTTTACTATTCACTGAATAATGCACCGGTGTATTCGGTTCGGAAACTTTTTTTGGGATACCCCCTCAACATTTTTGCTTTAGGGTCTGCAAGGCAGGGGAAGCTTTGTTTTCACTTTCGAAATGATGAATTTTTTATGCTCCAAAATCCAAATTTCCACTTGCATTTTGCGTTTCAGGGCCTCCTGAACAAATTTGGTTTCATGTCTGTCTGTCCGCATTTCCTTGCCACAGCCATAACTACCACAATTTTGATCCGATTTCAATCAAACCCATGTGGAACTATCAAAGTATTATTCCTGATCGACCCTCCAAATCTGAACTCATTCCAACGATATTTAAGGTAGTTATGGGCGTTTCGAATATTTCACGTTTGCGCATGCGCAGACGGAACTGTTTCCACGATTTTGAAACGGGACCATTTGCGATCCAAACTGCGTGCACCCTCAACATTTCAGCTCTCTACAACTATTTGCCTGTAGTTACAAGGTACTGGGCAACATTTCATGTTCGCGCTTGCGCAGACGAAAGTTACAGTACGATTCTAATGAAATTCATAAGTGTTATTCCTGATCGACCCTTCGAATTTGAACTCGTTTCAACGATATATAAGGTGGTTATGGGAATATCAAGTATTTCAAGTTTGCACATGCGGAGACGAAAGTTACTGTACGATTCTCACGAAATTCATATGGAACTATCACAGTGTTATTCCTGATCGACCCTCCGAATTTGAACTCATTTCAACTATATTTAAGGTGGATTTATGGGTGTTTCATGTATTTCACGTTTGCGCATGCACAGACGAAAGTTACAGTACTTTGTCAATGATTTTTGTATGGGACCGTCTATGACCCAACCCGCACCTACCCTCCAAATTTCAGTCGATTTCGACCATTATTTCGGGTAGTTATGGGCGTTACAAGGAATTGACCACAGACAGACACGGAACCAAAATTGTTCCTTGATGTCTGAAACGCGAAATTGTAGTGGAAATTTAAATTTTGAAGGACATATTTTTTTTTACTCAATCACGAATCCAAGGCTTCGGTAGTGAGGAAGCAAACAATGTTTCACTATGTCCTCACAGAAACATGCGACAAACGCAAGGTTAAAAACACAGAATCACAAAGCTAATCCTAGTATCACAATAAATTTCAATTCTAAAAAAAAAAATTAAAAAATAAATTTCTAATTTCTATAAATTTCTATTATTTCTATTTCTATTTCTATTTCATGTAGGTTAGCACCTACCTACATACAAACGTCTAGTCCCCGAGTGAAATCCCTAGTTTGATTCCCAGCCGCTAGCGGTTTGTGGCGCTGCATTCTTCCTCAGCTGCATAGAATAGGAATAGAAAGTTGATAGCAGAAACGACATAGGTACCAATAAACATTCAAAGAATTACCAGAACGTGAGAAGCTGACTAGTGAAACTTAACAGCATAAAGAGATAGGATGTCAGATAAGCAGATCGGTAAGCAAGATGAGAATTCTTTGGTAGGTAGGTAGGTACCAGTGAGTTGCAAGAAAATAATAATTGATTACACAAAAAATACATAATTTCAATACCTAAACGTAACTTCCTCAGGACATTCTTCTTCTTTACAAGAGCAAATTCCTTGTAATAAAATTACAAAAAGCATTACTAGTAAGTACCTACGTTCCAAAAGTCCTTTTAGCGAATTTTCAAAGAAAATGAAGCTATTGCAATGGCTTCGAAATTTAAATAATATAAATTTTTGGAAATTTTCTTCATAGAAATCCGTTTCAGACCATTCTAAAACGATTCCTGAAATTTAACACTTTTTTATATGTATATATATTAGGGTGGAGCAAAAAAAATTTTCTCTGGAAAAGTCGTGCTCCCCAGGGCTTATATCGTGACATTTGCCACCAAATGGAAGACCTCAAAGTTTCAAGTGTGTAGGTGGTCGGGAAAGTTTGCCAGTCGGGGCTTAAAGTTTTTAAAATTTCCCATTTTTTGAATATTTTCCCCAATATTTTAAAACTAGTTTTTTCAACTCTGAATCGTTGTATCATACTCATAAACCACACTAGAGGGATTAGGAGTTTAAGAAATGATCAAATTAAATAATTAATCAAAATCAGAACATAGCTTCAAGAGAGGGAAAATTTAGGTTATCAATAAGAACCAACAATTTTACAACGAACCGTTTATTTGAAACTTGAATGATTTATATTACAAAATAAATACATGAGAATATATAGGTATCGTGATATTTATTGCACTGCTCACTGACCGATCACAATGAATCTTCGAGAGTACGTTTCTTGAAATTTGGGATTTTTTTCCTGTTTTCTTCTACAGACAAGAGTAAATTTTGCCTTTGGTCTTCTTTAGTGGTGACAATTTGGGAAAAATCTTGCATCAACTTTACCCCACGTTCGGCCACATCATTCACAACTTTCAAATTTGTGACAAAGTTCTTCATTTTATTGTAGTTTTCGTCTTCTTCCCAAGCTGAGGGTGGGATCTTCAACCAGGAATGGTCTTGTTCGAACATGTCGAAAAGAAGTCGGGAGTTCGGCCCAACTAGACGTTCTAGTTTGGTACTTTGATTCAAAGTGGGGAACACCGGGACGCCTTCCGATAGCTTTAGCCGAGAGAATAAGCATTTTCGAACGCAGGAAGCAATTTTTCTCCTCTCAGGATCTGGTAGATGGGTCGAAAACAAGGAAAATGGTGCTACCTCCTCAGTCAGGTACCAAAAATGACGGATGAATGTCGTAAGGGCTGCTTGAGCAACAGTTTCGTCAATTCGGCGATACTCATTAAAGGTGTGCCAAAGTTCCAGGTCGTTCTTAGGACTATCCGCTGCTTTTGGGGCATTCAGCCAGCTCTTGATAAATATCAGAGCGTTAAATAAACAAACTCGTCTCATATTTTCCACTTTCTGGGAATCGTAGTTCATCTTGTCACTGAAAGCGAACATTTTCGCTGCATATATTATCGTTAACATCCACCTGGCTTTGTGGAACGCTCCAGGCTTTTGCCAACGAATCCCTCTTGGCGGAGTTTCACCTAATATTATGAGAAGGACTTCGGCACATTCTCGATAATCTCCACGAAGAAGAAAATCTTGTTCTCGGCTAAGAACATGATTCAAAAACAAAATAGCTTCTTCTTTCAAAGTCTTCAGCCTTCTATCTTTGATTTCGAGTATGTTGAACTGTTCCAAGTTGGTGGAAATAGCTTTCCAGTTTCCTTGGAATTCCTTAAACTCCAAATTATCGGGGCTCATTGATTGGCCGAAAATGGATTTCCACGCACTGCCCTCAATCAGCTCAAAAATATGGTGTCTACATGCCAAGAAAAATAACTTCCGATCGATTAACTTTTCAAGTCGCACACATGCGCCGTTGGCCCATCCGCTATTGGAAGCAGTAGTATCAAAGCAGAGAGCAACGATATTATCAACAACACCCCAGTCTTTAGTGAGTTGCATTACGCGAGTTGCCTGAGACTCACCCGTGGAATCCGGTAGACTCGGGACGCCAAGAAGTTTTCCTTCTTTGTAATTGGGCATTCCGGATATCAAAATGGCCAGTCTTTCTTCAACTTCGTTGTTCTCATTGTTCATTTTCATTAGCTTGCCATCCCAATGCAACACGCAATACTCAGGTGGAATGAAATCCATCTTGGAAGAATTGGCGATTTCAGTACGCTTTGCGTCACAAGTACGTCTCACCGTGTCCCGACTGAGACTGAAATCTTCCAGACATCCTCCTCCCTCCATAATAATTGAAGCAACTAATCCAGTTCGTTGATTCAGTGAAAGTCCCAACCGATCAGATATCTGAGATATTTTGCGAGATTTGAAAGGATTCTTGGGGAGGCATATAGGAAGTGATTGTGGCTTACTGGAAGAAGTTGAGGGCGTTGGATGAAATTCGGGATCATCAGCGCACGTTTCAGCACAATCTCTCTCATCTTCAGGGTTGAAAGTAGTTTGAACATTGGTGTCAACATTTTTTAATACGGTTTCCTCTTTATATTTCAGTATTCTCTTCAATTCCTGTTCAGTTCGTAGGGTTTTTTTAACGACTTTTTTTGTATACTTTTTATCTTCTGCTGCAATCTTAACATCTTTTCCCTCTATGATTGCGTTCAGGAATTCAATGTCTTCTTCTTTCTGCTTAGCATCTCTCAACTGATCAGTCTGTATAAGTTGCATGGCATTATCAGAGTGAATGAGAAAATGATGGTTCAATGACTGGAGGAAAATATCTTCCTTCGTCTTATTAAAAGGCTGACCTTTACCTTTTTGGAGAGATCTATATTCATCATAAAGCTTATTCAACTTACTTTTAATCTTGTCGTTCCTTGCTGTTGGGATGCCAGCTTTTCGCCACCGCTGAACAGTTTCATTGACGACTTCATCAGCAATATTTCCACATCCATACGCGTGCTTCACAGTTTTCCACGGACACTCTTGCTTTAAAAAAACAAAATATCTCAAAACATCGCCCCTGGTGGGGATGCGTGAAATTGGTAACTGATCACTTAACTTTCCCAAGAGCCAAACCACTGAATCCGAACGCAACTTCGGTTTTTCGCTCAAACTGGAGTTCATAGTTAACTATTAAAAGAAACGATGAAAAGAGATGCACGCACTCGCCAAAAGACAATGAAGGACTGAATATTTCTAACTCAGTGCTTCGGGAAAATCTTGTCGAAACATGTTCAATGTTCATACCGACATGATTAAACAAAACACGTTCGTCCTTCGACCATCTATCGACATTCTGGCTTTTAGGCTCGTTTTCTTATCTAGTACCATAATTTCATTCTAAACTCAAGATGCACATAAGTGGAAACCTACACTTTTATGCGTTTGTAAATGGTATTTACTAAAGGTATGACCTTTTGGAAGTTACACAATTCGTTTGAAAAATATTGGGAAAAATAATCAAAAAATGGGTTATTTCCTCTAAATCTCGAAACTTTAAGCCCCTACTGGCAAACTTTCCTGACCACTTACAGCCTTGAAAATTTGAGGCCTTCTGTTTGGGGGTAAATGTCACAATTTAACCCCTGGGGAGGACGACTTTTCAAGAAAAACTTTTTTTTGCGCCACCCTAATATATAATATATATATATATATTTATTTATATATGTGTCACTCCAGACGATAACTCTCGATAGAATTGAGATAAACAGCTCAAATTTGCACAAAAAATCTATCTTGGCAATCGAAAGGCTAAGTTCGAAGATGGGCGAAATTGGCCTACTCTAAGGAGGGTTTTGGCGCATTTAAAGTGCGCAAAAATTACCCAAAAATCCCCAAAATGTTATTTTCCAACAAGTGACCCCTCATTTTAAAGGTTTTTGCACGCTGAACACGATGGTGGAATCGGATTTTAGATATCTTGATCCGTTCTCAAATTAGAGCATTTAAAGTGCGCAAAAATTACCTAAAAATCCCCAAAATGTTATTTTCTAACAAGTGACCCCTCATTTTAAAGGTTTTTGCACGCTGAACACGATGGTGGAATCGGATTTTAGATATCTTGATCCGTTCTCAAATTAGAGCATTTAAAGTGCGCAAAAATTACCCAAAAATCCCCAAAATGTTATTTTCCAACAAGTGACCCCTCATTTTAAAGGTTTTTGCACGCTGAACACGATGGTGGAATCGGATTTTAGATATCTTGATCCGTTCTCAAATTAGAGCATTTAAAGTGCGCAAAAATTACCCAAAAATCCCCAAAATGTTATTTTCTAACAAGTGACCCCTCATTTTAAAGGTTTTTGCACGCTGAACACGATAGTGAAATCGGATTTTAGATATCTAAATCCGTTCTTAAATTAGAGCATTTAAAGTGCGCAAAAATTACCCAAAACTAGGATAATCTTTAAACTCTTACCCCCACCCCCTTAGAGTGGTCAGATTGAAAAATGTGAGAAGTATTAATTGAAGACGAGAGTTCGAAGCAAAAAAGGGGGAGGCAAACGATTAGTACAACTCCTTGAATTTACCCACAGCGATCAAATAAATAAGCACTTAGTACAATTACGTAATAAACAAACGGTAGAATCAGGATGGACAAAACGTACAAATTAAAATAAATACGAAGAGAATATACATAGAAAACCAAATTTTAGACCGAAGTTTTCCTTTATTCAAAACCATAGCCATTAATTCGAATATTTCTTTGAAAATTCGCTCATTAAGTCATGCTGCATGACTGATTTTTTTACTTTATTGTGGTCAACGTCTTCATTGGTACCTACCGCATCTCTGTCTGGCTATGGGATTTCAAAAATAAGAGAGAAAAGTGCGGGGATTTTAAAATACGAGGGGAATGCGGCTGCAGTGGCTATGGGATTTCAAAAATAGGAGAGAAAACTGCGGAGATTTCAAAATTACGAGGGACGACTGCAGCGCCACAAACCGCTAGCGGCTGGGAATGAAACTAGGGATTTCACTCGGGGACTAGACGTTTGTCACCTACATCGTAGCAAACTGAATTAGGTAAGTTTACTGTAAGCATGAAGTGGAAGGAGGAAGCCGGGGTCGGAGAAAATTCATCAAAATATCAAGTGCAACCAACACCTTCAAGCTCCCTGGATCCGTCACTGCCACCAGTTGCTATTTCACCTTATAAATCCGTACGTATGTGGAGGCAGCGGGCCGAAATAAATAATGTGCTTTCTCCTAGACGAAACTTGTTACTATCTAATGATCATTTAGGTATCGACACTCATCCGAGGCATGCAAACCACTTAGCGGTGAACTCAATGAGGCTGACCCACATTTGAAGTCTATAGAACCACTCACCGTGAAAGCGAGTCGAGGACTCATCACAAGTCAAAACGCACGAAGATTTATCGCGGTGAATAATTTCGATTTCCTCGATCCCGCGGAGGAATTAATTGAACTTGACGGCCGTCAACACGTTCGAGGGTTTGTCGAATATAATCAAATTCTTGCGGACGTAATTCACTGGTAAGAACTGTTTTCTGTTGTGTCACTGCTCCTCCTGTACTCCTTGGCGCTGTCATGACAGTGAAAATGACAACGAGTTCTGATTACCGCAGTACTATAGTAAAGACTGGTAAAGGGAAATGTCACTTTGAGACGCAGCCATTCAGCTGGGAAGTAGATACATAGTGTGATCCCACAAGAAAAATTCATCTATTCTCCAGAAGACCCATTAAGTACCCAGAAGCTGTTTGAATAATCATCTAGGGATAGAATTTTTAAGTATGTAAAAACGCTGCAAAGTCCTTGTCACATGGGTTTATTGTTCTATTGGACGTACCTACAGAACCTTGGTTGTTCATTTATTGTTTCTTTCATATAAAATAATTGAAATAGCTATTTCTGGTGGTTTCCACCAATTTTGGCCCCCAAAACGCGAATTAGGTACGCTCCTTTTTTTTTCAAATTATCTTTGATCATTGATAGTACCACTTAATCGTCTTGATCCACCTGTTGATACTTTTTCTAGTGTTATTCTACAAATTGATGGTGATTTCAGACGGTTTCCCAGGTTTTTGACTCATAAAAAATCAATTTTGGGAGCTGAACATCTGATACAACCTCAGTTTTCCACTCTTTGGTCAAAATCGACTTCATATTCGGTATTCTCGTCCCCAAAAACATGAAAAACGATACCTCAAAAGCTCATTTTACTAACATGTTACTAAAACACAAAAAGTACTTATTTTTATACACATTTTCACTCATAACTCCCCTGGGTATATTCCGATCGGGCTGAAAAGTTTCGGGTCACAACTAGGGCCCAAATGGAGCATGTGTGCGAAAGAACGAATTTTTTAGACCGAAAATGAAGCCTGTACCTGCACGTGATACGGCGTACGGCGGACGGACATTGCATTTTTTGAATCTACGCACCTTGAAACGGAAAAGAAAAAATTTTGAGGGGGTGTTATAAAAATTTTTTGCTGAGCGAATACATAGGTGTATTATTCATAGAATAATAAACCAAAATGCGAAATGTGTAACTAAAATAAGTATTTTTTTTAAATATGCATACAATTTGTGAAATATATAACATATTTTCTGAAAGATGTAAAAATTGTCAAGTCAAAATAAATTGTGAAAATACGTTATAATAATATTTATTTAATTAATAGAAAAAGAAATGTAAAAAAAAGTGTAAAAACATTGGCCAGAAACTCACGTAGATACTTAGCAATCAGTTCAATTCGTCTATTCGATTGTGAATTCCGCGGCATTTCTCACCAGAAAACAAAGTGTCCAAGCCAAAGTGAGTTTCAACAGCGAACAATGTAACGCAAAATACTGTTTACAGAGCACCACCCTACAACCGTCCGCAAATGGCGATGTTGTTTAAAACGCCGAAAACCGTTGATATTGAAACATAGGTGTCTCATTTAATGAAATATTTGAAAATGTGTGTGTCTATCAACGAAATATTTAAAAATTTGAATTAATATGGAATGTTGAGTGTGTTAAAACGGTTCAAAAAGTGCCAGGATGAACACATCTAGTTGGAAATCAAGGATACAGGCCTAGAAAAAATATGTGAATACATACGAATCCTATCCCTAATCATAATAATACAGAGGTGCTCCACTCCCTTTCTCAAAGGTTGACCTTTTCCCTCCCCATGTAATAAATGACCTTTCACCTTCTCAGCGTTAATTTTGCATAGGATAAAAACAACTATCCACTATGAAAATATATATGTCGCAGGCACATAGGATAATCAGGCACTTCGCATGGTGCCTAAGCAAATAGGAAATTTTCGAAGAACATAGTGAACTGATTGAACTACTCTTGAAGAACTAACTCCGCCAAGTAAATTACTCCTCGACGTAGTTCACGTCACTGAACGGTAGTTCACTACGACCACAGAGTAAAAGAATCAAGGGCCCAGTGGCTAGAGATGGATGTAGGAAGGGGGATCTAAAGAAGTATCGTTCGGTGTATTATGAACTAAGAACTTAAGAACTAGTCAGCTAACTCTAGAAGTAACTCACTCACTGAGAAGGCGACTGAGTTCTTTAGTTCTTGCAGATCATAGGAACGTTGGGCACTAAATGAGGAGTTGATAGTATCAACCACTGAACGACAGTTCTTTTAGTTCATTAGCAGTCATTCAGATGCGTTGGATACTACATGAGGAGTTTATAGTATCACCGAACGACAGTTCAAAGGAATAAAGAAAGAAGCTGGAGTCGTTCAGCCATCTCTTCATCCAGTCGTTCCTGTACCAATGCCAGAAGCCATTCTGACAGGTCAGAACTATCGATATCGTTCTAGTTCAGTGTTTTTTGTCGTGTGATTGCAAAGGAAAAGGAACTGTAGTGAACAACTGAACTTACTAAAAAGAACTACTCCATTCATGGAGTGAACTACTGAACTTACTATAAAGAACTAATCCATTCATGGAGTGAACTACTGAACTTACTAAAAAGAACTACTCCATTCATGGAGTGAACTACTGAACTTACTAAAAAGAACTACTCCATTCATGGAGTGAACTACTGAACTTACTAAAAAGAACTACTCCATTCATGGAGTGAACTATTGAACTTACTAAAAAGAACTACTCCATTCATGGAGTGAACTACTGAACTTACTATAAAGAACTAATCCATTCATGGAGTGAACTACTGAACTTACTAAAAAGAACTACTCCATTCATGGAGTGAACTATTGAACTTACTAAAAAGAACTACTCCATTCATGGAGTGAACTACTGAACTTACTATAAAGAACTACTCCATTCATGGAGTGAACTATTGAACTTACTAAAAAGAACTACTCCATTCATGGAGTGAACTATTGAACTTACTAAAAAGAACTACTCCATTCATGGAGTGAACTACTGAACTTACTAAAAAGAACTACTCCATTCATGGAGTGAACTACTGAACTTACTAAAAAGAACTAATCCATTCATGGAGTGAACTACTGAACTTACTATAAAGAACTAATCCATTCATGGAGTGAACTACTGAACTTACTGAAAAGAACTACTCCATTCATGGAGTGAACTACTGAACTTACTAAAAAGAACTACTCCATTCATGGAGTGAACTACTGAACTTACTAAAAAGAACTACTTACTCCATTCATGGAGTGAACTACTGAACTCGAGTCCCTCAAACTAACTACTGTTACCCACCATTACATGGTATATTTATGTACTACGTTTACTAAGTGAGGTACCTAACCTGCATGTGGGGAAGGGAAGAACGTCACGAACTTAGAGGGGTGAAGGGAGGGGTTGATGAACTGATGAACTGGTGGGACTGAGGAGTTGTGAAAACGGAGTGAGCTAGACGAACGCCCGTTCAGTGAGAACGTCAACTCTGGTGTTTCGTTCAGTTGGGATAATTTCAACTGAAAGAGTCGTTCAGTGGTGAACGCCAAATCCCTACTTCCGTGTCCGTGTGTTTAATTTGTTGTAATAGTAATTTGTGTGTAATCTGTTTTGAACCAATCCCCCTCGAACATTTATTAACTTACTTGGTGTTCTAGCATATATGATGAATTATTGTATGACGTACCAACCTATTTACCTTTCATAGCCTCATAGCAATATATTGTCTGTTAGGATGAGGGTCCGTTATTGATCACTTTGACCACGTTCAAGTCCCAAATGCAAGGGAACGGAAAGTTTATGATGTGAAAGTCATAAAATCCGTCGCGGTCTTGATTAGGTCATTGGCTTTACAGTACGGCTACCCTCGTACGAGAGGTAAAACACAACAATCTGGTAGGCAATAAATTATCGTTCGCCTTTTAAAGTTGAGAGACACTGTAAATCTTGGGAAATTGTATGTGCTTCATAATACCCACAGGTCTACCTATCGGGTCGCTATCTCGTTAGCTTCTGGAGCTGGAAAGGTGCATGAATCATCAGGAGAGTGAATCACTGGTAGGGACAACTTGTTGATTTCAGAATGCTTGTCATCTCAAAAAATCGGGTAGCGTGTCGGAATTCAATTCTTGAGGACCGGGGTTGAAATTTCAGTAAGATAGCGTGAACTTTGAATGTCAAATACGATCCATGAAGGCATTCGTAGATTTCAAATTTCGTAATTAGCAACTTTACATAGAAATATGGTTCTGGGATCCCTCTGAGCTCCTTTACATGGTGTGCAGCCTATAACTACATACGGGTATGTGCATGGCTGACTAAAGAGGTTTATATTATTTTTACATGAAAGTAAGTTCGATTATGAAATCTTTGACACCAACCACACTATCCCACCATTACTAGTTCTTTTTCTATGGTTTTTCAACATTTCAACCAATTCTGACGTCATATATGGCAGGGGGTCCCACCCAAGCGAGAAGGGTGCAATGACGTCAGAATTTGTGGAACATTTGAAAAACGCTGCAAAGTCCTTGTCACATGGGTTTATTCGTCTATTGGACATACCTGCAGAAATGTTGGCGGTTCATTTATTGTTTCTGAGAAACACGAATTAGGCACCTATTTTTTAAACGAATTATCTTTGATTATTCATAGTGCCATTTAATTGTCTTGATTCAGCTGTTGATGCTACGTCTGGTATTATTATACCAATTTACGGTGATTTCAGACAACTTCCCGGGTTTTTGGCCCATAAAAAATATATAATGGGAGCTGAACCTTCGTTACAACATCCTACTTCACTTTTGATCAAAATCAACTTCATATTCGGTCTTATCGCCCTAAAAATATGGATCACGATACCTCACAAGCTCGTGTTCACTAAAACCTCGACCAACCCTATTTTTACACGAGTTTCGGAGCACAGCTTGGACCCTGTTCCAAAATCGGGATCCGAACTGTACGCGGAAGAACGACGATTTTAGACTAAAATTTGACTTCGTGAAAACCTCAGTTTTCCGCTCTTTGGTCAAAGTCTACTTCATATTCGGTCTCCTCTTCCTAAAAAACATGAAAACCGATGCCTCACAATACCCATATGTTGGGTACTAAAACACCAAAAAACCCTATTTTTACAACTATTTTTCACCCATAACACCCCTGGGTGTATGCCGATCGGGCTGCAAAGTTTCTGGACGCAACTAGGGCCCAAATGGAGCATGTGTGCGAAATAAAGAATTTTTTAGATCCAAAATGAAGCCAGTACGGACGGACATTGCATTTTTGGAATCTACGCACCTTGAAACGGAAAAGAAAAAATTTTGAGTGGGTGTTATAAAAATATTTTGCTGAGCGAATACATAGGTGTATTATTCTGAGAATAATAAACCAACATCATAGAAAAAGAATTATTCAGCGCAGGACAGTGCGGTTGGTGTCAAAATTCTCAGGGTAGAATCTGCTTTCATTTAAAAAATAAATAAATAAATAGGTACGCGCACATTCCCCATTACAGTTGGCATTCAGAGAAAACGCTGCGAAGTCCTTGTCACACAGGTATATTATTTTTATACGGCACGATTGGGACCTCAGCGGTGAGACCCACAAAGCTAATTTGACGGGGTTTTAAACTCGAATATTAGGCTGTTATTTCTGACAAATTATCTTTGGTCATTGATAGCGCCATTTAATTGTCTTGATTCACCTGTTAATACTACCGCCTGTGGTATTATACAAATTTCTGGTGATTAAAACCATTTTCAAAGGTTTTCGACCCATGAATATTGAATTTTGAGGATCAAAATTTGGTTGGAACATCAATCATTGACTCAGTGGTCAAAATCAACTTCGCATTTGGTCCCCTCACCCTAAAAAACATGGATAACTATAACTCACAAGCCCAAGTTCAACCCCAAGTAAATCCTCAAAAATACCTGATTTAGCACCCTTTTTCATCCATAACACCACTGGGTGTAAGGGGTGTTATACGATCGGGCTGTTGAGATAAGGGGAGCTACTAGGGCCCAAACGAGGCCTCTGTGCGAAAGAACGATTTTTTTTAAACTGCAAATTAAGTTAGATATCGATGACGCGGCGGACTGACATACCACTTTTGGAATCTACACACCTTGAAACGTAAAAAAAAAGAAAAACAAGTTGCAAAAGTACCGATCAACAAAATCCCGCCCCTTCTAGGTACATGAACCGTTGTGTAATAATTTACCGTTATGTAATAATTGTTCGTTGTGTAATAATTTACAATTGTGTAGTAATTTGCCGTTGTGTAATAATTTACCATTGTGTAATAATTTACCCATCAATAATACTTCAACGTTTGTTCAAGTTTCAGAAGTACCTACCAACCAACAAAATCCAATAGTCCATCACTTGTCAAATGAAATAATATCGCAGAACAACCAACTCGACTTCATCCAGCCATCCTTGATTATAATCAGGTGCTCCCTAGTGATGATATCCGGGCCGGATTTATACCGTTTGATTCACGATCGTGTTGACGAAGGTTTTTAGTGCACACGAACGGTTGGTCGTACAGTGCTCCGGGTGGTCTCAACATTTTTTTAGCTCAAGACAAATTTAATAACGTTAAAAAAAACCATACCCTTCTATCGAAAGTTTTCGAGCTACGGCGTTCTTAACATTTCAACCCCTATTTTGAACCCCTTAGAGATGACTGACAGTAACGTCGAGCTTCGAGGACCAACTAGACCCCGAACGGAACCTATAACCCGAATTTCATCAATTTTGTTTCATGGTAACTAAGAACAGTGGCCAGTACGGCGTACGGCGGACAGACAGAAATTTTTTTGTTGCATTTTCGGATTCTACATACCTTGAAACGTAAACCATCAAATTTTGAGGGGGGGGGGGGAGATTTTTTTAAATGCTCGATTCCAATGGTTCATTATTGAAAATAATAAACCAAAATGAGGGGGCGTTAAAAAAAATTTTTTGAACCGAATACATAGGTGTGTTATTCAGAGAATAAACCAAAATTAGGTTTAGGATAAAACTAGAGGACCCCGGAGGTCATAATATACTAAAACGAGAAGTTCGTTAGTGTACTCGAAGTGAAACAAGTCGGTAAAAATGTCTGTCCCCGTGCAACGTACGGTCAACTCGAGCTACCAAATTCAGCTCAACGGGGGGCTCGGTTTGAAATAATTCGAGTGTTCCGTGCGTTCACGGCCCCGATCCGTTGGCGGTGCTGGGCCGCCCGAGTTCATTCCCGATGATTTACCGGCCAATTATTTTTTATTGGAAAACTTCGGGAGAACTTCTCCCGCCCAACCGGGTTTTTCTTTCTTTTTTCCCCTTCGGCAGCCTTTACCGGGGTTTCACAGCTTCATTGTGCGATCGAGGGCGGAGGTTTTCGTGAGTTGAATCGCAGGGAACGTGGCAGGGATTGGAATATTACGCTGACGCCAATGAGACGGATTCTCACAGTTTGTCAAAACAATATTTTTTTCAAAACACAACCGTAAAGTTGGATTCACATTGACGCGTAATCGACGTAAAACGCGCAAAACTCAAACGCTTAATTGGATTTGATTGGCTAATCAGGTTTACGCTCTTTACGCGCGACGACTCTTATTTATTTATTTGATACGGGCAAGCCTAATACAATACAATAGGAAGAAAAATACAATGGGAAGAAAAAAAAAAAAAACATGAAACGAAATAAAATGAACTGGAATAACCGCGCCCAGATAGATACGCTCAGAAAAATACACTTGAATAATACAACTAGATATAATATTAAGTATGGTTACTCAGTAATATGGAGGAAATGTGGCGACGTAGTGTTGCAGAGGATTGTGAGAAGAAGTCTAATTCGTGGCATCTGTTCAAAATCCAGTTGGCCTCTCTTGCAGGCGCGGATCCAAGGGGGGGGGGGGGGGGGTCACAGGGGTCATGACCCCCCCCCCCCCAGAATCAGCCTGCATTTCAAAAAGCAGAGCTGAACGAATTGTTCACAAACCCGAAAACAAAAAAAACCAAACGAAAACGAACCCAGTTTTTGTGAAATCAAAAACCAGAAACAAACCAAACACAAACGGTAGTCAGTGTTAAAAAAAACTGAAAACAAAAAAGAACGATAAAAAATCTAAAAAGTTTCGATCAAAAATGTCAAAATTAGTCGAATATAATCGTACACTTGGTCCTACCAATGTTACTTTATATACAATTATGTCCTATGTCAATAAATTTACCTTGGTGTATCCGTCAAATTACACCTTGTTTATTTCTTCTTATTTTTGTTAATTATTATCTTGTTTTTGTTTCGTTCTCGTTTTCTTTCCTGCCAAATTCAGTAAAAACGATACTGAATTCACTGAGATCAACAACAGATTGTTGTGGTTTCAATGTTTTGATTTGCAAACTCTGAAGTTATCTACGCTGCCATAAAATGCGCCAATTTGTTTGAAAACACATTAGGACACTTTTTTAGAAGAAAATTGAAAATAAATACATTTATCAGTTAAATAATTAATAGATATTGAAAAATATTTTTTACATAAACAATTAATTTTATAAATAAATACAATTAATTTTGTAAGTAGACAAATTGGACGAGTTTAGGCATAAGGTTGAAAATTCGGTTTGTATTGTTCGTTTGGTTATTTTGTTATTTTTTATATTGTTCTACCCTGTGACCCCCTCCGGAAAAAAATTCTGGATCCGCCCCTGCTCTCTTGGTAGTCTAGCCAGGGGGTGGTTATACATTTAATTTGTAGGCGAGAATGGGACCCAGAATGAGTTATGACAGCGACTGGGGGCGAGGAACCAGAAGATCGATCCGGGCCAGAAGTGACGGCGAGTCAACATGACCCATCAAGATCTTATGGAAGAATAAAAGATCAGATATATATCTCCGATCCTGGAGCCCAAGCAAGCCAAACCTCCGGCCCAAAGTCGCATAGCTGACCCCATCAGGCGGGATGCGGAGTTTAAACGCCACGTAACGCAGGAAAACATGGTGCACCTTCTCGAGCTCTGTTATGTGGCACTGGTAGAACCGAAGCGTACTCCAGAATAGGTAAGATGAGGGATTTATAAAGCGTGACTATTGCAGGAATCTGGTTGAATTCTCTGGTGTTCCGCCTGATGAAGCCCAAAACCCGCATTGCACGGCACGACACACCCGAAATTTGGCTAGTAAAGGTGAGCTGGCTATCAAGAAGCACACCCAGATCCCGAACTGAAGACACTCGTCTTAGTGGAAAAGCGCCAATATTATACCAATATTATGATGAAGAGGCTGCAGGGACCGATTGAATGTCATAACTGAACACTTTTCAGGATTCAAAGCCAGTCCGCTTGAAGAACACCAATTGAGGATGGCATCCAATACCTCCTGCAGGTGCAGGACCCAACAGTCAGATGACGATTCAACTGCGCGATATATCTTTAAATCATCCGCAAAAAGAAGGAAACGTACCCCTCCCAGCACAGTGCTCACATTGTTGATGACCAGTAAGAACAGCAACTCTCAAGCAGTGTCCAAGATTAAAACGCTGCAAATCCCTGCACAACGGTTTTGGACATAAATATTAAACCTACGCCTCTCGAGTGTGTCACTGTAAATATACATGAGTCCAATACTACTCAAGAATATTGGCGTGAGATAAAACAAAGCAAGGCAAGTAGCAATAAATTACCCAGGCGGAAATAGTGCGAAAAGGATTATAAGTGAGCTCCTTTGTTTAAGCGAAATTCCCTCTTCACATCTTCCTTGTGTTGTCTTATCTCGATCGCTTATCCACTTTCTTTGTCCAGAGTGATACTGAACGTTAGATAATTATGCCAGGCCGTAAACATATTCCGCTAGGTACTTAGGGAAAACGGAAACTGAAGTTCCGGAAAGGAAAAGCTAAAGGTGCCGTTAGGCGAAGTTGAGATTCAGCTGAGTGTTTCAGAATAGCACAGGCAATATACATTATGTAGACTGCAACTTTGTCACCTTTCGCATAGAAGCGGAAATTTTGACGGCCGTCCTCCCACGTGTCTCACTTCGAGTAAGTTTAGACTTGAGAATACCGGCACCGTAAATATCAGCAGGGAGATGTCACACTCGGGCAAATTAGAAAATCTTGAGTGATTTTTGAGCAGTTCTCCTCTGTCAAACTTGGCTAAAACTCAGTAGCGGTGCGTGGGCTCTGAAAATGGTGGGCCACCAAACCGGGACACAACAGCTTTTTCCACAAAATACCTGTAAATGTTTTCCAACAGTGGAGTCTTCTTATGAAAAATGGGTGGATTTTAATCAACCGTAGCAAGTCAGAATGTAAGCACTGTGTTCACAATAGTACTGACCAGTACCCGAGATTACCAGTAGCTAAAAGTTCTATAGCTTCATACTGACTAATACTCAGCAAAGGCCTATCTCTTCCTAAACTTTTAATCATCACTCTATCTATTTTCGTAGGAAAACGTCGCAAACGCGAAATACTTGAAACGCCCATAACTACCTTATATATCGGTCGATCAGGAATAGTACTTCGATAGTTCCATATAACACGAACTAAATCACTCGCGAAGAAATCGTGGGAACCCATTTCAAAGATAAACGGAGTTATTGAAAAAATAGTCTATTTCCACTAATACACGAAAAAACTCGAAAAACACTGTTACATATAACTTACTGTTATTGTTTGTTACTGACGATGGTTTGATCACCGAAACCGGTATACCTAACAGTATTTTTGGCGTTTTTTCGTGTATTAGTAGAAATAGGCAATATTCTGTGGTTAAGCACTTATTTTCATGTTCAAACCTATTTTGCAGTTAAGTATACTTATTTTCATGCTAACACTTATTAGCCTTTTCCTAGACAGTAAATGTTACAATAGCATCTCCCATCCTGCATTATTACTAGCATCCACGTGTGTAACATCCATGTAACTAGACGATAACAAACAAACCACTCTTGTTTATCCACCCTTCTATGACCATAAGCCACACCTGTCAAGCTCACCTGCCAACTTCACAGTCACAGTTCTGATAAACTTCTGATGAACATTTCTCCTTGGTAAAACTATACTTACTACTTTGAACTATAGCAATATACCTAAACACCTTTTCTGCCTGTGTGTTCCTGCTACTGCCAAGACATATCAACTAAGGTAATTTTTAGCATTTACTTATAATTCCATCCTACACTTATTTGAGTCAATTTTTTCTGAGTAAATAGTTCCCATCATTACAGCCCTGAAGAGGATTTATAAATAAATCGAAACGTCGGCATAGTGGATATTTTAATAAGTGACCAAATCTCAAGAATCCTACCAACAATAGTAGTAAGTAATATCCAAGTCCAATTCAACTGAACGCGAAAGTTGTTTCCGTCTGCGCATGCGCGATCGAATTTCCAAACATCGCGCTACTCGAAGTCGAAACGCAATTCTGTGTAGACCCTTATTCAAACTGTATTCCGGGGCGAGCGGAATAATTTATGTGTTGCTTCTAAAGCTCTAATTCTGATAAATGTCAGGGCAACTTGAACATCTACTTCGGGCCTTGTCAGGGTGTTCATGAATGGGAATATTGCTTGCATATTAAACAGGGTCGATCATGAGGGAATCCATTCATGACGTGGGCAACCAGGACCCCATTTTGCGGATCGGAGACGCTCACGTCCGTTCGACTTGGTATCAAAGTGATTCGGAATTATCCGTATAATGCAATATTCATGTCCTTTCAGCATCTGACACGCTGAGAATCCCCGAGCTTTCTAGTTGGAAACGTTTGAATAATAGAAAGGTGCAAGAGAGGTGTCTCATAAAGGAATCCGCCTTTTGTTGAAAGGTATGATATTTTCCGTAGATGTAAAGGTCGACCAAGTCAATTCACGAAGAGAGGCGCATGTTGATATTCTTCGTCACTACCGGAGGAGGTGAAGTTCTTGTATTCGTGCAGCCCGGTTTCACCACTCGGCGATCTGGCAGTCAATGAAGATTGCACATCCACAAATAAATTGCATGTGTGTAGAGTACCGATTTCCCCAAAAACAACCCTTTTGTAAAAATTTGTCCACCGACGTAGCATGGCTTCCAACGCTGCTTAGCCGGGAACTTCGTCAGTATCGTCATACACCACAAAACCGTATTTTTAGACCGATTTTAGGCCAATTTTCACTCCTAACACCCCTGGGTATATTCCGATCGGGCTGCAAAGTTTCAGGACACAACTAGGGCCCAAATGGAGCACGTGTGCCAAAAAACGAGTTTTTTAGACCGAAAATGAAGTAGATACGACAAGGCAGACGGGGTTTTTGGAATCTACGCACCTTGAAACGTAAAAGAAAAAACGCTGCAAATCCCTGCACAACGGTTTATCATTTTCTGCAGAATACCCTTCTGTTACAGATCACAGCTCTCTGCATAGATAACCCGTCTATATAAATAATATGTACTATTCTATACATATTATGTAGATCGCGGACCCTCCGTAGGTTAGTACCTAACCCCGTACTCGTTACTAGGTACCTACCTAAACCGTTGTGTAATAATTTACCTGTATAGGTTCCCCTTCTACGGAGATAGAATAATGAACCGTTGTGTAATAATTTGCCCATCAATAATACTTCAACGGTTGTTCAAGTTGCAAAAGTACCTATCAACAAAATCCAGCCCTTTCTTGGTAGATGAGCCGTTGTGTAATAATTTACCGTTATGTAATAATTTACCGTGGTGTAATAATTTACCGTTGTGTATGTAATAATTTACCGTTGTGTAATAATTTACCGTTGTGTAATAATTTGCCCATCGATGATACTTCAACGGTCGTTCAAGTTGAAAAAGTACCTATCAACAAAATCCAGCCCCTTCTTGGTAGATGAGCCGTTGTGTAATAATTTACCGCTGTGTAATAATTTACCGTGGTGTAATAAGTTACTGTTGTGTAATAATTTACCGTTGTGTAATAATTTGCCGTTGTCTAATAATTTGCCATTGTGTTATAATTTACCCATCAATAATACTTCAACGTTTGTTTAAGTTTCAGAAGTACCTACCAACAAAATCCAATAGTCCCATCACTTGCCAAATGAAATAATATCGCAGAACAACCAACTCGACTTCATACAGCCATCCTTGATTATAATCAGATGCTCCCTAGTGATGATATCCAGGCCGGATTTACACAGTTTGATTCACGATCGTGTTGACGAAGCTTTTTGGTGCACACGAACGGCTGGACGTACAGTGCTCCGGGTGGTCTCAAAAAATTGTTTAGCTCAAGACAAATTTAATATCGTAAAAAAAACCATACCCTTCAATCGAAAGTTTTCGAGATACGGCGTTCTGAAAATTTCAACCCCTATTTTGAACCCCTTAGAGATGACTGACAGGAAAGCCGAGCTTGGAGGACCAACTAGACCCCGAACGAAACCTATAACCCGAATTTCATCAATTTTGTTTCATGGTAACTAAGAAAAGCGGCCAGTACAGCGTACGGCGGACAGACAGAAATTTTAAAATTTTGAGGGGAGGGGGGGTTAGAATTTTTTTTCGTGCTCGATTCCAAAGGTTCATTATTGAAAATAATAAATCAAAACTTTGAGGGGGTGTTATACAAATTTTGTACTCAGCGAATACACAGGTGTATTATTCAGATAATAAACCAATAGGTTCCACCGGATCTAGGTACAGTGCGTTAAAGGTACGGTTAGCTGCGTGAAGGGGTCCGATGTTCCAGATAAGCCGCCTCCGACCTCCTCTGATCAACATGATTAAGATTTGTACGGAGTACGAAAGTGGTAACCTGATTCAACGTTGTCGACGCGACCCGTCCAACAGCTCACGTTGCGATACCAGCACAAGCAGGCAGTCGATCACAATCCAAACGGGAGTAGGTGGGTATGGGTATCAGGTATGAGTATGGGTATGGGTGAGTATCGGGCCGTTATGGGAGGAAAAATGGGTGTAAAAACAGGGTTTTTTGGTGTTTTAGTGAACGTGTGCTTGTGAGGTATCGTTTTCCATGTTTTTTAGAGCGAGAAGACCGAATATGAAGTTGATTTTGACCAAAGAGTGAAGAGTTGAGGTTTTAACGAAAGTTCAGCTCTCAAAATTCATTTTTTTTTATGAATCAAAAATCTGGGAAATTGTCTGAAATCACCATAAATTTGTATAATAACACTAGAAGCAGTGTCAACAGGTGAATCAAGCATTAAGGTGAATTTAATTAAATGGCATTATCAGTAGTCAAAGATAATTTTTTTGTCAAAAAAAAGGAGCCCAATTATTGTTTTGAGGGAGCCAAAATTGGTAGAAACCATCAAAAATAGCTATTTCAGTTATTATTGCACATGAAAGAATCAGTAAATGATCAGCCAACATTTCATATTCGTTCTTTCGCGTACAGGAGCAGGTGCTATTGGGGGAAAATGGGTGTAAAAATGGGGGTTTTCGAGGATTTTTGAACATGAGCTTGCGAGGTATCGTTTTCCATGTTTTTTAGGACGAGGAGACCGAATAATTATGAAGTCGATTTTGACCAATTGAAGAGTTGAGGTTTTAACGAAAGTTCAGCTCTCAAAATTAATTTTTTTATGAGTCAAAAACCTGGGAAATTGTCTGAAATCACCATAAATTTGTATAATAACACTAGAAGTAGTGCCAACAGGTGAATCAAACATTAAGGTGAATATAATTAAATGGCATTATCAGTAGTCAAAGATAATTTGTTTTGTAAAGAAAGGAGCCCAATTATTTATATGAGTTTCGAGGGAGCCAAAATTGGTGGAAACCATCAAAAATAGCTATTTCAGTTATTACTGCACATGAAAGAAACAACAAATGATCAGCCAACATTTCATATTCGTTCTTTCGCGCACAGGAGCAGGTGTTATTGGGGGAAAATGGGTGTACAAATAGGGCTTTTCGAGGATTTTTGAACATGAGCTTGCGAGGTATCGTTTTCCATGTTTTTTAGGACGAGGAGACCGAATATGAAGTTGATTTTGATCGAAGAGTAAACAACTGAGGTGGTAACGAAGGTTCAGTTTCCAAAATTCATTTTTTATGAGTCAAAAACCTGGGAAATTGTCTGAAATCACCATAAATTGGTATAATAACACTAGAAGTAGTGTCAACAGGTGAATCAAGCATTAAGCTTAATATAATTAAATGGCATTATCTGTAGTCAAAGATAATTTTTGTTTTGTATAAAAAAGGAGCCCAATTATTTTTATGAGTTTGACGGAGCCAAAATTGGTAGAAACCGTCAAAAATAGCTATTTCAGTTATTGTTGCACATGAAAGAAACAGCAAATGACCAGCCAACTTTTCATATTCGTTCTTTCGCGCACAGGAGCAGGTGCTATTGGGGGAAAATGGGTGTAAAAATGGGTGTTTTCGAGGATTTTTGAACATGAGCTTGCGAGGTATCGTTTTCCATGTTTTTTAGGTTTTTATTGCGAGAAGACCGAATATGAAGTTGATTTTGATCAAAGAGTAAACAACTGAGGTGGTAACGAAGGTTCAGTTTCCAAAATTCATTTTTTATGAGTCAAAAACCTGGGAAATTGTCTGAAATCACCATAAATTTGTACAGTAACACTAGACCAACGTGGCAAGTACTTTGCAGGTTTTGGAATCTACGAACCTTGCAACGTAAAAGAAACCAATTTTGAGAGGGATGTTCAAAAAGGTTTTTGCTGAGCGAATACATAGGTGTATTATTCACCGAATAATAAACCAAAAGGACGGAGTTATGCAAATCGGGGATAACTAATCCCACCCAAAATTTTGGGAATAATCTATCAACGTTTTTCAGCGTTAGAGCGTTGCTGTATCTTGGAGAAAGTGGGTGTACGTATCGTTACCACAACGCCAAAACCGCCTGAGTTGCCATTTTGGCCAATTTCACCTAAAATTGCATTTTTGGAGCCACTGTATCATATTCTTTAGGCACCCACCATGCCAATAGCGCGAATCCCTGTTTAAAACAGGTCAGTTGTTACGAAGTCGTAACTAATTAGTATCGCCTGTCTCCAGAAGTGAACAATCCGACCGTGCAAAAATCGCCCAAGTGACACAGATTAATTTACGTGGCACAAAGTGGCGGAATATGCTTACTAATTTCGCCTATCCTCATAAATTGGCAACCTGACCGCGCTAAAATCGCGCAAGTGCCTCGAGAGGAAACCTTCCTTCCACAGTAACATAAAGCAGATGTCCTTAAAAATATTTCAATGGAGCCCATAAACATTTTAGTAATAATGAAGGCAAAATAACTTTGATCAAAATGTCGTTCGTTTTGATAAGAACTTAAACACGAAATTGCGATTTAATTCGAAATGCTCAAGGCCAAAATCGCATAATTGCCCAACCCCCTCCGCTATCGGTTCAATATGACTTATATTGGTAGTAGAGTGTTACGAGTGACAACAAATGTTATAATTATGAAAGTGCCATCGCGTCAAAGCCATTTTGGTTTATTCTTTTCAATAAAAATGAACCTTTGGAATCAAGCATGATAGAAATTAGAAATTTAACCCCCCTATATATTTGATGGTTTTCGTTTCAAGGTACGTAGAATCAGAAAATGGAATTTAAAAAAATTCTTTCCGTCCGCCGTGCTTCGCACTTTTCTAAGTAACCATGAACGATTGGTTTAGTTACCATGAAATTGGTACTTAGTGACATGAGTTTACCCAGTTTCATAATTATTCCCAACACCATATGTTTTGTCCCATCTGATATGGACGTGTCCCAGAGTTATCTTTTCTTTCTTTGATGATGTACTTTCGGTTTCAAGTTAATTAAAGCCTTAATTTTCTAAAAGGTTTTGTCTATCTTACAACAATTTAATTAACTTGATACCATGGACAAGATCCTGAAGCCTACGCGATTTGAAGCTGATCCTGAAACGGCTACTGCGGCAAAAGAATGGAACTACTGGCTACGCACCTTTGAAAACTTTATCGAGGAATCTAAGATACTTGAAGACGGGAAGAAACTAAAGGTACTAATTCACCATCTTTCCTATTCGGTTTATGAGTATATTTCCGATTGCGATTCCTACATCGCCGCTATAGCAGCTTTGAAGAACATTTACAATAAGTCGAAAGGCGAAGTATTTTCCCGATTTCTCCTGGCAACGCGTAAGCAACAACCAGGAGAATCGGTCGACCAATTTTATCAGGCACTGAAGGCGCTAAGCAAAGACTGCGACTTCAAGGCGGTATCCGCCGTGACCAATTGCGATGATTGCATTAGGGACTCCTTTATTAGTGGATTATCATCACCTGAAATGCGCCAGAGGATTCTAGAGAATCAAACCTTGACACTAGCCGATGCCCTGGCAACTTCTAAAGCCATTGAGTCAGGGGTCAAGCATGCCCAATTCTATATATTAAACACTCCCATCAACGCGGCTTCCACATCTTGCACCTCTGGACTTGACAACCCGGACTTAACTTCCGCAGCTACAAACGATACTCCTCGAGCCCTTCGTTTCAAGTGTTACTTTTGCGGGTCTGCTAACAGACATTTCAGGAGCGACTGCCCTGCGAGGGACTCCAATTGTTCGACCTGTAAGAAAAAAGGACACTACGCCAAGGTGTGTAAATCCCGCCAGTTAGGAAACAAAACTACTTCTGCTGTCACATTAAAGAGTTCTGATGATGATGTTACTGTTGCAACTATCGTAGCTGCTAATCCTGGCTCTCTATCAAAAGCAGTAGTTCCGCTTCGACTAGGTAACTCCAAGGCAAACTGCCTGATAGATACCGGTAGTTCCAACAGTTATATAAATGAGAAGTTTGTCCTTGATAATAACATGAAAATCATCAAAACATCTTCCATCAATAAGGTTTCCATGGCCTCTACCTCACTAACATCTGAAATCAAAGGTTTTGTGCAAACGGATTTGAATTTGCGGGGACATCAATACAGGGACCTTAAACTGTCCATACTCCCTAATCTGTGCGCCGACATCCTGATAGGACATGACATTCTTAAGCAACACTCAGCATTACACCTCTCATTCGGGGGATGCAAGCCACCCCTATCGATATGCAGCGTAGCCCAGGCGCGCGTGGAACCCATTCAATTATTTACAAACGTTTCCCCAGATATTAGGCCAATAGCCACAAAATCTAGACGACATTCCGCTGAAGATTCCGAGTTCATTAACAAAGAAGTCGAAAAGTTGCTTTCAGAGGGTGTGATCGAGGAAAGTTCGTCCCCTTGGAGAGCCCAAGTATTAGTGGTCAAAACGGAAAACCACAAAAAGCGCATGGTAATTGACTACTCTCAAACCATCAATAAATTTACATTATTAGACGCCTATCCCGTTCCTAACATTGACAAGATGATATGTGAAATATCCAAGTACACCTACTTCAGCACACTCGATCTCAAAAGCGCCTATCATCAGGTCCCGATCCCTGCGAAGGATAGACCCTTTACGGCTTTTGAAGCCGGAGGGGCACTGTACCAATTTCGAGTTATAGCATTTGGTCTGACGAATGGGGTATCCGGTTTTCAAAGATTCATTGACACGATCATTCGGAAGGAAAATCTGTCAGGAGTTTTCGCCTACATTGATGACGTCACTGTTTGTGGCAAGACCAAGGAAGAACATGATCTAAACTTGAACAAATTCTTAACCGCTACAAAACGATACGGCCTCACCTTGAACGAAGATAAATGCAAATACTCTGTTAATACCATTTCAATCCTAGGACATACGATATCTGACCATGTAATCCGACCTGATCCTGAAAGAATGAAATCACTTCTGGATTTTCCGCCCCCTAATAATGCTAAATCGCTCAAACGAGTTTTAGGGATGCTGGCCTACTACTCCAAGTGGATTGGAGGGTTCTCAAGTAAAATTCGCCCTCTCGTGGAATGCACCACGTTCCCTTTGCCTGAATCTGCTAGAGATTGTTTTTCAAGGTTAAAGAAGGATGTAGCAGAATCATCTATAGTTTCCATTCAAGAAGGGATACCGCTCGTTGTAGAAACCGACGCCTCTGATTCAGCTCTAGCCGCTACTCTATCCCAAAGACATCGTCCGGTAGCTTTCTTTTCTAGAACTCTTACTGCCAGTGAAAGAAATCATCCTTCAATAGAGAAGGAGGCCTGTGCCATTGTTGAGTGCCTTCGTAAATGGAAGCATTTTCTAATAGGCAGGCATTTCAACATCATAACCGATCAAGAAGCTCTTTCCTACATTTTTTCTGTAAAACATAATAGCAAGATCAAAAACGACAAAATTCTTCGTTGGAAATTGGAATTATCAAGTTATAATTTCGATATTGTTTATCGACCCGGTAAGGAGAATATCATAGCTGATACGCTCTCACGTATATGTGGGGCTGTAAGCAAAAGTCGATTATTCGAACTCCATCAATCCCTCTGCCACCCTGGTGTTACCCGGTTCTTTCATTGGATTAGGAGTCAAAACTTGCCATACTCTCTTGATGAAGTCCGCAGGACCGTTTCCGACTGTCCGTTATGCGCCGAAGTCAAACCTAGGTTTTTCCGGAAATCTCCTGGTACCCTAATCAAGGCAACTCAGCCCTTCGAGCGCCTCAGTGTAGACTTCAAGGGGCCTCTACCTTCGAATAACGGGAAACCCTATCTACTGACAGTGATTGATGAGTTCTCACGTTTTCCATTTGCTATCCCTTGCAAAGATATGAACTCGTCAACGGTAATTAAATGTTTTGTGGATTTATTCACAACTTATGGGTTGCCCGCTTACATTCACTCTGATAGAGGAACGTCGTTTCTGTCTCGTGAAGTGACCAGCTTCCTACACTCCAAAGGAACGGCTACAAGTCACTCCTCACCATACCATCCTGAAGGAAACGGTCAAATTGAGAAGTTCAACGATACCATTTGGAAGGCTATCTCTCTGGCGCTGAGATCTAGAGGCCTCAAACCCTCTCAGTGGGAGGTGGTACTTCCAGATGCACTTCACTCAGTGCGTTCCCTTCTTTGTACCAGCACTAACTGTACTCCACATGAACGGATGTTCAGACATAACAGGAGATCCTCAAATGGTTGCGCTTTACCATCGTGGCTGAATACTCCTGGGCCGGTGTTACTAAAAAGGTTTGACCGCTCAAGCAAGTACGATCCACTTGTCGAAGAGGTTCACCTTTTGGAATCTAACCCAGAGTACGCAGTTATTCGCCATAACAATGGGAGGGAATCGACGGTGGCTCTCCAGCATTTAGCACCCAGAGGCGACCTCAGCTTTACAGAACCTCCTGAGCCCCATCCAGAAAATCCACTCATTGAAGACGATGACTTAGAACGTTCAAGACGTCCGTTGCCTACCGTACATCCGAGTTCCGCTCCTAGCACTGTTAACAATGCACCAGATAATAAGACGCCCGCACAAAGTCCTACGCCAACTACCTCTAGCCCTCAATCTTTTTCTCGACCTCAAAGAGAACGCCGCCTGCCTGCTTATCTAGCTGACTACGTGCTTAACTGAAAGGGGGGGCGAATTACATGAGTTTACCCAGTTTCATAATTATTCCCAACACCATATGTTTTGTCCCATCTGATATGGACGTGTCCCAGAGTTATCTTTTCTTTCTTTGATGATGTACTTTCGGTTTCAAGTTAATTAAAGCCTTAAGTTTTCTAAAAGGTTTTGTCTATCTTACAACACTTAGTGACAGTGAAATTGGTCTGGTTGGTCCTCGAAGCTCGACGTTACTGTCAGTCATCTCTAATTCAAAATAGGGGTTGAAATGTTAAGAACGCCGTAGCTCGAAAACTTCCTGTAGAAGGGTATGGTTTTTTTTAACGTTTTTAAATTGATCTTGAACTAAAGAATTTTTTGATACCACCCGGAGCATTGTACGACCAGCTGTTCGTTTGCACCAACAAGCTTCGTCAACACGATCGTGAATCAAACGGTATATTAATCCGGCCCGGATATCATCGCTAGGGAGCACCTGATTATAATCAAGGATGGCTGTATGAAGTCGAGTTGGTTGTTCTGCGATATTATTTCATTTGATAAGTGATGGACTATTGGATTTTGTTGGTAGGTACTTCTGAAACTTGAAGAAACGTTAATTGATGGGTACACAATGGTAAATTATTACACAACGGCAAATTATTACACAACGGTAAATTATCACGCAACGGTAAATTATTACACAAAGGTAAATTATTACACAACGGTTCATCTACCAAGAAAGGGCTGGATTTTGTTGATAGGTACTTTTGCAACTTGACCAACCGTTGAAGTATTATTGATGGGCAAGTTTCATTATACTTATTACACAACGGTTCATTATACTTGACCAGAGGGTAGGTACTGACCACAGAAAACAGTGATCTACGCAGAAGGGGCATTTATTTCACTCCACATCAACAATTTCCCTACAGAACTTCATTATTTGCGTTTCTTTTTGACATTTTAGTTACTGCTTGTCATCGACAGATTTATTTTAGCAACATTTAGGTAACTCGTGAGTTAGGTAGGTACCTAGTAACGAGTACGGGGTTAGGTACTAACCTACGGAGGGTCTGCGATCTACACCATAATTATGTATAGAATAGTACATATTATATTGACGGGTTATCCATACGGAGAGCTGCAAAGTCCTTGTCACATGGATTGTTAAATAATTTAAATATATGTTTCTGATTGTTTCCACCAATTTTGGCCCCCAAAACACGAATTAGACACACTCCTTTTTTTTCAAATTTTGTTTAACCATTCTTAGTGCCATTTAATTGTCTTGATTCATCTGTTGTCACTTTTTCTAGTGTTATTATACAAATTTATGGTGATTTCAGACAATTTCCCAGGTTTTTGACTCATAAAAAATCGATTTTGGGAGCAGAACCATTGGTAGACCCTCAATTTTCCTCTCTTTGGTCAAAATTGACTTCATATTCGGTCTTGTTGTCCACATAAACATGGAAAACGATACCTCAAAAGCTCACGTTACTAAAACACAAAAAGTACTCTATTTTTACACAAATGTTCACTCATAACACCCCTGGGTATATTCCGATCGGGCTGCAAAATTTCGGGACACAACTAGGGCCCAAATGGAGCCTGTGTGCGAAAGAACGAATTTTTTAGACCGAAAATGAAGCCGGTACACGTGATAGGGCGGACAGACATTGCATTTTTGGAATCTTCGCACCTTGAAGCAGGGGAGAAAAATTGTTGAGGGGGTGTTATAAAAATAAACCTAAGCGATTACATAGGTGTATTATTCACAGAATAATAAACCAAAACGGGTGGGACTAATATGTCCCACGTCTATAAGACTCCACCTTACCTGCAAGGACCTGTATGCCCCAGCAACAAACGCCGATAAAAGGTGAATTCACGTTCATCAGTCGCCCTGGTGACAGTCAAACGTTCCAAATTATAGATTTAAGTATAATCAAGGTGATTTTGTTCTAATAACCATGCGCAGACGAAAACAATCATTCCCGGTTACGCAGTACAGTGAAGCTTGATTCTCAGCCGGGTTGGAAGGGTTAAAACGAAAACCCAATTCTCATGCCTGGCAGGTACTGTATTCACCTACCTACATTCAGCTGTCAAGAAAAAAGGTTTGAAATAAACCAAGCAGCAACTTTTTGATGATTTTTATTTGATTTTTCGAAATTTTTCCAGTTTACAATACCATTGGATTCATAAAATTGTACTTGGCAAGGTACAAAACTGTTAGGTAATAAAACTATCGCATAGATACACAATACTATTCACAATATAAAAAGGAAACTTCAAAATATTCCTTCTAAACTCATTTACGGGTTAGTCCTTACACTGGGAAACTGCTGATGTCCGACTTAGTTTTAAAACAAACTTCTTTCCAAAAATAATATTCATAATGCATCGTGCTCACGAAAAAATATCGTCAAATTCCACCCAACCCTTAAATTAGAAAACAACACTGCATTGGAAACTAATGAAGAACTAGAAGTCTTTCACCTACAATTCTGTTTCTGAGAAGCTATAGAGCGCTATAAATGCGTGTGTGTACTGTTATTGTGACAATGGATTAATAGTGAAGTTGAAAACTCGTACAAAAACTTTACAAAGTCTTAGAAAAGAATTAGCTCTTATTTGGCCCGAAAAATTGCTCAGTTGGTTACAATGTGAATTGATGGTTTTTTAAAACTATCGGATTTCTTCCAACAAACATTGAGTTTCCGTTTTGTTTTTGTCATTTTCAATTGGGGAAATTATTATCTTTTGTTGAGGTTAGAAAAAACAAATATAGAAGGCAGTGGATGTGAAGTTTTAATGGCAGTCCATTTTGGAGGGGTGGTAGGCCTGATTACGGGATCTTTTTAAAAATAACTAGGTGACAGAATTCACTCCTTGACGATTCTCTCCCAACGACTATTAGTGAATCACTCCACCATTTTGCATTTCACTCCCTTGACTTATAGTGTGGTTCAGTCCTCTATGATGTCTTCCACTCGCCTTGTCTTCACTGTGGTGCGATCCATTTCCCCTAAATTACTGGTAGGTCCGAGCCGACACAAGTTTTCGAATGACTTCAGTGTACAACCCACTGCACAAAAAAAACTGTGTTCCAACCCCACCGGGTGTTGATAAGGGGTGTGATTTATCGGCCCGGCAAAACAGAGGTTACTCCCTACATAAAAGGCGGGCATAACAGCTTTTAATTCAAACACACGTCCAAAAAATACTTTGCACATCAAAAAAGGGAATCGCACGGCTAATTTGGGAGTCGCACGGCTAATTTGGGAGACGCCCGTCTAATAAGGTGATTCAACGTTCAAATTTGTTATTGCCCTTCCAGAAATTGATTATAACGGCAGAAGAAGGATTCTCACAGTAGAAATGTCCAACTCTACATCAAATTTGCTGTGCAAACCCCTTTTTTGCTGTGCCAACCCCTTTTCTGATGTGTGATTGAATAATACGCTGGTATTGATCACCTATTTAGCCGTGATTGGAGTCAATATTGAAGTTTACTTTATGCTGGGAGTTTTAATTTTTCTGAAGTGAAGATAATCTTTTTAGATGGAGATTCGCAGAAGGGAAAATACCTTTTTTTGCCGTGCAGTTAAATATATCCCGTTGATAAGTCCACTAAGGTCTTATCTATATACTGTTCCAACTGCGTCAGGTGCTGTAACTGGGTTCTCTGAGTTTTAAAACTGTTTGCATCAGATCGGGAATGGGTTTTAGAACAAGAACCGTAGATAACCCAGCTGGAACCCTCCCAAAATATAATTTCCCCTCCGACCTTCACATTAAACGGGGTCTTCCCTCTCCGTGGTAGCTTCTCAGCTATTTTTCGGTCCTCAAGTCATCACAGTCATTTGCATGGTTTCTGAGGTGTTCCAGCCAATGAGTTCTCGAACTGAAACAATTTTAAAACTCATCCCCACCCTTCAGAAAAACTTAGGTTCTGGTTTGGAACTTTTTAAAACCAGTTCTGGTGGCTGGAACATACCTGGAGACTGAATCCGCCATGTTTTAATTCACTCCCGTCAACGTGAAGTGAGCCTTTCCAACCTGAAACCTCAGAATAACCTTTGATCGATTTCCATGCTTCTCATCTTCCACACAAACTGGGACAAACTTAGCTTTCATATCCCTTTTCTAACCTCTTTGCACTGTGACTACTTTGATAATCTTGTACCACTCATTCTTTCTATCCACTCCCCTTAACGGTTAATCACACAGCGATGTATTTCGAACTACCGTTAACTCCTGGTTAATCTCACAGCAATGTACTTCACACTCCTCTTGACTTATGACTCATTCTTTTAGACATTCGACAGATAAGTCCAAATCCTCAACATGAGGTGGGGAGTAAGATATGAGCGGAGTATATACTTAACCCAGAGAAATGGAGCGTCCACTCCGCCATGTCAACTCCACCAGACAGAGGATTTAAAATAAATCTTAATTCACCGAACAGTCGACAGAATTGCTTCGCGTCCCTAACCACAGAAAACAGTTCCGTTCTCTATTCACATCTTTCAATTATTGGCGAGTCGCTCCACAATGTTGTATTCACTTCAAAAAATCACATTTTCACTCCCCTCAGCCTGCAGTGAACCCTACAGGAAACAGAATAACCTCCACAAAAACTATTATTTCTTTGGTAGGTATATCCCATCCAAATGAGACCAACATCACTCAATTTCGCTCTCCTAACCTCTTTGCTTCACCTTATGCGAATCAATTCAACAGAAACTCAAAACAAAAATACATCCCAAAAAAACTATATTTCGCACTATTTTTTTGGATAACTTACAACACATGTCTGGCAGTGACTATCAGTTCAAGTCAAATTTTGGTTTATTATTCAATAACGAACCGTATTGTAAATGCTTATTCAAGACAACGAGTTTCGCGAAATGAAATTCATTTTTTTTGTTCAAAAATAATGGTCTACTGTATTAAAAACTTGTACATTTCATGCATTTTGTGCTTTTCGAAGTAGGTACCTAATATTTTGTTATCCTCACGAACAATTTAGTTCTACGCAGAATACAGTACATGCAGCGTGTATAAGATGAAATTACAAAATAGTATCATAACTGAAAACCGTTCGATCCCTTCTTTTGTTTCAAATTCTGTTCATTTGAAAAAAATCAAATATAAAATTGGAAAGAATTTGCCTGAAATAATGTACGCTCTGAGCTTGTAAAAGGTAGAAATATTCAAATCTGAATTTTCAATTTTTGATTAGGATTCCGACGCTACCTCACATGAAGCCTTGAAATTCATGCGTATACATAAAATTGACGAAAAGCCTGTGTTCTATAGAAAAGTTACTTATTCATTAATACAACAGTTTTAATTATACGTTTTTAAATTTTCTTTTAAATTCAATATTTACGATAATAACCAGTTTTACCACATGAAGCCTGAACATTTTTTCTTTCAACACTTTGTTCCATATTAATCTCTCTACGCTATCATAACAGTAATATACATAATAAATGCAATTATTCTTTTTTTGTTTATTCAACACGTAATTAATAATATCAAGGGACTCGTTTACTTATTCTATAGATATTTTTGAGAAGAAAGAAAACGTTCGACCTATTTTGGGCTCTCATTTCCTTAGTCCAGGGCCTTCTAGATGAAGCAACTTCGTGAATGATCACTCATAAACTTATCATTTATAGATGTTTTGTTTTTACAATAAAATTTCGTACGTAAAAATATGGTCGAAATGTTGAGCTATTGGGAGAACCAAATCAGTGATAGTTCCCTTAACGTGCAATTTTTTTCCATTTTTTCGTTCAACCTTACCTCCCAACAGCTGTCGAAGTTACGAAACATACAAAAATTAGACACAAACTATGAAAAAATACCTAAATAAGGCAAAAGAGTCGACAAACTTGCACAGATATCAAATAAAAACACACACAAATTTTTTTACAACTTTACCAAACTTGTTTTGGGGGGGAAAAAAACAACATCAATGATTTTGTTGTTGAAAAACGTGCTTACATTTTAACACAAAAATAAATATTTTCATCATTCAATAACACATAAAAAATTAAATATTGCATTTGAATTAACTTATACACACTTGAAACATGGCAAAAAATCGCATACTATGTACAGAGAGAATATAATCCTATGCTTTGGCAATAAATTACATAATTTTAGTTCGCTATTTAGTGTTATCATAATTATAATATTATATCACATCTATAGATCCTAATTATATACACGTACAGCGGTACTAGGGCCATTTGTCTGAGTCTTGGAATCAACGGGATGATAAAACATTTTACAGGAATGCAACGAGATGGCAATCATCAAATTTCACAACACGAGTTGAGGGTATCAAATTATAAGTACAAAAAAACTGCATCTAACTTCGTTTTTTGTAAAAAGTAGAAAGTTGACTAAATACCTAGTAGAAAAGTACCAAATAGACTGTGGACCCAATAAAAGTTATCAGCCGAAAGTTACTTTCAAGTCAGTAAAAAGTTAGTTATTTCTTAAAAAATATAGAATTCAATAAAAAAAAGAACGAAATGAACGGTGGGAAGAGTTGGTCAAAATTAAATGCATAAATCGAATACATTCTTATCTAATAATATTACGTTTTGTTCGTAGTTCCTTGAAATTAAAAGGCAATATTATTATATTTATAAATTATGGCACACAAATCAACGTGAGTTTTAATTATTATACACGAACATACAGGAGGGATAGTTTGATGTTTCGAAAAAGAGTCAGGTATTAAAGCCTTTAAAGTCAGTTAAGGACAGAGATGAGATGGGAGTTTCCGAGTGTTGGGCGGTGTCAAAAAATCGTACTTCTCGCGATTAAATGGCGATTTATTCAATTTTACATTGAATTTCCTGTTTGAAAACGATCATCACACAAGGATTTGAGTTTGAAGGATTTCCTTAAAAAATTATGAATATGAAAATAATCGATAAATAGCATTTTTATAAGTGTATTTAAACCTTTTGCCAAATGAACTGAACCTTTTATAAATGCAATTAAAAATTGTAGTAACAAGAGTGTTAATCAGTGGGAAGTGAATGATAGTGTATGAGAGTTAAAGCAGTAACCTATCAAATTGTGTCAATACCTTCCCTATGCTGAGTTCATCACTTCTCCGTAACACAATGGTTTGACGAATCGCTGCTGTTTTCATGGACATTTAAGTTGACGCATATTTAGCTGTTTTAATTAGTAAACAACTAGTCACAATGGTGTTTCCTATTCACTCTTGTGCGTTCGGCGTTATTGGTTTCATATTATTTATATGAGTATGTCAATAACTTCCCTATGCAGAACAATCACTACTGCTTGATACTATCAACTCCTCATGTAGTGTTCACCGTTCCTATGAACTACAACAACTTAAGAAATAAGTCAGTGAGTGAGTTACTAAGTCTTTAGTTATTAGTTCATAATACACAGAACGATAGTTCTTTAGTTTCCCCTTCCTAAATCCATCTCTAGACACGTGTCTTGATTCTTTTATCTGTGGTTCTAGTGAACGAACATTCAGTGAAGTGAACTAAGTCGCGGAGTAGTTCAGTTGGCGGAGTTAAAGTTCTTCATGAGTAGTTCATTGAGGAACTACCCACCTCTAAACAGCTCGCCACAAGGGAGTTACCTAATCACTCTCGTGTGTTCTGTGATATTGGTTTCATGTTTAGCTAAACATGAGTAGCGGTTCCTTAAGTTCCCCAACTATTTTGTTGCTCGTCGTAATAGTAGATGTGCACGACTCATTGACAGTGATTCAAGCAGTTGTTTGAACCATTTATATTATCGATGCTGTGCCAGAGGTAAATACTACATGAAAAGTTCCAACTGGATTTATAAAAGGTTTGATTCATTTTGTAAAACATTTAAATGAATTTATAAAAGCTACTACCTACCTCAAACCCCACTATTATCATTTGTATGATGAAAAGTGGCGTAGTCGATCATCACCTCGAAGGTGAAATTGACCCTTCAAAACCGCCTTCAAATTGAGTTGGGTGCATGTCAAACCTTTCGGATCGATAAGAGGAACTGCCCCATACGCAGAACTGGAGCAGGTAGGAACAGTTACAACAAAGACAGGTATCTGCACACCTCTAGACTAAATTTTTGCTGGAATTCGACAAGGTGCTCCTTCAAAAAACAGGATAACTCGGGGAAGAAGGGAATTGGATCCGATCGTCGACTAGATTCGAACCTATGACCTCCTTTCGTTTCAAACTGTACCTAATGCCTACCGGACTACAGGTTCCTAAAGATATCTAGCACTCCTGCATTGATGAAACTCTCCACAGCTCAACATCGAACCCTCCTGATTTATGAGGACACAACTTAGGTTCAATTCAGAATACTACAAAGAAAAATGAAATGAAAATAAATCAGTTAACTGTTACAGTACTTATGTTAGGCTGCTTATAACGTACCTACCAAAATGTTTTTGTTTTAATCATTTTTCACAGAAAATGTTTAAAAATTTGATACGTTTTACCTAAATTCAATAGTATAAATTCTTGTTTAAAATAGAAGAAAAGGTGAGATCTATAAACTACTCTATTTCACATCAATTAGTTTTTAACAAGGACAATTGGAGAAGCCGATGTACAATTTTCTTGTGACTATGTTACTTCCTGCAGTGAGGGTCAAAGTACGTTTTGAGCAAAATAATTTTGGCAATATCCAATTATATGGTTTATCATTTATTTGTATATCGAATTGTAAATTGGCTTCAAACGACATCGAATCTCTGGCAACTGTAATACCAATGTTCACGAAGGAAACAATTAAAGCAGTACAGGTTGCGTCTAATGTATTTTTGATTTTGGCAGAATTTCTTTTATATTCAATTTTTTTTTATAATCTCAAACTTAGCCGTGACAGAACGAAAACATTTACGCCTATTAGGTTGTAGATATTTTTTGATGTGACGGTTTACTTAGTCGATCCTGGGTTTGTAGCTGGTCTTCCAGATTTCAGCTAAGGTGACAGCCGAGTGGAAACGGTGGAAAATGCAGAGGGGCAGTGTCACTCTTTGTACCATCGACCAGGCGAGGAAACCGTAGAACTCCAACTGTAACATGATGGCGATTCATTAGAAATGGGAAATCCTGTCATAATGTGAATGAGGTTCTATAGTATCCACAGCATATTATCCGAATATTTACGGCTGATTTTTGTTGCTGTTTTGAGGTTGGAATTTTCGTTTCAGCCGACAATCGGCACCATTAGAGAGTTTTTGCAACACACTCACGACGAAACGAACGAAACGAAAGCAGTGCTGCGCATGCGCACTTAAGACACCGAAAAGTTTGACGAACCGTGACGACGAAAAATACCGGGATCTCACGGTGTCAGCTTTCGTCGTGTTGAGATGACGAAACGTAATTTAACCTTACATCTGTATAACGCTACCTACCTTCATCGGTTTTCCTTGGAAAATAAAAATGTCGAGCGTCGTAATCACAGCTGCTTCTTGGCGTCTTGGCAGACTTGACGCCATGTGTGGACATAGATTTGTATTAACCATGGAGTAAAATGGATGAAAGAGAGGTTGACATAACGTTAGCGTGACTCCACCAGCCGGTAGATGCCAAAGCTGAACGAAAACTGAACCGAATAAGGTTAGCATCTGACTTCGGTCGCCCTATCCACCATTTCCGTTTCGGTGTCGTTTTCCGTTTCGTTTCGGTGCGAGGGTGTTGCAAAAACTCTCTATTATCTCAATACCTTACCCGTGTTTTATTTTACCAGCTGTCCTACCTTCTACAACACCTTGGAAAAATCTTGGTTGAAGTGTATGGATGTTTATTACGTAGTATCCATGTTGTAGAAATTAATGCCCGAGTTACTAGGAGTTTTGCACGTAGACAGACAGGTAATTGAAGTAAATTACTTCTGTGATATCTCAAACTTCATAGCCCAATGATCAGACTGACTGGCAACTTAGACTTTTCCCTGCAAAAAAATCATGTAAAGCTGGAAATGATTTTAAATCAATCATCTCAAATAAGGTAATATGAGTTTGCAACGGTTTGTAAGTGAGCTAAACTATTTTTCTTAAAATATTCCATTTACATTTTTAATGACTAAAAAACATGAATAATTTGCCTATTTGTAACCTATTTGCCGTCCAAACCGCTGAATGTTTGTAAGTGAGTCATTGGACGTAGATTTCATTACTTTTTAATTCTGGTCTGAGTGAAATTTTCTATTATGTTATGAGCCAAAATCTAGAAAGTGCCGAAATTTCTCTGTTTTTTGGTTTCCCGAAGTTTATCTCACCTTAGAAACCGTCGCAAAATCAACATTACTCTTATTTGGGATGCCCAAAATAGTTTACAATCATTTCCAGCGTTAATCGACTTTTTTTTGCAGGCAAAAATCTAATTTGCCTGGGTTATACTTGGAATTGTGATTGATTTAAATTAGTTCTATGGTTATCAAACTCTAAATGCGAGAAGAAACCTTGGTTTTTTGAAGATCTTCCCAACCAAGGCTCTTACATGAATGCAAAGCTCCTCCACCGCCAGTAGCAGGCATAGCCTGGTGATGCCTCACAGTGATGACTAACAGTCGAACTGTACTGAGAGTGGTGGAACTCACTTGGACAGGGTTGGCCACAACTTTCTGCGTTTCGAACGTGTAAATGATCCACATTGTCACGTTGGCGATGAGTAGGAAGGTGACGATTTGGCGGCCTGGCTTGCTCCTGTCGTGCTCCGGCAGATGAACTCGTCGTCTGGAGATGTCCGATATAAACAACAGTTGAAGAACCACCTGTGAAACGACAAAATTGCGTATTTCATTTCTGAAAAACTCAGTAGGCACTGTTACTTTTTACACCTTATTTTTACATGGAAAATGGAGAAACAGCACAGACATTTTTGGCATAGGCAGTGGCCATTTAACATAAATAGGAACTCATAAAGAATACAATACGTTCTGCCGTCTGTACTGTATGGTTGAGGGAAAGGAATCAACTACATGGAAGTTGAGTCATTCAGGGTCCAGATTCTTTCGCCAAGGCGGACCAGTAGAATAATTATGATGGCCGTTCAACCAATTCACTCATAACCACCAAACAGCAGTCCACACCACCCACATAACCTAAGTAAGGCGAGTCTGGAGGATTTAGCCGGTGATGCCACTTCCTCACGAGTGCACATGCGCCAGGACTTGGAAGATTTTCCTCTCCACTTCTGGTGGCTTCTGATAATAGTACCCGTAGATCAGTAATAATCAGCGTGCCCCTCAATGCTGGCGCTTATCACCATCTTTTTATGCCGTGATTACATGAGGCCAGTAGGCAGTCCAGCTGGCTGGCACCAGCTGACTGGTACGAACTGAAAGCCAGCTGATTGGCACCAGTAACTGTTCAGACGTAGCCAGCTGACTGGCGCTAGTTGGACAAAACCACGGAGGCGAGCGCGTCGTCAAGGCAGTCCCGCGTTCAATTAAATAACATTTTGCACAATTTGTGCCGCGGCTTTGTGTGAAAATCTTGTGAAGTGCTACAAGAAGAAGTAAACAATAAAAGAGAGTGGACGAGAAAATGGATTTTGCAGAGAAATTCGACAGGGGCCTCATCAGCTGTTAACGGAATTGAGATCGGAAGGTCCCACTGAATACAGAGCTCTACTGAGAAAAACGGAGTTATTGACAAAATAGTCTATTTCCACTAATACACGAAAAAACGCGAAAAAACACTGTTATACCGGTTTTGGTGATCAAACCATCGTCAGAAACAAACAATAACTGAAGGCGCATTGGAGAGGTGAGCTTATAAATAGTCAAAGAGTGAAACGTGGTCTAATGGGATTGGTTGTGAAGAAGAATGGTGAAGGGAACAAAGGAAGGGGGGTCGATTCTGATAGGTCGTGAAGAAGAATGGTGAAGGGAACAAAGGGTCGATTCTGATTGGCCCAGGAAGAAAAGCGAAAGGAACATTAGGAGGAAGGGTTGGTGGAGGGGAGAGGGGAGGAACCAAGCTGTTACAGAAATGAACGCAATTATGAAGAAAAACTTAAAGGAATTACATCATTCAAAGATTTACCCAACCTATCACTCTTAATAATTTCGAATTTTTTCTCTAATGAGAAAAAATTCGAAATTAAAGTCAGTGAGAATGTTCACTGACACTTTTGATGAACTTCTGCATGTACAGAGCTACAAGAATAGCTACAATCTGATGGCAGGTGGCCCACTGGGCTGGAACGTTCGGTGTTGTTCACATACTTCCGGTAGGTCACGCCACCTCAGTGGGGGGAATTGGACTCGCCTGAAACCTAATCCTGAATGGCACGGCATTTTTCTACTGGACTTGCCTGCCACTGGCCTCCAGTAGTGTTTAAGTACATGGAGCCAGCTACTGGTGCCAGTGAACTGGCTTCCAGAGAGTGGCCTCCGAACTGGCCAAGTGTAATCACGGCTTAAGCTCCGAATTAGATACAGTTCTACACTAATTCCTTTTTCCGTCTGTTATTTTTAATACAATGGCAAACGAACGGTTAAAAAAATATAAAATATAACTTCCAATCTTTGCAAGGCAGGAATGTCAGACACAAGTGCTGTAGTTGGTAGAAGGTTTACGTACGGATGGTCGTTGCACTGAAGAATAGTCAACTTGAAAACTGTTTTTACATCATGGATATGTATTAAGAAGATCGGTGAATTTAATTATATTTATCAAATTCATCGAAAAGTTTGTAGATTGAGAAAAGAAGTCTGTTGGTAGATCTGAACTAGTAGCAGTTAGTCTCTAATCTGAACTTCAGTTCACGGTTGGCAACAGTGGGGTCAATACAGAGTAGTAATCAAAGTGATCGCTAGAAAACCTGAGTTCAAGCCATGGTTTGAAAGCTTAAATATATGCGAGGAAGCTGATCTACGGGTAGTATTATTAGAAGCTAATCAGAAATGGAGAGGAATATCTTCCAAGTCCTGGTGCATGCACACTCGTCGGGCAGCGGCATCAATGCATAAATCCTCCACTCTCCTACCTGAGAGGGGTTGGTATCGAGGGTCGTCGAATTGGAATTCAGAAAAACTTTTCACGATTGCAGGGTGATTTAAAATCATCCATGCAGTTAATGTATGAATACTATCCATGAAAATTTAAAAATCCACGTAAAAATACGATTTTCTATGCAATCAGGTGGGCACCACCACAACAGAACTGGATACTACAACTCCGCTTTCATTTCCTGGCGGCTATTTCATATTCATACCCAGCTACTCGTTTGTCTGACGTTTTACGTTAAAACTGTTACAAGTTATTTCCGTGGCTGAAAATATGAGTGATTCGAACTTAATTGGAAGCGCCATCTTCTATTTCGCACTTCATTTCAAGTAATTCCGTTCCTTTCCTTAAGTGCTCCGTTTTATTTTTATGGCTCTTACGTTTCCACTGCTTCTACCTACTCTTTGTACCTACCTGTATTCCACCCATGCTGTGTGCCTATTTACTTTCAAGTTACACCTAAGCTACCTTACTACTTTTAGGTCTCCAGCTATACTAGGGCCAGCGTTAAGAAGGAGGGGCTAGGAAGAAGGGTTAGGGTTGGGAAGAGGGCTAGGAGAATCATCAGAGGGAGTTGAATTTTCTTTATTAGGAACCCATATTTTTTCCTGGTATCTAGCGTTTATATAGGTATGTACCTATAATATTCTCCACCTCCTCAGTACCTCCTCTACTGGTCAGGCAGTGTTACTATATTCTGTTCTAACCAATGAGTGGCGCCCACAATTTATTTCATTTTTTTACTAGTTCGCTCACTCATTCAGGGTTACCACCTCATTTTTTCTGAAGGCCAAACCACATAAAAATGTAGTTCACCATGTTAACTCATAATTAAAAAATTAAATTGCAATAAGCTCTTTTCAACAGTTACGAATGGAGATTTGAATTTCTAAACATCACAAAATTCAAACACTAAGGAAGCATTGGGGTTACACCGTTGGGGTAGTATTAGAACAAATCAGGGCTGAACACAACAAACAACTGGTAAAACCTTTCAAACCAAAGCTTTATTTCCAAAAAACGTTTCAGTTCTGTACGATATATTTCGACACATTACCCCATCTTTATGTCGTAAGCAGTGTAAGAGATGCTATAAAACTTGAACCAAGGGCTTGACAGCAAAGACTAGGCAGTAGAACTATTCTTGTTTGATTAATAATATAACAAAAACTAGTTAACCTACTGTTTGTTCGGACCTGACATAACTAAATCGTTTTTGAGTTCGGGTTCTCAGACTTTTAAAATGTATTCTCTAGATTGCTGAGTTTGCCTAAAACCCCCGATTTTAATTTTATTTATTGTCTGTGGATCAAAAAAGTAGGAGAAAATGTCCCACTTTCAAAAAGGAGGGAGGACAGTGTAAGGAAAGGAAGACAGGGCGTAAAAAGTAGGGCATGTCCTCCAGTAGGGATTTTGAGCAAACAAGCTAAAAGACGTAGGTATTTTGTATGTCTGAGTGTCATTAATCTATCCCCAAAGTTACGGACGTCACATGTTCTATTCTGAAGAGTAAAAACCAAAATTAAAACTCACCTGAAGCACAGCGAGAACGCCTGTCACGGTCACCAAGAGATTAGGCTCGCTTGTCATAGCTGTCAAAGATCCTGAGATGATACTGAAAACTGCGTACACGAAGAGACCAAAGGCGGAAACACGTAGGAGGATGTCGTTGAGATCGTTTTGTTCGTCAACTCGGAATTTCAAGTTTTGAATCCTTGAAAACATGAATAATGACGAACTGAGTACCTTTATTAGTGCTTATAATTAGGATTAAAGATCAAACGTACAAGCTAAACACATTAAGTAGGTGCCGTCCGTTGGATGCGTTCAGAAAAAAATTCCTTTGGCTTAAAATTCAAATTCTAAAGTCTGTTATAGAGCTAGGTAGAGAGGTGTCACACGATGAATTGGCTGGAATTGAGCAAGTTGAGGAGGAGAGAGACTGAAGATAACGATACTCCTGCTGCTTACTCCCAGGAGTCGTACCCACCTCCCATCTTGCATTCATGTTGAAGAAATACGAGGAATGACTGAGTGAAGCTAGGTTCACATGGAGGGGCGATTCCGGACGACAATCCGGTGCAGCAACGCGTTTACCGAATTTTTGCCGCACAGAGCGTTCACATGGCAGCAGAATAATAACCGGAAATCTAACCGGCCAAATCAACCAGGAATGTCGAATTCCAATATGGCTGAACAACCAAACGGGAGAGGCTACTGCGCAGATACGACAACGGATCCGACAGTGGAAAATATCTGGAGATTTTGATATAGCATCCATGACATTGCGTTGCAATAATCCATTTAGTGTTGGCCAATAGAATTGCAGAACGACTTGCCATACCGGATTGCCGTCCAGAATTGCGCCTCCATGTGAACCTAGCTTTACGAGTGGGAGACGGAGTGGAGGAGGGTGTCGGGAACACAATCCTTTCCCGTCGCACCTTGATACATCCTGGCCGACTCATCGTGTCACAGCTCTAAGTATTTGGCTTGTTGTGGAAATTCTCACCTTATGAAACCAATGATGATGGCGAATATTGATAAAATCATCAGTATACAGTGCGAAGCGTCAGCCAGGTAGATGGCGAGCAGGCTCAGTTGTGGGTTGTGGATGAGGACGAAGAACAGTATGAGGCAGATGAGAGAGCCTACGAGAAGGAGCAGGCCGAAGAAGAGGCCTTTACTTGCGCCCACGCAGTCCATCCGGCCACCTTGCTGGACGTGAGCCATCGCCACTGCTCTCCTGGACAAGATTACTTCCAGTCTATGCTCCAAATCTTCGTCACCATGATACCTGCAATGTAGGGAGTGGGTAAAATTGCAACAAACTGACACTCTGTAACGTTTACGCCTCTGTACCCGTTTTTTGAAAACGTGTTCTTAGATGACAAAGAAAAGTGCAGCCATACCTAACTTTCATACCCTGTGTTACACAAAAAAAATACCAAACTTGAAATTATATAGGTAATTTTATACCTACTTGAAAGACCACTGGACTTGACTGTAAAGCCGCTGGTGCCATGACACCCGCTATGGTGCCAGCAATGACGTATTAAATTCCATAAACAGCTAATATTGGGGTAACTACATTAAATTTAAAGGGTTCACCTGTACCATCAGAATTCGCTCAATGAAGAGGAAGGCTTCAAATTTTGAGAATTTACGAGTTTGACCAGCTGCAGAGTGCTATACAGGTTTGGATGCGTATAAGCCTTACAGCCTGATAATGGTACCGCCAAATTCTAAATTTGCTAATTTTAGGTGTTACATCTTGAAATTTGAGGGCTGCAATCATTAGACGAGTTTATTCTATTATGTTTTTGGGCCAACACAGTGCTGAGGAAAGGCCGCGGCGCCACATAATGCAATTAACTGCTAATTTTGAGTCATGAGACGAAATTTAGAAAGCTCTGTTCGGAAAGCTACGACCTCAAAAATACACTGAAAAAAGTTTGGTGCCATTATGCCAGTAATGGTGCCAGTAGAGCAAACAAGTTTTGATATTGGCTTTCTGGTCTTTCAGTGTGTTTGGTGAAATTAATGATGCACTATCACTTTATGGCCTGTCACTCACCGGTGTCATTGATGCCTGTAAAAGGAGTATTTTGGCGGGTTATGGTGTTACGTTACAAAGAACCAACCTGGGGTTCTTCCCGATATGACGCCACATCACGTATATCACGGCCGCTCCAATGAGGCTGTACTCGATGATGAATGGGAACAAGTAGGGTGCCGAGTCCTGAACAATGGTTCCCATAATGTTCGTTCGTTCGCAATTCCCCGAGGACAGCGACCGCTGGTCGACCAGCGATTCGGGCGCCAAAGGCGAATCGCCGATCTCGTCCCAGCTGGGGAAGGAGCGTGGCTGTCCCATATGGCTAGGACCTGCAAGTACAAATTAAATGTAAGCGTCTCATACAGAACTGACGAGGAAGAATCTAATCCGCACATTCTGGATTTTAAAAGGGTCATAACATACTGATGGCATTTTTATTTTATGAGTAGGAACCGTACTACACATGCACAATGTGTTATAGCCGGCCCATATAAAATAAAGATTGCCAGGAGTGCATTCTGGCTACGGCCGAACTACGTATCAGCAAGAAAGCTGTGCTTTTTCCCGTTCTTCCGTCTTCTGAAATGACGTACTCAAGCCATTTTGGCCACTGGCAGCAGTGTGTCATTTTAGGAGAAGGAAAAATGGGAAAAAGCTCAGCTGTCCACTGCTGATACGTAAATCGGCCTTGGCCAGAAGAATGCGCTCCCGGCAGCCTGTTCTTTGTGGGCTGGCTATACTCAACTGGGATGCCCAGAAAGGAGGGGTACAAGTTGGATCCAATTAATTTTCTTCCGAAGTCGGTGCACTTGACTTATTGCATCACCACAAACAAAACGAGAATTGCAAGGTGCAGGTTTGTCAGACCATAAAATGGCATCAGTCGCTACCCTTTGAGGCTGCCCTGTTGCCTCGTACTGGGCATGTTGAATACGGTCCGACAGTATGTGGTGAGGGTGATGACTTAATGAGCCAGGGAAATAAGAGCTGATGTCTCGCTTAGATTTCACCCCAGCGAAGAAACTTCCCCAGTGACCACCCTCTGACTCATTGGTTTAAAAGCACTGAGAATGTTTCTTCCTACAAACTAGGTACAGTAGCCTTACAACTTTACTTTCTGAACCTCCTTCGCAGGTAACGTGAGTCTAGATTTTAAGACAGCAAATAATGCTCGGTACAGGGGCACCAGAAGTTTCTGAATGGAAGAAAGTGGAATTCATTTAGGTTCAAAACATGGAGCAAAAATCATCAATGCCATTTAAACAAGGAGTAGGTACTAGGTAAGGGTCGACTTGGGGAAGTCAACGACATGCTCTTTATCACCATACAACATGCGAAAACACCTACGAGCCACCAAATCTGACATGTTGCATGCAGCATCCAGCAAACGCCATCTCACTACCGCATCCTTGTGATGTTTTACCTTTCGATGTGGAATTAAGATTGAGAAAGCTATTGATGAACGGGTTGAGCGTGGATTGAATGAAGTAAGGAGACGGTGTGGACAGAGTGGTGGACATTGTGGTGGGCATGGTCGTCGTGGTTGCTCTGGTCGTCGTCGTCGTCGTCATGATGGTCGGTAGAGTCGTTCGGATTGTCCTGGTGACGGCTTTAGTCGTCGTCGTTGCCACAGTGCGGGCAGTTTGCTCGAACATCCCTGCGAATTTGGCGATGGTCGTCGGCATTGTCGTAGTGACGATGTGGGCAGCGTGTTCTGTAAAAAGTAGTTTTCCAGTCTGTTCTTTCAAAAATCGGGCATTCAGCGTCCTGGGAGCCTTGAGCTGTCTATGGGGGAATTGTTTCTGTTTTCTACTTTTCAAAATTCCACAGTGTCGTAGAAAAATTTGTCCATTATGAAATGTAAATCTTGGAATCATAACAGCTAAAAACGGATATGTACAATTTTTTCGTTTTCAAACAGTTAGTGTTCTAGCAGTGTTTTGTTCATCAGGCTACTTTCTTCATCTGGCTGCAGTCCGCGTGGTGGCAAGTAGAGCAGTGGCAAAATAAGTGGCACTAAGCGTGGTAGAAAACAGACTGCAGTCAGAGCTCCCTCCACTCCTGCAAAGCATACCCATCGTCTGTGTCATCACTGGTACAAGTGCACATTGGGGGGCTTTTTCATCGGGATTGGACTTGCGTACCAGTGACCTCACATAGCAGTTGGCAGGTAGCCTTTAAATTCAGGAAGTGGTGAAAGGCCCATAGAGTGTGAGCCACGAGAAAAGGCAAACTTATTCAGCCACAAATTCTGAGTCAGTGTAAGAGAGTACATATAGTTGAAGTTGATCTAGGATTTTAATGGGTTGCTATTAAATGGAAGCTGCTGAACTTTAAGGGATGCGTATACCTATGCAGGTGGCATTGGCCTCAGTCACACTTCGTGACATTTCTCCCTGATCAGCTCAAAAACCAGTCACAATACCCCGACAACTCAACTTGTACAAATTGAAAAATACCTGAGGTTTTTGCCAGTGCGCTATTCCTTCCTTGGTGATGGTTTTGCAGGAATGACAAAGGAGGGATCTGCGTTGCGGTCAAATTCTTCTTGTCCAAGAAAGTCGAAATTTCCTTGAGGCTCTCCAGCACCAAAGTTCTGATCCAGACGCAGAGGTTTGTGGCGACAATATGCATCAGCCCGAAACGAGCAATAACTTTGAATCGATGTATGTTCAACTGTAAACCAATAAGATCAAATTTCAATGGGCAAATTATCTGGTAGTATGTGGTTGAAATGAATTTTGACTGTTGTACAATACAGAGCAGAAACATTAAAGAGTAGTTAGACTGCGTGGGCATCAAATCAAAATTCGTTATGGAACGATGCTGAAGATACTCACCCTGGAGTTCATGAATATGAAATACATCTGCATGAAAGTGAAGATCATCTGCAAGATCGGGTTGACGCCTCTCAGAATCTGGTAGCAAGACGAGTTGAATGGTATTTCGAAGAACGCCCCAAACTCCAGTCCGTTGTAGATCATTGTGGCAAGCCCAAATGCTGGAAATACAGAAATCAGCAGTTTTAATAAATTGCAGTAACCAGTCCATGTCCACCAACTGGGTATTTTTCTAATATAGGAATGGGGTTTGTGGTCGTTAAGATAGTTGTCAACATACTTAGTAGATACTTCGATCCATTTATATATATTATTTTCAGTAATGATAATATTATTATACTATAAATCAAAATAATAATATATATATCGTGATTGAGAAGACGATCTCTAGTCAGGAAACTTGATACAGGATTGCGTCCTACATAGCCCGAATCCTCAAGTCAAGAAATTGGATGACCTGACGATCCTCAGATGAAAAAAACACGGTCCAATTGCCTAGTGATCAGGACAATGATAATGGTTAGAGGGTTTGGTGGGTGAAACCCCACACTGGTGAGGAGTGAGGACCCTCCAAAGCGATAGTCTTTTTCAAGATTTTCCTGCTGTTTCGTAAATTCACTAACTACTTACGGTTGTATCCTCACCAACTTCAAAAAATCGCTCATACAGTCATGCTGACTTATCCACAAATTACACCATTTGTAGCTTTCAAGTTAATTTACATAATAAAGACGATTACAACGATGACGATTTTGGCAGCCAGTAACAAATTCCGATCTGATCAGACTACACACTCCTACTACAGAATTAGTGTCCTTCAGAAGCACTAGGTACCATCGCGCAGCCACAAGGGCCGGACACTCTTATGGCAACAAGTCATTTCCACTGAGACTAGTAACCTACTTATTTCTCCAATTCAAAACATGAAGCTGCCAAAATCCACGCCGAATTTCGTTGAAGTTGCTTGAACAAGCCTTCCAATGATATTTGGAAGGAGTTTTTTTTTCATGCACAGCTTCTTTTTTCTAGTCTGTTAACGATTAGCCAGCCCTCTGTACACGGACGATCCGTGAACATAAAATGCAAAGCCTAAACAGTTGTATCAAATCGCAGTATCATTATCGTCATAATTGGCAACGCCTGTAGCAAATATGAGGAAATGATACGCAACAGACCTGATCGCACCCCATCACACCAAAGGAATGATACCATACGCATTGGGGGGCATCGTAGCCGCACATTGCTCTCCATTTTGTCGTCCTGTTGCGTATCATCACTCTTGAAGCACAGCTACACAACAGGAGATGTCTCATTGTGGTATCAGTTTTTGCAACTTTTGGCCCAACCAACTGCAGAAGAAACTTGAAGTCTGTCGGATGCACCCGAGAGAATTTTTTTGTATAGCCCACTGAACTGTTGGAAAATTTGCGAACAAGTGCTGCTACTGTACAATGTTCGTAATCCACCAGTAGATGTGCGGTACAGCGTACATGTTCGTAATCCACCAGTGTCGCGTTCGTTTCTTCTTCTTTGAAACCACGGCATTTATGAAACTTTAGGTAGCTGCTGCCAGTGCCACACTCATTTTCATGTTGTCAAAACTGAAGTCTGGCGTGAAGCAGCGTATCAACAGATTCTACACGCATCAATGGGGCCGATGCAACGCAAATGGTGAATGGTCTGCGATGAGTTAGGGGTGGTTGGTTTCCTCTATCGTACCAAGTTGATACGCAATGGTGATACAATACAGCGATTTGATACAAATTTGTATGAGCCTTTTGCATCCAAGCTGCCTAATGCTGCCGAGCAGCGATGAGTGGGATGTAGGGTCCCTAAATGTACTGCAGTCAAGCAGCATGATCTGAATGTACGTATCCAAACGCCGGAGCCGGGACACAGCAGCGGAAATATGGGCTTACCTAAAGGGAGGGTCCACACGGCCTAGTTGTCGGATAATGATGTCTGATAAGCCGTCCAGTTCAGTTCTCTCGCTTTGTTTCCACTGTCTGGTTGAGCGGGATTTCTCCCAAGGTTTTTTCCCGGGGGTCGAAGGACAAAAAAAAACCGATCGATTCGATCGTCCAGATCTATAACACTCACAGTTTCCCGTTCACACACTGTATTGCATTTAGGTCCTATGCTGTTGCATGTCGACATCCCTTGATAAATACAGAATGAATGGACAGATTAGGATATTACCGATTGCTCCAACTCTCAAGAAGAAACTGCCGTGGCTGTTTGTGTTCTGGGACGTCTTCCTCTTCCGGCCCTGCGGAGCCGACGCGGGAACTATGGCAGCCGACTCAATGTCCAGCAGCCCGTCAGTGAGTCGCTCTTGTGACTGGTCACCACCAGATTTGCTCTTCTTCAGCGTTCCCATACCCTATTCGAGAACAAAATAGAAAAACGCTGCAAAGTCCTTGTCACATGGGTTTATTATTCTATTGGACGTACCTACAGAAATGCTGGCTGTTTATTTATTGTTTCTTCAATGTAAAATAATTGAAATAGCTTTTGGTGGTTTCCACAAATTTTGGACAATTTTTTTTTTTTTCAAATTATCTTTGATCATTGATAGTACCATTTAATCGTCTTGATCCACGTGTTGACTCTTTTTCTAGTCTTATTCTACAAATTTATGGTGATTTCAGACGATTTTGCAGGTTTTTGACTCATAAAAAATCAATTTTGGGAGCTGAACATTTGGTACAACCTCAATTTTCCACTCCTCGGTCAAAATCGACTTCATATTCGGTCTTCTCGTCCCCAAAAACATGGAAAACGATATTTCAAAAGCTCATTTTATTAATATGTTACTAAAACACAAAAAGTACCTATTTTTGTACACATTTTCACTCATAACTCACCTGGATATATTCCGATCGGGCTGAAAAGTTTCGGGACACAACTAGGGCCCAAATGGAGCATGTGTGCGAAAGAACGAATTTTTTAGACCGAAAATGAAGCCGGTACCGTGATACGGCGTACGGCGGACGGACATTGCATTTTTGGAATCTACCCAGCTTGTAACGGAAAAGAAAAAATTTTGAAGGGGTGTTATAAAAATTGTTTGCTGAGCGAATACATAGGTGTATTATTCACAGAATAATAAACCAAAACTGAATAGCTGTCGTTTATTATTGCTCCACCAGATACATCCATGTTCTCTGTGGTTTATATACAGAGGCGGCTCTAGAAATGTTATCTTTGTTTGTGTGTGTATGTGAAAATTGGAAAGGGGGAAGTAAAAAGATGTAACTTAATTCACCCAAAAAGTATCTAACAACATCCAAATAGCAGGTAAATTTACTGCATACTTCCATTAAAATGGGCACTATTCAATTCGTGTGTTGCAAATTCTCCTTATTTTGGCCAAATTCTGTTCAGTAACCGAAATTAACACGTATTGACCACAAAATGAGGTGTTTATGTCAGAAAGTCTAGGCAGAAACGAGTGTGAAATATGAATTTCTGAGTTCGTGTGTGAAATGATGTACCAATATGGTAAATTGTCGAGTAGTTCAGCTCAAATCCCAGCACACCCACTTCCACTTTCCTTTAAACTATGCACAGCGCAGTGGAAATTAAATTAATAAATAAATTAAAATAACACGTCCTCAAACCGAATGGAACATCAAACCAAAGGGAAGGTCACGGCAAAGGTTCTTGAAGTTTGCCACCAAGTTTTGCAATTTCTAATGTTGGGTTGTTGGCAGCACTGAGAACCCTTGCCCTTAGGCTTCCCTCCGCCTCCTTGGGCCAACAGCCATTCAGATGGCAATAGACCTGATAAGTAATTTTTTCGCCGCTTTTTTACTTTTAATGACTCTCATTTAAAACGTTTTTTTTTTTTACGGGTTTCAAACTACCTTCCACGAGTTTTGAACATTTTTTTCAACACAAAAAATTGATGAAATTCCCACTTATTGTATGGAGGGGTGGTGGTAAATCATCAGTTTTAAGCTCGCTACTTATTATCCAAACATAATTATTATTAATTAAAAATAAAAATAAAAATCAATTTAAGATTAGGATAATTAGGTAAAGTAGGTAGGTAATAGAATTCCCTCACTTTACCCGGTTTTAACGGAATTCCCTGACTTTTCCAGACACATTGAAATTCCCGAATTTTTCAGGTTTTTCCTGACTACTCGCAGCCACCGTGTCATTATGTGTCTGCTGATGAATGCAAGAAAATAAAATCCATCAGTAACCTTCCAGTAGAGAGATCAGGTACTAAGTTTAAGAGATTTCCATACAAAATTCGGTGGTTGAATGCTCCCGAAACGCAGTTTTTCAGAAAGGTTTTTCCCCCTTGCATTCGATAAGCTGTCTACAATAAAATCCCACTGAATACACGATACGCACTGAATTAGGGATGGGCAGTTCCTGACTGACTAATCTTGAAGAACTAACTCGGCCAACTGAACTACTCCTCGACTTAGTTCACTTCACTGAACGTTCGTTCACTAGGACCACAAAGTAAAAGAATCAAGAGAAAGACGAATCAAGAAGAGAATCAAGAGACGGATAAGGGATGTAGGAAAGGGGAACTGAAGAACTATCGTTCTGTGCATTATGAACTAAGAATTAAAGAACTAGTAACTCACTCACAAGGCAACAGAGTTAGTTCTTGTAGTTCATACGAACGGTGGATACTACATGAGGAGTTGATAATATCCATTGAACGACAGTTGCTTTACTACACACGAAGAGTTGGTAGTATCCACTGAACTTTAGTTTATTAAGAGTCATTCAGATGGAGAATCGATACTGCTTGAGCTTGAGGAGTTGATACTATCCACAGAACGATAGTTCCTTTACCACATGAAGAGTTGATAGTATCCATCGAACGATAGTTCTTTAGTTCATTAGGATTTAATAGATCGGAGTTAGTTCAGATGAGGTGGATACTACATAAGGAGCCTATAGTATCATGGAACGACAGTTCAAAGGAATAAGGAACTAAATTGATATTAGCTTTGTTCCAGCCAATCAATGCGGTTGAACCGTGGTTGAACCGAGCATGCGCAGTAGTGATTTACTCGTCAACCACTGTTCCAGCCAACAAACCGAGTGTGACTGCGGTTGACAACCGCTGTTCCAGCCCACCAGCACGGTTCAGTCAGGTTGAACCGCGGTTCGACAACTCTCTCGCCTGGGGTTCAGGACAGTTGGTTGGCAGTTGCTATAACCACATTTGAACCTACCTCAAGCATAGGCAACCTGACTAATCTAATTTCGCTCTGTCTCTGAATTTTTTAGTGTGGGTCAATAAATGGTACTTTTCGGTTATACCCCCCCCCCCCCTCCAGTCAATTGCGTCTTCAACACGCCCACCCGAAGTGTCTAGGTTGGATTGCGTCTTCAACACGTTCGCCCGAAGTGTAAATTAAATTATTTCAAAAATAGGAAGAAAAAAATTACCATATTTTCAAAAGTTGCCGATGTCAGTGAGTATTTGCTGGAACAGATTGGCGTAATTGTGATGTGATTGTCTCCACATGAATTCGGACAAGTAGGTATCGAGTAACGAGTTAGCAGTCTCGCATTGTCTTTTATTGCGCATTTTTGCTGATTTCCAAAGGCACACAGGAGTCTAAATCATGGGACTTCACGTACAGGTCAAATGTAGTGGTCGGCAATTCCATTATGACTGAACGAAAAACCGAACGACCTGTCTTTGCAATATTATTATTCCCGATCCTTATCTCCTGGCCTTTGTGAAGAGATTAGTAAACCAACCAGTCCATCGAGAAGACATTATTCCCAATCCTCATCTCCTGACCTTTGTATCCAACCTAGACACTTCGAGCGGGCGTGTTGAAGACGCAATTGACTGGGGGGGGGTATAACCGAAAAGTACCCAATAAATTTTGTAGCTCTGAATTTTTATGTGTGGGTTGGATCAGTGGATTTGTTATTGCTGTTGATGGATGATGTTGACATTGAATTTGATGATTGGGCGAAATTTTGACTGATGACGGCGATTGTGACTTGGAAATGTGGCTAGCAGAAGAACAAAGGTGTCATCCAAAAAACCAAAATTACTTCGATGTGGTGGCCAAATATAACGAAACTGAATTTCTGGAGCATTTCAGAGACAGCCGAGCAACGTCAGTTAAATTCGAGGCCAGCCAATTTTACAAGAACTTGTTAGCGTGTACCGTAGGGTTTCAAACAAAATTTAAAGTCACGTGAGAAGGTGGGGGTCAAAGAAGGCGTTCCAGCCGAACGGTAACCAGTTGGAACCACGGTTCGAACCCTAATCAAGAAGGCAGTGGACCGCGGTTCGACCGCTCTTTTTGGCTGGAACAAACCTATTGTACATCTTCGTTCTAGTTCAACGTTTCCGTCGTGTGACTGGAAACGAAAAGGAACTGGAACGAACCACTGAACTACTTACTTTCAAGGAGTGAACTAACTGAACGAGTCCTTAAAATGAACTACTCTTACCAACCACTAAAAGAATACAATCCCACTGTCTACTTCCAGGGTGGTAACTATTAAAGGGAGTGAGATGATTCTTTTGCAGCCTAAATTGGAATATACTTGAAATCCATAGGTACAAGGCTCACTGGTCGAATGCTACCTCCCCGTGCGCCTTTTCCCTGCGATGAAAAGACATCCTAAAGGGGGAGAGTTCTATTGATGAGGAGCTCATTCAGGCGAAGAATGCAATGGAAGATGGATCTGAATGATGCGGGCATGACGTTTGGTTCTCGGCAGAGATAAACCATTGGCTACGTCTGAGGGGGAAGACGCTATCCAGAAGGTGGTGAGACTTACAAAGCGCATGCGTGGGGTCTTAACTGCGCTTTAACCCTCTCAACCCCCTCTCGTGGCGATCCGTACAAATCGATTGCTGGTGCCGGCTTACTGAACTGGGAACCGTCGAGATTGTGGGAGACGTTTTGTTTGTAAACAGAAGATGCAGACAGCTGATCGTTGATCCGTCAAAACTATTAGGAAAGAAATCAACAGACAAAAGTTCCAGTCACGCAGCATGGCTCTAAGAGCGAATTTTCAAAGAACCAATCTTGCTATTGCGTAAAAAGATGATACAGCGAGGACCCATACCACTTTTCGTAAAATTATATAATTAATATAATTTGTACCTTTAAGTCGAATTTTACCCACTCTTTGAGAAAAAATATTTTTATCATCGAAACAGTCCCTCCGTCGTGAATCACCATTCCACACAACGTCAGGTGAATTGGTATTGATTTTAGCTCTGAATGCCACCCCCAAAAATCCAAATTTGACCCTTAGTCGGTATGAAATCAACTGAAACGGTATTTTTCCATTTTTACTCACCTTTCCTCACTCAATTTCAGCGATTTTATAACAATTGTTCGCAATTTTAGCCGTTTTTCCCGATTTTTGTTCCCTAAAACCTCAAATTTGACCCCCTTTTTGAAAATTGCTCATCTTTGAACGCATCCTTTTGTTTGGCAATAAGAACACTGTGGTGAAGAAATTCGGCATTTTTATCATGTAGCATGTTTTATCATCCCAAAAACTCTCAAGTTAGACGAAACTGTGTTCATAATATTAACAATATGAACTCATTACCTTTTAATTAAACCACTGACAAGTATTAATTCAACGATGCGATGTCCAAGGATAATGAAGTGGACCCCAACCCGGCCTGACTCAATGTCAATCTGTTGTTCCTGACTCATTCTCGTTAGGCTTAACGACGGCTACGGATCCTGTTCCATTGTTTTACTGTTTCCCGTATGTTTATGATAATTCTCTCTGCTCCCACTTAATAGGTCAATTCCACTTTTATGTAGCCTTCACCTACTAGTGATGTAAAACTATCGATAGTTCAGGTTTCAGATAGTATCGCTGTCGTGAAGCACTAACATTTTGAATTCATACTCACTTGGCGGGACTAACCTGCGCAGTAGCTACCGTACAGTCAGCCATTGATATTTTGCGGTTCCCGTTTTTTGTTGGTCACCCGTTGGCACCATTTTTCGCAGCTAGAAGAAGTTTTAAGTTTCATCTATCTGGCCCTCTCATTGAACAATCGTGTTTTTTTCAAATAAATTCTACAAAGTTCTAGAAGTTCTGTGTACGTTTGAATCGCTTCCTAGTATAAATTTGTTGTTTTCGACATCGTGGCATCCCTTGTGGGGAAGTGAACTCCAGTGAACGACCATGAATGAAGATTTGGAAGCATCAAGACATCAGTTGAAGAGACTCCGCGGTGAGAGAAAGCAACTTCGGAGGCTTTTTTCCGTACTTACAAATGTTATTGACAAATCCTTGGAGGAAGGTAAGTTGGATGAATTGCCTCAAAATTTCGACAAGTTGGAGGACAAAGCCTCACGTCTTTTCAACATTGATAGTCAGGTTAACACTTTATTGTTCCTTTGTGATGAGGGGGATGAAGAGGTCACCAAAGAATTCGATTCTACGGAAGAATATCGTGACAAATATGTCAGTCTTTTGACTGTGAAAGCGAAATTATCCGATTTTGCCCCTCATAATCCAGTCACATTTAACACCAGGTCGATGGTTTCTGACGCGAAATCGAACAAAAACAAGGACTTGAAGTTACCCAAACTTGTTCCAAAAGAATTTGATGGCAGTCTCAAGGAGTGGATTCCGTTTTGGGCTATTTTCGAGAGGATTCATTTGAGTAGTGATTACGATGATTCCACAAAATTTCAGTACCTACTTCTTTATACCAAGGAAAATTCTCCTGCTAGGGAACTCCTTGAAAGTTTTCCCCCGTTACCAGAGAATTATTCAAAGGCCATCGACCAGTTAAGGTCTAGGTTCGGTAGGGAAGATTTATTAATTGACCTGTATGTAAGGGAACTTCTCAAATTGGTTCTAATTCAGGCTAGGGACGACCAAAAGCTGTCACTGCGAACTCTCTATGATCGATTGTCGACCCAGCTGAACGCGTTGGATACTTTGGGCTTGACCAGTGATAAGTTTACTTATTTTTTAACCCCTCTGGTGGAGTCAGCCCTACCCGATTCAGTCTTGAAAGATTGGAAACGGGAAAGCAAAACCCCGGTCTTGGCTCAAGGTCAGTCGGTAGGCACGTCATTGGATGAAGGGGGTGGGACACTGGCTGCTAAAATAGATAAAATGAAACTTCTGTTGGCCTTCCTGAGGCGCGAAGTAGAAGAGGATGAGGGTAGGTTATTGGCGAGTGAAACTTTTTCTCACAACCCTGGTCAGCAGGGTTCAACTGAACAGTCTCCTAAGCAGAAAGGACATGGTCAGAGCAAAAAGGGGACAAACAACCAACAATTGTGTACGGCTGCTGATCTTGTCAACAACGTACAGGCACAAAAATCCATTGTCTGCATTTTCTGTGAAAACACTTCACATTCTAGTGACAACTGCCTCAAAGTCAGAGACCTCTCATTACATGAATTAAACGGTTTGGTCAAAAATAAAGGGGCGTGTTATTGCTGTTTGAAGAAGGGGCATAGCTCCAATCGGTGCAAGGCTATGGTGCGGTGCATTTTGTGTGATGGTCGACACTACCCACTTCTTTGTCACACTAGGAAGGAAAAGGGATATACTGAAGGTCAGGGTAGTAAAAATAATTCGGGCACTGAAAAACAGAGTAGGCAAGAACACAGTTTGCTGAATTCCAATAGCTCCCAAGTTCTCATGCAAACACTTGTAGTGAAGGTTAGGGGAGAAAAAGGACAAATTCAAGCTAGGTTGCTATTTGACTCTGGCTCTCAACGAAGCTATATTACTAAGAAGCTAGCCGCTCAAATGTCATATAAGCCCACTGGTGAAGAAACCCTAATGCATATGTTGTTTGGTGGCTCCCAGGAACCAAAAGCACACTCTCGATACAAGGTCAGAATCGTAAATTTGCATTCTGATTATGCCTGCAATTTCGATGTGCTTGATACTGACATAATTTGCCGTGGGATCGCTTCTGTCACTCGAGGCCCTTGGATGTCCGAGCTAAAAGGGAAAGGTATCGAGATTGTCGATATTCAGAATGAGCCAGTTGACATTTTAGTGGGAGCAGACATTGCGGGAAAGTTGATGACTGGCCGCAAAGAAGTTTTGAGCTGTGGGCTCATGGCATTTGAAACTTTGATTGGCTGGACTCTAATGGGTCGGGTGAAAGACGAAGGTTCAAATTTTATGGCCAATGTTTCCATGCTTGATACCTCACTCTCTGTTACAGAACTATGGAGACTCGACGTCATAGGTATTGAGGACCCCATGCAGGTCAAATCGCGTGCAGAGGTTGCAGCGGCAGCTCAAAAACATTTTGAGGAAACAGTGAAAATCCTGGAAAACGGTCGCTACCAGGTCCGACTACCTTGGCTAGAAGGGCATGCACTGTTACCGACGAATTTTGACATGGCAAAGAGCAGGCTCGACTCAACAATGAGAAAACTTCAATCGGCGGGCACTGTGAAGGTTTACCAGGATGTCTTGATGGAGTGGTTAAATGATGGCGTGATAGAAGAAGTGCCCTTCAGAGACAAGGACAGTGGCCATTATCTTCCGCATCGCCCTGTCTACAAGCAGAACAGTACAACAGCAATCAGGCCTGTCTTCGATGCTTCAGCACGGGGAAAAGGGCAGCCATCATTGAATGATTGTTTAACAAAAGGCCCTAACTTGATTGAACTCATTCCGTTGGTTCTGTTACGTTTCAGGATGCGTAGACTTGGAGTGATAGCAGATATTAAACGTGCGTTTTTACAGATAGCCCTCCCACCTGCGGACAGAGATTTTCTGAGGTTTCTGTGGTACAAGGATGGTCACCTAACAGTTTATCGGCACTGCAGGGTTGTGTTTGGCGTGAGCAGCAGTCCGTTCCTTCTTGGTGCGGTTCTGGACCATCACATGAGAAAAACTCTGAAAATGGTGGAGGAAGGAGACTCCCAGTTCTCACGCGAGGTAATTCAGAAATTGCAAAAGAGCTGGTATGTAGACAATGCAGTTGCCAGTCTGTCAACAGTTGAAGAACTAGAACAGTTTATTCAGGAGTCCACAGCAGTACTTGAGAAGGCTCAGTTTGAGCTTCGAGGGTGGGAGTTTTCAGATCCCGGATTGAGATCTTCAACAGACACGGCTGTTCTAGGAATCCGCTGGGACAAAAAGGAGGATTGCCTCAAACTGCAAATACCTGACCTTGACTTGGACGAATATACAAATGCTGTCACACGAAGGAAAATTCTTTCTGCATACCAGAAAATTTTTGATCCCATTGGCATGTGTGCTCCAACCACTCTGGTGCCAAAAATGCTGATCCAGAAAACTTGGGCGTCAGGAGATGGATGGGATAAAGAAGTTGACAGTGAAATCAGTCAAGAGTTCACACGCTGGGCAAGAGAAGCGCCTTTGCTCAAAGAAATTAGTGTCCCTCGGTTTGTGGATTTTGATGAGTCTCGGATGTCAGTGCACACATTTTGTGATGCCTCTCAAGATGCTTTTGCGGCTGTTGTCTACCTAAGGGTTGAAGACAAAAGTGAGGTGTTTGTTCACATGTTGGCAGCAAAATCCCGAGTGTCTCCTGTGAACAAGGTTACCATCCCCAGATTGGAGTTGCTAGCTGCTGGAGTAGGGGCTCGACTCGCGTCTCACGTCATGCAAGAATTCGGCTCAAATACAGAAACATGGTTTTGGAGCGATTCAACCACTGTTCTGGCATGGATAAAGAGAGACACCACCTGGGGAGTATTTGTCATGAACAGAGTAAAAGAAATAAGGACACTGACTGACATAAATAGATGGTGCCACATTCCAGGAACATTGAATCCGGCTGACTTATTGAGCCGAGGTTGTTCACCACAACAGCTGATGCAGTCGAGATGGTGGGAGGGCCCTCAGTGGCTCAGAAAGTCCGCCAGTTATTGGCCAAATTCAATTTCAGACGAAAATGAAGATGAAATCTTGGTAGAACGCCGAAAAACTGTGATTTCAGCTGTCGACATGAACACAGAAACAGTTTATTCACGGCTCATACACAAATTTTCAAAATATGACAAACTGATTCGGATTTTCGGATGGATTCACCACTGGAAAAATAAGAAAAGAAAACCGGGTATACTCTCTCCTTCTGAAGTTGATCAAGGTGAACAAAGCGTTCTGAAATTTATTCAATCTGAGTCATTTAGAGGTCTTCATGACAAGAAACTCAAACGACTGAAACCTATTTACGACGCAAAAGGGATCATGCGAGTCAGAACGAAAATTATGAATCGCAAGGACAGCGATTTTTTCAAACTGCCTATCGTTTTACCTTCAGAGCACCCTACGGTTCTGAAACTCATTGAGTATGTCCACAGGACTAACCATCACGTTTCAGGACAAACACTGCTCTCCCTACTTCGTGAAAAGTACTGGATCCTACGAAATAGGAAGGTTGTGCGTCAGGTTGTGAACAGATGTGTCACATGTAGGAGGTATGAGGCCAAGAACCTTCAAACAGAGGTGCCAGCACTCCCTGAAGAACGAGTAAAGGATGCAAATGTTTTTGAAATTTCTGGATGTGATTTTGCAGGACCTCTGCACTGTCGTGAAGGCAAAGTATGGATAGTGATATTCACTTGTGCTGTCCATAGAGCTGTGCATTTTGATGTGGTGACGTCACTGTCAACAGATGGTTTCATGATGGCGTTCAGGAGGTTTGTGGCGCGACGGGGCAGGCCAAAAATCATGTTCTCGGACAATGGAACTAATTTTCGAGGCATGAGCAACATCCTTGGTACTGTTGACTGGAATGAAATAGCCAGTCAAACTTCGCTTGAGCGAATCGAGTGGAGATTTTCACCCCCATCAGCTCCATGGTGGGGTGGGTTTTGGGAAAGAATGGTGGGTCTTATGAAAAATCTGCTCCGAAAAACCCTTGGAAACAGTACATTGACTCATGAAGAGCTCTATACAGTTCTAACTGACTGTGAGGCCCTCATAAACTCGCGCCCCATCACCTACTACTCTGAAGATCCTAGTGACCCTCTCCCCATCACCCCCATGATGTTCCTGCAGGAAATCCCAGCCAATGGACTTCCTGATTGTGATGTTATCGAGTCTACCAGTCTGGAGAGGAGAATTAGATATCGTCAAAGACTCAGGGATGACTTGAAGAGACGGTTCAGGTCAGAATATCTGGGCCTCATGATCATGAAAAGCGAAAAGTCAAAGGAAACCCGACCCCCTGTTGTGGGTGAAATTGTGTTCATTGGTTCAGACGACAAAAAACGACTGGACTGGCCAGTCGCTATAGTTGAGAGGGTTGTACTGGGCAAGGATGGCAAGGCACGTGTGGTGCACCTTAGAACTTCGGAGGGGAGTCTTTGCCGTCCAGTGAGACGAGTGTACCCTCTTGAAGTTTTCTACACTGACAAGGACAACACCCCCAAAAATGAAGCAGTTCAAGAGGAACCAAAAACCCAAGAATCTTCTGAAGAAGTGGAAGCTGTTCACGAGGCTACACCTGAAGACGACCCCGAAAGTGATTATAGTCAAGAGACAGTTCAGCAAGAGAAATTCATAAATAGAGATGTTACTACAAAGTATGGTAGACAAGTGAATTTGCCTGTGAGGTTCCGATAATTGAATGTTTTGTAAAATTTTGCATGGGTCCAGATATAGGTATTTGCATTGTGTAAACAAATTTTCTCATGATTCTGTAAATTGCTAGAGCTACATTTGGGTTAGGAGGCCTTTTGTGTTGAGTACAGTGAACTCTATAAATTCCCCTGTACTCAAGGTGGGAGTATGTCGTGAAGCACTAACATTTTGAATTCATACTCACTTGGCGGGACTAACCTGCGCAGTAGCTACCGTACAGTCAGCCATTGATATTTTGCGGTTCCCGTTTTTTGTTGGTCACCCGTTGGCACCATTTTTCGCAGCTAGAAGAAGTTTTAAGTTTCATCTATCTGGCCCTCTCATTGAACAATCGTGTTTTTTTCAAATAAATTCTACAAAGTTCTAGAAGTTCTGTGTACGTTTGAATCGCTTCCTAGTATAAATTTGTTGTTTTCGACAATCGCTACTATCGATCCGAAAACTATCGATAGAATATTGATAGTTTTACAATATTGTCCATCTTAAAGGATTTTTCTAGAAAATGATGTGAGTGTGCGCGCGTGCAATACACAACAAATATTTTAAAAAAAAAGATTGTTGTTTTTTCAATGGCTCAGTTTTTATTGAGATAATGTAATACGGGTTATTTCCTTGAAGCTGCAAATTTAACTTTCTAGTCAGAATTTTATTCATTTAAAAAAACTATACTCTGCGCTTGCAATTCCTATTTTGTTGTGGTATTTTCTAACTAGATAATGGGTTTATGCCTAGATAATAGCTAGTCCAAGAACTGAATGAGAATGAACTGTGATTTTAAAAAAGTATTGATAAAACATTTTGTTCATTTTTCGTCCCTCATTTAAATTTGTAAATGGTATGAGCGCAAAGTAGAGAGTCCTTTGATCATATCAGAAGGTTTGCAGTTTTTTTTAAATTGTACTATCGAAAGTTACACATCACCATCACCTACATCTCCTAATAATATTAAAATGTCAGTTCGAGTTCATTATCAGAGAACTTCTAACAACATTTGGCTTGATATAAGTACATACTTTATTTAAAATCACTTATAAATTGCCTAGCTTATTATTACCGTTTAGGCGATTGCCTGCTCTTACCAGCCATTTTTAACCTGAATTCACCGTAGTTACTACGATGAAAACTACACATTTGTCCAGTTATCATGAAAAATAATATAGAAAATCGAAAATCCAACGCTTACGAGGGGCCGAGCCTTGAAATCGGCCAGTTTGATGTTGCACCCTTCAATGTTGGCGACAACCTTCAAAACTAAGTATGAGGACACAAATTAAATATTTCAATCCGCCATCGTTAAACGCGACTTGATACGGAAATTTACAGTCGGTTCAATGTGTAAAACCACTTTTTCAGGCTGAATAAAATTGTAGTTCAAGGATTTGACAAAAATACGGGGGGAAAATCACCACTTTTCACAAACTCACTGGAACAGCCCTTGGGAATTTTTCATAATCCAAGTTGATATGAGGTTTGAATAATACCTACACACTTCAATAACGACATAACACAGCAAATCAGCAGAATAGATAGAAAAAAAAAACCAGAATAACTGAAAAATCTCCCAAATCAAAGTTTAAACGTAGGAAAAGGATTAATAAAGCCATTCAGAAATCACCTCTGGTATAGGAAATCCTTGCTTGGGTTCGTCCAAATCGAAGAAATAAGAATAAAATAATTATGAACAAAATTTAAGACCAAGAAAAATGGCGTTAGGTTAGACCACAGAAGAATATGGCTTGAAGGTAGTTCGAAGTGTAGGTTTACATGAACGATATAATAATGCATGTCTGCTTGTAGATAATGTTGCCATATATTTATGTATATTATATAACAAACATACCCCATAGACATTATTTCCGAGCTAAAAAATCAAGTTTTTATTAAATGCAGAATTTTGAGCATGATGAATAACATTTATTGAAAAAATGAAGTTTTTGAACTCGACTTCCTCAAACCAACAAAAGGACTTCTCAAGAACCTCGTTATTTCAACGTAAAATACCTTAAAGTTGTGGGGTAATGACTAGGTACTCAAAACGGGCAGCAATCGACAAAATTACGTACACAATTTTATTCCAACTCGATAGTCCCCAGAAAACCATAAAATAGGAAACTGATGTCAACGCAAGTTCAAGCTTCGGCTCTCACCCATCCAATCCACAACAAAATTGAAGGAAAAATTTCCAGTCATGAAGCATGGCTGTAAGAGCGAATTTTCAAAGAAATAAGTAAAACCATTATATATTGCGAGAAATCCACTTTTCGTACAATTAGGTATATCATTTTTATTCTAGTTAGTTTATGGTGTTGCAGCCATTTTTACCCATTTTTCACACTTATAAATTCGAATTTGATCCACCCTTTTTTTAGACAAATATTTTCATCATCGAAATAGTTATCGTCCCTCCGTCGTGATTCACCATCCCACACAACGTCGGGTGAATTGATTTTGACTTGAGCACTTAATGCCAATTTTTGACCCCCAGGAATCCAAATTTGACCCTATTCTGTATGAAAAACAACTGAAATGGTATTTTTACTCACCCTTCCATACCACGCTCAGTGATTATATATCGACTGTTCGCGGTTTTAGCCGATTTGATCCCCTTAGAATTTTTGAAAATTGCTAATCTCCGAATTCATACTTTTAGTTGGCAATACGAACGTTTTGGCGAAATTTGGAATTTTTATCATCCGCCGGAGTTTTTATCGTCTGGAGTGCCACACAAACAAATAAATAAATATATTTTTATATTTATATTTTTATATATATATTTAAATGATGAATTCAGGATGCTCTGAAACAACAGATTTACCTATGAAAAAATTTCAAAAATTCATGTTCTGAAAATTTTGGACCCATTGCAATAGCTTCATTTTTGAAAATTCGTTAAAAAAAAGAGAAAGAAAAATGAGCTCAGATTTTGTTATGGTATTTCAAAACATTGAAAACAATTTTGGGTTACAAAAATTTGTTCATATAGGTGTGCACTCAATTTTTTTTTTTTTTTTTTTTTTTTAAGTGAGGAATCGATTCCGAAGGTTTCAATGCATTAGCCATTAAGTAAGAAGTGGAGAATTGGGTAAAATTTCGAGAAAAAAAAAAAATCTTTCGAGAATTATTTGTATCCTTGAATGTCTACCAAGCCAAAATAAATTAGGGAATGCAGCCGTTCAAAAACTGGATGCCCACCAGTGACAGAATCGCTCGTGTACACCTACACCAGGGGAAACTTTGAGGTGAATTACGAGTAAAAGTTACTTTTTTTCACAGTGGGAAAACAGAAGAAAGGTTGAAAGAGTACAGGTCGGGTAGTGTTCTGCTAGTCGTGGAAACTCACCGTGACGTTATCCGCATCGGAGAGTGACTTCTGACGCACTACATCGCGCATTTTGCGCGGGTATACTTCGTTCTGACCATGAAAAGCAAATTTTGTAGTCAAATCAAAAATAAAAATACGGAAAACTTAAAAAAAAGGTAAGTTGGAAAAAGAAAATTAAAAAATGTAAGTATTTGCAACTGAAAAAAAAGGGGAACTCAAAATATCGTTTAATCTGGAAGTCCTCACGCTGTAAAATTGAATGAAACTTGTAATGGTTGCTTCAGGTAGGTTCTGTCGCCAATGTAGGCGAGCTACCTACCATACAGTAAACAGTTACCTACACAAGTCCATTATAAGCCATACCACGTATGTGTCCATGGCGCCATACGCCATTATACGATATTAGCGCTCCTAGTGATATCAGTTTGAACAGCTAGCAATAATTTAACCAGCGCTAAAATGGCTCTGGCTAGAACTATTATTGCAACTTGGAAGAGGAAGGAGAAGAAGGGATTCAGTGATATACAGAGACCAGACCAGTTCGGTGAGTGCTCAAGTTCAGATCTCAGAGGTGAGCGATTTCATCATATTGCTAGATATCATGGTAGTGTACATCCACTCATACCTGATACCTTTCAGTTGCTAGCTCTATTTAAACCAGATATATGTATAGATTCAGTTCAGTATAGTCAGTTCAGTTCAGTCAGGAGAGGAAAGGGGCGGTTGTAGGGGAGGTGGAGACCGCCGGGGTGATTACCCCATTCCAGCCAGTAACAACAGCCAATTCGTAAGTGCTGTTAGGACAGCGAGTCTGTCATAGTTAGGACAGCGAGCCTGTCATCAGTTCAGTCACAGCCATACAGGTGGTTTGGTTGTTCCTAGGACAGCGAGTTTGTCACCAGTTGTACGACAGCGAGCCTGTCATCAGTTCAGTCACAGCCATACAGGTGGTTTGGTTGTTCCTAGGACAGCGAGTCTGTCACCAGTTGTACGACAGCGAGCCTGTCATCAGTTCAGTCACAACCATACAGATGGTTTGGTTGTTCCTAGGACAGCGAGTCTGTCACCAGTTGTACGACAGCGAGCCTGTCATCAGTTCAGTCACAGCCATACAGGTGGTTTGGTTGTTCCTAGGACAGCGAGTCTGTCACCAGTTGTACGACAGCGAGCCTGTCATCAGTTCAGTCACAGCCATACAGATGGTTTGGTTGTTCCTAGGACAGCAAGTCTGTCACCAGTTGTACGACAGCGAGCCTGTCATCAGTTCAGTCACAGCCATACAGGTGGTTTGGTTGTTCCTAGGACAGTGAGCCTGTCATCAGTTCAGTCACAGCCATACAGGTGGTTTGGTTGTTCCTAGGACAGCGAGCCTGTCATCAGTTCAGTCACAGCCATACAGGTGGTTTGGTTGTTCCTAGGACAGCGAGTCTGTCACCAGTTGTACGACAGCGAGCCTGTCATCAGTTCAGTCACAACCATACAGATGGTTTGGTTGTTCCTAGGATAGCGAGTCTGTCACCAGTTGTACGACAGCGAGCCTGTCATCAGTTCAGTCACAGCCATATAGATGGTTTGGTTGTTCCTAGGACAGCAAGTCTGTCACCAGTTGTACGACAGCGAGCCTGTCATCAGTTCAGTCACAGCCATACAGGTGGTTTGGTTGTTCCTAGGACAGCGAGTCTGTCACCAGTTGTACGACAGCGAGCCTGTCATCAGTTCAGTCACAGCCATACAGGTGGTTTGGTTGTTCCTAGGACAGCGAGTCTGTCACCAGTTGTACGACAGCGAGCCTGTCATCAGTTCAGTCACAGCCATACAGGTGGTTTGGTTGTTCCTAGGACAGTGAGTCTGTCACCAGTTGTACGACAGCGAGCCTGTCATCAGTTCAGTCACAACCACAGGTGGTTGTTCCAGTCAGAATATGGCAGTAGGCTGTGCCAGCTACAGTTACGTGTATGCTGCATGTACACTCATTGAAAGCATTTTCGTCATTTAACTAGTAACCATATTTCAGTTGGTAAATATATTAAAGCCATTTTAGCGCTGGTTAAATTATTGCTAGCTGTTCAAACTGATTCCTATCACTAGGAGCGCTAATTTCGTATAATGAATTCGACTTGAGTAGGTAACCGTTTACTGTATGGTAGGTAGCTCACCTACATTGGCGACAGGTTCCTCCATTCCTAGACTATTTGTTGAGTCACTTGGATCTCTCGTAAAACTGATGGGCAATTCCAGTGGAAGTTCGAAAATATAAATTTGGAGCTAGTTGAATGAAAGGAGTGGAACGAAGTCGTTGGAAACATTCAGAGAGAAAATACCATTTAGGAATGGAGATCGCTGTAGCTGGCATTTGTAGCTTTGTAGGCAGACTTTTTGTCCAAATTTCGGGAAGAAGTGTACGAGGCATTTACAAACAGGTCAAATGTTGTGTGTTTACCTCCCTCAGTCACTGACTTACCCTGAAAACAGCCCTTGCACCGCCCATTCGGACAACAATGGAAATTTGTACACAGCGGGTTATTATTTTCTTGTACAGATGTCCCTTCTGCGTAGATTACCTACTGAATTCCTACTGACTTTTAAGATTTACTTAACTTTTTAAGACCGACTTTTAAGATTATTATTTAGGGTTATTATTCTCTTGTACAGATGCCCCTTCTGCGTAGATTACCTAACTGAATGGTTTTTGCGGTGGATACATACCTACCAACACAGGCACACACCCAGACACCACAAAAATGGCTGAATTAAATCGAGATGGTTATTTTTATTGAGGGGATTTTTATTGTTATTTTATTGATACTATTTCATTTGAAGAATTATGGTTATTTTGGATTTTGTTGATACGTACAATTTTGTGTACTTTTGTAACTTGAACAAAGAATATTAATTATAGAATTCTTGAATTCAACGCATATTTATGAAACGGTAATGCGTGGCTCGCTCCAGTTCCTGTATTGACCACAGAAAACAGTGATCTACGCAGAATGGGCATCTATACAGATAAATAATAAACCGTTGTGTAATAATTTGCAGTGTTTTAAGAACCTATTTCTTGATAGGTACAAGTTTATTGCTCACAGCCAAATGAATCATCCAAATTAGGAATATGTTCTACTGAGGTTCAGCTACCCACAGAATTTCAAAAATGAATGGGTGGAGGGGAATGTATATTTATGTATATAGGTTTGTTCGCAGTGGCTTTTTCTGATGGTTAGCTGACTCCTAGAAAATCACAAGAAACCATCCATGACCCGATGCCATATTGATAAGCGTTTGAGAAGGGTTTGAGTTTTATGATTGGGAATCGAGAAGGCAGTGAAAGCCCTGTTTTCTGTGTACTGGAATGGCGATCAGAAAATTGGCTTTTGATAGTAAGGAAAACACTGCGAACAGGATCTATCATGGATAATTTACAATCAGAAAAGAGTCAGAGAACCACTGCGAACGGCCCAACACCTTTCTGACTGTCAGATGGTCACTGCAAACAAATCAAGTAAATGTAATAGCCGAACGCTTGAGAGCTTACTCTTACTTCGACTCAAGAGGCATTTTTGTCATGTCTGTGTGAGTGCGCGTGTGGGTAGGTAGGTATCCACTGCAAGAAACGACTTTAATAATTCAGGGTCTTACACTAATTAATAGGAATTCAATGATCTACACAGAAGGAGCATCTATACAGGAAATAACAAACTGTTCTGTAATAAATTATTACTCCATTACTTAATAATGAAGTAATTTATAATAAATTACTACATTACAAACCGAAATGAAATGTAAAAAACTGTGAATTACAGGGTTTTTAAATTCCATTTTCGGATTCTATGAAACGCAAACCATCAAATTTTGGGAAGGCGAAATTTGGGGGACCATCAAATTTTTATTCGAGCTTGATTCCGAGGTTCGCTATTGAAAATAATAAACCTAAATTTCTGTCCGTCCACCATAAGTAGGTTCGCACTTTCCTTATTTACCATGAACCAAAATTAATGAAATTTGGTTTGTAGGTCCCATTTGGGGTTTAGTTGGTCCGTGAAGCTCGGTGCTAATGTCAGCCATCTCTAAGGGGTGAAAAACAGGGGTTGAAATTCTCCTCTCGAAGACTGGGCCTAATGTGGGCCGAATTGTTTTCAGTGATTACGCCATAACAAGTGTTAGTGTTTCCTGAGACAAAGGTATTACTGCGTTTTTTATGCAATTCACGGACAATAATTATTCTCGTAGTAGCAAAGATTTTGTGATAAATAGACGACCAAATTCAATCAGAAAGATGAATGCAAATGTTCATATTCGAGGATTTCTGATGTTCAATGAGGTATGGACGTGATTTTTTTAAGTTCTTTTTGTAAGAACATGTAATTAGAGTGAGAGAAAAGAAATTTAAAGTTCCTTAAATGCCCCGGATGATTTTTGAAAAATTATAAAATTGAGAATTCTCAAGAACCCCACTTATGACGTCCACTGGTATGGTGTCATCCGATTGGCTGACCTAAGCGGGCCCTATTTCTGCCAACTTAACATTAAAAACTACTCGCTAAACACCACACCTCCATGGGGTTATCTTGAGAGTGAGCAGGTTGCCTTACCATATACCACCAGCCCAAGGAGATTAGAAAATAAATTAGAAGATTAGAAGGTAACATGAAGGGGAAGGAGGGGTCAGACTCTGCCCTAAGCTCCGCCTCTTAGGGGCACGGATCCCGCTAGCCAATGGAATTGCGATGTCTACCAGTATCGATGTTTCAGCATCGATATATAACTATGGATGACTTATCAGTATACTATGGAAACGAGTAATTTGAAAAACTAAAATGCACTCAAGCCCCTAGGTATTGATCAGTTTAGAATAACTGACGTGATATTTTGGAAAAATATAAACAAATTCGAATATTTGTGGGACATGGCATTTGAAGTCAGACTTGAAATGAGTATTATAACAATGTTAGAGGTTACCGCCCTCCTCTTCAAAAGCTCCCATTGGCTGACAGCGATGTACCCCATTCTAATCTCTTTGCACCAGCCATTATTGTGAAATGGGCAATTTCCCCTTTCTTTTCTTTTCTTAAGCAAAAGATCTCGATGATGTCCAAAAAAGGCTACATGAGGGGTATCCTATGATCAAAAGTGGGTGTTAAACCACTGAAATGAAAGCAAAATGATGTCACAGTTAAAGGCCCTCACCTCCGTGTCCACCTGGGAGCCGCCTGGGAGAACCCTCAGTGCCATCCACTTATAACATCATTTCGTTTTCTTTCTATCTGTTTGTTGCCCAAACTGCAGGGAGTTTTAAGACGAAAACTGGCAGTGGAGGGGGTTCCAAGTGAGCTAATTCCGGTGCTGAGATCAAAAATCAAAAAGTCCTACACATGGAAATTTCCCATTCTAATTTTTTCTCTTTTGTTCTCAACAACGTCCCCCCTGTACTAGATGGGTGAAAACGTTTGTGTGCTTCAACGCACAAGACACAAGGGATCTGTAGATTCTCGCTCATCCTGGTGGCTGTTATGCGAAGCTGTTTCCACTGGCCATACCAAATGACGTCGCTTTAGCGGGAATACAAACATTCACAAGCTGTTTACGTCCACACTATAATTTTTTTCTTTTTTTTGACGCGTTCTTTGTTATTTTGAAGTGATCTATACTGAAAATCAGGAGGTGTACGACTGAATTTTGACAACACTTCTATTCCTCATTTGCAAAACTCTTCACGTCGCTTTCGCTTCCTCAGGGTTTCTAGTGGCCATCATGACTTTCACGGAAGCTTTCCATAAAAATATACAACAAGAGTTACGATGCTTGATGTTGCAGCCCAGACTCATACAGGGAAAAGATCAGAGACTCTGAAGGAGACTTGGCGTAGAACAAGTTGGTCGCTCAACTCTGTAAACTGTTCAGCAAGACATCCCCAGAGCACCTACATTGTCCTCGGACCCCTGTATTCTCAGCACTGTGCTATCTGTATTTACACGCCCTTTCAAACCCTTTATGCAAACCCGCAACACAGAGGGCAGTTCGCTACACCCCAAGATAGGGATATCTTGGGGTGTAGCGAACTGCCTCCAAGAACTACGTATTTTCTACGATACGATTTATACAAATCGTAGGTACCCTTCGTTTGCAGGAGCTTTGTTTCTTGTTGTGTGTCTTGTTTTTTGGTGTTTGTTGGGATCATTGACGCTTGGGGCCTTGATTCTGTTTTCCTTCATAACTAGAACCATTTAACACCAATACTGGAATTCATTCTGCACATCAAACCAATACTGGAATTGCCCATTTAATAACTTGAGACGTTTTCATTTCTCATTATCTACGTTAATACTACCTCAAACATGGTACAAGTACAGGTTGGACCCGTCAATGCACGAAAATTCGAGTGTTAACTACACATCGGATGAGTAAGAACGGCGAACGACGTCCTGCAATATCATTCTATTATAAGGATGTAGAAATTGACCCATCAACGGGAGCTAGTGGTCAACGAGGGCTAGGTCTAAGAGTATTATTTGATGAGATGCGTACAGTTCTGGGCGTCAGGAGTTCGGTTCTTAGGTCTGGCACAATCGGGTACGTACGTCGTAGGTGGAAATTAAGTTTGAAATCAAATGGGACCAAAACAGGAGACGTAGCAACAATTAGCTGATGAACGATGAAATTTGCAAGAACGGGCAACAATAATTATCATGAATTCTGTTTGCATTTTTCTCAATAGTTTATGACAAGAAAAAAAGCCACCTTCAAATTTTGAGAGACTTTCAAACTTAGAGGTTTCAAGAGGCGGGGAAATTTGATTGCATTTAATTGAGTTTCCTGATGGTGAAAAGATGTGTCAGCCATAGGAACCTGGTACAATCATTATGGTGTTCTATTACATGGAAACATAATCATAATACTATTTAAATCGAAGTAGAAAAAAACCAGGCTTGCAGCATGACTTGATGGGCAAATTTACGTGGTACCTACAAAACCACCCTTATACATGTAAACATTACCTCCGTTTTTATTCCTAAAAACTCAAATTTGAACAATTTATTGACCTCTACAATTTTCAAATAACCAAATACCAACTCAACTGCTGTGCCAAATTAGGTAGGTACAAAACTGTCCTATTTTTGTTGATTAATAGACCATTAGAACAATTTTCAAGTGCGAAAAAAAATTGACAGATAATAATATATTGATTTTTTTTTCAATTTTGTCTACCTAGATTTAATCATTCTTAACTGTAAAGTTTTGTAATTCCGAACAATTTTCATCGATTTTTAATAAATTATTGGAGCGACCCACGAAACCCAAATTTGAGTTTCGAGTCGATGTAGCGGGTTATGTTGGATATAATAAACCGAATGTATTGTTGGACTACCTCGTGCGAGTATTGTTTATCTACCTTACAATTATTATCTACAATATACTCGTATATTGTTTTGTCTTCTGTTAGTGATTTTCGGCGTTTCTCACTCATCGAATGTGCAATAACGACCTCACCTCGTTACGAGTATGAACACCTGTCCTATTCACGTGTTTTTTTGTGGATCTAATAAATTAAAATTAGTTTTTATTATTTACCTGGAAAATATTGGATCTTGAATTCCTCTGTCCCTGCGGCGGTGGTGGCGGTGGCGGAGCGACGTCCTCGACCTTCGGCTCAGCTTTGCCTTTGCTATCTTTTTCCTTGTCCTTCCCGTCCTTCTTCGAGTCCTTCTTGTCCTTCTTATCTTTCTTGTCCTTCTCGCTCTTCTCACTCTTTTCCTTCTCGATCCTATCTTTCTCCTCTTTCTTCTGGTTCTTCTTGTTCTCTTTCTCTTTCTTCTGCTTCTTCGGTTTCGGGGGTTTAGGTTCGGCGCCTTGACAACAAGAGCTTTCTTGGAGGAGGAAGCAGAACACGTATAAAAGGAATAATATACTTGCACCGTAGAGGTAAGTGAAAAAACCCTGAAAAAGAAAGGAAACAAAATCCATCAGACGCTTTGAAAGAGAATATAAAATGCTACAGCCTAAATAATATTAGTGGCAGTAGGGAATATGTACTCTACTATGAGTGTCCAAACGTGGAACAAACAGAAGGAAAGACCACAGTAGGCCTGTCTAGAGGCATATTGTACCTATATGTTGCAAAAGATGGTGTAGAAGCTATTATTTTTCAACTTATACTACATATTATGGGCACAAACATGTAAAAAACAAAAATGGTAACACGAGCAACCTCTGGACAACTTTGACAGCCAAAAAACCCAGAACTTCTTTGTAGTTTTCGCCTATAACTCCTAAACGGTGCATCCTAGCGAGAAAGTTACGGTATAACAATAAAGAGCAATAAATTCTGCGTCGAACGACCTCCTGAAAAATTAAATAAATTTGGCTCGATGGTTTGGTCGGTATCGGCAGTTAAAAATAGGACATTTTTCTCATTTTGACAGAAAAGTTATGCCCGGTTTCACACGCCTGTAACTAAACAACGGTTATTCCAAATGAAAAATGTCATAGAACTAAAGTTGTAGAGCATCAAATTCTGTGACCAGAGCACCCCTATTTTTATTAATATTCAATTTAAAATTTTAGATGATTTAAAACTTACAATTTTAGACTATATTTCCAACTTAACCTTCTGTTTTGATCATCTATTAACCGGCCTACTCTAGACGGGGCCTCAATTTTCGCGTATTGCACACCATAGTGGCTCACTATACGTTCCTACGTATAGGACACTCATAAAAAGGAAGTTTGTAGAGACATTTTACGAGGAATCCAAAACTGTAAGGGAAAATTCGGATCCCATACAACCGCTAAACAGCACATTTTTGCGCATGGGTGCGAGGGCGAAATTGTGATTTTTGAATCTAAATGAAAAACTAAGGGGTTAACATTTTTTCGAGCTTTTAATATTATCACTTCAATAACATTGCTTTTTGCGAGCTTTTAATATTGCCACTTCAATAGCATTGCTTTTTGCGAGCTTTTAATATTGCCACTTCAATAGCATTGCTTTTTGCGAGCTTTTAATATTACCATCTAAATAACATTGCTTTGACAATGAATCTACAGATAACTAGAATTTTAAACTCTCTAACTACCCCTGAAATAATAATGAATAAGCCATGCAATGAATCGAACTGAGGCTAACAACTGAACAAAAATGAATCGTCCAATTCTTCATTATATGATCCACTTAGGAAAAGGAGATGCCCTATTCATCTAGAAGGGGCTAACTTCAATACCTAAAAAATATGAGGTCAATGTGTGGTGGTACTTACTTCGTAGTAAACTAATGGTAAACTATGCGTAACTACTTCCGATACGACGTAGGCTATACAAATCACAACCAGTAGTTTGGCGTAAATGAAGCTCATAATTATAAAAAGGGACGTCCTGCAACAGACAAAATTACAAAATCACGTATAGTTGGACGTGTACAAATTTTTTAAGACATAAATGGTAGAAAATTATACAGATATAGGAACCTTTCACAGTATAGTCGGAATCAGCGTAAATTTCCTACGAAAATAGGTTGTTATTATAAAATATATTTGCCATTATATAACTGTAAAATGGGTCACTGCTGCGGTATACGTACAAACCGAGGGTTTGCTCAAATGTAGGTAATTCATTTGTTGCGGTCATCGTCTCATTACGTATGAATGGATTAATTGCGGCAATTACAGCCAATTAGTCTTGGATGGGGCTCCATTCAGTTGGTTAACGCTAATGAACCCTGGGAAATGCATTGTTTATGTTTCTTGTAACTCAAGCGTTCCGTTTCCCGAGTCTATCGATGCGGCGAAAAGGCTACGAATTGGATAAATTTGTGTCGTTCAACAATGTCGTCGTCCAGAAGCGAAATGAAAAGGTACCAGAATGAGGTGCCTATGTGAGCCTGAATTAATGAAATATTGTTGAAAACAAAAAGTGGAGTGAAATAAATAAAAATAAATAAATAACAAGTAGCATACGTTTTTAAATTTAAAAAAATTATTTGGAAAACAACGTTTTTAAAACTGACTAAAAAGTATAAAATAGTTTCGCCTAGTCATAAAAAGAAAAACGTGGGGCGCATGCATATGTATTAAATTTTGCATACGCCCCACGTTTTTCTATTTAGAGCTACGATAAATTATTTTATAGGTACTTTTTAGTCGCTATGCGATATTTCAGCTTTTTAAAGCTAGTTCAGCTTGTTTATAGTTGTTGCTTGCACAGTTAATTTTTTGTTGGTTGTTGTTTGTTAGTGATTATTGTAAAATATAACTACATTAACGTTATAAAAAGCATTAATTAATTAATGGTTTTGTGACTGATTCGTGTGTTGTCATTGAAGACGGATAACTGTACGAAATTTCGGCTCAACCGGACATCGAGAAGTGGACGAAAAATCGATTACAAGATTTGTACCGGACGCAGGACAAGACAGCGAGAATAAAAACGCGATACCTGTATAATAAGCGGACTCTGCAATATGGCGGAAGGTAGAAGAGGCGTGCACTTTTAAAATTAGATGCACTTTAGAACAAAAATTATCAGAACATGAATAATTTTTGACAATTATTTATAGGCAAATCCGTTTCAAAGCACCCTGAATTCATCCCTAGATTTTAATTTTTTTAAATATATATAATTATATATATATATAATATATGGTGAGTAAAGACAGAAAAATACAATTTAAGTTGTTTTCATGCAGAATAGGGGTCAAATTTGGATTTTCGGGGGTCAAAAATTGGTATTAAGGGCTCAATCAATACTCACCTGACGTTGAGTGGCGTGATAGCGATTCACGACAGAAGGGACTAGATGAAAAAAGTATTTTTCTCAAAAAAGAGTGGGTCAAATTTGACTTTATAAGGGTCAAAAATCGGTTAAAATGGCTAAAACCATGAAAAAAGTATAACATTTTATACAAAAAGTAGTATTTAGGTGGGATACCTATGTAAATCCTATGCGCAATAAAAATATTATCATTATTATTATTATTTTCACCATAGCACGAATATTTCTTAGGAAATTCGCTCTTATAGCCAAGCTGCATGACTGGAACTTTTGTTTTTAACTCTTTTTGGTCTTTAGACATGCGGTAATCAATTTTTATACAACCCGGGAAAACATGAATTTTTTAAGAGGAAAAATAGAAGTGTGGGGGCGTTAGAAGATATTTTACTGGTTAGTTTACGTATTTTTTTATTTTTTTATTGATTCATTATTGTCATCGAACATAGATGATGCGATATTTCAGTTTTCTTAAGCTATTTCGGCTGGTTTATAGTTTTGCTTGTATATTTAATTTTTTTTAAATTAATTTAAACAATCACACACATTATTATCATCATCATCATCATTACATTAATGTAATGTAAAGCAATAATTAATTAAATATTTTATGTTTCATTCATGAATTTATTGTCAACGGAGATGGATGACTGTACAAAAGTTTGGCTCAATTGGACATCGAGAAGTGGGCGAAAAATCTATTATAAGATTTGTACCCGACAGACCCAGTACAAGAAAGCCGTTCAGTGCGCCTCCCGAGACCCCCTCGGAAAACCGTGATCCTCGGGAGTGCGCCCCCGAGAACCCCTCGGCGGAACGTAGCCCGATTCCTCTCGAGGGGAAATGCTGCGGGGAAATTCCTTCGACACATGTGGGTCGGAGGGGGCCCCCGTCTCTTCTACACGATGTCTCCTTTTTCGAAAAAATCATGAAAAATATTTTTCATGGACAATTGCAAAAACATACAGTAAGTATACAATTTTTAAAAAAATTTTTAAATTTTTTTTCGTAGCACTGGCGAGCACTTCGCGAAAATTCGGGCGCACTGAACGGGTTAATAAACACGCGGTACCTACCTATATATTAAACGGGTTCCGCAATATGGCTGTAGGCAGAAGAGTCGCGCACTTCCAATCCCCCCGTCCCATCCGCTCCCGTTCCCCGAAAACCATTGTTCATTCTGATCGGAAATGCCGCGGTGCCAATTATTGTCAGTTGAAAATTCCGTAGGTACCTATGTATATACCTTGTTTGCTCAAAGAACTGGCAGAAAGTGCGTAGGTACTTTGCTCCAGCGAAGTGAACTGTGATATGATGCAGCTACCCCGAAATGGCGCATGAAACAGCTATACACACATAAGATATTCTTGAAAGCTCTACAAGCAGCAGTTAGGATCTCCGTGAAAACACCTGAGAAATCAGTTAGTTCAGCGGTTGATGGTGCAGACTGCACAGTTTGAACCAACTGAATGTTACAATCAAGCAGAACTCACATCAGTCGATGCCAATACGAATCGTCTCCGTCTTTCGCTACGAACGCTTCACCAGAGGCACAAGTGACTGTTGCTGCCATGTTGCAGACGGTAGTCTTTCAAGGAACGTACGTGTCACAAGCTTGAAATGGAATGAACCCAGTAAACCCAGCAAGATGGTGTTTTGATTTGCCACCAACCAACGGATGCAGTAAAAACACAGCGAGGTGGGAAATAGCAAATCCATTACAACACATACTAAATAAGTACGCGAGTTAGTGAGTACTTAACACACGATTGGCGTTCGTGCAGCCTCATCGAAAGGACCGTTTGTGGCGTGAATTCTTCGTTTTATGAAGGCCACAGGGTAATCCTCTGCTTTCACTTTGTATTCTGCCGCGGTTTATTGGTCAAAACACAAATCTGACAAAATAGCATTGAATTGCACGAGAAATGTAATGAATTTATTGAAATGTGACGGTATTTAGTTCCAGAACATATTCACATGACTATTCTATTTAACAATATGGATATCTGCAAAAATACTGCCCCCACCAACAACAAAATTATCGTACAGAACTGCTGAAATGTGGGTCTTCTCGAGAACCTTATTAGTTGTCAGTTACATATGTTGATTTGCTTGTTCTTGAGTATCGATCGCTATCGATGCTCACTTGTCGCAGGATGGCTGATCAATCAGCCCTCCCCGCTCTTCATTTTCACTTGCTTTTCTGTTTTCGCCCAACACGGTTGTGATATACGATTTTGCGCTCTTTATACCATTTTATACCATTTTATCACGTCTTAACGATATTATATTTCTGAATTATTCTCAAGCCTTACTGTCCCAAGTCCTACAGTGAGAATATAAGCATTCCATCCAGTCTTGTGTTTTACTCAAGAAATCCCCGCTCTCTGGAGATCGTTGTTTCAACGGTGAGTCATCGTAAATGCTTTCGATTGTGATTTCTCGCCGCTTCACGGCTCATAATACCTTGATTTTGGCACGATATCGTAGCTAGTACTAGCTTTAAGGTTTATGAATATTGTTCTACCGGCAAGTCCAGTAGTAATGCCCCAAGAATGTGAATTTGATCTGAGAAAATAATGTCAATTTCGGGAATAGTCCTTGATTCAACTCGGCTTTAGATGGCGTCTTTTTGTTCCCCCCAACTTGTTCCTGTTGTACTGCTTCAACATGGCGGCGTCTTCCGGTTTGGGAATATCGCATCGAACTTCAAAATTCGTTTTTCAGCCTCCCTGGTCTAGATTTGGTCATGAAACCAGTGCAGAACTTCGTCGGATATTTCTATGCTCTTTCTTGGGTTGTTCGCTTCAGAAATTCGCCTTTTTATAGGTTTGATGAAAATGACTTGCAGTTGTTGGGCGCTGGAGGTGACGTGACGTCACTCTCGGGTTCTGCGCCGATATTATGCGTCATGCGTAGATAACCTGCGCCTTGTAAACTCGAAACCTTCCGTTTGTTTTTGTTTACAAAGTGACTTCGTTTTATGCGATGAGTCGTAGTCAAATTTTTTTTTACGAGCTCAGTCCCTCGCCACCTGTCTCCTGCGCGGAATGCGAAGTTCATTACAGTCATGCCCCTCGGCTGTTTTGAGCGATCGAGGTATGAGATGGCTACATGAGTTTTAGTCAGCTCGAGTCACTAAAGATCGGATCTTAGGAGTGCACAATTAGGATTTATATTTGGTAAGCCATGATCCGATGTGCACAAAAATGAATTTACTAGTGGCGTGTAGAGTACCCTGTGCATACCTGTGCAGTGCCCCAAGACTTGTACTGAGCATTTATTGGTTGCACATTATAGGGCCATACCTCAATAATATGAAGGGCCATTGATTCGGGCCACAGGTCCCTTTGGAGTTAATGAGTGGAAGACTAATCGTACGATACCACCGCAGGTTCAAGGCAAAACGGATTTTTATTTATATATTTTTGTTCACAACTGCTAGGTGTTGAGTTGAATCAAGGGGCGTCTCCCAAGTTTTGAAATTGGACCGTTATGGGCCCAATATATTTTGTGTTTTCCCACCTTTCTGCGTTGGATGGGGCTTGGAAGTCGACCGACGTGCCTGTCAAGTACTGATGAACCTAGTCAGAGACACGGGAACTAACACGTAATAGACTGAAGGTGCCCAGCCATATACGCAATGCTGTAGGAAGGTGTGGTTTCTCAAAGATCAAGGCCTACCCCATAGGGGGTTGCCGATCTTAAAGTAAAGTAAAAATATATATGGAGATCAAATACATTTTGCTGGGACCGCAACGTCAATCCAAGTGTCAGAACACAGGTAGTGCACACCCTGTCATACAGAATTGCCGTTAAAATTTAATAAATTTTTCTAGAAAGTCTTAGAAATGACAAAACAGATTAATATTCAATATAAATTGTAGAGTGAAATCGTGCAAGAATGAAGCATTTTCTATGGCATGCTTATAATAAGTAATAAGTACCAAAATATATGTCTCATTTTATTTACTTATAGCCAGAGTCCCTGTGCCTTCCTTTTTTTTTTTTTTTTTTTTTTTTTTTTTTTTTTTTTGCATTGAATGTTTTTTGATAATTATGTAGCATACACAAATGTTTTGTATACTTCTAAGATGAAAACTGAATACACTTAGGATGCTGCAGACATACATTCAAGACTCATTCTGGTTAACTTTGAAAATACAGACTTTTACCAGTCTCAGTATTGGGATCATTTTGGCATTAGGTACAGGGGTAATGAATAGCTTTATGTAAATGACTTGGTGAACAGATTGATTAGTTGGGTGTTTTACTTTTGGGATTGTTTCAGACCTGAGCAAGGTCTTTTTGACTTGCCCTATCCATCGTACCAATGAGTCAGTCAGCACGACTTAGCTCCCATGAGGAGCTGCTTGACTACTCAGATGATGTTTCCCTCGAAGGAGATTTTGCGAGGGAGATGTTTGAAGTACAGCCCCAGGGTGGGACCAACGGTGTGGGGGACTTAGAGAGAAATGCCTTGTGTACCCCGCCTCGTCCACAGAGTTCAAGGGAAGTCCCTGAGTCCCAGTCCATGGATGAAGACTTGACTGTTCTGCGATCTAAAGCATTACTGTCATCTGAGGAGGTCATGTCTCGATACATGGAGACTATGAAGGCACATCTGGATGCCAGCTTTGGTCTCCTTACCTCCAAAATTACGGCATTGGACACCAAATATAAAGACTTATCCCAACGCCTTGAGACCAGCATCCAGGTGCAACATCCTAATCCCAATGTGCCTTCACGTTTGCAAAGGATGGAGGTGGACTTAAACAGCACTGTCCAGCCAGACTCTAGCCCTGGGGCGTTAGCCACATCCAGCGGCGTGAGCTCTGAACTTCAACCCCAGAGCATTAGGTCAGTGGTGACGAAAACAAATCCCAACATGTTCGTCCGGCATTCTGAACGCCATGCATTGGACGAACCCTACAGGGTCAGAAGAGTTGACGGACTCAAGTTCCGTCCCCTAGACAACAAGTTGGCTGAGGACTCCCAATTTAAATATTGGAAGAGGAGCGTTCTCGGGCTCCTGGACTCAAATGAGTGTATGTTCCTTCTCGACCCCTCTGAGCCTACTCCCTTATGGTTCACTCCCCAAGATACCGCTGTAGTTCGTAGGAAGGTGAGATATTTCCTCATCGAATCTCTCTCATCGTACTATCAGGACTTAGTACAGGATTTGATGGATCCTAGTGCCATTATGGCAGAGCTACAGAAAACCTGTGACCCCAGCTCTGCATTTCAGGTAAAGAGACTGGTCAGTGAGTTTAATTCCATCCACTTCGATCCCGCGAGGGAAAAGGTGGGGGAGTTCCTCACAAGATTTGACGACCTGAGGAAGCGGCTTTTCAGCCTCCATAGGGGTATGGTAGATGACTTTTATGTCAAGCAAATATTCGAAATTGCCATAAATCAGACCCTCACGTACCAGAAGGCTGAACTCCACAGCTTCAAGTTCACTATGGCTGAGCTGCGTGAAATGCTCCTAGAGGAGCGACTTCGCGCGGATCAGTCCGCTACAGGAGACACCGTTTTCAGTCTTTTGGGTCCTGGAAAAGCCGCTTCCCGGGGTTACAGACCTGCCATTCCTGGACCCAGTAGGAGTTCAACTAAGGGAGGGAGGGGTGGTCGCATCCCGGGGAAAACTGCTCCTACAAAGCCATTCAATCCTCCATCTAAAGCAAAAGTCACTAAGAAACGTCTTTTCTGTGCATATTGCAAACGTCGGAACCATAACTTGGAGTCGTGCTTGAGGGCAAAGCGGCTATGCTTCTCTTGTGGAACCTCATCTTCCCATGTAGCTGCGAATTGCCCCAAGAATAGGACGCCCACTTCAGCATCCTCCACTAATACTCCCCCAAGTACCTCTTTTGGCCAGAATAAATCCCGCGGCAAGGGACCTCATTTGGGTGATCAACCCAAGATGTATAAGGTCTCCCTTGGCCAGGCAAAGCAGTTGGCCAATGCATTTAAGAAGCATCCTGACTCAATTTTTGCCATTGTTGGTCCCACATCTGGGGATGCAAATGAAGATGTCTGGATCTCGGTGGGAGGAGAAGAGGAACAGTTCATCTCCCAGATGAACTACGTCTCGGAGCAGCAGGGTGGCCAGGCCTTCACCTTGGCTGAAGGTGCGCACTCCTTTACAGCAATTGTTGATACCGGATGTACAGCGCATTTGACCTCCTCTAAAAATATTTTGACGAATTTTCGTCGCTTACCTGCCACTAGGGTGTTCAAGTGCGCTAACAATAGTGAAAATGCTGACTTGTCCATAAATTTCTCAGGGAACATTGATTTTATCAATAATGGGCAGCAGGCCACTTTGCATGATGTCTTGTACACTCCAGGGTTATCACAAAATTTATTCTCTGTACGAAAAGTAACTCAGGCGGGAATGAATGTCCTCTTTACTAAGGATAAGGTAGAATTCATACAGTCTTCCACAGGAACAGTTGTCAAAACAGGGTTCTTTAAAGACAATTTGTGGTGGATTGACCTACCACTTACTTCTCCCACTCCACCTGGTGTTTCCTTGGTTCAGGATTGCTCAAAACGACCTAAGTTAGATACTGTATTGAATAATCAGACGAATTCTCTAATCTTGGGGCCATCCTTATGCAGGGCAGTGACGCCTTCCAGTGTTGGGCAGCCTTGTCACTCCACAGCAATGTTAAATTCCAGGTTAGGGGTTGCATTAGTGGGAGGGAGGGTTCCAGCTGTCAATGTGGACTTGACTAGTCTGGGAGGGAGGATTGGAGAGGATAAAGATAGAAAAGTTTTAGATTTCAAACTGGCAGATTATGACAAAACTTCTTTGGAAAAATCCTGTCCCTCTCTCTATGACTCAGACGTTCTGTGGCACCTTCGCCTGAACCATGCCTCTAAGCAATACCTGGAAGCTGCAAAGAAATTCCTTCCTGAATTAGGACGTGTAAAATTTACAGCTCAGATCTTGCAGTGTGAGGAATGTCATCAGGCAAACACAATTAGAAAGTCTCACACCCATGTAAGGCATAGGGCTGAAAAACCGTTTGCAGTATTATACACAGACTTAATGGGCCCTATTAATCCTTCTAACTTCCGAACTGGGGATGTCTATATTGTAATTTTTGTTTGTGACTTCTCACGATATGTTTTTGCTTATTCTCTGAAAAACAAGAAAGAGGTTCACTTGGCTCTCACGCGATGCATTCGTGAAATAGAATCAATCACAACCCAGCAGAAAAATGTCTTCAAGTTGCGCTCTGATCGAGGACTTGAGTTTCAAACTGTAGAAATGAAAAAGCTGCTGACAGACTTGGGTATAGTTTGGGATCCGAGCCAACCGCATCTTCCTCAACAGAATGGATGTGCGGAAAGAGTAAACCAAGAGTTGAAACATAAAATTAGGGTGAACTTGCTATCGGCTAAAATGCCTTTTTCATTTTGGGGTCATGCATTGAATTATGTGGTGTTTGTTCATAATAGACTACCACATGCAGCTAATATGTTCCTCAGCCCCTTTGAAAAGGTCAGGGGTTATTCTCCTAGTCTTAAATTTCTAAAAAGATTTGGATGCCTTGTTCACTATGTGGACACCAACACCAAGACAAAATTTGCCCCCAATGCTAAAAAGGGTTACTTGCTAGAGTGCAGTGAAACTGGTTATGTAGTGTTTTCTGAATTGAATAAAACTCTAGTTAACACCGCAGATCTCAAGTGCATTGAGTCAATTGTTTATGGGGATCGAATTAAAGACTATCCCCAGCCGTTAGCTGAAATACTTGATTTGGGCGATAGAGTCAACCCGGCCGCTGATAAATGTCAGGATGTCATAGCCATGAATAGGGAAGATTATGTCGAACCCACCTCCTATCAGGATGCCATGTTCTCGCCCGATAGAGATTTTTGGGAGGAGGCAATTAGAGATGAACTTGAATCTCTTCAAGAGATGGGAACCTGGGACCTTGTCCTAAGATCTAGTGTCCCGCCCCGTACTAAAATCATCAAGTCTAGATGGGTACACAAAAGAAAATCAGAAGTAGATGGCTCATTCAGATACAAAAGTCGCCTTGTCATTAAGGGCTTTGCTGACACTAATGATTACCTAATTTCCGAAATTTACGCACCAGTGGCACGTCTTGATGATATCAGACTGTTCTTGTCTGTTGTGAACAAACTGCGTCTTCACATGTATCAGCTTGACGTGACAACTGCCTTCTTACATGGGGATCTTGAGAAACCAGTATACATGAACATTCCTGAAGGTCTTGTCGATCTGACAGATGCGCCAGACGACTTGGAAGAGTCATATGTGTGCTGCCTCAAGAAATCCCTTTATGGATTAAAAGTCTCACCAAACTTGTGGTACAAAAAGTTCAGCAATGTTCTTATAAGACTTGGATTTGAGGTATATGCATTTCAAACTTGTGTCTTCAAATGGCAGAGTGGGTCAGTCTTTGCTATTCTCATAATCTATGTTGATGACTGTCTCATAGCATCAAATGATAAAAATAAAGCTCTTGAAGTGATTCATGAATTAAAACAAAAAATTAAGCTCAAAAACTTGGGTGTCCCTAAAAAGTTTTTAGGTTTTGAAATTGTCAGGGATGAGACTCGTAGGACGATGTTTCTTCACCAGAAGACGATGATAAATAACCTACTAGAAAAGTTTCTAACCCCTGATGTGCATGTGAGTGAGATGCCAATGACACCTACTACATGTACCTTAAGTACCCAATTAAAGTTGACTGAGGGACGTGAGAGGTCTCCTGACGTTCCCTACCGCGAGGTTATTGGTTCCCTACTATATATACAAAATGGGACACGTCCTGATATTTCCTTTGCAGTCAACTTTATGAGTAGAAAACAGATTGGGTACACCTTGGAAGATTGGAATTGTGTCCTTAAGATTTTAAAATACCTTAAAGGGACACCTGACTTAGGTATACTCCTCACAGGGGATTCTGAGAGTCTAATGGCTTACTCTGATGCATCCCTGGGTACCAGTGATCCAAATGGGAAATCCACTACTGGATGTCTGGTGCAGTGCTTTGGAGATCTCGTTCATTGGAGATCAAAGAAGCAAATCCATGTGGCGCTCTCTAGCTGCGAGGCAGAATACATAGCAATGTCACAGGCATGCAAGGAACTTGCTAGCATTCGTAGCCTGTGTTTTTTCCTGACTGGCCAGGACATGATGCCTACCCTTCGCAGTGATTGCGCCCCAGCAATCTCAGTCGCTATGACGAACGATTCAAAAACTCTGAAGCATGTAGTCAAGTTATGCATGCACTACGTGCACCAGGAATACAAGCATGGTCGAGTTCTTATAGAATGGGTCTCTACAGCAAACCAGCTTGCTGATTGGTTAACCAAAGCCTTACCTAGAGATAAGTTTTTCTATTTTCGTAATGCCTTATTGACCACGCCTAATGCTTGCCCTTGTGACTTTCAGGAGAAAAGGAGCCTTGGCGCTGAACGCCCTGTTCAGCGCAGTTGAAATCTTCCTGTTGCCACTATTACCATAGACACTAGATGACTGGACTTCCAACGAATTTAAATGACTTCTGCAACGACTTTCAAGCCAACCTTGATGCAGTGAAAATTCTTGGTGACATAGTGATGTGGGTGTTGTGCGCAACTGGATGTCTGGTGTTTTGCAAGTCCCAATAGGAGTTCTCTTGAAGAGGAGGGAGTGCTGAAATGTGGGTCTTCTCGAGAACCTTATTAGTTGTCAGTTACATATGTTGATTTGCTTGTTCTTGAGTATCGATCGCTATCGATGCTCACTTGTCGCAGGATGGCTGATCAATCAGCCCTCCCCGCTCTTCATTTTCACTTGCTTTTCTGTTTTCGCCCAACACGGTTGTGATATACGATTTTGCGCTCTTTATACCATTTTATACCATTTTATCACGTCTTAACGATATTATATTTCTGAATTATTCTCAAGCCTTACTGTCCCAAGTCCTACAGTGAGAATATAAGCATTCCATCCAGTCTTGTGTTTTACTCAAGAAATCCCCGCTCTCTGGAGATCGTTGTTTCAACGGTGAGTCATCGTAAATGCTTTCGATTGTGATTTCTCGCCGCTTCACGGCTCATAATACCTTGATTTTGGCAAGAACAATTACTCTTGGTTTAGCTTCGCCAAATTTATTCAAAAAATGAGTTCCAAGTTCCAACGCCATGAAATTGGCAGTTCCTACAACGAAACTCCCTAAAGCAACGGTTCCCAAACTTTATAGTTTGTTGTGGGCGCCACCATTTATGCACACAAAAAAAAATAAAAAAATAAAGAGGGGGGGGGGGGGTTGAGGCCCACTAACTAAATATGCTAGTAAAAAATATTATTTTTACTTAAAAAAACAAAAACTCGATGGGATTTTTTGGCACTGTTTGCAATATCTGTATTAAAACTGCATAGTTTTAGCCTCAAATCACTTATTTATTGAAAAAAAATAAAAATAAAATAAATAAATAAAGTTGAAAAGACTCTTCACATAGTATGTGGAGAAGCCCCTCAAGTGGCTCACTGCAATATTGACAATTTCTGGATATCTTTGCCGAACATTATCCAGAACGGACAACTTGTGGGCAGCCATCTCACGGTATTTTAGCGTGGTACGTGTTCTTGCGATGACCTACAGGCCGAAAACGGCCGTTGGCTTGGATGGATGTAGGAAGGGGGAACTAAAGAACTATCGTTCTTTACGAACTAGTAACTCACTCACAAGGCGACTGAGTTAATCGTTAGTAGTTCTTGTAGTTCATAGGAACGGTGGATATCAGTATCCACTAAACGACAGTTCCTTCAGTTCATTAGGAGTCATTCAGATGGGGTGGATACTACATAAGGGCTTTATAGTATCCACAAAACGATAGTTCATTTACTACACGAGGAGTTGATAGTATACACTGAACGATAGTTCCTTAGTTCATTAGTTGTTCAGATCCGGTGGATACTACTACACGAGGAGTTGACAGTATCTACTGAGCAATAGTTCCTTTAGTTCATTAGGAGTCATTCAGATGGGGTGGATACTACATAAGGAGTTTATGGTATCTGCAGAACGATAGTTCATTTATTACATGAGGAGTTGATAGTATCCACTGAACGACAGTTCCTTTAGTTCATTAGGAGTCATTCAGATGGGGTGGATACTACATAAGGAGTTTATGGTATCTGCAGAACGATAGTTCATTTATTACATGAGGAGTTGATAGTATCCACTGAACGACAGTTCCTTTAGTTCATTAGGAGTCATTCAGATGGGGTGGATACTACATAAGGAGTTTATGGTATCTGCAGAACGATAGTTCATTTATTACATGAGGAGTTGATAGTATCCACTGAACGACAGTTCCTTTAGTTCATTAGGAGTCATTCAGATGGGGTGGATACTACATAAGGAGTTTATGGTATCTGCAGAACGACAGTTCATTTACTACATGAGGAGTTGATAGTATCCACTGAACGACAGTTCCTTTAGTTCATTAGGAGTCATTCAGATGGGGTGGATACTACATAAGGAGTTTATGGTATCTGCAGAACGACAGTTCATTTACTACATGAGGAGTTGATAGTATCCACTGAACTACAGTTCCTTTAGTTCATTAGGAGTCATTCAGATGGGGTGGATACTAAATAAGGAGTTTATGGTATCTGCAGAACGACAGTTCATTTACTACATGAGGAGTTGATAGTATCCACTGAACGACAGTTCCTTTAGTTCATTAGTTGTTCAGATGAGGTGGATACTACATAAGGAGCCTATAGTATCAAGGAACGACAGTTCAAAGGAATAAGGAACTAAGTTGGAGTCGTCGTTGGAGTTCTTCGTTCTTAGTTCTAGTTCAGTGTTTGTGCTGTGTGACTGGAAACGAAAAGGAACTGGAACGAACTACTGAACTAACCCAAAAGAAATACTCCTTTCAAGGAGTGAACTAACTGAACTTGAGTCCCTGAAATGAACTTACTCGTACCTACCCACCGCTAATTGCACCAGGGAACAGCACGCTTCAACCATCGATATTTGTACAACATGAGACAATCAATCCCGAACAGTGGTGTCATCAGACCTTTTAGTTTTCATAAAATTAACTGATAACGTCTCGTACAAGAGCGAAATAGGAAAGATCTCATCTAAACCTCAATTTTCAAATAAATAAATAGGTAATACAAAAAATACGTTGATTATGAATGTCTACCCCATTTATTGGAAGATACCAAAATTTAGGTTTCCAGAACTTCAAATTTTTCCAATTAAGTGTAACATTTTAATTCGAGCATTTACAATGCAAAATTTAGCTAAAATTCAACGGCGATTTGATAGAATAACGGATTTTGGACGTATGAGTAGGATAGTGTAGTTCCTAAGTACACTAGTACATACTGTGTAATCCTCGACCAGCAGGAATCCCAAACATTTCGAGTAGGACAGGCCTTGTGGGCCAGGCAAGGACCAATATTAGCGGTTGTTCGAAAGCTGGTTCAAATGTTTTTATTGATTTTGAAATCGGACATTTTGAACCTCAACCTTATAATTTCTTACTGAACGTTGAAATCTCGATTCCAAAGCCCTTGTTAGATTGTTCTAGCCTTTATGATGTTCAATATTCACAATTCACAATCATGTTCAACCCTTAACAGTTCAACAAAATATAACATAAACTCAAATTTCTTATTGACTTTCATAGTTCGAGTTTATGTTTATGTTATATTTTTCTGAATTGTTGAATAATATTATTATACGAATCTCAAACTAAAACAAACACGTAAAATCACGAATAAACATCTTATTGATATTGATATTGACAAATAAATGATAACAAACCAACCGGTTATAACAAATCATTCAACTTTTGGAGTACATGAATATGAATGATAAATAAATGAGTCTAAGACGGACAATCACAACATATATTGACTCTAACTGAATAACGAGCTGAGATTAACAAAATGAATGACGCGTATTACAACTACTATTTTCGACGAAGGAGTAAATCTAACAGTTAACTCTTATTGGGGCCTGTGATGTCAAATAAATCCATCTCTAGAGTAGTTGAGTAAGGCTGTCAAACTCAATTAAACAAAATGCATCCTGCGGGGGAACAGGAAGAAGATTGTTATTCTTTCTCCGTTCGTTCAACATTTTGTGATATAATTAGATCAAACAAGTTTTCCTCATCCAAACATCCCATCCCTGGTATGTAAGGTCTGTGCAAATAAACAGCGTTTTTTTCGTATACAGAGATGGCTTACGATCACAGGTCATAAACAACCGCAGGTTGTTTGCAAAATCAACTGCCGTTTTCCACGTGTGACGTGGTTGGAGAAATCCGTGTGGAATAGGCAATTTTTGTGGGTTACAAATTCTCATTTTGTGGCAAAATTCTGTTCAATAACGGAAATTAACACTTATTTATCACGCAATGAGGTGTTCATGTCAGAAAGTCTATGCAGAAAACGAGTGTGAAATTTGAATTTCTGAGTTCCCGCTAGAAATGACGTATATTAAGGTAAATCACCGCGTAGTTCAACTCAAATCCCACTTGGAGCGCTAGTGCGTCACTTTAAACGATGTACAGAACCGCAATGAATCGACGAATTTTAGCAATTTTCGTGATTGCAAAATTTTCGTGGACTTGTGATTTTAACAATTTTCACGGATTTTTGACCCTTTCAGCGTCAAATCCCAAGTATAAAAGCCACACAGTTTTTTCATTATCCAGTGGGGAACAGAATCAACTGCTTTTGAAAACGAGTAGCCTACTCTAAACGCTATTCACAGATCTCGCAAATGCGTGGCTGACAATTGAAATGAACTCATTTCACGTTTCTGTAAACAACCCGAAACAACAGGAGCTGATTGGATCTTTGGTTTGCATAACGTAACATCGCATAAAATTACGTCTTTCATTTAAGCGAGCTCGTTCACCCAGGCCGCTACGGCGGAGTAATAAATTTAATCCGTCTCAACGTTGTCAATAATATTATTGCGGACCGTGTAAGGGCATTGATTTAATATTGTGGAAACAATGGATCATCGTTACAGAGTGGCAGGTTTAAAACGTGTGTTTACTGGATGTTATCAAACGCAAATTGTAGGTACAGGAAATGAAAAGTCCCAGTCGAGTAGTATGACTACAGAGCGAATTTTTCAAATAAATAATAATAACAAACAACGCGATTAAACATTGCAATAATTCGAAAATGACAAAAGAGAAGGGAGAAACATTATTTTTACGGGAGTGGAGAATGAATCCACTCCGTAACCGTACGTGACAGGGAGGAAATGAAGATACGGAAAAAAACAGGGTGATACTTGATTTGAGGTGATAGCTGTCAGAACTTCCCTCTTCAACAGTTCTTAGTGAGCAACATCACAGAACTTTGCATCCATCAAGAATCAAAATAGAAATTCCGCATCCCCGCAAAGATATTTTTGTAAAGCATTTATTTTGGTTGTTACACAGATATTTACATTATAAATCTTGTGATACTCCCCTCTGTAAGAGAACTTGAGCTAAGTGGAGGAGTTGAGTACCTATACAACATTGATACAAAATATTGATTTTACACGATTTTAGCCTTTGTTTGTAACCCGCAAAAGTCCAAATTTGACCCCTATCCTGTACGAAAAACGACTGAAATTATGTTTTTCTGTCATTACTCACCCTTTCATACCACTTTCAGTAAGTTTACATAAACTGTCAGCAATTTTAGCCGGTTTTACCGATTTCTGACCCCTAAAACTCAAATTTGACCCCCTTGGAATTTTCGAAAATTCCTCATCTTCGAACGTACACGTTTGTTTGGCAATACGAACATTTTGGCGAAATTCGGGATTTTTATCGTGTACCCAAAGTTAGATATCGTCTGAAATGACAAATAAAATAATAATTATACAGGTATAGGCACATATTTATACATTTTGGTTAAATCTAGGGATGAATTCAGGATGCTCTGAAACGGATTTGCCTATAAAAAAAAATCCAAAAAATTCATGTTCTCAAAACTTTAGACCAATTGCAATAGTTTTTCTTTGAAAATTCTGTAAAATGAACACCTGTAGGTACTGTATGATACATGGAATCTGAAAGTTAACTCTCAATGATACATAATTTCATGATCGATAATATCATTCCTGCGAACAAACCATAATCCAAATAATAGTTTAACTAAATAACTAACTGTAAGTACTAAATACTAAATATACAAACTCTTTCTACATATTTTATTTGAAGTGAGTCCCAAGTTTTACTATTCAACAGCGCAAATAATGTTTCTTCAGGCTTATTTTGAATTAATTTAAATTTGACGCTTCTCTAATATTTTTGGGCAGAAAATTAAATAGCAGATGCACATGATGCACCTGCATGTGTGCAACACACACGATGACGTCAAACTTCACTGAAAATAAATGGGTAGATATCCTTAATTATGACTGAATAACGCTGTGACGTGATTAGGTATATCATTAATGTTATTGATTTCAACTCAACTGGTCATTCGAACAACGTAAATTTTAGTGATTTCCTGAGTTAAATTTCGTTCGAAACCTCAGGACTGTATTATTTGAATACGAATTGAGCAATGGGGTTGGCTAGTAGATTTTAACAGAGTTCCAAATTTAAAAAAAAAAATACTATAGTGAAAACTGAAGTTTTAGTTAACGTAGATATAATGAAATGTTAACTATGATTGTGGATATTTGAGGAACGAAAAGGTCATAAAAAAAACAGGTTATTTTCGATTTGCAAAAAGTGTTGAGAGTATTTAAGACAAATATTACCTAGGTACATAAGAACCCGCTTTAGGGTACCACGAATAAATAATAAATTAAAGTTTACCAAGGGGGTTCCTCACGTTGTCACGTTGTGAGCTGTTGAAATCAATACAAGCTGTTGTAATGCACAACAGCTCATGATATGTAGTGAAAATTTTTCACTACAGCCTATATGCATCAACAAACCTACCTAGCTACTGTAACTGAAAATGGCCAAAACTAGCCATAAACCCAACGTGGGCCTCCAAAATTATTCAAATTTTGAATTGGCAATATAGGTACATATTTTATTGTTTTTCTCTGTGATTCAATGCCTGAAAGTTCGTTCTGTTCAAAATACCACTGAAATCCCAGTTGGGCGCATATGCAAATTAAATTCACTGAAATTGAAATTTCGCAATCGTAAATTTGGGTGTCTTATAGGTAAATGCTAAGTACTAATGTGTTTCTCTATAATTTTTGCAGTTTCGCGTTGCATTTTCTTTTGTTTTACTGTTGACGGTTCAGCGTTGTTGATGATGCTGTTGCAGATGTGATTATGCACTGTTTATTTCCACAGGATTTTGGTACATTTTGGGTTGAATGAACAACTATCAAATTCCAGGTTTTTCTGTTTCAAAAGTCGAAATAAATGCACTGAAATTACTAATTTATTATTCTAGTTGAGTGGTGAAGTACCAGGTCCATTCCACAAAAACGACTTAATTGCTAAAAGCTACGTAAAACCAAATATGAGACGAAATGATTCATGGAATGGCCCAAACAAGTCTTCACCATGCAGTTCACCATTCGGAGCATCACCAGTGAGTTCCAGTGACTTCTGTTTGCGTTACTTTCCTGTGTTTGAACGGAAGCAGGTTCCATTCTAAGAACTTTGAGACCAACCGAAATCTCCTACGATGAACAGTTCTTTTCCTACGATCTTTCATAGTTTTGACAAGTGACGTCACTGCATCCCTCCCACCCGGGCGCCACTGAAATCCCAGTTGGGAGCATATATGCAAATTAAATTCACTGAAATTGAAATTTCGCAATTTGACATTTGGGTGTGTTTTAGGTAAATGCTAAGTACTACTGTGTTTCTCTATAATTTTTACAGTTTCGCGTTGCATTTTCTTTTGTTTTAATGTTGACGGTTCAGCGTTGCTGATGGTGCTGTTGCAAATGTGACTAGGCACTGTTTATTTCCAGAGGATTTTGGTGCCCCTTGGGTTGATTGAGTTGGTATTTCTGTTTCAAAAGTCGACATAAATGCACTGAACTTACAAATTATTCTAATTGGATGGTGAAGTACCAGGTGCAGGTAACAAAAACACTTTATTAGCTAAAAACGATGTAAAACCAAATATGAGACGAAATGATTCATGAAATGGCCCAAACAAGTCTTCACCATGTAGTTCACCATCCGGAGCATCATCAGTGAGTTCCAATGACTTCTGTTTGCGTTACTTTCCTGTGTTTGAACGGAAGCAGGTTCCATTCTAAGAACTTTGAGACCAACCGAAATCTCCTACGATGAACAGTTTCTACGATCTTTCATAGTTTTGACAAGTGACGTCACTGCACCCCTTGACAAGTGTGACGTCACTTGTTGCCGCCACTTTGAAAGCTCGTAGAAAAAGAACTGTTCATCGCAGGAGAGTGGGGTTGGTTTCAAAATATCTAGAATGGAACCTATTTTCATTTAAAAATATAAAAAGAAGTCACGGTTACTCCTCGTTGTCCAAATATGGACGCATTAGGATTGTGTTTCTCTGTGATTTGGTCGTAGTTTTGATTTTTTGTGGTCATAAGTTTGTTTATGAGTCGACTGTTCGGCGTTGTTGTTGTTGATGAAGTTGCGTATTGTGGATATTGTTCTTGTTTTTAGAGGATTTTGGACGGTACCTCTTGGGCTGATTCTGCTGAGCGTGGCTGGGGGCGCTTTGTACTTTGGATTTCTTCGCTTCCATCTCCTTGTTGGTGACGTTGTTGCACTCCGGGCTGATGTCCGGCGCCGGCGGACCGCGGACGGGCAGCGTTGCCATGTTATCCATATTCACCTCTGCAGCACCTTCGACCGTCGCGACTTTCACCTCGCCCATTCCGATCTCGTAGATCCGGGCCTTGACGATGACCGGAACTCCGATCTCCGGGTCCGGGCGTCCGATGTGACTCCTCCCGGGTATCTCTATCTCGACATTTTGCTCTTTGAAGGCGACGCGGTCCCGCCTTTTTCTTTTGAGGGACGTCTTGCGTTGCTGTGCTCCCAGCTCCCGGACACACACTGGCGGCCCTGGATGCTGGGTATGGTCACGTGACTGCCAGATCTCTTCCCTGATTGGTCGATGCTGGGGGTCCTGGATGCTGTATTGAGCTGCCGCGCCCAACACCCACCCCCCCTTTAGTCATAGCCACGAAACTGAAAACCCCTCTTTCTACCCTTAGCGCCCTTCCGAAAGGTCCTTGGCCATATCCTTGCCAATTCCCTCTGTTTATATTTAGTCAACTAGCTCCAATGACCTGTGTGTTGCCAACAATGGTTGATTATTCACACGAAGGACTCGGGGGTACCTATCTTTCTACAGGCGAATTTTGGTTTATTATTTTAATAATAAAACTTCGGAACCGAGCATGGAAAAAATAAAATAAATTAAATTCCCCCCTCACCAAAAAATCTGATGGTTTCCGTTTCAATGTATGCAGAATCCGCAAGTGGAATTAAAATTTCTGTTCGTACGCGGTACACTGTACTTGCATTTTCCTTAGTTACCATGAACCAAAATTAATGAAATTTGATTTGTAGGGCCCGGTTTGGGGTCCGCAAGCTCGGCGTTACTGTCAGTCATCTCTAAGGGGTTAAAAATAGGAGGAAATAGGAGCTAAAATTTTCCATGAAAAAAAAAATAAATAAATAAATATATATCCCCCCCCACCGCTAAATTTGATGGTTTACGTTTCAAGGTGAAGAATCCGAAAATGCAATTAAAAATTTTGTGTCTGTCCGCCGTACGCCGTACTTAGCACTTTCCTTAGTTACCATGAACCAAAATTAATGAAATTTGGTTTGTAGGTCCCATTTGGGGTCTAGTTGGTCCTCGAAGCTCAGTCATCTCTAAGGGGTGAAAATTGGGGTTGACATTTTCAGAACGCCGTAGCTTGAAAACATTCGATAGAAGGGTATGGTTTTTTAACGATTTTAAATAATTGATCTTGAACTAAAGCATTTTTTGAGACCACCCGGAGCATCGTACGACCAGCCGTTAGTTCGCAGTGAAAAGCTTCGTCAACATGATCGTGAATCAAACGGTATAAGTCCGGTATAATCGGTATTTCATGTTTCAAGGTGTGGATTTTTCAATATTTCAATGTCCGTCCGACTTGCCATCGATATCTACCTTAATTTTGGCCCTAGGTATGTAGCCTATCTCGGCAGCCCTATCAAAAAACACCCAGGAGTGTTATGGGTGAAAATGGATGAAAATGAGGTATTTTTGAGGTTTTAGTGAACCTGGGCTTTTTTTCCTTTTTTCCCTCACTCAGTCCACCGAGTGAAGGACTGAGGTTACAACGATGTTTTAACTCACAAAGTTCAATGTTTATGTGCCAAAAACCGGTGAAAATGGCTAATCACCGGAAATCTATATTTTTCCAATACAATTTCATTGATCGAAAATAATTTTTCAGAAATAGCAACCTACATTCGAGTTTAAAGCCGTCAAATTAGCTTTGTGGGTCTCTTCACTGAGGTCCCGAACGTGCCGTATTCAGTTGAGAATACTAAACCCGTGTGACAAGGACTTAGCAGCGTTTTTATCTCGTGAATCTCGAAATTTTGGATGTTTGTAGACCACCAGGAGCATTCGAGGTCCAAACGAAGGATTGGGGTTTTGAAAAGAGAATTAACCGAAATGGCCTTAGATTAGTTAAATTTTGTGGGTAGGTGCGGTTTGGCCCATAGTTAGTCCCACCCCGATTCGAGGCCAATAATTATCGAACTTTCACTGTGTAGGTAGCAATCATTTTAATTAACTCATAACTGTAGAGGAATAACCAACAGAAATACCTACGTCTACACAACATTTCTGGCCATCTCCTTGTTGGAGGAGCTGGCGGTACTTTTTCACAGCCCTTTTTCTCCCACCAAGGGGATTTTTTTGTTGCCGTCCCTTCAAGAAATCCTCCGAGGTCCCTTCAGTTTTAATAATGTTTGCCGAGGCGAGAATTTTTTACTTTACACTTCTTTTCAGCGGTCTGTCACGTAAGCCCCCTTTCCCTGCCCACTGCCCTATTTACAAAGAGGACGATGCACTCCGAGAGCGAGGAGCTAAATATGGAGCGCTAAACAACAAACTGGGATTTAACACGGAAACTCTCGACAGACTCTCACCGTTTAAATTAACTTTCATTTATATTTTTAAAAAAGAGGTCCGCGTAATTAGCGTTGCACATGATACATATGCATGTGACGAGGGAAGTTGGGAATGAGCCCACAAGCGCTTAATGGTATTCTGCATACAAAACGGCTATTCAAAGCCTCTTCAACCTGCTACAACTTCGATGTTCAAAAAAAATTTTTTCAAACTGCTGAAATATAATTTGTACGACCAAAAGAAGTGAAAGTGCTCTTCCGAGCTTACAAGGCTCACCAGTGCTCACAAATTCTTCGAAAATTTGATCATTTAGTAGGTGTACCTATACTGCATGACTGGGACTTAGTCGTTGCTGTATTATTTTTCTAGATCTACAACCGATTCTACATTAATGAATAATATTACTGAGAATAGTGTGTAACGCGTTACTCCTTGTGATATAATTTTATTTTTTACTATGAGTTGAAATTACTGTGGTAGGTACCTACCTACCTACATAAGCAGATACTTTCAAAAGGTAATATTTAATGAGTAGACAAAGCTAACGAGTAAATAAATGTCCGGCTAAACAGTTTCTATTATAGTGCAAATAGTATAATGGCAACTCAATGTTTGAGCTGTACTTAGCATTTATTAAACTGTGGTTGGTAAATACCTACAACATTAAATTGTGGTTGGTAAATACCTACAAAATGCCGCATCACGTTAAGTGGTTACTGATTTTATTTAAATCTTAGAAGGGGACGTCAGCCCTACGATATATTTTGAAAAAAAAATTGCCTACTAAATATTTGAATTTGCCAATATTGGAAATTTTTTCATTTACCCTGATTTATCCCTATAAGCCTAAATAAATTGCAATCTTGAGCTTGTGATAGTTGGTGGACAACAAACAGCAGATAGCCCACCTCGCCCATATTCAACGCAAGTTGCAAGTATTCATGCAAGTTGGTTAAACCAAAATTATTTTTGTGTGCCAATGAATACAAAAAAAAGCAAAATTTTAAAATAATACACTATTTACCGGGAGTTTAGGAATATTATGGGAGACAAAATCTAGGTACGGATTTTTCTACGGACTTTTCAAGAACGATCTACGGATATTTTCCTCAATCTAAGGATTCTGAAAGACCTGTCTACGGAAAATTGAAAAACCCACCTGCCTTTTACTCCTGCGGTTCAACTCCTATATTTTAATTCTTCAGAATCTTCCCTCAGAACTTTCTTGAGCCTAACCAATACAAGCTGAGGACAATACAAGCTTCCTGTTTAAATCTCATATATTCGCTCTCATTCCTGAAACCTAAAACCTTAGCTATAGGATGGTTCACAGGAAATTCATATATTATAATAAAGCCTTGTAACATGCGGGCTTTTCTATTAAATTTTCAGTGAGATCACTGGGACAATCAGCAACTTGAGCAAGAAAATATCAAATTCATTAAGGTCTTACATGGTAGCAGATCGGCAACGCTCTCAGTAACAGTCATCAATAGAGAGTTGGCAGTATAGGTGGATCCAAGAGTTTGATATTATTTATGAAAACAAGCCATTTAAATCTAAATCGTAGTTATCTAACATGAACAACACGAAAGTTAAACCAGCAGGGTAATAAATCGATCGTAAAACTATCGATATCGGATATCGATAGTTTTACTTGATCAAACCTTCAAATTTTGAGGGTGATGAGGGGGTTAAAAAAAAGTCATGCTCAATTCCAAGGTTCATTATTGAAAATATTAAACCACAAATAGATTTGTATTGTGTTTTGGAAATGAAAAATTTACATTTTGATGTTCAAAATGTAGGTAGGTACCTAACTGATGTAAGGATGAACAGTAGTTTATGGAACCGTTCCATAAAGGAAGGGTTTGATGGAGCCGTTATACCCGAGTCACAAGAACGCCCCGTCTGAACTACTAAGACCCACCGACTTCACTACCTACCTGTTATTATAATCCAACGTTTACGTTACGCACAGGTACTCACTTGGCATTTTTTGGTTTCGAATGATGATCGTTATTATCTGCGTCGCGGTGGTAGTGAGGAGGCAGGAGGTGGTGGGTAGGCGATGTGTGGGAACCATAGCCGTCCGCGTTCAGCTGAAACGAAATCATATCAATATCAACTTTGAAACAGTTACTGGATCAGTCTTACGCAATAGCAGTCGCACGGCGGCGGTCCTGAATCACCGTTAAAAAATCTGAGATCATACAGGAAATATTTCGCTGATCACAGGAAACACATAATTACAATGTACAGGAGGTTTCACGAATTGATCTTTCCTCATTTTCACGGGAAAAAATTAATTTCTTGACGTTTTTGACCGGTGTTGAGCAGAAGTCACTGAAAGGAACGAGCAAATCGAAACAAAACCCTTAAAATGATGAAGGAAAATATATGCTGCGTCGAATGAAATCAAATTCATCCCTCTATCTTCGCTTTTCAATGAATTTCCAACGTTTTATGAATAATGAAAAAAAGTATCATGTGGCTCCACGTATTTGAACATCTACCAAATTGTTCCTCAAAAAACAACTTAGGGCAGATTTAATTTCAACTGCATGTTCGAATAAATGAATAGAAGAAGAATGGGCCATTTTCGTGGATTCCGAAATCTCTTTTTAGTATTTTTTTCCAATTCTGTTCAGTTACGGAAATGAACACTTATTTACTGAACACTTATTTACAACATAATGAGGTGTTTTTATTGGAAAGTCTATGCAGAAAACGAGTACGAAATTTGAATTTCTGAGTCCCCGCTGAAGTATCAGGTAAATCACGGAGTAGTTCAACTCAAATCCCGCTTAGAGCGCTAGTGCATCAGTTTAAACGATGTACAGAACCGCAACTGATGGGTGGTGGAACCGAAAATTTATAAATAAATTTAAAAAACACGTCCTTGAAATCAAATCGAGGGGCTTGCCGGAAAGGTTTGTCATTTCTAATGTTGGGTTGTTGGCAGCACTGAGAACGTTCGCCTCCGAGGCTCCGCCTCCTTTAGCCAACAGCCAGTGAAATATCACTAGACCTGATACGTCATTTTTGCCGCCATTTTTTAAAAAATTACGCTCATTTTGAAAACCGGCTTCAAACTACCATTTTCCCAAGAGTTCTGATTTTTTTCCCCCAAAAAAATTTTGACGAACATTCCCCATTCAACTGGGGGCTTCTAGTCACTTCAACTTGTATTTGAGTCCATCAAGCTCTGTTTGTGGTTTATAGAATATCATCAAAGTCACCTAGATAGAAGAGATCAATGTCATTCACCTCCTTCCCTTGCGGCAGTGTCACCTTGCGAGTTCTTAATACTTTCAATGAATGATATAAACAGTTTTGTTGTATTAATTTTATATATTATATTACATTGAATCTGAAGGTTGTTTTCTCTACATTTACAAATCAACTCCAATGAGCTAGGACCTTCCTCTCACTATTTACACTACTACACCTCACCAAATTAAGGTGCTTACTAAATCTTTTATTTTTTTCACCCTTCAGGGTTGTGTTCAAGAACCAAAGACTCCAAACGGGACCAACCAACAATCCAATTTCAGTTAATTCGGTCAACTGTGTATTGCTCACTTTGACGATGTTCGCCACACTCTGGCTGCTACTGGTGAAATCCTCGTGTTTAAACGTTTTAATGCGCAACACATTACGGCAGGGGCTCTATTTATTTGTCATATCTTCAACTATGGTTGAATTTTGTTACCTAAAACGACTGAAGTATTCATGGGGCATTCTCACCTTGACTATGGTGGCCACACATTGGTTGCCAGTGCCATCCTTGTGGAGGTCGAGAACTTCCGCTTCCACAGGCTCCAGGAGCATGTGGTCCGAGCCTTGATGTAACAGCCTTTCTTTCATCTCGTGAAGGTAGGGGCAACGTTGCATCCTATACTCTGAAACACATGAAGAACAACGAGTTCAAGTTAGATGATGGATAAAATGTTCCAGTCATGCAGCATGGCTCTAACAGCGAATTTTCAAAGAAGTGTTCGTGCTATTGTGTAAAAAGATGATGTATACCACTTTTCGTAAAATTTTATAATTTGTTCGTGATTTTAGCCATTTTAAACTATTTTTGACCCTTACAAAGTCGTATTATTTTGACCCTCTCTCATCATGAAATAAGAATCCTTCGTCGTGATTTACCATTCCACAGAACGTCAGGTGCAGTAATATTGCTTTTAGCCCTTAACACCAATCCCCCCCCCCCCATCCAAATTTGACCCCTATTCGGTAAGAAATTTAACTGAAATGGTATTTTTCTGTCTTTACTCACCCTTCCGTAGCACTCTCAGTGGTTTTATATAAATTTTTCTAGATTTAAGCAGTTTTTGTGACCCGTAAAAACTCAAATTTGACCCCCTTAGAGTTTGTGAAAATTGGTCATCTTCGAAATCATCCTTTTGTTTGGCAATACAAACGCTTTGGCGAAATTTTTGAATTTTTATCATGTACCCAAGGATAGATATTATTGTCTGGAGAGACAGATATATATAAATATATATAAAATTTTGTTAAAATCTAGGGATGAACTCAGGATGCTCTAAAAAGGATTTGCCTATTTAAAAAATAAATAAATAAATTACAAAAACTCATGTTCTGAAAATTTTGGAGCCATTGAAATAGCTTAATTTTCTTTGAAAATTCGCTAAATGGCAGTTGAATGCACATACGCAGGAGTTTGGGTGCTACAAAGGCGCCTGGATGTGGCGCAATGCGAATAAGGCTAAATGTAGCACTTAGACTTCTTGATATACGTTCGAGTGTCTACCCCGTGGACCGTCTGAGTCAGGTAAAAATATAACGTATAAGCTATACCCGGTTTTCAAATATATTACACTTCTATACTTCTTCAAGTATTTATTTCAAGGTTCTTTTATATGGTATCGTCGGTCACAATGCCAAAACACTGCGAATTTTTTGTCTTAAGATTTCGAATTCAGATTGTTTGATCAATTGTTTCCTCAAAAATACACCTGATTCGGTGCAACTGGTGCCGGTGGAAGAATTGGGTTTTGATAATGGGTTAGGTAGGTGGATCCTTTCTGAATTTCGAGATTATCAATGATCGATAGCAACATATTGTGCTATTGTACTGTATTGTTTGTGGCACTCACTCTACGCTACCAGAAAAAAAGTTTTATTTAGTGCTGTTTTTACCCGACTCCAAAACAGGAGGAGGTTCTCAATTATCTAGGACAGTAACACTAGAATTAGTATTAACAGGTGAATCAAGACAATTAAATTCCACTATCAATGATCAAAGATAACTTGTCAAAAGTAGGAGCCTAATTTGGGATTTTGGGGGCCAAAGTTGGTGGAAACCATCAAAAATAGCTATTTTAATTGTTGCACATGAAAGAAACAATAAATGAACAGCCAACATTTCTGTAGGTATGTCCAATAAAATAATAAACCCATGTGACAAGGACTCAGCAGAGTTTTTGGAATCTACAACTTCAAACGTTTAAAAAAAAAGTTGAGCGGGTGTTCAAAAAATGTTTTCCTGAGCGAATACATAGTTGCACTATTCACAGAATAATAAACCAAGATTAACAAATCAACTAAATCCAAGCATAGAACTATCAACTAGAAAATTATTTTTACGCTGAACAAACGTAATTTATTCAAAGCTAATACTTAACAAAAATTTTTGAAGTCGATGCCACATTTCAACTAAAAACCCCAGCCAAAAAACACATAGCCTTCATAAATTGTAGTATCCCTTGGTTTTTGGTTTATTATTCTGTGAATAATTAATACACGTCTATGTAATAAAAATGTTTATAACACATTTGTTTTTTTACGTTTCAAGGTGCATAGATTCCAAAAATGCAATGTCCGTCGCCGTACGCCGTCCGCCGGCTTCATTTTCGGTCTAAAAAATTCGTTCTTTTGCACACATGCTCCATTTGGGCCCCAGTTGTGTCCCGAAACTTTGCAGCCCGATCGGAATATACCCAGGGGTGTTATGAGTGAAAATGTGTATAAAAATAGGTACTTTTTGAGTTTTAGTAACATGAGCTTTTGAGGTATTGTTTTCCATGTTTTTTAGGGCGAGAAGAGCGAATATTTGGTTGATTTTGACCGAAGAATGATGAATTGAGGTTATAACGAAGGTCAAGCTCCCAAAATTCATTTTTATGAGTCAAATACATGGGAAATTACTTGAAATCACCCTCAATTTGTATAATAACACTAGAAGTCGTATCAACAGGTGAACCAAGACAAATAAAAATGGTACTATCAATGATCATAAATAATCTGTTGAAAGGAAAAGCCGAGCGTAATTCGTGTTTTTGGGGGCCAATAATGGTGGAAATCATCAAAAATAGCCATTTCAATAATTATTGCGCATGAAAGAAACAATGAATGAACAGCCAAAATTTCTGTATGTATGTCCCGTAGAATAATAAACCCATGTGACAAGGACTTTGCAGCGTTTTTAAATCCATTTTAGTTTAAATCTGACGACAACTTCAAGAATTTTGTCTTTCTATTTTGGTCTTTTATTTAATTTCGTTTGTTCATTATACAATTTTTATTATTAAATTTCAATTTAAATACAATAACTACAGCTTTTAAAAAAAATTCAAGTTGGTACCCAGGGCTCGCAAGTTATTTCCACTGGCTCACGATGCTCATCGTGTTCCTTCAAAAGTCTACTACACAGCATCTTGTTTTCACTTATATTTTACCATGGCTGAGTGAAATATACAACACAAGGCCTATTCTCGGTTCGGAAGAGGAAAACAATCAATCGGATCCATACGGAAAAGGGATGATGGCCGAGAGGCATATGGTTCCAGCAAAGGTCTACCGCTATATTTAGGCTCCCGGAGACGGCGCGTGGAACGTGATAACATTTCACTAGGAGCAAATACCAAAGTCTCATGTTGGGATCTCTGAATAGAATCTGAGATGATAATTCGAAAGCAAGTACAGAGCTTTGAGCTCGGTAACGAGACAGCCAGACATTTCATTACAGGTCGACGACACTGAAGGGAGATTCGAACATTTTCTTATTTTTGGTTTGGTTTTGAAAATAATTCCAATGAAGTTATGCACCTTCTTTTCTTACAACTCTATACAGCGCGCAGGCCTAATATTAAGAGCGCCATCTCAGCGAGAGTTCTTTTCCAATGTTTTCTCTCGACCGTAGCGTTATTTCACACAAAACCCACTTTTAGCGACTTTAGCGACGATACTTCCATGTTCTTAATAATAGTATAAATGCAAGTTTTGCGGAAGGGGCCGACCACTGCAGCCTGACTGGCCGCCCATTTTGGTCAAAATCCGTAAACATGCATAGAAATCTCACTTTCAACCACTTTCTGACACCGCACCAACATCATTTATACCTTGGTCACTTAGATATTAAACCTAGAAAATTGATATATTTTTTAATATTTATATCATCTAACCTTCAAATCGAATGCGATCAAAGTCAATAGGCATGATCTAGACATCCTAATGGACATTTTGGTACCTACCGCACCAATTTTGGTCCATTTTTACGGCAGATCCCGTTTTCTACCTAGAAACTCGTTCTCATCTCAAATTGGAGAGTTCAACGAGCTGAACAAAGCACAAAAAGAAAATATGAAAAAGACCTTATTTGAGGAAGTTCTGAACAAGATTCCATGGTTTTCTCTACAACTATTTTTTACTGTATCACCATACTGCCATTCACATAAGGAACATGGAAGTAAAATACTGGACATATCTGTTCACTATTTATTGTTTCTTTCATATGCAATAATTGAAATAGCTATTTTTGATGGTTTTCACCAATTTTGGTCCCAAAACCACGAATTAGGCTCCTATTTTTGACACCTCCTCGATAATTGATAGTGCCATTTTTCATTGTACTGATTCACTCATTCTACACTGCTTCTAGTTTTATACAAATTTATGGGAATTTCAGACAATTTCCCAGGTTTTTGACTCAAAAAACTAATTTTGGGAGTTGCACCTTCGTTGCAACCTCAGTTCTTCACTCTTTAGTCAAAATCAACTTCATATTGGGTCTTCCCCAATATGAACCCCCCGATATGCAAAACGATAGCTCGTGTTCACGAATACTTTTTTTTTAAACCTCGAAAAACAATATTTTTACACACCTATTTTTCACCCATACCCCCTGGATATATTCCGATCGGGCTGCCGAGATTCGGAGCACAACAAGGACCGAACGATGATTTTATACCAAAATTCAACGTAAATTTAAAGCTGAAACTTTGTTAGAACCTCAATTCTTCGCTCGTCGGTCAAAATCGTCTTCATATTCGGTCACCTCGCACTAAAAAAACACGGAAAACCTCACAAGCTCATGTTACTAAATCACCAAAAACCCCCATTTTACGCCGGACTGTCATCATTTTTGGAATCTACGCACCTTGAAACGTAAAATTTGAGGGGGCGTTAGAACAATTTTTGGCTCAGCGAATCCATAGGTGTATTATTCGCAGAATAATAAACCAAAATGTTCCTGAATCACTCGATATCAGGCGCTCGAAGTCCGGTGGAAGAGTTGTGGCCACTACCAAGGTTATGTTCGCAACCTTCGTCAGATTGGTGTTGGAAAACTGCCACGGAGAATAAATTGGTTATACCTCGGAACTGATGGGCATTTGGGCAGAAACCAACCGACGAGTCACTCAACACTGATCCCATACGGTCACTTCCCGTTTGACACCAAATTCATCTGAAATAAAAATATCCTCACTTCCTAAGGTCAACTTCTGTGAGAATCGAACCGTATACATTCAGCTTCAACCACATTTCGTTGATATAAACATAGCAATGAATACCATTTTGAGAGTTGCAACTAATTCCCATAAACGTACTTCAACTAGTTACCTGTACAAACAATTCGATTGTTCTCACTCCCAGAATGGCTTGTATTCACAGAACTATTTTATATGTGCATTGACACCTGCATTTATTTACTAAGCAAGCGGTGATTAGACAGACGCGAACAAATGCCAACTATGTCCTCCAGTTACCACAGGCACATAATGATTTTTACACTCGACAATTTCCATGGCTAGCTCCAGCCCTGTTTGAACAGTTACCGCTCCTAACCAAGATTTCAAAATTAACAGGAAAATTTAAAAAAACTAGTTCTAGAATATTTTGAGCTTGAAAATAACGAAAGTGTTGTTGTAAATAAGTTTAAATTAGGATAAAAAAATACAAATCCTTCGTAGCATTAAGTGTATTTAATATAAAAATATTTATTTAAAAAAATGTATTATATATTTATTATTTATTATTTATTATAAAATGTATTATAAATACTTAGGAATAACCTGTAAATACTATTGGTTCTTGATCAATGTAACTCATTCTCCAAACACTTAAGGTGTGGTTTGTCAATGAAACTGCTGGTACATACACACGCAGTAATAAATAGTGGTGGAAGAGACGAGCCTGGACGGGTCCATTGACCTTAGGCTCATAATCCAACATGTTTAGAACTTGTATTATGTATATAGATTCTCTAAAAATCATTATAGTTGCTGTATAAAGTATTTGCTGAATAAAAAATTGAATTGAATTGATATGTACAGTTGATGGACTCACGTACTGGTTTTGTATAATCCGATTTCTTGTCCACTAAACATTTTGAATCCGCGTTAAGAAGGGCCCTCCCAAAAACAAACACGTTGTACAAACCTGCCCGCCAAAAAAACCTCAGCCGCAAAAAGGATTGATATTTTTCCCGCCAAAATAGCATGCAACATCGCTGTTGGACGTGGATAAATAGAAGCCTGTTCCTTCCCTCCAAACCTTGAGATTTCTTTCAACGCTGTTTGGTGAGGGCTTTTGCTCTTAACTGCCCTCAAAAGCGCGTCTTCATGAAAATGTTCTTAGTCGTGGACGGGATTTCTGTCTGGTTTTGGTTTATTATTTCCCAAAATGAACCTTTGGAATCGAGCATGAAAAAATTTTTTTTAACACCCCCACCTCCCCCAACCACCAACCCCGCCCAAAAACTACATGGTTTCAGTTTCAAGGCACGTAGAATTCGAAAATGAAGTTAAAATAAATTATCTACGTCTGCTTTAGCACTTTCCTTAGTTACCATGAAAAAAAATTAATGAAATTCGGACTGTAGATCCCGCGAAGCTCGGCGTTACTGCGACGTCATCTCCGTCGAATTAATGCTTAATAGTCTAATTCGATGGTCATCTCTAAGGGGTGAAAAATAGGGGTTGAAATTTTCAGAACGCTGTAGCTCGAAAACTTTCAATAGAAAAGGTATGGTTTTTTGAATTGATCTCGAACTAAAGAATTTTTTGAGACCACCCGGAGCATTGTACGACCAGCCGTTCGTTTGCACCGAAAAGATTCGTCAACATGATCGTGAATGAAACGGTTTAAATCCGGCCCAGATATCATCACTAGGGAGCACCTGATTATAATCACGGATTGCTTTATAAAGTCGAGTTGGTTGTTCTGTGATATTATTTCATTTGAAAAATGATGGATCTTTTTGATTTTGTTGATAGGTACTTTTACAACTTGAACAAATTGAAGTATTATTGGATAAATAATTGCACAACGGTAAATTATTACACAACGGTAAATTATCACACAAGTAAATTATTACACAACGGTTCATTATACTATCTATGCAGAAGATGCATCTATACAGGTAAATTATTACACAACGGTTTATTATTTACATTATGCTTCATGAATAACTACAAATAATTGAATGATCTAATTACTGAATCCCGCGCATTTGCATGAAACTTTAATTCCCGGGCCGGCTCCAGTACTCCATTTAGGGCTTTCCTGAACGGAGCTCTAGGGTACTGGCCACAGAAAACAGTGATCCACGCAGAAGGGGCATCTATACAGATAATTATAAACCGTTGTGTAATAATTTGCACCGTATTTAAATTCCATTTTCAGACCCTACATATTCGGATTCTACGAGTAGGTACGTACCTTGAAACGGAAACCATCTAATTTGGGGGGAGAGGAGTTTCGTAAAAGTTTATTCATGCTCGATTCCAAAGGTTCATTATTGAAAAATAATAATCCAAAACGGATTAACTATTTCTGGTGTTTCACGCGCCTGTACTGTGCCACGTTTCCAGGTGATTCAGAAGCATTTTAATGTTGTTTATCTGTTACCGGGTTTGACACTTGAATGTGGCCATCTCTCCTGCGTCGCAAGAGGACAAGCACCCCTGAGGGCGAAGGGTGATGATGACGTTGGACATTCAAATGCAAATTTATTGTAATGCAGCGTCGCCCGGCGTTTAATCTGACGTTAAGGCCAAGGTACGCTCGCTTGCGCAACTTTCAACACTCCCAAAAATACAACGATCCCCTACAAAAACTTGTTTACACAAAATTGATTATTTCCTAACAGTCAACGTCTCAAAAGCTGAATTTCACAAAATTGGCTGCAATTTATTAGAGACAATTTGAAAAAATACTGCAATTTATTAAAGAGACAATTATTTGAAAAAATACTGCAATTTATTAAAGAGACAATTTGAAAAAATAGTTGTCGTGGTATCCTCCCAGAACCACAACCTCTACATATTGTAAACTCAAGTTCTCGCCAAATAAACCCGCAGAAGTGGGGACGGAAGTCGCAGGAGAGTCGATGCACAACCTGGGTCCCCCACCATCCCCTACTAGCTGGAGGATGGAGGGAGACGGCTTCCAGGCCTATAAATACTCGCTTCCTTCGTCTTTCTAACCATTCTACGCACTCCTCTAGTCGCTGACTACTCTCTCTCTCTCCTCATCCGATCTCTCTCCTATCCTAAAAGATCTCGAGCATGGTGGAGGTCCGCCCTTAACCAGAGCCGGGCACATCCCCCCTTGACGCCGCTCGTAGTGGATGTGCGTCAAATTCACATTCACTACAATAGTCTAAGTAATTTAGGAAATATTTGAACAGCAATAAATTGTTCATTTTACAATTTTTTAGCAGTATAAATACCGTGGAAAACTTGTAAAAGACAGAGTTGGTGGCCATATTGGCAATTTCGATCTCTCTCAGAGATATAACTTAAATCACTTGCGGTGGAGTAGTGGAAATCCATAGCAAAAAACTACAGGATAAAAATAGAGTAGTCTATTTACACGTGAACTAACAAACTGTAGACCGGTTTCGGTTTTTAAACCATCATCAGTATTCTATTGTGTACTGATGATGGTTTAACAACCGAAACCGGTCTACAGTTTGTTAGTTCACGTGGAAATAGACTACTATATTTTTATCCTGTAGTTTTTTTTCCCCCTCTCAGAGAGATACCTAATTAGGTGTCTTTTCCCGAAAGAGAGTGTTCCTCATTTCTCCTTTGTTTGATAGTGTGTTATCATCCTTCGTTCATCCGTTACCACATCGGTCATTTTTATGTATTTTTTCATCTCTTGAATGTAAGCCGATTGTTTATTATAAATATATATTTACTATCGAATTTATTACCTATCGATTCATGAGTTAAAACGTCCAAGTAAGCTATTCAGTAAAATAGTCGAACCCAGGAGACATTGGAAGAGACTGTTTCCTGTGACCTGATTTCAAAATATATAATGTCTTTTCGAACTAGGTGAAGGATGGGGACCTTGAGGTTCGGTCGAGAAATAAAATCAGATGGGTTTAGGCCGACGTTTCGATGTATTTGTACATCATATCCAGGGCTTATGTATCATGTGCAGTAGTTGTTCCCAGTGATGATTATATGAACGGCTGATGAATTGTGATTACTTAACTTACATCGATGTTATATTATAATAATGAAGAAATAACGTATGTGCTGACAGTGGATGCGCAAAGATAAGGAGGATATTAACAATCACACAGGATATTAATAACAATATTGTTAATGTCCTCATTATCTTTGCGCATCCACTGTCAGCACATACGTTATTTCTTCATTATTATAATATAACATCGATGTAAGTTAAGTAATCACAATTCATCAGCCGTTCATAAGCCCTGAAGATGATGTACAAATACATCGAAACGTCGGCCTAAACCCATCTGATTTTATTTCTCGACCGAACCTCAACATCCCCATCCTTCACCTAGTCTGAATATCAACGGTCAAAAACCCGAATCTCCTGTTAATCTCTTTTCACTATCTGTTTTAGTGAATAGGCCCCCAGTTGGTCAACGGTTGAACTCTTGATTTGGAAGGCAGGGAGTTTGATGATAACGTGATAACGACGTGCCAAAGCACCGAAGGAAGCTGTCGGTTTGTTTTGTCTCCCTACCCGATACCAGGTTCATGCATCAGAGATAAAAATTCTAGAAAGCGAAATCTAACAAGTTATTCTGTTTGAGCAAGACACAAGATCCAGTGGCCCATCCGCATCCCAGGCTAACAACTACTGGTGTGGAGTAGGCATTTAAAAATGGTTAATAATTCAAATGTTCTCGACGAATCCAATTATTATTCAAGAAGGCTGGAAAAGGCCTTCCTCCAGAAAGGCTGGAGGAAGGTCAAACAACAACCCTTTCGTCGATATTTTCAAAGCCTCCCGTCCTTTGTTTGAAATGTCTCGGACGGCGAATAATGAGTTCCAGCAGCATGGCTATAAGAGCAAATTTTCAAAGTAATATTCGTGCTATTGTGTTAAAAGATGATATTGCGAGAAACCATACCACATTTCGTAAAGTTATATAATTTTGCTTCCACACTACCGAAGGTAGGGGAGCCTTGGATTGAGTTTAAAAAAAATGCGTGTCCTCCAAAATGAAAATTTCCACAACCATTTTGCGTTTCAGACATCAAGGAACATTTTTGGTTCCGTGTCTGTCTGTCTGTGGTAATTCCTTGTAACGCCCATAACTACCCGAAATAATGGTCGAAATAGGCTGAAATTCGGATGGTAGGTGCGGGTTGGGTTGCAGACGGCCCCATACAAAAATCATTGAAAAACTACTGTAACTTTCGTCTGCGCATGCGCAAACGTGAAATACTTGGAACGCCCATAATTACCTTATATCGTTGAAATGAGTTCAGATTTGGAGGGTCGATCAGGAATAACACTTTGATAATATTGCGTATGAATTTAATTCGTCTGCGCATGCGCGAACATGAAATGTTGACCGTTTCCTTGTAACGCTTCTAACTACGCGAAAAATAGTCTTAGAGAGATGAAATTTTGAGGGTGCACGCGGGTTGGATCGCAGATCGTCCCTTATCAAAAGGGACCTACCCAACTTTTCTATAAGTTCATGTGATTGAAGTGAGGATGCTATACTGCCTATTCGAATTGGCAGACGTTTTTTCGTGATTTCAGCCATTTTTGCCAATTGCTGACCCTTATAAAGTCAAATTTGACCCATTATTTTTTTAAGAAAAATATTTTTATCACCTAAATAGCCCCTCTTTCTGTCGTGCGTCACCATCCCACACAACGTCAGGTGAATTAATATTGATTTTAGCCCTTACCAATTTTGGACCCCCAAAAAATCCAAATTTTACCCCTATTCTGTAATAAAAATAATTGAAATGGTATTTTTCTGTCTTTGCTCACCTTTCCATACCACTTTCAGTGATTTTACATCAAGCATTCGCAATTTTAGCCGTTTTTACCGATTTGTGACCTTTAACACTCAAATTTGACCCCCTTAGAATTTTTGAAAATTTCTCTTCTTCAAAACACGTATCCACTGAACGATAGTTCTTTTCGTTCATTAGGAGTCATTCAGACAGGGTGAATCTGTACTATTTGAGGAGCTGATAGTATCCACTGAATAACAGTTCCTTTCGTTCATCAGGAGTCATGCAGGTAGGGTTAATTATAACTATTTGAGGAGTTGACAGTATCCACTGAACGATAGTTCTTTTCGTTCATTAGGAGTCATTCAAACAGGGTGAATCTGTACTATCTGAGGAGTTGATAGTATCCACTGAATAGCAGTTCCTTTCGTTCATTAGGAGTCATTCAGATAGTGTGAAATAATACTAGCTGAGGAGTTGATAGTGCTCAAGGAACGACAGTTCCTTTATAACAAAAGAGCAGTTAGCTAAAAGTATCCACGGAAAGATAGTTCCTTTATTCATCAGGAGTTGTTCTTCTGTGACTGGAAACGAAAAGGAACTGGAAAGAACTACTGAAGTAACTCAAAAGAACTGCTCCTTTCAAGGAGTGAACTGAACGAACTTGAGTCCCTCAAATGAACCACAATTACCCACCTCTGCCCACCATTGTTCTGGGCGTAATGAAAACAGAACCCACAAAAGGTTCAGCCTTGTAGAAGGGTTGAAATCCTACGGTACTCGTGCTGCGATCTAGCGGAATTATCACCAACTGGCCGTTCCCAGGGCGTTTACCCTCCTGATCAATAGGGACGTAATCACAACCCCTCACCGCCAACCATCACGCGTGTTTTATCGTTTATAATTTTGAAGGTTTTCGTCCACACTTTCCATATTAAGTTTTTCATCTGCATTTATGTCGCCTCATTACCGAAAGCGAGGTTCCCTTATAGTTAATAATGGTTGACAGAAAGCTCTACCTAGGTAGGTACTCAAAATAAACCGTTGTGTAATGATTTGCAGCGTTTTTGTCGTACGAAATCAAAATGCCCTCGGACTTCCACCTATAGAACGAATAGGTCAAATAACAGTCTGTCTTTACCCAAAGTGCCATATTTCATAGACAAATATTCCAATCACACCATAAATGGGTAAATTCAAAGCTCTTGATTTCTGGCAATTTTTATTGGTTACTGACCCCAAAAACTCAATACTGACCCACTTTTTCAGGGGGTACTCAAAATAAACCGTTGTGTAATAATTTGCAGCGTTTTTGTCGTACGAAATCGAAATGTCCTCGGACGTTTCAGACTTCCACCTATAGGACGAATAGGTCAAACAACAATCTGTCTTTACCCAAAGTGCCATATTTCATAGAAAAATATTCCAATCACACCATAAATGGGTAAATTCAAAGCTTTTGATTTCTGACAAATTTTAGCGGTTACTGACCCCTAAAAACTCAAAATTGACCCACTTTTTCAGAGATTTTTGTTTTGTTTCGACCTACCGCTCTGAACCACATTTGGTGATTTAAAAATATTCTGGTTGATTTTTAGCTACTTTAACAGATTTCTGACCTACAACCATTGTTATACCTTTAAACACGTCCTATAATTTTACATTAGTTGGTATAAGGACCTTGAACGTCCCGATATTAGCAGAAAAAACCAGCTTTGTAAAAGAAGAAATTCAATTTTGTTTAATCGCACGGTTCATCGCTGTGTTAACGGGCCGAGGCATTTTTCAACAACGTTCTTCGTCGATTTAATGCGAAGTGAGTTGCGGAGGCAAATTTCCCTAACGACCGGTGATAATATCCATCAGCGCCTTCGGAAACGAGGAGTTCAACTTTCATACGAGTTGCAGGTGCCTGTTTGAAAATTATGGGTTTGTGCAAATATTTAGACGAGGTGGATGCTCAGCATAAATTGTTAGTTGGGTTGAATTGACTGAATGTTATAATATTTTAGTTTTACATTTGTTTTACGACCCCTCGAGGGACATAAAATTCATGAATTAGGTACCTATTATACAGGTTGGTGCATAAATGGCGGCAACAGTCAAAAATCCATACAGCGATAGTCATGCAGCACGGCTACAAGAGCGAATTTTCAAAGAAATATTCGTGCTATTGTGTAAAAAGATGATATATATCGATAAATTCGGAAATAAATTTTCGCATTTTTAGCCATTTTTACTGATTTTTGACCCTTGTAAAATCGCACATGACCTACTATTTTTTATTTTTTTTAGAAAAATATTTTTACCATCGAAATAGTCCCTCCGTCGTAAATCGCTACTGTTGCGGCCAATCATGCACTATCCTGTATGTAATGATTTCTATAAACAAAATTTGTGAATAATAACAATAATTATTCACTTATAAGTAATGGGATTCTACCAGTCTGTAGTGTGCTTATCTTCCTCATGTATTACGTACGAAGTGAATCAATCACAGAAAGAAAGATGGCTTCTCTGAAGCCTGCCATGAATCGATGCGACGAAATGTCTTGGGCGACGCAATTTGAAATCTAAAATCATCAAATTTGGAGGAACTGGACTGGGTAAGTTTATTGATGGGTTTGGTGATTACTAATTAACAGTCGAATGTGTACCTTTTTTTTGATCCAATATGAATCAAAAGTTCATCTTGATTATATCAAAAATCATCAAACATTCAATATGAACTCTTTCGTTATAGACAACGCCGAAATATTGCACTTGTTTTTACTAGTAGTTGGTAAGTACTAATTAACCTAATACTTATCTAGATGACCCGGTTTTAATGACACTATGAGAATTACAGGTCCCAAGCATTTCAGACAATTTGCTTTGTGCCATGGCATTTTGAGAGAACCTGTTTGAGGCTGATGAAGCATAAAAATTAATGGCACGTGAAAACCCGAAATTCACTATGTTAGATTGTCTTTTACGTATTTGTCGTTCAATGTGTTAGACTGGCTTTTATTGGAAAATGAGTAAATGTACAAATTTACACACATGTACATAATAACAAATTTACATAACATTTACACAAATGTACATAATTTATAAATTTATGTTCATGTTTGCAAATGCTTTATAAGGAAACTGTTGTATTATTAACCCAAATTAGACAATGCAAGTGCAATGCACGATTTATCCTGCTGGTCCACGACGGAACGGTACTTATTTTACAAATTGAACGCAAGAAATTATCTTCTGCATAAATTTACATCAATTTTCGGGCAGGTAGAATCGCGAAACAAAGTCTGCCAAGTGGGTGGGCAGTATAGCTGTTGTATCCCATAGTAAGAACTTCACATAACGTTATGCCATAACTAGAGTTCGGATCGATATGTAAAAAAAAATAGCTGAAATATGCAACAAAAGTTAGCAAAATATGCAAAAACATGCAAAAAATTCAAAATAATATGCAAGTTGAAATTTTGGTCCAATTTTTTCGGTCTTCAAGTTTTTATTGAGAAGTCTAATACGGGAATGAGCAATGTACCTAACCCCCAAACTCCCATTCATCTATATTTTATAGAATGACAGCAAATAAAACTGTACAATATTAAATAAAATTTACAATGATTAAAATATCAATGTGTAGGTGTAGGTACAGATTAATTTCCCTGGACTATCAACACTTTTTCGAGGTTTTCGACTGTGAAATTCCTCCGTCGGTCTGATAGAGTCATTTTCAGCGCGGAAAAGGATCTTTCAACGTCGCAGCTGACAACAGGAAGGAATTTTAACTTGGCAATTTCTCCAGGAGTGAGATATCCCGGAGAGACCGAAACGGCAGTCATACAAAGACACGTATAGACCTTTCACATGACCGGAAATTTCAGTGTAGGTACGCAGATATTTCTTAGAAATATGCCATTTACATGCAAAACTCTTAGTAGTATCCAAAAGCCAATCCTGGCGCACTCCCTTAGATCTCTGATAAAAAGTTTTAACATAAAAGATCAGAACACATATTTTCACTTGAATCCTTGATGTTTTTTATTTTCACTTGAATCCTTGATGTTTTTTATTTTCACTTGAATCTCTGATAAAACTTTTTTATCACAAAACATCAGAACCAGTGACTTTTTCATTTTTAGCGACTTGAATCTCTGATAAAATTTTTTTTAACACAAAACATCAGAACCAGTGACTTTTTTTAAAAAAAATATTTTTTCATCAGAAACTCTAGTGAAACTCTAATAATTTTTCAATCGTAAATAAAAATGTAAATTTAGGACTATTTAGGGGTCGATATTTTCGAAATTTAGCTCTCTCTGATGTTTTCACTAGAAAAAATAAAAAAATTAAAATAACGTCACGCTAAAAATATTTTTGAATCGTCTTAAAATAAAATGATATCGTCTTAAATTAAAAAGACGAGACGCTAGATCTCTTTTGAATTTGTGAATCCCAATCTATTTAAAGGTGGTGTCGAATCGACCCCACCTTTAATAGAGAGGGTCTCGATTTGATACTACCTTTAAGAATTCAATTCAAACAGGATAAATAGTATCCATACAAGAATAGACAAAAGAAAAAAGTGGGTGGATAATAAAAAAAGTGAGGGGGGTAGTTAAAAGAATAACTTTTATAATAAAATGTCAGTGATTGAAATATATAAGAATGCCGTTAAAAAATCAAACCACTCATCTTTCAAGGATATTAAAAAAGGAACTTATACCATCTTGGAAAATTTTATAAAAAATTCGGAATATGGTGAAAGCGTTGTCGTTAAAATTGATTATGATGATGAAGAGATATGTTTGTTTTTACCTAAAAGAATTTCACGTCGACTTCTTAATCACGTTAGAAACAATCCAGAAAGACATCCTGAAAAACTTATTTATAATGGAACAGATAAAAAGACAAATGCCTTTCTGATTGACTTTGAGTAAATATTATGCTTTTCAAAGACTTAGTATCTATTACGTTTTTATAGGGAATCTCTATAAAAACAAACTTTTTGAATCGTCTTTAAAAAAAATATTTCTGCTAATTAGTAGCATAAGAACTTTTTAATGAGCAGTGTTCATTAAAAATAAAATCTCCTTAATACTTCTGAGCTTTAGCAACAGTATCGAAACTGAAACTCAAAATCCTTCTTCAGTGTGACTTTATCCTCATTATAAAGCAATTTTCTAAGTTGATATTCAGTAGCATTTTTAGGAACCTTAATCTTTTTTTCATTAAGACATGTCTTTACTTGCTTCTTTGAAAGGAGTGGTGGTTTACCATCGACACCAAATAAACTTTCTTTTAACAACCGTTTAGAAAATCTATACTCCCTCAATGCACGTTGAATCTCGTCTAGTGCGTCACAGTTTCTATCATAAAATCGAAATTCAGGTTTCTTTACAAACTCCCAGAAACCTCCATGTTCATCACATATATCTAATGCCTCATCGCTTAAAACCATATCTCTTTATTTATTATAGAAAATATTTTTTTTTGTTTTAGACCCGGTAATTTACCGGGTCTAAAAGTTTTCAACAGTACGAAAATAATTTAAAACTCAATATATTTAAAGGTGGGGGCGAATCGCCGCCACCTTTTTAAATTAAAAAACTCTTAGGATTTCTAGAGCCTCATGCTATCTAGCTTGTTGCGTGTGAACTAAAGGAAATGATAAATAATGCGAGATTAATATTCCGTACACTATCTCAAAGGAGGCCAGCTAGTTGACCTTGCATTCCCATTTCAGATAGTTCGCAGTTCCTATCTCAATATTCACAATCAGTTTCTCCTCAACTGTTCAACATGGCGCAACCTCCTGAATATTTAAAGTTAGCTTATTGTGATGATTATGATTTCTGTGAAGAAATTTTAAAAGTGGAACAATATCACCAGGAATGTTTGAGTTTCGTGCAGAAAGTGAAAAATTGTGTTAGTGCAAGTGAAGCCAGAGAACTAATCACGAAAAACAATGTGAGTCTACCAGGTAGTAGAAAATGTGATTTTCAAAAGCTTTTGAAAATCCCAAAAGTGTCTAATATATCAAGAACTCCAGATCAAATGCATCAGTACCTACAAAAATTTGTTGTATTTGACCATGAAATGGAAAAGGTGAAACTTCCTAATCAAAATAACATTATGGAAGTAGAGAATTACCTTATTAAATCTGGTGATTTGATAAAGAAGCAAACATCAAGACTTTTTTATACTACTGCTGTTTATGGATACTACTTGGAAGTGTATTTTCAACATATGAAGATCACAGGAGAGGATTGGAATCTCTGTTTAAAAGAAAAGCTACATGTGTCCTTGAGTTATAGTAAGAAGTTGAGAAGAGTTGGAGTGATTGTGAAAGACCATCAAAAACTTAAAATGTTGAGTATTTCATTTTTGGGCTCAACTACAGTGATAGTGAATGTTAACCTTGAGGGGGCTCACGCGTGAGCTCCTAGAAGGTCATTCCAGAGAACATTCTGAGCTGAAATATTCTGGACTCAACTACAGTAATATTAAGATCAGCCTGTAACCTTGAGAGGGCTCACGCGTGAGCCTCTTGAAGGATATCTGAGGAAATATTACCAGTTGGAGTTGAAGCAAAATAATGTGTCTGATATATTTTTTATTGAGAATGTTCCCAATAAAAAAATTGTTATTTATATTGTTTATCCTTTTTTTCCTCCCATGGTGAGTTTTAGATTTCCTCTTTTAATATCAAGACTATAAAATTTAATAAAAGAAATTAAGATTTTTCTTCAATGTTCTCATGCTATTTTCAAAATCGTGTCCTTCTGATAGCTTTTTCAAAATTAATAAACATAAATGTCCACAGATAGGAGGATCATATTGGTTTTGGATTTGTTCCTCATTATAAAATAAATTTTCTGAATCTAAATATTGAACAAGTTCTCTTGGTGGTGGTGCATTACCATACGAATCAAAATAATATTTTAAATTGTTATTTTTATAAAATGCAGTCCAGTGGCTTCCAGCCTCATCAGAATTTTCTAGATTTATAATACCACATTCCGTGTGGTTCACTTTCTCTGGTAAATCATCCTTCATGAAAACTCCTCTGAAGTTTTTAATTTTCATTTCTTTTGATAATCTTTCAATATCAAAATTAGTAAGAGGCTGGAAGCTATTTAGTTTTTTGATTTGGTAGGTTTCTTTTTAGGTTTCTTTTTAGGTTCCTTTTTCTTCATTCCAGAGCCGATACTTAGACTTTTTGCATTTTTAGCTAGTTTTTCCATCTCGAGATTATGACGTTTTATTTCGGCTTCTTCAGCGGCCTTATGTTTCGAGTCTATAACACTAGAAGCTACTGCAGCTCCACCACCCATTAACGCTCCAGCTGCTCCCATTGCTGCAAAAAGTAAGGGTAAAAACCCACCTGAATGATTTATTTGCAACTGATCATAATTCATTTCCAATTCCAACCCTTTTTTGTTTTTGATACATTTATCTAGCTTTTTTTTCTGAGTTTCATTTAACAGGATTTTATGATTTCCATTTCCACTAATATCTGCAAAAGCCAGTCGTACTTTTACTGGAACACGTTTTTTATAAGCAGATCTTATTTTTTTCATTTGTATTTCTGACAAATTTATTTGATGTGTAATCATTTTATTATAGGAAAAAAAGTTTTTTTATAAGATGTGAATCTTATAAAAAAAATAATCATAATACCTAATTAGTATACACCCATCCCAAAGAATCTTTTGGTTTTCATAGCAGTTTTTACTGTAGCAGCCCCCAATTTTTCACCGATATTTGTTGAACTTTTCATAATTTTATCAGCTTCTACTTCCAATTTTTTATCAGCAAGATGCCTATCACTAGTTTTCTCATGATCTCTGTAAAAAATGTCATGTTGTTTACAGGCTTTATCAAGACTATTTATACCTTCATCACCTCTATTTAATCTCTTATCCAATTTAGTAAATGGTCCACAATATTGATAACCACCTGGGAGATGCATTTCTGGAATAACAGGCCCAAGTTTATTAAGAATAGTATTGAAAATACCAGAACCATTTTTTATCATATTTTTGGGTAAATTATTAATAATTTTAATCAAGTATTCAGTTCCTTTGGGTTTATCAATATCTTTCTCCAGTTGATCTTTAATGAAATTTATAATTCCCAATTTTTCATTGTGAAAATTATTATTTCCTGCCTGCTCTTGTGCATACAAATAGTATAGTCTTTGTGTAAGTTGATTCAAATTATCTATATATTTAAATTCTACAGGATTTTCAGTATATTTAATCAACCCAGTGCCAATCTTTTTCTTTTTACTATACTCCCAGATAGGTTTTATGATTTCTTTCCATTTTTTACTAACACTTGATTTTGGTTGTTTAGATTCGGGATTATTATTTTGAAACATGCTATCTGTTTGAATGAGGATTTTTGTATAAGCTTTAAAGTCTTCATTAGTGTACTCATCTTTGGATGGAATATCAGAAGCTATGGGTTTTGTTAAGAGCTTCCATAAGCCTTCAGTACCGGAATATTTCATTTTTTCTATTTCAATATCATTTCCATTTACTCGTATCTGTTTATTTCCAATAAAGATATGATTTTTTAAAGGGTATATTCCAAATTGTCTATCAGGATGAAGAATATATAATTCTGCAATTGGTCCAATACCTAAAGGGCCTACTGAAGAGTTTGGTAATTTAACACTTTTTTGTAAAATTGTTTCCATTTCATAATCCCTATCTGCATTGTCACTTGAAAAGCTTTGATTTAATGTATCTTCAGTATCAATACCTTGGGCCTCGGTATCAACATCTAAAGTAACTTTTTTAGGCGAACTGATAGCCAAGGGGTTAAATGTTTTTATTGCAGGAATGAGTTCTAATTTTTTACCAAGATCTTCATCAGTCTGTTTCACTGCTTTTTCTACCTTATCTAATCGTGAAGTTATAGGTTCATAAGCCTTTTCTCTTGTTTCCTTATCAGATGCTTGGTTAACCCTTTCTTGTTTTGCTAATTTCTGTAAATTTTTCTTGAGTTTAATCGATTTATTAGCTTCAGCCACAGTCATGGGCTTACGTTTTCGTTTTGTGAAAATTATTTGTTCATCTTCAGAGGGTTGATCAATCTTTTTGATTTCTCTAAGTTTGACTTCTTTTTCCTTCATCACTTCATTTTGCGCTTCTTTGAATTTCTGTCTAAGCGCTTGTTCTAAAGTAATTTTTGTTGTCATGTTTTTATTATAGGAAAAAATTTTTTTTAAATCGGTTAAACGTTAAAACGCTCAAACGCTCAAACGCTTAGGAACGCTATTTTTGCGTTTTTAAGCGTTTCCCAAGGCGATGTTTTAAGCGTTTCCCAAGGCGATTTTTGAAGTTATCCATGTAGCGTTTTTATAGGGAATCCCTATAAAAACGTTCAAACGCTCAAACGCTTAGGAACGCTATTTTTGCGTTTTTAAGCGTTTCCCAAGGCGATTTTTGAAGCGTTTCCCAAGGCGATTTTTGAAGTTATCCATGTAGCGTTTTTATAGGGAATCCCTATAAAAACGTTCAAACGCTCAAACGCTTAGGAACGCTATTTTTGCGTTTTTAAGCGTTTCCCAAGGCGATTTTTGAAGCGTTTCCCAATGCGATTTTTGAAGCGTTTCCCAATGTGATTTTTTGAAGTTATCCGTGTAGCGTTTTTATAGGGAATCCCTATAAAAAACAAACTTAAAATCTATATTTTTTATCTAAAATATTTCACCAAATTTCTTTCGGTAACGTCCGTTACTGCGTTTCTTTGTTAGGTCAATCGTTAGAAAACCAAAGTCCTCATCCCAACAAGAATAGCATAATTCTTTGAATTGGCCATAAGTGAAATCACTTCCCACATATTCATCATAAATATCTCGCATGTATCTTGGTCCTTGTCTAAATACACATAAAAAATTAATATTGTTTCTAATGAGTTGTTTATCAACTTTTGACCATGATTGTGTCAAGTAAACGCACGAGATTTTCTTATGACTAAAAAATCAAATTGACTTGTATCTGCCTTTAAAGGTGGCGTCTAGTAGACGCCACCTTTGATAATTGGATTTAATGGGTCCCACCAATAAGAATTCAATGGGTGGATAAAAAAAAAAAGGTGAGGGGTTAGTTAAAAGGATGATATGGGAGACAGGATAAATAGTATCCATACAAGAATAGACAAAAAGAAAAAGTGGGTGGATAAAAAAAAATGAGGGGTTAGTTAAAAGAATCTATTTTCTAATAAAAATGAACGATACGAAAAAAAATTATATATCCTATAATAAAATGGATAATACGAGAAGGCATTGTGAAAAGTGCAATGTTAGCACTACTTATAAAAATTGGGCTAGACATCTAAAGTCTAAGCGCCATGGAAAAAACGACCCGGACCGGACAATGACTATCAGAAAACCTAGAAAAGCGAAACCTGTATTTGTAAATCCGAGGAAATTGCACAAAGTATTTAATTTTAGTGAAAAAGTATTTGAAAAAAATATAGAACCGAAAACGGAAGTTGTTGAAATGGAAACTGCATTTGAATCTAGATTAGTGACTTACAACATTAAAAATACGAAAGGATTTAAAGATGCTTCCAAATTTCTGAACAGTATTAAAAGAACCGTAACAGGTTTAATCAAATGGAAACTTAGAAAAATGAAACTAAAAGTTAATGTAGTTTTAATCGCAGAATTTAAAAAAGGAACTAACAAAAATAACATGGAGTATCAGGAACTCAATTTCAAAACTAAAAACGTAATAATATTGCAGTCAGCAGAAGTTGCAAACTGTTACGATGAAATGAAACAGAAAATTCTAAATGAAATGGAAACGTTCGAAATTAAAGGATCTAATTGGCAACTTCATAAAATCAAACATTTGGAACTGAACGTTAACAAGTACATTCCTTTGAGAGGATCATCTTTCATCCCACTCCCTAAGTTTCTACAAAGTAGGAAAGCAATTATAAATGTACAAAATAATGATAATAAATGTTTCCTATGGGCTGTTCTTTCGGCTTTACATCCTGCAGACCGCGATTCTGATAGAATAGGAAAGTACATAACATGGGAACATGAGTTTGATGAAGCGTTGAAAGATATCAGTTTTCCTATGAAACTTATCGATGTGAAAAAGTTTGAGAAAAGAACTAGGATTTCCATTAATGTTTACTGTCTGAATGAAGGAAATACTATAGTACCCTTGGAAATAACGAAAGATGAAAAGGAAAGGCACATTGACTTGTTGTACTTGAAAAACAAGGAAACTGAACATTATTGTTGGATCAAGAATCTTTGGAAACTGGTTGGCCATAGTCAGCTAACAAAGAATGGACACAAAAGATTTTTATGTAAAATGTGTTTGAATAGCTTTGGAACTCAGGTTAAATTAAACGAACATAAAGAATATTGCGGAGTTCATAAAGCTGTTAAAGTAGATCTACCAAAACCTTATGATAACATTTTGCAATTTGAAAATTATAGACACTCTTTAAAAGTACCTTTTACAATTTATGCAGATTTTGAATGTACGTTACAAAAGATTGATACCTGCAAACCAAATCCCGATGAATGTTATACAAATGCCATTCAAAAACATGAACCGTACAGTTTTGTTTACTTCATGAAAAATGCCGAAGACGAAAGTAGGAAAAACTATGTAGGCGATTATAAACTTGTTCAATATTCTGGGCAGGATGTGGTAAAAGTATTTTACGAAAAAATAAAAAAGGATGCCATAATGGTGGCGAAAAAATACTATGACGTTAATATTCCCATGACAAATTTAACCGAAGAACAACAAAGAGAATACGATAGTGCTGAGAGTTGCCACATTTGTGAAAGAAAATTTAATGAACTTCCACCTATAATTGAAAATAGACATGATGTACTGAGAAAAACAATTAAACACTTTATCGATAAACAAAATGATGTTAAAGCAGATGAATATATTGAAGAATTAGAAGTTTCGAAGGAAAATATACCTGATAATTGTATAAAAGTAAGGGATCACTCACATTTGACTGGAATGTACAGAGGAGCAGCTCATTCGATTTGTAATTTAGAATATAAAAATCCAAAGTTTATTCCAGTATTTTTCCATAATCTTTCTGGCTACGATGCACATCTATTTATTAAAGAATTTGAAAAAGATAATTACGATATTAAACTTTTACCACAAAGTGAAGAGAAGTACATTTCCTTTTCTAAAATGGTAGCTTATAAAAGTAATGAACTCGATAAAAATGGTAACAAAAAGAAAAAGACTATAGAATTGAGATTCATAGATTCTTTTAAATTTCTTTCTGCTTCTTTATATTCTTTAGCTAAAAGTTTAACCAAAAATCAATTTAGGGAAATAAGAAAGTATTTCCCAAAAGAACATCTCGAACTAATTACTAGAAAATTAGCTTATCCATATGAGTATATGGACTCTGTTGAAAAATATCGAGAAACTAACCTTCCACCTATAGAGAAATTCTACAGTAAACTCACTGGAGAAAATGTTAAAGAAAATGATTATAAAAATGCTCTAGAAATTTGGTCTACATTCAAAATTAAAAATTTGGGAGAATTTACAGAACTTTACAATAAAATTGATGTTCTTTTGTTAGCAGATATCATGGAAAACTTTAGAAATATAGCTTTAGAAAAATATAAATTAGACCCCGCTTGGTACTATACAACACCAGGTTTCGCTTGGGACTGTATGTTGAGAATGACCAAACAAAAGATAGAATTGTTAACGGATTATGATAAGATTTTACTCGTAGAAAAAGGAATAAGAGGTGGAATTTGTCTATGTTCAAAACGATACGCGAAAGCCAATAATAAATATATGGGAGATCAATTCAACAAAGAAAAAGAATCTGTTTTCATTGAGTATTTGGATGCAAATAATCTTTACGGTTGGGCGATGAGTAAATTTTTACCTTATGGAAATTTTGAATGGAAAATGGATCTAGATAATTTCGATATACAATCCATTCCTGATGATTCACCCAAGGGCTATATTTTAGAAGTTGATTTAAAATATCCTCAAGAACTCCACGATTTACACTCTGATTTTCCTTTAGCCCCTGAAAATAACTATGAAAATGAAAAACTACCAAAACTTTTAACCACGTTGTATGATAAGAAAAAATACGTTATCCATTACATTACGTTAAAACGGTATTTACAACTAGGAATGAAATTAGAAAAAATTCATAAGGTTTTAGAATTTGACCAAAGTGCTTGGTTAAAAATCTATATTGATTACAATACAAATCTTAGAGCAAAAGCCGAAACACCTTTCGAAAAAGACTTTTTTAAACTTATGAACAATAGTGTATTTGGGAGGACAATGATGAATGTGCGTAAACATGTGGATATTAGGCTTTGTTCTGATGGTTTTAAATTGGAAAAACTAATTTCAAAACCAAACTTTAAAGGTAGAACTATTTATTCCGAAAACTTAGCGGCTGTACACATGGAAAAAGTAAATATCACACTTAAACAGCCAATTTTCATTGGTATGAGTATTCTAGACATTTCCAAAACTTGCATGTATGATTTTTATTACAACACGGTTAAAAAACAATATAAAAGTGATGTAAATTTATTATACGGAGATACAGATAGTTTAATAATGGAAATAAAAACGGATGATTTTTATAATGATATGAAAAATATGTTGGATCATTTCGATACTTCCGACTATCCAAAAAATAATGTTTACAACGTTCCACATGTTAATAAAAAAGTGTTGGGGAAATTTAAAGATGAGTTAGAAGGTAAGATTATGAATGAGTTTATTGGACTTCGTCCAAAGTGCTACGCTTTTAAAATATTCGAAACTAACGATGTGAAGAAAAAATCTAAAGGAGTAAAGAAAAATGTCGTTAATAAAGGTTTAAGTATAGAGGATTATAAAAGATGCTTATTCTTTAAAGAACCAAACTATCAGAAACAGATATTATTCAAATCGAAAAAACACGATGTGTCCACAGTACAACAGAATAAGAAAGCTCTTTCCGCTCATGATGATAAAAGATTTATAATGAAAAATGGCATAAATACTTTGGCTTGGGGCCACTATAAAATAAACATAAGTAGAGACAAGTTTAAAACTCACCTTGAAGAAATAATAAAAGAAAACAATAAAAAAGACTAGTGTGTTATCCGTTAAATATGAGTAAGAAAAAAATAGGTTTTAAGTTTGTTTTTATAGAGATTCCCTATAAAAACGTAATAGATACTAAGTCTTTGAAAAGCATAATATTTACTCAAAGTCAATCAGAAAGGCATTTGACTTTTTATCTGTTCCATTATAAATAAGTTTTTCAGGATGTCTTTCTGGATTGTTTCTAACGTGATTAAGAAGTCGACGTGAAATTCTTTTAGGTAAAAACAAACATATCTCTTCATCATCATAATCAATTTTAACGACAACGCTTTCACCATATTCCGAATTTTTTATAAAATTTTCCAAGATGGTATAAGTTCCTTTTTTAATATCCTTGAAAGATGAGTGGTTTGATTTTTTAACGGCATTCTTATATATTTCAATCACTGACATTTTATTATAAAAGTTATTCTTTTAACTACCCCCCTCACTTTTTTTATTATCCACCCACTTTTTTCTTTTGTCTATTCTTGTATGGATACTATTTATCCTGTTTGAATTGAATTCTTAAAGGTAGTATCAAATCGAGACCCTCTCTATTAAAGGTGGGGTCGATTCGACACCACCTTTAAATAGATTGGGATTCACAAATTCAAAAGAGATCTAGCGTCTCGTCTTTTTAATTTAAGACGATATCATTTTATTTTAAGACGATTCAAAAATATTTTTAGCGTGACGTTATTTTAATTTTTTTATTTTTTCTAGTGAAAACATCAGAGAGAGCTAAATTTCGAAAATATCGACCCCTAAATAGTCCTAAATTTACATTTTTATTTACGATTGAAAAATTATTAGAGTTTCACTAGAGTTTCTGATGAAAAAATATTTTTTTTAAAAAAAGTCACTGGTTCTGATGTTTTGTGTTAAAAAAAATTTTATCAGAGATTCAAGTCGCTAAAAATGAAAAAGTCACTGGTTCTGATGTTTTGTGATAAAAAAGTTTTATCAGAGATTCAAGTGAAAATAAAAAACATCAAGGATTCAAGTGAAAATAAAAAACATCAAGGATTCAAGTGAAAATATGTGTTCTGATCTTTTATGTTAAAACTTTTTATCAGAGATCTAAGGGAGTGCGCCAGGATTGGCTTTTGGATACTACTACTCTTTAACATATGCAGATGCATATAATATGAAAAAAACAGCAAAATATGCACGAATATTCTATTTTAAATGTCCAAAACATCTCCAAATACCTTAATTCGGATAAGTATTACACTTTCTATTGAAAAAACCTGATATGCAAAATATGCAAAATCCGAATTCTAGTCATAACCATACCGCTATACCCGTCAAACTACCATACTTGAGTGAAATCGAAGATAATACATATAATCAGTGAAAATTTGGTGTTTAAACTGTATTTCTTTAAATTGGCTCGGCCGGGAAGGTACCTACTATTATATAGGTATGTAGGTTCTATCTATCGGTGAGCTATTTCCCAACTTCTCTCCAAATTTGTGCACAAAGCACAGCGTAGGAAGGTTTTTCAACGAGAGTCAGTGGAATCGTAAGACCTGTAATTCGGATGGTCGTATTTTACGGAATAGGCGGATCAAGTAAGAGGCAACTCGGGGGCCTCGTGAGTAAACACAACCTTGGAAAATGATCCATCTACGCTCGACGAGATTATCTGAGAAGACGTGGGAACTCGTTGGGAGAACATCAAGATGGACGTACCTATTCACCAAACCTTAATCCAATCTTCCCCGGTAGGAAGCCGTTGCTGGATCGTTAAACTCCCAAACCTCCAACATCTTCATTCAGGACACTTTACGAGTCACTCGCAACTAAAAACGCATTCGATCCCAAGTTGAATTTTCAGATGTAACATTGTTGGGAGTTCAGAATGAGTTTCACGACCAACCGTACCATTTGGAGGACTACACGATAAGGCACCAACCAGGTAGTTAAATATCAACAATGGGGAATTTTCGTCAAATTTTTTTTTTGAAAAATAATATTCAGAACTCTCGGCAAAATGGTAGTTTGAAGCCCGATTTCAAAAATAAAAGTTATTTTTTAAATGACGGCGATTAAAAGTAAAAACGCTGCAAAGTCCTTGTCACATGGGTTTTTATTATTCTATTGGACATCCTACAGACGTTCTGGCTGTTCATTTATTGTTTCTTTCATGTGAAATAAATGAAATAGCCATTTCTGATGGTTTCCACCAATTTTGGCCCCCAAAACACAAATTAGGTAGGTACGCTCCTTTTTTTCAAATTATCTTTGATCATTGGTAGTGCCATTTAATCGTCTTCATCCACGTGCTGCAATTTTTTCTAGTGTAATTATACAAATTGATGGTGATTTCAGACGATTTTCCAGATTTTTGACTCCTAAAAAAATCAATTTTGGGAGCTGAACATTTTGTAGAACCTCAATTTTCCACTCTTTGGTCAAAATCGACTTCATCTTCGGTCTTCTCGTCCCCAAAAACGTGGATAACGATACCTCAAAAGCTCATGTTACTGACATGGTACTAAAACACAGAAAGTACCTATTTTTATACACGTTTTCACTCATAACACCCCTGGGTATATTCCGATCGGGCTGCAAAATTTCGGGACGCATGGCAAATGGAGCATGTGTGCCAAAGAACTAATTTTTTAGACCGAAAATAAAGTAGATATGGACTATGCGGCGGACGGACATTGCATTTTTGGAATCTACGCACCTTGAAACGAAAAAGAACAAATTTTGAGGGGGTGTTATAAAAATTTTTTGCTGAGCGAATACATAGGTGAATTATTCACAGAATAATAAACCAAAATGTGGCAAAACATGACGTATGAGATATTGACATCTGACTGGCTGTTGGCCAAAGCAGGCGGAGTGAAGGCGAAGTTTCTCAGTGCTGCCAACAGCCCAACATTAGAAATGGCAAACTTCAAGAACCTTTGCTGTGACCTTCCCCTTATTTTGATTTTGTGGACGTTTTCTACATTACTTTATAAATTTGCGGGTCCATCCATCCACCCGCTGCGGTTCTGCACATCGTTTAAAGTGAAGCACTAGCGCTCCAAGTGGGATTTGAGTTGAACTACTTGGCAATTTACCTGAACCGTCATTTTTAGCGGGAAATCAGAAATTCAAATTTCACACTCGTTTTCTTCATAGACTTTCCGATACGAACAAACCATTATGTAGTCAATAAGTGTTAGTTTTCGTTATTGAACAGAAATGGGCCAAAAAAATGAGAATTTTTAACACACGAAAATGGATATTTTGAAGTTCATAGCAAACCGGGCACAAAAAAAAGAAGACAAATGTGGCAATCTGGTATTTTCATTACCAGGAACATTATTTTGAATGTCGAGAGCGTCCAAAGAAAATTCCTTCGGATGGCCTACTTTAAATTCAAATTGGATGGATCGCCATTCCGCACGAAGACATCAGGATGCTGTTAGGCTTGGATACCTTCAGCGAACGATGAAGCCCTTTTTGCACTGAGTCCTCCATCGGATTGTTGATGCTCCTGACCTTCTTGACAGACCTGATTTATGTATGCCATTTAGAAGCACTCGAAATGAGGACATTTTCTTGGTGCCGCCATGCGATATAAACTATTTATACCTACCATTCCCCTCTCCCATGGATAATACGACTTGCAAATGAACTTGAAATGGATTTGTTTAATATAAGCTTCGCTAAATTCAAGCGCAAAGTGCAAAAGCATTCTTAATGTATTCTTAATGTAAATTCATGTAAAAGCATTCTTAATGTCAATTTATTTGTTTACGTTGTTTTCCTACCATGTTGACATATACAACAATTATGTAATAATTCTTTGGGTTTTCCCGTCCGTTAAATAAATAAATAAAACTGGGTAAAATGTAAAAGGAATACAGTACAACCTCGATTAACCGACACGGCCGGGGGAGTTGGTTTGTCGGAATCGAAAAAGTCGGATAATTGAGGGAAATCAAAAATCGTTCATTTATTTGTGTATGAGGCGGTGGGTTCCAAAAATCGTGCGTTCCGTTTTTTACCAAAACCGAGAGGGCAGTGATTGCTGAAAGATATTTTCGCTCCCTATCGGAATCTGGAGTCAGAGTGGAACAAAACTAGCTCCTTCGCACTGATTTAGGCCCTCAAAAAACATGGTTTGTTCCAAAACTCGTTCGTTCCAACGAGCTGTACGTTTTGGTAAACTCTTTCCTTCCTGGACGTGAAACAAAACCCGCTCGTTCCGGCAATAATCTTCTTTACTGTTCTCTTCCTCACTTGTTTAACAGCGTGGTTTTGAGGTTCTTTGTGCTCTAGGTTTCCTGCTTTTTCATACTTGTTTTCGTTTATTATTTTCAATAATGAACCTTTGGAATCGAGCATGAACAAGTTTTTTAACCCCCCCCCCCCCCCCTCCCCCTCAAAATTTGATGTTTCACGTTTCAAAGTATTTACGTTTTTAAATTGAACTTGAACAAAGAATTTTTGAGACCACGCGGAGCATTGGTGGGGTCGTCCACTGGCAGCGTACTCGAGCGGCGCGGCGCTTTGCGCTACACAAGCGGCAACGAGCGACACGCGCTACAGATCCAACTGCATTGAGTTATATGTGGTATCGTCCACTGGAAGCGTGTTCGAGCGGGCGGCTACGGGCGTACACGAGCGGCAACGAGCTACAAGCGGCCGATCCAAAAAAAGTTGGATCTGCTGCTCGTAGCAGCTCGTGCAGCTCGTTCATTTCTATTGTTTTGGTAGGAATCCCTACGAGTAAATAAACATAGCAAACGGACGGTTCATCAGAACACCTACCTACCTTTGTCGTTTGTACCATATCACTCGTATCCCTGGTCATTTCGAGTCAGTTCACGCGAAAGCCCCGTTCTGAGTAGGTGAAAATTCCCCTCTACGCAGAAAATGGACCATAACACCGACAAATTAATTAGTGCCATTCATTCTCATACGCCTCTGTGGGATATGAGAGACAAGAGGTACCATTCAAGCCAACCAAATTTTCAACTTCAATTTCAACCAACATGTTCTTTGATTTAACATTCGTCTTCGCAAATGGTTGCTACTTTCAAGGAAATAAAATTCCTCTGGGTCCATGACGAATAAAAAGGAAGTCCCCACTTTCCTTGAATACACTTGAAAACAAACTGAAGCCCGACGCGCGAAGGCGCTTGCAGTGGACGACCACCCTGTACGTCCAGCCGTTCGTTTGCACGAAAAAACTTCGTCAACACGATCGTGAATGAAACGGTATAAATCCGGCCCGGACATCATCACTAGGGAGCACCTGATTATAATCAAGGATGGCTGTATGAAGTCGAGTTGGTTGTTCTGTAATTTTATGTAATTTTAAAAATGATGGATCTTTTGGATTTTGTTGATACGTACTTTTACAACTTGAACAAACGTTGAAGTATTATTAGGTAAATAATTACACAACGGTAAATAATTACACAAAGGTAAATTATTACATAACGGTAAATTATTACAACGCGGTAAATTATTACACAACGGTTTATTATGCTATTTATGCAGAAGGGGCATCTATACACAACGTTTTATTATTTACCTTATGCTTCATGAATAACTACAAATAATTAGTGTCTGAATTATTGAATCCCACGCATTTGTATGAAACTTTAATTCCCGGGCCAGTTCCAGTACATTTAGGGCTTTCCTCGGGGGAGTTCGAGGGTACTGACCACAGAAAACAGTGATCTACGCAGAAGGAGCATCTATATACCTAAATAATAAACCGTTTTGTAATAATTTGCAGGGTTTTTATTGCATTTTTGGATTCTACATACCTTCAAAACCATCAAATTTTGAGGGGGGGGGGGTTTAAAATATATATATATATTTTTGTTCATGCTCGATTCCAAAGGTTCATTATTGAAAATAATAAACCAAAACGTGATATTTACTTGATTTTTCTCCTCATTTTTTCCAGATATATTCTTAAGGCGCGAACGAAAAAACAAATATAATATATAAATATATTTTTCATTTATTTTATAATAATAGGTACAAGTTTCAAGCTACCTATTCAAAGTGTTTTTTCTTCGCTTGTCGGACTCTACTCAGGCTGTTCCAAAACTTGCTTGTTCCTCGTTTAAATTTGGTATTTCTCTGTTATTTTCAATCAGTTGTATATCAGTTGCTTCGTGAGTGCCATAGCTTACAGAAAAAACGCAATGTTTTGTTTTTGGGCTTCTAACTTGTTTTTTTTTTTTTTGTATTTCCTTACAAGTTTTTCACCTGGAAAGAACGAGTTTTGGAATTCACCGCCTCGATTTGTATTGTCAAAAACATGTAAGGGAAATATCATGCAGGTTCATACGTGAAATATCGTATGTACATTATTTCAAGTTAAAGAAGGCAGTTATTTCTTTCTGTTTGAGGGCAGACAGTCTCTCAAAAGCGTCCCGATCCGCATGTTTCTTCAAAATTCCTATATCTGCTGCAGTTGCAGATTCTTGCTGCTTGACGAACTGAAGGGCCGTTTCGAGTTAGTGTTTTCATTGATCTAACGAAAGCATTCGACTCCATTGAGACAAGCAGGTTGATAAATAAACTAGATAGGCTTGGATTAGATGGAGTAGCAGTTCAGTGGTTCTCGTCATATCTCTCCAAAAGAAGTCAGTGTGTGGAATTTAATGAAGTACGCAGTAATTCCTTGCCTATTAGATTTGGAGTACCCCAAGGATCTGTTCTAGGTCCTATACTGTTTTTACTGTACATAAATGACCTCTTCAATTTAGAAACATGTGGCAAGTTCGTCGCCTTTGCTGATGACGTAGCAGTAATACTGACAAATAAATCATGGGAGGATGTCCACAAGGATGCAAGTAAAACTCTTACTCAAATACACCAATGGTTCTGCATTTATAGCCTAACAATCAACATTTCTAAGACCAACTACGTTACTTTCTCTATAACCTCCGCAGGTCAACCTGATTCTACCAACTTAAAAATTCACAAAGCATCATGCTTAAATTATGGAACATGTAATTGTACTAAGCTTGAGCAAGTCAATAGCATTAAATATCTAGGACTCCAACTAGATCAGCACCTAAAATGGAGGATGCACATAGAGACCCTAGCAATGAGAATAAGGAAATCGTTTTTCTTTTTCTGTATACTACGAAAATGGCTCTCCAAAAGTAATTTAAAGTTGGTTTACTACCTATATGTATACAGTATCCTAATATATGGTATAGAATTCTGGGGTGCAGCATATGCCCAAACCTTCCGCTCGCTCAATGTTCTTTGGAACTCCCTCATTCGGATCATCACTCGGTCGCATTCCCGAACGCGAATCAATGATCTTTTTAAAAAATTTGATATTCTCCCACCAAGATTGATATTTGTATATCGCTCCCTGCTTCGTGTCCACAAGATTAAAAAATGTCTACCCCACCGCATTTTCTTGCGAGTCACCCGAGCAACATGCGAGGGTAGTCAAAATTCTAGTTCCCCGCCCTACCACTGATTTTTTCACAAGACAATTTCCATGGCTGCCTCCCACAATAAATGCCTCACTTCCGACTACCTTACAATCAGATCAGTCGACTAATTCCTTCAAAAAAAGAATAGGCCCATACCTGCTGCAAATGTACAAATCTGACCTGTACACTGACTTCTTGAATAGGTTTGATCTGTAATTGTAACTGTGTTATGTATTTAGGTAATTAGTATCTTGGAATATGGATGGCGTAGGTGCTACTTTCCAATACATATATACTTTTTTTTTTCGCTCAAGTTGAATATTGTCTGTAAATACATTGTTTCCAGCTAAAAGTACACGCTCAATCCCAACTAATAAGCTAGTTCAGTGACAACCAGCCCCTGGACGGGTCGTCAAGACCTTAGGGGCACATTCATGAACTTGGTTTGCTCTTGTTTCTGTACTTATTTCTTCATTATGTACTAAATATGTTTTCGAATAAAGAATTGAATTGAATTGAGTGTCTCAAACGCTATCGAAAAGGAGACGCTTTCCGCGTCATTCCCAGAGGTTTCTTCGATTACGTTGTGATGGATTGTGTGAGAATTTAAAGAGTGAATGTGGGGATTTGACGTTGGAGCAAACAACGGTCGTAATGACCGCCGGTTGACGGTTAATCGAGAGTCGGGACCTATTATCGCAGGAAACGTCGGTTAATCGAGTGACAGTTTCTCGAGAAATGTTGTCGGATAATCGATGTGTTGCTTAATCGAGTGCCGGTTAATCGAGGTTCTACTGCAGTAGAAAAATAATTCAATTATTCGATTAGGGCGATAATAACCGTTGGTAATCGAATGAATACGTATTTTAATATCACAATAGGAACAAATGTGTATTTCAATATAACTTCGGGAAAAACTATTGGCTGTCTCTGCGAATGAGCCATTATTTTGTAATCGTCCCAGTTTTAGATAAAGCTGCTTCCTCGTACAATTAGTGAGTAGATTGCAATAACTATAAAGAAAAACTGCACGGATAATGACAGGATTTTGAGCGTCACGAAGTATACGAAATTTTATACACAACAGGAATAATCCGGACCAGGAAGGCTTCCTCGAACCTTCCCTTGAATTTACTTAACTTTAATCTTCTGCGTCAATGGTTGCTTCACCCTCGCAGCTCATATCCTACGGGGGCCACATCCTATACGGGAGGGTTCTTTTAGGTTTAGGGCCGTAACGAGGGTGAGTCAACCCCTTATGGTTCAAGGAGCCTTCAAACCGCCCTCACGATGGTTTTGTAAAACACGAGCGATGCGGGATAGTTTGAACTATTGAAAATGTCAACTCGTTTGTCAAATCTCTGGTACGAATGACATACAGAGCTCTGAGGACCAAAGAATGAATCGTAATGACCTTTTGGGACCTAAAATAGCTAATTAGCTGAGGAATCATTACACATAAATTAAATAAACAAAATCAAAAATCAATAATAAATTAATGTTCCAGTCAAGCAGCATGGCTATAAGAGCGAATTTTCGAAGAAATATTCGTGCTACTGTGTCAAACGATAATATAGCGAGAAATCATACCACATTTCGTGAAATTGTATAATTTTTTGTGATTTTAGCAATTTTTACGGATTTTTGACCCTTATAAAATTGCATATGACCCACTCTTTTCATCAAAATAGTCCCTACGTCGTGAATCACTATCCCACACAACGTCAGGTGAGTTAATATTGATACCAATTTCTGACCCCCAAAAATACAAATCTGACCTCTATTATGGAAATCTTATCCTCTGTAATGTTATTTTTCTGTCTTTACTCGCCGTTCCATACCACTTTCCGTGGTTTTATATCAATGTTCGCTATTTTAGCCGTTTTTACCTATTTTTGACCCTCATAATGTCAAATTTAACCCACTCTTTTTCAAGAAAAATATTTGTATCATCCAAATAGTCCCTCCGTCGTGAATTGCCATCTTCACCAACTTCAAATCCAAATTGGACCCCTATTCTGTAAGAAAAACAACTGGAATGGTATTTTTCTGTCTTTGCTCACCCTTCCATACCACTTTCAGTGATTTTATTCCGATTTCTGACCCCCCTAAAACTCAAATCTGACCCCCTTAGAATTTTGGGAAATCGCTCAGCTTTTGTTTGGCAATAGGTACGAACATTTTGGCGAAATTTTAAATTTTTATAATGTAGGTACGTACCCAAGAACAGATATCGTCTGGAGTGACACACACAAATTGTTACATGCATATAAATTGGTATATAAGTACAAACATTGTCATATAACTTTTTAATATAAACTTGTAAAAAAATTTAGGTTCTGTGGTGATCGGCTGCTCCCTAACACTATGTAAATAGCGTCGCTTGCATTATAAGCCGCGTCTAACGGCTTCCCAGAGCGGGGTTCCCCTACCCCTCTCTGGGGATGTATCAAAGGGTATAAAAGAAGCTGTGAACTGCCAATAAATTGTCACTTGACCACACAAATCGACTCAAGTAGTCTCGTGTATTTATTTCTACTTTTAGCTCCCGCTGGATCATCACAGGTTCAAGTTCAGGTTGCTCTGAAATGAATTTGCCTATCAACAAATTCCAAAAATTCATGTTCTGAAAATTTGGGACACATTCCAACAGCTTCATTTTCATTGATAAAAAGTTGATAAAAACATGAAAAATCCACGTTTTTGACCACTGGAACCGCCCAAAATTGGTTTTGTACAATAGAAAAGCTGTCGACTATCAAAAATTCTGCGTCGAATGAGACCAACTCCAACTCACCAAGATCGTAATAAATGATTTTCGGTGATTTTGTCGACGTTTTCTGAAAGTTAACACATTTCACTGAAAAAGTCGGGATCACGAATACGGCCACTACGCCCTAGGGGGCTCAATCTAGGGGGGGGGGGGGGGAGGGGCGTTAAATTAATTTTTTTCAATCTGTTTTCTATTTAATTTGATTTATTTAATTGCATATAATATATATATATTTTTTTCATCGAGGTGGCTCCGGGAATTTTCCTGTACTCCCTGCGCCCACGTACCTATCCGTCAGAACCTCCTCAGTCCCACCCACGGTCACCCGTCTGCTGATACTGGCTGAAGCCTTCCACTGCCAATCCAAAGCTCGCGTGAACAGCTGGTAATATCCCTTTGATCCTCCAAACTTTAACCACCTAGCGAAAGACGAGAGCCAGACTACGCCCCTGCAAACCCCTCCCGCGCCCAGTGCTGCCCAAATATCTGGGTCACAACGAGCTTTTCCAGCCTCGGGAAATCTATAGGCCTCCGCGAGTACACCGAGCTCGGCCAACTTCTCCCCACCAACTCGAAGGAAGATTTCGTCTGAAAGTCGAGAGTTCTAATGAAATTTCAGCAGCCGCAATCAACTTGTGTGCCATCGCCGCCACCAGGTTCAATCAACCGGGCAAAACTTGGAGCAAGTTGCAAATGTAGCAGACTTGTACAACAGCTACGTACCCATTAGGACTCAACAGCCAGAGAAGTCAAGCAGGTAGCTCAAATTATTGGAATTTAAAAATCTCAAGACAGCTACCTACACGCACATCCCTCATTTCAACCTTTCACGACCCAAATCCTAAATCCCAACTTTCCCTCAACTTCTGTTGGGCCAGGCAACATAAGCCAAAATTGCTGGAAATTATTACACAACGGTTTATTATTTACCTGTCTATATGCCCCTTCTGCGTAGGTCACTGTTTTCTGTGGTCAATACCTGCCCTCGAGCTCCCGCCATGAAAGTCCTAAATCGAGTATTGGAGCCGGCCCGGGAATTACAGTTTCATAAAAATGCGCCGGATTCAATAATTCAATAATTAATTATTTGCTATTATTCATGAAGCAAAACTTTTGTTTAAGTTACAAAAGTACCTACCAATAAAATCCAAAAGAGCCGTCATTTTTCAAATGAAATAATACCAGAACAACCAAATCGACTTCATACAGCAGTGCATGACTATAATTAGGTGATCCCTAGCAATGATATCTGGGCCGGATTCATACCGTTTCATTCACAATCATGTTGACGAAGCTTTTCGGCGCAAACGAACGGCTGGACGTACAATGCTCCAGGTGGTCTCAAAAAATTCTTTAGTTCAAGTTCAATTTAAAAACGTAAAAAAAACATACCCTTGTATTGAAAGTTTTCGAGCTACGGCATTCTGAAAATTCCAACCCCTATTTTTCAGCCCTTAGAGATGACTGAAAGTAACGCCGAGCTTCACGGACCAACTAGACCCCAAACGGGACTGGCAAACCAAATTTCGTTAATTTTGGTACATGGTGACTTAGAAAAGTGCGAAGTACGGCGTACGGCGGACGGACAGAAATTTTTCCGAAGTTCGGTAGTCCTATCGGAATATACCCAGGTTTTGTTTGAAGTTCTAGTGAAGATGCGCGTGTGAGGTTTTCCATGTTTTTTAGGTCGACAAGACCAAATACGAAGAAGAATTTGACCAAAGAGTGAAGAACTGAGGTTCTAACGAAGTTCCAGCTCCTTAAATTCATTTTTTGTGAGTCAAAAACCTGGGAATTTGTCTGAAATCATCGTGAATTTGTATAATAACACTAGAAGTAGTAACAGGTTAATCAAGACAACTAAATGGCACTATCAATGATCGAAGATAATTTGTCAAAAACAGGAGCTTAATTTGAATTTTTGGGGGCCAAAATTTGTGGAGCCCATCAAAAATAGCTATTCCAATTATTGCACTTGGAAGAAAAAATAAATGAAGAGCCAACATTTCTGTAGGTATGTAAAACAGAATAATAAACCCATGTGACAAGCACTTTGCAACGTTTTCGGAATCTACGCACCTCGAAACGTAAAAGAAAAAATGTTGAGGGGGCGTTCAAAAAAGTGTTAGCTGAGCGAATACATAGGTGTATTATTCACAGAATAATAAACAAAAATGACGAACTCGTTCAAGTTTTACTCGCGCGACAGCGACAAAAAGTGTTGAGTGTTTGGTGGACTATTTTTTGAACAAAATTTGAAGTTGATCAGGCCCAAGAACCCGATTTACGAAGGGCTACGAATTCAAAATTTACGAATTACTACGGACAAATGTCGAAAAAGTGCCCGAAACAAGTATAAATCCGCCAAAAATAATGACTTAAAATAATGACTTAGTGCTATTTTGAGTGTTCTCTAGGGGTAATTTTCAAAAATTACGGGTAAAAACCGCTAAAAATAGCTTAAATTGTAAAAATCTGCTCAGTAACTCATGTTGCATGTTTGATAAAAATATTTTGTGCTCAAAAATTACAGGCTTAGGTCTCAACTTATTGAAAAAAAATGGAGGAGACCAAATAAATCTTTCCGAACTGGCGAAGCGCACTTATGACCGCAAAACTGCACTTTCGGACCGCTGTGCGACATCCAGTAACGTTGATATATCGAGCTATTCTTATTATCGTGTGTAGGTTTCACCGGTTGACCGCACCAGGAGTTCCATTCTGATTCAATTTTAAACTACTTCGACTCATTTATAAGTACGTATAATACTAATAAGCCTTCAAGTTATGGCGTTATTACAGTGAAGTAGGTTGTTACACGAACCAGCAAGGCATTAAAATCGCACAAATTTTCTCGAGCGTCCTTTGACGGACTGACGACCGCACTTCATTGCTTCAACTTCCCTAACGGCACCTCTGGCTGTCGCTGGAATATTTAATATGTGAAGAGGAAACCGAATTGGCTATGCAGTTCTCGATTCATCACATCCCGTCCACAACAAAACGCCACGATAATTGGCAGGTCACATTGGACGACGAGTCAACACCCTCCTCTGCCTCTTACAAGTCGGACACGCTAATTTATACCCTGAATGAACATTAGGTAACAAACTTCAAACTTTCAAATGTAAATAATGGATTTGAGCAGATAAATTTTACAAAGCATTGGATCAAATTTTGAGATCTGATTCTTGAAATTTCCTGTCACCGAATGAACCCTCCAAACGAGTTGAAATTCGAGCGTTTGGTCATATTTGTCCGCAAAATCCAACGAGTCAACGTTTCAACACCCTCGTTAGCTATTTTGTTAGAATGAAATTCAGTACCTAATTGATTCACAAATACTAGGTGGCGTATGTAAACAGATTTCCTAAAGTTAGCGGTTCCATTTAACATAAATTCTCTAAATGAATACCCTTTAATATGCTAAGTATTTGATTCGGAGGCTCGTTTAAACTTGAGGAACTAACAGACAAACACCAGCCTGAGCTGACTGGAGGAGTAGTGGAATCCATTTAGAATTCAATTAATAAATTAGTTTAAAGACTTCAAGTTTCGTACTGCAGCAAACATTTCCTTGGAGATGCCCTCACTGACGGATTCAATGCACTTTCCATTCAAGTGGATACCAATACCTTAAATAAATCAGATTCTGACATGACAAAACCCAAAATACAAATACCGGGACCCTCATTTCACCCAGTACATATTACATACCACTAGTCATCCAGAATACGTCTTTTTCATGTTCTTTAATTCGTACTATAATAATATCATCATTATCTTCTATCATATTATTATGTTATTTATGTTTCTATTTGCAAACCAGATGTTATGGTTAGAAAGAGGAGAGTCAACTAGTTAAATTACTTGATATTAAATTTGCTCACTCATACAGAAGTTTAATTTTGAGAAGAAGTTCAAAACTCATATTGTAAATGCCTTGTTGCCTCTGGCACCCTCGGTTTTCGAAATCTATCACCAGTAATTAAAACAACTACCTAGTTCTGTAGCAGTATTCAAAACATTAAATTTCAACAATTGATGAATCAAACAAATGCAAAATCCGTCATCCTTTAATTTAAATTTTGAATAACAGAAAAGTACTTTCACAATTACCCTCATCAGATAAGTATACTGGAGTTGAGTTTGAGTACACTGGAATTAAGTTTGTTTTGTTAGGTAATAAGTTTACAAAGTTGGTATGCAGCCGAATTCAAAAAATTAACATTCAATACCTGATGAACCAAACAAATGCAAAATCCATCATCCCTAGATTTAAATTCCTAAAAGAAATGCACTTTCATAAATGACCTTCATTAGACATTTAGTATTTAGGTTTAAGTACACTAGATTTATGTTTGTTAAAATTACGAGATTTAAGAAGTTGGTATAATGTGTAAGAATTATAAACAATAAAAATATATTAACAAACGAATGCGTACACGAGCCTGGACAGGTCACTCACTGACTTTAGGCTCAAAAAATAAACAAAACAAACATTGCATTCATATGAAAGAAAAACGGAGTTATTGAAAAAATGGTCTGTTTCTACTAATACACGAAAAAACGCGAAAAACACTGTTATACCGGTTTCGGTGGTCAAACCAGCGTTATAAACAATCACCAAGGTGATCAAACAATAACGAGTTATAATAAATAATGTTATGATAACATAATGAGTTATGATAAATAGTTATTGTTTGTTACTGACGATGGTTTGATCACCGAAACCGGTACATATAGTGTTTTTCGCGTTATTTCGTGTATTAGTGGAAATAGACTATTTTTTCAATAACTACGTTTTTATTTGAAATGGGTTTCCACGATTTCTTCGCGAGTGATTTAGTTCGTATTGCATTCATAATTTTACCTGCCAATCTGCAAAATTATTGTATTATGGAAATGTGTAAATAAACGATTTATTATCGAATAGGTGTTCTACAGCAGATATATATTATATCTATATATCTAACGTCTTCTGGGGAGGTACAACAAACGTACGGTATGGGGGATTGTGGTGAAAACCTGTTAATTTATTGTACACGCCGATAGGGAGGGAACATGGCAACATGAATGAAGGGAAGAAAGTAAATAGGATGAAGCTCCCTCTCTCGAGGATTTTGGTTGTTTGATTTGGTTTATTTCGGGGGGGTTTGAGTCCACCAACCTGTTTAGAGGTCAGCTGTCTTCGGGGATAATGTCATCGATGGATTTTGGTTCGTATTTCGCGACACCCTATCACGAGTTGGGTCGGTACGGCATCGCGGGAGGGTGGTCCAACTCTGTTCGAATTTCAAAACAAGACCGATAGAGTGTGCCCCCAGGGAAAGGGGGTGTGTGCGATACTGGAGACACCTACCGGTGGGCTCGTGGAAACTGTTTGACGCCGCCACCTGTTGTCCGGGAGGCGGTAAATGGTAAAAGCAATCGAATGGGGGACGTGCGACGGAGAGGACGCCACTTTCAAGTCCTTCAGGACAAGGAAAGCTTCTCAGGAGGGTCCTAACAACCCGAAGATCATCGCGAGTCTTGCCACTCTTGACAAGGAATGTGACGTGAACATTTCACAAACTCAAGCACAAATTAACCAGAATAGGCCAGTCAGTAGAGGATCGAAAGAGGGTTACAAAACGTTTTTTAACTTGTATTAATGAGTGCAAACATGTTTTAAAAAAATAAATAAAAAATAAAAGTCTGCCAAGTTGGGTGGGCAGTATAGCTTCCTCACTTATTGTATAACAAGGACATGTAGAATCAGTTGGTAAAAAAAATTAGTCAAAATGATTGAATAGCAATAAATAGAGTAGTAATAAATGGTATAATTAATACGCGTAATAGGATCAAACGTTTCAATTTTTTCAAAATTCCATGTTCGCGCATGCGTAGATGGAAGTTACAGTACAATTCAAATGAAATTCATGTGGAACTATCGAAGTATTATTCCTGATCGACCTTCCAAGTTTGAAATCATTTCGACGATATTTAAAGTAGTTACGGGCGTTTCATGTATTTCACGTTTTCGCATGCGCAGTTGAGGCACGATTTTAACGATTTTCGTACGGGACCATCTGTGACCCAACCCGCATCCACCCTCCAAATTTCAGCCCATTTCGACCATATTATTTCGCGTTGTTATGGGCGTTACAAGAAATTGAACACAGACAGACGGACGGACAGACAGACACGGAACCAAAAATGCACCTTGATGTCTGAAAAGTAAAATGCGAGTGGAAATTTTCATTTTGGAGGACATACATTTTTTTCGACTCTTGCACGAATACAAAGCTTCCCCAACTTCGACAAAGAAGAAAAAAAATTTAAAAAAAAGCTAACCTCGGGACAAATTTTGTCAGCCAAAAAACCTCGAAATTTTAGGAGTTTTTTCAGGTTTTGGCTCATAATATCGTTAGGATGCATCGTACAGAAAAGTTTACACCTGCCAAAATTTAAGGGTAATAAATTCTACATCGAATGACCTCCTTAAACATTAAATTTGGTTTAGCAGTTAGGCCGGTATGGGAAGCCAAGTAGGGAAAATTTCCCCAATATTTAACTGAAAGTGTGTTATACTGAGCATAACACACAAGCCTGTAACTTTAAAAAAACGTTATTCCAAATGCAAAACGTCGTATACCAGACTTAAGTGGTAGAGCATCAAATTCTGCGTTCAGAGCACCCCTATTTTTATTAAAATATTTAAAAAGTTTAATTCTTTTTTTTTTTTTTTTTTTTTTATATATAACACAATTTATTCTGGGAACAAACCATTTATTCTTAATTGGTTAAAATTTTAAATGGAAGTCTATAAAATGGATGTTTCTTTTTTTGCCCCTTGTGCGTTCGTAGGTACCTACCATTCATCAGATAGCGATGAAACGTTGGTGAATTGTTTTGTACACGCCCACGAGGGTTTCTGCGCGGGTTTTTTTCCCAACATAGAAAGTTACATTATTTATTGTAAAAATTCACCCCCCCAGGTTCCTGATTCTTTCCCATTCAAATAACAAAGGAAAATATTCCCCTGTGTAGGCTAAGCGCTCCAGTTAGCAGAGTTCCGTAATGTTTTAGCAAAGAAGACGACGACTCAATACAACAAAAACTTTTCTTTGATACAAAAACTAGTAGAACTATTTTACAATATGTCGCGCATGAGTTTTTTTTTGTTTTTAAATTTTTTTAAATTTATTTAAAACAAAAATGAGCATATTTTATCTTAGTGTGGTTGTAGTGATCATGTAAAGTGAAGTAAACTGCCATTCCTGGCTGGAGTTTTTCGTCCGACTGCCCTGTAGTGATCATACGTATTGCACGTCATAACAAGTGGTGCTGATTGTGAAAATCCAATTGCCCTTTTAGAAATCTTGAAAGTATTCGTCAAAAATGCAGCTGATTTGGGACTGCTGAGGTATGGGGTACCCAATCGAGTAGGTATCTCGCACATTCAAAGAGGTTTTTTTTAACGCTTCAAGGGACACTTCCTGTAGGTTGCTCAAATCAATATAATGATCTTCTCTGTGGATGGCTGGCTTATTACGTTGCCAGTGGTTTTCATAGTGGCAGCTGTAATGAATAAATAAATGTTTCACATGTGTTTTATTACTCGGATTCCGCCCCTCGATGAAACTCGATCTTCTCTTACAATCGATTCTTAGAATCGATTAAGACAGTACTTACCTACCTACCTACCTACTACAAGTTCACCATTTTTGGGGCGAAGTAGGTATTCATCCAGTTGCTGGAAAGCCGTTTATGGTTTCTACATTCTACTTTACACGCTGTAACAATTATCTTCCTTTGCGGTAAAACTGTGAATCAATTGTTGACTGATTGAATATTCGTTACCAACTATCATCATCAAGTACCTAGTCGGAAGTGAGTGGTAAGGGAATGTACCACTAAAAATCTCTGTAGTATCGCTGGTTAGTGAACCCATGCAGTGGTCACAATGGGTGGTAGGAATGAAAACCAAGCATTTGCTTGAAGCAGAAGCAAATACTTAAAGGAATAGTTCCTCAGGCTAGAAGCAGAAGCAACTGCTCTAAATCTGTATGCGAAATGACAAGAAGGTATCGATAGGTAGGTACTAGGCAAGTAGACGGGACGGAGAGAAGTCGGATACGACAAGTATGAACATGTAAATAGATGATTTTTACATGGCATGGAACAGGAAAATAGATGATTTTTACATGGTATGGAACAGGAACATGGTCTCCCACCTTGCTTCTGGTAAAACAGAATTAAAATTAACATTAAGATTGATAAATGATCATTGAAATTATGGTAGACGTTCTAGGTTCAAAACTGGAAAAAACATTCGATTTTTAGGAGTCGAAAATCACTAATAATAGGAAAAATTAATCAATAACTTAGGCTGCATGCCTGCATGCATTAATCAATAGGCTGCATGCCTGGAACCTTGGATTATTGTGATGTTTTGTTTAACACATCATACCTACCTACCACCAGACATTCTGCGTTTTTCAGAGAGTAGGCACAATTTTTTTTGGTTTATTATTCTGTGAATAGTACACCTTATATAGGTATTCGCTTACCAAAAATATCTGCGAACACCCCCTCAGAATTTTTTTTTCTCTTACGTTTCAAGGTGGGTAGATTCCAAAAATGCTTTGTCCGTTCGCCTATCATCCATAACTACTTTATTTTCGGTTTAAAAAATTCGTTATATCGCACACAGGCTCTCTTTAGGCTCTAGTTGTGTCCCGAAATTTAGCAGCCCGTTCGGAATATACCCAAGGGTGTTATGGGTGAAAAATGGGTGTAAAAATAGGGTTTTTGTTTTTAGTAACATGGGCTTGTTATTCCATGTTTTTTAGAACGAGGAGACCGAACATGACGTCGATTTTGACCACCGAGCAAAGAATTGAGGTTCTCAATTCAACAATGTTTCAGCCTTATTTACGTTAAATTTTGGTCTAAAATCGTCTTTCTTCCGAACACAGGCTCCATTTGGGTCATAGTTGTGCTCCTAAGGTGGGCAGCCCGATCGGAATACACCGAGGGGTGTTATGGGGGGGAAATGGGTGTAAAAATAGAGTTTTTCGAGGTTTTGTTTGAGGTTTTAGTGAAAATGAGCTTGTGAGGTATCGTTTTCCATGTTTTTTTAGGGCGAGAAGACCGAATACGAAGAAGAATTTGACCAGAGAGTGAAGGATTGAGGTTGTAAAAAGGTTCGCCGTACATTTTCGTTAAATTTTGGTCTAAAATCGTCGCTCTTCCGCACATAATTTGTGTCCCATGTGGTACAAAGCTCGACTGCCTGATTTGAATACACCGAGGGGTGTTATGAGGGGGGGGGGGGGGTATGGGTGTAAAAGTAGGGTTTTTTGAGGTTTGTTTGAGGTTTTAGTGAACATGAGCTTGTGGGGTACGTTTTCCATGTTTTTTTTTAGGGCGAGAAGACCGAATACGAAGAAGAATTTGACCAAAGAGTGAAGGATTGAGGTTGTAACAAGGTTCGCCTTACATTTTCGTTAAATTTTGGTCTAAAATCGTCGCTCTTCCGCACATAATTTGTGTCCTATGTGGTACAAAGCTCGACTGCCTGACTGCAATACACCCAGGGGTGTTATGGGGGGGGGGGGGGGGGATGGGTGTAAAAGTGTGGTTTTTTGAGGTTTTAGTGAACATGAGGTATCGTTTTCCATGTTTTTTTAGGGCGAGAAGACCCAATACAAAGTTGATTTTGGCCAAAGAGCGAAGAATTGAGGTTGGATCAGCTCCCAAAATTAATTTTTTACGAGTCAAAAACCTGGGAAGTTTTCTTAAATCCTTATAATTCGTATAATAACACGAAGTAGTATTAACAGGAGAATCAAGACAATTAAATGGCACAATCAATGATTAAAGATAATTTTTTCAAAAAACAGGATCCTAATTCGTGTTTTTGGTGGACCAAAATTGGTGGAAACCATAAAAAACAGCGATGCCAATAATTATTGCACATGAAATAAACAATAAATGAACAGCCAACATTTCTGTAGTTATGTCCGACAGAATAATAAAAAATAAACCCATGTGACAAGGGCTTTCCTGCGTTTTTCCCCCGGTAGAACGCAACACCGTTTTGTTCGGTGTATTTAATATTACGAATATTTATATATTTTGTACACTTACCGGCCCATTTCAGGAACGGAGCCTGTTCCGATACCTTCACCAGGCGCCCCACTGTTTCGCGCACGGAATTTCTTTCTCAAAAAAATAAATAAAACAAATAAACTCGTCCGAGCGAGGCAGAGAATTTGTTAGTACCGCACGCACGGTTTTGAAACGCCGGAGAGCGAATTATTTGTACAATTCTGCGAGAAAACGATGGGTTTTGAAGGGCCGAGAGGACTTCAGAAGAGCCGACGTTTCGATCGGAGTCCTCCTCACTGCATCACCGACAGAACTGAGAGGGCAACATCGCTTTACCCAGCAGCCATCGTCCTCCGCCCTCTCCACAGTCGCCCCGGACACAGGAAAGCAGGAGGGTCCCAGTTCCCAGCTCCCATCGTAAAAATCCCTTCGGATCTTTTGTTGGTTCCCGTGGAAATGTTTTTTTCTCGTCCTCCCAGGCCGTGGATTTCTGTTGTTCCATTCAGACCTCAGGTTTTTTTGCCCCCCGCGCAGGAGGTTGACTAGCGAAATGAGTTGTATAATTAGAATTAGAATTAGAATTGGAATTTATTCATGTTTACAGGCTCAGGGCACAAGGCCCCACTTAGACACTGTACAACACAATTTTTATTTATTTATTTTTCAAAAGCCATTTATTCACATAATGAGCACTTATTTAAAAAAAATCGAAGTATTTGATACTTCATTGCAAAATTAGAAAACAAAATCATCATATCTTGTAAAGAGGAACGAAACAAAACAAGGCAATATACTGATCTCCAAAATTTAAGGAAACTGTCCGGAGATCAGGAGTTGCTAACAAAAAATTACTAAAACTAATACATCGAAACTGAAATTGGATTCACTAACTTAAAGAAATTAGACTTTTAGAGCGGGGAAAAAAATAAAATTAAAAAAAAATATATATACCTATACATGTGTACTGTGTGTACATATACAGTACCTGTGTGGTACTTAGTACAAATAACACAAACTAAAGAAGTAATCTCAATAAGGGAATACCATAATTCAAATCAAATTCAAATCAAATTAATTGGGAATTGTTGCGAAAGAAAGTCATTTAGGCAAGTTTTGAATTTGTTAAATATTTCAATGGTTTTAATATGAGCAGGTAATTCCATAAACAACCTAGGAGCCAACAAACACACACACACACACACATTTAGGGTAAGGGATTGGTATCATAACGGCATGGTGATGTCGGGTTGCACCATGTAATCGAGGGATATAAATATGGAAGCTGATACTTGAAATAGTGCTGGAGCAGTTTAGTCACATAAATGAGTCGGGGAGGAAGAATGTTTAATTAATGTTAAACTAATGTTAGTGAAGAATGTTAATTACAAATACAAATTGCCGATGATGTTAATAGGATTACGTTTTTGGTTTATTGTTTTCAATAATGAACCATTGGAATCGAGCATGAAATAAAAAATTCTAACCCCCTCAAAATTTGATGGTTCAAGGTATGTAGAATCCGAAAATGCAATAAAAATATTTCTGTCTGTCCGCCGTACGCCGTACTGGCTACTTTTCTTATTTACCATGAAACAAAATTGATGAAATTCGGGTTATAGGTTCCGTTCGGGGTCTAGTTGGTCCTCGAAGCTCGGCGTTACTGTCAGTCATCTCTAAGGGGTTCAAAATAGGGGTTGAACTTTTCAGAACGCCGTAGCTCGAAAACTTTCGATAGAAGGGTATGGTTTTTTTTTAACGTTATTAAATTTATCTTGAGCTAAGCAATTTTTTGAGACCACCCGGAGCATTGTACGTCCAGCCGTTCGTGTGCACCAAAAAGCTTCGTCAACACGATCGTGAATCAAACGGTATAAATCCGACCGGGATATCATCACTAGGGAGCACCTGATTATAATCAAGGATGGCTGTATGAAGGCGAGTTATTTGTTCTGCGATATTATTTTATTTGATAAGTGATGGACTATTGGATTTTGTTGGTAGGTACTTGTGAAACTTGAACAAACGTTTAAGTATTATTGATGGGTAAATTATTACACAACGGTAAATTATTTCACAACGGTAAATTATTACACAACGGTAAATTATTTCACAACGGTAAATTATTACACAACGGTAAATTATTACATAACGGTAAATTATTACACAACGGTTCATCTACCAAGAAGGGGCTGGATTTTGTTGATCGGTATTTTTGCAACTTGAACAACCGTTGAAGTATTATTGATGGGCAAGTTGTTACACAACGGGTCATTGTACTTGACCGGTATTGACCACAGAAAACAGTGATCTACGCAGAAGGGGCATCTATTTCACTCCATATCAACAAATGTCCTTCACAACTTCATTATTTGCTTTTCTTTTTGCCGTTTTAGTTACTGTTTGTCATCGACAGAATTATTTTAGCAACATTTAACTCGTGCTTTAGATAGGTACCTAGTAACGAGCACGGGGTTAGGTACTAACCTACGGAGGATCTACGATCCACATAATATGTATAGACTATTACCTACATATTATATAGACGGTGGTATTCTGTAAAAATAACTAACCGTTTTGCAGGGATTTGCAGCGTTTTCTTATCGGTTTTCAAAGAAAATTTATTATTATCGAAAGTTGGGTCAAATATAAACTTGTCACAGGTGAATATCATGAAGGGTCAGAAGAAAAGAGATAGAGGAAAGAAGGATAAATGGGAAAGAAAGGAAGAGGAGAGGATCAGTATATTATGTCAACTATTGTTTATTCTCAATCAACGAGTACATTACATAGTACAAAACATGCTCATAGTACGAAATAACGGATAATCCCGCAGTGGCCAGGGCAGACGGCAGGCGGGCAAAACTATCTTTGTTAATAAAGTGGGGCAAGTGCGCGGTATTGTTTGCAATGTTCAATATTTTAAAAAAGTCTCAAAAATCAGTCATTGATGCCAGATCAATATTTATTTTTGTTCTGGATATCTCTGACACCCCCCCCCCCCCCCCCTCTACTCCAATGTGATGATTCATGATTATACGGGTCAGTTTGTTGTTAGTTTCTTTAAAAACCGATCCATCAAGTAAACGGTCCTTTGGCAAAGATAAAGACGAGCTTTGAATCCTAATACCTCGTTTGTTTATAAACATCGCAGCTGTTTAGACTTGCAGCTTATTTCTGAAATCCGTAACAGTACAACATGAGGTTGAGGTTGCTCGTTTTCTCCGGTGCAGAATTGTCGGGGACCATTGCAATAATCAAGATGTATATTTGAAACGGTCTCTCTTGTGAAAGACGGTGTTTTCTTTGAGTGATCCGGATCATAATATGGAGGAAATTCCAGCTTAGAAAAGCAAAACATCAGGTGATCAGGCCAATCCTAATTGAACAAGAAAAACAATTAATTACTGTCTGCCAAATGGCGGGTCTCACCTCCCACCAATATACACCACATCCTAACTGCTGTTAAAAAGTTCCAGCCAGGACCATTTATAAGGGGATTTTTGAAGTAACGTACCTACCTATTGCTTATCGAAAAGTTTCTATGTTTTTGTTTAAAAATTGGAACACCCCCCCACCCACCAAAGTCTTTTACTATGCAGCAACTGTATTGTGTATAATTGGACAATTGTACTAAATTTATTGCAATATTTAGCAGCTTTTAGTTTTTTAAAACAGGTACCTAGGTGCATACTCACTTATTGACTTTTTTTGGAGGAAATACATAAGTGGAGATTGGAAGGCCCTATATTATACAGGTAGGTACCTACCATTTGCGGTGGATTTGAAGATTTTCGGTGATTCATTTATAGGTAGCTGTTTTAGAAAATTTTTGGCCCACCTAAATCCACATTTGGCCCACTTTTCTTTAAGAGAGGGGATAGAAACTTAAATTCGAACACCCCCCCCCCCCCCACACACACACAACGTCTTCTTTATGCAGCAATTGTATGTATTAAGTACCTTCCTTTATTTTGGTCAACTGCACTAAATTTACTGCAATATTTAGAAGTTTTTACTTTTAAAAAAATAGGTACATAGGTAACTACTGAATTGACTTTTTTAGAGGAATAACAGGTATAAGTGAAGATTGAAAGGCCCCACATTATACAGGTAGGTACCATTTTTGGTGGATTTGAAGATTTTCGGTGATTCATTTATAGGTAGCTGTTTTAGACAATTTTTTACCCACCTAAATTCACATTATTTGACCCACTTTTCATTAAGAGAGGGGATAGCAACTTTTCGATGGTTTTGTTCGCAAATTGGAACACCCCCTTCTCCCACCCCACGACGTCTTTTTTATGCAGCAATTGTATGTGTTAAGTACCTTCCTTTATTATGGTCAATTGTACTAAATGTATTGCAATATTTAGCAGTTTTTACTTTTTTTTAAATTGGTACATACCTATTGACTTGACTTTTTTAGAGGAAAAATGTAAGTGGAGACTGAAAGGCCCCATATTATACTGGTAGGTACCATTTTTGGTGGATTTGAAAATGTCGGTGATAAATGTATAATAGGTAGCAGCTGTTTTAGATAATTTTGGCCCACCTAAATTCAAATTTGACCCACTTTTCTTTAAGTGAGGGGATAGAAACTTTTCGATGGTTTTGTTCGCAAATTCGACACCCCCCCCCCTCCCCACCACAACATCTTTACGTCTTTACGTCAGTACCTTCCTTTATTTTGGTCAACTGTACTAAATGAATTACAATATTAATTGAACAGTTTTTACTTTTTTTTTAAATACCTATTTTTACTTGTCTCTTTTAGAGGAACAATTTAAGTGGAGATTGAAAGGCCGTATATTTATTATGCAGGTAGGTACCATTTTTGGTGGATTTGAAAATTTCGGTGATTCGTTTACAGGTAGGTAGGTAGCGGTTTTAGACAATTTTTGACCTACCTAAATTCAAATTTGACCCACTTTTCTTTGAGACAGGGGATGGATTCGCAGTTCATAAGGATTTATTTTCGCGTCTCTCGAAAGTAGGGCATGAGTCGGTCAACACGCTCGTTTCATCAACGTGTTGCTGCGAAGGCAGGTGTATCGAATATATGAGGCACGTAAACCTTACTTACGTCGGTACAAACATATCGATCCCATTTTCTTCATCGCGTGAGGAGGTCCCCCCTTTCCATTACCCTCACATATCGATCGCTAAAGGTAGTTAAATTGCCCGGTGGGGGATGCCAGCCCATCCGAACGCAGGGAATGAAGAATATTATGGGAAATGAAAGGATCACCCTCCGATGGGATAAGCTACCTTTGCCATCCCAAAGCTCGTCGTAGTAATGCAACCAGTGTTACCAGGCCCACTGTGTGAACAATCCCGTTTTGACGCCCCAAAAAATCGCAAATATATATATGTATATATATACACATATATATTGACGTAGGTACTTAAAATTTTATTTAAAAAAATCCCACACGAAAATCGCTTCGTCAAATTTGGCCCTTTTTAGTGGGTTGGCAGTGAAAGGAGAAATCCTGGTTGGGTAATATTGTAAAATATGTTTGAGCAAAATGTATGTAGGTACCTATATAATGGGGAATTTCCGACAACTTTTTTTTAAGAGAAAATAAATTCAGAACTCTTGGAAAAAATGGTAGTTTGAAGCCCTTTTTAAAAAATAAGCGTTATTTTTTAAATTAGGTTAAATGGTAGTTTGAAGCCTGTTTTCAAAAATAAGCGTTATTTTTTATTTACGTTAAATTTTGGTCCAAAATCGTCGTACTTCCGCACACTGTTTGGGTCTCCATTTGGGTCCTGGCTGTGCTCCGAAACTCGGCAGTCAGATCGGAATACATCCAGGGGTGTTACGGGTGTAATGGGTGTAAAAATATGGTTTTTTTGAGAGTTTTTTTTTAAAGGTTTTAGTAAACATGAGCTTGAGAGGTATCGTTTTCCATGTTTTTTAGGGCGAATATGAAGTTGATTTGACCAAAGAGTGAAGAATTGAAGTTGTAACGAAGTTTCAGTTCCCAAAATTCATTTTTACTACTCAAAAACCTGGGAACTTGCCTGAAATCACCATAAATTTGTATAATAACACTAGAAGTAGTATCAACAGGTGAATCAATACAATTAAATTGCACTATCAGTGATAAAGATGATTTGTAAATCAATAAAAAATGAGAGCCTAATTCGTGTTTTTGGGGGCCAAAATTGGTGGAAACCATCAGAAATAGCTATTTCGGTTATTACGCATGAAAGAAACAATAAATGAACAGCCAACATTTCTATAGGTATGTCCAGTTGAATAATAAACACATGTGACAAGGGCTTGGAGCGTTTTTTGAAGTTAAACAAAAAAACCTCCCAATTTTTGAAAAATCGTAAAAATTGTTTGAACTGGAATTTTTTAACGTTTCTTTTTTCGCGGTAGCTCAGAATTTTACGAGCTTTCACGTGGTAGTACCGTCCGTCCTGCTATAAGGACGGGGAAACTTCTATGAGCTCATTATGTAGGTACGAACGTTCCAACACTGAAGTATTTTCTCGCAACTCCCGTACCTGTTCCTACTATGTAAACGGTTCTTCCTGCCCACTGCCCGGTTTCCCAGCGGCCAGCGGACTTGGGAGCCTGTGAACCTGCATATTACGCGAATGTCATTATTGTTGTTCCCGGCCACCTGACACCCATTGTCCTCTCGTCAAATCAGCCACCGTGACCGGCCCGAGGCAACACACTTGCGACGTCCCTAGCATTTCATTTGGGCGTGGCGACGGTTCTGTGTTTCATTAACAACAACTTGCTTATTGTTGAATGAGGTCTACAATGCGACATTCTCGCGCGAGTAAACGATTTTGTGGACGTATGATGTCTCATTACAAGGACTCCCACATGGATAGCCTCAATAAAACCTCAAAAAATATATTTTTTTAAAATTTGATTTTTCATAACAATTGCAATCATGTATCTCTGGTATGCTAGTGCACAAATAGCTTGATTTATGAAACTACAGGGTGTTGACTTTACGTTAATCACACAGGCCTGGGTTGGGATGTGTGCAGAACGCACGCGAAAAAAAAAAACGCTGCAAAGTCCTTGTCACATGGGTTTATTATTCTACAGGACCTACAGAAATGCTGGCTGTTCATTTATTTTTTATTTCAGGCGAAATAATTGAAATAGCTATTTCTGATGGTTTCCACCATTTTTGGTCTGTAAAACACGAATTAGGTAAGCTCCTTTTTTTTCAATTCATTTTTGATCATTGGTAGTGCCATTTAATCGTCTTGATTCACTTGTTGTTACTACTTCCAGTGTTATAATACAAATTGATGGTGATTTCAGACAATGGTGATTTCCCATGTTTTTGACTCATAAAAAATCAATTTTGGGAGCTGAACATTTGGTAAAACCTCGATTTTCCACTCTTTGGTCAAAGTCGACTTCATATTCGGTCTTCTCGTCCCCAAAAACATGGAAAACGATATGTACCTCAAAAGCTCATGTTACTATCATGTTACTAAAACACAAAGAGTACCTATTTTTGTGCACATTTTCACTCATAACACCCCTGGGTATATTCCGATCGGGCTGAAAAGTTTCGGGACACAACTAGAGCCCAAATGGAGCATGTGTGCGAAAGAACGACTTTTTTAGACCGAAAATGATGCCGGTACACGTGATACGGCGGACGGCGTACGGCGTACGGCGGACGGCGGACGGACATTGCATTTTTGGAATCTACGCACCTTGAAACGGAAAAGAAAAAATTTTGAGGGGGTGTTATAAAGATTTTTTGCTGAGCGAATACATAGGTGTATAATTCACAGAATAATAAACCAAAAACGCTGCAAAGTCCTTGTCACATGGGTTTATTATTCTACAGGACCTACAGAAATGCTGGCTGTTCATTTATTGTTTATTTCAGGCGAAATAATTGAAATAGCTATTTCTGATGGTTTCCACCATTTTTGGTCTGTAAAACACGAATTAGGTAAGCTCCTTTTTTTTCAATTCATTTTTGATCATTGGTAGTGCCATTTACCTAATCGTCTTGATTCACCTGTTGTTACTACGTCCAGTGTTATTATACAAATTGATGGTGATTTCAGACAATGGTGATTTTCCATGTTTTTGACTCATAAAAAATCAATTTTGGGAGCTGAACATTTGGTAAAACCTCGATTTTCCACTCTTTGGTCAAAATCGACTTCATATTCGGTCTTCTCGTCCCCAAAAACATGGAAAACGATACCTCAAAAGCTCATGTTACCAACATGTTACTAAAACACAAAAAGTACCTATTTTTGTGCACATTTTCACTCATAACACCCCTGGGTATATTCAGATCGGGCTGAAAAGTTTCGGGACACAACTAGAGCCCAAATGGAGCATGTGTGCGAAAGAACGACTTTTTTAGACCGAAAATGATGCCGGTACACGTGATACGGCGGACGGCGTACGGCGGACGGCGGACGGCGGACGGACATTGCATTTTTGGAATCTACGCACCTTGAAACGGAAAAGAAAAAATTTTGAGGGGGTGTTATAAAGATTTTTTGCTGAGCGAATACATAGGTGTATAATTCACAGAATAATAAACCAAAAACGCTGCAAAGTCCTTGTCACATGGGTTTATTATTCTACAGGACCTACAGAAATGCTGGCTGTTCATTTATTGTTTATTTCAGGCGAAATAATTGAAATAGCTATTTCTGATGGTTTCCACCATTTTTGGTCTGTAAAACACGAATTAGGTAAGCTCCTTTTTTTTCAATTCATTTTTGATCATTGGTAGTGCCATTTACCTAATCGTCTTGATTCACCTGTTGTTACTACGTCCAGTGTTATTATACAAATTGATGGTGATTTCAGACAATGGTGATTTTCCATGTTTTTGACTCATAAAAAATCAATTTTGGGAGCTGAACATTTGGTAAAACCTCGATTTTCCACTCTTTGGTCAAAATCGACTTCATATTCGGTCTTCTCGTCCCCAAAAACATGGAAAACGATACCTCAAAAGCTCATGTTACCAACATGTTACTAAAACACAAAAAGTACCTATTTTTGTGCACATTTTCACTCATAACACCCCTGGGTATATTCCGATCGGGCTGAAAAGTTTCGGGACACAACTAGGGCCCAAATGGAGCATGTGTGCGAAAGAACGACTTTTTTAGACCAAAAATGATGCCGGAACACGTGATACGGCGTACGGCGGACGGCGGACGGCGGACGGACATTGCATTTTTGGAATCTATGCATCTTGAAACGTAGAAGAACAAATTTTGAGGGGGTGTTATAAAAATTTTTTGCTGAGCGATTACATAGGTGTATTATTCACAGAATAATAAACCAAAACGCTGCAATATTATGTTGGACACACCTACAGAAATGTTTGCTGTTCATTTATTATTTCTTTCAGGAGCAATAATTTAAATAGCTATTTTTGATGGTTTCTCCCAATTTTGGCCCCCGAAACGCCAGCTGGACGTAGATTAGGGTTTGTTTTGTCCGTCCTTACTGTGTTATATATCTGTTTTGTTTTCATTATTTACTGCATGTAATTTAAAGTCTGTTATTTATATAAATACTGTTGAATGTTTGAATGTACGAGTATGAATGCGTAATTTTGTCATTTAATTTCAATTGAAACTGGGCATTTGCCCGTGTAATTTACAATTAACAAATAAACAAAAACACGAATTAGGCTCCTATTTTTTACAAATTACCTATGATAATTGATAGTGCCATTTAATCGCCTTGATTCACCTGTTGGTACTACTTCTAGTGTTATTATACAACGAATATAACAGTGCTGTATAACGCAGGTGTCGCTCTTTCGGTTTAAATTAAATTTCTCCCTTGAGAGGGAAAAACATTAAATCATGTTTAATGTTTTTCCCTCGCAAGGGAGAAATTAGATATAGTTTTTTAATGTCAAGAAAAAATGAAAGCCACAATTTCACTGAACTCTACAAGTATAATGTTGCATTTACTGTACTTATTATAGAACTCGCCATCAACATATGGTTGCTACAACAGAAGGTAGTAACTGTGTAGTAACCAATGAAAAACGTAGCTATTGACTCTTGTTTCTTTCGAGTGCGATATTCTTTATGGTTGCTACAACAGAAGGTAGTAACTGTGTAGTAACCAATGAAAAACGTTGCATATTTGCGTGTCGGAATTCACAGAATGACCCCCAGCCCTAAAACATTAAACATGTTAAATTTATGGTGATTTCAGACAATGTCACAGGTTTTTGACTAATATAAAATGAATTTCGGGAGCTGAAACTTCGTTATAAGCTCAGCTCTTCACTCTTTAGTCAAAACCAACTTCATATTCGGTCTTCTCGCCTTAAAAAAACATGAAAAACGTCCCCCACAAGTTCATGTTCACTGAAACCTTTAAAAAACCTCGAAACCCCTATTTTTACACCCACATTTCACCCTTAACACCCTTGGGTGTATCCCGTTGGGGCTACCAAGCTTTGCACCACAGCTAGGACCCAAATGGAGCCTGTGTGCGGAAGAACAACGATTTTATACCAACATTTAATGTAAAATTAAGGGTGAAACTTTGTTAGAACGTCTACTCTTCGCTCATTAGTCAAAATCGACTTCGTATTTGGTTTCCTCACCCTAAAAAACATGTAAAACGATACCTCACAAGCTCGTGTTACTAAAACACCAAAAACGCTATTTTTACACCCATTTTTCACCCATAACACCCCTGGATATATTCCGATCGGGCTGCGAAGTTTCGGTACACAACTAGGGCCCAAATGGAGCCTGTGTGCGAAAGAACGAATTTTTTAGGTCGAAAATAATAGTCGATATGGATGATACGGCGGACGGACTTAGCAGTTTGGTTAATTATTCTGTAAATAATGCACCTCCTACGTATTCGCTCAGCAAAACAAATTTCGAACACCCCCTCAAAAAAAATTTTTTTTTTGCTTTTCAAGGTCCTTGGATTCCAAAAGTGCAATGTCCGTCCGCCGTATAATCCATATCTGCTTCATTTTCGGTCTCAAAAATTCGTTCTTTCGCACACCGGCTCCATTTTGGGCTCTAGTTGTGTCCCAAACTTTGCAGCCCGATCGGAATATACCCAGGGGTGTTATGGGTGAAAAATGGGTGTAAAAACAGGGCTTTTTGGTGTTTCGTTAACATGAGCTTGTTAGGTATCGTTTTCCACGTTTTTTTAGGGCGAGGAGACCGAATATAAAGTCGATTTCTACCAATGAGCGAAGAGTTGACGTTCTAACAAAGTTTCGCCCTTAAATTTTGGTCTAAAATCGTTGTTCTTCCGCACACAGGCTCCACTTGGCTCCTAGTTGTGCTCCAAAGCTCGGCAGCCCGATCGGAATACACCGAGGAGTGTTATGGGTGTAAAAATATGGGGTTTTCGAGGTTTTGTTTGAGATTTTAGTGAACATGAGCTTGTGAGGTATCGTTTTCCGTACTTTTTAGGGCGAGAAGACGGAATATGAAGTTCATTTTGAGCAAAGAGTGAAGGTTCAGCTCTCAAAATTCATTTTTTATTAGTCAGAAACCTGGGAAGTTGTCTGATATCACCATAAATTTGTATAATAACACTAGAAGTAGTATCAACAGGTGAATCAAGACAATTAAATGGTACTATCAATGCTCAAAGATAATTTGTCAAAAACAGGAGCCTAATTCGTTTTTTGGGGGGCCATGTTGGCGGAAACTATCAAAAATAGCGATTTCTATTATTGCACATGAAAGAAACAATAAATGATCAGCCAACATTTCTGTAGGTATGTCCAATAGAATAATAAACCCATGTGACAAGGACTTTGCAGCGTTTTTGGAATATACACATCTTGAAATGTAAAAGAAAAAATTTTGAGGGGGTGTTGAAAAAAATATCCTAACCGAATACACAGGTGTATAGTTATTCAGAGAATAATGAACCAAAATGATCAGTTTATCAAAAACAACATGTGATTCAAATTTTGGATTCTTGTATTTTGATATCTGACTCCAATATTTAACGGTGTGAAGACACTAGAAACAGGAGGTTTCATCGAACCAAAAGCGGAACCTCCTGCACGCGTTGCTTCCGGAAGGCGATATGAGGGCTCCAAACTCTCAACTGCGCTGGGCCAAATCGATAAGGCATCAACATCAGCTGAGTCCCCAAACCCCAAACCCGACCTCAGTCCTGCCGGCATAACCGCCTTTGTCCAATTGTTTTGCATTGTGTGCTCCATCATTCCAGTTGGGGATGACGAGTCCTGGGCGAGACTGGTGAGTTGTACACGGAAGAATAGAAGTTGTGTACGGTAAAAGCACCGGTAGTCGACACTTCAAGCCCGATTTAGCTGTTATTAGTTTCCTGCGTCTTGGATGATGAGTAGTTATTGACAAAATTAGATTATTTTTCATTGGTTGAACGAAGGCCTCCTCTGCTGCGTCACGTATTGAAAAATAAAAATAAAACGACTATTTGAAACTAACGAAATATCATTTTTGTCTGAGCCAAATTTTCATACCAGTACTCGACACTCGAAAAAACGCATGTGTTGAGCCGACATCGGGTTTGCACCTTGAATCGACAGCTTGTTCACATTTAAAATTTATATTTCGGACTAAGGAATTAAGTAGTACCTAATACTTGAGCAAGTAAATATAAATTAGTAATTTATCGCTTACGAATCAGCCTTGCTTTGAACATCAGTATCCTTACGTATTATAATCACATTCAGGTTTAATCAGTGGAACAGGAAAAGGAACAAATTTTTGACTATTCCAGTGTTCAAAATAGATAGAAAAGAGATATTATAAGGAGCGGTGTTGATACTGTACGAATTAGTAGATACGTAGTTATGAGTAAATTATTACTGTGAAAAGGTAAGAGAATAATGGACTGTCGGAGTCGACCATTGAATCAGTAGATTTCAAGAAGTGATCCAGTGGATTTGTGGAGTTGAAGTTAGCCTTAAAATCTCTAATACTTGTAAAACACTATGTAGGTAGACAGTAATTTTTTAATGCATGGGAGGTAGATAATAATTTCGCTCTGTAATCCTACCAGCCTAGTCTCTGAAGCTTTTTTAATATATTTCAAACATTTTCGCAGTTTCGTTCTAGCCTCCAGAGCAAAATAAAATGTAGGTACGCGTAGGTATTAACTATTTTATTTAATCAAACCTATAAACACCGTTTTTATGAGTTTTTGAGCGGGACAATTAGAGGGAATCGGTTGAACTGGTGAACTTTTCCCAAAGAACGTATCCCAGAAGTGAGTGAGTGAACTGGTGGGAGTTGACTCCTGGAACTGAACGCATCTGATGGTTTGTTCGGACAGACAGTCCTGGACCAGTCCAGGATGGAACTGCGTTCTGAAAAACGCTGCAAAGTCCTTGTCACATGGGTTTATTATTCTATTTAACTTACCTACAGAAATGTTGGATGTTCATTTATTGTTTCTTTCATGCGAAATAAATGAAATAGCTGTTTCTGATGGTGCCATTTAATTGTGTTCAATCACCTGTTGGTACTACTTCTACTGTTATCATACAAATTTATGGTGATTTCAGACAGTTGCCCAGGTTTTTGACTTCGTCGCTCAATTCTTCACTCTTTGGTCAAAATAAACTTGATATTTGGTCTTCTCGCCCTAAAAAAAAACAGGAGAATTAGGTCACTAGCTCATGTTCACTAAAACCTCAAAAACACCACGGTACACCCTAGTTTTACACCCATTTTTCCCCCCATAACGCCTCTGGGTGTATTCCGATCGGGCGGCCGGGCTTCGGAGCACAACTAGCACCCAAATGTGTTCCAAAATGTTGTCCCAAACTGTATGCGAAAGAACGAGTTTAGACCAAAATTTATCATAAATTTAAGGCTGAAACATCGTAGAACCTCAACTGTCCACTCTTTGTTCAAAATCGACTTCATACTCGGTCTCCTGGTCCTAAAAAAACATGGAAAACAATGCCTCACAAGCTCATGTTACCAAAACATCAAAAAACCCTATTTTTACACCCATTTTCCACCCAGAACACCCTTGGGTATGTTCCCATCGGGCTACAAAGTTTCGCAACACAGCTAGGGGCCAAATGTTGCGAAAGAACGAATTTTTTAGACCGAAAATGAAGTAGATATGGATGATACGGCGGACATCGCATTTTTGGAATCTGCGCACCTTGAAACGTAAAAGAAACATTTTTAGGGGGTGTTATAAAAATTGTTGCTGAGCGAATACATAGGTGTATTATTCACAGAATAATAAACCAAAAGGGGAGATAGAACTGTCAAGGATTGAGTCCAGAACTGTGTCTGTCCGATCGTGCGCTGATGGTTCTGAACGGTTAACCTGAAGCGTTGTAACCTTCCACATAAGCTGAAGGAAGAAGCATCGAGTGCTCATGTGCAGGATCCGTCCTCGGAAGAATCCAGGGCTGCTGGAACTAGTCCCGAACGGTCCTCGACTGTCTGTCCGAACAGCCGACTCTTGATCCAGGATCAGTTCTGGTGCTGTCCAAACCATCGAATTATACCAAACGTACAAAAAATGGCGCGGCTTGGGCTGAATCGAATGGAACGGTGTAGGACTGTCTGTCCGAACAGCCAACTCTTGATCCAGGATCAGTTCTGATGCTGTCGGAACCATCGAATTATACCAAACACACACAAAAATGGCGCGGCTTGGGCTGAATCGTCAGGAACGGTTTAGGACTGTCTGTCCGAACAGCCAACTCTTGATCCAGGACCAGTTCTGATGCTTTCCTAACCATCGAATTATACCAAACGCACAAAAAATGGCGCGGCTCGGGCTGAATCGAAAGGAACGGTTTAGGACTGTCTGTCCAAACAGCCAACTCTTGATCCAGGATCAGTTCTGGTGCTGTCCGAACCATCGAATTATAACAAACGCACAAAAAATGGCGCGGCTTGGGCTGAATCGAAAGGAACGGTTTAGGACTGTCTGTCCGAACAGCCAACTCTTGATCCAGGACCAGTTCTGGTGCTGTCCGAACCATCGAATTATACCAAACGCACAAAAAATGGCGCGGCTTGGGCTGAATCGTCCAAATGGTTTAGGACTGTCTGTCCGAACAGCCAACTCTTGATCCAGGATCAGTTATGATGCTGTCCGAACCATCGAATTATACCAAACGCACAAAAAATGGCGCTTGGACTGAATCGTTCGGAACGGTTTAGGACTGTCTGTCAGAACGAACCTTTTAGACGTAGGTACCTATCGAAGTTCGAAGAGCTTGAATTTTTCTTCCCGTTCCGGGACTCGGTGCGCAAGAGTCTGCCATTTCTATTTACGGGTTTCCAGGGTAACGCATCCTTCGCCCCAACGACCTCCTGGTGAGGGTTGGGGAGCCTTGGTAACGGAGCTTGCTCCCCCGTATTGACGCCTCTGGACCCCCCCTCTGACATCAACAGGAAGCTTCACAGCCCCGACAGGTTTGCTGATTCAGCTTGTACCTACGTCACTGCCCCCGGACTTTTCATTTCCCATCCGAAGCTTTTTTTGTTCTTTTTACGGTCCTCACCCCCTCTAGTGACTGTTGCACGAAACGAAACCACATGACCTACATCTGATCTCAGAGCCTTGTCAAGGGATGTTCTAACCTCCAACTGATACCCAATCGATCGCCAGCTATCACGTAAAATTACACCAAAATGCACTCGTAACACACAATATCATCCCTTGCTCTATTACCAGTAAATGCGTTACCCTTAGCAATTACCTCGAGTATCGAAGTAAACTTAGATAACAGCAAATCAACAACAACACCTGTTGGATATACATTAACATAACCTAAACGGTTCTTCGCACTCACCATCAAGATTATCCTCTTCATTCCCAAATAAACCATCTGCCTACTTTAAATTTTTTACGTTAATTTTCTTAATCGTTTGCCTTCGTTAGACTTACGATTTTGAAATTCATGTGTAAAACACCATCTGAACACTCTCCTACTCATATCCCCAGTATTTCAGCTTGTTTGGGTAGTTCTCTTAATGGGATAAGGCGGTTGTAAAGAAAAAGGCTGTACACATGCGCGAACACGGAAAAATACACTGCCAAGGTGATGGCACAGGAGCTTCCTCGTCACAATCAGAGTGACCCATTATAAAATAGAACAGACTCGGAAGCAAAATAACATAACATTACATTTCATTACATAACATTACATTACATAACATTACATTACATTACATAACATTACATTACATAACATTACATAGCATTACATGAAATATACATATTACATAACATTACGTCCATAATACATTACGTCCATTATACATAATTGCGAAAGTTATGCGTGTTTGAAGAATTTCACGTTAGCGCATGCGCAGGGCGAACCGCTAGCTCTACCATGTTGAAATTTATATGGGACCTCAATGGGCCCTACCCGCTTAATCCCTGAGAATTGCATTGAAATCTGGTGAAATCTTTGGTTACTACGGCTGTAACAAGGAAATTGAATCTATTTCACGCCAGCGCATGCGCAGAGCGCACCGAGGGTCCGATCATGCTGAAATTCATACTGGAACTCACTAGGCTTTGTCCAAACAACCCTTGAAAATTTGAGCGAAATTGAATCAAAATTGTGAACGTTATGCGTGTTTGTTGAATTTAACGTTAGCGCATGCGCAGGGCGTACCGCTGGATCAATCATGTTGAAATTTGTATGGGACCTCAAGGGGCCTTATCCGCACCACCCCTCAAAATTTGAGCTGAATCAATTCAAAATCGTGGAAGTTATGGCTGTAACAAGGAAATGCGGACAGACTCACAGACTCACAGACTCACAGACCCACAGACCGACAGACACGGAACCAAATTTGTTCAGTAGGCTTTGAAACGCAAAATGCAAGTGGAAATTTTGATTTCTGATGACAAAAATCTTTTGGCTCACGAAAGTGAACACAAGGCTTCCGCTGCTTCGCAGACTCGGAAGCAAAATTTTATACAGCATGACCATGTCATAGAGTTAACTCAACCTTCCAAACGGTTTTTTGAACCGTCGGATTTCTTTATTAAAATAACCGTTCACTGCACAAAATAACTCCTCATTTCTAATTTTTTGTTGAATTCACCGAAGTACAAATATTTTTAGTAATTTTCAAGCTTAAAATCCAGTCATTCATCACGGCTATAAGAGCGAATTTTTAAAGAATATTCGTGCTATTATGTGAAGATCAAAATGAGAAACCATACCACTTTTCCTAAAATTATATAATTTTTTCGTGATTTCAGCCATTCTTTAGCGATTTTTTACCCTTATAAAGTCAAATTTAACCCACTCTTTTTTTTTAGAAAAATATTTTTATCATAGAAATAGTCCCTATTTCTGTCGTGAATCACCATTCCACACAACGTCTGGTGAATTAATATTGATTTTAGCACTTAATACCAATTTTCGACTCCCCCCCCAATCCAAATTTGACCCCTATTCTGTTTGAAAAACAACTGAAATGGTATTTTCTGTCTTTATTCATCACTTTCAGTGATTGTATGTCAATTTTTAGCGATTTTAGCCGTTTTCCCGCTCTTCGACTCGGATTTGACTCCCTAAAAACTCATATTTGACCCCCTTAGAATTTTTGAAACTTGATCGTCTTCGGACTCATCGTTTTGTTTGGCAATAAGAACATTCTGGCGAAGTCAGGTATTTTATCAACTACCTAAGGTCAGATATCGTCTGGGATGAATTCAGGAGCTCTGAAATGGATTTGCCTACAATAAAATTTCAAAAATTCATGTTGAACATTTTGGACCCATTGCAATAGCTTCATTTTATTTCAGAATTCGCTAAAAATCAATTTTTCATAACTGTTTGCACAAAAATATTAAATATTAGTTTTAGAAGGTTCACAAATACTACTCAATTTTGACTCATTTTTAAAAATTTGTATTCTGATGTCACTGGTTTCATTGCGTAGTGGCGAAATGGCCGGCTGCGATCATGAGGTTACTGTTGAGAATCCTACAACGTGAGAAAGCTATGCAGCCTAACAATACGTCCATCAGCTACAGGTACAACTAACTATCATCATCAGCTCTATTACTGATTGAACCTTAAGCATAAGAAAAATATAGTATGTACCTACCTACCTATAGCTACCTTATTTGCGATCTCGATTTTCACTAGATTTGCCTTGTTCTTTATGCAAATAATCGGGGTTAGTTAATGCGATAACATCAGGAAAAACTGTTCGATTTTTAAAGTATTATTTGATTTCATGCATATGTATCAGCCTACCTGATAAACCAAACCGTCCCCTAGGTAATGCATTCGTTTCTGAACACAATTTTCGCCCGTGTAATTACTTACATCCTCAGAGTCTCACTTAAGATTTTACCTAGGTACCTTTGGAAGGGAATCCTTTAGAACAGGCATTATTTGAAAGGCAACCTTCGGGAATAACAGGTATATGTTACGGTAAAGGTTGTAAATAAGTAGGTACCTACAATATTCATTAGAGAGCTTCCTGTTTACAAGGTTCCTGTTTACAAATTTTTCCTGTCATATTACACTTCCTTAGATTCCTGAAATCGCTTTCTCTAATTTCAAATTAAAATATCTTTTAAATTTCAGATGTGATAGGGTTTTCAATTCCAATTCTCAAGTAGGTACCTAGGTTTGAAGGTGAATTTTGGAATTCAAAATTGAAACTGGCATTCAAAATGTCCAATAAGTATAACTTGTCCGAAATAAATATTATTAAACTGGAAAAGGAAAGGCGGGTAGGTTCCGTTATATGCCCCCAATTCTTAAATTGTCAAGGCATTGTCAAGCGATCTGGATGCTCGCTAGCGCTCGCATCTCAAACAAGATAAACAATCCCAGAAACTATCCCGTGAATGAGCAGGTTGTTTGGGACTTCTGAATAGATTCGGAATTCCCGAGAAAGATAAGATAACAGCGATAACAATACTGACCGGAATACCTGTAAATCCTTGTTGATTGATGGAATGTTAGTTCAGTTACTCGACTACATCATTTTTATAAGGTTTAAAGGGTATATAAGCCTTTTTCTTAGCCGTTTCACAAGGTTTAAAGTTAATAGAAAAAAATTTAAGAATTGGGGGCATATAACGGAACTTACCCGGAAAGGCTATTACGTACCCCATCTCTTGTTTATGTACTAGACTTGATACTGGAATTCAAAACGACTAATAAATTGAAATATAGAAAAACTGTTTAATTTTAAATTAATTAAGTGCACCTACTTGATGATGCACTTGACTTGATATGAGAAAACTATAATTTAGTTCGAAAGACATATTGTAGTTATTACATTTATAGACTGGAAAAGGCTAGGTAAGTAGGTACATACGTATCTCTTGTCTATGTAGTATGTACAAGTATTGAATTGGAATTCAAAACGTCTAATGAAGTGCATACTAGAAAAAACGCTTGATTTAAAATTAATAAAGTATAGCTAATTTTCAGTGAGACAAGTATATGTTCGAAGGCAATATTTAGGTATTTGACTAGAAAAGGCTACGTAGGCATCTCTTATCTGTGTACCTACAAGGCAAGCATTACAATCTGAACGCCGTATGTAAGCCTTCAAGTTGTCTGTTGTGGATTTGTACAGGTACAAGTGTTATTTATCATATTTTATATTTTTTCAGTCCGTGCAATTGTTCTTCTTTGAGCTGGGGTGTTTGCCAAGTATCGCCATCGCCGAAAAAAAAGGAAAAACAAACGCAACTCCAACGCCGTAAATTAACCGACCGTCTGAAGTTGATCGAAATAATTCAACCGTTCAAAATTGATATGTATTTCACAAAAACGAATTCCTATCCGTCTTCTTAATAGGTAACCTCGACCCATGGCCCTCCTTCATCGAGCCCTCTTCACATGGTTCGTCGTCCTAGTTTTCCTGATCCTTCTCGTTCTCAAACTGGACAACCGCATTCAATGGAACTGGTCCATAGTCTTCATCCCAGTCTGGTTCTACGACTCGATCGTATTCCTCTACGTGTTTTTCTACATCCTCGCTTACAGCAGATGCGGCGAGCTGTCGCAAACTGTTAGAAGGAAATTGTATTATCTCGTCGCTCTCTTGTTGAAATTCGCATTTCTCGTTTTACTTTGTCTCAAACTGGAAAACGTCGTTGCCGAACTGTCCGTCGTCCACGTCCTTTTGCCGCTTTGGATTTTGGCGCCTTTCGCTATTTATGACGTCACGATGCGGTTGGTATTCAACAGTAAAAATCGGTATTTATGAAACAGGAGGTACAACTCCCCTTGGGGGTGCCCCACCGAACTTTGATGTACAGTAAAGTATTATTCAAAGATAATATTACCGACTTACTCTGGTATTGAACAATATTACATCTCCTGCACTGAAATGTATACAAAGCGCGTATCTGTAAACCATGTAATAACTGCTCACATGGCGACAATGCCAACATACTATCAACATTTGGGCTTTGCAGCAAATCTTGGATTTGCAGTTATACAGAACGTATCACGTAATAAATCATAAGAGTTCGTGACTCGATGGTCCATTTACCATTAAGGTATGTACATTTTTTCATCTTAATTGTTCTTAATTGTTTTACAACTAAAATTAAACTTCAAAGCATTAAGTAATTGTGAAAATGCCATTAGGCCCATGGAAAACGCGAGAACTACCCACACGTAAAGTTTCCTGGTTCGAATCCCAGACCAGAGGCTTCACACAACGTTTTGATATTTTGTCTGCGTTGTTATGATCCTGCTGCTCGACTGGTTTGTGTTGAGAGCAAATTCTAACTAGTCATTTTAAAACTTTATAGCGATTAATATTTTCTAAAATGGGTATTTCATGGGGGGGGGGATGCTTCCAAATCTTGGGATGCGAGCGGTAGCGAGCTTCAGACCTCTCATCCAGGTTTCAAAGAAAGTGCTGAATAGCCGCCAGTCAGCAATATTATTTCTCACTTGAAAATATTGAACATGTGCCTCCACAAAATGTACATCCATCGCCACCCCGAATTTAAAACTATGGTGAGCGCCGTTAGAGAGCTCTGCAAACTACCAAGATTTCCTTCAAAGAATTTAAACTTTAAAGTAAATTATTGGTAGTTCGATGCGTTTATAGGACATATCTAAAGAAATGTTGGTTGTTCATTTATTGTTTCTTTCGTGTGCAATAATTGAAATGGCTCTTTTTGATGGTTTCCACCAACTCTGGCCCCCCAAAACACGAATTAGGTGTCTATTTTTAACACATTATCTTTGATCATTGACAGTGTCATTTTACTGTTTTGATTTACCTGTTGATACTACCTCTAGTGTTATTATACGAATGTATGGTGATTCAGAAATTTCCCAGGTTTTTGAGTAATAAAAAATTAATTTTGTGTGCTGACACTTCGTTAGAACCTCAATTTTACACTCTTTGATCAAAATCAACTTCATATTTGGTCTCCTCGCCCTAAAAAAAAACATGGAAAAGGGTACCTTACATGCCGAAGTTTACATGGATTTTAAAAATACCTAATTTTACACAGCACCCATAACACCCCTGGGTGTATTCTGATCGGGCTGCCAACCTTCGGAGCACAACTAGGGGCCAAATGGAGCCCGTGTGTGGAAGAACGACGATTTATACCAACATTTAATGAAAATTAAACTTAACTTGAATACTTTAACGTACATTTAAAGCTGAAACGTTGTTGAACCTAAATTCTTCGCTCGTCGGTCAAAATCGGCTTCATATTCGGTCTCCTCGCCCGGAAAACGATACCTCACAAGCTCATGTTACCAGAACACCAAAAAACCCTAGTTTTACACCCATTTTTCACCCATAACACCCTTGGGTATGTTCCTATCTGGCTGCAAAGTTTCGGGACACAACTAGGGCCCAAATGGGGCCCGTGTGCGAAAGAACGAATTTGTTAGACCAAAAATAAAGGTAGGATGGTGGATATGGAAGGTGGTATGGATGGCGTACGGGGGTGTTCAAAAAAATTTTGAGGTGGTGTCCAAAAAATGTTTTGCTGAGCGAATACATAGGTGTAATATTCGCAGAATAATAAACCAAAATCGAAGTCAACTGTTTGCTATGCTGACAGTGTGCGCATCCTCTAAATTCTGACCTTCTTGTTTCGATGGAGTGCACTGGAATATTATAAACCGTTTATAATCCGAATAAGGAAACTATGATGAAACTAATCTAAACCTATGACTCGAATAACTCAGTAGATACCCACGCAAGAGTCACAGAATAGAACGATTTCTTTTCTGTGGTAAGATTTCGCTGTATTCAACGAAGGCTGACAGAATCGAGAAACCCAGTTATAATTTAGGCACAACGGGGAGCATACCAAACTGTGCAACGTTAATCCAGTAATTCGCACCAAATTGTTAAGTTTTAAATATGAACGAAAATAGACGTTTAAGTATTACGATTAGTGAGGATTGGATCTCGTAAGTTTCGTTGTAACTTGTGAAGAATGTATGAATGGTTTAGATATTAACGAATAGGTTTTCTAGTTATCATTGAATTTAAATAAAAATTAAAGTATCTGTAGTACCTACTAATGTACATTATTGAAATGACCACGAAAGTTTCTGTAAAAAGTTAATATTATTAGTTGTATCAATAAAGTTATTTTATTTTAGTTTGGTTGTTGTGGTGTTTCGCTTGTTATGAATGTATACCTTCCGAGTTACAAGTAACCAGCCGAAAGTTCGGTAGGTAAATAAATTTTCTGGATAGCCGATTGAAAAGAACCTCTTGGCGTTTGATTGATGCTGTTTTGGACAAAATCACACCGATATAGCCGATTACTAGAAAACAACAATTTCATGGAAGTCTTGGATTTCTCGATTTTTCTTGATTTGCTACTTTGAGCTTTCTAGGTGAAATATGAGTTATGATGTTTTCTCATTTTTCGATTTTCAACTATAACTGCCGTTAAAATGAACCAAAATTGGTGCGGTTGGTACCAAATTGTCCGTTAGGATGTCCAGATCATGCCTATTGACTTCGAAGTCGATCGCATTTGGTTTGACTAATTAACAGCAAAAAATATGTCAATGGGTTCAACATTTTCTAGGTTTACTCGCTAAATGACGTTGGTGTGGTCAGAAAGTGATATTATGCAGTAACTATATTTCCATGCTCAGTATAATATTGTATTCTCATGATCGGCCTGACAGGCCGATCGTATAATATATATACATTAATACTCAAGGCTACAAGTAGGGTTACGTTCAAGCCCTACTTGTATAATATACGTACTTACATTTATAGGTACCTAAGTGTGGTACCTACCTGTATTTTCGAGACTTGGACCAGATATTTGTAGGGCGAAAGGAAATGAAAAACAACGAAGACAGAACACCGGCCATTTATTTCTGCGTATAAACCACAAATTTTTCTTTCGTGATATAAAATCGAAACATGCACAATATTATTTAGTCAGATGTCACCAAATTTTGCACATCCATTTTATTTTACAAGAAATAGGCAGGTACATACTACATTTTCACGAAACGTGATTCTAATGATATGGGTTCACGTCTAAATTGTTCAAAAATTGAATCGGTTCGGTTATTTATTTTTAATGGCACCGTTCTGGCAGTGAGGTAAAGTTTAAAAAAAAAGGATATTGTTTTCTCTAGAAGATGGCACGAGAGAGCGTGCACCGGTAGGATTCCCAGATAAATGTAGGTAGGTACCTAATTTTAAATTTTATATTTATTTACCACGGGTTTTTAAATTTACGGATATCATATGACGTCACTATTTTCTGGCTGGGCAATCGGACGAAAAGCCCCCCTGAAAGGGCTCTTACGAGTACTTTACTTTACATTAAATTGCAAGATACGGATACTCGGCGTGTATATTTATGGATAAATAATAAGTACTTCATGGAAGTACGAGTATTTGGTTAGTTTTGGAGACCATTAAATATTAGTAATTTCATTATACTAAGTGGCTATTCCCTCATCAGTTGAGAACTCAAAATATGGATTCTAGAGAACAAAAGCAGCCATTTCAGACATGTAGGAAGTGGGTGGCTATTCCACAGTCGACGAATAATTACCCATATAATAAATGAATAATATATAACAGTAATGAGAGTTAATTTATGCCAACTTCAAATTCCTCATCAAATATGAGCTGAACATAAGCATTATAATTCATCGTCAGAAATCCTGGAATGAGGTTCCAACTTTAAATTAAATGAAGAGCTGTGACTTCAGATTAAAACTGTTTACAAACATTTTCATGATTTGCTGGCTAGTGCCCGTGTGAGACATTTTTCCTTCATGTGAAATTGTACTTGAGCCAGGCAGGTGCCCGTTTAGCAAGTTTCTTCTCGAAGTACTAATTACGATGCATAAAGAAGAGCAGATACCTATGTCCACTCCGTAGGAATCTTACAGGCACAAACTTCCCACTTGGTCTCCAAAAGCACAATCCACAGGCGAAGAGGTTGAAAGGGAAACGCAGCATTTTCACTTTTACATTCGATTTGAACATTTGAACTGTTCCAGACAATAGACAGATACCTGTAAGTTGAGGGTGATTTTAGCGGGCATCTTTGGGGCGCAACAATGAACTGCTGTTACGTGGGATTCGACAATTATGAAGGTACATTGATTTAAATTTGAAATATTTTAATGAGGATGAGCTTTCTACAGCCCTCTGGCTGTCATTGTCAACTCAAGCTCCAGTACAAAACGTCTCAGTGAGGCAGGCAACGATTCCACTGACTAATGATAGCAGTGATATCAGTCGTCGTATTACTGACATATTACTGGTTATGAATCTGTTATCAGTATTCAGTGGTATTGTTACCTGCTTCACTAAAACATTTTGCACTGGAGTATGAGTTAACAATAACAGCCAGAGGGCTGTAGAAGCTCATCACTCAAATATTTCAAATTGAAATAATTGGACTTTGATTGTCAAATCTCACCTGACTGAAAAAGAAAAGTCCGAAAAAAGAAGAATTTGTATGAATTGCTGCTAGTTCACATCAATTTGCTGCCTTGAGCCCAACGATTCTATCTTCCTGAGTACCTGACCTGAATTAATTTCGATTGCCGGGGCTTCAGTAGGATTTCTAAGTGGCAGCCAGTGTGTTAAAACCTGTTCCCAATAGAATTAATCTTTGTCGGTCTCTTCATTTTGTTAGTGAGTGAATTCTCTGATTTTTATAAAAATCGAACTGATCCAGCCGAAGTTCCAGCCAAGCGGATTTTCAAAGTAACCCATTACCTACTAAACCAACCCTCAACCTATTCAACCATTTCTTGGTATTTTACACGCCCTGCGCTTCAAAATCTGTTGTAAGTATATAAAGTATTGGCTATTACTAATATAAGATGTCTCAATCCTTCAGTACAGCCTCGCTAATTTTGTTTTTTAAGTATTCACACAGTGGGCGATATATTGGTGAAGTTCTATATATTTATATATAAGTAGATTTATAGGGAATATGCCAAGCCGTCATTCAAGTCTAATATCTTTGTGGTGCTTAGTGCCAACGAAAGTACGTTGAGGTTGGATATAGTGGTTAGAAGTAATTGGTTGACATCGACAAAATATTATGGTGAAGATGCTCATGGGTTTTCCACTTAGAGCAACGAAAAAATCTATTAATTTAACCACAAGTTTGCAGTAATGAAGAAAAATAAAGAAGCAAAACACAACAGGTTATCAGTACACTTTGTCCAGGAAAGTTTATCAGCGACATTGCCGCCATTTTGTTACTGGTTGCAGTGCAGCCAATGGTAATTAATGAGCAGGCATCCTTAAGTATTTTGTGTTTATGAAACGAGTTTTAACTTCACAGACAAATTCCTTCCAGCATAATAACGAAACGGTCTAGACTGAATTCTATTGTGAAAAGCCATTCTGCACTTTACCACGTTTCCCTTTTCTAACCTATTTGCCGCGACAGCCTAACCTCAGTGTACAAGTTTGCAATCCAGACCTGCACACCAAGTTCTCAGGTACACTAAGCTTAAATGTCACTTTGATACTAACATGAAATCTTACCCTCTAACATAATAAAGCTATATTATAGAGAGAATAAATATTATATTCAAAATAAGTCAAGCTGAAGATAAATTCGCTACGAGGCAACTACGCTTAAAAATAAATAAACTATGACATGAATAAAACTAACTAACGATATAATGTGAAAATACTGAACAATAAATAATATACAATTCAACGAAAAACTATAAAGCATTAGGTACGTTACAGTTTCCAAATAAAACAAAGTTCAATTGAGGTTTTTTAACAAGGGGTAGGTACAAAACTAAGTATAAAAAGTGAAGTCAGTCGTGTCTAGTTCAACAATTTCGGTAGTTACAACAATTTGAAAAGAAAACTCTTTATAGCATAGAACATAAATATCGAACGTAGCGAACTTGTTTATTAGGTAATCAATAAGTTATTTTATTGTTTTAAAATGAATCATGGCGAAAAAACATCACAATAGCTTTGAAATATGGTTAGTCAGTAAAAACGTAGGAACCGAATTACAACAATTATGAATATCATGATTACATATGCGCCATCAGTACAATTTATGCTGGGCCAGTTGGCGTCAACTTCCAGGAGGAAACAACAAAAACTGTGGTATAATAGCATAAACTAACATCAAAATTCAACTGATAGGTACATAATTTGAACATTAGGCCTTATTTTTAAAAAAACAACGCGTCAAATATCAGCGATTTATCAACGAATTGTGAATAAAATCTAAGCAATGTAGATAAATATAACCACACAAGTGGGCCTCTGATGAGGATACAATTAACACTATATTATTGCTTTCCGTAAACATACAAAATCTTCAAAAAGTTACTAAAATTATTTTAATGAAGCGACATGAATTAATGTGACTATTGCTGGTACCTCTACATCAGACACCGAATTCATTACTTAGTGTGTAATGATTTTTTTTACAGTGACGAAATAAACTGTTTTATAACTTACCTATTTGTACGGACTTCATAATAATTCAAATGTTTCAAAATTCACACCTTAAAATATGGTTTATAAACCATAAATATACTTCTATAATAAAAATTAATCGGTAATTTATACATTCAATTACTGCTTTATTGTAATTTTTTATAAATATGAATAAATTAGGTGATATCACACAATTTTTTTTTAAAGTTACACAGGTAAATGTAAATGCTCATTGATAGTTTAAATTTTTTGGTTTAGTTATAAAAAACCAACCTATTTTAGACATTTATTTTCGAAGTTCTATTCACAAATTTGTGGGACATCCTTTAGTTTTAGTGTCATACTGTTGATTATAACGGACGTTTGATAAATTATTTATTTATAAAATTTTTATTGTTATTGGAAAAAAATTTATGTGATTTATTTAAATGCTGGTCCGTTCCGAACCTTAGTAAAATGAAGTGGAAAAATACTCCTCTAGTGTTCACTAATATCGGTAATAAAATAATTTTTTTACAAATCATTACAAGCAGGTATATTCAGGGCGTCTGTTCAAAAAGAAGGGATGTCTACATGCATAATATAACAATTTTTTCGCGAATTTCTCGCTTCAGTGAGAAATTTCAGTCTTATGGGTTTAGTCACGAAAATCGGTTTGTAAAAAATGGTCCATTTTCAGAATTGATGTTGATGTACAAAACTGTTAGTTTGTAGAAAAAGGTAAAATGATATTTGCACCTTTTAACCATATACATGGAAAATTTTTAACAATTTTACAAGAGGGTCTTAAATATAACGTAGGCTTACAAACATTTTCATAAATTATCAAGATAATGATATTGATACCTAATACTCGTAATAGAATTTAATTATTTTCCATTTCTCCGAACCTGAGAAATGAATCTTCTACAAAAATCATTGATTTAAATATTGTTAAAGTCACATGACTTCATCTTGATTGACTTGTTTGAAATTGTATCAGTCGCTATAGAAAATCTACCAGTAAAATAGATCGAAAATTTAAAATGCTAATTGACCAAATAAAAAAGGAAGACAACATATTGGATTTACCCGTTTTATTTCTTATCTCCAATAATACCTAACCAGAAATTCAACGTGCGGTTAATTGATAAAATTTCAAACGGAAATTGTGCAAAATCTAATGTGTTTTTTTTATGGGTGGAACATGTCACAACCTTGATAGTACAATTAGTATAAAACTGACTACTTTACAATAAAACGTGCCTTGAGAGGAACAAATGTTTAAATTTGTATTGTCGCCATTGACTATTTCTACACGGCCCACAGCAATAGAGATTCGGAATTATCAAAATTTAAGGTGTTACCAGTGATTACAGGGTGGTTTGCGTTATGCCCAGGTATATGATCACTAGCTAGCTGTGATAAACTGATCGGATATATACAGGGTTGGAAGCTCGTCGCCTGATTTTAAATGTATGCATCAATTCAGTCATATTTGGTGAAAATATAAAATAGAGAAGAACGTAGGGATTTTTTACTTCGCAATTTTTTGGGGGGGGGGAAAATGGATTTTTGAACGTTCGTTCTGCCAAAAAAACTGCATTTCAAGTCCAGTTTTGAAATCTGCGCAAAATTGTATCACCGGCATTAGCTAACAAATGAAATGTGATCGTTCAAGAGCCTCAAACACGTGGAGAGAAAATAACTGAAAATTTTGTCGAAATTTCAACGATTATTGAGTTTTTTTTGTTTGTATTCTACGTCGAAAGATACATAAAATAGGACCCTCAAATCAAACACATAAATCGATTATTATTTAAAGGGGATGTAATAAACCCTTAGCAAACCACGAAAAACGTCAAAGAATCCGTTCTGACCCATAACGAGCCCACTGAACGAAAAGAAATAACGCGTTTCCACTATGTTTCGATATAGAATCGACCCAAATCCGTTCATATATCCCGACTGTACATTTCCCTTGTAAGTAAATATTATGCCAAGCCTCACAAAATAATTTCTTACGCGACCATCTTCCCACCCTGCAATGACGATCAGAACCATTTCTTACACGCAAACTTGTAAATAATAAATAATTATTTCTTGAATAGGTAAACGATCATTCAGTTAATAATATAATTCTTAAAACAACCTCTTAACGAGTTAAGCATCACTTTTACATAACTTTTGTACTAATATTGATTGACTTGGTTCAGGTAGAAAACTTCATAAACAGCTGCAAGTAACAATATCGCTTATCAATTTTCATTTTAAAACAACCTAAGAGTGTTTGGAGTCGATGGACGAAATGATGTGATAACCTTAACCGCGCTGTACCAATTTGTATGCTAAAATATGATTCGCTGGTACCTAGATTTTAGACGAGAAATGCATCAATTGTTACTTGCTATGAAATGAGTAGTATAATTAAAATGCTGATTAGGAATTAATAAGTATATTAATTGGCGTTTTCGTAGTTTCATATATAGGTATGTACCTTCATATACTAGTAGTATATTTTATGTAGTAGCTTATAGCCTAGGTGAGTATTTACATGAGTGATTATTTCGTTTAAAATACAACCGATTGTTTCTTTAGAAGAGTATGCTGCATAGTTAAATCTATTGCGATCGAAATACAAAAGCTAGCAAAAATTATCAAATAGTAGCTTTGTTATTGTGTTGGTTGAAGGTTTTCTAATTCAAATTGAAAGATTTTCCAAAAATTCGATTAATCAGTGTTCTGTAGATCAAAACCTATCGGAAAGTTAGTAAATTGCACTAGGTGTATATAGTTCATAACTGCATTGTTAGGTAGGTAGGTACCTCCTAATTACTGGCAATCAAAAATCCAAACGGATGAAAGGCAGAGGTTTGATTTATGTTATCTTTGTGGTATTTAGCACCTGCGTGTAGCAATTTGGCATCAGTTCTCCTTGAGATGGCGAGCAAATACTTTGTTGATGCTGAACAATGTCGTCCCATGCATAGATCTTCCGATTTCTGTTTTTTTGAACTGAACGTTTTTTGAATCCGACAAAACGGGATGCTCGCAAATTCAATAAGTTTTTCTTATATCCCACTCAACTCCACCCAATGCATCAGTTTTTACAGTGAATTCAGAGGAAAACGAGCATAAACAAGGATAACCAATATACCTCAGCACTGTTCGTTGTTGAACAGAATTTCGCCAAAAAACTCCAGTCATGCAGCATGACTTAATGAGCGAATTTTCAAAGAAATAGGTAGTTTGGGAAATTGAGAATCTAAATTAATGGCCATCTGCCAGAGCACTCAATACGGCCTAACTGGGCACTCGTTGAGGCCAGAACAGCACATCGTGCAGAAAAAGTATGCCAAAAAATAATTTTTGGGTTTTTTGAACCAAAAAGTTGTGGTATTGATCACGATGCAGCTTGAACGTGCTGAAACTACTCGCAATCGATTCAGCGACCAAAAAAACATGGTGAATGTCACCTCTCATGTTTACATAAAAAATATGCAATTTTTGGGGGATTTCGGACTACAATTTTGTAAATTTGGTTAGCTGGGTGTTTCTAACAGGACTGGGACCAGTTCCAATCGATTCAGCGCTCCAAAAAACATTACTGACAACACCCCACATGCCTATGTCGCTAAAATCCTTTTTTTCTGATTTTTTGGATCCAAAAATTTGTAAATTCGGACTCCTGCGCACAGTGCGATCGGGCTGGGGAACAAACTCATCGTTAACGCTTGCGGAGACGGATTTTTCTGAGCAAGAACGAATTTTTTACAGATACTGAGGGACTTACCGTGGGAATGACATAAATAAATAAATGTACATAGACAAAAAGTGAAAATCTATCATTTAGATATCCGATGCATGAAACGGATTTCATAGGGGTTTCCGGTTCACAGGGAGCATCTGTGAAATGTTGGAACGAGCCAAATACCTATATTTTCTTTCAAAATTCGGTAAAAAGGAGAATTTGTAACCCAAGAAAAATTCCTTGTGAGGATTCGCCAAAAAAAGGAGAATTTACAACCCAAGAAAAATTCCCATTGTGAGGGTTCGTTGTAATCAAATCGGGTCCAAATCGACTCATTTGGATCCGATTTGAATGAAGAAGTTGGCGATGAAAACGTCCATGGAATAGTGTTATTTCAAGGCCAACTCCAGCCAGTAAATACAAATATATAAATACAAATGTCCCGAGTCAACTTCACTGTAGCGATCTTGAGCAGGCAGGTTCTACTCATAGTTATGTTTTTGTTTTCTTGGGTGTTACTAGTTTTGAAAATCCTCGCCTCAATAACAAGGTAACTCGAAGTGCAAAAACATCTTGTTTACGTATTAATCTATATTTAGTTTACGTTGATCTAGTTTTATTTCTTAGTATAACCACAGAGTTCCTGGTCTGAGATCTATTTTTAAATCCCCCCATAAACTTCTGCTGGTTCATCGAGAATAACGACGGAGGGAGAGGGGAAGCCCGTGGTAAACATCTTTGATAGGTCCAACTAAGAAAGGCCAGATGGGCAGAAAACTTCCTTTAAAGGATGCAGGGTAGGTACGCCTTCAGTATAAAATAGGATTTTCGAAATAATTTAAATAAACGCAATAAATTTGGGTTAGTTTCAGCGTTAAATTCTTTTTTAAGGAAAAAATCTTTCCTGTCCATGTGTAAGTGTGGAATTCTATTTTTTTATAGGTAGACAATATGGATAATTTGTCTAAATACACTAGATTATGGATGTCGTCACGCAATAACATGCTAACCCACAAGACATTTTTTTTTACATACTTGTTATTTGGCATCCTGGATCACCTCCAGTTGTTATTTTGGTCAAAATTTGAATGGCTGTTTAAAACTCGGCGCTCCGCGCCTCGCCAGGGGGCAAGCCCCCTGGACCCCCGGTTACCTCTATTTACATACTTCGGACGAAATTATAGAAACACAGAATGTGTTTTAGCTCACGCGTTTCACATAAACCTTTTTCGACTGATATATTGACTGCTCATAGGTTACACCAGGTTACACGATCCTTAGTTCCGTATCATCGGTACTTATAAGTATAAAGCTTGCAATCGTGTTCACAATATAAATTATTGAGAATGATCACCTATGTGTAAACAATTATTATTTAAACAATGACGCTCATACCGCAGCTTGTCGGCCACGCACCCCGTATTGGTTAACGTAATATGGTTAGGTAAATCGAGAGCTAACCAACGAGTGGTGAACGATTTTTGTACGATGATAACTGGCGAAGTTAAAGTTCCGTAGCACCGAATCGGTTGTACGTGAAAATCATTAGAAATTTTTCATAACAGCGTCCCAGATTTCGTTACGAAATTTCGTTACCTTTTTTGGCTAGTTAGTCCATGGCTAAAACACATTCTGTGTTAAAATAAAAATAAAAATAAGAAACGATTGTTACAAAACTCGTAATTCTTACGAACGTAGACTCAACAATCATCTAATCAGAGATAACCAATTTTTGCTCTCCTGTGAATATAAAATTGATTTTGGCCAAACAGTGAACAACTGAGGTTGTAACGAAGGTTCAGCTCCCAAAATTCTTGTTTTTTTTTTTGGTTTATTTTATTTTTATTTTTTTAAATATTAGTAAACACCTAGGACATTGTCTGAAATCACCGTAAATTTGTATAATAATACTAATTTGTATGAATTTGTATAATAATAATGACACTATCAATGATCAGATGTAATTTGTTAAAAAGGGGCCTAATTCGTGTTTTTGGTGGGCCAAAATTGGTGGAAACCGTCAAAAATAGCTATTTCAATTTATGCCCATGAAAGAAACAATAAATGAACAGACAAGAATAATAAAAACATGTGACGAGGACCTAGCAGCGTTTTTTTTTTTTTAAATCCATAAAAGTTGGCCTTATTTGAAGCCCATTTTTTGAGAAAAAAAAGAGAAGAAAATCCACAGATTTCTTATTGCGGTAGGTACTCTTTTTCCAAACCAGAGATATGCATAATTATGTAAATTCTGTCAATTAAATGATAATATTATATGCATGTAGGTACGAGTACCTAAAGAATTCAAATTTGAATGTTTTATACATGGGTAAATAGATAATCTTACCCCCCCCCCCCCCCCAAAGAACTTCTGAATCCACCGCTGTACTTGGGTACCTGCACCAATTTTTGCTCTCCTGTGAATATAAAGTTGATTTTGACCAAACAGTGAAAAACTGAGGTTGTGACGAAGGTTCAGCTCCCAAAATTCTCTTTTTTTTTTTTTTAAATATTAGTCAACACCTGGGACATTGTCTGAAATCACAATAAATTTGTATAATAATACTAGTTTGTATGAATTTGTATAATAATAATGGTCTATCAATGATCAAATGTAATTTGTAAAAAAAGGGGCCTAATTCGTGTTTTTGGTGGGCCAAAATTGGTGGAAACCGTCAAAAATAGCTATTTCAATTTGTGCACATGAAAGAAACAATAAATGAACAGACAAGAATAATAAAACCATGTGACGAGGACCTAGCAGCGTTTTTTTTTTTTTTTTTAATCCATAAAAGTTGACCTTATTTGAAGCCCATTTTTTGAAAAAAAAAAAAAAAAAAAGAATAAAATCCACAGATTTCTTATTGCGGTAGGTACTCTTTTTCCAAACCAGAGATATGCATAATTATGTAAATTCTGTCAATTGAATGATAATATTATATGCATGTAGGTACGAGTAGCTAAAGAATTAAAATTTGAATGTTTTATACACGGGTAAATAGGTAATCTTACACCCCCCCCCCCCCCCCAACGAACTTCTGAATCCACCGCTGTACTTCGGTACCTGCACCAAGTACCGTCGTATCTCTATCCGGTTTCATACGAAACATGTGGGCATACAGGAGGTATCTACCGCCATAACGTAACGATTTCACGGAGGAAACGAGACCCCCAGTCGAACTGTGAATTCACGATTCGGGTAGGTAAGATTTAAGTGTTTCTGAAAGATGCTGCGCACATGGCCCCACATCTCACAGGACCGCCGCCCTTCACCTCGTAAAGCCGTCGCGCTCGCCCTCTTCAACAGATGCGCCTGTAATAGGCAAGAGCAGGTGGGCGCTCTTGCGCTAGTCAGTTTAAAAACTATTCAACAAAAATTCCAATACTTTATTGGTAGGTACCTAGTGTTTTTTAAACAATTTTCATTCGAGAAACCTGATGTTACCTACATTAATGCCTTCTATTATGTACATACTCATGCCTTTTATTAATTTATGGTGTGGCGCCTGGAACTACCGAGAGTAGCGCGGAGAAACCGGGAGTTGTGCGCAGTTTCCTCAGTTTCAATTTTTTTTAAATCTAGAACAAAAATTTTCGGTTCAACACCTTGATCCAATGGGTGAATGATTAGGGATTGGGATGCTGATTCATGGAGTTGCCACAAGTTTCCGCATTCACAGTTGAACTCCTCCATGCTTTCAACTACAACACGTGGAAGCGAGGTTTCTAAGCAAATTGACAATTTGTTGATGGATAACACGAACAAGTGCTGCTCTCTGTTCACAGTTTAAGTTTTGATAACTCTGTAGTTCCATCCGTGCGCAAAAATACCAATACTTTGTAAAAAAATTCCAGTGCTTTGTACCTGAATTTAAATTAATATTATACAATTCGCTCACACACACCTATATCGATATGCTGTATTTACTGGCCATCTTCTACGTATTCTCTAAGTTTCCTCTAATAATGTGGACGATTCCGAGTAGTTTGGCTGTAGAGAAGTCCGATACTGATATGAGTAAAACGAAACATTTCTGTCAACGCCAAGTATTTTTGGTTTCGATATATTTTTTTCCTCGAGTATGAGTACTGGTATCGATATTTGGTTAGTATTGGGAAAAAAAAAATATTATGAAGCCTTGAATTTCGTTTGACACTCACACGTTTCTCAGTGTATTATGTTGCTACTACTGAGTACGAGTAGCTCATCCCGAAAGCACAATTCTTCCTCCATACTGTATCCCTCTTCACCCCTCACACAAATACTGTAGTACAATGAGCGTTACCCATGGGCCTGAAAAATGTCCTACTTTTACTTACCTAGGCTTATTTGTTTTTTTATTTTTTATTTTTTTATGAAAGTAGATTCCATCCTGAGAATTTGACACCATCCGCAATCTCCTACGATAAGGTTTTGGCGAATTTTCAAAAAATGAAGCTATTGCGTTGGGTCCACAATTTCAAACATGAATTTTTGAAATTTTTTTTAATAGGCAAATCAGTTTAACAGAGCATCCTGAATTCATCCCGATTTTAACAAAAATGTATACCTATATATATCCGTTTGTGTCACTTCAGACGATATCTGACCTTGGGTACACGATAAAAATTCCAAATTTTGCCAAAACGTTCGCATTGCCAAAAGAAAGGTTGATTTCGATGATGAGCAGTTTTCAAAATTTCAAAGGGGTCAACTCTTGAGTTTTTATGGGCCAAAAATCGGTAAAAACTGCTAAAATCGCAAACATTTGATATACAATCCCTGAAAGTGTTATGGAAGGGTGAGTAAAGACAAAAAAATGCCACTTCAGTTGTTTTTCGTACTGAATAGGGGCAAATTTGGATTTGGATTTTTGGGAATATTAATCCACCTGACGTTTTGCGGGATGGTGATTCACGACGGAGGGAACATTTCGATGACGTAAATATGTTTCTCAAATAAGAGTGGGTCAAATTTGACTTTATAAGGGTCAAAAATCTGTACAAATGGCTAAAATCACGAAAAAAATATACAATTTTACGAAAAGTGGTATGGTTTCTCGCTATCATCATCTTTTTACACAATAGCACGAATATTTCGTTGAAAATTCGCTCTTATAGCCATGCTGCATGACTGGTTTATTCTAAGATTTTTCGAAGTTTCGTACAACAGTGACGTCACACTGGGGAAGGGTGCCCACAGTGGGGAGGGGTGCAATGACGTCACTTGTGTAAGAAACTTCGAAAAGCATAGAATAAAAAACAGTTCGTGCGGTTGGTGTCAAAATTCTTAAAACAGAATCTATTTTCATTTTTTTAAATAAACCTAACTAACGTCCATTGACTCACTTCCTTTGGGGACGAGGTCTGCCAGAGCACATTACTTATACATATGGCCCAAGGCTGGTGAAAAAGTTTGTCCAACAATGCTTTTAATTGATTTCAAGCAAGCTTTTGACAGTGTCAACTGCTTTGTGCTCCGAGAAATATTGATGCAAAACGGAGTCACCTGGAAGTTAGGGCAAATAATTCACATCGTAACCGGAATTACGTTTCTAGAACAACATGCTTGAACATGTCCTCATCAGGGGGGGGGGGGGTGGCCCCCAGGATGATCGTTCGCATGCTCCATAGGAGCTTCATCCTCAATTGCTTCAAGAGAACACGCATGTTCTAATACAGACGTTCCAGTACCGCCTTCGCTGTGTATAGAAATAAGCAGCTGTTTCATCCATAGCCAAATTGTTCTTACGTACAATGCCTGATGTATGTAACATAATTATGAATTCATATACTCGTATACTCAAAGGACCACCAGGATTTCATCTGCCCTGGTTTATAGATTTCGATAAGAAAAAACTTCTTCAATACCGCCCCGGGCGGACGGTACGGCCGTTCCACCGTTACATGAAAGTAGGTTTGATTTTGTACGCCCTTTTCCATATTTCGCAGAGGCAAACCGTCGAATGGAATCTATAGAAGATGGCGAGTGGCATCGACACGTGTGTGATGATGGTCCAGGCCCAGAGCCCGTAGAAGTGGAGTTGGATGGGGTGGGACTCGGCTCGGGATTTCTCCAGGGTGTTGATGGCCCACATCGCCAGATTCGTCACCAGGAGGAAAGTGACGATTTCCCTCCCGGGTTTGTGCCTTATTTGTTCAGGGGTGACGCAGGACCTGAAAAATAGTAATAATTAACCAGTGATCGATAAAGATAGCTGAAAAACCAGCATTGCGTGCCTTGCCAAGTTGTACAAACTCCACGAGTACAGGGTGACTGGTTACTCGTGAATGTATGTGGCAGGGCCAGGAGGGTTGGAGTAGGGAAGCTGTGGGGCACCGGAGTTGCGGATTTCATGAAACCGGTTGCTCCCATAGGAAAATCCTGTGAAAGGCTGACTTTGCCGAAAATCGTCGGTACGTGCATAACCGCTCCTCGAAAATGACGTCAGAAACTATTCCCTTGACACAGGCGGTGCGGCGTCCCCATTTACCAAAACAGTAAGGATTTTGGGGAAAAACATACACCTACAACTACACTCATCCGGATAACCACCGATCAACTGGAGGCAAATTGAAGAAAACGCCAACCCCGATCGACAGTTGAGATCGAGGTGGAACAATGTTGGCTCCCCAAAAGGAAGCCGCCGGAAGACGGAGAATGTTGGCCCTGTAGAAATTTTATAAAATACCCAGTGCAACCCAAAAACAGGATCGTGTCTGGTTGAGAGTCAACCCAAATCTCGAGTCAGTGGCCCAGGACGTCGGGAACACCTCCACTCAGAAATTCCACGGCAAGAGAGCATCTCCAGGCCTAGCCAACCGATCATTATGCTCCGAGGAAGCTGCTGGGGAACAGGACACCGGGGTAGCTGCCCGAACCGACATGATATCATCCCCCGTCTCGTGAGGACCTGACACTCAAGGCTGGCCACAGGTTATCCATACACTGCTCCATTCCCAAAAAAGGGGAAACGTACTCCTATTGGCAGAAACTTCACCACGAACTGACGGTTCAAAAATATCCCACTCTTGGGAAAAAAGTGTGGCATTTAGGAGGCATTAGGTAGGAAGTGGTGTGTGGTTTAGCTCAAGTTAAGGACAACAGATGGGTAAACCATTGTATCACTACTTTCGCTACTTGTAAACCCGTAGTATTTTAACCTCCTGCCTCTCGTCAAAAACCTCGTCAGTAATAATTATAGCAGTATTTAGCTCCGACTGGAGGCCCCCTAAATCGTTCTTTTATTCTAAATTCCTTGCCTCCAGTAGGCTGCGCCCCACAGTTGAAACTACCACCTCATTTCGGGTAAGAGTCGAGAAAGTCCCTCAGTAGACATCGATCAGGAGGCTGACCACTCCTGAGCGCCCACCTTAGCGGCAGAGTAAAAGTAAAGTAAAAAGCCATTCCAGGCTGGGGCTTTTCGTCCAACTGCCCTGCCAGCGTCCCGGACGTGATCAGCTGTCCTCCAATGAGAGGATCAGAATTCGGTCTGATCATTTCGCTCTTTACTTGGCTCCTCATTGCCTCGTCCCCTTGAGTAGCCCGCAGAATAGCTTGTTCGGAAGCCTCTTCCTAGCCTGCATTTAGGAAACTGGCCTACTTTTACAGAGGTCAGGCCGAGCCGCGAAAAACCGCAAAAAGAAGGGCTAACAGAAGCACTGCCCTACAAACACAGGAGGGGTGGTTAATGTTGTACGAGCAACTTTCCCTGTACGCCTAAAAAGATGAGGGAAGTGGTGGAGTGGTAGGAGGAGGAGAAGCATCCTCGCCTGTAAGCACTAGCTTTGTTCCAGCCAACACGAGTTTTGTAATGAGTTCTGCTTACCAACCACATCGAGTGCTGAAACTGTTCACTGTTACAGGTTTTATCGATAAAGTGTTCCAACCACGTCAAGTCCGAGAACTGAGTTCTCTGAGTTTCGTTTCGCACCCGATCGGGATGGGTTTTTTCCAACAGAACTGAAGATACCCCGTTGGAACCTTCCCAAAACCTCATTTCCCTCCAACCTTCACGTTAAACGGATCTTTTGTATCTGTGGTACCAAACAAAGCTACTTTCCCCTAAAGTCATCACAGCTGTTTTGCGCGTTTCCAAGGTGTTCCAGCCGATGAGTTATCAAACTGAAATACTTCTAAACTCTTCCCCACCCTTCAGAAAAACTTGGGTTCTGGTTTTGAAACTTTTTAAAACCAGTTCTGGTGGTTGGAACATACCTACCTACTGTCTCTAAGATCAAACACCCTCTTGGCCCCGACCAGAACATTCATGAGTAACAGGTCGACCAGTAATTTTAGGAATTTTTCAGAGAAAATACGCTAAGTATGGGGTTAAACATCGCAAGTAATTATCAATTTTTATGCTACCCGGGAAAATTTGTATGTTTTGACTAAAAATAGAAACGTGGGGCAGCAGTTAATTAGTGAATTAAATGATCACCAAATTAAGGACTTTTTTATGATTGATTCATGTGGGTATTGCCATCGAGGATAGATGAATATGCCATATTTCATCTCAAACAAGTGGGGATTTGTCGTCAGGAAGTGGGTAAAAACAAGATTTAAAAGATTTAACTGCGACAGACAGTGCGAGTTAAATAAATCCCTGTTACAAAACGTGTGCCGAGCTTCAAAATGAGGGTTACCTACCTTCTGGACGCGTCCAAAACAAACATGGTTTGGCACAAAGTTTGAACGAGCGAAGCGAGCGCTGTGCCCAAGACGAGAACCGTGTTCTTCTCGAGTGTGAAATGTCCCCCGATGATTGTGAACGTGCTGTATATGAACATTCCCGTCTGAGCACCGATGAGGAGGATGTTGTCAAGTTCAAGGTTCCTCAGCCCGTCGTATTTCAACTGTCGGACCTGTGTAAACGTACAAAGTATTTCGAAGGATTGAATATCGATAGCGACGTTCAGCATGAATTTGGGCGCTGGAGCCTTGGATTGCACTGTAGATTACAAGCTCAAGCTCTTGTTTCTTGTAGCAATTTGTTTCATTATGCAGGCCATAGGAAATGAATAGGTTTGGATATCCAGTCTATCTAGGGTGTTAACCTTACATACGTGAGAGACACCGGCCAGGGTAGGTTCTGCAATTCAAGACCAGCAAAAAGTCTCTCCTAGCAATATTTTTTAAACCGCCCCACCCTCATGTTTGTGACGATTAAACCTTTTTTTCTCTCGTGTTTTCAGCCTTATGTCAGTAAAATGGTCATAACTTCCTTAATTTACACTGTAAAATAAAAAGATTTCTTGGTGAAAAAGCAACATTTTTCGCAAAAAAATGGGTTTTTTGATGATTGGGTACCTATAATTTATTACTTACGTACTTTTTCACGCTGAACCGAATGGTGATACTTTTAGACCCTCACGGTACATTTTAAATGTCAATAGCACCCTCCGAACTTTTGATACTGCATACCAGGGTTCTGAAACTGGCACTTCTGCATGCCCATGTCGTTTTTAGCCATAGCCCTATTCAGCCCTTGAAATCGATAAGCTATGGATACTGTTTGAAACAGCTACAGAAGAGCTTGGAAATTTGCCTATCAGTGATCCTGAATGATACACATGGAGTCCACCGCTTGAAGCTCATTTGCTCATGCTCATTTGTGTTGTTGATTCCATTGTTTCTTCACAACTTTACCCAGTGCCGATAACGTAACAACCTTTACAACGTGTCGAGTTCTTTGATGGACGATTTTTTAACCTTTTCACACCTCTCACCTGGATTAGTAGGTAAGTTTTTTGGATTAGTAGGAGGTTGATATCCTATAGGGCCAGATGAAAAATTTGAATTGGGAACATCCCAGGCCCCTTTTTAAATCCTCTTCTCATGTGAATGTAGGTCACCTGTATCATTCCGACGAGTGTGGCGAGGATGGCCATGATGTACAAAGTCAGCTCGCATATCGTCAACTCCATGACGGCAAAACTGACGAGCTCCGGGCGGGAGATGAGGACGAAGAAGAGGATGAGGGAGATCATCGTGAGGACGAGGACGAGGATGCCGCCGAAGAGGCCTTTGTGCGCCTGGGCGCAGTCGACGGAGTAGTGGTGGGGCGAGCGCTTGTAGTGGAATGGCGGCACTTTGTCCATCTTTTCCGGAGAGCTTTGGACCGGCTCAGATATCCTGGAATAAAGACGTTGCCTTGTCAGATTTATGGAAATTTAAATGAACTGTGTGTAAGGTACACAACCACAGCGCATAAAGCGGTGTTCCCACAACGTGTGACTTGGCGGACTTTGGGTCGGTGAGTGACTTGTGACCATCGTGTGTTCCCACAGTGCGTGGTTTTGAACCACGAGTTGCCTCGAGTCACCTGGAGTGGCAGTCCACATCGCCTCATGGCTCGCCCCACTAGTTACAAATAACCTGTATTTTCTATTAATGAAGTTACAATTATTAGGTTATTCTTCTTACAGGTGTGACATGTCCAGCATAAGCGGGCCTGGCCAGCCTACTCAAGCCATAGGCCTTTGATGCTCGTAAATTTACTGCCTTTTCACCAGAAGGCCCGATCCTCGAGACTCAGTGTTCCCACACAGCGGGTGGCGTGACGAACTTTGGTCCAAACTTGCCAAGTCACTCGTCGTGGGAACACGCCTTAAGGGCCTTACAGGCCTTTAAACCCAAAGACAAAAACGTCTAAATTTTATCAAATTTCCAATGGCATATAATCTAATTTTGCAGTGCTAATTGACTTGGAGAAAATGACTTGAATGCAAATGCAGAAAAACGAGGAATTTTCGTGAAAATCGAGTGTTCGGACACCCCCCCCCCCCCCCCCCCCACAACAGCTGATGAGTTGGTTTTCGACTTCTAGGTAGGTAACTACGTATTTTTTCACGCCGAACTGAATGGTCAGTCTCTCAAATCTTCTCGACAGACAAATGAGGGATTTTCAAATATAATATTTCGATGGGACTAATAAACTTATTGCGGGAATAATAAACTGTAAGTAATGAGCACTAATTTGACGTCTTTCCTCGTCGTAATCCTATTCCACATTTCGTTCATATGACAGTTTTCCTGAGGTACGAAGACAGATATCTGACCCCCCCACAAGGGCTGTTGTCCTTGACCAGCATGGGAGGGGAGAGATATTTCATGAACGCACAAGAGAGCCAGCACCTAATTACATTTTGTCACCAAGCGCTAATAAGGTTTCTCAGCAAACAATAAACCACATTGTGGATGAATTTGCATCGTTCCTCCGCGCTTGTATGTACCGTACGATACTGATTTATGACGTGCATATTACTTACTGTATTTACCCACTGTACATATTATTCTACAGCAATAAAATATTCTTCCAACAATGTAGGTGATAATAATGTGAATATGAACCTCAGTGCTTGCCTGGAGATGTTTTTCCACATTACGTAGAGTATGGCGGCGCATATGAGAGAGTACTCGATGGTGCAGGGGAACAGGAAGGGGCTGGCGTCCTGGACCAAGGAGCCCATGATGTTGGTTCTTCTGCACTCGTAGATGTGGTGGGGACCCATCAAACCGCGGGTGACTCTGTGGTGCGGTGTGGTCGAGATTTTGCTGTAAACTGGAAACATAATAAAGAAATGGAATTGGGATTGCAATTTTTCAGTTCTTTTCCTGTTTTACAGTGAGTTTCTCATTCCTCACGTCAGTCCCTCAACTTCTTCATACTATGATTACATTATTTTACGAGGTTGCAACATACAGGCACTAACGGAACGCCTACCTCCATGTGCCGAAGTTTTGGAATGGACCTCAATCGTGTTGTTTTCGGGGTTGTAAAAAGTGAGGATTTCGTGTTTGGTTTCTTGGACCAAAACGTTGAGCCAGACGCTCAAATTGGTCCCGATCATGTGCATGAGACCGAAGCGGGCCAACACTTTGTGCCTCGTTACACGCATTTGTTGCTGAAAATCAGTTAAAAAATCAGAACGACACATTTGTTTTGATATGATTGAAAGTGTAAATAAATCCTACTGTTTGGTAAGTAACAAATAAAGCCTACTAAAGCAGGTTAGTACCTGAACATAGTTCGTCCGGATTAATTATTGGAGGAAACTATACCTAACTAGTTGGTTGTAAGGCGCCTATGGCGCCCATTGAAAAAGCTCCCCGTCCCCCTCCCCATGACCCCTCACTGATGAGACCCATGGCCTAAGGAGCCCGTTGAAGATTCCCCCTCCCCTCACCGCCCTACCAATACTACTAATGCTAGGGAAGCTGCTACTAATCACATGTGGGTAAGACAATGAAGCTTGTTACCTAGCAGTGATGTGTGGTTTAGTAGGAGTATGTCATCAAGCAGGTAAGCTATGTTACTTTGTTGTAACCTGGAGACCGGGGCTTGGTCCCTACTACGCTAACTACCCTCCAGTAGGTACTTGAAAAAATAAGACTCACCTCGTCGTTGAGGAAGATGAAGTACATTTGAATGAAGGTGAATGCCATCCTGGTCGCGGGAGTCAGAGCCAGAAGGACGTTGTGGCACTTGGTGTCTCTCTCCAGCTCGAAGTACTGCCCGAACTCGAGCCCTGAGTAGATCATGCTACCGATCCCGAAAGCTGCAGCCAAAAGAAGTTACCATAAAGACGCAAAATATCTCGTCTGGGTGGCCCGTTTATAATTATTTGAGCGGTTATTGATTGTTGAAAGTATAACAAGTTTAGATGTCAGGCCGTGTAGGTACACGGTGGCCCAGAATGACGAGTAACCTACCCACGTATTTATTTATTTTATTTTTCATTCGAAAGTACAAAATCTGATATGAGTTCCAACATATTTTGGGTTTGCACCAACCGTTTGCACTTATCTTATCAAAAATTCGTCAAAATTTGATGACGTCACTAGCTGCCGCTGGTGGAGACTTGGCAGATATAACGTATGACTCGTCCAAGGCAACAGTATCATCAATGCCGTCCAGTGCAAAAACGCCTCACCTCCGAAAGTTCGAAAATTGAGTCCCCCCCCCCCACCCTCCATTTGCACCTCCGCTTTCCAGTGGTGAAGTCAAAAAGTGGAAATTCTTCCCAGAAAAACTTCAAATCCCAGGATGAAAATTCGGGAATTTCGGGATTCTGTAGGCAAACCCCCTCAACTGCACATGCCTCATCGCGGTTGTGAGTCTCCGTCTTTCCAAAGGTAAGATACCTCAACTTCAATGTATAACTTCTCTGCAGGATTGCACGTTATTTCTCCCGACCAGTTGGATCCTTACCAGTTAACAGCAAGAAAAACATGAAATTTCTCTACTGCTCATTGTACGAAGGTGCCTAAACAACCACCATCCTGTGTATCACTGTGATACGTCTTACCTACTGCTCCCATCCGTAAATAGAAGCTGCCGTAGTGTTGGAAGGGCACTTGATGTTTGATACTCGACGTCTGATGAGAATCCCTCTCCGTCGCGTAGCTCGGGTTCGTGTCTTGGCCGCTCTCAGTGCACTCGTCGCTCTCGCTCGACGATATCGCGTCCCTTTGCTGCCTCATCTCTGCCAGAGAAAGATGCACTGAGATTCAGGGATGTAAAGGAAACTTTTAATGAAGACAATAATTGAGTACATATATAATTATTACAGTAGTATTGGGTTTAGGGCATCGAATCCCTAATTTCAGTCGTGCTGGACTCTCTGAAAACGTCATAATCCCACCTACACCTATTTAAATTTCGTGAATTTCAAGTCCCATTATTATTTTAGAATTCAAGGTTTCTGTACCTGCACCTACAAACAAGCATGCCATAGGGTCCTCATAAGCATTATATACTTTAATAAGTACTTGTAGGTATGTTCAAATTCCCCACATGAACTTCCAACCCTTGCGGCCTCTGGAATTTTTAATATATTTAGAGGATACAAAAATTTCGACCAGATAATTTGGGAGGTCGGTCCCTCCGGAAAAAAGGGAACATGATGTGTTGATCCTATACTGATCACAAAAATAAGGTAATGCAAAGGCTGAATTAAACTAATTAACTAAAACAAAAGGTTTGGGGTGAGGGGGACAGAAGATGTGATAGATAAGTACAGGTCGTTCAAAACTGTGGTTTACAGGCTATGGAGAGGGGCTGATCAATTTTACTGTATTTAGGGGAGCTGGCTCCAGCCATACTGGATTGGATGTATTCGTGTACCTACGAGTAGGTAACAGCGTAACCACGAAAACCTACCTTTTTTTGGAGTAGGGGGCGTTTTGTTCGAAGGATCATCTTTCATCAGCATGATGTACATGTAGAAAAGGAATGCCATGCTGCCGAAATACAGGTACAAGTAGAACCCCTATGACAATCAATACACAGATAAGATATTACGGTTGAAATGTGCATACACAAAAAAAGTCATTATTGACAAACCAATTTAAAAGTAAGGGCGATATCACATTAGCTTTATTCGCACAGGCTTTTTCTGACGGTCAACTGACTCCTAGAAAATCATCAGTGATCCAATACCGTCTTGATAAGCGTTTGAGAAGGGTTTGAGTTGGATAACGGTTGGGAATCGAGAAGGGAGTGTATGGCCAGTTTCTCGTCCGCCCTATCTTCTGTGCACTGGAATTACGATCAGAAAACTGGCTTTAGATAGTCAGGAAAACACTGCAAACAGCCGGTCATGGATAATGTACCTACAGTCCCAAAAGAGTCGGAGAATCACTGCGAACACCTTTCTGGCAGTTAAGGTTGGTCGGATAGACAGTACTGGACCAGTCCAGGATGGAACTGCTGGAATGGTTCTGAAAATTAGGGGAGAGGACCGTCCAGGAATGAGTCTAGAACTGTGTCTGTCCGAATGCGTGCATGAACCCGTCCACATAAGCCACGGGTAGAATCATCGAGTGTGCATGTGCAGGGTCCAGGAATGAGTCCAGAACTGTGTCTGTCCGAACGCGTGCATGAACCCGTCCACATAAGCCACGGGTAGAATCATCGAGTGTGCATGTGCAGGATCAACAGCGCTAGAAAAAAATCCAGGAGTGGTAGAACTAGTCCCGAACGCCCTGAATTCTGTCCGAACAGCCAACTCTTGATCCAGGACCAGTTCTGGCGTTGTCCGAACGCACAAAACGCACGAACGAACCTTCAGATAACCGTCAGATGGTCACTGCGAACAAACTATTAGGTTAGGCTCCAGCACGCTTGAGTTTATGAACTGATTTGGAGCAATCGTTCTGTGCAGGCCTGAGCGGGCTGTGAAGTGTTCCAGCGCGGTTAAGTTCACGTACTGTTTTACCAGCCCATAGTTCCAGTGCCCCGAGTTCTTGAACTGGCACATGAACCTCTTGCTCCAAACGGAGGGCAGTGTTGTGAACTGAAAACTCGAAGATAGCCTCGTTGACGTGTATAACCTCCCACAAATTTTCAAGTTTTAGGTCTTCTCACGGGAATAAAAACTGTTGTTGCTTGCATTTTGCTATAGTATTTTATTAGGAAGGTTTCTAGTCCAGCCGTTCAGTTCATAAACTGAAAAATTCATGAACTCATCCCCACCACTTCGGTTCTCGCTCTGAACTAGTAGGTACATGTTCTGTTCACGGTGCTGGAACAAACCTTATTATTATGGTGTGGGGATTAGAGTAGGGACGTTTCGATACTTCCTATAGGTACATGAATGTGGAAATCACGTGCAAAACGAGTTTGTCACAGCTGATGAAATTTTTGGGAAAACAAAAAACCGTCCGAAAAAATCCGTTTTTGCCATCTCCTTCCTCTAGTGCCTGTGGAATAATTCACTAAAACATTTTTTTTTTTAAATGGAGAAAAAATGTTCAGTTTTGTAAAGAGAGGTACTACGGACAAATTTCGTTTTGCACTTAATTTTCGTGTTTCGCTTCACTTCAGTTCACTGAGTGAAAGTGAAAGTTAGGTGGTGTTTGTTTCGACATTTTATTCGATGGATTATTTAAGATGTTCATCCCTGGCAGTCCTTGGCTTTGACAGATGCTGCTACGTGGGTGATCACTGAAGTACTGAATCGTTTCACCCATAATACATTTTTATTATAGAATGACGAAGACACCTTTCCATCTCCAAATTTGTTTAATTTCGGAACGAAAACTAAGTAAACTTGATACGATCAATTTACAACTACTACCCTTACATTACTCCTTACAACTACTGTTATTATTATTAATAATTGCCATAAAAAGAGTTTTATTGTTCACTTCTGATTTCTAATAAACCCTTGGCCTTTTTTTTCTTTTTTTTACAAGTAGCGTCTACTTACTAAGGCAAACTCGAAAACCTGTTTACTCCTTGGCGGTCGGCACAAGCAGCCAATTTCAGACTCCCTTGCCTTCCTATCCAATAAGAACTCATATTTTTTTTTTAGAAATGATCTTAGATTATATCAACCTGACATGGGTTGTTTTAGCAATAAATTTTTGTTGTTGTCTTATACATGTTTCCGTATGAAACTAGATTACACGGTTTGCCCTGAATATTCGCCAATGAAAATCTTAGAATCGACGATTTCTCGAGTTGGCGGTCATTTCTCACCTCGTAGAAAGACGGAGGTATGTGCGTGGATATGACTTCCGCCATGGGAAAAGCGATGCCCATAACGACGAGCAGCTTTCCGTAAAGCGCCGACAAAGTGGTCGCCAGGGCTTGAGCCCCCATCTTCCTCCAGGTCACCTGGAGAACGTCGATCCTCGACGGCCTCTTCATCATGTTGATGTTGGGATACATCACGGTGCAGGGCTGCAGCATCATCTGCGAGCCGACCAGATGCGAGGAGCTCGGGTGTGGCAACCTGCGAAACCAGTGAGCTCTTCATTGTTGTATCTCAGTTGTAAACATTTATGTATTTCATATACAGGGTGACAAAAATTGATTTCTCTCACATTACCTACTGAGTAAAAAAAACGGACCTACGCTATGATTAATGTTTTTTTTTCTGTAGAATTCTAATATTACACTTTTGCGCAAATGCGCATTCGCAAAACTTGCGCAATGCGCAAATATGTGGTTTTGTGTCATAGGAACCCCCATTTTTTATTGCAGATTCAGATTCTACGTGAAATTTCACAACAAATGTACCCTTCTAAACGCATTTCCTGAGTGAAAACGTGCGTAAACGAGCGCAAACGCGAAAAATAGAGCTTTCGCTGATGTATTCAAATGCCACTTCCTACACACACTTTTCATGTGTTTTTTTAACGTTGAATCACGTGGTGTTGTTCGTTTTTGGTTTCGATTCGATGGGGATTATTGCAGAAAACAGGCATTTTCAGGGGGAAATCTGTGTATTGGTGAAAGAATGAATTTCAGATTAGAAAATACAAACAAGAAAAGAATTTTTGTTGACTGACGAAAATGATAATGGTAGGATAATGACGAAGTTAGTAATTTCATCTGTTCATTTCTTTTTATTCAAGTTCACTTTGCTCCTTTCGAACAAGTTGAGACTGGTTGTTCAGTAAAAAACGCATCTCTTTTATAACTAGATGTAAATAATAATAAATAGCAAAACATAGTCCACTGTCCTCAGACATCATGTGAAACCAAGTTTCCCTCTGCCTTACTATGAAAAGTCGATTCAACAAACATTCATTTTGTATTTTCTAGTCTATAATTTATTCTTTCACCAATACACTAATTTTTCCCTGGAAAGACCTTTTTTCAGCAATAATCCCCATCGAATTGAGTCTAAACTTAAAAACGAACAAAATCATATGATTCAGCGTTAAAAAAATACCTGAAAAGCGTGTCGGAAGTGGCAGTTGAACATTATTCACAAAATTTCATTTTCTGTTGCGCTTGTTAACGCATGTTTTCACGCATCAAAAATGCGGTAATTTCACGTATAACCCGAATCTGCAATAAAAAATTGGGGTTCCTATGACACAAAACCACGTTTTTGCGCACTGCACATGCTTTGCGCAAGCGCACGAGCGCAAAAGTGTAGTATTCGAATTCTACAAGAAAAAAAATCACAAAGAATAGCGTTGGTCAGATTTCTTTTGCTCTGTAATTTAAGAGTAACAAAGCGCTGGTCCATTATATTTTTGTCAACCTGTACCTATATCGACGGTGAGCGAGAAAAAACCCGCAACACTCCATTTCTTGCCAAAGTGAGGTTTTTCTAACCACAGGACTTGTTTGGGGGGTTTCTAGCGATTCTGACGCTCATAGTGGTGACAAGTATGAACTAATTTTTTTCGTGTAGGTATTTAGTTTTTCCACACCTCCGAAGGTGGAACAAAATGGTTGGATATTCCGAGAAAAAAGATGTGTATTATTGACATCAACTCCAGTTTCAGAGACGGTATGCTCGGATGGGGTATGAAGATTTCGCGGGGCTAAATCGATTGCAACCAGTCCCAGCCCGAGTACCAAAGCACCAAGAGCACCAAATTTACAGAACTGTAGCCCGAAATCCAAAAAAATTGCATATTTTGTATGTGGGCATGTAGTATTGAAAGGTCGGCCTACAGAGCAGTTTGTATCATTAGACCAGTAGACTTGTTCATCAAAAAGTGGTCAAGCAAACTCGAATCTGATTAATTAGGAAATTTTGACAAAAAATAATAATTTGCATTTTAGTTGTGTGCACTGAAAAATTTAATAATAATAATAATAATATTTTTATTGCGCATAGGATTTACAAATCCCACCTCGCGTGCAATATTAGTGACAGCAAAATAACTTAAACATAGTAAAAATATATAAGCAAAAAAATGGAGTACAAAAAAATTTTAATTTTAGTTAAAAAAATAATAATGATAATTTAAAAAATTAAATGTACCTACTTATGAAAAAAGTGGGGCCAGCATACATAGAAATAATTCTAGGTGAGCATACCAACATGACACATGCATTACATATAACAAATTTCACAAAGAATTACGAAGGATTTCTGCGTGGGTACTACCTAATGTTTTGTTAACAATGATCGTTATTGTGGTTCGATTGGAAAAATCAAGGTTATTCTTGGCTTCCAGTTGTCGTAGGGTGGGAAAAGGTTGCCTTGCTGCGTCCAGATGTTTCTCTGTACCTACAGCTTGTCGTTCGAGCTCGGGCGTCTCTAATTAAAACGAATTGTCCATCTGTGTGATGGGGAATGACAGACAACACACCTTTTGCCGTGAGCCTAAACGCGTAGGCCTAATCACAGCCTAATCACAGCCTAATCACAGGGATTCGATGAAATTCCCGTCCCACAAATGTCTTTGCTCCTCGCCGAAAACCAATCCAAAAATAAGCAGAAAAAGATCTGAGATCCGAATTCAATATCTGACTCTTATTATGTACCTACTAAGTGGAAAGAAGACAAAAATAATGGGGAATAAATAATGGCGAGTCCTTTCCAGATATAAATTTATTCTTCATTTGAGACTAGTTTCGGGCAATCCCATTCATCAATTACGAGAATTATAGTTTTATACGCTAATCCAGGAGTCTGTACTACATAAGTTATGCACGATGTAAATGCCCATTTGTATGGCAATCTCAAAATTTGCATCACTTATTTTTTTTAATGAGTTGCTATCTCCAAAAGAAATTAATTTCTCTAAAATAATCGTGGATTTTCCGGAGGAAATCAATCGGAAAATAACAAACCGAAAACCACTCAATTGACTGAGTAGAAAAAATGAAAAAATAAGCTGTAAAAATAAGTTCCAGTCATGCAGAACGGCTGTAAGAGCGGATTTTCAAAGAAATAATCGTGGTATTGTGTAAAAAGATGATATAGCGAGAAACCATACACCACTTTTCGTAAAATTACATAATTTGTTCGTGTTTTTAGCGATTTTTACCGATTTTTGACCCTTATAAAGTCAAATTTGACCCAATCTTTTTTAAGAAAAATATTGTTACCATCAAAGTCCCTCTTTCTGTCGTGAATCAGCATCCCTCTCAACGTCAGGTGATTTAGTATTGATTTTATCCCTTAATGCCAATTTTTGATCCAGAAAAATCCAAATTTGACCCCTATTATGTACGAAAAACAACTGCAATGGTATTTTTCTGTCTTTACTCACCCTTCCATACCACTTTCATTAATTTAACACCAATTGCTCGCGATTTTATCCGTTTTTTAAACCGATTTTTGGCCCTAAAAACTCAGATTTGACCCCCTTACAATTTTTGAAAACTGCTCATCTTCGAGCTCATCCTTTTGTTTGGCAATACGAACATTTTGGCAAAATTAGGAGTTTTTAACATGTACTCAAGGTCAGACATCGTCTGGAGTGACACATAAATAAATATATTTACATGAATGTATGAATTCAGGGTGCTCCGAAACGGAGTTGCCTGTAGAAGCTTACAAAAATTCATGTTCTGAAAATTCTTGACCAGTTGCATCAATTTCTTTGAAAATTCTCTAATAAGGATGGACTGCAGGTATTTCTGTTTTTCTGCGCCAAGCTATGAACGAACGACACAAATTGAATTAGAACGAAAGGTCGTAATACCAGTTTTACGGGTACCTACCTACCCTTCCGGAAAGCATTTCCAGTAACCTGCTTTCGGAGAATGTCTCCGGTGAGGACATGGTCGCCATAACAATAATTAGGTACCAAGAACTACATTGTTTTCAGGATTCTACACACATCATGTTGGCCACGCGCAAGGACTGTAAATAGTGAAGAGCCGCGCAAGGAAGGAACTCGTCTGTTGAAGAAATAAAAACGAGAGAATCTGGTTGGTTCTCTGGTTGGCTCCTGTTGGTTTTGTCAAAAGGCCTGTGACCCGCCAAAACCTACGTATAATTCTGTCACTGCATTTCCTTGAAAACATCGTTGGCGACGCAATTAAGCGAAGGTAATATTACCGCAAATCACAGTCACCCTCACCATGCACCCGGTTTTGGCCGAGACAGTCCCTCATTGTCCGGACCCAGTTTTTATGCGTGAAAAACAACAAAAATCGGAACTTGAAGAAAATTTTAAAAATTTGAATTTTGTTAAAAATTCGTTCACTCCTTACAATACTCTATGGCTGGGACTTGGTATTTTCGCTCATTTCTTTGTCGCGAGCTATCTCTTTAAACGCTCCTATCCAGTTTAGAGATTATCTACGCGTAACCCGTCATAATTATGACAATAATGAACGCATTTAGATTGTTTTTCCTTATTCTCTTTTCAGCGCGTAGGTTGGGCAATTTTCGCGTGCTACAAATTTCAATGTTGGGTTGTTGGCAGCACTGAGAACCTTCGCCTCCGAGGCTTCGCTCCGCCTCCTTGAGCCATCCAGTCAGATGTCGATAGAGCTCATAGGTCATTTTTTACTGCATTTTTGCGTTTAACAACCCTCATTTTAAAAAATTACGCTTATTTTTGAAAACGGGCTCGAAACTACCATTCTTCCAAGAGTTCTGAACAATTTTCAAGAGAAAAATTTGACGGAAATACCCCATTCCAGTTTTTTGAGTAGGTGCCTTGAGGTTGAGAAGATCTGCAGTTGACATTTGAGCTACCTAGGTGGCCGTAATACCATGAAACTACCTAACTATTTAAATGTACTACCTTTCCTAAGAAATAACTCATATCCAGTTAGCATTTTCATTGGATTTTATACAAGAAGTTCAGATCGTAAGATTATGCCAAAACACGATTGCATGCCGCGATTTTCCTTTGCATACATTTTTCAAATTACTAAACGATTATTTTGAGCTTTATAAGTAGCATTTACCTCCTGAAGCAGCATATTTTTCTAGTTTTATTCTACCATCCAGTCAAGTTCTCATATCCAGTAAAACCATTATTGTGAGCTGTACGTACCTTCGTTATTTACAATGCATTATTATTCTTTGCCCTCATCCCCCAGCGTTTCCAGTATTATTAATGAACGACCTGGCAACTTTGCGTGGAATTTGATGGACTTGAGACATTCTTATTTATCTACATGACACCTGCGTCTCTGTGTTGTACCAGTATGTTTTCCTTTAGATTCAAACCAAATTCAATGAATCCGAATTCCGAATTTTTGAAATAGAAGTGGGTAGTTCTTGACTGAACTACTCTTGAAGAATTAACTCCGCAAAATGAACAACACCCATTTCACTTCACTGAACTGTCGTTCACTAGGATCACAGAGTAACAGAATCAAGGACCCAGCTGCTAGCCATGGACGCAGGAACGGGGACTGAGGGAGTTACTAGTTCTTAGTTCATTGAACGTGGATAAGAGAAGTTTATGGGTGGTGTCAAGGAACGTCAGTTCGAAGTAGATGGGAGTTGGAAAAGAAGAGGAGAACTTGAGGGAAAAGAAAAGGAACTGTCTGAACTACTAACACTTGAAAGAACTACCTACGCCTTTCAAAGAGTGAACAAACTGAACTAGAGCCCCAGAAATGAACTAAGTACCTACTTCTTACTCATACCCGCCACTATTCTGAAATTTTCCTCAGTTGGACGGCGTTATGCAAAAGCCAAATATGCGATGAAGGTCGATTTTTGGGGGGAAAGCGATCAACGTTTTTTGAGGTGTACACGCTGTTACAGGTGTTGTATTGGGGTTGGAATGGTAAAATTTGGTATCTACGTGTTTTTCGAATTCTTTGGTCAAGAAGTCTCAAAAATTAGCCCTTGTGCCTTTTTTTGAGCTTACTTGGGCATCGCAAAACTCAGCATGAACGATAAACTAACGCGCATTTACCAGGTAAACGCCATTTTGTCGCTTGAAATTTGAAACAGGAAGAAGAGCTAATACTCAGTATCCAGGTAAACGATTTTGTCATTTAAGTGGTTTTACCAGACATTCAGCGCAATATTGCCTGGATATTGCAATATTAGAGTACCATGTTTTCGTGCTGGTTTTTGAATTAAACCCTCATAGTAGGTAGGTACCTACCGTACCTGGAAATTGCAAAAACGGATTCACATATTTTGGTGGTTAACTGGTTTTTGAATTTCTGTTACTGATGGTTACTTGGAATATGCAGAACTAGTGATATGAATCTGGCGGTTAACAGATTTTTGCAAAACGAAATGCTCGATTAGAGTGACTTCGGTTAAAGCGCACCGACTATAGTAGCTGGCGCGGTTTAGATACGGCTATGAAAACAATCCATATCGATAGATCTTGACAAGCTGAATCCAACCATACTAAAATTCAGTTTCGAGGTGTCGTGGTACCCCTCAAAATTTCTACATTTACCAGTCCCATGTAATATGGTAAAGATTTAATCAAATAAACGAAGGGAACAACGAGCTGATTGACGCAGCGGGGAAAGTAAGAGAAGGGTTCCCTTCATCGACCGCCATCGCCCCTCAACGGTCATAACGGCCGTTGATGGAGGGGTGGAAAGGGGCCTTTATAAACAGCCCGGCTAGCCCAGCTCCTCATTTGGCCGACCACTCTCTGACTTGCGACTTCTCTCTCAACCTCCTTACACCCTCTCTCTCCTACCCTTCTCCTGCACCTGCTGTGGTGATAACCGTGGGACGCCTCCTTCTTTCCTAGCACCTGCTGTGGTGATAGCCGTGGGGTGCTAGCCTCCTTCTTCCCGGCACCTGCTGTGGTGATAACCCCGGGGTACTAGCCTCCTTCTTCCCGGTGCCTGCTGTGGTGATAACCCCGGGGTGCTAGCCTCCTTCTTCCTGCCACCTGCTGTGGTGATAACCCCGGGGTGCTAGCCTCCTTCTTCCCGGTGCCTGCTGTGGTGATAACCCCGGGGTGCTAGCCTCCTTCTTCCTGCCACCTGCTGTGGTGATAACCCCGGGGTGCTAGCCTCCTTCTTCCCGGCACCTGCTGTGGTGATAGCCGTGGGGTGCTAGCCTCCTTCTTCCCGGCACCTGCTGTGGTGATAACCCCGGGGTACTAGCCTCCTTCTTCCCGGTGCCTGCTGTGGTGATAACCCCGGGGTGCTAGCCTCCTTCTTCCTGCCACCTGCTGTGGTGATAACCCCGGGGTGCTAGCCTCCTTCTTCCCGGCACCTGCTGTGGTGATAACCATGGGGTGCTAGCCTCCTTCTTCCCGGCACCTGCTGTGGTGATAGCCGTGGGGTGCTAGCCTCCTTCTTCCCGGCACCTGCTGTGGTGATAACCCCGGGGTACTAGCCTCCTTCTTCCCGGTGCCTGCTGTGGTGATAACCCCGGGGTGCTAGCCTCCTTCTTCCCGGCGCCTGCTGTGGTGACAACTGCGGGGCGTTAGCAAAAGACTCCTACGGAGCACATCCTTCACTCAACCAACCAAACCAACCTCATCCAAACTAACCCTAACTTCCACCCACCATGTCAAAAGCCTACGCCCAGGCTTACGACACGAGGTTATATCGCTTACCTGATGTTTGTATAAGGCCGTCCAATTCATCACTGGACCAAGGGGAAACAACGACTCTAAACTTGACGTTTTTGATAGAGGGGGGAAAAATCGAGACTGAACAATATTATTACAGTTATAGAAATTTTACAAGGGTATCCAATTATCCAAACCAGTTAGGTCCTTACCCTGAGTAGGATGATGAAAGAGGGTGAAGTCTAACTGAGGACGTGGTAGCTCTGGACGTGCTTCTCGGCTGCCTAACAGGCGACGAGTGGTGTGAATGGTGCGATAAGGTTTCAGGGCTCACGATGACCGCGTTGGGTGATGCTGGGGAAGGCAGGAGCACGGGCTCGCTGACACCCACCTGAGTCCAGCTGTAAATGCGAACAGTGACAGTGTAGGTACAAACTACGTGCAAGACATACGTGGGTAGTGAGGTGACATACGTGCGTGGAATACCAGGTACTACAGGTTGTGGGCAGTTACAAATTAAATGGTGGACAACAGTACTTCTGTATAATTATATTAATATACACCTAGCTTTCCAAATCAAACTGATCATTTTCCTATCCAAAATGGACACTTTCCAAACCAAATTGGGCACTAAACAATACCTATTTATTTTGTTAAATTTAACAGAAGGTACATTTTCTATTTAACCAATAAAAGAATAAGTGCGTTGAGAGAACAATTTAACAGATACCTATTAGGTACCTAGATAAACAGAAAATAATATAGAACATTTTACAGAAACAATGTTACATAAATATACTTATTCAAGTATATAATTTTGGAAAAGACCGCCATGGTTTGGAAAATGTCAAATTTGATTTGGAAAATAATGTTGAAATTGGTCTGAAAAATGTCCACAATGGTTTGGAAAATGTCAAATTTGACTTGGAAAATAATGTTGAAATTGGTTTGAAAAATGTCCACGATGGTTTGGAAAATGTCCAATTCGACTTGGAAATGCCGTTATCCATTATAATGTATTTTAACTGGCCCGCGACCCTCAAATTTCAACTCTACTAGCCAATTATCAAAGAAAACTGGCTGTTTCAACGAGTCCAATATTTTTAGCAGGTACCTACCTACCGCAAATGAATTATTTTTTAAAATATTTTCGGTACGAATCCGTTTTTAGAGCATTCTGAATCCGTTCTAGATTTTCAACAATTCCTACGTTGATGAATGTTTGTGTCCGTCCAGACCTATTTCGTTTCTGTCTTTTTACCAGCATTCTACGTTGCCCTTTCAATCGCTGACCCAGGGATTGTACAGAAAACGGAACGGAGTAAACGAAAATCCCAAACAAGAGCTATTAAAAGTGTTCTAAAACCTTTGTTTGTTATGATGGGAACCAAACTCGATTGGAATACCACGCCCTTTTGACAGCGAGTTTCAACGCCACCACGAGCCTTGAAGGGCTATTGAACACATGATTTGAACGGGGAAAAAACATTTTAAACGGCAAGAGCTTCAGCTCAACGTTTATACTTTATCGTAGAGAACAGCTCATTCATATCAGGTAGGCACCTATGATTTCAGGTGTGAAATTGAGTTGTGGTGAGATGAAAGGCGAGCTTTGACGAACGTTAAGGCTAGGTACACTTTTAGAAGGACAACTTATTTGAAAGGTTACTTACTACGGAGTTATGAGGACAAGTACAGGTGTGGGTTAAGGTACTTTTTTGTACTTGCTTAACCTAAAATTGCGACGTCATAAACAAATCGATATTTCAATCTATCACTGTGGTTATATAACAGTGATGTAGTATACCTATATTTCTGATTGGTAAAAGGACTTTGGTAATTGATTATCTACTATGTGAATTAGAAAACTTCTGCTAAACGGAAATTGAATACCTACCTAAGTTCAAGTGAAATTAAAAGGCCTCTTTGGAAAAAGCGAAATTTCTATCTCTTAAGTGTGTAGGTTTACTTCGCCTGACGTTATCAATTACTACTCCGTGGCGTGTCTGGTTGGTACATATTTATCTTTAGGTAGGTTCTGCGTAATCCGTGATTAGAAAATGGTTCGAGAGTAAGGAGAAATGAGTAATAGTCCAGTCAAATTGGGTTAAAAAGTGGCGTTTCCGTAACAAAAGTGAGGGAGTAGGTTTCTCAACTGGTTTCTATGTTTTTTGGGTCGCTGAATCCGAATTTGAAAAGTGCTGACACCTACCTGGTCCGCGTCAGGTCGAAAAACGAAAAAAACCTCAAAATTATGGAGGTTGTTTTGGTTTTTCGTAAATATCATGGAAACGAGGTATCTGTCGTAAAATGTCACTCATATCAAAGTTAAAGAGCATACAATTCTGCGTCGAATGACCTCCCTAACGTCTTATTTTGATCAATTTCTATGACCACAATCGTCAATCAAAAAATGCCCTTTTTTTCCAACTTTTGTAAAAACAGCAGTAAGGTGACTTTTTGACGTGTGTGATTCGTAAATACTCATTCTATATGAAAAACTCAGAGAAACAAAATTGTAGAGCATAAAATTCTGCGTTCAGCGAGCACCTAAATTTTGAATTTGGATCAACCTATACAATATAGCGACAATTTTTCATTTTCTATCTAAGCGCCAATGTGACCATTACGAAGGGTTTCAACGGATATCACGCTGACAGTTCTTACGCATAAAATGATTCAAAATTATCTTACGCATAAATAGTATATATTTATACAGATATATATATATATATATATATATATATATATATATATATATATATATATATATATATATATACCTAAATGTAGACTTGTGGCGACGATCATCTTTGTAAGCCCCTGCCAGACTAGCCATATTGTGAGAATAACCATCAAATGAATATCCTACAGGATTGGGCCTTCAGAGTGCATCTCAATATATTTTCCTACTATAGGGGCGACGTAGAGGCTATTGCAGCCCACAGAACAGGATGAGAAGGTTACCTCCTCCCCTTGGATTTTTTTCATACACTCATCACTTGTGACAGTGTAGAAGGCTTATTCCGATGCATTAATTCAGTCATAATAATCGTGAAAGGGTGTCCTTCAGCCGTTGAAAGTCATCATTCTGTTTTATCATCCAAACGTTTGTGTACAACAGTGAATAATGTTTATTGCTATGTGAACGCCTCGTTTTAAAAAGTGCGCGAAGCTCCTGCTCCTGTTGCTCAGTATTCTATGGGAAGATGGCCGTGTCCTCTGGTTTCACAAGTTGTTAGTTATTTTCCGCGATGCTTCAATATCTCACACAATAGAAGTGAACGTACCTAGTATAGTAGTGTTTTCTGTGGAAGTGAATAGAACACGTCATTAAACAACGAGAAGGAGAAAGGAATAGCACCAAACAACAACAACAAGTTGGAAGGATCGTCTATGGAGAAATCAGAAAGTTCGTGTAAGAAGAGTATTCACGTAAGTTCCCTACGAATATTCAGTAATGCAGTACCTACTTTTTCATGTATGGATAAATTGTTTGAGGTAGGATCTAATGAGGTAGTCGTCAATTAGTTCCTTACAACGTAGTAACGTAGGTACCTCCCTAATTTCGATCCTCAAGTAGGTAGTGCATAATTATGTTGTAGTTAGGCAGTAAAATTGTGCGGTTCATCTTCCTTTGGGTTCACTAAATATGTATGTGTATGTGATAGAAGCTTTCAAACGTCATCACCCTTTGAATATTGAGGTATAATATCATGTAACCTCTCGCACACAGTCACGTATGTACGTCGGGGTTGGGCGAGAACAGGATTTTCCGTGACGGTTCAGTATTTCGTTTATTTGTCGTGTGTCCCCGCTGGTCTCCTCCCAAGGACGTACATAATGTTTCCGGCAGAATAGGTATGTACCTAATACCATCCTCATCGATATTCCGTCGATTTTATCTCCTGATATCCTTGTTGATGTTCATCCCCTGCTGTCAGTTGACAGATGAGTCAACATTCTGATTAGAGCCCCCCCAGTCGAACAACAAATATGGGTAGGTAGGTAACGTGATTATAAAAAATTAGATTGATGCCGAACATTCAGAAATAAAAAACGATAAAATTCGATATATGATTAGAAAATTGCATGAATTAGCGAAATGTTGAAGAAATTAGTCCAAAAATGTTTTCTGTGGTCAATACCATTGAGCTCCCCCCAGGATTTTTTTTATTGCATTTTTCGGATTCTCCATACCTTGAAACGTAAACCGTCAAATTTTGAGAATTTGTTTATTTCATGCTCGATTCCAAAGCCTCATTATTTCAAATAATAAACAAAAAACGGTAGGTCACTGCAAACACACATCTGACGATTGACGTAGTACCCCATGCATTTGGTCGTACGATAAAAAATTGATTGAACCAATCATTGATTGGGAGCAGCAACGTAAAATTTCAAAAATGCAAGAAACAGTAGTTGGGTGGGAGCCAGTCTTGAGATTAAATTATTAGGAAAACGCTGCAAATTATTACACAACGTTTATTATTTACCTGTATAGATGCCCCTTCTGCGTAAATAACTAGTTTTCTGTGGTCAGTACTTACACTCCTACTCCCTCCAGCCCGGGAATTACATTTTGTAAAACTGCGTGGGAGTCAATAATTCTATAGTGAACACATTTATTTTTTGTAATTCATGAAGCATAACGCATGTTCAAGTTGGAAAAGTACCTTCCAACAAAATCCAAAAGATTCTGTGTTGTGTTGACTAGCCCAATTATGACAGTACTTACTACCAGAAAATTTTGAATTGTATAGGTACCTGTGTAAAATAAAGGAACGTACATAACATAAAAAAATGAAGTGAGCTATTTCTCATTCATTAGGTATCAACATAATTTTTCCAAAATATACAGTACACATTTTTGTGTGTTGTCTACCTACATATTGTGTTGATTTTACTTAGTATTGGTATGCAAATTACGAACATTCAACAGGGGGGGGGGGGGGGGTCATGGTGCATGACTGGAATTTTGTAATAAGTTCGACGAACTTGTCGTTTGTGGTTTCAAGTTCGCACGCAAAATTATGAAAGTGAATATTTAAAATACGGTAGGTCTCTGCAAAGGGACATCTGAAGATTTTTGCAGTATCCATGCATTTGGTCGTACGATACAAAATTGATTGAGTGAACCAACAATTGATTAGGAGGAGGAAGGTAAAATTTAAAAAATACAGGAAATAGGACTTCGGAGCCATTGAGATGGAATTATCAGGAAAACGCTGCAAATTATTACACAACGTTTATCTTTTATTTTTAGTTTTAGCAGGTTTTGTATGTTGGGCTCAGCTTAGCCACCACACGCAAAAGAAATGAGGTATTTGTTGTTGCATCAATTTTTAATATTCACGTACCTTACGTACGTTCCTTCAACAGTTGCACTGATATTTGGAATTCCATCAAATTCGCACAGGACGCAACATGCAATTTTCCATGTGAATCCAAACCCTATTTATTAGCAATGGAGCCTGTCAAAACCATTCCCCCACCATCTACCGATGACTTGATTTTGCTTCTGATTTTGCTAATTATGTGGTCCGTATTTTTGCCAGGATACCTCGTCACCCTCTTGTAGGTTAATAAAAAAAAAAAATTTACATAACCTTTTTTCAGCAGGCGCCAATATCTACTTTGGAATACCGAAACGTCAACATGTCAACACACGAAGAACAAGTAACTACCGGTTTTGCTGACAATGAAAATGAAAAACTCAAGAACCCACGGAAACTTCTCACGTACACGACCCAAATATGGGTAGGTAAGTTAATTATAAAAAATGACAAGCATTCAGAAGTGTGTAAAACAGGTACATTAAAAAGTTGCATGGATTAGCGAATTTTTGAGGAAAATGAAGGTACCTACTTATGGGAGGGGTTCAAAAGTATTGGTATGCAAATTACGAACATTCAACAGGGGGGGGGGGGGGGGTCATGGTGCATGACTGGAATTTTGTAATAAGTTCGACGAACTTGTCGTTTGTGGTTTCAAGTTCGCACGCAAAATTATGAAAGTGAATATTTAAAATACGGTAGGTCTCTGCAAAGGGACATCTGAAGATTTTTGCAGTATCCATGCATTTGGTCGTACGATACAAAATTGATTGAGTGAACCAACAATTGATTAGGAGGAGGAAGGTAAAATTTAAAAAATACAGGACATAGGACTTCGGAGCCATTGAGATGGAATTATCAGGAAAACGCTGCAAATTATTACACAACGTTTATCTTTTATTTTTTGTTTTAGCAGGCTTTGTATGTTGGGCTCAGCTTAGCCACCACACGCAAAAGAAATGAGGTATTTGTTGTTGCATCAATTTTTAATATTCACGTACCTTACGTACGTTCCTTCAACAGTTGCACTGATATTTGGAATTCCATCAAATTCGCACAGGACGCAACATGCAATTTTCCATGTGAATCCAAACCCTATTTATTAGCAATGGAGCCTGTCAAAACCATTCCCCCACCATCTACCGATGACTTGATTTTGCTTCTGATTTTGCTAATTATGTGGTCCGTATTTTTGCCAGGATACCTCGTCACCCTCTTGTAGGTTAATAAAAAAAAAAAATTTACATAACCTTTTTTCAGCAGGCGCCAATATCTACTTTGGAATACCGAAACGTCAACATGTCAACACACGAAGAACAAGTAACTACCGGTTTTGCTGACAATGAAAATGAAAAACTCAAGAACCCACGGAAACTTCTCACGTACACGACCCAAATATGGGTAGGTAAGTTAATTATAAAAAATGACAAGCATTCAGAAGTGTGTAAAACAGGTACATTAAAAAGTTGCATGGATTAGCGAATTTTTGAGGAAAATGAAGGTACCTACTTATGGGAGGGGTTCAAAAGTATTGGTATGCAAATTACGAACATTCAACAGGGGGGGGGGGGGGGGTCATGGTGCATGACTGGAATTTTGTAATAAGTTCGACGAACTTGTCGTTTGTGGTTTCAAGTTCGCACGCAAAATTATGAAAGTGAATATTTAAAATACGGTAGGTCTCTGCAAAGGGACATCTGAAGATTTTTGCAGTATCCATGCATTTGGTCGTACGATACAAAATTGATTGAGTGAACCAACAATTGATTAGGAGGAGGAAGGTAAAATTTAAAAAATACAGGAAATAGGACTTCGGAGCCATTGAGATGGAATTATCAGGAAAACGCTGCAAATTATTACACAACGTTTATCTTTTATTTTTAGTTTTAGCAGGTTTTGTATGTTGGGCTCAGCTTAGCCACCACACGCAAAAGAAATGAGGTATTTGTTGTTGCATCAATTTTTAATATTCACGTACCTTACGTACGTTCCTTCAACAGTTGCACTGATATTTGGAATTCCATCAAATTCGCACAGGACGCAACATGCAATTTTCCATGTGAATCCAAACCCTATTTATTAGCAATGGAGCCTGTCAAAACCATTCCCCCACCTTCTACCGATGACTTGATTTTGCTTCTGATTTTGCTAATTATGTGGTCCGTATTTTTGCCAGGATACCTCGTCACCCTCATGTAGGTTCATTTAAAAAAAAAAATTTACATAACCTTTTTTCAGCAGGCGCCAATATCTACTTTGGAATACCGAAACGTCAACATGTCAACACACGAAGAACAAGTTACTACCGGTTTTGCTGACAATGAAAATGAAAAACTCAAGAACCCACCGAAACTTCTCTCGTACACGACCCAAATATGGGTAGGTAAGTTAATTATAAAAAATGACAAGCATTCAGAAGTGTGTAAAACAGGTACATTAACCCATTAACGCCCAAAACTTTTTTCTCTCGATATTTTGAAATTTTTTTTTTAATATTCTGACTCCAAATGGTCCTCAGAACACGGGAAAAATGATTCAAAAAATCTCGTGGTCAAATTTCAAGGCTTTAGGGCACGTTGCCATATGGCAACACTGGGCGCTACAAGAACTTTTTTCCATTTTTTCAAAACTGAGATTTTTACAACGGGGATTGGTATAAATTGATCTGAATTACAGTTTCAAAGCATTGTTTTTATTTCAGTCTAACAATTTACAATACAGGAATACAGTTAGTCTCAATAATATAGTGAATAGGTACTACTTAAATAACGGAAATCAACTTCCTGTACAGCATAGAGGAATGCAATTAGTCTAAAAAATATTAGGAATTATTGACTTATCACAACGGATAATATTAGCACTAGAAACTTATCACAATGCTCCATTTAGGGAAAATCGAATCAAGTAGGAACTAATAAGTGAGACTTGGTAGGCTACATGAAATACTCAGTGGCAACTCAAAATGTAAAATAATTAAAACATGTGTAAGCATAGAATCCAAACCTCAATATATAAGTGCACAGATTTAAGTTTGCTGAGTATAAAATCTTGAAAAGCAGCTTATGCAAAGGCCAACTTTGCATTTTTGGCACATGGTTCTCATGATTGACGTGCAATCTTTACCAACACATCATTTTTTCCCTTCACCTTCGGTTTCGCGGACGAAGCGCCCTTTGTGGTCGAACCTCACCTCATTGAAAACATTTTTGGCTGTTTTGGGCTGGCCAGCTGGTCCAGGATGATATGCTCTAGGCTTCCCATATTTAGTCAAGTAGGTGATCACGACTGTTCCCCTCCCCCCCACACTCAAAATGATGGTTTATGTTTCAAGGTATGTAGAAAAATTATGAAAGTGAATATTTAAAATACGGTAGGTCTCTGCAAAGGGACATCTGAAGATTTTTGCAGTACCCATGCATTTGGTCGTCCGATATTTTTAATCCAAGGTTACGATATTTTTATCCATTTCGATCCAAGACTAACAGAAGTAAGGTTGCTATAGGAGGGAACCCTTGCATCTGTTGATGAGGGATGGTTATGTTTTATATGTGGATTTGTCGATTTGGTGGATATTAGGAAGATATTATTATAGGTGTCATGAAAACTTCCCCTAAAACGCTGCAGTCCTTGTCACATGGATTCACTATTCTATTCAACGTACAGAAATGTTGGCTGTTCATTTATTGTTTCTTTCACGTCTAATGATTGGAACCTTTTCATGGTTTTCACCAATGTTGGTCGCAAAAATTAGAAATGGGCTCCTATTTTTGACGGGTCATCTTCGATCGTTGAAACTGTCATTCAGCTATAGCTACTGATTCACCTGTAGTACTGCATTCTGATTAATACACATTTCTGGTGATGTCACCCGTTTTCACATATTTTTCATCTATACAAATTGAATTTTGGGAGTTGAAAATACAGTTCTTCACTTTTTGTCAACATCAACTTCACATTATTGGACTCGTCACCCTAAAACATGTAAAACGATACCTCACATCCCCAAGTTCACTACAATCAGCCAATTTTGCACCCAAATTCACCGCTAATACCCCTGGGTGTTTTCCGATCGGGCTGCCAAGCTAGGGGACATCACTACAGCCCAAATGGAGCCTGTGTGTGAAAGAACGATTTTTGTAGACCAGAAATTGACGTAGATACCTACTGATGACACCGCTACAGTTAGGTGCTACAGAAAACAGTTCGAGAGGTGTTAAAAAACAGTTTCCCTAAGGTAATACATAGACGTGTATTATTTAGAGAATAATACACAAAATACGTAGCAGGTGAGGTTATTCATTGGGTACCTACTTCTCTTTCTCTCCACCAATCATACAAAACAATGTTGGTAAACATTCAAGACTAGGTAGGTACCTAACTGTAAATATTGGCGAGTACCTAGTCATTGCAGAGTTATTGAGTAGAAAGGTACCTAGTTCAACTAAATCATGTAGGTCATTACGAATAGGTAATCTTCAACAGAATAATTAAAAAACTGGTTCCTAATAAATAGCTGGCTTCAAAAAGTAGGCACAAGCATGCGAAACCACTGGTTTTACGTAAGTACCTACCTCATTGATTTATTTTTCCATGTTTTGGTTTGCCAAAACTTGAACGAAACAGAGTTGAACAAACAATTGACAAGCAATGCGATAACGTGACTCTGTTGCTATGATTTTGGTTACTGTGTGACTGCACTCAAGCGACAGCGGGGGAAGTAGCGCCCGTTCGATACCTACTGTCGAATGTGTGTTATACTTCTTGGTGTCGGTGGGAAATTTTAGACTGTCCCCCAACCCAACAACATATCCATGTGTGTAAATGACAGTTATTTATTTTTAAAAAGTTCAACTTGTGTATTGGTATTTGTTTGATATGTCACTTTTTTTCCCAAGGTAGCAACGTCCCCTCTGTCACAGTCAGCAACTTAGACGCGAAGTGGTGGAAGAGTTAATGGATTCGTACACCACAAGTGAGATGAGGAGTTGTCTATGTGCATACCTTATCAATTCCTTCAGACTTCAAAGAAAAAGACAGTCTCATTCCCAGGCAGCACAACTCGGACCTCTGTTCTACATCTACACCCAGAAGACGAAGTGGCGCTGTTGCCTAAGTATTATTCTTATGTAGTTCACTAACCTACATATGTGATACCTCGACCATCTGATGGTTATCTGACCGTCAGAAAGGCGTTAGCCCGTTCGCACTGATTATCGGATGCTTTTCTGACTGTATAGTATCCATGACCGGCTCATTGCCATGTGTTCCTGACCATCCACAGCCGGGTTTCTGATTGTTCATTCCTCTCTACAAAACATCGGGCCGACATGAACTGGACAGTACCGCCTTCTTCATTCCACACCCTTTTCAAACGCCTTTCATTGATGGTTTCTTAGGGTTTTCTGGGAGTCAGGTAACCATCAGAAAATGCCACTTCGAGTTAACCTCATAACTTGCACATTACCTACTATAAGTTAAGTCAAATAGGTACCTAACATACCGATCGTAATGGTACTAATACTGGAAGAGGTAGGTTTTTAAGAATATTTACCATAATTTTTGTTGACATCACAGACAATTTTTACTTTTGCTTCCTCACTAATGAAGGTGGGGAAGCCTTGGATTCGTGATTGAGTAACAAAAATAAAAAAAATGCATGTCCTCCAAAATGAAAATGTACAGTACCATTTTCCGTTTCAGACATGAAGGAGCTTTTTTGGTTTCGTGAGTGGTGTGTCCCTCTGTGATCAATTCCTTGTAACGCCCATAACTGCCCGTAATAATGGTCGAAATGGTCTGAAATTTGGAGGTTAGGTGTGGGTGGGTCCCCTACCAACATCACTGAAAAACTACTGTGACTTCCGTCTGTGCATGCGCAAACGCCCATAACTATCTTATCGTTGAAATGAGTTCAAACTGGGAGGGTCGTCCTTCTTTTTCAACGGCTCACTCCATACGTACTTTGAAAATGTATCTATAACATTAAGCAAATACTTATACCCGTCGTTATCATGACTGTAGCTAGTCATCACAATCAAATCTGCTGCCCATAAATCATCGATCCCTAAAGTCACAATTTTACGCTTTTGAAATTTTTTTATGACTGGTTTATGCATCTCTACTGCTTCAATTTGCATATCACCCGTGTTCATACCATTCTGGTTGCTTTTCCATCCACGCTTCAAAAATTTACTCTTGTGAGTATTGCATATTTTACACTTTGCTAGATACCTCCAGGAGCCATTTGCTGTCTGAACTGTTGAAGTATTTACATTACCAGCTTTTTTCTTACATTTGAAACAAAAAATTTGTGGGGTAACATTACGTTCTACCATTTTTCGCTTAATTTCAGGTACACAGTCAAATCATTTCCCAAAAAATTGATTTCGGTGTCAGATTCGTTCTTGAGTACCAAGTCGATTTTCTGAAATGACTTCACGCTCTTATTGATATCAAGGTAGTTAATTTGAACAGGTTGTTCTGCAATCAGGGAACCAAATTTAATCTGTTCAGTTTTAGGATAGAACATGTGTAGGATATCTGCTTCCTGGTGGGAATGAGGATCATTCTGATGATTAATAACAGCAGGCTTGATCAAGTTGCAATGAATTTCAATAACTTTGAAACGTTCCAACCTTGGGTATGAGTTTGCTTCATAGTGAGTATTTGATTTAAAATAAAACGAGACATTTGATTTTCTTTGATAGAACCCTAACAAATAACCTAAATTTTTACGATGTTCAGACGATGAAGGGAACAAACCAACATCAACTGGCATCTTCATTTCAACTCTAGCAGTTGTTTCGTTTACACGAAGATAATACAAATCTTTATTACTAGCAAGCACTGCAAGATTTGTATAATTCGATTTAACAAAACCTATGAGCATATTTTCAATCTTTTCTATAGAGTAATTCCCACTACCTATGTACAATGTTCGCTCATCATCATCATCACTTCCCGTAAACACCACTTGTATAGGTTCAGAAATATTTTCAATACAATTTTTACCATAAAATCCCAAAAGACCGAGGGAATAATCCTTATGCTCATCCAAATGAATAGGATGCTCCATCCGTAAGCTCCACTTTGAGCCTGTACCGGATATCTTGAAGAGTGACATTATTGTTTTATGTTCTATCTCCTTATAAGTATGCATTTACAAAAAAAAACCTACCAACACATAGAAAATGAGGTTCAAAATGAAGGGAACAACACGTGTTCGATTCGAGACTACTCCGAGTTTTGGCTCTCCGAGGTCTTCTCGTGCAAGGAGGTTCACCCGTTGAGAATAATTATTGTTCAAGAATATTTTTTGTGTGAGATTTGTTTTTCCTATGACGTGCAAAATACCTAATATATTTATAATACAATTCATTTTAGCATTTTGGAATGACCCCAAGGCAAAGTACTAATTTCATTTTCCTCATTAAATCGTTTGGTGTCATCCGAATTGAGAGCTTTTTTGTTCATTGTTATTGAGTATAAGGTATGTTTATAACTACGTATCAAATTTTGCTTACGATACTGTTCCTTTCCCCCAAAGAGGCATGATTTTAGATCATCCATTCCTATAGTTTGTTTTACAATATTCTTTTTTATCCCTTTACATTTGACCTGATTAGAAACCTCATCCTCTTTTTCAACGTACGAATAACTATATAATTTGGATCGCAAGCCACAAAATTCAGAGAGATGAGCACCGTTCAGCTCATCCTTAAATTTCCCAATCACCTTTTTATTCTTTGAACTGTAACAGGTATGTGTTTTATCATAGTCACTCGTGTCAAATTCATCCGAGTTCTCCTTAATTATTTGATGGGGATCGATGGTTGTTTCTACGAAATACGAATCTGTATCCATGTAACAAAGATTTAAATTAGGATCGTATCGTTTTAGTTTATTGTAGAAGAAATCATACATCAGGTGTTTGGATAAATCGAGAACCGAAAATCCCAAGTATAGGGGTTGATTAAATTTTATTTTATTTCGGGTCATGTGGCACGCTAGGAAATCTTCATCGAATATCGTAAATCTAGAAAACGTTGGTTTTTTCGCTAATTTGGATGCCTTTTTTTCGTTGCACAGCCTAATATCTTGACGTTTACGTAAATTCATCATTGTGCGACCAAATACGGAATTATTCATAAGCTTATAGAAATCCTTTTCGAAATCGTTGGAACAGTTAGCTCGTTTAGAGGTATTAAAATCTATGTAGGATTTCATAAACGGTTTTTGTTCGAATTTTATAACGCGGTGAATGGCTGTAATTTCTAAACCCTGACTCATATACAATTTCAAATTATCAATATGTACAACGTATCGTTTTTTATCGTAGAGGGTACTACACAACTTCTGGTTGTAGTGCTCTTGAGCTAATGGGAGATCTCTGTGTGAATCATGAAGCCTTTGAGGATAATGTAAATCAACTTCGAATATATAACCTTGTTGATTGTTATCGTGGTATCCTTCAATTATTTTTTTCCAAGATTCAATATCATGAAGCGTTGGAGGAACCCACTCACATTTTCTGTACGGGAGTGACCTGGATAATGCCCACCCGTACAAATTGTTCGCATCTATGTAACTTAGATAACTATCCGGTTTCGTATCATCGTAATCTTTGATGTGCCGGTTATTGGCTTTCACGTATCTTTTCGAGCACTGGGAAATACCTCCTCTAATACCCTTTTCAATTAATAAATACATATCATAGTCTACAATTAGGTCTAGTTTTATTTTCGTTGATTTTAACATTGCATCCCAAGCGAGTGATGGAGCTGTGGTGTAATGTGCAGGATCAAGTTTATAATTAGCTAAGCAAACGTTACGAAAATTTTCGAATACATCTGCTAGCAGCAAAACATCCTGAATATTGTACAAATCAGAATAAATTCCTAAACTTTTGACTTTCAGTTTATTCCATACGTGGAGGTAATGATTGAAATCATTGGAGTTTATATTCGATTCGTTTAGCGAATCGTAGAAATCTTCAGGAGCAAGTGTTCTATCATGATCAAGTTTTTCAACACTGTTCACAAACTTGTAAGGGAATACCCCTTTTCTTCTTAGGATGCTAAACAGTTTATTTTCATCATTTTTCTCTCTATGAAAATATTTCCCACAAACAGAGTTATCCTTGATAAATGCATTAAGATGCGAGAATTCTTCTGGTTTCAAATTCTGTGCTAGTTTCTCGAGAGAGCTTGACATGAATCTAAAGCTATCAATAAAACTCAATTTCAAGTATCCCTTTCTCAATTTAACCATGTTCTTTGAGAAGGTTATATACTTTTCCTCAGAATTAGCGAGCACTGTAGTTTGATTTTGTTCATTTCCATAATTGAATAGTTCTTTTATGAAGAGATGCGAGTCGTAACCAGATAGATTGTGGCAAACAACTGGAATATTTGTAACGAGTTGTCTGCGTCGGTTACATTCTGGGTGTGAACTTCCTAAAAATTTTGAGGTCAGATGACAATGATCTCTATCTTTTGTTGTTCCTAGTTCAATTTCTTTATCACAAATATGGCATACGTTTGATAATAGAAAATGTCTTTCCTCTTCATCGGTTAACTTCATCGGTTTTGAATTTTCATATTTTTTTTGCGATAAATTTCAATATTCCATGAAGTTTCTCAATGAGCCTGAGGGGTACGTATTCGAGTTCAGCTTGATTTTGCTTCCGAGTCTGCGAAGCAGCGGAAGCCTTGTGTTCACTTTCGTGAGCCAAAACATTTTTGTCTTCAGAAATCAAACTTTCCACTTGCATTTTGCGTTTCAAAGCCTACTGATTCAGGATTCCTGCGAACCCGGTAGTGAGTTACTGTAGTTGTCATAAAATCCTGTGGGCTTGATTTCTTTGGATCATGTACACCTCCAAGTAATATATGTGGTGGAGTGAGAGGAAAAAAATTTTTGTTGATTTTATTGAACATTCCAATTTTCATTGCTACATCTCTTCAAAATAATTTCATTATTCCTTCATATTATGTCTGGCCCTCCTCATTCCTGCAGGGTACTCGTGAAGGGGAGCATCAATATTAGGTTTGTTCTTTGTGGCAAAAACTCCACTCACAAACCGCTAGAAACACAACGCTTTTTTTTGTCCTGTATAATATCCATGACCTCCTGTTCGCTGTGTTCTTGCGACCACTTGTGGACGATTTGCTAGTCGACAGATTTGTCAGAGGACCCACCCGTACTGTATCTGTTAACTGTTTTCAGTCGTTCCTGTTGACAAGCGATGGTGGCACCTACACAACGAAAGGCGGTTCCCCCTCAGTGATCGCCACCCTCAACGCTATCCTGCCTGAGCTACTTGCTGGGTGGATACAGAACACCATCAGAACATCAAATCCCCTATAAATCTTCAGTCTCCATTTTTGATTTTGCTGATTTGTGTTATGTTGCTAATTTGGATTCTTCAGAGAGATTACGTTGAGCAATCAATTCGAGATTTTCTTTACATTCAATAATTTTATTTTTGCAATTTTTGAGTTTTTTTTTAGTGCAGCCAAATGTTCTTCTTTTTCCCTGTTCTTAACTTTCCTGCCACTCTTGCCTGTATATCCGTTATTGCAAGTATTGTTATCCACTCCAAATGAATCCCACTTGATGATTTACTTACTTTTTCCTTTAATTTTGAATTATTTAATTTAGCTACCGTATTATTTGCATAAAATGTGGGTTTCAGTACTAACTCACTTTACTGCTTTTTACCTAATATTAATTCATTGAGGATTGGTTCAAGTAAATATCCTTCTGTAGTGTACACTTTTTTGTTGGCTGCGAATTTCCTTGACACTGTTTATGTTTTTTTCATAGTTACCTATTAACGTACAACTAACTATTGAGGTGTGTCTTCACTTTATGACGTTTCTCACATTGGAACTGTTTTCATTGTGTGAATCATTCAACGAAACCATGGTAATTTTTAAGTGCAGGGGTTATTGGATGCTTTTTGAATAACACAATTTATGCAAATGAAGGTTTTCTGTACATTGTGAAATCAGTCTCATTATTTTGCAATGTGTCCAAAATTTTTGAAATTTCAAAACTTCATTTTTTTTGTTGAAATCCGTTTCAGAGCATCCTGAATGCATACCAACATTTTATCAAAAGTGTATATAGTATGTACCTACATATTTATTAGTAACCTATGTGTCTCTCTAGACGACGTCTTACCTTGGGTAAATGATAACAATTCCGAAATTCGCCACAATGTTGGTATTATCAAACAAAACTGTAAGTTCGGCAGGTTCAGCTAATCACTAGCCTCATTTTCTTATCTGGTTTGTGCGACTGCATTAAACCCTATAAAGATGGTGGTTTTGGATTCATGTTTTCACAATACCACTTCGTTTTCATGAGATCCTTGTACTTTTTCACAAATGTTTCAATTTCTTACAACTATGAGTTTCTAAGTGGTATTCTGTTATTTCAAACACGGAATCCTTTTGAAGGAATCATTCATTTCTTAGTAAATAGGTCAAAATAGTAATCGAATTCCCCTTATCAGCTTTTGTTAGAATTAGATTGTTATTACGTAAAATAATGTATAGGTATGTTTCAGTTCATCGAATATTTTCTTTCTCGGATACAACTTTGTCTACATCCTTGAAATTGACATTGGTTTCATCTGTTAACTAACCTCCAATTGTTGTAAATGCTGTGTCTGAATCCAATATAAATTATTTAAAATACATCACACCATTGTGACACACGATTGAGGTCTTTCTTTGTTCAGTAAATTGGTGTCTCTTATATTTCAGTCCCTCTTAAATTTACGACCGTAGGGAAATACAGTATCACCTCACAGTTTTTGAGTACATCTATAAATTACTATAGCCTATTATTACCTGATGTATTACTGTATGTTGACAGTGGGACCAACTGATTTCATTACTCAGCCCACGTCAATTCCCACCGTTACACTAATTTGATATTTACCCAATTACCATGTGCTCAAAATTTGCGAGACACCTAACAACTTGTTAGTTCAGGTACCTACTAACTTGTTTGTACAAAGGGTTCCTACCACTTGTAACCCATTTCCTTGTTGAGGCTAGGTTTTTTATGTTTACATAATATTTACGTTCAAATAAACGGCTTTACAGTGTTTCTGCCTTCTGTTCATTCCCTGCTGCTTTGTCATGATTTTTTTTTTTTTTTTTTCCTTGTGATGATACCTACGTTACTTACTTTAACTTCAATGCCGAATATATTGTTTAGGTACCAACTAATTTAGGTAAACCATGGTTAAGAAAGTAAGTACCTACTTATTTTCATACTATTCCTTTCTTTTTAGTGAATCACGCAATTATGAACGTTGGTGACTATGATTACATGATCTGAATTTTATATATAATATACAAGTTGTGATAGTGGTTGGTCGTCAACAGTTTTCTTCAAAACACGGAGTTATAGGGGACGTAGGCTAACAGGTAACTGAAATGCCGGTTAAGTGGGGCGTGTATTATTTAATCCCCCTGTTTTTCTGATGTACATACTTCATGATAACCTTGTTTTCCTGATTTACACACTTCACAGACATTACGTTGACCAAGAATTTATAAATTTGAATTACATTGGTGACTGAATTTGGGGTTTTCCAATAATTGGGGGGTTGACCTACTTCATGTTCTTCAGTGGTGAATTATTGAATGATGGTATGGTATTATTCCAATGTTATGGTATTATTCCAATGGTACGGTATTATTCGAATGAAAAGTTAAAACTGAATACAGATGAATGAATGGATAAATGAATGAAGACACATGTACAAAACCAAATTGGTACTTTTATTGAGAGGGTTCACCCCTCCCCCTTCCCCATTACATTACAGCTGTCGGAGATTTTTCATAACAATATGTTTCCCCTAACCATCCCTAATTCCCCACAAACTGGGAACACAGATTGAAAAATGACGCAACCTGTCACAAAACAAACTGATGAAACATGATGCAATTCCTTATTCTTATTTGACGGTTTCCATGTTGTTGTCCTGGCCATGGTTGAACTTTGTCATTTCCTTGCATTACCTGTGCTCATGTGCAAATTGCTTAACTCCTACTGGTACTTTACTCAGTACCTAAAATTTAAAAAAGTTGCGGTCACAGAAACTAATCATGCGGTCACGGTGAAACTCAGGAAATAATCTTTTCTAGTAATAACCAAACATCCCTAAAAATTTCATCGAAATTGCTTAACTCCTACTGGGACTTTACTCAGTACCAAAAATTTAAGAAAGTTGCGGTCACAAAAACTAATAATGCGGTCACGCTGAAACTCAGGAAATATTCATTTCTACTAATAACCAACCATCCCCGAAAATTTCATCGAAGTTGGTCAACTCCTACTGGTACTTTACTCAGTACCTAAAATTTAAAAAAAGTTGCGGCCACAGAAACTAATAATGCGGTCACGCTGAAACTCAGGAAATATTCAATTCTACTAATAACCAACCATTCCTGAAAATGTCAACAACATCCAGTCCACTTGTACATACCTACCTTACTTAGCGTAATTGTGCGATCGAAGTAGGTACATCATAATTCATTTTCCTCAATATGCACGGTATTATTTCAAATTTGGAACACACACAAAAAAACAGTAAATGAATGGAGTTATCTCTCGGGCGATGGAAGGAAACGGATGTATCTACGTTTTTTCCTGTCACCTTTTTCATGCAAAATATTAATGAACATTGAAAAACATAATTTGTAATAATCAACTACGGACCTACCGTAGTTACCTACTCATTTTAAGAGAGAACAAAGAGAATACTGTTACCTACTTATCGTAGGTACATCTTTCACCCTAGCGACGCCAGTGGTACCGCCATATGAACTTGACACACGTATCTGATTAATCAATTTCGTTGAAAGAAAAGAATTCAGCACACCCATCCTCACTATAGTTACATGATAGGTAGTATCTCTTCGTTGTACCTACAGCCACCATTACGGACAGTGGTGACGCCATACATTGGCACCTGTAAGGAGGTTGGTACATTTTTCAAAAATTACACTGAATCACAGAATTCATAGGATGACAAAAGATGAGAAGGAGTCCCAATTTCCTTTTTGATGCCCACTTTCACCTCACATCGAAATTGGAACTAACAATTTTGTTATCCTCCGCGTAGCCATATACTAAAATTTTATTCCACATTATTAGTTAATAAGTATTTGGGTAGTAGGGGTTACTACACTGATATAGGTATTGTGTCAGCGACGAGGGCTCGTTTATGTCGAGCACCCGTAGCAAAGAGAAGAATTCCGTAACACGATCAAAATATGAAACTGAGTCACAATTCCATTTCGTCGAGGCCACTATAACTACACATCAAAATTACATGGGATAACATATTTTTATCACCCACCTAGGTGTATGAATATGTTTAGAAAAACCGCATTATTCCTTATTTACATTACTACTACAGCGATTAGAGTAGCATTATTGCGGGGGAGTAGCATTAATTCCCGAGGATGCAGAAGGTGTCAGGAGCCCTTCATGATATCAAGAAATATCTCCAAACCGGGAAATCGGTAGTACTACTCAAGGGTTGGGGAAAACTTATATAATTACCCCCACCTTGTCAAAACACAACGAGTAACTCAATTCAACTGTGAAAAAAGAAATGTGTACACAAAGATACCTTTTTTCCCCTATTTTCCACTGTTATGACTAACGAATTCGTATAATTACCCCCACTCCGGTCCTACTATCATCAGACCAAAAAAATTGAATTCCTCGTGATTTTTACACAAACATACCTTTTTTCGCCGATTTTCTACTGTTACAACTACCGAATTCGTATAATTACCCCCACTCCGGTCCTACCATCATCAGACCAAAAAAATTGAATTCCTCGTGATTTTTACACAAACATACCTTTTTTCGCCGATTTTCTGCTGTTACTCTACCGAATTCGTATAATTACCCCCACTCCGGTCCTACCATCATCAGACCAAAAAAATTGAAATCCTCGTGATTTTTACACAAACATACCTTTTTTCGCCGATTTTCTACTGTTACAACTACCGAATTCGTATAATTACCCCCACTCCGGTCCTACCATCATCAGACCAAAAAAATTGAATTCCTCGTGATTTTTACACAAACATACCTTTTTTCGCCGATTTTCTGCTGTTACTCTACCGAATTCGTATAATTACCCCCACTCCGGTCCTACCGTCATCAGACCAAAAAAATTGAATTCCTCGTGATTTTTACACAAACATACCTTTTTTCGCCGATTTTCTGCTGTTACTCTACCGAATTCGTATAATTACCCCCACTCCGGTCCTACCATCATCAGACCGAAAAAATTGAATTCCTCGTGATTTTTACACAAACATACCTTTTTTCGCCGATTTTCTGCTGTTACTCTACCGAATTCGTATAATTACCCCCACTCCGGTCCTACCATCATCAGACCGAAAAAATTGAATTCCTCGTGATTTTTACACAAACATACCTTTTTTCGCCGATTTTCTGCTGTTACTCTACCGAATTCGTATAATTACCCCCACTCCGGTCCTACCATCATCAGACCAAAAAAATTGAAATCCGCGTGATTTTTACACAACGATACCTATTTTACCCAATTTTCTACTGTTACAACTACCGAATTCGTATAATTACCCCCACTCCGGTCCTACCATCATCAGACCAAAAAAATTGAATTCCTCGTGATTTTTACACAAGCATACCTTTTTTCGCCGATTTTCTGCTGTTACTCTACCGAATTCGTATAATTACCCCCACTCCGGTCCTACCATCATCAGACCAAAAAAATTGAAATCCGCGTGATTTTTACACAACGATACCTATTTTTCCCAATTTTCTACTGTTACAACTACCGAATTCGATAATTACCCCCACTCCGGTCCTACCATCATCAGACCAAAAGAATTGAATTCCTCGTGATTTTTACACAAACATACCTTTTTTCGCCGATTTTCTGCTGTTACTCTACCGAATTCGTATAATTACCCCCACTCCGGTCCTACCATCATCAGACCGAAAAAATTGAATTCCTCGTGATTTTTACACAAACATACCTTTTTTCGCCGATTTTCTGCTGTTACTCTACCGAATTCGTATAATTACCCCCACTCCGGTCCTACCATCATCAGACCAAAAAAATTGAAATCCGCGTGATTTTTACACAACGATACCTATTTTTCCCAATTTTCTACTGTTACAACTACCGAATTCGTATAATTACCCCCACTCCGGTCCTACCATCATCAGACCGAAAAAATTGAATTCCTCGTGATTTTTACACAAACATACCTTTTTTCGCCGATTTTCTGCTGTTACTCTACCGAATTCGTATAATTACCCCCACTCCGGTCCTACCATCATCAGACCAAAAAAATTGAAATCCGCGTGATTTTTACACAACGATACCTATTTTTCCCAATTTTCTACTGTTACAACTACCGAATTCGTATAATTACCCCCACTCCGGTCCTACCATCAACAGACCAAAAAAATTGAATTCCTCGTGATTTTTACACAAACATACCTTTTTTCGCCGATTTTCTGCTGTTACTCTACCGAATTCGTATAATTACCCCCACTCCGGTACTACCATCATCAGACCAAAAAAATTGAATTCCTCGTGATTTTTACACAAACATACGTTTTTTCGCGGATTTTCTACTGTTACTACTACCGAATTCGTATAATTACCCCCACTCCGGTCCTACCATCATCAGACCAAACAAATTGAATTACTCGTAATTTTTACAAAATAATGCATTTTTTCCCTGATTTTCTACTGTTACAACTAATTAATGCGTATAATTACCCCCACTCTGGTGCAACCAGGGTCATTAACTCAATCACACAATGGAAATTCTAATCCCCTTAATCATTAGTGGATGAAACTTATTGTTCTCGATTTCTTACTGTTTGAATTCTAATATTCATTAATTGCCACCACTATACTGCAAATACCACCCCTACCCAATTTTGCCTGAACATTAAATTCAACATATTTTTTTCATAATTTAAGTTTTTCCGGTTCCTATAATAATATTGGTATAATTACCTACACTTAGTCCAACCATCCACTTCTAACCTTGTAAGGCTGACATCTAAAACTCACTTTTACACAATAACCCTTTTTAACACGATTTTGTACTGTTAGAGATTTATAATAATTACCATAATTATCACCACTCTACTCCAAGTACCATACTTTACCTAATAAAATCCTTTTTCTTAACCCAACTGAGGGTTTCAGAGCTTCTTACACTCTGAATATATTTTGCTACCACTGGGGCGACAGACAGGGCTTTGTAGTCACCTCTGGGATTGCGGTGGAGAACAAAATATCTATTCCTAACCTAACTTGGGCTTTCAGATATTTTCCTACTATAGGGGCGACGAACATGACATAGTAATCACCATCCTAATATCTTAGCTTCACAAGAGCTTCCCCATCCTTGAGGGAAGTTACCAACCTCACAAAAACACATTCCCCTGTGTTTCAGAGCTATTGCAGTCATTAAGAGGTTTGTTACCACAAACCTACCAAAATATCTGACATGGGACTGCTAGGTACTCCTTTACAGTCCCCATCTCTAGAGGCCCACATTGGGACTCCTAAGCTACCATCGTCGCCCCTAACCTACCAAAATATACCTATATATATATATATATATATATATATATATATATATACGGTTTCATGAATGACTCGCACATAGCTTGATTAGTGCAGTGCGTCCAAGGTCTTTCGTTTCTCCTCTTCAAGTTGGATTAGGTGCTTTCTTGTACAAAAAATATGGTTCGCGAAAACTTATCGATGTGCCGTCATCCCTCGGATTTTGTGCAGCATACAATGAGACTACCCGATTTGAAGTGTCAACAATAATGCGCCCTCCTCTGGCTGTAAGCCAACAAGCATTTATTCAAATGGTATATGACAACACAGATTTCAACATCCAGACACTCGATGGACGTGTCTACCAAAAATGGATTGCTCCCTTTGCCAACAGACAAACCCCCCGCTCCTGACAAACTAATGCAGTCAATTTCATGCAGATGTCGGACAGATTGTGGTGGGCGATGCGGCTGCAGGAGATCAGGCCTTTTCTGCTCGCAACTGTGTGTAAACTGTGCAGATTTGTGTACAAATGTAGATGTCACTTCTGCATTCGAAGAAGAAGAAGAAGATGATGAATTTGGAGATTCTTTTGTTGGCCAAGCCATACACAGTTTGCAAGGTATCTACCATTAAAATTCACCTGCTTTCAAATTGAATTTCATGTAATTACGAATTGATATGGTTGATGTGCCATGTTTTTCAACAGACAAATAACTGGATGTCAACTTTATTTTCAGGTGAAGAACTACTACCACCACAGCATGAAACGACGAGCCGACCAATCGACGAGCCTGGGCCATCGCCTGCCCCAGATATCAATATTGAGCCAGGCCCTACCTCATCAAAGCGGCAAAGAATTGCATAAATTTTTTTATTATATTTTTCTGTATCTTTTTGGTTATATGTAAATAGTATAAAATAGTAAATGGTATTTTAACAACAGTAAGAGTTATATTCGTTGAAACCCTTCGTAATGGTCACATTGGCGCTTAGATAGAAAATGAAAAATTGTCGCTATATTGTATAGGTTGATCCAAATTTAAAATTTAGGTGCTCGCTGAACGCAGAATTTTATGCTCTACAATTTTGTTTCTCTGAGTTTTTCATATAGAATGAGTATTTACGAATCGCACACGTCAAAAAGTCACCTTACTGCTGTTTTTACAAAAGTTGGAAAAAACGGGCATTTTTTGATTGACGATTGTGGTCATAGAAATTGATCAAAATAAGACGTTAGGGAGGTCATTCGACGCAGAATTTTATGCTCTTTAACTTTGATATGAGTGACATTTTACGACAGATACCTCGTTTCCATGATATTTACGAAAAACCAAAACAACCTCCATAATTTTGAGGTTTTTTTCGTTTTTCGACCTGACGCGGACCAGGTAGGTGTCAGCACTTTTCAAATTCGGATTCAGCGACCCAAAAAACATAGAAACCAGTTGAGAAACCTACTCCCTCACTTTTGTTACGAGTAAACTCCAATTTGACTGGACTATAAAGGGCGAGTGAAGACAGCTGGAGGTTATGATTAAAGGACATCTCCCTCAAAACAGGCTGCCACTAACGTGAAGGAATGTTCGTAAAATGAACTAAAGGTGAACACAAAGGTTGCCTTTGTCTGTAAAGGATCGTTTATGAACACGGCCCAGGTGCTTACTCTTTCATTCTCAGCCCCAGGACAAAAAGGTAATAATTTAGAATATTTTTGTTGGTAGGTATTCAGCAACTAGAATAATCTGCGGGTTTATAATACTCTACTGCATGACCGGGAAATCAGTTTCATGAACTCACCGTTGAGCCAGTTATCAACTACCCTCAAAATTTGATCAAAAAGTACAGGGTTTTCAGGGAAAACCTTTGCGCACGCGCAGTTGGATCTCACAGTAGGATTTGGATCTTTTGTATGAGCCAACTAGGCAGATGGATCAGAATCTCACAGTCGGATTTCGATCAATTTTGTTTTGTAACTACCTAGAAAAATCTGTGGGTCTTTTCCACTGCATGAACGACCCCGACTCAGTTTCATGAACTAACCGTTGAGCCAGTTATCAACTACCCTCAAAATGTGATCAAAAAGTACAGGGTTTTCAGAGAAAACCTTTGCACACGCGCAGTTGGATCTCACAGTAGGATTTGGATCAATTTTGTTTTGTAACTACCTAGAAAAATCTGTGGGTCTTTTCCACTGCATGAACGACCCCGACTCAGTTTCATGAACTCGCCGTTGAGCCAGTTCTCAACTACCCTCTGAATTTGATCACAAAGTACAAGATTTCAGGGAAAAACCTTTGCACACGCGGAGATGGATCTCACAGTCCGATTTCGAGCAATTTTGAGTGAGCCAACTAGAGACTAAACAGCAGCTTTCAGCGACGTTTCATCTCGATATTACGATATATTATATTGTAGAGCTACGGGCATTTCAAGATTGTACCGTTTTCTTGCAGAATAGTGACTGAGACAGAAGGGTTATTCATTATCTAGGTATACAGAGCATAACAGAATGTTAAGGAAGAATTAGCAGCATTTTTACAGTTGAAAATATTGATTCTGCCATCGAAGACTTGGAGGTAAAAACGGGGCCCTTGCAAGTCTTCTGCAGTCGTCCAGGAAGTGAAGATCAGTAGCCTCCCATTGTGACTGTTACCCCTCTGCGCTTGCTAAATCACCTATTCGTAACTTCGCAGAGTGAACTGGTTTCTTCGAGGTCCCTTCCAACACATTTCAAGTCGCTCAAATTAGTTGTACGACTTTTGAGTCGTGTGCGGTACCTAGGGTTATCAAGATGTTCCTTGCGAGTTATAATGGAATTTCGAAGTTTTACAGCAACAAACGCTACAAATTCTCCCACAAAATATAATTATTTACTGTATGGATAACTTGAGTTATAGGTAGGTCTACAAAGGTAATCTTATTTTGTAAGCTTTTTGTACGGATATGGGACATCAATCATATTCCTGCACAAGTACAATTAAATAAACCCCTCCTTTTGTATTGATAAATTGTCTGTACTACCTTCCTACCCTTGACATATCCACCAGTACGTACAGAAGAAGGGAACAACGGTCTTATTATAAGCTGAAATTCAAAGGGCGGGGCTCTGGAGGCCCGTTAAAAATCTCATCAAAATCTTCTCGTAATTTTCGTCTGCGCATGCGCGAATATGGAATTTCAGACACGAGGAACTGCCAGGGCTCATGCACGTTCTGAATCCTTACGCACTGGTAGTAACGTCTACGCTCTTCTCTCAAGAACCGTATTAATTTCAGCATTGTGAATGATGTCCCACTCTATTATGAGTATCCATTTCTCGCTTCTATGCCAGTACGTGATATTCAGTTTTTTCCGGCTAATTTCTGTCTATTCGATGGTATAGCGATGTTCCGTTAATAATTCTATGGAAAGCACTATGTTTGTGAGCTAGTGAAACGTTTGACAATCATACGGCTCAATAGAACTTCAAGTATATCTATAAGTGTACTTTTTGTGTGAGGTGGAAATATACAATTTCCAACGATTCTGTATTAAATTTGAAATCGTATTCTTAGTGGTTCAATAAAAATGTTAAATTCGAGATGAGAACAGCTCAGACCAGTGAGGGACTGCCAGCAGGGGGGCTGGCCTGCTCGAGGGACAACGAAGGGCATTTCAATTGTCAACCTAACGAGTGATTTTGTCCATTTTGCACAGATGCACATTCCGCGTGAAGTTCCTCTAGCAAAACGCCATGCATCCATAGCAAAATCATTGAAGATATCTGATATTTCTCACCCCTCTTCCATTTCCTTGATCTTCATTGTCTCAGGGGCTCGGACTTCGTGTAAATTGAAAGCGAAGTACCAGCGAAACTACTGACATCGTAGGCGACGAGGCGGGATCTGCGTGGTGCAAAGAGCTGGATGCAACTCCATTTGCTGGGACCGACCCTCTCCCTTCCAGTGCCCAATCAAAATAAATTACTTCAATTTAAACGGTAATCGCGGGGAGGCTAGCACCTATTTGGCCTTGTCTCCTACGCAAAACGCGCTTTTTCACGTACATCCACAAAAATAATCACCTAAGTACGCTTGTTTCGACGAAACAAAGCGTTTTATTTAAATTTATATTTAATACTTTTTGTGCATTACTGAACTTATGCAACAGGAGATAAATTTCACTCGATTCCAACCTAATATTGGACAACAGTGAGATGATGGTCGTTCTGAACTTTACACTACAATCGAGACAAAAAGCATACTGGACTATCTACGTTAAAATTATACTTTCGATGTCGATAAATTCAAAGCTGGAAACCAATTTAAAATTCACTTTGGGCATCCTAAATAAGACTAAGTAATAAATTCATGTTTTGCGACAGTTTCCGAGTCGAGCCGAACTTCTAGGAGCCAAAAAACCACAAAATTTTGCACCTATTTTTTAGTTTTTGGCCAAAAAACATCTGAAAAGCGCATCACACCGAAAATTTTACTCATACCATAATTAAAGTGCATTAGATTTTGCGTCGAATAACCTCCTTAAATATTAAATTTGTTTCAGCGGTTTTGTTAGAATCGGCAGTCAAAAATGGGCAAATTTTTTCATTTTGACAGAAAAGTGTTATGTTTAGTTTCACACGTCTGCAACAACGGTTTTCCACATGAAAAATGCTATACCTATTATAATTAAAGTTTAGAGCTGTAGAGCATCAAATTCTGCATTCAAAGCCTCAAAGTTTTTTAAATAAAATACGTGTTTATTAAAATTATTGTACTTCATCATTGACTTTAACGTGGTACTATCTGTGGCCCAAACCCCACCTACCCTCCAAACCTCATCGCTTCACGACGATTTCTAGGGTAGTTGTGGGCTCTGGAAGGATTTCACTTTGGCGCATGCGCAGACGAAAGTTACAGTACTTTTTCCATGATGTTGTTTTTTTTTTTTAATTTGATATATGGGACCATCTGGGCTACAAACCCCGCGCCTACCCTCCAAATTTCAACGCATTTTTTCGGGTAGTTATGGGCGTTACAAGAAATTGGCATACATTTAGTGTGCGCACGCGCACCCAAATGTCCGAATTTGATTAACTCGATGTGTAAACCATCATCCTACCATTCTGTGTCTACCCTCCAACGTTCAGCTCTTTTCAATTATTTCTAAGGTACCTAGTTATTAGCTGTACAAGGATTTCACGTTTGCGCATGCGCAGACGAAAGTCGCTGTTTTAATGAATTTGATATGGGACCGTCTGTGACCTACCCCGCACCTATCCTCCGAATTGCAACTCATGACCATTATTTCGTATAGTTTTGCCCGGGACAATAAAATGACCACAGATAGACGGACACGGAACAAAATAATTATGTTCCTTGATGATTTTTGGAGGAAATACATTTTTTCGAATCTAGCGCGAATACAAAGCCTCCCTACCGTCGGTAGCGAGGAAGCAAAACTGCATGAAAATACACTGCAGGGATGCAACAGTCCTTCAAACGATATTAGTAGACGGAAAATATACTTTCAGGCACAGGGGCCACCCTGCAAGACCTGTGACACTAAACCCGCAACAAACATCATAATTTATTATTTTTTTCGAAAAATTTATGAAATTTTCGAAAATGTCGTTATACTTTCGAAAAAAATTCAAAACAAATTTCAAAAATTTACGAAATTTATGTAAATGTTTCGAAAACTTTCATAATTTTGAAAATTTCGTAAATATTCAGAGGTAATCACGTAATTTTCAAAAAATTTGTAAATTTTTCGAGAAAAAAAACCCCCGCCGGGATGTGTGTTGCGGCTTGCGGGTTTAGTATCACAGGTCTTGCAGGGTGGCCCCTGTGCCAGAACGTATATTTTCCTCTACTGTTATTCCTACATAGTGAAATGTTGTGGTCAACCCTCCCCTTTAGGAAACAGAGGCTATCGCCACAGTTATCATCTGTTAGTATTGTAATACAGCTGTATCTGAGGTCCTCTAACCCCTCGAACAACAACCAACAATTGACCGCAACAATTCGTTTTCTGGTGGGGCAGCAGACCTGAACTCGGGTTTCTATAGCCCCCTGTCAACTCGTTTCGAAACCAACACCGCGCGGAAGCGTTTGAATCTCATTTTCGTTCGACGTCGCAAATTGAATCGCCGACAGTTTTGACAGCCCTCGGTGCCCACTTCTGAAGCAGGAAGAACATCATTTTGCGAGTTTTCTCCCTCTCCTTCTCTTCCTCTTGAATATTTTCCAGCGACTCCAACGGGCCCTGGTTCTGATCTGACGTACCTAGTACCCCACGTTTTTGAAAACGTTCCAGGCATGCAGCATGACCGTAAGAGCTACATTTCGAAGCTGGCGACTTCATGCTTCAACTTTTGACGGTTTATAGCAATTTACTACCCCCCAACAACTCGAATTTGACCCACTTTTAACGAGTCACCACTCTATATTTCGAGTCGGCACGCTATGGGTTAGGTGTAACCCTACCATTTTTGGTAAATTAATATTAATTGTTATTGGAGATTTGAGCCATTTTGATCGTTTTTAGCTGTTCACATTCCCCAAAAGTCGAATTTGGTCCACTTTTTTAGTCAAGGTGTTGTTCGCAAAAAATTCTCTCTCTCTCTCTCTTCAATTTGAATACTTTCAAATTACCTACTCCAATAGGCCATGGTTCTGATCTGACGTACCTAGTACCCCAAGTTTCTGAAAACGTTCCAGCCATGCAGCATGACCGTAAGAGCTACATTTCGAAGCTGGCGACTTCAAGCTTCAACTTTTGACGGTTTATAGCAATTTATTACCCCAACTCGACTTTGACCCACTATTTCGAGTCGGCACGCTATAGGTAGGTGTAACCCTACCATTTTTGGTAAATTAATATTAATCATCAATGGATATTTGAGCCATTTTGATCGTTTTTAGCTATTTACAACCCTAAAAGTCGAATTTGGTCCACTTTTTTAGTCAAAATATGGTTCAGAATGTTGTTACGTACCTACCCTCAACGTTAATCTCACTTCCTACCTGGGTAATATTAATTACTTATTTCGTATAGTAGGTAGGTACTTACGTATAAAACAAGTAGGTACCTATTCATTTCTCATTATTTTTGAAGGTATCGAACCGTCTGTCTCTTCACGGATTTGTATCTTATTTTTCAAAATTCGATATACGTAGGTACTCGTGTTTACTAAAATTCTCTCCGTAATACGTTTTGAAACAGCTTTGCTGCTATGAACCAAATAAACTGGCGCTTATCCAACTCAAGATATTTTGAACTGTCACCAACAATTATTATTGTACTTATATAGGTATCATCAATTCACTTTCACCAGTTGGGACCAACAGAGGACCAACCCGCACCTGCTATCAACGTTAAATCTCACTTCCTACCTGGGTAGGATAGTAGGGACGTATACAACAAGTAGGTACCTATTCGTTATTTGTGAAGGTACCGAACCGCCTGTCTCTTCACGGATTTGAATCTTAACATTTTTCAAAATTTGACTTGTACTCGTGATCACTAAAATTCTCTATGTCCAGTAGGTACCGCTTATTGTGATCGCGCTTAATGTTATGATCCGCCTATTATTATGGAATCTCTCTGGAACCGATCGGCCCCATAAGGAATGCACTTGTTTATTGTTACGGGATATCGCCCTGTGTACAATGAACCGTTCGTCGGTTGGCGGCCTAACTACTCAGTATCAATTTTTCCTGCGTCGTGTGGAGAACGTTGTAGAAAAATGTCTAAATCTAAACGTCGCGATTTGTCTTTGGCTGAAAAAAATCGAGCTTTTCAAGAAATTCGACGCATTCGGCAGCGTCAGCCAGACAAAAGCAGCTGCTTTTCTAAGCATTCAAGGCACCACGACGATTACAATTTATTTTATTATGAAGATTGAAGCTTTGTTTCATAAAAATACTCTTTTTTTCCTCATAACATAGTAACCATTTGTCCTAGAGACTTGAAATTGTTCTCATTTTATTTAAAATGTTATCTTCTTCAACTTTTACTTCCATAATTTTTTCGCTACATCCTGTAGATTTTATGTTATTCAGCTTTTCCCATCTCAAAACGTGGTCCGTTTCAGCAAATGTGCCTTTTTACGCATACCCCTAAAAACCACACTCCAGTCAATGAAATCGACCTCCAGGCGATTTGACACTTCTTTATCACTCTGGTTTATTGAAAATGAGTATGTTTCAGGTATAAATGTAAATGTTGAGGCTGTAATAAAAATAAAATTATAAATAATAAATAAAAATTTCAAGTTGGGTGGCCTAAGTTCGACCAAACTAAATACAAAACTAGTCTACCTACATGATGATAATACGAGTATTAGATGCAAAATTAGTAACATTAATCAAGTTTCACTTTTTTTAATGGAACATTTGGAAACCCTGCAGCCCAGAGAGGATTACAAAGAGTTTCTTCAACTTTGTTTAGTGTTTATAGGGCTTCCTCCCCAAAACTTTTCTTTTAAAGCACCTGGTGCAATTCATCACGCCAGGTGGATGGCCAAAGCAATTTACTGCCTCAAAATTTATCTTTTTAGAGATCAATTGTTGTTAACTCAAAAAGAAATGAAAGGGATAGAAGAAATTTGTGTTTTTATAATAAATATTTACGCCAAGGCATGGTTCAATGCCCCCAAACCTGCTTTGGCCCCTAAACAAGATCTGGAAATGTTGAAAGCATTAGTAGAGTATAGGAAAATTGACACAGAAATAGCAGATAAGGCTTTGTCAAAATTTGTAAACCATCTGTGGTACGTCAGCTCAGAGAAAATAGCGTTCTCCTTTTTCGACCACACTTTAGACGACAACATTAAAAAAAGTATGGCCATGAAATTATTTTCCCTAGGTGAACCCGATAGTGAAATTGATGGTAGGGATAGAAAAGCGATTTTAGATTTTGCACATGTAGAGCAAATTTTGGATAAGCAACTTGATTTTTTTGTCACCTCTCAAACCTTGAATTTTTTCAAGCGGTTTTCCATAGAGACAGATTTTTTAAACACCGATACACGCTTATGGAACAAAAATCCTCATTATTTGCATGCTAAAAACATATTGAACGGTTTAAGGGTAGTCAACGACACTGCTGAAAGAGGAGTGAAATTGATACAAGACTTCAACTCTTGCTTATTATTAAAACACTTTTTACATAATTTTTATTGTTTTTTGTGCATTTCATAGCACCCACCACCCACCCATCTCCCCCCTACCCCCTCCATATATTATATATTAGATTCAAATGTATCAATTTTCAATATACCAGAGTGATAAAGAAGTATCAAATCGCCTGGAGGTCGATTTCATTGACTGGAGTGTGGTTTTTAGGGGTATGCGTGAAAAGGCACATTTGCTGAAACGGACCACGTTTTGAGATGGGAAAAGCTGAATAACATAAAATCTACAGGATCTAGCGAAAAAATTATTGGAGTAAAAGTTGAAGAAGATAACATTTCAAATAAAATAAGACCAATTTCAAGTCTCTAGGACAAATGGTTACTATGTTATGAGGAAAGAAATAATATTTTTATGAAAAAAAGTGAATTTTTCTAAACTTCAACCTAGATGCGGCACGGGTTAATGTTATCCGATCGACCTAAAACTTTGGGAATCTCATTTTCTAGTCAAATGGCACCTTTTAGGGGGTTGCCACGATTGAATTTCGAAAGATGGCTTTTTGTGACCACTATGTACATACTGGTAATATACATACTATGTACTTATTTCATCATTCAGCCCTTGAACCCACCATTCGCTTTCTGTTAGGTATAGGTTGGTTATTGCTATGATTTCGAGCTGGTCCCAATGCTATTACAATAGGCGGTACCTACTGTAATAAGTTTTTGGACAGTTTTCCTTTTGTTGTTACAAACCAAATAAATTGGCGCTTCAGTCGCGATTTGTCTTTGGCTGAAAAAATCGAACTTTTCAAGAAATTTGACGCATTCGGCAGCGTCAGCCAGACAAAAGCAGCTGCTTTTCTAGGCACCATGACGATTACAATTATTTATTTTATTATGACGATTGACGCATTATTAAAATAATGAATGAATATGAATGTACATAATATGTATACTATGTAGTTCATCATTCAGCACTTGAACCCACCATTCGCTTTCTGATACAGGTTGGTTATTCCTATGATTTCGAAATGGTCCCAATGCTATTACAATAAGCGGTACCTGCTGTAATACGTTTTTGGACAGTTTTCCTTTTGGTTTATCATTCTGTGAATAATACACCTACATAATTATGTATTCGCTCAGCAAAAAATTTTTATAACATCCCCTCAAAATTTTTTCTTTTCCGTTTCAAGGTGCGTAGATTCCAAAAATTTTCGGTCTAAAAAATCGTTCTTTCGCACACATGCTCCATTTGGGCCCTAGTTGTGTCCCGAAACTTTGCAGCCCGATCGGAATATATGTCCAGGGGTGTTATGAGTGAAAATGTGTATTAAAATAGGTACTTTTTGTGTTATAGTAACATGTTAGTAAAATGAGCTTTTGAGGTATCGTTTTTCATGTTTTTGGGGACGAGAAGACCGAATATGAAGTCAATTTTGACCAAGGAGCGGAAAATTGAGGTTGTACCAGATGTTCAGCTCCCAAAATTGATTTTTTAATGAGTCAAAAACCTGCGAAATCGTCTGAAATCACCATCAATTTGTAGAATAACGCTAGAAAAAGTGTCACCACGTGGATCACGACGATTAAATTAATGATATACTATTAATGATCAAAGATAATTTGGAAAATACTCCGCCAATATAATCAGGTGATCCCTACCAATGATTTTAGCTCCGCCAAATTTCCTATTGTGGGCGCGTCTCTGGTTACGAGATTTGGTTTGAATTGTATACAATTTCATTGACACTGGAGTCGAAAATGCCTGTCGGCGCAAACTTCGGGGCCTTACTGTGAACGAACGGCTGGACGTACGATGCTCCGGATGGTCTTAAAAAACTCGCAAGTTCAAGCACTATTTAAAACCGTAAAAATATTTACGTAAAAAAATGGTATAGGCGTTTTGAAAATTTCAACCCCTATTTTGAACCCCTTAGAGATGACTCACAGTAACGTCGAGCTTCGAGGACCAACTAGACGCCGAACGGAACCTATAACCCGAATTTCATCAATTTTGTTTCATGGTAACTAAGAAAAGTGGCCCGTACGGCGTACGGCGTACGGCGGACAGACAGAAATATTTTTATTGCAGTTTTGGATTCTACATACCTTGAAACGTAAACCATCAAATTTTGAGGGGGGGTAAGAATTTTTTTTTTCATGCTCGATTCCAATGGTTCATTATTGAAAATAATAAACCAAAAAAGGAGCGTACCTAATTCAAGTTTTGGGGGCCAAAATTGGTGGAAACCACCAGAAATAGCTATTTCAATTATATTACATGAAAGAAACAATTAATAAGCAGCCAGCATTTCTGTAGGTATGTCCAATAGAATAATAAACCCATGTGACAAGGACTTTGCAGGGTTTTGTTGTTACGAACCAAATAAATTGGCGCTTCTCCAAATCAAGACATTTTGAATTTGAACCAACGATTATTATTTGTACTTGATGCAGGTATCATCAGCGTCACGTAACTTACCCTTCATCTTTGACAGTCGTCGCTGTGGGCGTCGACGCGTCGTCCGTCACGTCCTGGTGAGGTACCCCGGAACAAGTAGCGGCCACTTCCTCGATGTCAGAGTCGATCCCCTGAGCGAAATCCATGTAGAAACTGTCTCTCGAGTCGGAAGACCCTCGGCGTAGCTTCAGACTCAAATCCGGAGAGCTGTCTTGGTTACTTTTCCCTTGTTTCGACATCTTCGGTTTTTGTTTGTTGTGATTTTGTTTGGCGAATTACCAAAATTTTGCGCGTTTTTTCCGTACAGGTTTTTGTTTGTTGTGATTTTGTTTGGCGAATTACCAAAATTTTGCGCGTTTTGTCCGTACAAAACACCTTCACAGGGGCTGTTTAACTCTTTAAATGTCGCTGCATCTATAACCGCTGCAATGAAGCTGGTTTTATACCACTCATAACACTTCCAAGAAGGCTGTGTAACATTCAAACTTCAATGTACTTATCAACAACACAGTAGGGGTTTTAAAAATCCACAACGCTCTCCATTAGGTGTGTGTTTTGTATATTGCAATACGATTTGATTATTGTTGGTGTTTTTCATGCCTCGAGCATTTTTTTAATGGTTCGTTGTTTATTATGGCAGTGAGCGAAAAATATCTCGATACTTACGGTCTAAACTGAGATCAAAACATGGGTTCACAATGTCAAGTTCAAGACCCCTTCACAACACACCACTTGACTTTGGAGAGTCGAAACAACCAAAATTCTAAAGGAGCTACCATTTTCGTTGGGCTTTTACGACTCACGGCACATACGTTACCACATTCGCGAATAGAAAACTGTTTATTAAAAAATGCGCGTTTTTTCTAGTGAAAACTACGTGAATTATAAAGAAAAAATCAGGGTGTGAGGGGGTCTAACAACTATGGACCCTACGGAGGGAGTGTCTGCTGTGGGCGAGGGAGGTTTTTGATGGGCAGGATGCGGGTTGTTGGACGTCCAATCAAAGGGGAAGGAGGACGGTAGAGACATCTAGCGGGAGGCGGAGGATTTAAATAAGACCCGAGGAGTTTGTATGGGTGGTCGCCAGGGTGTCGGGCGAAAATCGATGACAGGCGTCCTGCGTTGAATGGACGCGTTGAACCACAACTTCTTATAAGTAGGTGTTTAAATTATTAATTATCGAACGTGGCGTCGTACCCATGACACTTGTTGATTATTGAACAGCTGGTCGATTGATATTGTCTTCCTTCATTCTTCACAACATACCTATTCAGTTTTCGTGGCGTCTTTTCTGGACTTACAATGTACCACAATGTTGTACTGGAGTCCAGGTGAATCTGAACCAAATAGTCATATATACCCAATAGAAACTACTACTAATACGTATTTAAATTATTAATTATTGAATGTGGCGTTGTACCTATGACGCTTGCTGATTATTGAACAGCTGGTCGATTGATATTGTCTTCCTTCATTCTTCACAACATATTCAGTTTTCGTGGCGTCTTTTCTGGACTTACAATGTACCACAATGTTGTACTGGAGTCCAGGTGAATCTGAACCAAATAGTCATATATACCCAATAGAAACTACTACTAATACGTATTTAAATTATTAATTATTGAATGTGGCGTTGTACCTATGACGCTTGCTGATTATTGAACAGCTGGTCGATTGATATTGTCTTCCTTCATTCTTCACAACATATTCAGTTTTCGTGGCGTCTTTTCTGGACTTACAATGTACCACAATGTTGTACTGGAGTCCAGGTGAATCTGAACCAAATAGTCATATATACCCAATAGAACTACTACTAATACGTATTATTTAAATTATTAATTATTGAATGTGGCGTTGTACCTATGACGTTTGCTGATTATTGAACAGCTGGTCGATTGATATTGTCTTCCTTCATTCTTCACAACATATTCAGTTTTCGTGGCGTCTTTTCTGGACTTACAATGTACCACAATGTTGTACTGGAGTCCAGGTGAATCTGAACCAAATAGTCATATATACCCAATAGAAACTACTACTAATACGTATTTAAATTATTAATTATTGAATGTGACGTTGTACCTATGACACTTGTTGATTATTGAACAGCTGGTCGATTGATATTGTCTTCCTTCATTCTTCACAACATATTCAGTTTTCGTGGCGTCTTTTCTGGACTTACAATGTACCACAATGTTGTACTGGAGTCCAGGTGAATCTGAACCAAATAGTCATATATACCCAATAGAAACTACTACTAATACGTATTTAAATTATTAATTATTGAATGTGGCGTTGTACCTATGACGCTTGCTGATTATTGAACAGCTGGTCGATTGATATTGTCTTCCTTCATTCTTCACAACATATTCAGTTTTCGTGGCGTCTTTTCTGGACTTACAATGTACCACAATGTTGTACTGGAGTCCAGGTGAATCTGAACCAAATAGTCATATATACCCAATAGAACTACTACTAATACGTATTATTTAAATTATTAATTATTGAATGTGGCGTTGTACCTATGACGCTTGCTGATTATTGAACAGCTGGTCGATTGATATTGTCTTCCTTCATTCTTCACAACATATTCAGTTTTCGTGGCGTCTTTTCTGGACTTACAATGTACCACAATGTTGTACTGGAGTCCAGGTGAATCTGAACCAAATAGTCATAATTATATGCCCAGTAGAAACTACAACTAATAAGAGTATTTAAATTATTAATTATTGAATGTGGCGTTGTACCTCTGACGCTTGCTGATTATTGAACAGCTGGTCGAATGATATTGTCTTCCTTCATTCTGCACAACATATTCAGTTTTCGTGGCGTCTTTTCTGGACGTACAATGTACAAGAATGTTGTACTGGAGTCCAGGTGAGTCTGAACCAAATAGTCGTATATACCCAATAGAAACTACAACTAATACGTATTTAAATTATTGATTATTGAATGTGACGTTGTACCTATGACACTTGTTGATTATTAAACCGCTGGTCGATTGATGTTTTCTTCCTTCACTCTTCACAACATATTCAGTTTTCGTTGCGTCTTTTCTGGACGTACAAGGTACAAGAATGTTGAACAAGAGTCCAGGTGAATCTGAACCAAATAGTCATAATTATATGCCCAGTAGAAACTACAACTAATACGTATTTAAATTATTAATTATTGAATGTGACGTTGTACCTATGACACTTGTTGATTATTGAACAGCTGGTTGATTGATATTGTCTTCCTTCATTCTTCACATTATGCTCATTTTTCGTTGCTTCTTTTCTGGACGTACAAGGTACAAGAGCCCAGGTGAATCTGAACCAAAAAGTTATATCTGCCTAATAGAAGCTACAACTGCCAGGTATTTAAAGTATCTATTACTGAACGTGGCGTCGTACCTATGACACTTGTTAATAGTTCAACAAACAGCTGGTCGTCTGATATTTTCTTCCCTCATTCTTATATATTAGTTTTCGTTCCGTCTTTTCTGGACGTACACGATAAAAAATGTTGTCCAGAGGAATATGAACAAAAACGTTCTAGTCATGAAGCATGGCTATAAGAGCGAATTTTCAAAGCAATATTCGTGCTATTGTGTAAAAAGGTGATACACCGAGAAACCGGAGTTTAGATATGGAAAATCTGAAATAGTATTGGGATTTAACAAGTAAGTATGGTAGGAAGTGCAGCCAAAAACAGTAATAGGTATTGTGTGTTTCAGGCGATACATTTTTCAATGTGTTCACCTAGTAGTAGATGGGTAGCTAAATCTAACTTGATCAGCATTTTTATGGCAAACACTTCGAATCAACATAATATACTATTACTTAGGTAGTTAATAGTGGAATAGCAGTCGTTCTCAACAAATACCTATGTTTCATAATTTACTCTGTACCTCCTTCTACGACTAATTATTATAATAATACGGCAGGTATTAGGCATTATTATTGTTACTACTTTTACCAACATTTCAATTGAAGTATTGTTATCGTATTGTTATATTATGATCAGTCTTTCTCTTGAATCGAACAATGGAGGAAGGCCATCTCTTTCAGTACCAAATCACCGTCCCATACCACTTTTGTAAAATTATATAATTTTTTCATGGTTTTAAGCCATTTTTTATCGATTATTGACCCTTATAAAGTCAAATTTGACCCACTCTTTATTGAAAAAAATATTTTCACCATCGAAATAGTCGCTGTTTCTGTCGTGAGCAACCAACCTACACAATGTCAGGTGAATTAATATTTATTTTAGCCCCAAATACCAATTTATGACCCCCAAAAATCCAGATTTGACCTCTATTCTGTATGAAAAACAACTGAAATGGGATTTTCTGTCTTGATTCATTGTACCGATTTTTGGACTGCGGGCAGAGCAGGAAGCGGCCAACAGCACTATACTTGAACAGTATGGTCATTATCGTTTCGGCAACGTTCAACGCATCAGAATCGAATGAAAGTATAGAAAATGATAATATATTGAATAGCTAGGTACCTATATTGTAATATATGTGGTATCGAATAGAAACAAGTATCGAGTCCAAAATCAAAAGAAAGCTATTTGTTCCAGAATCCTATCAAACCATCCGATTTTGAAATAAAGGCTAAGACCTGGGCCAGGTTATAGGCTCGGTAGGTACCCATGAGAATCCTCATTCAATCAGAATGTACATTCATATCAGAAAAGTGGAGTCCGCAATATTCCACAAATCTACAGTAGGGTAGTTTTAAATACTGAATTATTAGCAAGTTATTTCTTATTATTTTTATTTAAATTTTTTATTGGTTTAATCTGAACAAGGTGGGCCAGAATGAGTCATCTCTTAGTTCTTTCAAGGAACTAAAATATTTTAGGTGCGAAAACGTTTTCCAGGTTTAAAATCCGTTCCAAGTTTATTTCATATCTTACAATAATTCATTTAGTTAGTTACCTACCCTCTTCATTTTTCTACAGCTTACTGTTTTGGTACCTACTGTAAAATGTATATTCTTAAATATCCCTAAATATGTAGTATTTATGAATATTCTTAAATATTCTGGTTTTTTACATTCTCCGTTGTACTCACGTTTCACAGAAGGAAAAAAACCTCGTTTTCTTCAAAGTAACGATTGACCTACGTTAGGTATGAATAATTTGATTCAACAGTATTCTAGTTAATACATAGGTAGCTACCGATATATTTTTGCGAAATGTTCTGGTCTTTTATTCCTCCTAACACCCCCCCGCACACACACGCTCCACCATTGAATGTAGGTATTCACCGACCTAACTATTGATAATATTCTGCTTTTGCTGATAAGTAGGGGACCTAGGTAGGTCTTTTCTACTACGAAAAACCGTATTTATAGGGTAAGCATCTGCTGCGTGCTCGCTCTAGGCAAAGCTCGTTTGGGAATGATTCTGACACGGATGGGCTGCATGAACTCCCTAGACAGACGGATGCAATGCACACTCAAAGAACCTAAGATAATGAAATAAATCACTCGCAATGAAATCGTGGAAACCCATTTCCACGAATTTGAGTCAGCATTGCATCCGTACTTAAGGGTACGGGGTTTTTCAATAAATTGAGGCATTCATTTTGCTTCCGAGTCTGCAAGGCAGCGGAAGCTTTGTTTTCACTTTCGAAATGAAAAATTTTTTATGCTCCAAAATCAAAATTGCCACTTGCATTTTGCGTTTCAGGGCCTCCTGAACAAATTTTGTTTCGTGTCTGTCTGTCCACATTTCCTTGCCACAGCCGTAACATCCACAATTTTGATCAGATTTCAATCAAATTTTCAGGAATTGTGTGGGTTTTGCACGGGATGGTCCCCTATCAGTTTCATTATGATCAAATCAACGGTAGGCTCTGCGCAGGCGCTAACGAGATTTTCTTGTTACGGTCATAACTCCGTCAATTTTGAATGGATTTTGGTCAGATTTTCAGGGATGATGCGGGTAAGGTCCCTTGAGGTCCCACACGATATTCATCATGATTGAATCAGCAGTGGCAATGGCTCCGCGTACTACATTCCAAACGTCGAGCATTCCAGACCATAGAGCTATAAACCTGGAAGGCCCTCTGCGTTGACGAATGAAATGACGGGCTCCTCCGCACCCTGCTCAGCTGATGTGCTAAATTCTCTCCTGTTCACCATAGAAAGTTGAAATTTGATAGGGGCTGCTTGCGTTCTCAGTTCTATACGTGGACTAATTACTTTATCTTAAAGCATGAATACTAACTTCGAATTAGGTACCCTTATTATTAAATAACAGTTAAATAATTCCGTTAATTAATCTGAATCTTTATGTTAATTAATCCGTTAATTAATCTGAATCTTTATGTATGAAAATTTAATGGTGACATACTGTGAAGGCCACAAGGAAGCTTCTGTGCCATGTCCCTGGCATGGTATTTTTAAATTATACTCAGGTACAATATTTAAACAAAGGTTCATTACTGAAAATAATAAACCAAAAAATAAATAGAAATCATCGTCATATTGATGTGGGAGTAACGTAGGTAACGCACATTGTTGAACTTCATTTGGTTCATTATTATCAAATCTGAAAGACATGAATTCCACAACAAACACCGTTGACTCATTCCTGAGGCCACACTACGGACTCTATCCAGGGCAAGTAGTGGGAAACGCGGGTGTAGACGCCGGGGATTTTGCCGCCGCATTTGAGGCCAATGGAGACGACTCCAATGATTGTGTACATGCAGTACGGGTCGGTCAGCACTTGCTGAATCGGTCCGCCAGAGTCGCCCTGAAACACAAAGGATTATGGTAGGATATTGCCTTATTATAGTAGCACATTCTGAGGAAGTTTTTCCTGGCACCTGTTATTTTTGAGACGTAGAGCCATTTGAGCAAATAGTGATTTTTGAAAAGTTTAGAAAACTTTCTTTTCAGTCCAGTTCGTGCTCGCTGAATGTACTCCAACATTTATGTTAGGGCCAAATTGTGATAGGAAATCTAACGCTCTTTTCAACGGTGTCCTTATTTTTAAGTTTAACGTGCTATGGGAATTATGGCCATTTTAATGGTATAAGGTCAAAAATATTAAACATTGAAAAAAATCTTAAACATAAAAAACTCACAGAATACAAGGTGTTGAACGAACTGCAAAGAGGAAATTTTTATTGGAAATTTTGTAGAATCGATTCCTAGAAGGTTCACGACCAGTGTGAACCATCCAGATAAGGGTAGAATAGAGTGAGCAAGTAGGGAAAGGGGGCTCACCTGGGAGTTTCCCGGTTGACTGCCCGTGGGAAGCCTTTTGGCCCTGTTGACTCCCGAGGGAAGCGAAACTGAAATTCCCGTTTGACTCCCTAGAGGAAGGGCGGCCCGGTTGACTCCCGTGGGGATCCAAACCGAAATCATGGCCCGTTTGACTCCCCATGGCCACAATGCGTGAGCACGACAGTTTTCCACACATTTTCCTTCCCACATCACAGACTTAGGACTGTCTGCACATCATGCAGGTGTGGTTAACAATTTGTGATGTTGAAAAACACTTCGTCAATGAAAACTAACCTAAGTCATGTCTGTTGAAACAACAGATTGTCATGAGAAATAGATAAATAAACGTAAAAACAAATAAATAAACGTAAAAATAAATAAATGAATAAATTAAGCGAAATCCCCTACTGCGGTTGCCCCTCCTCATCGTCCTCACCGTCCAAGTGTGGCCGTATTTTGGTTGACAACCTCTTGACGAATTTGTACAAAGGATACCACTCTTGCGTTTGCCTTTCGATGTAATTTAGTATCCACTTTTGGCGTCGGAGTACGTCAAGGCTTGGCTGGTGAGTCTCACCACGGTCACAGGAATTAATTTACGTGTAAGTTTCGCTTTGGATGTTCAGGAGGGCTTCCGTTGTGTGATAGTGATAGATGTTTGGATGGGGGTAGTGAAAGCTTTTGTTATACCACGAATTGAAGGACTCGCAAGCGTTGGTGTTGAGACTCAAATCGGCAGATGACGACAGGCGAAACTATCAACAATAACATTCACTTTTTCTGCCAACAGCACCTATCCAAACAGCCACCTATCCAAAAGGAAACTGTGATGTCCTAAGTAAATTTTTGAGGTAACCATAGTAGGATAAATGTTGGAAAGCTGTTATAATAATAATTATAAAATAATAATAATATTATACGTAATATTACCTATATTTATAATTATTTATATTTATTATTCTTTGGTCTACATTTTGTATTATAACGAACAAGGCCAAAAAACTCTGGCTAAAATTTTGTTGTTGCCCCCAACAAGTTTCTAACGTTGGCATAAAAAGCAGATTCTATAAATTTGTCTATCAATCCGTTTCTAGACGATAAAAATAGTACCTGTAACTGATGGTTTTTAACTATAGGCTCAGGAGAGAGTCATTTTCCCAGGAGTCAACCGGGTCAGCAGGCGGTTTAAAATTTCTCGGGCAGCTACTGAGGGAATCCTGGTTAGTTTCTTTTCCTCCGCTTACTAATATGCTTAAATTCAGCGGGGAGTCCCACCTGATCTGAGGTCGGTTCGCTGTGTTATGGAGCGGGAGTAAGGGCTCCAGGAGTCAACTGGGACTGCTCCTGATCCTGATCGCGCCCTCCCAGTTCTAGTCAGCTGGGAGTCAACCGGGGTAACCCCCGCTCACCTGACCTTGAGAGCTAGCTGAGTGGAAAATGGTGGCCAACGAGACTCATGATGGGTGGCAGTTGTTGTAAATATGAGTCCAACCCTACACGCACGTTCACTCACTACCTTACTTACCCAGGTGTCTACCAGGTGTTGAAGCTGACTTCTCGAAAAAAAAGTTTGTGATGAATTTAAAATTCTCATCACGGTGGCGTGGAAGGAAGGTGAGTGAGTGAATTTAGGTAAAGGATAGAAAAGGAGGAAAAGTCGCAGGCGGCTGTAGTCAACCGAGCATCTACGACTTTTGGAGGAGAGAGAGGTGGTGTGGAAGGAAGGTGAGGAAAAGTCGCAGGCGGCTGTAATCAACCGAACATCTACGACTTTGGAGGAGAGAGAGGTGGATGAGGGAATTTCACCTAGGCGGCTGTAGTCAACCGTTCATCTAGGTGAAGGAGAGGAAAGGAGAGGTCCCTTGTCTAGGCGGCTGTATTCAACCGATCATCTAGACAAGGGGGGAAGGAGGAGAGAGGAGAGAGGAGGTGAAATTCCCAGGCGGCTGTATTCAACCGATCATCTGGGAGGTAAGGTAAGAGAGAGAAGAGAGAGCTGGTTAGAGGAAGTGTCGAATGAAGCTTGAGCGCCAGGATCCGGGGTTATATAGTACTTGGGGGCCTCTCCCTCCAGCTCCTTGCTGGGAGCTGGTAGTGGGGCCCCAGGTTGAGTAACCCTGGGTTCTGTCGCCTGTCCCCACTCATGTCTTTATTTACGGAGCTTTTAGTTTGGCGTTTGAATATTGGTGAGAACTTAATATGATAGGAGTGTTCCCGGGAGGGACTCACGACAGAGGTCCCCCCAGTTTGAACCAATATTGGTGCTGAAGGCGCAAGATGACAGGAGCTGAGGGCTACGGCAAACAAGAGGTGGTCGCTGAAGGCGCAGAATGACAGGAGCTGAGGGCGACGGCAAACAAGAGGAGGCGCGGAAGGCGCAAAGAGATAGGGGCTGAGGGCCGATGCAAACAGAGGTTGAGCTGAAGGCGGTGCTTAAAAACTAGTAGTAACATGGTAGAGTTAGTAGTAACATGGTAGATGATAAGTAACACAGTAGATGATAAGTAGTAACATGTTAGATGATAAGTGAGCAGGTAGAACATAAGGTAGGTAACAAGGTAGTAGATGATAAGTAAGTAGATGATGATAAGTAAGTAACATAGTAGATGATAAGTAGTAACATAAGGTAGAATAAGTAGGATGAGATGGCGAGAGTATGTACAGTGCAGTGGTCATGATCCCTAAACATTGGCATTTAGGGAAGTGATCGGCAAGGGCGAGATGAGGTAGATGAACAATATTTACAATGAGATGGAGTATGTACAGAGGGTGAATGAGTAGTTACAGATGACGGGTGAGTATTTACAGTATTTACAGATGAATTAGTATATACAGATAGTACAGAGGTATGTACGCACATTTGGTCACTTTGTGGGAGGCGGTTGCGAGGATCCGCCGTTTCCTGGGTGTGGTGTGGCGAGTGGTAGTGTGTGTGTGTGTGTGTGAGTATAGTGTGTTGGGGGCAGTCGCCGGCGGCCGACGTGTTGAGGCGGCCACGGAGGGGCCTCGAGTTCCGGTACAGTGCGAGTGGGTTGATGAGACACCAGCGCTGTCCCGGAATCTCAAGGCCCCGCCGTGATTGCTCATAGCGGGGCGGGGGACTTGGCCGCCGGGACGAGGGGGGCGTGGGGACGCTCCCTCCGTCCGTTCCGTCGCCCGGGCCGTTTCGTCCCGGCGGGAACTATTGGGGATATCCCCGACGATGGAGGGGAGGGAGGGGGATCGAAGATGGAAAATTGGGGGGGGAATTAAAACGGGGGGCTCCGAAATCGGCGGTTGGGCGGGGGGTGTTGGGTTTTTGGATGGTATGGGGGGGTTGTGAAGCTGAATGGTTGAAATTGGAACAGGGGGGGCTGAAATTTGGACAGGGGGGGCTGAAATTTGAACGGGAGGCGGGGGAGGCATGAGTTCCGCAAGGCGGAACTCGTGACGGATGGAATCCATCAGGGGGTCGGTTGGGGTGTAGGGGGGGTGTACCCCCGTGGCTTGTGCTACGCGAAATTCGCGTAGAATTCGCCACTGGGGGTACTTCCATCGTCGGGGCCGGGGAGGTAACCCGGAGATCCGTGGCGGAACAAAATAAAGCGGTGTGGTAGGCCCGGGCGAGGGGGGTAGGGGGGAAAGCGGGTCCGGGACAAAAACGTCCCGGAGAATCGCCGCCATTTCCGGATCCGAGTCGAAATCCGGAAACGACGGAGGTGACGGGTGTTGCGGGAAGAGCTGATGGTGCATCGTGAACGGACGGCGGGAGACTGATAGTGTTAGGTGTTGGGGTTAGCACAGGTGCGGGTTTACACCTGGCTAACGGGACTGTATGTGGTTTGCCGTCAATTAACAGGGTTGCGGTTGTATGTGTTGTGCGAATGACTTGAAAGGGCCCGGCGTAAAGTGGTTGGAAAGTTTTATGGATGCCGGGCTCTTTCAGGTACATGTGTGTTGTGGTGAAAAATCGTTTGGGATAAGTGGTGTCGTTTGTCGGTGTTGTGGAGTGTAGTGGTTCCCTGTTAATTGACGGTGTGTGGTGTGGAGTGAAAATATCGGCCGGTAAACGTAGTGGGTCTTTAAATGCATTTTGCGCGGGGCTAGTTTGGTCTGATGGACGGGCGGATGTTCGAAGGCTGAGCAAAATGTAGGGAAGGGATTTAGTCCAGGAAGGGGAATTTGTTGAAGTAGAAATGGCCTGTTTCAGGACCGAGTGCCACCGCTCTATTTTCCCGTTGGATTGGGGATGGTACGGGGTGGTGTGGATCTTTTGGATCCCGAGGGAGCGTAGTAAATCGGAGAAGTGGGCCGATTCAAACTGCCTCCCTTGATCGACCGTGACTGTTCGCGGACAACCGTAACGGCTGACCCATTGAGAGAGGAAAGCCGTTGCGACGGTGTCCGCGGTGATGGAGGAGAGGGGGATGCACTCCACCCAGTTGGTGGCACGATCGATCATCGTGAGGCAGTATTTCTTCCCCTCGGATGGGGGAAGGGGGCCCACTAAGTCCAAATGTACATGCTCCCACGGGAGGGAGTCGGGGATTGGTTGAGGAGGTACATGCGGGTGGGCCGAGACTTTGAAACGCTGGCACTTCTGGCACCCGAGAACCCAGTTACGAATATCTGTATTCATATGGGGCCAGAAGTACCGCGTCTTGATGAGGTCCCGGCTCGCCCGAATGCCGGGATGATGGAGGGAATGATAGTGGAGGAACAACTGCCTCCTCAACTCCGGTGGGACGTAAGGGCGCGGTGAGTCGGCCGTTACGTCACACCAGAGGTCGAGGGGAGGCAGTTGTTCCAACTTGGATGCGGAAATGAGGTTGGAAAGGGCAGGGTCGGAGGTGGGGTTTTGTTTGGATTTGATGGATTGAGGAGAGGGGAATGGCAGCAACTCCGCCACCGGCGCCGGGGTAGGGGTGGGTCGGGATAGTGCGTCCGCCACGCAGTTGTCGGCCCCCGGCAGATATCGAATATCGGACGTGAATTGCCCGATAAACTCGAGCTGCCGGAGGCGACGCGGGGAGGCGGACTTACGATTTTGAAGGAGGGCGTGGGTCAGGGGCTTGTGGTCTGTAATGACAGAGAACTGCCTGCCCTCCACGAAGTCACGAAAGTGTTTTATGGCTTCGTGGATGGCGAGGAGTTCCCTGTCGAAAGTTGAATAGTTTTTCTGGGTGGGGGATAAGGTTTTAGAAAAGAAGCCAATGGGTTGGGGGGTGGCGCCGGTGTGCTGTTGGAGCACTGCCCCGATGGCCCAATCGGACGCATCGGTAGTGATGGAGAGGGGAGCGTGAGGGTCGGGGTGGGCCAATAGAGCGGCGTCTACTAGGTCCTGTTTACAAATTTTGAACGCGGCGGAAAGTTGGGGGGTCCAGGTGATGGGGCGACACATGGGGTGGGAAGGTGGGAAGGAAGAAGGTTGGGTGAACGTCGGGTTCACCACTGTGATGAATTTAAAATTCTCATCACGGTGGCGTGGAAGGAAGGTGAGTGAGTGAATTTAGGTAAAGGATAGAAAAGGAGGAAAAGTCGCAGGCGGCTGTAGTCAACCGAGCATCTACGACTTTTGGAGGAGAGAGAGGTGGTGTGGAAGGAAGGTGAGGAAAAGTCGCAGGCGGCTGTAATCAACCGAACATCTACGACTTTGGAGGAGAGAGAGGTGGATGAGGGAATTTCACCTAGGCGGCTGTAGTCAACCGTTCATCTAGGTGAAGGAGAGGAAAGGAGAGGTCCCTTGTCTAGGCGGCTGTATTCAACCGATCATCTAGACAAGGGGGGAAGGAGGAGAGAGGAGAGAGGAGGTGAAATTCCCAGGCGGCTGTATTCAACCGATCATCTGGGAGGTAAGGTAAGAGAGAGAAGAGAGAGCTGGTTAGAGGAAGTGTCGAATGAAGCTTGAGCGCCAGGATCCGGGGTTATATAGTACTTGGGGGCCTCTCCCTCCAGCTCCTTGCTGGGAGCTGGTAGTGGGGCCCCAGGTTGAGTAACCCTGGGTTCTGTCGCCTGTCCCCACTCATGTCTTTATTTACGGAGCTTTTAGTTTGGCGTTTGAATATTGGTGAGAACTTAATATGATAGGAGTGTTCCCGGGAGGGACTCACGACAAAGTTGTTCACCCTTGAATAGCCACTCACGGATTTCCCAAGAAAGCTAACTTTTCGTTTTTAGTTTAGTCTACAGGCAACCTGAATATTAGGTACCTACCTAAACTGGTTTACTGGAGACAGAAATTTATTATCTGCATTTCAACATATAATATGATATTAATGTGATATTCGTGAGTAGAAGGGTATGTTTAGCGAGAGTGGGCACATTGTTTAAATTGTATAAATTACTAAATGACGAATAGCGCTCTTCCTTTTCATGGACAAACCCTAGTGTCATGATCCTCCCAGAACATCACTTCTCATATATAATATTATACACTAAAGATTGTCCAAAGGAATAAACTCGAACTCGTGAGGTGGCCTACGTGATCCAGCGCAGGGAGTCTTGAAACTCTCCCGCTACCCTTCAATTGCAACTGAAGGGCTGGGGGAGAGTGGAAAGAGGACTATAAAAACTCACCGGCTGCGCCTGTCTCCTCATTCTACGCCCTCCTTAAGTCAATGACTTTTCTCGCTCTCCTCTCATGCCTCCTTGCCTATAACCTAAAAGATCTCAGTTTGGTGGAACCGGCCTGGTGACCAACCGGCCTCGAGTGGCAACCACTGGGCAAAACCCCTAGCGTATTTAGTGGTGGTAACCTTCCTGGCCTAGCCATAGGTGTTAACCTTTTAGACGCTAGTACTAGCAACCTTCTCCATAGCTCTCTCTCTCTCTCTCTCATACCTCACCTCGCCCTCACCTATCTCAAACCGCCACACCTAGTTAATGTACTCACTTGACAGGAATCCTTGTCCGGTGCCCAGGCGCAAACCTGATTGGCCTCTATGACCCCCTGCGGAAGAGCTAGTCGGAACTTGTCCGCATCCTTGCCAATGGCGTTTTCCTGCCAGTCCTTGTTGCACACGTCGTTGTTCACAACGTCCAGACCGACTTTTAAGAGATGTGTCGACGGGCTGCCCTCTGCGTATGAAATGAAATGAAATTTATTCCTCAATGAATTACAGAGGTAAATTATAAATTCAAATTGATTCGGAACACTCCCACCACAAGGTACACAGTATCGTGCTGGGTGGGGGAGTTGGCCGATCTATTTTCTACTTAAGTAAAATACAGTATTAAATAAGAAAAGCTATTATCACCTTAATTTCTAGTTATTTACATATTTCCGGTTTGTTTTTTTCCCTTTTTTTTAAATTATTGTTCTTCCATCTGTTTTAAATTTAAATTACAATATATCATTAAACGACGTTCTTCAAGATTATTTGTTAATATAATTACGCGACATCAGATAACAGTATTCACGATAAAATGGAGTGAAAAAATTGGTGTTTTTGTGTATTGCAGTCAAACCGGTACTATTTATCACTGGCGTGATCAAAAATGCTGAATGCGTCAAAATGTTTGTACACACTGGTAACAGGAAAGATGAGTTCAAAAACAAACTATTTTCGGAATAAGTGGAATAAAGCACAAGTATTTATTTATTTTTTATTTTTTGTAATGAAAGAAGATTCCATCCTGATAATTTTTACACCAACCGGACTGTCCTACAATAAGAAGTTCTTTTTCTATGATTTTAATTCATAAAACCCTCTCTCAAGGGCGTGACCCCGTGCCCACTGTGACGTCAGAATTGGTTGAAAATTAGTAAAAATCACAGAAAAAAACTACTTACGTAGGACAGTGCGGTTGGTGTCGGAGTTCTCAGAATGGGATCTAGCTTCATTTAAAAAATAATATAAACCGCTTTTGTGAGCCATGCGCATACCCCATTTGAATTTTTGTGGGTAAAAACTGAAAAAAATCGTTAAAAGTGGTCAGTTCACCAATAGTAGGTACCTACCTACTAGAAATCCAAAAAATTTTACAGGGCGATGAATCGAGACAGAAAAGTATCTACAATCATAAATTTTTTTCTTCATAAATTAGGTCATATTTGAAGTTGTACGGGTCACAAATCGACAAAATCATCAAAAAATCTCGATTCTACTCTCACCCAATTTTTACAACAAAAAGTACCAGTCATAAATTATACAGTTTTTTTTTATTGATTCACGGACCCTGTATCATTTCTGGAAAAGTATTCTTTACCTACGAAATCATCAGTTTGGATTAATTAGGTATTAAAATTACAATTTTGCCATTTTAACAAAATTTAGCGATTTTCGACGCAGAAAAACTCAAATACGTACCTATAAACCACCTTCGGTTGTTGAAAAATTGGAAAAAATTAGGATAATCAGGAAATTATCAGTTCGGATTAATTAGGTATTAAAATTACAATTTTGGCCATTTTTACAGAATTTAGCGATTTTTGACGCAAAAAAAACTCAAATACGTATAAACCACCGTCGGTTGTTGGGAAATTAGGAATTGAATTGAATTAGGAGTTGAAATACATTTAAAAAGTGCTGTAAAACGGAAAAGAATCATAAAATTGTTCAAAAATGCAGGCCCATTGCAATTGCTTCAATTCTTCAAAAATCCGATAATACGTAGGTATATGTATATGGATAATTTTCATATTTATAAATCATACCGTAAATTGTGGCGCCCCAGCCTGAAGCGAGGACTGTGTTATTTTTGGGTGAGAGGAGGCCGTGGAGGCAAATCGGTCTGATGTAACTGTCGAACTCGACAGGCTCTTCCAGTTTGAACAACGCAATGTCGTTGTAGGTCTTTCCATAGAACATAAATAGGTAAGCATCATTGGAGCGATAGGCCTGATTACCGCCTATTACCGTAAATAAACGATACGATAGCTGATGTTCATGTAGTTGGTAAATTACTAAAGTTATTAAAAATAATTACCGCCTATACGATTAATATTATAGGTAGTAAATGGTGACATTGTTGAAATGTGTAAGGCCACAGCACATGATACGCACTTGCATGGCCAGTTTGACATGTGAAGATTTGTTACCTCTATTCCGTATGAAAAACAACTCCTTTTCATGAAAAATAAGTATTTTCTGTCTTTACTCACCCTTCCATACCTCTCTCGTTGATTTTATATAAATTATTCGCAATTTTAGCCGTTTTTACCGATTTTTGACCCCTAAAAACTCAAATGCGACCCCCTTAGAAGTTTGAAAAAAAAAACTCATTTTCATGAAAAACAGGTAATTTTCTGTCTTTACTCACCCTTCCATACCTCTCTCGTTGATTTTATATAAATTATTCGCAATTTTAGCCGTTTTTACCGATTTTTGACCCCCAAAAACTCAAATGGGACCCCCTTAGAAGTTTTGAAATTGCTCATCTTCGAACTCATCCTTTTGTTTAGCAGTACCTACGAACATTTTGGCGAAGTTTGGAATTTTTATCATGTGCCCAAGGTCAGATATTGTCCGGAATGACACAAAAACAATATATATTATAAATGTTGGTTAAAATTTAGAGATGAATTCAGGATGTTCTGAAACGGATTCGCCTGTAAAAAAATATTGCAAAAATTCATGTTCTGACCATTTTGGACCCATTTCAATTGCTTTATTTTCTTTGAAAATTCGCTTGGGGAAAAAAATCATGGCGTAGGTAAAGATAATCATGGCAGGTTAACATTAATGTAAGAATTTGAGAAAGCTTCCCAGCACAGGCGAAAAACCAGGACCAGACCAAACGGACACCCACAAAACACCAACATGACCAGGAACAGGAAGGATGGCAATGACAGGATAGAGCCGAATAAATATTTTGTAAGGAAAATACATTGAAATTACCCGTAAACTTAATAATTCTTTGATAACATATATGTTTCTATAACTGTAAATTCTTAGATCATAAAATATTACTACAGTTCCTAAAACAATTGGTCCTAAAAACTTATCCAAGTTCCTTAAATAACTACCCACAAGATATGTTGTCTTAATTTTGGGTCAAAGCGTCCTGGGATGTCCTGGTTTTTACGTATGTCAGTACATAATGTACCACATCAGTACAGGCTCTACATTGATTTCCCAGTGTAGGTAGGGCAAAGAGCCCCTTCCGAAAACGGAACGCAACCCCACAGCACACCTTACTTGTTTACTACTCATTGATTGTTTAGAAAAATTGTTTCATACCAGAGGCCTCTTGTAGTTCTTGTGTCTGATCCTCTTGTCGATTTTGATGGTTATCGGGCTGGCATCGTCCGACAAGGAAAGAACGTCGAGATCCCCCAGTCGAGCGTATCTGGCAAGTTGGTGTCTAGACAACTTGCTTAGTACACAAATTATTATGCAAACAAACAACATAAAGTACCTATGTAGATTGGGTACGTAATTGATATAAATCATTTCTGTCGTTTACTTACGTGTCCCAAGTGGCTACGCAGTGTGCAGCTGACAGTATCCATAGCTCGCTGATCAAACTGCCTCCACATTTCCATTCTGTCGGGTTATCTCCGTAGCCAATCAGAGCCTACAGATGGCAAAATCCCAACCCAAAATAATTAAACAACGTATTGACAGAACAAATTATCAAGAAACATTATTGGTATCATAGAAAAAGGGACTGAAACTGCCGAAACGCCATAGCTCCAAACCCTATCCGAACGTTCTGAGCTATCATTGGTCAAGTAATTTAACTGAAACTTTAACAAATTTTCTTTTCTCGTTAATTCAGCAGTGTTTCTAATTTGATGATTACCATGTGAGGGAATTCTTGAGGAAGTGCTTTTACGCCTCCAACGATTGTTGTTTGAGTGCTGATCCTGCACGTGTCTCGTTTTTTGGGCTGAGCTCCGGCTACAAGTATCGGGTCGGGAATTAACTCGTACACGCTCTCCGCGTACTGTCTGCAACCTTTCAACAGAAATAATTATTTAGTAACCACGTGGGGGATAGTCAAGTGATATGGGGACGGGAGAAACTATAAATGATTGGTAATAAATAAATTCCCATGGAGTAGGAATCCCATCTTGAATGCCCAGTTTACAGAGAATAATTCGTTGCCTTTTTAGTTAGCCATCCCTTCTCTATGTAATTACCCGCCATTTTCCTTACGAAAAGACCTTCACATGAGGCGTTCGCTGTTTTCTCCAATGTCTAGTTTTGTTCGGTATTGACAAAATTCCTATCAACTTTATTTACAAGCCTCTTTACTTACTGTTATTATAGCATTATAGCTATATTATAGCATTTCCATTTTTTTTTAAGGTTTACCAAATTTATTAACAACGTTTCAAGTTGAATTAACGATTTTACAAATCAAATTGACAGATATACAGGTCAAATTAACGATTTTCTAAATTGTGTACCAAATTACGAAGCCTTTGGGCCTTTAGGTTTGTTCGCAGTGACCACCTGAGCCAGAAGATGGGTCGAGGAGAACCGACCAAGTGACCATGTGCCTTCTCGATTCCCAGCCATTATCAAACTCAAACCCCTCTTAAGGTCGTATTGGAACTATTGGATCATGGATGGTTTCTTACGGTTTTCAAGGAGTCAGCCGACCGTCGGAAAAAGCCAATGCGAACAAACCTATAAATTACCTACCATTATTCATTACATAAAAAGAAGTACAAAAACGACGTCGGAATATTCGCTTCCATCACTCAAAAGAACGAGTCCTCAGGGTCTTTTTTCGCTCAGCCGCGCCACGGTAAAACAACACCAGGATCATCACTGTCAAATGTCACTGGAAGCGGTAGGCTTGAATGATAAGCACGATAACGATTGCATTAGGAAGGTATTGATTTAAAACAGTCTATGCAAATAGAAGATATTATTCCTTCACACATACAGAAGAGACACAGATTGATAGGTACGCATCGAAATTATTCAGTTTTCTTTATTTTCTCATGATTCCATTGACACCCATATTTTGGAGGAACCGTTAATTCTATTTGATACGTAATAGTTAATTCGATTCGGATAACCGTTAGTTTGATCTGCATATCCTTTAGTTGGATTTGTAAAACCTTCAATTTGTTAAATCGCTAATTCAATTTGGAAATGCTACATGCCCATCATCGCACCCACATCCCACTCCTTATATTCCAGCACTTTCCAGCGCAATGGAAATGGGTGAAATTCCCAGTCTCAGCCATCTACTGACTCAGATGTGCGTCCGGTGAGTGTTCTCCCAGCATTCTCCAAGGTTCCCGAGTCACTGATAAATCAGCAAATAATACCTAGTTATGAATTAATTATTGAAATTAATAGTTACCTATTAAGATTTATTCTGTTTCGGTTGCACCACAAAAGTATAATTCGAGAGTATAAATTTAGCGAAGGTGCGTGTTAGGTATATACCTAGGTATAAACTGGCAGTTTTGTGCTTACATTAATCCCACACAAAACCGATTGCTTGTAGTAGGTACCTACATACCTATCGTGATCATAAATAATAAATTATTACCTAGTTGCATACCATATTATTATTTAGTTATTTGATGTAACTTACGTTTACCACATTATCTGCTCGAGTTGCCTCGTCAAAGACCAACAACATCACGCAGACACCGTGAATGCATCTTCCGACTGCACCCATCCAAATTTTTAGTTAGTTTTAGTTCGAAAGTTCATTTCAAAGTAAATAGATATTTTAATAGCTCTACGAACATACGGCGATTGTTATTGCTACTCGTGTTCTGTCTGTCGCTAGCAAACAAGAAAAATATCGGCAGCCGAACAGGAAAAAGTCCGCGAGGCGACTCCAACGCCTTGTTGATGACCTCGGGGATCTGACTCTCATGATCCGTGGTACCCTCAACCGGCAAACGAGGAAAAATTGAAGGAATATAAATTACCTGGCCTCAAAATCTTATTGTTTTCATCTGTATAGGTAAGGTAAGTCACACGGATAAGTAAGTCATCGGATAGGTAAGTCACACATATTTTAGACCACCCTGCATACAATCCTAAATCCCGATAGCTGGCTATACTAATCGATTAATTTTTTTATTGCAACTTGCATACAGGGACAAAATTCCAAAAAAGTAGAACGGGAGTTTTAGTAGACGGTTAGTTACACGTTAGTTATAGTCTGTATACGAGGTCCTTATTTTGAACAAGTACAAATTGATGTAAAAGTACTCCACCGTGGTTAACCCATATAGAGTATGCACCCCCCGTCATCAGGTCCTGTTTACAAAGGTCTCCTCAATATAGAATGATGCGATGGATAATGAATAATTCATTCGATTTTTCCTGTAATCTACTGAATGATAATACTAACCGTAAAAAAAATGATAATAATAATAGGGAAAGTAGAGGAGTTCCTTAGAATTCAGTCTACCGGTGCATTTAAATTAAAATTGCTAACACAGCGGTAAGATTACAGTGCACAAATGAAAGAATAGAAACTGTGTGCAAGGTTATAATTTACAATGGCTGCTAATTTTTTTAAATTTCTATTTAGTTTTGCATCCGCTAATATTCCACGACATTTCACTAATTATACAATTTGTTTTGATTATAATTCATAAACCTGATCAGTTAAAAGATTGGCAACTCGAGCTCGAGCATACGGCATCAGCTAAACGGTGTGTTCACGGTTTAAAAAGAAAAAAAACACATCATCTAATGGATTAGGGAAGAACATAATAGGATGTTTGGTATATTTTCCATCAATGATGCACTTATATTACTAAGCTCTAATATTATTTAACAGGAAACCATTCAATAGACAGGGTACGTTTTATATTATAATTCAAATTTAAATATAAGTTGAGGAACTTGCCTAAATTGTGAAGGAAAAACTATTGATCATTTCCAAATTTGTGTATTTTTGGTATCGTGCAAATAAATATATCAAAAAAGGTATAAACTGTCATAGCTTTATTATTTGTTACGTACGTTAATCCACTACAAAACCGATTGCTTGATACCTATCGTGATAATCCTAATAATAAATGTTACTTGTACATACCATATTAATTAGCTATTTCATGTAACTTACGTTTTTCCATTCGTTCTGCCACATTATCTGCTCGAGATGCCGCGTCAAAGACCAACAACATCACGCACACACTGTGAATGCATCTTCCAACTGCACCCATCCCTGTTTTTTTGCGTTGTTAGAAAGTTCGTTTCAAAATAAACAGGTATTTTAATAGCTCTACGAACATACAGTTTGTTATTCGTGTTCTGTATATCGCTGTATAACAAGCAATATCGGCGGCCGAACAGGAAAAAGTCTACGGCGCGACTGAGGCGACTCTAACGCAGAATCTTGTTGATGACCTCGGGAATTTGACTCTCGTCCGCGGTAACCTCAGACGGTAAACGAGTTCTCTCAACTCCTTTAGATCCTTTTCCTCGTGCCTCATCTACAAACGAGTTTTGTTAACCGAATAATCCCGTTTGATAAGCAGGTATTGGAAATCCAGTCCTTGCTATCGTTACTATCTGGCTGTAGGTTTCACAAGGTGGTTAATCATTGCGGGTGTTCACAAGATGTTTAATCATTGCGGGTGTTCACAAGATGTTTAATCTTTGCGGGTGTTCACAATATGTTGTTATATTTGGGGTGTTCTTTAGTTCTGCCCCCCATTTTCAAAGTTCCTTGTGTGGAGATTGCCAAAAAATTCTTCCACTTCTTCATGCCTAATAGTAACTGTCTTAGTACCCTTAAAATATATCATTCCTGTAAATATGTTAGATTGTTACCAATAAAGACGGGGAGAAGTCGAGCTGCGTGATGCAAGGGACTAGCCAGGTAGCTCTCCCTCCAACAGCCGTCCGTGGACTGGGGGACGGTAGATGCGCCTTTATAAGGCGACCGGCTTGCCCAGCTCGACATTCGACCGACTTCTCTTTAACCAGAGCGTTCTCTCTCTCTTACCTTACCTCATCCTCTTCAACTCACCCTTCTCCTCCACCCTACATTCTCAACGTGGTGAAAACTGGACCAGAACTTCCTTCCCAGCACTCTAAACTGGACGAGTGCTTTTATTCCAAATATCCAACTTGGTGAAAACCGGACGGATATTTTCCTACCTTTTCTTTCCAATATCCAACGTGGTGAAAACCGGACGGATATTTCCTTATCCCAGTATCCAACGTGGTGAAAACCGGACTGGTGTTTTCCTATCCTCAACCAAGGAGATGAGCACCGCGCAGATACGCTCTCGCACTCCTCTCTCACCTCCTCATCCAACGTCACCTTCTCAGTCTCACCTCTTTGTCCTCACCTCGACAACCTCCTCCCCAAACCTACCTCGAACAAACCATTCACCACAGTAACTATGGATAAAAGTTTGGCGGAAGACAAGACTGGCCGACCATTTCAGCCTGACAGGCCCACTGAGGATAGAATATATTCTCAGATATTATCTTGGATAAAAGATATATCAACTCCTATTCTCAGTGGACCGGCCTTGGGGCCAACTGGCAGCTCTGTTGACCTGACAGGCCGATCATGAGAGTATACTATACTGAGCATGGGAATATAACATACTTGCATAGAAACCACACTTTCTACCTTTCGTTCATGATTTTTTCGCAAGGAGTGAGCCTATTCACCTCGCTGAGCCTATTCACTCCGTTTTACAGTAGGTAGCAACGTTCCTATTCAAATATAACTTAAATCACTTGCGGCGGAGTAGTGGAAATCCATAGCAAAAAACTACAGGATAAAAATAGAATAGTCTATTTCCACGTAAGCTAACAAACTGTAGACCGGTTTCGGTTGTTAAACCATCATCAGTACACAATTGAATGAAACTACTGGAACTTGAGCTCCTATTTATACAATTCGAGTGAATGGTAGTGCAATCTCATTGGCTGTTGAGACCAAGGAAGTGAAAGGGAGGTGGAGCCTGATTGGCTGGAATACAACACAAGTGATGGGTGGTACATTCTGATTGGAAAGGAGGTAGGACAAAAGGAAAAGGAAACAAACGCCATGAAGTGATACCAACCAAGCTTACAGAAATAAATCGATTAAAGGTAAATGATTTTGGAAATTTATTTCATTTACAGAAGAGCCTAATTTATGAATTTTCAGTATTTCCAGTGCATCCAGTTTCGAACCTTTATTACAAAGATGAACTATCTCAACTGATGAATTGTTCCTATCAACACTGAAGTTAAATCCATGAACCTCCTCCCTTATGATCAGCAAAATCCGAATTACCAGAACCATCCCTAAAACATCGTTCGTGTTCCCTTAATTTTTCCCTGAATTTACGTCCCGTTTGACCACAATATTCAACGCCCATTGCACTACCATTCACGAGTTGTATAAACAGGAGCTCAAGTTCCAGTAGTTTCATTCTATTGTGTACTGATGGTGGTTTGACAACCGAAACCGGTCTACAGTTTGTTAGTTTACGTGGAAATAGACCATTCTATTTTTATCCTGTAGTTTTTTCCTATTCAAAGTTTACAATTTCCATCATTGCTTCATTCATTTTCTTTCAAAATTGAATTCGGATCAGAAAGTTCCAGAGTTGATATGACGTTTAGAACGTTCTTTTATCAGTTCTTTGGTACATCAGTCAATTGGGGAGATGGTAAATAACACTTTTCCTGGAGTGAATTTGAATTCGTAATCGTGGATGGGATGGAAATGCACCTGCATAAAACGATGAAGGAACATGAAGTACATACGGACAAAATTACGATTTTGGTTTATTATTCTGTGAATAATACACCTATGTAATCGCTCAGCAAAAAATTGTTATAACACCCCCTCAAACTTTTTTCTTTTCCGTTTCAAGGTACGTAGATTCCAAAAATGCAATGTCCGTCCGCCGTATCACGTGTACAGGCTTCATTTTCGGTCTAAAAAAATCGTTCTTTCGCACACATGCTCCATTTGGGCCCTAGTTGTGTCCCGAAACTTTTCAGCCCGATCGGAATATACCCAGGGGTGTTATGAGTGAAAATGTGTATAAAAATAGGTACTTTTTGCGTTTTAGCAACATGTTGGTAACATGAGTTTTTAAGGTATCGTTTTTCATGTTTTTGGGGACGAGAAGACCGAATATGAAGTCGATTTTGACCAAAGAATAGAAAATTGAGGTTCTACCAGATGTTCAGCTCCCGAAATTGATTTTTTATGAGTCAAAAACCTGGGAAATCGTTTGAAATCACCATCAATTTGTATAATAACTCTGGAAAAAGTGTCAACAGGTGGATCAAGACGATTAAATGGTACTATCAATGATCAGAGATAATTTATTTTAAAAAAAAGGAGCGTATATTCGAGTTTTGGGGGCCAAAATTGGTGGAAACCACCAGAGATTACCTATTTCAATTATTTTATATGAAAGAAACAATAAATAAACAGCCAACATCTCTGTAGGTAGGTATGTCCAATGGAATAATAAACCCATGTGACAAGGACTTTGCAGCGTTTTTATCAATATTTAAATACAATAAATAAATAGGTAATTAAATAAACTGTATAGGTATACAGAATAAGGAGTGTCTAGTGGTAGTAGTAGTAACTTTGCATTTCAATGAGGTAGGTATAATAAAACTGGTACAAGTAGGTACAAAGTTTGCTCAAGTCTCTGGCCAGACAATGGTGGTTGTGTCGTTCGTTGTAGAGGTGCCGTCCTTCGTAGTCCTTGTTTCTGTCTCCGTGTCCCGAGTGTCTTCCTCTGGTTCCCTGTCAGGCAGCGGCCAAACCACGGATTCGATCCAAGGCAAATAGTGAGCAACGCGGGTGTAAATGCCGGGAAGCTTGCCACCGCATTTGTTCCCTATCGACGTCACTCCGACGATGTTGTACATGCAGTAGGGGTCGGACAAGACCTGCTGGAGAGGTCCGCCAGAGTCGCCCTGGGAACAAGAGAGCGAAGCGAGTTGTAGCTATGCAGCATGACATGATGATGGGAAGTACATAACAGAGGTACCTGTAACCTACCAACTTGAAATAGGTCCGTTGACCAGCCTAGAGAAAATTACCTATAGGTACCTAATACGTCATCAGTGGTACTGGTGAGTGCCATTAAGATATCAGTTTCATCAAACAACTGAGAATTCCAAAATCGAGATAAGGCAATAGATGCTTCCGGCAATAAGCACCTTGGTACTTCCGCCAAATTCGAATTTCGACGTCTTACGGCTTCATATTTCAAGGGTTTACTAGACACACAGAATAATTATCTGTATGAGTTCTTGTGTCAATACAGCGCCAAGAAATGGCCGAAAACTGGAAAATCCAGCCGCCCGTCTTACGACTTGGCTTTGTTACCTCAGTAATTGATACACCTGATCATGTTTGACGTGCTTAGTTTTGTCCTTTCTAGGTTCGGGGATTTTCTAATTTTTTTCGTAGAATTTGATGATACGAAGGGTGGACTTATTATTTGAGACTATGTGAGACTTGTGTTTGTCTGTGGTCAACTCACAACTGTCAACTTAACTGTAGGAAATAAAGGCCGTAATGAGTTGAAGTTCAGATGGGTGATCCCATATCAAATTATTCATTAAAAAGTATCGTCTGCGCATGCGCAAACGTGAAATACTTTTAAAGCTCATAACTACCCTAGAAATTGTCGGAAAAAGCTAAAAGTTGGAGGGTAGATGCCTGACGGTTCCACATCAATTTCATCAAATTTGGACGATAACATTCGGAAGTGCATGCGCAAACACGAAATTTTTGCGAATTCCTTGTAACGCTGACCTACCAGAAAAAACAGTCGTAGTGCGTTGAAATTTGGAGGGTAGGCGCGGGTCTGTAGCACAGATGGTCACATATCAAATTCATTGGAAAAGTACTGTAACTTTCGTCTGCGAATGGGCCAACGTGAAATCCATCTAAAGCCCACAGCTACCCTAGAAATCGTCATGAAGCGATGAGGTTTGGAGGGTAGTTAGGGGTTGGGTCACAGATAGTCACATATTGAACTCACTGATGAAGTACAGCAACTTTTTTTTGCGCATGCGCAAACGTGAAATCCTAGTAGAGCCCATAAGTACCCTAGAAATTGTCGCAATGCACTGAGATTTGAAGGGTATGTGGGGGTTAGTTGTCGATGTTGTTGTCACAGTAAAAAATCTAGAACTACTCGACTAATTTTAGTGAAATTTCCAGGGGCTGTGCGTGTAGGCCCTATGAATTTCTTTGCCGTCGGACCAATGGTAGGAGAGATAATCAAAAATCGATATTTTGCGAACAGTTTTACCAACTGATTCTAACGTCCATGTCACAGTAGGTGAGGAAGCTATACTGCCCACCCAACTTGGCAGACTTTTTTTGAGGTGAGGCCTTCACACGGCACTACAGGTCAGCACAGGTAATTCGTTACAGTAATTCGAAAACCGGTACCATTTGTATATACGATCTCAGCCCGGCTAGCAATCGACGCGACACTCCAGAGGATGCAATATGCGATCTCAATCAAACCAATTTAAATATAAAAATAAAAATTACGCCTACAGACCTCTCTCCAAAGAAGATCGTCAGTAATTCCTCCCGATGAAGCTCGTCTCGTACTGCAGCTCTCGTTTTAAGTAGCAGTTTGTTTTCAACCATCAAAAAATACGTTGAAAATGTTCGCTGGATTCAACGAGCGCCACACTCTTCGACTAACTGACTGTCCAACATTCTATTGGCTCCATTTATTTTTTATATTTTATCGGGAGTTCACACGCCGCCATAAGCATTCTGTTGTCTGTGTTTCAGCGCCAGTCAAGGGGTCAATAAAATTGTCAGAGTGGCTAACAGTTTTGTGGGTCTATCCTTCGGGTTCTATAGGCGGCCCACATGTCTGGACGAATGACAGAACCTACCTCGATCTCTCGTTTGATTATGGGGAGCGGCGTCGCCTAATCCCGTTTTTCCACAATGAAAAATCTGCGCTCTAAAACGCCGTGTTTTGAGACTGAGACTGCACGAACCGGGTGAGATCGCATATTGGTCGTTGAAAGTGCGCTGAGATCGCATATACGAATGGTACCGGAAAACCGTCCTTGCGAGTTAAAGCGTTGAAAATGTGTAAATCACCTGACACGAGTCCTTGCCACTGGCACCGGCGCAGATTTGAGACTCGTTTTTCACTCCGCCCGGGAGAATTTTGCGGATGCCCCTCATATTCTGAGGGTATTTGGTGCGACACTCGTCATTCTCCACAATACTCAGTCCGACTTTTTGAAGATGAGTCGAACCACGGCTTCCTGAAGAAACGAGAACGGTTTTATTCGAACAACTATCGCCTGATTCTCAAAGGCGCCATGAGGGAGGCTGATCCAAGTTCACAGGAGTTGACTGGGAGGAGGCTCCAAGAGTTCGGACCGTCGCCAGCGCATTCTAGCGGCCTACGACGAGTAAATGTGCAGTTCAGCGTCGCCAACGGATCTTCAGACAGATCTCAGATTTTCTGAATTTGTCAGGAATCTACGGATATTTTAAGAATAAGTAAAATTGAATTATAAATAGATAAATATTGATGTAGATATGTATCCAATCAACGAGGACTGAGTAGCAAGTTGAATCCTTCATACATCTCACAAAGTTTTATACATTGCACCTGATGTTTTATAAATATATCATGCCAGACGATATCTGACTACAGAAACAAGATTTTTTTTTAAATTGCCACTTTCGCAAAGCAAAAACAGTAGAAGAGAAGCCAGAAGACGAGTTCGAAGGGCACAATTTTGGATGAACAAGTGTTGGAATTTCAAAAAATCAGATTTAAAAAAAGCTGAAAACCAGTTCAATTTACGAATAAATTAAACTAACCACCTGACAATTGTTGTTTTTATTATGATAACGTGCACATTTACTCTTTGGCAGCTAGAATGCGCCAGCGACGGTCTGCACTGGTTCTAGCTCTAGACAATACTTAGTACCTACGTTATAACCTTATAACTAACGTTAGCGAATTTTCAAAGAAAATGACGCTATTGCAATGGGTCCAAAATTTTCAGAACATATGCCAAACAAAAGGATAAGTTCGAAGATGAGCAATTTTCAGTATTCTAGGGGATCAAATTTGATTTTTTATTGGGGCCAAAAATCAGTAAAAACGGCTAAAATTGCGAACAATTTATATAAAATCACTGAAAGTGGTATGGAAGAGCGAGTAAAAACACCATTTCAGTTGTTTTTCATACAGAGTAGGATTTAATTTGGTTTTTTGGGGGTCAAAAATTGGTATTAAGGGATAAAATCTATAATAAACACCTGGCGTTGTGTGGGATGGTCATTCACGACAGAAAGAGGGACTATTTCGAGGATAAAAATATTTTTCTCAAAACAGAGTGAGTCAGATTTGACTTTATAAGGGTCAAAAATCTGTAAAAATGGCTAAAATCACTTTAAAAAACTATGTTTTATGAAAGCGGTATGGTTTCTTCGTATCATCGTTTTATACAATAGCGCGAATATGTATTTGAAAATTCGCTCTTATGCTGCATGACTGCAACTTTTTTTTCATCATCTTTTTGAGCTCAGACAGAATTTATGGTTTGATTTTTGATGAAATCCACATTTTAGCTCGTTTGGATTATTGTATCTACAGCATACCATAGGACGTTGCTCCCCATCCTGAAACTATGACGGTGTCGTTTTCGGAAGACGGGAGTCCGTGAAGGCAGATCGGTCGGATGAAACTGTCAAACCTGACGGGTCGGTCCAATTTGAACAACGCGATATCGTTGTAGGCCTGCAACATCACAAAATCTTATAGGTACGCACGGAGTGGTCTGAAAATGAGTTCGACGAAAGAAATTGGATGAAACTACCTACAAGTCAAATGGCAAAATACAGAATTTTCACTGTCCAGAATCAAAATTTCCACTCGCAATTTGAGTTTCAGACATCAAAGAACAAATTTTTGCTTTGTTGCTGTTCGTACGCAATCCCTTTCCAACAGAAAATCCAGACGAGCGAAATTTTGACATATAAATATCGGCCCTGTTGTAACTTGTGTCTAATCAAGCGATTTTAAGATTTTCCAGGATGCCCTTGGCAATATGTAAAATCTAAAACGCACTCCAAACTCTAAAAAGTACCAATTTATCCGTTAATTTACGAATAAAATAAATGTGTACGCGAAAAAACCCCTTGCGATTGAAATTTGTGCTCAATAAATCAGTGGGTAAATAAATATTAATGGAATTTCTCCTTCAAAACATATTTGAGTAATTTCAGTTGGCGCGAGGCGTTTGGCGCACACAAACGCACACCTGCGGTTTTTGAGGATTCGACCTGGAAGTTGATAAATCTGAATCGGAGTTGCTCGTGGTTATTATTGCTCTCGGCTTTGGGTTGTCCCCCCTTTCGTGAAAAATTGAAAACAATAGGCAATAAACTTCCCAAATTTCAGGATTCTCTCTCGATCGATGTGTAATACGTCTACTCCACTGAAGAAGAATATTCTCAGATTCTAATTGCTGTACCTACTTTTCAAATTTTGAACAACCCTTGATGACAGACCTGTGGCGCTGTATAGTTCGGGTGCATCACGCTCTGGACAATCCTGAAGTTCTGAGGACTCGCATCTTCTTCCTGGGTGAGAATATCCAAATCCCCCAAACGAGCGAATTCAGGCTGCAGATCCCTAGAAATCGATTAGTTATAAGAAATGATATCGACGACTCGATTGCGGTAAGAAATGCATTTCAAGTGTTGCTAGTACAGCTTTTATAAGCTTATTTCAACCTTTTACAAAACTAATTAAATCTTTTATAGATTTAATTCAACCTTTTATAAATTCGATTAAACATTTTTGTAACGCGAGTTAATCAGTGGGACATTAATGATAGTGTATCAGTAAGTTGGAGGTTGCCACACAATACTTTCATGCTCTTAATAATAGTAAGGATGCAAGTTTGGCGGCAGGGGCCGCCCATTTCGGCCTGACCAGCCGACCATTGCAGCCCGACTGGCCGCTATTTCACTCAAAATCCGTAAAATTGCATAGAAATCTCACTTTCAACCACTTTCTGACACCAACCCAACGTCATTTAGCTAGCAAACGTAGAAAATGTTGGACCCAATGACATATTTGTTGCTGTCAATTATCCAAATCGAATGCAATTGAGCTCAAAACCAATAGGCATGACCTAGGCATCCGAACGGACATTCTGGTACAAACCGCACCAATTTTGGTCCATCACAGACAGTTATCGTTTAAAAAATCTAAAAAATTATAAACCCTGTCATAACTCCTTTACTTTTCCACTTAGAAAGCGCGTTCTCATCCCAAATTGAAGAGTTCAACGAGCTGAACAAAACACAAAAAGAAAATCGGAAAAATATCTTATTTTGAGGAAGTTATGGCCGTTTTAATTTCCAACATACTTTTTACAAACATATGGAGCCACATCAAGCAGGAAACCTTCTAGAAACTGAATTTAAGCACTGCTGAACAACATTCCATGGTTTTCTCGAACACATATTTCTTAGGTATCATCATACTTCCATTCCTATATAATAGGAACGTGGGAGTAAAGCCTATTCACTAAAATAGATAGTGGAAAGAGATTATCTATTTTGAAAATCTCCTGCGAGAGATAGTCTCCCCTGGGAGACAGTCTCTTCCAATGTCTCCCGGGTTCATCTATTTTACTGAATAGCTCCAGAGACCTTGACAAAGAGATATGGATCCTAATACACGAAAATGCCATAGTATCCATGAAGTGCGAGATGTTTGAGCCCCCGGGAGTTCAATTCCTTAATAATGAACGCATTTCTTAGTAATACCTATTCAATGGGTACCTACCTACCTCAATCCATACCGGACGTTTTTACTCATGAATCGGATAAAAGTTTAAGTGAAACTGAAAGAAAGTCTCAATTATAAACAGAAAAAAATCGAATTAGGGGGCTCAATGCTTGTATTATATCTACACCTAATGAACGGCCACTCTTAGGTAGGTAGATACCTACCTCAACCCATACGTTGACGTTTTTACTCATGAGTCAATAATTATGTATATATTTTTAATTACAATTGAAATGAAAAATTTAATCTTTATGAAATGAAAAACTTTATGATGAAAAACTTTATGAAATGAAAAAAATACTCGATCAAAATTAACGATGTGGTTGGGGATGAATGAGGATATTACACGATCACCGTGAAAAAAAATAGACTCTCTCTTTCGAGGAAAGACACGCTGTCTCTCGGAAAGAGATCGAGAATGCCAAGATGGCCACCAACTCTCTCTTTTAAAAGTTACTGAATAACCCTGTCATGGATACTATAAAAATCTATTTCGCCAAAAGAGAGAGTCGGACCTGAAAGAGATGTCTCTTTGGCTTAGCGAATAGGCCCCCAGTAAACAAAACTTGCACGAAAGTAAGCAAAAACTTACTATCTAATCGTGTCAGTACCTTCCCCATGCTGAACGTATCACTGCTGTGTGCATGGTCATCGTTTTATTAGTAAACAGCTCGTCACGTGGGTGTTTCCTAATCACTCGTGTTTTCTACTATATTGGCTCTTCATCTAGCTAAAAATGAGTGCATAATAATCAATATTCCTAGTTTCCCGGACTCTTTTGTTGCTCATTGTATGGTAAACGTTCACGAATCATTTACAGTGATTCAAGTAGTTCTTGTTCTTCTGCCATTTATCTTATCGACACAGTAATGGACGAGGTAAAAAACAAGATGAATATCTATTTATATCTATATATATATATATATTTTTTTTTATATAGGTATACATCAAAAGATATATAACATGAAAAGGTTAACTAAATTTAGAAAAGGTTAAATTAAATGTATAAAAGGTAAATTCATTTTGCAAAATTTCAACTGATTTTGTAAAAGGTATGAACTTATAAAAGCTATAAATAAATGTATAAAACCTATAAATTACTTACGGGGCAATGCAATGGGCAGCCGACATGACCCAGAGCTGGCTGATTAGACTTCCGCCGCATCTCCAATAAGTGGGCCGACTGCCATAGCCAATTAGAACCTGTTACAAATACGAAAACACGCTAAAAACCATAGAAAATCTTGCGGTAAAAGTCTTACGTTGTTCAAGTTGACGCACTTCTTCAAAATTTGGCTCATTAACTATAATTCATGCTGCGTTTATACTTTACTGTTTGGCATTTCGAAATCAAACAGAGTTGGCTCATCTTCAGATATAATTATATAATAATTATGTTACCCACAAACTGAGGTAGTCAAATTAATGTAAAAATTCCATTCACAAGGAATGTAGCCAAATCTTTATGTAAACCATTCACAGTGAGTCAACAACTCTCCTGGTTCGATTTTGTCGAATGTGAACATCAAATGATGCATTTGAAAACTGAGGTTTGTGTGGCAGAATCTCGACAGTTTTATGACGAGTCTACATCAAACACTGAACTACAGTTAATTGGGTGGTTATTTCACGACAGAGCCTACCATATGAGGGAATTCTTGCGGAATGGCATTTTCACCTCCGACGATAGTTGTTTGAGTGCTTATTTTGCAAGTGTCGACCTTTTTCAGCCTAATCCCTGGCAGGAGAACTGGGTCCTCAATCGTTTCGAACACGCTTTCTGCATACTCTCTGCAACCTAAAACCATTAGTAAGGAATATTATTGGATGACGACAAACTTGTTTATGAAAATAGCAGAAAAATATAGTCAAACTGCAGGATGGCTAGAAGAGCAAATTTCCAAAGAAATATTCGCTTCAAAGAGATTTAGCGAAAAACCTTACCACTTTTCAAAAAAATTAGATAATTTATTCATGATTTTAGCCATTTTTTTACCCCTAAACACTCATACTTGAACCTCTTAGTATTCTTGAAAATTGCTCATAACGGATTTGCCTACACATTTTTTTTTTTTTTTTTTCAAAAGTTCATGTTCTGAAAATGTTGGACCCATTGCTATAGCTTCATTTTCCTTGAAAATGAACTAGGTACTAGTTGAAGTTTGAAGGGAATAGCTACGAATACGAGTATGTATTATAATCCGTAAATCATAATGCTTAAGGTAAAATTCTGCAAATTCATCAACTTCTGTTTACATGACATGGAAGTAGAGCTTGAGATGAGAAGTATTCCTTCCTACCTTGAAGGACACCAAAGAAAACGTGGTTGAAGCTTATGGGTTCCATGGACAAACGTTCTCAGCTATGTGTACTGTGTGGTGGGATCGATACATCGATGGAACATCTGCAGCCAATAACTACCCTCATTCTTCCACCAGGAAAGCCCTAAATCGAATATTAGAGCCTGCCGGGGAATAATTACAATTTCATGACTGTGCGGTGGATTCAAGAATTTGCTTGTTGTTATTCATGAAGCATAATATCTAACGTTTGTTCAAACTGAAAAATTACCTATCAACTCAATTCAGAATAACCATCACTTATCAAATGAAATAATATCACAGAACAACCAACTCGACTTCATACAGCCATCCTTGATTATAATCAGGTTTTCCCTAGCAATGATATCTGCGCCGGATTTATACCGTTTCATCCACGTTTCTCCGGTGTCACTCTGTCAGTCGTCTGCTCGTCTCTAAGGTGAAAAATAGGGGTCCAAATTTCCCGAACGCCGTAGCTCGAAAACTTAGAAGGTTTTTTTTTTAAGTTTTTAAATTGATCTCGAACTAAAGAATTTTTGGAGCATTGTATGTCCAGCCGTAAGTTTGCACCGAAAAGCTTCAACAAGCCGAAAACAGTCAACATGATCGTGAACGAATAGATCCGGCCCAAATATCATTGCTAGGGGTCACCTGATTATAATCACGGATGGCTGTATGAAGTCGAGTTGGTTGTTCTGCGATATAATTTCATCTGAAGAAACCCTTTCTTTTGGATTTTGTTGATAGGTACTTCTGTAAATTGAACAAACGTTACGTTTCATGAATAACAACAAATAATCTTAATTGATAACTGAGTTATTGAATCCAGCGCATTTTTATAGGAATTACAGTACACTGAAAGTGTACTGTAATTCCCGGGCCGGCTCCAGTACCCGATTTAGGGCTTTCCTGGGGGGAGCTCGAGGGTACTGACCACAGAAAACAGTGATCTACGCAGAAGGGGCACCTATACAAGTAAATAATAAACCGTTGCGTAATAATTTGCAGCGTTTTTCTAAAAGAATCACAACTTAGATTTGGAAGTTCCTATGACTTTGAACAACAATAAATCACATTAATCACGAGAAAACGTCGTAATAAACTTGAAACATTTTGTTTATCACAGCGCACTGAACATTCTTGACACTGGTAGGGTCAACACCCCTATTTTATGCCTTACATCTATCTAGTAAACCTTTCGACCCCAGCAGGTCTGTATTCGTACAGCCTGTAATTGGAATTCAATGGTCTACAAACAAGAGGGTATCTATCTATACAGGGAAATAATAAACTCTTGTTTATTAATTCGCGGCGTTTTTATTCCATTTTGGTTTATTATTTTCAATAATAAAACATTGGAATCGAGCATGGAAAAAAAATTCTAACCCCCCCCCCCCCCCCCCACCCCCTCAAAATTTGATGGTTTACGTTTCAAGGTACGTAGAATCCAAATATGCAATAAAAAAAAAAAATCAGTCATGCAGCATGACTTAATGAGCGAATTTTCAAAGAAATATTCGAATTAATGGCTATGGTTTTGAATAAAGGAAAACTTCGGTCTAAAATTTGGTTTTCTATGTATATTCTCTTCGTATTTATTTTAATTTGTACGTTTTGTCCATCCTGATTCTACCGTTTGTTTATTACGTAATTGTACTAAGTGCTTATTTATTTGATCGCTGTGGGTAAATTCAAGGAGTTGTACTAATCGTTTGCCTCCCCCTTTTTTGCTTCGAACTCTCGTCTTCAATTAATACTTCTCACATATTTCAATCTGACCACTCTAAGGGGGTGGGGGGGGGGGTAAGAGTTTAAAGATTATCCTAGTTTTGGGTAATTTTTGCGCACTTTAAATGCTCTAATTTAAGAACGGATTTAGATATCTAAAATCCGATTTCACTATCGTGTTCAGCGTGCAAAAACCTTTAAAATGAGGGGTCACTTGTTAGAAAATAACATTTTGGGGATTTTTGGGTAATTTTTGCGCACTTTAAATGCTCTAATTTGAGAACGGATCAAGATATCTAAAATCCGATTCCACCATCGTGTTCAGCGTGCAAAAACCTTTAAAATGAGGGGTCACTTGTTGGAAAATAACATTTTGGGGATTTTTGGGTAATTTTTGCGCACTTTAAATGCTCTAATTTGAGAACGGATCAATATATCTAAAATCCGATTCCACCATCGTGTTCAGCGTGCAAAAACCTTTAAAATGAGGGGTCACCTGTTAGAAAATAACATTTTGGGGATTTTTGGGTAATTATTGCGCACTTTAAATGCTCTAATTTGAGAACGGATCAAGATATCTAAAATCCGATTCCACCATCGTGTTCAGCGTGCAAAAACCTTTAAAATGATGGGTCACTTGTTGGAAAATAACATTTTGGGGATTTTTGGGTAATTTTTGCGCACTTTAAATGCGCCAAAACCCTCCTTAGAGTAGGCCAATTTCGCCCATCTTCGAACTTAGCCTTTCGATTGCCAAGATAGATTTTTTGTGCAAATTTGAGCTGTTTATCTCAATTCTATCGAGAGTTATCGTCTGGAGTGACACATATATAAATAAATATATAAATATATATATATATATATACATATAAAAAAGTGTTAAATTTCAGGAATCGTTTTAGAATGGTCTGAAACGGATTTCTATGAAGAAAATTTCCAAAAATTTATATTATTTAAATTTCGAAGCCATTGCAATAGCTTCATTTTCTTTGAAAATTCGCTAAAATCTGTCTGTCAGCCGTACGCCGTACTGGCCACTTTTGTTAGTGTTACCATGAATAAAAATTGATGAAATTCCGGTTATAGGTTCCGTTCGGGGTCTAGTTGGTCCTCGAAGCTCGACAGTCATCTCTAAGGTGTTCAAAATAGGGGTTGACATTTTCAGAACGCCATAACTCGAAAACGTTCGATAAAAGGGTATGGTTTTTTTAACGTTATTAAATTTGTCTTGAGCTAAACAATTTTTTGAGACCACCCGGAGCTGTACGTCCAGCCGTTCGTGTGCATCAGAAAGCTTCGTCAACACGATCGTGAATCAAACGGTATTAATCCGGCCCGGATATCATCACTACGGAGCATCTGATTACAATCAAGGATGACTGTATGAAGTGCGATATTATTTCATTTGATAAGTGATGGACTATTGGATTTAGTTGGTAGGTACTTCTGAAACTTGAACAAACGTTGAAGTATTATTGATGGGTAAATTATTACACAACGGCAAATTATTATACAACGGCAAATTATTACACAACTGTAAATTATTACACAACGGCAAATAAATTACAGAACGGTAAATTATTACACAACGGTTCATCTACCAAGAAGGGGCTGGATTTTGTTGATCGGTACTTTTGGAACCTTACCAACCGTTGAAGTATTATTGATGGGCAAGTTATTACACAACGGTTCATTATACTTGACCAGAGGGTAGGTAGGTACTGACCACAGAAAACAGTGATCTACGCAGAAGGGGCATCTATTTCACTCCACATCAACAATTTTCCTTCAGAACTTCATTATTTGCGTTTCTTTTCGCCATTTTAGTTACTGTTTGTCATCGACAGAATTATTTTAGCAACATTTAACTCGTGATTTAGGTAGGTACCTAGCAACGAGTACGGGGTTAGAATATGTATAGAATAGTACATATTATGTATGTAATATAGACGGGTTATCTATACAGAGAGCTGTGATCTGTAACAGAAGGGTGTTCTGTACAAAATAATAAACCGTTGTGCAGGGATTTTTTTATGGAAACGTAAACCATAAAATTTTGAGTGGGGTTAGAACAATTGTTTTCGTGCTCGATTCCAAAGGCCAAACAAAGGCTCGATTCCAAATAACCAAAATGGCGTACCTAGTAATAAAGTAGTATTGGCAAAGTATTATTGGGTAGTATTATTGGTTTCACAAGGAATAAATTATTTTTCATTTCATTTCAATATTCATTAGGTGCTATAAATACGAACTTACGTTTTTCCATGCGCTCCACTACCGTCGCATGATCTGCAAGAGTAACTCCAGCCAGTACAACTAACAACACGCTCGTAGCTCGAATCGACCAATTCCGAACAAACATTTCTCGTTATTTTCACTGGACCACCGCCGGTAGACTCGAAGTAATTGTACTGTTTATACCGCTCATTTTAACACTTCGAAGACGATACAGCAAGAGATCCCTCGACTGGTTCTGAGTGGACAGTGAAGAAACGAATGAACTGTTGTGATGATTAAAGGGATTTGATCTCGGGTGTAATGACGCAACTCGACTGGTTTCCTCGCGATTCTTCTCATCTCCTTTTTTCCTTCTTCTTTCTTTCTTTCTTTCTTTTTCCCTCCTTATAAGCGACTGTTACATTAAGGAGCCGGGGAACACCAGCGCTCAGGTCCACAAAGTCGCTTTGGATGGAAAACTCTGACTTGATTATCCACAAATTGTAGTGAAACAGCTCCAATCGAGATTTGAAGTGCCGAGTACGAATATGATGTCAGAATTGCCATATTCGTCTATTCCCGCTGATTTTATTCTAAAGTTGGAAAATTGAATATTCTTCTTCTTTTTTCATTTATTTTTTTCAAGCACAAAAATACATCCTAAAGATCGAATTTTTTTTTTTAAGCACAAAAATATTCATTTTGTCAGTTACAAGAATTTTGTTTTTACGAGGGGAAAGTCGTGTACCTTGGGACGATTTTGGTTTTTTGATTCCTGTGAAGTCTTGAATAGAAAATTTTGAACCCTGATTGCTTTTCTTGTAATATTAGGTATCTAATACTGAAGCTCCATGATTTATTTCAGATTTTTCAGAACACTCACAGAATATTTTTTAAATGCATTTTTCGAAAACCATTTTTTGTCCCGAGGTACCTGACCATTCATGTTCCATGGGACACCCTGTTCTGTACCTCGGGACATGTTTGTACGTTCGGGCGGGAAGGCTAAATTATTCAAAAAAGCTTCAAAACTTTTCAAATTGTGTAATAAAATATACATGCAATAACATTCAGCCCCATTTCTCCTCCAAAATGACGTTGACCGTCTTCTCCATCCCCTTTTGATCAACGGGAGCACGGGTTACTCCGTGAACTGAACGCGGCATCTGAAAACAACAAAAGTTCCATGAAATGAATTATTTATATTAGATTTATTCACGAAAATAATATAACAGTTTGGCGCGTGTACCATGGGACACTGTATTATGCGTGTCCCATAGTGTTCCACGGTAGCAGCACCAAACTGTCCAGAGGTACAAGAAAGACAACTTTTCACTAAAATCGTTTCCATGGCATGAAAAGTGACAAAATCATCCTGAAAACGTTATCAACGCTAGGGCCAACCTCAAGGAACAATATGCAATCAAAATTAACGAAATATTCAACTTACTGTGACTGCGAACGGCGATTGATTGCAGCTTCATAATTTTTAATGACGACCCGGAAATCGAAAAACTGTTATCAGTCCAATAAGGCAGCAGATAATCGAAAAGGCGTTCTTCACCTAGTGTTGCCATAGCCTCCTTCCTTCATATTCATCCTGCGTCTGTCCAGAGGTACAAACGTCCCAAGGTACACGACTTTACCCTATTAATTAGGAATTTTGTATTTTTGGAGATTTTTAACGATTCTGACGTCACTGGGCATTAATGGAATGCTAAATACTCTAAATAGTCAAAATTGCAAAAGAAATTTAGCAAAGCGTTGAATAGGACTAGGACCTAAATGATCTCACAAAAACTCTAGACAGAGAAAGAGCGCATTTAGATCTAGACAGAGAAATAGCGCATTTTTTAAAAGAAATTTTCAAATGAGTTATTTAAATATTTATGACATACTAATAATTTGTAGACGTACCTATCTCGTCATATTTGGAGGCGTGATCTGGCGTAACTGCCAGAGATTATTATGAATGAGAATGCAAATTAGGTTCATGCATTGTGATACCAATTTCTATAGTGAAGCATGGAATGAAAAACAGGCATAAAACAGTCAAGGGGATGTAGAGGAAGAGTGTGGAAGGACTGAGTTATGTGCGCCGATCTCCTCCGAGGGTCCCCCAACATTCATAACAACGCCATTCCTCGACGTTATGGAAGGTAATGTATCCGTTTGTCTCTCTCAGTTCTTCTTTATGTCGACTTATTTATTTTTATAAGCAATTTTAGCCATTTTTACCGGCTTTCAGCCATTTTCGATCCCCACAAACCCAAATTTGACCCGTTCTTTTTCGGATAAATATTTTAGACTATCAGAATATATCACGTAGGTATTACATATCACACATATCGCAAATTAGGCTATCAAAATATTTTTTGTCTTGTCACTATTCAGTCCATTTTTGGTGGTTTTATATAATTTTTTTGTGTGAATTTAGCAACTTTTAGTGATTTGCGTCCCCTAACAACCCAAACCCCCCTTAGAAGTTTAGAAAATCGTTCATATTCGAACTCAGCCTTTCATTTGCCAACACGAACATTTTGTCGCAAATTAGGCTACCAAAATATTTTTTGTCTTGTCACTATTCAGTCCATTTTTGGTGGTTTTATATAATTTTTTGTGTGAATTTAGCAACTTTTAGTGATTTGCGTCCCCTAACAACCCAAACCCCCCTTAGAAGTTTAGAAAATCGTTCATATTCGAACTCAGCCTTTCATTTGCCAACACGAACATTTTGGAGAAGCAATTTTTCATCATGTAGCCAAGGAAGAAACCGTGTGGAACTTATGTGCACATATCTGGTAAACATACTATGTATTTTAAAAATGTCAACTCTCTAATCTCTAAAACAGATTTGGCTATGATGATTTTTATCAAAGAGCCACAAAACTAAAATTTCGAAGCCGTTGCAATACCGTATTTTCTTCAAAATTCGAAATTTTGAAAAAGTAAAAAAATTAGAATTGTTCTGTCTCCGCTTCAGTTACCTACGACAGAGGAAGATCCAACCCCATGACTCCCTGACGCGCGTGTTCTGTCCATTTGGACAGCTGAATTCAGTTTTAGTTCCCTTGGTAACATGGTAACCTTATGTTTTGCTCTCCAATCTTTTTCGTTTTTTAGCGAATTTTCGAAGAAAAGGAAGCTATTGTTCTCGGTCCAAAATTTTTAAAACTCGAATTTCCGAAAGATTTTTATACCAAAATCCGTTTCAGACCATCCTGAATTCACTGCCGAAAGACACCAAAAATTATATGTATATATATATATATTTATATATTTATATATTTATATGTATATTTATATATTTATATATGTATGTGTCATTCCAGACGATAACTCAAGAAAGAATTGAGATAAAAAGTTCAAATTTGCACGAAAAATCTGTCTTGGCAATCGACAGGCTAAGTTCGAAGATGGGCTGAATCGGGTCACTCTAAGGGGGAGTTTTGGGGAGTTTTAGGGGGGGGGGAAATTACCCATAAATTCCCAAAATGAAAAAGTCTGACAAGTGACACCTCATTTTAAAGGTTTTTGTACGCTGAACGATGGTGAAATCAGAATTGCGATATCTCATTACATTCTCAAACTAGAGCACTTTGAAGATGAAGGAACGTGGTTATTTCTTGAGATGTTCTTCCTGGTTCGTCTGCTCTAATCTGATAACGGAATGGGATATCGCAATTCTGACTTCACCATCGTGTTCAGCGTTGGAAAATCTACAAACCGAGGTGTTACTCGGCAAAAAATGGAACAAAAAATTTGTTACGTATCCAATACCTAGGTACTCTTCTGGTATTCAAAACATTTTTGATTTCCCCCTCCTCCCCCTTCCACCCCAAATTTTACTTTGCGTAAAACTACTCCTGTTTTAATTTTGTATGGTATCAAGTTGGGAAAACATTGGCCGAAAATTAATTTTCAGAAAATTTTAGGCGGAGGAGGAAGATGCCGAAAACTTCGAAAATTCGCTCTTATAGCCATGCTGCATGACTGTGGTTTTTTTTATGCTTTGTTCGCGAGATTTTGAGTCGTCTCCTTTATAATTGCTCTCCCAGTTTCAGTATTTGTAAATACATAATCAATGAATTCGCTCTAGTGTTGTGCTGTTTTTTTCTCTAGTAATAACGGTCAATACCCAACATTGGTGCCGAAACCCGGGAACAGTTTGATAATCTTTTGGGTGAATTTCTGATCGTTAGAGAATAAACGAAATGGATGGACTTTCCGTCACATCAGAAGATCCTTCAGAGAAGACAGTGGTAAATACTGGCGATTCGCACGGTGAGTCAAAATTGAATAATCAACTCTCACCAGAAGACAGGCGCATCTTAATTCGTCACAAACACATCGCGGGAATTTTGATAGACTTCTCGAATAAGTGTGAAGGGTTAAATTTCGATTCTGGAACGCCTACAGACGCACGTGCGCTGCAAAGTCTTTATACACTCACAATTCAGACGAAATTAGGAGAACTTCATTCCCTACTAAGTTGTATCGATGATTTAGACTTATTTGATGAGTTATCTTATCACACTGAGAACGCGATTCAGAACTGCAATGAAGCTTACTCGCGAATCCTCGCCTTTTTGGAAGAATCCCGTTCTAGAAATCGCCAAGATCCTAGAGTGGAAGGGACCTCAGTTCCCGCGCGTTCTCGCGAAATGGAGGAGTTGAAATTACATTCGGCCCTACTCTCATCGGTCCCTATTTCCAATGGTGACTTGTCAAAATTTCCTGAGTTTTTGGGAGCACTAAGGCTAGCTTCACACTTGCGAGGTTTCAACCGGCGCGGTGCGGATTCGGTGAGGTTTCGGCAGCCGCCTCGAAAACCCAGTTCCCGTTCACACTTCGGAGGTTCATAAGAGGTTTACAGTCGGTAGAATCAACCAGTTACCTACAGTTTCACCATGGACAGAAGACGTGCTATTGCTCTACAGAAGGATAAAAAAAAAAAACGTTGCAAAGTCCTTGTCACATGGGTTTATTATTCTTTTGGACTTTTGGACATACCTACAGAAATTTTGACTGTTCATTTATTGTATCATTCATGCGCAATAATCGAAATAGCTATTTCTGATAGTTTCCATTAATTTTGGCCCCTAAAACACAAATTAGGTATGCTCCTTTTTTCTTTTTTTTAAAACTATCTTTAATCGCCTTGATCCACGTGTTGACACTTTTTCCAGTGTTATTATACAAACTGATGGTGATTCCAGACGATTTCCCAGGTTTTTCACTCATAAAAAATCAATTTCTGGAGCTGAACATTTGGTAGAAGTCAATTTTCCACTCTTTGGTCAAAATCGACTTCATATTCGGTATTCTCGTCCACAAAAACATGGAAAACGATACCTCAAAAGCTCATTTTACTAACATGTTGCTAAAACGCAAAAAGTACCTATTTTTACACACATTTTCACTCATAACACCCCTGGGTATATTCCGATCGGGCTGAAAAGTTTCGGGACACAACTAGGGCCCAAATGGAGCATGTGTGCGAAAGAACGACTTTTTTAGATCTAAAATGAAGCCTGTACACGTGATACGGCGGACGGCGTACGGCGTACGGCGGACGGCGTACGGCGGACGGCGTACGGCGGACGGCGTACGGCGGACGGCGTACGGCGGACGGCGTACGGCGGACGGCGGACGGACATTGCATTTTTGGAATCTACGCACCTTGAAACGGAAAAGAAAAAAGTTTGAGGGGGTGTTATAAACATTTTTTGCTGAGCGAATACATAGGTATATTATTCACAGAATAATAAACCAAAAGGTTGACTAGGGCCCACTGGGTCCATCCTATTTTGATAAGAAGACAGAAGTGTGGTGCATTTTATACACTGTTCGAGGAGTTGAGAGAGAATGAAGACAAATGCAGGGAGACGAAGCACCAACCGACCATCGAATGAACCGAAACTGAACCTCGCAAGTGTGGACGCTAGCTTGACTTTGTGGACCCTCGACCCGTGTAGGAGCCTTCTAAGAACCTCTTCATACCGCCGCGGCTCGGGGGGGCGAGCGGCGTAATCCGGCGCCTCTTCGGTTCGTACACGGGAGAGGTTCGGCGAGGTTTCTCGGTTCACACATATCAGGCGACCGCGCTAAATCGACCGAATCTGAACCGCGCCGCGTGAAACCTCGCAAGTGTGAAGCTAGCCTAAGACACGCCGTTCATGACCGCAACATACCAAAAATACAAAAACTTTCTGCTTTGCGTTCCAAACTCCAAGGTTCTCCCGCAATGCTCATTGAACATTATGGTTCTGGGGCTAATGATTATGACATAGCGTTCAAGACCCTAGTTGGATATTACACGGGGAAGAATCGTATTGCATCGTCACTTATTGATAATCTTTTTGACATGAAGCCCGTGGAAAAGGTTGATTTGACCTCCCTCGAAAGTCTCTACTCACAATCCACCAATCTGACTACTGCCTTAAAAAATTTGGATATTTCCGACTTGGGTGATTATTTCATGTTTTCGCTGTTATTCAAGCGGCTTCCTAATTATATTAGAGACAGATTCATAGGGGAACAGTCGGATTTCGCCAACGAAATTCCTACAACCGATCAGCTTCTGACCTATATCAGCGAGCAGCTGACAATTTTGCGTGCACGTCCTGTTGCTGTCCGTGCTTCGAATCCATCGAGTCCTAAATTTGCCAAACCAAGTCAACCACGGGTTGCATACTGCCTCCGGTTCATCCGACTGTCTCGAATCAAGCGAAATTCACAGCAGAGAACAGTCCTCGTCAACCATTTCAAACAAATCAAGAGCTTACTGTCAACTGCAGACTCGAATTGGTCTGAGGTAAATGTTCCTCTTACTACTGAAGAGAGGTTAGCTTCAATTTCTGTCTTGGTTCGGAGGGCCCAAGCTCAAGGACTGTCAAGTGAGATTGCCGATGCTCAATCCCGAAAACCAAAATTGAAGATCTGCCGTTCGTTGGGACTCTTTTTAGATTCCCATGGAATGCTGCGAGTGGGTGGGCGTCTTCGGAATGCTCAACTCCCAGACATGGCAAAACACCCAGCACTGCTCCCTAGTAACCACCCATTAACCAAGCTTCTCATTGAGAACAGCCATCGATCTCTGTTCCACTCAGGGCCTCTTTCAACCTTGCACCATCTCCGTTCAAAATTTTGGATAGTGAATGGAAAAAATGTTGTACGCCGCCAGCTTGCACAATGTGTGGATTGTTTCACAGTGAGGCCTCGTCCATATCAACCAGAGATGGGACAGCTCCCTTCCAGCAGAACTGCGATCGCCCCTCCATTCACCACCACGGGCATTGACTACGCTGGTCCTTTTCCTGTGAGCATTGCCGGACTCCGTGGTAACAAAATCCTCAACTGTTATCTGGCCATTTTTGTATGTTTCTCAGTGAAGGCAGTTCACATTGAAGTCGTGACAGACCTGTCTACTCCCGGATTCTTGCAGGCTTATCAGCGATTCGTCTCTCGAAGAGGTCACCCTGGCACTATTTGGTCAGATAATGGCAGGAACTTCCTCGGTGCTGCAAATGAATTACGGCGAGTGCAAGCCCTTTTGCAAGATCCAGAACATCGTTCCGCAGTCACTCGAGAAACATCGACCAACGGAACAACTTGGAAATTCATTCCTCCCTCTGCACCATTCTTTGGAGGTCTGTGGGAGGCAGCAGTAAAACAAGCCAAGCGTCTCTTAAAAAACTGTCTGAGGGATCAAGTGCCAACATTGGAAGCCTTTACTACCATCGTAACGCAAGTGGAAGCAGTTCTAAACTCTCGTCCGCTTACAGCCATGTCCAGTTCCCCTGATGATCTTACCGTGTTGACTCCTGCTCATTTCCTCATCTTCCGTCCCCTCACCATGCCAGCATGCAGTATTGATCCTTCGACTAGGAACCTTAAAGAAAGACATAAGTTCTCAGAGCATGTTCTCCAAAATTTCTGGCAACGGTGGAAGAAAGAATATCTGTATGAAATCGATCAAAGTGGGACAGAACAGAGAGACCGGCATGCATAGGAGATCTTGTTTTGATTATTAATGACAATGCCCCCCCATTATCTTGGACAATGGGCAAGATCGTCCGGATCTATCCCGGTTCTGATGGAATCACCCGCACTGCAGACGTTCAAACCCCATCAGGTACCCTTTCGCGTCCAGTACGGAAATTATGTCCTTTACCGGAAGATGTTTGTGGTTCTGTCGATTCCACGGCGGGGGAGGATGTTCTGTCTCCGCTTCAGTTACCTACGACAGAGGAAGATCCAACCCCATGACTCCCTGACGCGCGTGTTCTGTCCATTTGGACAGCTGAATTCAGTTTTAGTTCCCTTGGTAACATGGTAACCTTATGTTTTGCTCTCCAATCTTTTTCGTTTTTTTTGGATGCTTTGTTCGCGAGATTTTGAGTCGTCTCCTTTATAATTGCTCTCCCAGTTTCAGTATTTGTAAATACATAATCAATGAATTCGCTCTAGTGTTGTGCTGTTTTTTTCTCTAGTAATAACGGTCAATACCCAACAAGAATGTTCCAACATTTATTTTAAAATAAATTCCTCAAAATCTGAAAAAAACTGTAGGTAAGTACCTAAAATCAACAAAAATATCGGGAGGTTCTAACTTTGTACAATAAGCAACTTCCTGGGTTATGGATGATGTAGATAGTAAATTGAAGGTAGATTGATAGGTAGTTGTAGGTAGGTAATTGGAAAATTCGATCATGGTCATGCTAGATTACTGATCATGATCATGCTTGATTACGCATGCAGTTGACATTACGTATTTTGGCTCACTGTGGCTGGAAAAAAATGTGGGCTTTTTTCCAGCTGAATCGTGATAAAATACGTACCACAGTGAGCCAAAATACGTAGTATCAACTTTATTTAAAGGTTTCGATAAATCGGAATACCATCCATAATATTATTTTAGAAGTAAGATTCTCCATTTGCCTCTAAGTCACATTTGAAAGGTAGGTATCCGCTTTGCCAACGGTTTTTACCAACAAACTCAATTGGTGCTCATTCGTGTGAAGTAGAACAGACGAGTTTTGATTGATTTGATGATTTAACGTGGGTTATATTTGCAGCTAACAAACGGCGAACAACAAACCAAACATGCCCTGACGAAGAATGAAGACAGTGAGTGACTCCTGCCAGATTTATTTTATCTTGACTGCTTGTCTGTACACCATCGTCTTCAGCAACAAAAGGTTATGCACCTACCTGAATAAATTTTACAAAACGTCTGCTTAGGTGTTCGGCTCATGATTACCACCTTTTCGTATGTTGCAAATATTTGTGGACACAGACTTGGAACTAAATGTGTTCAGGAAGGTCTCACACGCAAAACGTGTGGAACTTCAGATTTTTAAGGACAAAATTGTTCCAAGTAGACTGAAGTGAACATTCAAAAAGAGAGTGAATCCGTATGTACGTAGAACTGAACGTATGTACGTAGAATCCGTTTAATTAATCACAGTTTGCTTTGGCTACATAACATAGACCCATATCGAGAATTGCCATAATCAGTGAGGCTCTTACTTAGACTCGAGTGACATTTGCGGTTGGGTATTATATTTATATTTATGTCTGTACCGCGAAAAGTGACCCTTGGAACCGTCGTAAAAATCTTAAATGTTGACAGTACCTATACTCCATAGGCCCCCAGAATTTGCTGTATAGTTTTTGGTGTCTCGACGACGTCGAGGAGGGGCGCACGGCGCCGGAAGTGGCGCCACAAGAGGCAAAAAACCGGTAATAGTGAGATCTTACGTCTTCAGATTTTCAGGGCACACTGCCAGGTATCGCTACATAGGTTTCGGTACCAAGAAATAGCCAGTACAGGACATACATAGGCACAAAACACCGGTAATAGTGACGCCGCGAGAGGCAAAACACCGGTAACAGTGGGATCTTACGTCTTCAGATTTTCAGGACACACTATCAGGTATCGGTACATAGGTTTTGGTACCAAGACATAGCCAGTTAGTGGCGCCAGAAAATCCAAGAACAGCTAATCTGTCATAGCTAAGCGTTGTATTCGTTTTACTGGAGATACGTGAGGCTACTGTTCAGCAGACCCACTAGTATGATCCAATACCTACCGTCTTGATAAGCGTTTGAGAAGGGTTTGAGTTTGATGATGGTTGGGAATCGCGAAGGCAGTGTTGCAAGGTCAGTTTCTCGTCCGTCCTATCTTCTGTATACTGGAATGACGATCAGAAAACTGGCTTTGGATAGCCAGGAAATCACTGCGAACAAGTGGTCATGTATAATATACAGCCCAAAAAGAATCCGGTAATCTCTGCGAACAGCCTAACGCCTTTATGACGGTCAGATAGGTAACCGTCAGATGGTCACTGCGAACAAACCTGTTGATGTATGCAAGGGAACACAATTTCTTTGAGTGGGCAAACACAAGTTTGCCTTGGTGGGCAAATAATATACATTTTTTTACATTTCCCGATGTCACACTATGCATACATCATGTGCCTTGATATTTGTATATTGCATTGTTTTTGGCAATAAATTCTTGTCTTAAAAATGTTAAATCCCGTAAAATCCACAAAAGTTGAGGACGGTATTGAATGCAATTAACAGTTATTTCAAGACAAAGATGTTAGGAGGGCAAAAACGTTCAAATTTTGGAGTTTAGTAGTTATAACTGAATGTTGAATCCAAACAGCAGTATTCGGATAAACTACGGTGGCAATGTACTTAACCTCACCGAGGCACCATGGACTGTGGCAATGGCTATCCAGAAGAACTTGTCATACCTCGTATTTTGCACAGGATCTGTCATCGATACCAATTGGGTTCTCACAGCTGCTCACTGCATATTGAATTTTCGAAAGGATCCACATGAGCTCAAGGCAAGTCTTTTTGTTTAGGACGTTTTTTGCTAATCGGATACATATTATATTTTTTATAAGTAGTAATACACTTGACTTATATTTATCCTGTCACTCTCAAGACGAGCATAGGGCATCCACTAATGGCCGTCATCCATCACGGTTCCTGGCCAGGACTTTGATTTCCTGCCAAAACTTTTTAGCAACACTGGCCTGCCGCCTCCTTGGAACGTCCCCACGTCATCCTTGTTCGCCCAGGACGCCTATATCCCTGGGGGCCTATTCACTAAGCCAAAGAGACATCTCTTTTTGGCCTGACTCTCTTTTGGCAGAAGAGATTTTTATAGTATCCATGACAGGGTTATTCAGTAACTTCTAAAAGAGAGAATTGGCGGCCATCTTGGAATTTTCGATCTCTTTCAGAGAGACACATAATAAGGTGTCTTCTCGAAAGAGAGAGTCCCTTTCTCGTTTGTTTGATATGGAGTTTGTATCATCCTTCGTTCATCGGCTACAATATTGGTCATTTTGATGTATGTTTTTTCATCTCTTAAAGGTAAGTCGATTGTTCATTAAAATATATACATATTATCGATTCATGAGCAAAAACGTCTGAGTAGGTACGGGTTGAGAGCTATTCAGTAAAATAGACGAACCTGGGAGACACCAAGAGACTGTCTCCCGGGGGAGACTATCTCTCCCAGGAGATTTTCAAAATAGATAATCTATTTTCACTATCTCTTTCAGTGAATAGGCCCCTTGAGGTGCCTTCCTCTCTGTTGCACTCTCATCCTTTCTCAGTGTGTGCCCTACCCACCTCCATTTCGTTCTCCTGATCTCTAGTGAGATTGGTTTCTGTTGGATTCTCTACAGCAGTTCATGAAATATGCCCACCGTAGTATAATATGTATAAAGTTTTTGTCTCACAATGAAGAAGTGATGAAACCGACATGCCTCCCAGGCAAGTGGATTTCACTGAAGATGTCCTGCGCCGATGCTGCTGCACTCTAGCGGCATTTTTTGTGTAGTCCTCAAACCGTTTTGCAGCCCCCTGCCTCTGATAAGGACACAGATAACGTTGTCCATTCATGCCAACTCGTGAATCACTAGCTTCGTTCTCAGTGTGCGTTCTGCCAGTTCCGAACGGTTCTGGGCAAGCGCAGTCGAGTTTTGTCGTTCGCAGTGCCAGAACGCCCAGTTCCGGAACGCCGAGTTCTGCGTTCACAGTGTTTTGTGAATCCAGTTCCGAACGGTTCTGACAGTCCCCGATTTTTTTCGGAACTGTCAGAACTGGAACTCAAGAACGTAGGTGACGCATGCGCATTTCCATTTTTCCTCTTCCAGTTCTGAAATCGTTCGCAGTGCAGAACGCGGTTCCTCAAGTTCCGGAAGTTCTGGCCCACTAAGAACGAATCCACTGCCTACTTATAAAGGTGGGTCGCGCTACTTCGAACACTAGCTAGTCCGGACGACGCAGTAATCCGAACGGGCTCCCACGAACCCGTCTCCCTCTCCCTGATGATCGAAGTACATTCATATTTACTTATCCTAGTAGCCATGGAAGAAAGAAGATTTTTCTTTCTTCCATGCCTAGTGACGAAGGCTATTGAAGACTATCGTTTATGCTGAGGCGCATAAGAGACAAGGCGTTTGATCAGCACGTCGAGACAAATTGCAGATTTTTTTACAGCTAAGTAATTTTTAAACAAATAAATAAATAAATGTGTTTCGAATTTTCGTTCTAACGCATATTTTCAGAAGTTTTTTTTTTTTTTTGAAGTTTTTTTCTCCCAATAAAAAGGCCATAGGTAATCCGAACGATTCGATAATCCGAAAAACCCCTTTCCCCAATTCCGTTTGGATTAGCGCGACCTGCCTGTACCTCTCATAAGTTTGGGTTATTCGATGCTAGGACATACCTAATATTTTTGCTAATATGTCAAGGAAAACATGTTTTTTGAGTGTATTGAAGTCAAGAAAGTTATTATTATACTAGTGCCCACAAGTAAATAACTGGCTTGAGCGATGGCAGCGTGGTGGGGGGGGGGGTTAGTTCACTTACCTTTAATCTCCTTCTACTTCTCCTTCTCCTTCTACTTAAGCATTTATTTGGTTTATTTCTGTGGAAAACTTGAGACGCTCTGTAAACAGTGATGACTGCATATTCAACGAATTTTCAGAGGAAACGAGCTATTGCAATGGTTCACCTAGGCTGTGTTGAACATTTTGCACCCTTAGCGATACCCAGCTTATTTTCTTTAAAAAAAAATAATATAGAAAAATAAGCTAAATTCATAATCTACGCGTTTGATGTGCAGGTGGTGGCAGGAGGTGAGAACAGCCTTGACTTTGCGTACGATGAATTCGTGCAGGTACGGTCGGCCATGAGAGTCCATCACCATCCTGACTATAGGCCAGCGATCGAGGGAACGACTGACATAGCTCTAGTTTATGTGCGTTTTACTTTGACTCTAGTTCAAGTTTCATCACACTCAGAAGTTCTGTCTTTGGTTTGATAGATAATAAGAGGTTTGTTTGCTGTGGGTTTTATGGGTGATTAGCACACCAGTAGTTAAACATTTTATGAACAGCTCAGTGAGCTTGGATGACAAACGCCGACTTGGAAACCACTTGAACGTCACGAGCACAGTGAACGGGTTTGGCTGGAACTAATCAGAAAGAGGAAGAGGAGCGCGACCAAAGCTAGAAACCGAATGATTTGATTGGTTATCACTGACGGGAGACGGTGGGGATACTCGTCAGAAAGCGGTACCTAATCTGAAAAGTCCTCAGACCGATCTGGCGACCAGAAAACCGCCCGCAATTTGTCAGAAGAACAGGACGACATGGACATGAAGTCAGAGCGCCCACTGCGAACGCCCTTGTGCCTTACAAGTGGTTAGCGATTAGCGATTGGCTTTTTCGCCACAGGGAACGTAAGGCCGAAACTGTCGAACCGATCTTTGAACCCTTCAAAGAGTTTTCTTTGTACAGGGTTTGATTCCTCCAAGCCCTTGGCAATCCTTTGTTCTAGTTGGTTGTAGAATGCAGGGTTAGTTATGTGATTGCTACTGGCCACGGTTAGATTATACGACACAAAACAAGCAAAAATTGCCTCTTAGCAATTCTTAGACTGCTTACTTCGTGAGTATTTTTTTAAATGAGTTTTAAGATTTTTTCGTGTTTTCAACCTTATGTCAGTAAAATGGTCGTAACTTCCTTAATTTACATTGTAAAATCATAATTAAGGGAACCGTTGGAAATTAAATGAAATTCCCACCACACCAAGGCCAATTCAAACAAATTTGTCAACAGGTTTATTGAGGAGGAAATCAGGTTGAAAAGTAAAAAAAATTTGTCAAATCTTGGAAATTGCAAGTTTTTTAAACGCCTCTCAGCCAAAATAATTCTCCGGGGTTAATTTTTGCCTTTGGGTCTAAAAGATGCGCCAAAATCCCAGATTTGCAACGGTGATCAATATTTTTTCGAAGGGAAACTCACAAGGAAATGACGTTCGAATGCGAAAAAAACATGGATTTGAACAATTGAAATTGAGAGTATTAGCGCTCATCCACCACCATAACACGTGGAGGTGTCGTTTTCGACTGATGGAAAGGTGATTTTTCGATCTCCTCAACCTATTTCTTCGTACCACGATTTTCCTCGTAGGTACATACTCTTGATGAAACAGCGTCTCATTACATACTTTTAAAAAAGTATGTAATGTTGAAGAGGAATCGGATTATAGCATTTCCGAAAAACGCAATTTTTCACATAATGCTGAGCAATTTTGGAGATAACAGCAGGTCTGCGACCACCAGCTTGGAAGCGGTAAAATAAATTTATTTTATCGAATTAACTATCGCGTAGATGGGTTTGCCATGCTACGAGTGGACAAGTACAGAATCAAAGGGAACAGTAACTCTTATTATCTTTACTTCTCAACGTAATGAGCTGGACTCATTCAAGACTTCGTTTTTACAAGCAATTTTTTCCGAAGAGTTACATTTTTCCACGTTTTTAGCGAATTTTCGAAGAAAAGGAAGCTATTTTTCTCGGTCCAAAATTTTTAAAACTCGAATTTCCGAAAGATTTTTATACCAAAATCCGTTTCAGACCATCCTGAATTCCCTGCCGAAAGACACCAAAAATTATATGTATATATATATATATATATATATATATATATATATATATATATATATATATATATATATATATATTTATATATTTATATATGTATGTGTCATTCCAGACGATAACTCTCGAAAGAATTGAGATAAAAAGTTCAAATTTGCACGAAAAATCTGTCTTGGCAATCGACAGGCTAAGTTCGAAGATGGGCAGAATCGGGTCACCCTAAGGGGGAGTTTTGGGGAGTTTTAGGGGGGGAAAAATTACCCATAAATTCCCAAAATGAAAAAGTCTGACAAGTGACACCTCATTTTAAAGGTTTTTGTACGCTGAACATGATGGTGAAATCAGAATTGCGATATCTCATTCCATTCTCAAACTGGAGCACTTTGAAGATGAAGGAACGTGGTTATTTCTTGAGATGTTCTTCCTGGTTCGTCTGCTCTAATCTGATAACGGAATGGGATATCGCAATTCTGACTTCACCATCGTGTTCAGCGTTGGAAAATCTACAAACCGAGGTGTTACTCGGCAAAAAATGGAACAAAAAATTTGTTACGTACCCAATACCTACTCTTCTGGTATTCAAAACATTTTTTTATTTCCCCCTCCCCCTCATTTCACCCCAAATTTTACTTTGCGTAAAACTACTCCTGTTTTAATTTTGTATGGTATCAAGTTGGGAAAACATTGGACGAAAATTAATTTTCAGAAAATTTTAGGCGGAGGAGGAAGATGCCGAAAACTTCGAAAATTCGCTCTTATAGCCATGCTGCATGACTGTGGTTTTTACATTCAAACGCCCTTTTCTCCCCTAATTACTACAGCAAAATCGAAAGTAGCCATGCCGTTGTTGACTCGGCATCAGAGAGATAGGAAATTTTATACTATTTCCAACGGTGTCCTGAATTTTGGTTTTACAGAGTAAATTAAGGAAGTTATGGTCATTTTACTGACATAAGACCGAAAACACAAGAATGTTCTTTAATTGTAAAAAACCTCAAGAAACAAGCAGTCTAAAAAAAATTGCTAAAAGGCACTTTTTGCTTGTTATGAGCCGCAGAATCTAACCCAGGCCAGTGTCACTCATGTATCGTCACCTCCGCTGTGAGCCACAAGTGGTAAGGTACCCGGGATGGCCCACGTTGAGGTACCAGGTTTTTACAGGAATGCATTTCTGGAGTAAGTACCATCCATAACCGTGAATCAGGTTGTTAAGCCACCTTTACACCAAAGTTGACAACTAAAAGTTGCTCTTCTCAAATTAGAGCAACAAGTGGAAGATTTTTTGTAGAAAACTAAAAGTTGCTCTTCTCAAATTTAGAGCAGCAATTGGAAGATTTGCTGTAGAAAACTAAAAGTTGCTCTTCTCAAATTTAGAACAACAAGTGGAAAACTTGTTGTCAAAGAATTGGCGCAAAAGGTTTAGGCAGTAGCGTCAAGGATGTCGGACGAAGAAGACGCAATATTATTGCCGCGGATTGCCAGCCACTGTACAAGAGGTCCCCGAAGATATTGGGTAAGACGCTCGTTGAAGGCTAGGGATAGGTACAGTGGCAGTGACATGATAGCTGATCTCCGAGAAGATGACGTCGATCCGTTGAGTGGTGAGCTGAGGTGCGACGGGAGTGTCAAAAACTTTCTGAGAATGACCATTAGTGACTCTTGAGTATTTGATTTCAGTGATCGGACATAAAATCAAGAAACTTGAAGTACCTGTCCAAGAAAAGTTAGCAGTTACATTACGTTTTTTGGCTACTGGTGATTCGTACACGGGTCTCGGTTATCTGTTTAAAATCTCCGTAAAAAGCGCGTTGAGGGGGAACAGTTCTCCACTAGTTTCCTACAAGTTGCTTGCGCAACGCGCGCAGCAACAAATCTTCCACTTTTAGTTGTCGACTTTCTTTGATCTTTACCGACAATCCGCGAGAAACCAAAATTTAGTGGAAGATTTGTCTCTCCACAAGTGGAAGATAGAAAAAGTTGCTGTATTTTGTAGAACAACTTGTGGAAAACTTAGTGGAAGACTTTGGTGTGTAAACGCGGCTTTAGCAGTCCGCCTTCTAGACCAGCGATATTATCACCAGTTAAGAAGGGATATCGATTAGGCTTCAGCCGAAACGTCCCCATCTTCACCGGAAACACAAACAACTCGAGAACTGCCCACTGTCACAGATGGTATAATAAAATATAACAGTGTGATATAATGGTGATTCCTATAAACCAGTCCCTGTCCTTCTCGGACTTTTCGCAGGTGGACGCGTTGGAGTTCACAGACAGAATTGCACCAGTTAAATTATGGGATGACGAGTGGCCTGGTCCACAGGCCTTGCTCAAGTGCAAGACGTTCGGATGGGGCCTTGTAGCCAACGAAAATGACCAAGAGCACAAAAACATCCCCACAAACCTACCGAGGGAAACTTACGTGAACGTTCAACACGGCAGGTGCAAGTGTTTCAAGAAAAGGTGATTACTACTACCTACTAGTGTTTACTAGAGCCTGGAATTTTGCGTATTTGCATAAACCGTATTTATTAGGTTTATATCTATCTATTCTGCGTATTTTTATGGAATCTATCTTCCCAGCATATTTTTTAATCGATATGGTGAATATTTCGAATTTAGGAAAAAAGAGTCGCAGATTCTTGCATAATTTTTCATTTTAAATTAAGTATTACCTACTACCCCCCAAACTCTTGTAACAACCTATTATGATTTGTTTTTACAATAAATATATTAACATGTTTAATGTTTTAGGGCTGGGGGTCATTCTGTGAATTCCGACACGCAAATATGCAACGTTTTTCATTGGTTACTACACAGTTACTACCTTCTGTTGTAGCAACCATAAAGAATATCGCACTCGAAAGAAACAAGAGTCAATAGCTACGTTTTTCATTGGTTACTACACAGTTACTACCTTCTGTTGTAGCAACCATATGTTGATGGCGAGTTCTATAATAAGTACAGTAAATGCAACATTATACTTGTAGAGTTCAGTGAAATTGTGGCTTTCATTTTTTCTTGACATTAAAAAACTATATCTAATTTCTCCCTTGCGAGGGAAAAACATTAAACATGATTTAATGTTTTTCCCTCTCAAGGGAGAAATTTAAACTGAGATCAATCCATCGGTTATCATAAAAATTTTACGTTATTAAATTTGTCTTGAGCTAAATAATTTTTTGAGATCACCCGGAGCATTGTACGTCCAGCCGTTCGTGTGCACCAAAAAGCTTCGTCAACACGATCGTGAATCAAACGATTTAAATCCGGCCCGGATATCATCACTAGGGAGCACCTGATTATAATCAAGGATGGCTGTATGAAGTCGAGTTGGTTGTTTTGCGATATTATTTCATTTGATAAGTGATGGACTATTGGATTTTTTGTTTGATTTGACTGTATATATTTTCACTCTTACGAAATAATTATATGGGGAGAATTTTTTGCATAATATTCCAGGCTGTAGTGATTACTACGCTATCCTTCCCCTTTATAACAGGTAGGTATGCACCTACCACTGGAGAGGACAGGGTCTATAATTATAATAAATACCTCGTCGTCTATTATAGGTAGGTACATGGGTGCGTAAGTGGCAGGGACCTACATAACTAACACAAATTGACTTAATAGGACGGTATCTATGATCTACCTACATCGATCTTATTGGCAGGATCGCTCAAAGGCGGCTGTTGTGCAGCCACAGGACCTCCGAAGGCGGGGTATGCTCGGGAGACTCAGGAGGGCCCCTCGTCTGCAACAACAAACTCGCTGGTGTCACTTACGCGGTGTTGGACTCGGATTGCCGGTAAAATATTCACATATTTCTTGCCACATAATTATAATAATATAAAACAGTAATATAAGTAACAGTGATGACCTCATGGTGCTGGTATCTACATTATGATCAGGGGAGTCAGGTGTGGGAGTTCCCAGGGCCAGCAGGTCTGGAAAAACTAGTGAGACAAGAAGAGAACCATTCCGCGAGATTTCCAGTGAGATTCGCAGCAGAAACGGTCGAAGAGAACCGGAGCTGTCAGGTAGTTCATGTTTGCAAATTCGTATTATGGACCATCTGTGGACCACCCGGCACAAACCCTCAGAGCGTTTGGATTGTTCTTTCGATGTTAGATAAGAGTAGACAAAACAGACAGGCAGAACAGAGTAGACAAAATGCGATTGGAAATTTTGATTTGCAGGACTTCGTAAGTTAAAATAAAGCTTTGGTAAGGCCCTAGCAGGGGCGGATCAAGAATTTTTTCCGGAGGGGGTCACAGGGTAGAACAATATAAAAAATAACAAAAAATAAAAATAACCAAACGAACAATACAAACCGAATTTTCAACCTTATGCCTAAACTCGTCCAATTTGTCTACTTACAAAATTAATTGTATTTATTTATAAAATTCATTGTTTATGTAAAAAATATTTTTCAATATCTATTAATTATTTAACTGATAAATGTATTTATTTTCAATTTTCTTCTAAAAAAGTGTCCTAATGTGTTTTCAAACAAATTGGCGCATTTTATGGCAGTGTAGCTAACAACTTCAGAGTTTGCAAATCAAAACATTGAAACCACAAAAATCTATTGTTGATCTCAGTGAATTCAGTATCGTTTTTACTGAAATTGGCAGGAAAGAAAACGAGAACGAAACAAAAACAAGATAATAATTAACAAAAATAAGAAGAAATAAAAAAGGTGTGATTTGAATCAACAGATTTGCGAAACAAAATAGAAAATTAGATTTTGTGTTATAAATGATCGTCCCAGTTGCAACTTATACAAATATAAACAAATCACAAGTGTTGCTACAAACCAAATACAGAAAAAATCAGTATTCTATAAAAAGTTTAATCGTAATTATTGTAATATTTTGTTTCCAATGTTTTAAGTTAACAATATGGTAAGTTGACTTTGGTCGTTTGGTTTGTTTCTGGTTTTTGATTTCACAAAAACTGGGTTCGTTTTCGTTTGGTTTTTTTGTTTTCGGGTTTGTGAACAATTCGTTCAGCTCTGCTTTTTGAAATGCAGGCTGATTCTGGGGGGGGGGGGGGGGGTCATGACCCCTGTGACCCCCCCCCCCCCCCTTGGATCCGCGCCTGGGCCCTAGTGTGGAAGGAAAATTCAGTAGGTACCTACCCTACCCTACCCTAGCGAGCAAGGAAGGTACCTTATTTTTCGAGCGCCATTAACCAATAAACGTTTCTGAAGTTCGCTCCTCTCATGTTTACTGCGGTTTACTCATCTCTGCTCCACAAAATATGCTGAGCGGTTAGTTCCGAAACAGGCAATCCCAGCAGAACAAAAATATTTCAAGCGCATCAACTTGCTTGGTAGATCTACTCAAGGCGACTTTGTTCCTAGAAACTCCTCAAGTGAAATGGTAATTCTTTTTCAAAAAAGTGAAATTGTTAACAGCAATAATTGTGAACCTGGCACCCCAAGAATACCTGTTGTGAATAAACTGATTGACCGATCCAAGATTAGGTTGCTTACCCATAATACGAGACATAGGTATGCCTGTGTCGTACGGCACCTTCAAAAGTTGAGAATACGGGCAGCGGACACAAGATTTGGATAAAATCCCGCGTTATACAACCCCCCCCCCCCCCCCCCCCCATTGCATCATTACCAACATTAATTTCGATAGATGTAAAGATGTTGTTAATAGGTTGATTCACGATTCTAAAATATAAATATGTTTGAAAAATATGAGTTGTGTCATTTAAAAATATGTTTGTCTATATGGATCAGTATTATTTCTTGTTCCATGGGAAATACTATACTCAACCAGGAGTTGCAATGGGATCTCCAGTATCTCCACTAATTGCAGATATTTATATGGATTTTCTTGAATAAAAAATCTTACAGAAACGTAAATCATATCCTTTACTGGTATAGGATACGTAGACGATATTATCATCATTTTTTGGAAAGGGACTGAAAGATAACTTTGGTATAACAATTAATAACGTAGATCCGTTCATTTCACCTTAGAATTCGGATGTAATCATCTAAATTTTCTTGAGCTTTCCATTTTATTGAATAATAGAAAGAAACCTCACAATGCAATATGCAATAAAATAATACGTATGATGTTGAGGTAAGTACAAATCAGCTTTGAAAATTTACAACAAAAACTCACCATAGGTTCAATCCAGATCATTCCCACGACCCCACTTTTTGGCTAGAGTTGGTTTATGTTAAACCAGATCGATGGGTAGGTATGATAAGTAGGTACTCCAAATGCCAGGTTTTTCAATCGATTCATGGCACTTGAGGTGTTTTGAAATGTTTTTGATCCGGTTTTTGAAATGCTTTTGGAGGAAAAACGCCTCTTATCCCTTTTGAGGCGTTTTCACTTCACACTGAATGGGTTTTCTAGGAAAGATTTTGATTCCATTACGTTACTGTGTGTGTGTGTCACAGGCGCGGATCCAAGGGGGGGGTCACAGGGGTCATGACCCCCCCCCCCCCCCCAGAATCAGCCTGCATTTCAAAAAGCAGAGCTGAACGAATTGTTCACAAACCCGAAAACAAAAAAAAACAAAACGAAAACGAACCCAGTTTTGTGAAATCAAAAACCAGAAACAAACCAAACACAAACGGTAGACAGTGTTAAAAAAAACTGAAAACAAAAAAGAACGATAAAAAATCTTTAAAAAAAACCACAGTCATGCAGCATGGCTATAAGAGCGAATTTTCGAAGAAATAACTGATTTTATGTAAAACTGTTTTATCTCAAGAAATAACCACGTTCCTTCATCTTCAAAGTGCTCCAGTTTGAGAACGGAATGAGATATCGCAATTCTGATTTCACCATCGTGTTCAGCGTAGAAATACCTTTAAAATGAGGTGTCACTTGTCAGACTGTTTCATTTTGGGAATTTATGGGTAATTTCCCCCCCCCCCTAAAACTCCCCAAAACTCCCCCTTAGAGTGACCCGATTCTGCCCATCTACGAACTTAGCCTGTCGATTGCCAAGACAGATTTTTCGTGCAAATTTGAACTTTTTATCTCAATTCTGTCGAGAGTTATCGTCTGGAATGACACATACATATATAAATATATAAATATATATATAAATATATATATATACATATAATTTTTGGTGTCTTTCGGCAGTGAATTCAGGATGGTCTGAAACGGATTTTGGTATAAAAATCTTTCGGAAATTCGAGTTTTAAAAATTTTGGACCGAGAACAATAGCTTCCTTTTCTTCGAAAATTCGCTAAAAAACTGAAAACAAAAAAGAACGATAAAAAATCTAAAAAGATTCGATCAAAAATGTCAAAATTAGTCGAATATTATCGTACACTTGGCCCTACCAATGTTACTTTATATACAATTATGTCAATAAGTTTACCTTGGTGTATCCGTCAAATTACACCTTGTTTATTTCTTCTTATTTTTGTTAATTATTATCTTGTTTTTGTTTCGTTCTCGTTTTCTTTCCTGCCAAATTCAGTAAAAACGATACTGAATTCACTGAGATCAACAATAGATTGTTGTGGTTTCAATGTTTTGATTTGCAAACTCTGAAGTTATCTACGCTGCCATAAAATGCGCCAATTTGTTTGAAAACACATTAGGACACTTTTTTAGAAGAAAATTGAAAATAAATACATTTATCAGTTAAATAATTAATAGATATTGAAAAATATTTTTTACATAAACAATGAATTTTATAAATAAATACAATTAATTTTGTAAGTAGACAAATTGGACGAGTTTAGGCATAAGGTTGAAAATTCGGTTTGTATTGTTCGTTTGGTTATTTTGTTATTTTTTATATTGTTCTACCCTGTGACCCCCTCCGGAAAAAAATTCTGGATCCGCCCCTGGTGTGTCACGAAAAACACCTCACGGTCGGCCAGATGCGTGAACATTTGGAGGAGAAATGCCTCTCAGGGCCATGTGAAAAGCCTCAACCCGATTCTGAAGCCAACGGTTTGGAGGAAAAACGCCTCAACGACGTTTTGAGCGTGTTGAGGCTTTTTTCCTCAACAAAATACGCTAGTCAGGGTGTTTCAAACGGAGAGTTGAGGTATTTTTACTTTTCGAACACGTAGTTGAGGCGTTTTTCCTCCAAATTGAGCATCTTTCAGGTTTCAACCCTTAAAATTTCAACCCCTTTGGGGTCGAATTTCCAAATTTTGACTGGACGATCAGAAAGGTGGGGTTGGAATTAGAGGGGTAACGTGAAAATCCCGTTTTCGGCAATTTCGGAGTTTAGGCGTTTTTCCTTCACACGGCAAATGTGGCGGGTGACAGGCTACAGTTCAAAGCTTTGATCTTCCAAGGCTTTGAACAGAGGTAGATAGGATGATGAAGCATCTCAACCATTATTTAATTTAAAGAGCGATAACATGCCATAATATCGCAAGTGCCTATTCATTTAGTTAAGCCTTTCAGGTCGCCATAAAAAGAGGTTTTTTTTCTTCAATTTCCGTGTTTAATAAAGCCTTTGTTAGGTAGGTAGGTAATTAAGAAGTTGAATCAACAAGGCAAACACCTTCAAATCTACAGCCATATCTTACATGGCCCAGTCTTGCTAGCATGTAGGAAAATTACATGGACAGCCTTAACCATAAATATTGTGGCCTGTCCTTCAATAGTAGTGTTCCCGCCCACTAGTACAATTATTGCCTACGCAGCTTACTAATAACAACAAATATATTATACTGGGTTATGTGGATGTTTCTGGTTACAGTTTATTGGTTTTCGGTCAAAAACCCCCTTGCAACGCTCCTGACACAATCAGTGCCTGGATATACGTTTGTCCGATCCTCGGATTCATAAGGCATCACATACCATCGGCCCCGGCTCATCCTCAAAGCTGCAGAGGTACCCAGCTCATAACGAACTTCGCAATCTTCTGGTTCCTGGGCTTGGTTAATATGGTAGTACCTATCTACTAGTATGGAGAGTGAATCCAAACCCAAGCACCCATGTCTGCTGAATTCTTAATCCACAATGAAAATTCAAAAGCCTCGTCTTCATTATTGCCATTTCAGGATATTTCCATTTATTTAAAGAACAAAGCCAGTATACTGTATAAAAACACTGAAATGTTGAGCATTCGGCACCTATACTTGAAATGGCTAAGTATTTATGAAACATCAGGCAGGATTCTATGGCACCATCCCTAGACTTGGACCATCTACACGGTCAAAAATGAAAAATCCCGTTAAGCCCCTTTCAGAAATAAATACCTAGGACACAGGCATCCCTCCTATCTTGCCCCTCGTTTATATAATAATCTCCCAGACCATCTCAAAGCTTCTAACAGCACTCGTATCATGGAAGAAGGGGAAAGACGTTGTTGACCATGGAAGGACTATTTCGATAATAAAAATATTTTTCTCAAAAAAATAGTGGGTCAAACTTGACTTTATATAAGGGTCAAAAATCGGTAAAAATCGCTAATATCACGAAATAATGATATAATTTCACAAGAAGTGGTAGGTATGGTTTCTCGCTATATCATCTTTTGGTTTATTATTCTGTGAATAATACACCTATGTATTCGCTCAGCAAAAAATTTTTATAACACCCCCTCAAAATGTTTTCTTTTCCGTTTCAAGGTGCGTAGATTCCAAAAATGCAATGTCCGTCCGCCGTCCGCCGTACGCCGTACGCCGTATCACGTGTACAGGCTTCATTTTCGGTCTAAAAAAGTCTTTCTTTCGCACACATGCTCCATTTGGGCCCTAGTTGTGTCCCGAAACTTTTCAGCCCGATCGGAATATACCCAGGGGTGTTATGAGTGAAAATGTGTATAAAAATAGGTACTTTTTGCGTTTTAACAACATGTTAGTAACATGAGCTTTTGAGGTATCTTTTTCCATGTTTTTGAGGACGAGAAGACCGAATATGAAGTCGATTTTGACCAAAGACGCGGAAATTGAGGTTTTACCAAAGGTTCAGCTCCCAAAATTGGTTTTTTATGAGTCAAAAACCTGGAAAACTGTCTGAAATCACCATCAATGTGTACAATAACATTGGAAAAAGTGTAAACAGGTGAATCAAGACCATTAAATGCCACTACCAATGATCAAAGATGATCTTAAAAAAAAAAGAAAAAAAAAAGCGTACCTATTTCATGTTTTGGGGGCCAAAATTGGTGGAAATCATCAGAAATAGCTATTTCAATCATTCCACATGAAAGAAACAATACATTTAACAGCCAAAAAAAAATCTCTAGAACTCCAATAGAATAATAAACCTATGTGACAAGGACTTTGCAGCGTTTTTACACTATAGCCTGAATATTTCGTTGAAAATTCGCTCTGCATGACTGGAACCTTTTTTTATTTTTTCGAATAATTTATAAATTGTCCTCTTAATAAATTAACTACTTAGTACTACATAACAAGTACTGAATTATGTAATTTACCTTTATTGTATCTACTGTGACTCAATGAACATTTTTTCGTTCATTCATGTCCCAAAAGGCCATAATAGGTACATATATATGAGGAGCAGGTTTTGGTCCCTTAGTAGTTTTTCAAAACAACGATCTAGATTAGCTAAAATGTCGAGGGTAAGTGCGAACTGGTTCCCTAATGGTCCCATTTACCAAAATCCCATAAGCCCCTTGAGTGCAACATCTACTTTTTACTAGTTTCTTGTCTTCCCTGAAGAGAGGCTGGCAAGTATCACCAGTAGTATCCATGCAATGTCCGCAGAGAAGCGTCAGCACAGCTGCAGACAAGAAAACACCAGAGCAGAACTAACCAACGAACTTTTCGCCATTATCATGTTGGCAACCATGATTCATTTCAGCAGCAGCTCTTGAGTCTGAGATCTGAGTGGTTTTACGACTGTCTCCACTGTATTTCCGTCTGATTTTTATAAATAATTTTCCAAGTATTTACAGCTCCGTTTAAACAAATAGATCATTTTGTCCCGTATTGTGAGCTTTCTTTTGGTGAAGTGTTTGGTTGTTCGAAACGTAGTAAAGTAGGTACAGTTCAAATGTCATGTGTAAAATGAACTGACGGCATCTCCATCTCGTAGATCCGACGGAAAATGTTGGTTTCCGAGGCCCAAAAAGCCTTCCAGGGAAGTTGCCGAGGGTTTATCGAATACTTGGAGTAGGTTTTGCCGAAAGTGGACGAGTCTTATTTAGTGCGGGGTTTAGGTGTATTTTCCGTTCAGCTGAAAGTGTTCATTTCATAATACAACTCGTCAACTATGGCATTGCCGAAACGTAAAGAAATATACAAATACGAGGCCCCTTGGCCGCTGTACTGCATGAACTGGTCGGTGAGGCCTGACAAAAGGTTTCGTTTGGCTTTGGGTAGTTTCGTCGAGGAGTATAACAACAAAGTGCAGATCGTCAGTTTGGATGAAGACACTTCGGAGTTCAGTGCCAAAAGCACTTTCGATCATCCTTACCCCACGACGAAAATCATGTGGATTCCCGATAGCAAAGGGGTTTTCCCAGACTTGCTAGCAACCAGCGGCGACTACCTAAGGTACGTTTCACAGTCGTGTTGATATTAGTTTTCAATTGGGTAGGTACTTACTTCATTGGTGCCTATGAGAGAGAGAGAATTTGTTTATTTCTAAACATTAACATAATAACAGTTAATTTACAAAAATTCTCACACATTTAGATTCAGAAACCGCAAAGTCAGGGCCTGACAGCGGGAAATACATTTCAACTTGTTAGGTGTAATACGTTGTTGAATTTAATTCTCAATTATTTCCATAAATTCTCTTGAAAGGCGTTAGGTACATGAAGATTTCACTTTTATGTAGTATATAATTTGTCGGAGAAAGACTAGGTTAAATAGTACTACTTAGTGATTTACAGTTATACAATAAAATCATACCTACATTTTCTGATTTTTAACAAAGTATGTTGTCAATTTTGAAATTTTCATGTTCGTTCCGTTTTAGTACTAATTCTTTGTTGATCAACTTATGTGAATTTAATGTGGAAGAACAACTTTACAAAGGGTAAAGTTGTACAGTTTAGTACCGATGTAATTAATTTCTTTTTGTGCTAAAGACAACCTTTACGGGAAGGGCCGTATATATAAATTTTTTTTACAACAAATTCAAGTGAAATTAGGACATAGGGTCTATAACTCTCTGAATGAGAGACCAGTTTCTTCGTACTGAGTGGATGTTTAGAATCTCTTCTCTTTACCAAGAATGATTTTTTATATGCGTTTATGTAGGACTTCCGTTATATTTATTTCTTTATTTATATTTCCCCAACAGCTGAGACAATATGAAGAGCACAGGGAAGAAAGGCGAAATGTCATTTTTGTGTCGGAATTGAGTTCAGGATGACAACATTGAGTGTTTGTTCAGTAGAATTCGTTGCTCAATTGAAATAGGTAAGAAATGCGAAGGGTCAGGGCTAAAAATCATCCCAGAGTTTACTTACTGTACAATGAAGAAAGGCGAAAGGTCCATGCGTCAAGTGAAGAAAAAAGGGGTGTCAGAGTGCACGAAAGATCGCTGTTTCGAATCAAAACCAAAACCATTATCAAGCGAAAAATGGCTAGACATTCAGCATTTGAAGCACATTTGTACTTGAGAAAAAGCCCAAACATTTTATGTTTGCCGTACACAAACAAGAAAAAAGAATTCTTCGTGTTCTCATAATTTTTTTGGTACCTAAATATAGGTAGGTTTTTTCAATGTTTCATGAAACGATTTCTCAACATGTTCGTTCCATTTTAGTACTAATTCTTTGTTGATCAACTTATGGGAATTTAATGTGGAAGAATTTAATAATGTAGGGTTACAAAGGGTAAAGTTTTTGTACAGTTTAGGACCGATTTAATTAATTTCTTTTTGTGCTAAAGACAACCTTCACGGGAGGGGGCCGTATATATATATTTTTTTTTTTACAACAAATTCAAGTGAAATTAGGACATAGGACCTATAACTCTCTGAATAAGAGACCAGTTTCTTCGTACAGAGCGGATGTTGATAATCTCTTCTCTTTACCAAGAATGATTTTTTATATACGTTTATGTAGGTCTTCCGTTATATTTATTTCTGTATTTATATTTCCCCAACAGCTGAGGCAATATGAAGAGCACAGGGAAGAAAGGCGAAATGTCTTTTTTTGTCGGAATTGAGTTCAGGATGACAGCATTGAGTGTTTGTACTGTAGAATTCGTTGTTGCTCAAGTGAAATAGGTAAGAAATGCGAAGGGTCAGGGCTAAAAATCATCCCAGAGTTTACTGTACAATGAAGAAAGGCGAAAGGTCCATGCGTCAGGTGAAGAAAAGGGGTATTTCAGGGGAATGGGAGGCACGAAAGATCGCTGTTTCAAATCAAAACCAAAACCATTATCAAGCGAAAAATGGCTAGATCTTCAGCGTTTGAAGCAATTTTGTACTTCCGAAAAAGCCCAACAATTTTATGTTTGCCGTAAACAAGAAAAAAACGCTGCAAAGTCCTTGTCACATGGGTTTATTATTCTACTGGACATACCTACAGAAATGTTGGCTGTTCATTTATTGTTGCTGTCATTTGAAATAGCTATTTCTGGTGGTTTCCACCAATTTCGGCCCCTAAAACTTGAATTAGGTACGCTCCTTTTTTTCAAATTATCTTTGATCATTGGTAGTGCGATTTAATCGCCTTGATCCACGTGTTATTCTACAAATTTATGGTGATTTCAGACGATTTCGCAGGTTTTTGACTCATAAAAAATCAATTTTGGGAGCTGAACATCTGGTACAACCTCAATTTTCCACTCCTTGGTCAAAATTGACTTCATATTCGGTCTTCTCGTCTCCAAAAACATGGAAAACGATACCTCAAAAGCTCATTTTACTAACATGCTACTAAAACACAAAAAGTACCTATTTGTATACACATTTTCACTCATAACACCCCTGGGTATATTCCGATCGGGCTGAAAAGTTTCGGGACACAACTAGGGCCCAAATGGAGCATGTGTGCAAAAGAACGACTTTTTTAGACCGAAAATGAAGCCGGTACACGTGATACGGCGGACGGACATTGCATTTTTGGAATCTAGGCACCTTGAAATGGAAAAGAAAATACACTGCCAAGGTGATGGCACAGGAGCTTCCTCGTCACAATCAGAGTGACCCATTATAAAATAGAACAGACTCGGAAGCAAAATAACATAACATTACATTACATTACATTACATAACGTTAAATATACATATAACATAACATTACATTACATAACATTACATGAAATATACATATTATACATAACATGACTTCCATAATACATTACGTCCATTATACATAACTAGCCTGAGCGCTTGCTTCACTCGCTATCCGAGATTCGCTGTACGCAGTATCGTGGAACCAACAAACGACGGAAAAATCCCATAGCCTACCGGGTATTTGTGCCCAATTTTATCAAAATCCGTCAAGCCATTCAGGAGTTGACCATGGTCGACCATATTTCCGCTATGGTCAGGGAATTAAAAATGCGCCTACGTTCAACTTGGGAGGCTACCGGATATTGGTGCCAAATTTGGTCGATATCCGTTGAGCAATTCGGGATTCGACCATGGAGGGGCCCATGGATGCGCTAAGGTCGACCGCGGGGGTAGTCCGAAGGGTCGATCGTAGATAGAATTTCACGTAGATTACGAATACGCGATAAAAAATAGGGGTTACCATTTCAATTAACGAAGTTGACCATGGTCGACCATAGTTCCGCTATGGTCAGGGAATTGAAAATGCGACGTTGCACAACTTGGGAGCCTACTGGATATTCGTGCCAAATTTGGTCGATATCCGTCGAGCCGTTTGGCCGTGCATAGAAGGACAGACAGACAGAGCGCATGCGCAGGGCGAACCGCTGGCTCTATCATGTTGAAATTTATATGGGACCTCAATGGGCCCTACCCGCTTAATCCCTGAGAATTACATTGAAATTGGGTGAAATCTTTGGTTACTACGGCTGTAACAAGGAAATTGAATCTATTTCACGCCAGCGCATGCGCAGAGCGCACCGAGGGTCCGATCATGCTGAAATTCATACTGGAACTCACTAGGCCTTGTCCAAACAACCCTTGAAAATTTGAGCGAAATTGAATCAAAATTGTGAAAGTTATGCGTGTTTGTTGAATTTAACGTTAGCGCATGCGCAGGGCGTACCGCTGGATCAATCATGTTGAAATTTGTATGGGACCTCAAGGGGCCTTATCCGCACCATCCCTCAAAATTTGAGCTGAATCAATTCAAAATCGTGGAAGTTATGGCTGTAACAAGGAAATGCGGACAGACTCACAGACCCACAGACCGACAGACACGGAACCAAATTTGTTCAGTAGGCTTTGAAACGCAAAATGCAAGTGGAAATTTTGATTTCTGAAGACAAAAATTTTTTGGCTCACGAAAGTGAACACAAGGCTTCCGCTGCTTCGCAGACTCGGAAGCAAAAGTTTGAGGGGGTGTTATAAAAATTTTTTGCTGAGCGAATACATAGTGTATTATTCACAGAATAATAAACCAAAAGTGTACACATAAAGTTTTTTGACATTTAATCGTCTTGATTCACCTGTTGATACTACTTTTAGCGTTATTATCCAATATAATTTAATGATGATTTCAGACAATTTCCGAGGTTTTTGACTCATAAAAAAATGCATTTTGGGAGCTGAACCTTCGTTGCAACCTCAATTCTTCACTCTGGTCAAAATCAACTTCATATTCGGTCTCCTTGCCCTAAAAAACATGGAAAAGGATACCTTACAAGCTCGTGTTACTGAAACACCAAAAAACCCCTATTTTACCCGTAGCACCCCTGGGTATATTCCGATCGGGCTGAAAAGTTTCGAGACACAACTAGGGCCCAAATGGAGCATGTGTGCGAAAGAACGAATTTTTTAGCCCGAAAGTAAAGTAGATAATACGGATGATACGGCGTACGGCGGTCGGACATTGCATTTTTTGAATCTGCGCACCTTGAAAGCCGAAAGAAAAAATGTTGAGGGGGTTATACAATTTTTTTGCTGAGGGAATACACAGATGTGTTATTCGCATAATAATAAACCAAAATGAAACTTTTTTCGTTCACAACTTTGCGTAACATTTCGCTTTTCTTCATTGTACATGTGTACCCTTGATTTGATATTTGTTCAAGCTTCCCCCAACAAAATAAAATAATGCCAAAATTAACGAGTTTTAACCGAAGTAGCGAAGGGGGGTTTTGAACTTTCAAATTCGATTTTCTCAACTTCTGGAATGATTTACATTTCGCCTTTCTTCCCTGTGCCCTTCATATGTAAGTGTACCCTTAGCCAACGAGTCATAGAATACAATTTGTTCTTCAGCTTTAAACACAGGTTTCAATCCAAGGAAGTAATAGCACAATAAGCGTAGTTGTTGGCAAATTTTGTTTGTTTGGAGATCATCTCATTTTAGGTCGTTCTGGATCATAGTTCCAAGATATTTTGTTGGTACAACTTTGTCAGCGCTATGGCATATGTATGAAGTATGGTAATCAATAAAGTCAGTTGTCTTTACCCTTTCAGTGTTCACCTATGATTTAATGAATCGATTTGCGTCTTCTATCAACAGTAGGACGTCTCTGTTTCTTGCTGTTTTCAAAAGTCATCAAAGTCGACCTTTCAACAGCTCCTGCAATTTTCAACATTACCAAATATCAGCTTTGAAGCAACTTTTGTTTAGGCGTTCATCAAAAACTGCTCTTATTCTGACATACCTTACACGCACCTAGTGGCCGGATTTTTTGTCGACATTAACGAAAGACGGAGGACTTGATGAAATCTGATTCAGAATAAAACGTCCTGGGGTCCGTTCCCAAAGACTTTCACTCTTCACTCTGCACTCTCCAAATCCACACTCTGCACTTTGCGAACGAATTTCCGTTCCCAAAGAACGCTCTTGATATGAAGAGGAAGAGTGAAATGCAAAGTGTAGAACTGCAGAGTTTTACCCTGTTTTGAACAGTTCTGTTCCTAAAGGTTGTTTTTTGCAAAGTGCAAAGTGAAGAGTCTGCGTTGCAAACGAAGATTTTACAACATTTTTGCAGGGTCCCAAATGACTGCGGTAGAATGACATACTTTTTCAAATCGGTTTTTATGTTTTAGTTCTTCGTTAAATACAGTGTTTGGTAGTATCAATAAAAAGAAGAGAATTCAGTCTCTCGATTAGGTCTAACTGTGGTCCGATTAGTGTGAGGACAATCATATATAATAGCACCGAAGTTAGCTCCACTAAGGCCATCAAAATACTCTACATTTGGGAGGAAGGAAAGGTTAGGAAGCGACAGGTTGTTGTTGTTAGTGGATAAAAATTGACAACCTACCTCATTGTTTTAAATGGAAATTTTCCGATACTTCTCAAGAGGATGATGAACATGTTTGACCCGCCGGCGGCCGCATTCATCGAGCGCGAATTAATTTTGTCGTCAGCGACACAACTTTCAAGGAGTCGTTTCTTGGTTTGGCGAAACCAAATCCCAAGTAAGTTAACTTATAGAAAGACGGGAGACTTGATGAAATCGGATTGGAATAAAACGGTCGGAACATCCAACGATACACTGTAACAGTTATTGGAGGTTACTCCACAAAACGAAGCTTGCTCTGCAGAACACTCTTCGTTTCGAGTAGAACTGCAGAGTGGGAGCGCGAAGTCTTTAGGACCAGGAAGCTCCTACTTTTCATAATTCAGCAGTTCTACTCTTCTGAAGAGTAACCTCCAATAAGTGTTACAGTTTACAGTTGGATGTTCCGATCGTTTTATTCCGAATCCGATTTCATCAAGTCTTCCGTATTTCTATAAGTTAACTTACCTGGGATTTGATTAGGGCGAAATGTGTCGCTGAAGACGAAATTAATTCGCGCTCGATGAATGCGGCCAACTGAGGGTCGAGCATGTTCAAAATCATCATCATCCACTGATGAGAAGTATCGGAAAATTTCCATTTAAAACAATTAGGTAGGTTGTCACTTTTTATCCACTAACAACAACAACCTGTCGTTTCCTAACCTTACCTTCCTCCCATATTTAGAGTATTTTGATGGCCTTAGTGGAGCTAACTTCGGTGCATTATCCTATATGATTGTCTTCACACTAATAGGACCACAGTTAGACCTAATCGAGAGACTGAATTCTCTTCTTTTTATTGATACTACCAAACACTGTATTTAACGGAGAACTAAAACATAATAACCGATTTAAAAAGTATGTCATTCTACCGCAGTCATTTGGGACTGCAAAAATGTTGTAAACTCTTCATTTGAAACGCAGACTCTTCACGTTGCGAAAGATAACCTTTAGGAACGGAACTGCTCAAAACCGGGTAAAACTCTTCAATTCTACACTTTGCATTTCACTGTTCCTCCTCAAATCGAGAGCGTTCTTTAGGAACGGAAATTGTCCACAAAGTGCAGAGTGTGGATTTGAAGATTGTAAGTGTTTAGGAACGGGCCCCTGAACATCCAACGATAAACTGTAACAGCTATTGGAGGTTACTCCACAAAATGAAGGTTACTCTTCAGAACACTTCATGTAGAACTGCAGAGTGGGAGCGCGAAGTCTTTTGGAACAGAAAGTTCTCCTACTTTTCATAATTCGCAAAGTGAAGAGTTCAAATGAAGACTTGCAAAGTGAAAAGTTGAAGAATCTTTAGGAATGGGTCCCAGGTGATACGTTGTCGACATGTTGGTTTAGATCCCTCACTTCTGGCTTCCATTGCCATCCGAGGGTTAGGTATGGTTTCGGACAACCTTTGAACGTGCCCAAACCATCACATTTGATGGCGCTTCACTCTGGTATTCGAGGGTTCCAAGTTGAGTTACGATCGGAATGATGGTATGCATATACCGCATCCCATCACGTTTTCTGAAGTTCAATTCTTTGTCTCGTGAAAATCATATTTCCATAAAGGTTCTGTATGAATGAGTTGCCATTGGAGGCTGACGTAAAACCCTTTTGGCTGTTGTTACATTCACAAATTCACAATCATGTTCACAACATTGTCTTGTTGTGTGACTGAAACTTGATAGCCACATTCCAGTCAACAAACCTCAACAGTGGGAATCTGTACTATCAAATTTGGTCGCTTGGAGAGCCATGACTAGGTAACTTAGCTACCATGCAGTTCCTCGAGTTAACTGTGTTTTCTCACTACTGCTAGTTCTGATTTTCTGTTAGCTCTAGCTCTCAACTTGTATTTCAGTTGTGTGCAAATAACATTCAACTGGTAGGTTATACGTTAAGTGGAGTTACTTAGTATTGTTAGTGTAAATTGATTATTTTTGCTTGAAGGATATGGAGAGCTGGTGAGCCGGAAACACGATTGGAATGCGTCCTCAATAACAACAAAAATTCTGACTTTTGTGCTCCTCTGACCTGTTTCGACTGGAACGAAGTCGATCCCAATCTCATAGGCACCTCCAGCATCGACACAACTTGCACGATTTGGGGACTTGAAACCCAACAGGTAATAACTCGAATCTACCTTAATTATAGTTTAGTGACATCATGAGAGGCGGTTCAGCCCATGGAGTTGATGATGTTCAGACTTTCACCATAAAGAACAATATTGAAATACTGTCTCCATCTGTAAAGCATATTATTAACTTGAGCATTTCTAATGGGAAATTTCCTAATATATATATATATAAACGCTCCAAAATTATCCCATTGTTCGAAGGACCTTTAGATTGTGGTGTCTTCTGATCGCTTTGTTAAGTGTCATTTTGAAACTTTTGGAGAAATGGGTTAAGAAATAATTTGTTGGCTGCATTGAGAGCAATAGATTGTTAAACACAAACCAATTTGGTTTTCGAAGCGGACTCGGAGTTGATGAACCTTTGCACCATGTGAATACCGACCCATAACTTTCTAAAGACAGGAGAGAAAAAACTATAATAACATATCTTGACCTCTGAAATGTTTCGATTTCATTGACTGGATGGAAAAAGTTGATACAATGTCTAGAATCCTATGGAATAGTTGGATCAGACCTTCACTGGTTCAGATCTTATCTCTGTGTGAAAAGGAACAAATTGTGTCCATCAGTGATTTATCCGACAACCATTCCCTAATCAGTGATTTTGGAGTTATTCAGGGGAGCAGTTTGGGACCTCTGCTCTTCCTTATTTATGTCGATGCATTGTTGAGCTGAGTCTTAAAGGTCACCTTTACCTTTTCGCTGACGACGCGGTTCTAAAGGCGCGTCCACACTATGCGGAATGAGGGTGTTCCTCGTCGGATCCGAAAAGGTGAATAGGATCGATCGGGTCAGCTTGCTGTCCACATACAAGAGTAGTGTGGATGGGGCGATTGCCCTCAGTCCGCCTCCAGTCTCCTTCGAGTTCTGTTTTCCTGGCTCCATAGAATTTTACTGTAGCGAATTTAATTTCTTTATTGAATTTCATTGTTGATCTGTGAATAATGAGTGACGAGGAAGAGACAATTTTAGCAGCTGCTGCTGCAATCGTGCTTGGAGTTGCTGCTGGTGAAATTCGCCACGTCCGCCCTCGAAGATTTTGGGTTCGCCCCAGTATTCGGCATGGTAGGAAAAAATACAGCGCCAGCACATTTATGAAAGATTTGCTACTTGATGAGGTAGATGCTCTCAACTGCGAGTATAGGAACGACGTAGGCTTCGCGAACTTTTTCAGGATGAAATGTTCTGACTTTGAAAGTTTGTTGAGCATTATTGGGCCACAAATCGCGAAAAAAAACCCCGACTGGGGCGATCGGCACGTCCCCATTGTGATCTTTGATTCCAAGCGGATCGCCTTCCTTTGATCCGGACCGATTCGAGTCGGGTTGCAATCGCCCTCAGTCGGGTGGCCTTCTGCACGTACCGCACGCGTCCACACTTGGTCACCTTTTCGGATCCAAAAAACAACTTTCGAAATTCAATCGTGGCAACCCCCTAAAAGGTGCCATTTGACTAGAAAATGAGATTCCCAAAGTTTTAGGTCGATCGGATAACATTAACCCGTGCCGCATCGAGGTTGAAGTTTAGAAAAATTCACTTTTTTTCATAAAAATATTATTCCTTTCTTCATAACATAGTAACCATTTGTCCTAGAGACTTGAAATTGGTCTTATTTTATTTGAAATGTTATCTTCTTCAACTTTTACTCCAATAATTTTTTCGCTAGATCCTATAGATTTTATGTTATTCAGCTTTTCCCATCTCAAAACGTGGTCCGTTTCAGCAAATGTGCCTTTTTACGCATACCCCTAAAAACCACACTCCAGTCAATGAAATCGACCTCTAGGCAATTTGATAATTCTTTATCACTCTGGTATATTGAAAATTGATACATTTGAATCTAATATATAATATATGGAGGGGGTAGGGGGGAGATGGGTGGGTGGTGGGTGCTATGAAATGCACAAAAAACAATAAAAATTATGTAAAAAGTGTTTTAATAATACAAATTGAAAGTTTTTTGTATAGAAAATAATAGCCTGGAACTTATTTTACAACACAGTATATCTATTCCAACACCACTGAATTTAGAACTACATTAATGGCTTAGATAGTGAGGCTTTATCGACATCAGGGTAAATTTTCCTACATTCTGACACAACTTGTAATAAAAATTGGCGCTGTTCTTCGTCTTTTGTCAAGCAAGAGTTGAAGTCTTGTATAAATTTCACTCCTCTTTCAGCAGTGTCGTTGACTACCTACCCTTAAACCGTTCACTATGTTTTTAGCATGCAAATAATGAGGATTTTTGTTCCATAAGCGTGTATCGGTGTTTAAAAACGCTGCAAATCCCTGCACAACGGTTTATTATTTTGTATAGAATACCCTTCTGTTACAGATCACAGCTCTATGTATAGATAACCCGTCTATATAATATAATATGTACTATTCTATGCATATTATGTAGATCGCAGACCCTCCGTAGGTTAGTACCTAACCCCGTACTCGTTACTAGGTACCTACCTAAATCACGAGTTAAATGTTGCTAAAATAATTCTGCCGATGACAAACAGTACCTAACAAAAAGAAACACACATAATGAAGTTCTGAAAAGAAATTGTTGATGAGGAGTGAAAAAAGTTGCAAAAGTACCTACCAACAAACTCCAGCCCCTTCTACGTAGATGGTATAATGAACCGTTGTGTGATAATTTACCGTTGAGTAATGATTTACCGTAGTAATAATTTACCCATCAATAATACTTCAACGTTTGTTCAAGTTTCACTACCTACCAACAAACTCCAAAAGAGCCATCATTTTTCAAATTAAATAATATCACAGAACAACCGACTCGACTTCATACTCCGCCAATATAATCAGGTGATCCCTACCAATGATTGGCCGTATTCACAAATTCCTATTGTGGGCGCGTCTCTGGTTACGAGATTTGGTTTGAATTGTATACAATTTCATTCACACTGGAGTCGAAAATGCCTGTCGGTGCAAACTTCGGGGCCTTACTGTGAACGAACGGCTGGACGTACGATGCTCCGGATGGTCTTAAAAAACTCGCAAGTTCAAGAACTATTTAAAACCGTAAAAATATTTACGTAAAAAAATGGTATAGGCGTTTTGAAAATTTCAACCCCTATTTTGAACCCCTTAGAGATGACTCACAGTAACGTCGAGCTTCGAGGACCAACTAGACGCCGAACGGAACCTATAACCCGAATTTCATCAATTTTTTTTCATGGTAACTAAGAAAAGTGGCCCGTACGGCGTACGGCGGACAGACAGAAATATTTTTATTGCAGTTTTGGATTCTACATACCTTGAAACGTAAACCATCAAATTTTGAGGGGGGGTAAGAATTTTTTTTTTCATGCTCGATTCCAATGGTTCATTATTGAAAATAATAAACCAAAAATCTGTCTCTATGGAAAACCGCTTGAAAAAATTCAAGGTTTGAGAGGTGACAAAAAAATCAAGTTGCTTATCCAAAATTTGCTCTACATGTGCAAAATCTAAAATCGCTTTTCTATCCCCACCATCAATTTCACTATCGGGTTCACCTAGGGAAAATAATTTCATGGCCATACTTTTTTTAATGTTGTCGTCTAAAGTGTGTTCGAAAAACGAGAACGCTATTTTCTCTGAGCTGAGGTACCACAGATGGTTTACAAATTTTGACAAAGCCTTATCTGCTATTTCTGTGTCAATTTTCCTATACTCTACTAATGATTTCAACATTTCCAGATCTTGTTTAGGGGCCAAAGCAGGTTTGGGGGCATTGAACCATGCCTTGGCGTAAATATTTATTATAAAAACACAAATTTCTTCTATCCCTTTCATTTCTTTTTGAGTTAACAACAATTGATCTCTAAAAAGATAAATTTTGAGGCAGTAAATTGCTTTGGCCATCCACCTGGCGTGATGAATTGCACCAGGTGCTTTAAAAGAAAAGTTTTGGGGAGGAAGCCCTATAAACACTAAACAAAGTTGAAGAAACTCTTTGTAATCCTCTCTGGGCTGCAGGGTTTCCAAATGTTCCATTAAAAAAAGTGAAACTTGATTAATGTTACTAATTTTGCATCTAATACTCGTATTATCATCATGTAGACTAGTTTTGTATTTAGTTTGGTCGAAATTAGGCCACCCAACTTGAAATTTTTTGAAAACGCTAGGTTCAGGACCAGTGGTCGAGAATCGATGATTCACAGTAATAGAGATAACAGATAACAGCGAATACAAAGCTAAAGGTCACACTTCCTTACCTTTCACCGGTCTAAATACCCTTCATTACCTAGATCCCCCCCCCCCCTTATTACAGCTTCAACCTTTACATTTATACCTGAAACATACTCATTTTCAATAAACCAGAGTGATAAAGAAGTGTCAAATCGCCTGGAGGTCGAGTTCATTGACTGGAGTGTGGTTTTTAGGGGTATGCGTAAAAAGGCACATTTGCTGAAACGGACCACGTTTTGAGATGGGAGAAGCTGAATAACATAAAATCTACAGGATGTAGCGAAAAAATTATGGAAGTAAAAGTTGAAGAAGATAACATTTTAAATAAAATGAGACCAATTTCAAGTCTCTAGGACAAATGGTTACTATGTTATGAGGAAAAAAAGAGTATTTTTATGAAACAAATGAGTTTTTCTGATCTTCAACCTCAATGCGGCACGGGTTAACGTTATCCGATCGACCTAAAACTTTGCGAATCTCATTTTCTAGTCAAATGGCACCTTTTAGGGGGTTGCCAGAAGTGATTTTCTCAAAAAAATTTTGCCTATTGCCTTGTGACCACCCTAGCTGCCCACCCTCATTCCGCTTAGTGTGGACGCGCCTTAATTAACCCGCCAGACACTTAAATTTCAGCTTTCGGTGAGGCAGAAAATGACCTAAGATTGCTCTCAGACCAGCCAGTATATTACCGCTAACTCCAATGAAAACCTCGTACGTGCTGATAAATTATGATGACGTTCTGTCACCTCCAGTACTCAGACTGCAGTAAAAAATCCCACATTTCAAACTGTGCTTGCCCTAAACTGACTCGAGTAACGAAACAAAAATACCTCGGAGTGATTTTCAATGATAATCTTCGCTGGAACAGACATTGAAAAATTGGCCCCACGGGTAGAAAACTAATTTATATGTTTTAACAAATACGCAAATCTGTTGGTCCAGCAATTGTAAAGAAGCAAATCTATTATGCCATGTGCCAATCAATTTTATCATACGGCATAATTGTTTGGGGCTTGGCACGTATCTTCTTATTGTTTGTCTTAAACCCCAATAACGACCCAAAACTCAATAGTAAAAACGGCACTTGGGAAAAGAAGACGTCATACGAGGAGTTTCAATTTATGAACGTGAGACAACTGTACATGAAATCGGTTCTGTCATAAAAATTGTTTACTTTTCTTTGTCCCTGCTAATTTTTCATAATCAGCTAGAGCCATCAGTAATTTTATCAAATTCCTACACCAAGTTTCAACCTCATGTCCTCCACAAATATTATATTAGAAATGCATATTACCAGAATTTCGGCCAACAAACTCCCCATAGATCTGCGACATTTTGACAGACTAAGCAGACAAAGTTACAAGATGAATGTGGTCGAATAGATAATCGATCAGTGTGGAGCAGTAGTGGAAAAGATTCTCCACAGTACTTATCTGCAATAAGACTTATATTATGTCAAGTATCTAAATGAAATTTGGTTTCGTTTTGCCGTATTTTTCTTTTGTAAAGTAATGTATCCAAGTATTTAGTTCAGTCAGACCGTCAGACTCCCCTGACTCTGCACGGGCATGTGCCTTGAAGTAGGGTAATTCCTAAGTTTATTGTTTTATATCTATTGTAGAGCCAAGTATTTCTGGAGATAAACCAATTTCTTTTCACTTAGTGCACTCTGTTGAGGTTAAACAATGGCATTAGCTTTGTTCCAGCTGAAGCGAGTTTTGTAATGAGTTCAGCGTGTAACCCACTGTGCACAAAAGCTGTGTTCCAACCACACCAAGTGTTGAAAAGGTTTTATCCGTAAACTTAAGTTTCACCTATAAACTGTTCCAATCGCATCACGTCCGGGGACTGAGTTCTCTGAGTTTGTAACTTTTCGCAATCGATCAGGGATGGGGTTTTTTTCCAACAAAACTGAATATAACCCCGCTGGAACCTTCCCGAAATCTCATTTCCCTCCAACCTTCACGTTAAACGGATTTTTGGTCTCTGTGGTACCTACTCAGCAATTTTTTTGGTCCCAAGTCAACGCAGTTGTTTGGCGCGTTTCCAATGTGTTCCAGCCAATGAGTTCTCTGATTGAAACACAGTTCTAAAACTCATCACCACCCTTCAGAAAAACATGGTTTCTGGTTTTGAAACTTTTTAAAACCAATTCTGGTGGCTGGAACGTAACTAGTGTATTTCAAAATACGGCTAAAGCTCTTCTATTATAGCAGTGGTAATAGTAGCTGTGTCAGCAGAAATATTACTGGCCATGACTCTGAATTTCTACATCACTCCCCTGCGAGTAAACTCTCCTTACGGATTCGTCGGCCAGTTGGTTGGGCAGTGTAGCTTCCTCGCTTTGTTTGTTTGATTCTCAAAGTTTGCTAAATTTATTCTGAATTTACTGTGTTGACATTTTATTAAAATTTAACTACGCGTCTTATCTCATGGTCTATTTTCAAATATAAAAATACGTGGGGTATCCCCCATTGAAGTATTGATCAGCTGCATGTTTGATCAGGTTGTCGGTCGAGTGAACACAGTGATGGGACACGTCAAGACGCAGCTGATAGCCCATGACAAAGAGGTCTACGACATCGCCTTCAGTCGGGCAGGCGGTGGCCGCGACATGTTCGCCTCGGTCGGAGCCGATGGGTCCGTCAGGATGTTCGACCTCCGCCACCTGGAGCACTCGACCATCATCTACGAGGACCCGGCTCACACTCCTCTGCTCCGCTTGGCTTGGAACAAGCAGGACCCCAACTACCTGGCCACCGTCGCGATGGACGCCTGTGAAGTTATCATTCTCGACGTCCGCGTCCCTTGTACGCCCGTCGCACGGCTCAACAACCACAGAGCATGTGTTAATGGTAAGAATTATCGCGTTTCGTCGAAACAGCTAAATATGGTGAAGCAATGTTTTGATTCCCGAAAATCAGACAGCTGAGAGCTCTATTTTCGACTTAGCTGAACAGTCAGGAGACCCAAAGAATCTCCATTTTATAGCTGAACAGTCAGGAGACCCAAAGAATCTCCATTTTATATTTAGCATTGTAGATTGAACAGAGAAGGAACCAGCCATCTACCGCTCTATCAGCATAGTAGGTATAATAGACAACTTTAGACATACAAGTTGCCCACAGCTGTTCGTGCACTACTTTCGTGGCAAATTTTTTAATGCCTGGGGAGTTGTTTTTCTCTCCAGAGTCATAATTTTCTCTCGTATTGTGGATGAGGTTCGTCTCAACACCCCGTCATCAAAGTGTTGTATCTGTGAACAGGTATCGCATGGGCGCCGCATTCTTCGTGCCACATCTGCACGGCGGGAGACGACCACCAGGCCCTCATCTGGGACATCCAACAGATGCCGCGGGCGATAGAAGACCCCATCCTCGCCTACACGGCCGCCGAAGGGGAAATCAACCAGATACAGTGGGGAGCGACGCAGCCGGACTGGATCGCCATCTGCTACAACAAGGCCCTCGAGATACTCAGGGTCTGAACTGAGGGGACTGGCCGTTGATCCTGAGAAACCGAATATTATGTAAGTGTGCGCCTTCAGGTGGTTTACACTTATTACTGAATTATTTCCCATGCAGACCCTCGTGAGGATGAAGTGGGCACTAGGGCAAGTATTTACTACCATTGCATTTACGTTTTGTGTTATACAGTCCTTTTCATAGGGTAGGGCCTTATAAACTAAGCCATATAAAGCCCCCGTCATTTCCGGACTACAGTGATGGCACCTATGGCCTTGAACTGGTGGTGACAGTCGATAATTAATTGCTGATCAGTTAGATGAAAAGTGATTTAGGTTAGGTGCACTGCAGGTTCAAGATAGGGTTTCCTAGGCGCATCTCCAGCGTTCTTTGCTGAGCGGTCATCGTGTAGCGATCGACGCAACTGCCTCCCTCTGTGTTTTTCAATGGAACTGTTATCCTAGAACTGATCATCGCTAGGAACGCTAGCCCGGAGAGCAGACAAAGACGCAGTCGCTTGCGTCTCAACTGGTCAAAGACGACATTTTTTTGTTTTTCTTATGTTTGTTGTCATTCATGTACTGGTTGAGTCCCAAAATGTCTCAGAAATTTCGTTTTTTCCTTGGAAGAAGATGAAAAACTTGTTCACAAGCACCCAGCTGTTGGTCAGGGTGGAGAATTCTATTGTAAGGAATCCTAAAGTTTTCACTCACCAATTACAAAACGCAGTCAATTTTCATTGGGTTCAACCATAAATATTTTCTGAGCGTTTCCCCGTCGGGTCGCAGATGGTTTCTGATTAGTGATGGGAACGACGACGGAGTCAATTGCGGACAAAAAACGAAGCAACTGTTGTCAAGAAAGTAGAATAACAGTTGTAAATAACAGCTCACTTTCGCAGCGGCGTGACAAACCTCAACACTCATGTAACAGATGTAAAACTATTGTCACAGATCTGTTACTTCGGTATTACCTAGTTTTTCCAGTTCGAAATAACCACGGTATTATAAAGAATGACTCCCTGGAAATCTTCATTTATTGTCTGAAGAAGCAACAGAAACGGACTGACCCATGGAGTGGCCTGTTACTCGGTACCAAAGCCATATTGTGTGAGCTCCTACGGTCTTCTGAACACAGTATACGTATTTCACTGGAATGCCCCGTTCAGACGTTCATTTTATCCCCTTTTCTGAAGAAGCAACTCTATTTTTTTTGGTATTACACAGTTGTTGTACGACCACATGAAAATTAAAACGAAAATTTTCCGAAAACGTCCAAAACTAGAGGTGTTGTCAACAGCTCATCAACAACAGACCGTTATTCGTTAAGAGTTGTTTCCAAAAAGACCGAAAACTAAAAAACGTCCATAACGAGAGGCGGTGTCTTGAAAGACACAACAGACTGTTATTTACAACTGTTTTTGACAATAGTTATTCTTGGGCCGCCAACAGCCTGTTGTGGTTTTCTGGAAATAGCAATAACGCCCGCCACTAGATAAGCTGACTGAAGCAACCTTCTTACGCCCAGTTCCTGTAAATGCGATTTTCCGCACTCCTGTTGAACAAATACTCGTATACACAGCAATTTCTTCTTCCTCACTCAGCAAGCAATTCGCATTTAGCTTCTTTTTTTAACGTGAAATACACATGTTTGAACAGAACACTAGCAGCTGATAGGAGGCGAACTCGCAACTGAGAAAAATCGCTTTTATGAAAACAAAACACCGCCCGCAGCGTCATGCACTGGGCGACAGTCGCGAAGCGATGAACGCTGGAGATGCGCCTTGGAAAACCTACCATCAAACTTGAGTTTCAAGCTTTGAAACCCGACAGAAATAGCCAATTTCTTAACAGTTACATTAAGACAGATCTAATTGTTAAGAAATAGGCTATTCTGTCGATCTTGTGGTGGATTTTGGACTATCGGCTCTTCGTGCCTACAATTGTTGTTTTTCTACTTTTCTGTATCAAAATTAATCCCGTCGTTTATTTACAGGTAACAAGACGCTTCGTCCAATCAGCGCCAGTTGTAAGGAAGTTTTTACTATTTTATAATCATTTTCGTTTTAGGTTCGTTAGATTTATTTTTTAAAACTTGTGCTCATCGAGTTCTACAAAAACACAATTTACTGAAAAAAATTAGGACTTCTCTTAAAGTGACTGAACACATTGTAAATTTGTAAGAGAATGTGTGTGAATTTTATCAGAACCTTAGCATGTTTGTTTCTTACTGTTATTATTACCACTGCCGCCTCTTTTCGTGCAATTGCCCCTCGACTGAAATTCGAATTTTTATTGTTTGAGCGAATTTTCAAAGATGAAATATCACAACTCGACGTTTATTAAACCTGAAAAGTTACTGCTGCTATAATATTGCGATTTGTGATTGTTATGTTTTGAATACTAGGGTCGATGCCTACCCTTGTCCGAACCGAGGCCGAGTTGGCCGAAAATATTGTTATTCCTTTTTGTTTAGCATAAATCTCGGATTTGGTTTTAAAAAGAAAAGCGTTTAAAACTGTTGGGTTGTTGGGGTTTTGTCTGCTGGCACTTTCGTTCTTCCCATTATAAATGAACCGTTTCGTTGCTTAAGCAACGGCGAATCGGTAACACCTCATAATGGCGAATTGATAACACCTCATAATTGCATTGATAAAACCACGCGAGAACCCAGCTGCTGCATCCCCGGTGATTAGCGTAGTCAGAAAACTGCAGTAGATTTTAGGTGCCTGCCTATTGTAGACTACAAGAAGTATGCTTATTCGATATAAGAGGTTACAATTTTAATATTTCATGGTTTGCTTGGACAAAAAGGTTGAAGCTTCGTTCATTACAGAAATTATGACCACAGCACAACATATCTGCAGAAATTTATATGCAACACACATATCTACAGCTTTTGCTTCAGAGTCCACCAAGGTAGCAGAAGCATTGTTTTCATTTCCCCTAGCATATTAATGAAATCTCTTGAGTTTTGGGGGACCAGAAAGGTATGAATTGCGGCGAAAAAGTCCGTGAGTGCATTTGATCGAAAATTTATTTTTTGTTTCTCCTGAAATGGCAGAATGTTGGTCACCTAAGGGCCAGTTTCACCAACACGGATTATCCAGAGTTCAATCTCGGCTGAGGTTTAAGCCATCGATTCTGAGAAAAGACAGTTTCACGAACGCTTAATCTCGGAATAACTCGTGCTAACGGCGCATTAAAGTTAATACCTCGTTTCAGGTAGTTAAAACCTCTGATCTACGGTTGATCTCCGGTTCTCCGCCAGGCCGTCGCCATTTTGAAATCTGTTTTATCAGCCTTTTTCATACTTATCAACTTGCATAAACAATTAGTGCGATGAATTGTTTCATTGAAGTGTTTTGAGTCATCCTCGGATGAAGATTTCAATGAACTTCTGGAAGTGGCCGTGCCCAGACGGCGGATAATTCACGAAAGGGTCGAGCATTTCCACAAGTGGGATGAAGGCCTTCCCAAGGAAGGGATGAGCTTCGTGCTCTATGCAACCAAAAATGTGTAATAAATATAATTTTACACCAAACCAGGTAGCCAACAACGTCGGTCCCATCATTATTTATTTCCTCGAGTAGGTACACAAAACCTTCATAGTATGTGGTATGCGTTAATAAGTACATGTATAACTTCTTCTGCATACAGCGAATTGTTGTTAAAAAAAAGTAGATACCTTTTGTACAAGAGCCTAGGTTGGCTATCTATAATTTATTACAAGAGCAGTAGGTAGAATGGCAATCAGCTGTCTCGAAAGATGTAAGATGATCTTTTGTAGTAATGACAGAGTGAAGTCGAGTGGAAGTTCTCAGAATGACAGAGGCATAAGTTAAGTGAGAAAAAATCGCGAAACTTCCACACCTTGTTACTATTATACAGTTTAATGTCTCCACAACAATGGATGGCGGACAAAACGTAATTATCCATAGAAGAAATAGCACAGATCCACCACTCGTGGATGAGCATCTCTCCTCCATGTCATCTGCAATACGGGATTGGTGTTTCTGGGGATAGCAGTGCTGATGCAAACTAAACAATCTCGGCTTAAACCCAAGTTCGGCCAAACCGTGGATCAAAAACGTTGGTGAAACTGTCGAAGCTCTGAACCACAGATAAAATTTGAATCCAGGATTTATTGATACCGAGACAAGAGACAAGTGTAGAATTAGGGGGTTAGTTGGGTCATTGCCCAAAGGTAGCTCAGTGTGAATTTCATCAAAATCCTCAGAGCTCTTCCCATTATAATTGTCCGGTTACAGTGTCATTCGTCACTATGAGGTCCCTTGTCTGATGTCTCGAGACTAGCTGAGACAAGCTGAAAACTTGAGGGTAGTTGGGGCATTTTCCAGAGATGGTAATGTGTCAATTTCATCAACATCCTCAGGGCTCTCCCCATTATAATTGTCCGATTACATTATCATTCGTCCCTTGTCCCTTGTTTGATATCTTGAGACTGGCCGAAACAAGCTGAAAACTTGAGGGTAGTTGGGGCATTGTCCAGAGATGATCCACTGTGAATTTCATCAAAATCCTCAGGGCTGTCCCCATTGTAATTGTCCATTACAAAATCATTCGTGACTGTGAGGTCCCTTGTCTGATGTCTCGAGACTGGCCGAGACAAGTTGAGAACTTGAGGGGAGTTGGGAGTTGGGGCATTGTCCAAAGATGATCCTTTGTTAATTTCATCAAAATCCTCAGGGCTCTCTCCATTATAATTGTCCGATTACATTGTCATCCGTCACTATCAGGTCCCTTGTCTGATGTCTCGAGACTGGCCGAGACAAGTTGAGAACTTGAGGGTAGTTGGGCCATTGTCCAAAGATGGTCCTATGTTAATTTCATCAAAATCCTCAGGGCTCTCCATTATAATTATCCGATTACATTGTCATCCGTCACTATGAGGTCCCTTGTCTGATGTCTCGAGACTGGTCGAGACAAGTTGAGAACTTGTGGGTAGTTGGGGCATTGTCCGTAGATCCAATGGGAATTTAATTTAAATGCAGTTCTTTCCGTTGTGAACGCCTTTCCTTGTATATCGTATTGTACCTGTTAAATCTTTGGTCGGTACACGTAGGTACATATTCTGGACATGCGCATGACCAACGCTAGAGAAGGCAGATAAAAGGGGACCTGCTGTGCAGTATATTGAAGGATGAATAGTAATGATTGTCATGGGCATAAACGGCCTGTTCACATTCAAACGACAACAGCACAGCCGGTATACAGGTATAGGACACAGGATATTGTCCTGTGCGTAGGTATCTAGTTTTTCAACTCCATTAGGTAGTTATTTTTACTTTTACCAAGGCTCGGGGCCAATCATAGGATTTACTACTAAATCAGGCAACCACGCGCTGTTTTCCAACTTCGAGATGACCAAAACGAGTTGTTCCTCTGGTATTGTTATCCGTTACCCGTACCGGCAGCTGCCAATCACGTATTGCTCCATTATAATGATTCGTGTCCGTTATGTACCTCGGTTCACATTTACCAAGTCTGTTACGTCTCGGCTCGATATTCATTTATGTACCATGTCCTTCCAAGTTTTCTCTGAAAATTCGCTCACGCAGCCCCTCCCGTCACCGTTCTTAGTTTTAAGTAGGTAACCAAATATGATCTGTTAATTACAGATTGAATCTCGAGTTACGTGTAACATGATTCGTCGACGTTTGGTGTTGAAAAATTATTTCAAAAATTTTTACCTTCCCAATGATTTGTTAGTGGTAAACGAAAAACAAAAATGTAGGCTTATAAGTAAATGTATAAATTTAAAAAAAAATGAAACTGAACAAAAAATATTATTAAGTAGCGACAATTATGACCTATTATTGTATTTATGTATTAAACAAAATATTTATTGTCGTTTTTAATTTTGATCATGGTAGTAGTTCTCAGTTCCCTTTAGTTTATTTCCTTGCTTTTTTTGAACAAGACAGTTCCTCGAGCAAGAAAATTACAAAAAAATTAGAAAGATTTTATATTTCCTACAAGATGACTCGCAAACAAGGGATGTTCGCCAAAATTGGTGTACTGGGTAAATAATTCGTTTACAAGAAGTGTTACCTTTGTGCCCTTGATTGATTCTGTTTGATTCCAAGTTTGACATGTACTTACTTACCGAAGTCCGTGATTTTGTATGTTTGATGATTTCGTTAAACCGGTCAGTTTTGTAAGCTGCACCATTCCGGTTTTGTGTCAGAGGCGCTGGTGAGTGTTAGCAAGGTAGGCACAGCCAAACCAGGTATCTAAATTAATTTTATATTGAATTGTTCAAAAAATACTTGTAGGTATGTGACCAAATATTGTGTAAAATGGCTCAAATTATATTGATATTATTTGGTATTGTAGGTGATGGCAACGTGAATGTGGGATGAGGCAGGTGAGTGGGAGCAGTTCCAGTGCGGCGCCTAGGAGAGAAGTGAGAAACATGAGGGAACTTGTGACAGTGATTTGGAATGAATGGGTGATGGAACAGGAGCAGTTATGAATTAAGAAGTAGAGGGTTCCGTATTTAGTTAGCTAACCCTCCAGGAATACCACAACCAGGTTGGCGCCGGTGAGTGGCGCCTGTGGTGTGCCTGCCCTAAACTTGGACTCAACCTCTGTTTGGCCTCTGGGGTTTTGTCCACCTTTCTGTCTCGTAATAATCTTTATTCGAACCATAAAGTGGGGGAATAGAGGCTCAGCAGAGACGGGCGACCGTACAGTGTGTGGATTTGGTAATTTGTTTCCTCTTCTACCATTGAGCGTTCATCTCCGCTCTGTCCTCCAGGCGTCACCGCATATAGATTCGCAATCCTCTCAATCGAAGCGAAACTGCCCGTATTATAGGGAACTGCGTCCTCATCCTCACCCACCCCAGAACTTGCGAATATGGTTTCGACCACTTTATCGATAGAGTGAGGGCCATTCGCTTCAGGAATGCGGAGTATTTCCTGTGCAGTGCTCTGTCACTGGAGCATATTAGGCGAGTGAATGACGCCCATCTGTTCTCGGCAGCCATGTCATTATTTTCCGTGTTTCTCCCTGGCTGCTGCGTTAGCCACAGCATCCCAGTCACAAGTACAGTGAGAGGCAGTGTCTGCATTCACAAAAAATGCTGGCCTCCCACTGTCCCAGACCTCATGTATTTTTGTATCCGCCACTAGCACTGGGCTTCCATCTTCGGCCAATTTCAAGACAGAAACAGTAGCAACCCCTCCCTATGCGAGGCTCGCCATTTTTGCGCACTCGTCGCGGGCAGAGTCGTGGCCTCTTTTTACTTGTCCCCCCTTTTTTACGGTTCAGCACGTGGTGATATCAAATGTCACTCCGCGTCTGTCACAGCTGTCTGGGAGGCTTTGGGGCCTGTGTCCATATCTCATTGCTGTTGCATCCTGAAATTGGGTAGGTGATCAGTCGAAACCATCTGCCGACTTCGGAAGCGCAGTCAGCCACTGGGATGCTGAAGCATCAGCTATTCGCTAGAATACCCGTTTTTTATTTGGCTGCAGTGATTCAGTGATCTCTTGGCTCCACTGGCGTTCTTCTGTTCTGCTGCTGTTTGGTTCTGTGTTCGACCCTGAGCATCTCACCTCTGCACGTTTGGTTTTCCTCCCAGGCCTGTTCTTGCTCCATCTGTTATTTTTATAACTGTTGATGCTTATTCAGCAGCTAGAAGGAAGGAGAAGTCCAGGAGTCTATTGAGTCAGTTATCAAGGCTTGGCCTGTTCCCAGGACAGGCCACATCGCCTCTGATCTCCCGTTCATTCAACTCCCCCTCCAGCAATAATACCATAACCAGGTTGGCATTTGTGTCCTCTGGACTTGGGCTCTGCGTCTCTGTTTGGCCTGTGTAGTATTTTCTAGCTCCCACCTGCTCATCGCGGTAAGCAGTTGCACATTTGGTTTTCCTACGGGCCTGCCCTTGCCCTTTTCACATGTTGGTTTCTCAACTGGTGATGCGTGCCTTACCTTGAAAGTGTTTCAGTGGTGCATAGCTGGTTGATTTTTTGTTCACGTTCCTCAACCCTTGAACCAGTTTCACTGAGCGGCTGTCGCCACTCATACTATGCTGTGACCGGCCTGTGAAAATTGACGTCACCATCCCCCCCCCCAACCCCCTTACAATATAAGGTTAATAATGTTCTGTATGGTGGTGCATTTTTCATGAATGAACGTCGATCGTTGAAACTACGTTTTACCAGTGCTCTAGTGTTGAGATTTTATTTCAATACCCTGGTTTGTATCCCACATGTTGGTTGTTGATTTATTAACGTTAACCTTGTGTACATTATAGAATCTCAATGTGTTAATATTCACTTATCAATTAAACTGAATGAAAAATACTGAATGAGTTTAGTCTGTAAACAAACCAGAAGTCCATTACCAAAATATGTTTATGGAATGAAAAAACCACAAAGTTTAATGGATAAGCAGTTTTTTTTTTTAAGTTAACAGTTACAGTTTTCTTCAGTCTTTGATTAATAAATCACGTGAAAAGGCTGAATACAAGACCACGTAGATTACATGCAGCTCAATAAGTTAATCACAATAGAACAGGACTCGATAAGGTAATCACAATACGGGTCGAGGAGTTTAGAGATTACCGATGTACTGGGTTCGCCAGTACCTCTGCGCCAGTTCAGGCCACTGGACGAACACGTGGTCGGCGAAAAACAGCAGGATCTTGCCCGAGAGGGAGAGCGACTTGACGCGGCAGACGCTCTCGAAGAAGACGATGCGGTTGTCGTTGATGTAAGCCGCCCGCATGAGGAAGGCGATGATGCAGATTGGAACGCAGGTGCCGGGGCCGTTGCAGAGGATGAGCTCCGGCCTGTGGTAGAGCATCGGGGGTATCGAGCAGAGTGTCGACCATAACGTCGTGAAGACGGAGGTGAGGTACGACTGTCCGACTGAGCGGCTTCTGGGGATTTTGATGACGATATAATCGCCTGAGAACAGTGAAAAAAAAAAATGTTACATTAAGGCATATCGAAGCTAGTGAAACTAACTGGGCTGGCTGTAAACAGGCAAAGAATTTTGTATATGATTGGTTTATTGACTCCATTTATTATTCAATCATTACAAAAATCAGTACAAAAAATCTCAACTTGAGAAATCAAATGATACTGCAGATTGATCACTAACACGAGATCGTGTTTGGAACAGACGATAGAATCATTTTCATCATAATTTTCAAATTGAAAACACTAATTAAACGCTGCAAAGTCCTTGTCACATGGGTTTATTATTCTACTGGACATACCTACAGAAATGCTGGCTGTTCATTTTTTTTATTGTTACTTTCACGTAAAATAATTGAAATAGCTATTTCTGGTGGTTTCCACCAATTTTGGCCCCTAAAACTTGAATTAGGTACGCTCCTTTTTTTTCAAATTATCTTTGATCATTGGTAGTGCCATTTAATCGTCTTGATCCACGTGTTGAAACTTTTCCTAGTGCTGTTCTACAAATTGATGGTGATTTCAGACGATTTCGCAGGTTTTTGACTCATAAAAAATCAAATTTGGGAGCTGAACATCTGGTACAACCTCAATTTTCCACTCCTTGGTCAAAATCGACTTCATATTCGGTCTTCTCGTCCACAAAAACATGGAAAACGATACCTCAAAAGCTCATTTTACTAACATATTACTAAAACACAAACAGTAACTATTTTTATACACATTTTCACTCATAACACCCCCGGGTATATTCCTACCGGGCTGAAAAGTTTCGGGACACAACTAGGGCCCAAATGGAGCATGTGTGCGAAAGAACGAATTTTTTAGACCGAAAATGAGGCCGGTACACGTGATAAGGCGTACGGACATTGCATTTTTGGGATCTACGCACCTTGAAACGGAAAAGAAAAAATTTTGAGGGGGTGCAATAAAAATTTTTTGCTGAGCGAATACATAGGTGTATTATTCACAGAATAATAAACCAAAATTGAATCCCAACTAAAACCTAATACCAGAAACCACAAATGATGATTTCCTGTCTTGTCTCTACCACAAACATCACCAGTGTGGCCAAATTTCAATAATTTAAACATCATCGTGCCAACAATCAGTTCTAATCTTTCTTTCCCCATTTACAGCCTATGAAGTATAGCAGCAGACCTGAAGTTAATGAATTTGCAAAAACTTCACTAATACGTCTGTAACTGGGTGAAACCCATGTGGATTTTGTGTGTTTTTCCGTTTGGTTTGTTTCCCAATATTGAGGAAAGCTGGTTCCATTTTTATGGGGGATCTGCAGCACCAAAAAGGAACAGTGAAGTAACGGCTGTGATAAATCATCAACGTTCCTGAAAAGGAACATTAGGGAGTTCACGAGTGTTACAGCTATCGTGACTCGGTATAAAGTGCTTGTTCTCCCTACCCCCGAGTATGCTTCTGCAGTTTGGTCATCCGTGTACGCTGGGCATAAACACCGTCTTGAAAGGGTGCAAAATAAGTTTCTATGCTACGGGCCTTTCAAGTTGGGTACCTCGTTGGCCAGTTTCGACTACGATCTCTTGCAGCAGAGGTGTCGCTTCACGCTCGAGAGGAAGGAGAATTTCAGCCGATCTCACTTTGTTTTACTAAGTATTGAACAACATTCATCGACTGCCCACTGCTTGTCTCGAAGATGCGTATTATGTCTCCTTGCAGCACCTCGTGCTCGCAATTGGCAATTTTCTGGGTTACAAATTCTCCTTTTTTTGGCCAAATTCTGTTTAATAACGGAAATCAACACTTACTGAACATTATAATGAGGTGGTCATGTCTGAAAGTCTTAGCAGAAAACTAGCGTGAAATCTGAATTTCTGAGTTCCCGCTAGAAATGACGTAACAGGTCACCGAGTAGTTCACCTCAAATCCTTCTTAGAGCCGCTAGTGCACCACTTTAAACGACGTACGGAACCATGGATGGGTGGATGGAACCGCAAATTGAGATGAATTTGAACAACACGTCCTCAAAATCAAACTGAGGGGAAGGTCATGGCAAAGGTTCTTGAAAGTTGCCACGAAGGTTTGCTATTTCTAATGCTGGGTGTTGGCAGCACTGGGAACCTTCGCCCTCTGAGGCTTCACTCCCCCCTCCTTCGTCCAACAGCCAATCAGATGTCAATAGACCTGATACGTCATTTTTGCTGCATTTTTACATTTAATCACCCTAATTTTAAAAAATAACGCTTATTTTTGAAAACGGGCTTCAAATTACTATTTTTTCATGAGTTCTAAATGTTTTATTAAAATTTTTTAAAATACGAAAATTCCCCTTTGCTGTCTAACTTTCTATTTTCCCCTACGAACTAGTCAGAAATCAAGCCCTTCACAGGTTCCCGTGGATTGCCAACCTCTTCCTAACTGTGAACCCCGACTGATTTTTTTTTTTCACTCCTCCCTCCACCTTAAGGACTTCGATTGCCTCCTCCTCTATTATCTATGCATGAACCATTTTATTTGTTTGTCTATCTTTTTTTCTATCCCCATGTTAGAAAATTACTTAGATATCGTTTTGATTTTAAGAATAGGCTCGTCTGTTGATAAATAAATTAACGCTGAAAGGGTGGGCAGTGCCCCACTCTATCACATTTATACTTAGGATAACAGCAGCTGGTTCAAAATTAACTAGCAAGGTTTTAAAGTAGGCAACAAGGTAAGCTAAATGAAAGCTTGTTAAATTAATGGTTACTCGTATCCACAGAAACAATGTATCGGTGATCGTGAGATACAAACTGAATTAACCTTGCTGTACTTCACTGAACTGAGAGAACTGCACAGGCAGTAGAGAGTTCCTGAAGACTAAAGTCGGGAAGATGTGTTCGGATTTATCTCAACTGCGCATGCGCGTCGCCCAAGTTCAAACTTATTTCCTTAAGTTCGACTTATTCGGCCTTATACATAAGGCGCGTTATCTCCCAGGGCACAAACTTTAGGAATCGTCTTTAACCTTACTCAGGGGTAACAGTGCACAGCTTTTTGCCGCGTTTTGTCGTTTTTTTTTAATGCGTCATGTGTCGTCGGTCCTCGCCATCGCCAGCGTCTTTCAAAGTTACTCCAAGCGTCTTTCAAAGAATTTGCTAGATTGTTGCGATATCAACTTAGGATAAAAAAGTGAGTATACCTACGGATACTAGTATACCTACTGAAGCTGAATGGATTTCGCGTTGTGCTAAGTTAAGTGACGTTACTTTTTAATTCACTCCTACCCCCACCACTTCTGTCAAACCGGACTTATTGGTTAGCATCCAAAGTTAGCATCTTAGCTGCTCGCCTTAGATGTGGCCGTTCACTAATGAACTTATCTCTAGGAACTCTCTAGTATGGATACCGCAACATACCTATCTCCATCCTGTTGAAACATAATATATTATGTTATAACCATATGCTAAGTAACCTGCCATCATGGATACTGTCATGTGCACGTGGATCTTATGGAATGTTGGATCTGTGATGCACTTTTTAACTGAGTTTCCTAAGTTGCTAACCTTTAGGATTGTTGTATTCGATGGAGACGATTTTCATTTCTGACGTGATGTCCGTATCAGCCATGATATATATGCGAGGGCGGTATCGAGTGATGTCTAGAAACTGCGATATCTAGAAATGAAACAAATATCTTCAAGCAAGTAGCACATAATATGTAGTAGTGTAACATGTAGCAGTGCAAGTAGTACATGTTGAACAGTTGAACTATATCTTTATGAATAACATGAAGTACCTCACTCGTATCATTTGCTTAAAATCATAACTGGAAACATTTTTTCACGCGTTTGGGGAAACCACAACCTTAATAGTCAAATTTTGAGAGTAGAATGGATCACTAGTCCTCTTTTAATATGTTTCGTATGTATTCACATATTTTTTTCTAGGCTATGATGTATCCATGCTTTTCAACTACATCTGTTCATACTGACACTTTTTGAACCGTCTTAACACATATTAATTTCGCTATAATACATATTTTCAAATATTTCACTCAATTGAAACACATATTTTCAAATATACCAATAAAAATGAGACTCCTATTTTTCAATTTCGTTTTGAAGAACTACGCCATTTGCAGATGGTTGTAGGGAGCTGTGTAAACAGTATTCTGCATTAAACTGTTCATTGCTGAAAACTCATTTCGGCTTGGACACTGTTTTCTGGTGAGAAATGCCGCGAAATTCCCACTCGAATAGACGAACTGATTCGAATTGTTTGCTAAGTACCTACTCGAGTTTCCAGATGGTGTTTTTTAAACAATATTTTATTAACACAACTTTTGGCATTGTGGCGAATTTCAATAATGTTAAAGTTACTGAAATTTAATATCCAGCATGATTTTGGTCCAAATCGGCGAGAATAACGTTGATGGCGTGTTTCTCACGGTGTAAGTAATTATTTGTAGCGAATTTTCGAAGAAGAGTTTTGATATTTAATAATACGTAAAGTAAATATTTCCAAGTGACCCGTGGTGTTATAACTAAAGTAGGTATTATTATTTAGACAGAAGTAGGTAGTATGAAGGTATTGCGGACCTTATTGACGAAAGGAATTCCTAATTGGGCCAGGTGTGGTATTTACCCTGTCGAAGGTAACGGGTGTTCAAAAGTTCCTTCAAATAATGAATAGATGGATATTCGAGCAATAGATAACTTATAACGAATGACAATCGGAACAAACGGGAATACTTAGTAGGTACGTACCTTCAAAAGCTCGGCTGTATGCCCTCCTGAACCGATGACCAACAGTGTTTTGACAGGCCTTGCGCACTGTCGCATATCCGTAGGTGGTCGCCTCAACGTGAACACTTCGTGCATCAAAATACAACATCTGACGAAGTATAAAACCAACAAAATTCCAAAAAGTAGGAACCACATTTTCGTACACAACTATCGACTTCAACTATGATAACAATATTCTGCTCAAAAAACTATTGCGAGTTCCATTTCACAGTCTGCTGACATAAATGTCGATCGAATACGGAAATGACAACGACCCTACATTGATGTGAATGGTGAAATTTCGGGTTAAATAAGGGATAACGATGTTTAAACTGGCTTTAAAACTACCACATCGACACTACGAAATGAATTATTGGAAATCGTATTGTTTTTAGAAAAAGATAAACAAAGATAAGAATGATAAAGGTTCCACATGGAAGTTATTTATGCCTTTCATCTCATCTCTTCGTTGTGTAAATGACAGAAAAACGGGTTCTACGACAGCAATGGCATGGAGGAAGAGAGATGAGAGGCAGAGCTCCGTACCGTAACGAGCAAACGACCGGTTATTAGAATGGAAGGTTGTATCTGATTTAAATGCGAGAATCCTTTTCATTTTTAATGAAAACATCATAAATTCATTATTGAAATTTCATCTAATCATAATTATGATTGATCATCTTAATCATAATTTCATCTAAGTATGCAGTAGGCTTTACTGTCGGTGAAAGAGAAATTGAAAAGACATGCATCACACCCCTCCTTGGCAAAAAAGCGGAGCTGTTGGACATGTAGGTAAGTAGGTACCTTCGTATAAGTTTTAGTAAAGTAGGTAGGCATATTGTCGGGGAAACAAGAGGTAAAGAAGGTGAAGGGTTTTTAACAACACAAAGAATTATTGACACTATTTTTATGGGTTCACCTGTAGATGGGCCACCTTTTGGCCCGAAATGTCGGTACTCGGTAGTAAATAATGAAAAGTTTTTCTCTTGTGTCCCCTTGTTTGGCTGAATCCCGACAGTACCTACTTTACCGAAACGCAAGTAGTAATAATAATAATAATAACCATTTATTGTGGAAAGACCCATTGTACACACGAATTACATTGGCAAAGTTACAAAGAATGAAAGAAAAATACACTGCCAAGGTGATGGCACAGGAGCTTCCTCGTCACAATCAGAGTGACCCATTATAAAATAGAACAGACTCAAAGCAAAATGTTAAGATTACATTACATAACATTACATAACGTGAAATATACATATTACATAACATTACATGAAATATACATATTACATAACATTACGTCCATTATACATACTTAATAATAGTTTCGCCGGTTCTGTTTAGTTTGAAGAATATCATCTAGTGTTTTGTGAAGTGATTCAAGAGGAAAAAAGTCAAATGAATGATTTGAAAAACGTCGTGAAGAAGTGTAGACCAGGTATGTGCTATATTTATTTATTATTTAGTCTAAATTCAGTGAACTGACCTGTTGCTTCCACTCTCAGTAGGTACCTACCTACCTACTCGTCTTACTCGTCATGTAGTTACCTTCAAAAAACCAAACGTAACTAAGTGCCTTACTAGTCTATTAGGTATTTCTAAAAGGATCTCACGTTTTTCAAATATACACCTATACGCATTTTTAAGTCAAATACCTTGTGACATTTTGAAATATTTTAGTTACCTTTATTTTGACGATTTTTCTAGTCATAACCTTGATGTTGCTGAAGGAATATAATTATGGCAATGTTATATTTCAATTTGAAAGGTTTAAATAAAAAAATTTTAATGGAATTCGAAGAATTTTATTGTTTTTCTCCAAACAAACTCCTCTTGATTTCCATAAGCCCTTCTTGGGGAGAACGGGTTGACAGGACTTTTGAAAATCTCTCCAAGAAGGGCGTATAACATGCTTCATATGTTACCGATTTTTCCTGGGATCAATACAATCGACCCATATTTTGACTAGTGGAATGTGAAGTAGAATAATGACGGAGTTGGGGTGAAAAGGTTTGGAGAGGTTAGAATATTTCAACAGCTTACAGCGTGTTTGGACAACATTTGGGGCTCATTTTCTCAAAACACAGATTTGACGTATACGCCCTTCTTGCACCCACCTCCTCATTTAACCTTATCACAGACAAATGATGTTCTCTAGAAGAAGGGCGTATAACAGCCTTTTGATAAAACCAGGCTACCAACAAAAGTACACGGGATTTTCCAACCAAACTTGCTACACTGATAGAAGACAACATGGCGGATCCCTTTTTGAGATCTCCACAAAAAGGGCGTATAGACCCATACGCCCTTCTTGCACCCACCTCCTATTTGCGAAAGTTATGCGTGTTTGAAGAATTTCACGTTAGCGCATGCGCAGGGCGAACCGCTGGCTCTATCATGTTGAAATTTATATGGGACCTCAATGGGCCCTACCCGCTTAATCCCTGAGAATTACATTGAAATTGGGTGAAATCTTTGGTTACTACGGCTGTAACAAGGAAATTGAATCTATTTCACGCCAGCGCATGCGCAGAGCGCACCGAGGGTCCGATAATGCTGAAATTCATACTGGAACTCACTAGGCCTTGTCCAAACAACCCTTGAAAATTTGAGCAAAATTGAATCAAAATTGTGAAAGTTATGCGTGTTTGTTGAATTTAACGTTAGCGCATGCGCAGGGCGTACCGCTGGATCAATCATGTTGAAATTTGTATGGGACCTCAAGGGGCCTTATCCGCACCATCCCTCAAAATTTGAGCTGAATCAATTCAAAATCGTGGAAGTTATGGCTGTAACAAGGAAATGCGGACAGACAGACTCACAGACCGAAAGGCACGGAACCAAATTTGTTCAGTAGGCTTTGAAACCCAAAATGCAAGTGGAAATTTTGATTTCTGAAGACAAAAATTTTTTGGCTCACGAAAGTGAACACAAGGCTTCCGCTGCTGCAGACTCGGATCAAAATACATAATTAATAGCACTAATTATGCAGTCGTCCATTTCAACCTCTTCTTACATAAGTTTTATTTGTTTAACATTTTTTTTCTGTTCCGTTCCTTTTCCTTTTCCTTACCTGTCCTTTTTATGGAAAACAGCCCTGTGAATCAGGAACTTTGTTCATCTGCCGAGCAGCAACTTCCTGCTATCAGCTACATCCGACAGAAAACCTCCATAATTGTCAGGGGTAGGTACTTACGTCACCTCTTGTTTTTTGGTGAAAAAACAAGAGCCCAACAAGAGCCTATTCATTCAAAAACATGAATTACCACGTATAGCGGCCAAGTTTTTAGTTTGGAGACACATTGCAATGGACCAAAAATGCAGTTTTTTAATTTAATATGTATGCAGTTTTGAAAATGTGGTCAATATACGAATCCATTGTTGCACATTCCAATTCCATGTTCTGAATCCACTCCTACACTTATTTTTTAAATTTTCTAACATTCCGCCGACGAACATTCTTTTACATTCAGCCCACAAGTTTTATGGGCACGCTGAATTGAATGGAATAACTTTCAAAGCTCTATCAACCTTCGACTGGTAAATATTTAGCCACAAAAGTTACAAAAATAGCTATTATAAATTCAGCTTGGGAATTTGAGCCTATTTTCAAAATTGCGAAGTGACAATACGACTAGTGGGTCCGCTGAACAAGTGCATCTCGCAATTTTGAAAATAGGCTCAAATTCCCGCGCTCAATTTATAATGGCTATTTCTCGTAACTTTTGTGGCTAAATATTTATCAATCGCTGTAAGGATGATTAATGGAGCTCTGAAAGCGTGATGGAAAACATGAAAAAAACGCTGCAAAGTCCTTGTCACATGGGTTTATTATTCTGTAGGACATACCTACAGAAGTGTTGGCTGTTCATTTATTGTTAATAAAAAACACGAATTAATAGGCTCCTACTTTTTTTTAAATTATCTTTAACCATTGATAGTGCCATTGTCTTGATTCACCTGTCGACATTAGTGTTAGTGTTACTATACAAATCTATGGTAATTTCAGACAATTTCTCAGGTTTTTGACGCATAAAAAATGAATATTGGGAGCCGAACCTTTGTTACAACCTCAATTCTTCGCTCGTTGGTCAAAATCTACTTCATATTCGGTCTTCTCGCCCTAAAAAAACATGGAAAACGATACCTCACAAGCTCATATTCACCAAAACCCTTTTAAAAAAATCGAAAAACCGTATTTTTACATCCATTTTTTCCCCACTAACAAGCCTTGGGTAAATTCCGATCCGGCGGCCGAGCTACGGAGCAGAACCAGGACCCAAATGTGTTCAAAAATTTGGACCCAAACTGTGTGCGGAAGAACAACGATTTTAGACCAAAATTTAACGTAAATTTAAGGCCGAAACTTCGATAGAACCTCAGTTTTCCACTCTTTGATCAAAATCAACTTAATATTCACTGTCCTCCTCCTAAAAAAACATGGAAAACTGATACCTCGCAGGCTCGAGTTAAACACCGAAAAACCCCATTTTTCACCCATAACACCCCTGGGTATATTCTGATGGGGCTGCGAAGTTTCGGGACACAACTAGGGCCCAAATGGAGCATGTGTGCGAAAGAACGAATTTTTTAAACCGTAATTGAAGTAGGTAGGTAGGTAATATGCATGATACGGCGGACGGACATCGCATTTTTGGAATCTACGCACCTTGAAACGTAAAAGAAAAAAATTTTGAGGGGGTGTTATAATAATTATTTGCTGAGCGAATACATGGGTGTATTATTCACAGAATAATAAACCAAAATGCGATGTCCGTCCGTCGTACCGTGCATATCTACCTTAATTTTCGGTCTCAAAAATTCGCTGTTTCGCACACATGTTCCATTTGGGCCCTAGTTGTGTCCCGAAACTTCGCAGCCCGATCAGAATATACCGAGGGGTGGTATGGGTGAAAAATGTGTGTAAAAATAGGGTTTTTGGTGTTGTAGTAAAATGAGCTTTTGAGGTATAATTTTCCATGTTTTTTAGGGCGAGAAGACCGAGTATTAAGCCGATTTTGACCAAAGAGTGTAAAATCGAGGTTGTAGCGAAGGTTAAGCTCGTGTAATCGAAAGCTGGCGATAAAACAACAATTACAATACAACAATAATTTTTTATTTGTTCACAACACATGGAGAACAAAATGAGCAAATAGTTTGCAGAACAAATATTGCCCGTCTAAAGGCTGAAACCCGTGGCGACGGGTCAAGAGTCACTAATCAGGACCCCATGTATATAATTATAAATTTAAAAAGAAAATAAGAAAATAAATGAGACAACAACAAAGGAATCTCTGTCGACATAAGCGAAAACAACTGTTGAGTCAAACTGGGGCGAAAACAACTGACCAGAAAAAACTTCTGTGGTTGAAACTCTATCGAAAGGTAGACGAAAAAAATACAAATGAAATAACTAAACTAACAAACATAAATGCTTTTCAAAATCAAATTAGACTGTACAACATTCAGCGAAATCAAATAGGAAATTACCATAGCCTTATATTTGGCCTTTGAACAAGTAGTTGGCGACTTAAGTTCCCCGCTCAATTATTTGTACAGCACATGAAGAATATAATGAGGGCTCTTTGATGTTAAAACGATGCTGCTCCGAGGAATTACAGAATTGCCTGCTACTTGGAAACGAGTGTTATGATCGTGAGCCGGTTGATCGCTAATATTAAGAAAGGAACTTTGTGGTAATAGAACAGTAAGTTCTTCAAAAATAAGTGACGCACAGAAAATAACTTGGACATTTTGAAAACGGACTCACTTCAAAATTATCTTTAAAAAATAATAATAATAAAATAACGCGGAATTAGGTAGCTTTCGGCTACCTTCATACAACCAATAAATTCATAACATTTGTGAAACACGTACCGAGGTTGGGTTCGTGGTGGGTTCCTTTGGATTTTGATATGGGATATAATCGGTATTGTAGTTTTGCAAAATTGCGGCTTCTTGGTCGACTTAGAGGAAAATTCCAATGCGTTGAACAGTGCTATGAAGGTTTGTCAGAACTTCAACGACTCCGTTGTAAAGAAATGAATCAGTTTGGTTTTTACAAGTAAAATCACGTGAAATTTAAACTCTTTCCCAATTGTAAAGATGCCTTTTGGTTTATTATTCTGTGAATAACACACCTATGTATTCGCTCAGTAAACAATTTTTATAACACCCCCTCAAAATTTTTCCTTTTCCGTTTCAAGGTGCGTAGATTCCAAAAACGCTGCAAAGTCCTTGTCACATGGGTTTATTATTCTACTGGACATACCTACAGATATGTTGGCTGTTTATTTATTGTTTCTTTCATATAAAATAATTGAAATAGCTATCTCTGGTGGTTTCCACCAATTTTGGTCCCCAAAACACGAATAAGGTACCTACGCTTTTTTTTTTTTTTTTAATAAATTATCTCTGATCATTGATAGTACCATTTTATCGTCTTGATCCACCTGTTGACACTTTTTCCAGTGTTATTCTACAAATTGATGGTGATTTCAGACGATTTCCCAGGTTTTTGACTCATAAAAAATCAATTTCGGGAGCTGAACATCTGGTAGAACCTCAATTTTCTATTCATTGGTCAAAATCGAGTTCATATTCGGTCATCTCGTCCCCAAAAACATGAAAAACGATACCTTAAAAGCTCATGTTACCAACATGTTGCTAAAACGCAAAAAGTACCTATTTTTACACACATTTTCACTCATAACACCCCTGGGTATATTCCGATCGGGCTGAAAAGTTTCGGGACACAACTAGAGCCCAAATGGAGCATGTGTGCGAAAGAACGATTTTTTTAGACCGAAAATGAAGCCTGTACACGTGATACCTGAATCGAGTGATCCTCAAGCGAATCAAGGGATCAATAGAAAGACGATTGAGGAAAGAACAGGCTGGGTTCAGAGAGCAACGTAGCTGTACTGACCTTATTAACACCTTGAGGATTATCCTGGAGCAGAGTGTCGAGTGGAATAGCCCTCTCTATCTTGCCTTCATCGATTTTGAGAAGGCGTTCGATTCTCTGAACCGGGAGGTCATGTGGAAGATCCTTGAGAAGTATGGACTCCCAAGCAAGATTATCAATCTTATAAGGAGCCAGTATGAAGGATTTGAATGCCGTGTTGTACACGAAGGTGTGCTGTCCAACCCCATCAAGGTTGAAACGGGCGTGAAGCAGGGATGTGTCCTTTCGCCAACCCTGTTCATAATCGTACTGGATAGTATCATGAGAGCGTCGCTTGGAGGGAGGAGAAGAGGGATCCAGTGGGGACTGAAGGACAGACTAGAAGACCTGGATTTCGCCGACGACCTGTGTTTATTGGCCCAACGGTTTAGTGACCTAAAGGATAAACTGGGCGCGTTGGAACGGATCGCTGGACGTGTTGGTCTGCTGATCAACGTGGGAAAGACCAAGGAAATGAGAGTGAACCAGCGATGCCGAGACCCGCTTGCCCTTGGAGATGGACCAGTGGGCGAGGTTGATTCCTTCGTCTACCTGGGAAGTATTGTCACTAAAAATGGCGGAGCTGTGGAGGACGTGAAAGGCCGTGTGAAGAAAGCCAATGGAGTGTATGTTCAACTATATTCAGTATGGAAGAACAGAAACCTCTCAAAACGCACCAAGATACGGCTTTTCAACACTAACGTCAAGTCAGTACTGCTCTACGGCAGTGAGACATGGAAAGTGACGGAATCTGTAACGCGCCCCCTACAGACGTTCGTCAACCGCTGCCTCCGAAGAATTCTAGGGATATGGTGGCCTGAGAAGATTTCAAACAAGGAGCTCTGGAGAGCAGCCGATCAGCTTCCAATCGACATTGAAATCAAGAAGAGGAAGTGGAGATGGATTGGCCACACCCTTAGAAAACCGGAAGGTGCCATTGAAAAGACAGCCCTCCATTGGAACCCGCAAGGAGAAAGGAGGCGAGGAAGACCACGGGAAACTTGGCGGAGAGCAGTCGAAAAGGATTTGAGCCAGGCAGGCAAAACATGGACGGATGCGAGGAGGGCTGCTGCCGACAGGACGGAATGGAGATCTTTCGTTGATGCCCTATGCTCCACTAGGAGTCAAAGGAAATGATGATGATGATGATGATGACACGTGATACGGCGGATGGCGGACGGCGTACGGCGGACGGCGGACGGACATTGCATTTTTGGAATCTACTCACCTTGAAACGGAAAAGACAAAATTTTGAGGGGGTGTTATAAAAATTTTTTGCTGAGCGAATACATAGGTGTATTATTCACAGAATAATAAACCAAAATGCAATGTCCGTCCGCCGTACGCCGTCCGCCGTATCACGTGTACAGGCTTCATTTTCGGTCTAAAAAAATCGTTCTTTCGCACACATGCTCCATTTGGGCCCTAGTTGTGTCCCGAAACTTTTCAGCCCGATCGGAACATACCCAGGGGTGTTATGAGTGAAAATGTGTGTAAAAATAAGTACTTTTTGTGTTTTAGCAACATGTTGGTAACATGAGCTTTTAAGGTATCGTTTTTCATGTTTTTGGGACGAGAAGACCGAATATGAAGTAGATTTTGACCAAAGAGTGGAAAATTGAGGTTCTACCAACTGTTCAGCTCCCAAAATAGATTTTTCGTGAGTCAAAAACCTTGGAAATCGACTGAAATCACAATCAGTTTGTATAATAACACTAGAAAAAGTTTCAAAATGTCGATCAAGACGATTAAATGGCACAATGGTCAAAAATAATTTGAAAAAAAAATAAATAAAAAAAAGGAGCGTACCTAATTCGTGTTTTGGGGGCCAAAATTGGTGGAAACCACCAGAAATGGCTGTTAGAATTATTTCACGTGAACGAAACAGTAAATGAACAGCCAACATTTCTGTAGGTATGTCCAATAGAATAATAAACCCATGTGACAAGGACTTTGCAGTGTTTTTGGAAACGAAGGGTTTTCGTGAAAGGCAGCAACGTTGATTAGGAGTTTCTTCATTGAAGTTAAAATGAATCGGAAATTTAGGGTAGGAAGAGGAAACAGTTTGTTCTCACTATACGTTTCACCTACTATAAAACAGTTCTCACTTAAGTTTTACATATGCTGAGGAAGAATACTCGTAATATTTTGGATATTACGAGTAGGTACCTATTCCATTCCTTTTTGATATAAATGGAAGCTTTCAAGTATTTAGAAGAATGCCAGCGGGATTAAGGAAAACTATATTATTGCAATCAAGAATTTCACAATCAAGATGTTAACAACGAATTATAAAAGATTTCGACAAACGTGTTCACAACAGAACAGGTTAAAACAAGTTAAAAAAATCGAGTATCACCAGCGAAATGGTTACAGTTCGACAACTTTGACAACTTCGACATCAAACTACCAAATAGTTTGGGCTTCCTATAGATGATTTTAATACTTAATTGATTTTTGTAAAATTAATAATTTTTCCAAGTTAGTTGGGTAGGTTCCTCCCCAAACCAGAATCAGAATTCCATATTGGATAACCGACTGCACTAAAGTATGGTATATAAGGCGTAGTTGAGGCAGCCCCAACATGGAGCGGATATTATAGAAGAGAGAAGGGAATTTCTTGAGTCTGTCATACAAAAAACGCTGCAAAGTCCTTGTCACATGGGTTTATTATTCTATTGGACATACCTACAGAAACGTTGGCTGTTTATTTATTGTTTCTTTCATATAAAATAATTTAAATAGCTATTTCTGGTGGTTTCCACCAATTTTGGCCCCCAAAACACGAATTAGGTACGCTCCTTTTTTTTTTTCAAATTATCTTTGATCATTGATAGTACCATTTAATCGTCTTGATCCACCTCTTGATACTTTTTCTAGTGTTATTCTACAAATTGATGGTGATTTCAGACGATTTTCCAGGTTTTTGACTTATAAAAAATCAATTTTGGGAGCTGAACATCTGGTACAACCTCAATTTTCCACTCTTTGGTCAAAATCGACTTCATATTTGGTCTTCTCGTCCCCAAAAACATGAAAAACGATACCTCAAAAGCTCATTTTACCAACATGTTGCTAAAACGCAAAAAGTACCTATTTTTACACACATTTTCACTCATAACACCCCTGGGTATATTCCGATCGGGCTGAAAAGTTTCGGGACACAAATAGGGCCCAAATGGAGCATGTGTGCGAAAGAGCGAATTTTTTGGACCAAAAATGAAGCCTGTACACGTGATACGGCGGACGGCGTACGGCGGACGGCGGACGGCGTACGGCGGACGGCGTACGGCGGACGGACATTGCATTTTTTGAATCTACGCACCTTGAAACGGAAAAGAAAAAATTTTGAGGGGGTGTTATAAAAATTTTTTGCTGAGCGAATACATAGGTGTATTATTCACAGAATAATAAACCAAAACCAACATGACCTTTCCAGGACAATTTAGCATCTGTATGTATACCTAAATACTTGAAAGTTTCTACTCTTTCCAGCTCCTCACTTTCACAATTTGTTGGATCACTACTGCAGGTGTGAATAACAATGCTTCGCTAGGCCTCAGATCTGGCAAGGTTGCCAGTGGTCATACATTTAGTTTTACCAACGTTTAAAGTTAGAAAACTATATCGAAGCCAGTCATTCACCCTGTTAATACCTATCTGATCCTTCTGAAAACAGTGGAAAAAAAGCGAAATGACGTCACAGGTAACCCCCGCGTCCGCCTGGAGGGGAATCCTCAGTGCCGTCCACTTATGACGTCATTTCGTTTTCTTTCTATCCGTTTGTTGACCAAGCTAAATGGAGTTTTGAATGAAAATTGGCAGTGGGGAGGGGGAGGGGGGTTCAAGGGTGCTAAATCCAATTCTGAGATCAAAATTACAAACTCTGCAAAGTCCTTGTCACATGGGTTTATTATTCTACTGGACATACCTACAGAAATGCTGGCTGTTCATTTATTGTTGCTTTCATGTAAAATAATTGAAATAGCTATTTCTGGTGGTTTCCACCAATTTTGGCCCCTAAAACACGAGTTAGGTACCTACGCTTTTGGTTTATTATTCTGTGAATAATACACCTATGTATTCGCTCAGCAAAAAATTTTTATAACACCCCCTCAAAATTTTTTCTTTTCCGTTTCAAGGTGCGTAGATTCCAAAAATGCAATGTCCGTCCGCCGTATCACGTGTACAGGCTTCATTTTCGGTCTAAAAAAAATCGCTCTTTCGCACACATGCTCCATTTGGGCCCTAGTTGTGTCCCGAAACTTTTCAGCCCGATCGGAATATACCCAGGGGTGTTATGAGTGAAAATGTGTATAAAAATAGGTACTTTTTGTGTTTTAGTAACATAGTAGTAAAATGAGCTTTTGAGGTATCGTTTTCCATGTTTTTGGAGACGAGAAGACCGAATATGAAGTCGATTTTGACCAGAGTGGAAAATTGAGTTCTACCAAATGTTCAGCTCCCAAAATTGATTTTTTATGGCTGAAAAACCTGGGAAATCGTCTGAAACCACCATCAGTTTGTATAATAACACTGGAAGTAGTATCAGCACGTGGATCAAGAAGATTAAATGGCACTGTCAATGATCAAAGATTAATTGAAAAAAAGGAGCGTACCTAATTCGTGTTTTAGGGGCCAAAAATTGTGGAAACCATCAGAAATAGCTATTTCAATTATTTCACATGAAATAAACAATAAATGAACAGCCAAAATTTCTGTATGTCCAATAGAATAATGAACCCATGTGACAAGGACTTTGCAGCGTTTTTGGAATCTAAGCACCTTGAAATGTTGAGGGGGCGTTATAAAAATTGTTTGCTGAGCGAATTCATAGGTGTATTAGTCACAGAATAATAAACCAAAATTCCTACACACGGAAATTTTAAATTATTTTTCTAAAAATTCTATCGTTGTTTGGCCTGGGTGTATGTAGCGTACTATGACAGCGTAGCCCATAAATAAATCGTTCGACGTGCGATAACCGGTAACGTGCTCAGCATGAATGCACAATGAGGCCTCGCACAGGCTGCGTCCTTCACCTCGACAATGAAGACCTGAGATGAACGGAGATGACGGAGACAGGTAACTGGAGAGGGACCGACCGGAGCTGCGGCGACAGTGGAAAAACCATTAAAACCCTTTCAGTCGACTTCCAGAGCTCGTCAGAGACGAACCGGCTCATATCGATAAACAACGCGGTATCCGTCTCCAGAAAGCGTCGTTCGCACCGTCGATAAGGAAATCGAACCGACTGCAGCAGGAAGCGCAGGATGTCGGAGGGAACGGACGTGTCGAGGCTCCTCAGGAAGGTTCTGGACGTTTTGGAAAAATCTGGAGCTTTGTCGCCCAAGGAAAACTCCAAAGTCGTCGAGTTTCATCAGCCTCAACATTTAGAAGTAGGTACCGGCCTACCTACCAACTCAGTATACCAAGCCATACTCTTAACATAATCACTAACATTTTTATTATCTAAGCTTCCAAGATATCTGCCTAATGTCGGTAAAATTTCATAGTAGATGCACATAGCAGGTATCACATTTCGACAGGAAAACACTGCAAAGTCCTTGTCACGTGAGTTTATTATTCTATTGGGCAAACCTACAGAAATGTTCGCCGTTCGTTTATTGTTTATTTCATGTACAATAATTTAAATAGCTATTTCTGATGGTTTCCACCAATTTTGACCCCCCCCCCCCTCCCCCGCCACAAATTAGACTCCTATTTTTGACAAACTATCTTTGGTCATTGAGTGCCATTTAGTTGTCTTGATTCACCTGTTGATACTACTTCTAGTGTTATACAAATTTATAGTGATTTCAGACAATCTCACGGGTTTTTGACTCAAAAAATTTGAATTTTGAGAGCTGAAACTTCGTTACAACCTCAATTCATCACTCTCTGGTCATAATCAACTTCATATTCGGTCTTCTCGACCTAAAAAACATGGAAAACGATACCTCACAAGCTCATGTTACTAAAACACCAAAAAACCCTATTTTTACACAAATTTTTCATCCATAACACCCCTGGGTGTATTCCGATCGGGCTGCCGAGCTTCGAAGCACAACTAGGGCCCAATTGGAGCCTGTGCGCGAAATAACGACGACTTTAATCCAAAATTTAAGGTAAACTTAAGGCTGAACTTTGTTAAACCTCTTCTCTCGTTAGTCATAATCAACTTCATATTCGGTCTTCTCGACCTAAAAAACATGGAAAACGATACCACACAAGCTCATGTTACTAAAACACCAAAAAACCTCATTTTTACACAAATTTTTCACCCATAACACCCTTGGCCGATCAGGCTGGAAAGTTTCTCAACACAAAACCTTAAACCTTGGCCCTATACATACGTAGCTACCTTCCGTATTTACCTACCTTCCCGTTCTATTAAACCGTGCTTACCTTTGTTTTGCCTTTATACCGCAAAAATTGCCGTAAACAAGAACCGTAAACATTGCTTGAAATCACCAAAAGTGGTGGTGGGGAGGGGGGTTGAAATGAAATGTTTTCTTGACTAGTTCCGAGAGTTGTTCACGCTAAAATATTATTTTTATATTTACCTATGAGAAAAAAAATTAAGTTTTTTTAGTAATAGATAATTACGAAAATGGCTAAATTACATTGGAATAAATTTGGAAAAATTAACTGACGAATGGATTTTTTTTAAATTGAGCTCAATAAATTGTTGTTATTTGGACTGTTTTGCTGGAAGACGTTCAATACCTACTCGATGTATGTGTCCAATTGGCTGAAGGGAAGGTAGCTGAAGCAAGGTAGGTAGGTAATTGTAAGTTTTGATATAAGTGGGTTGTGTCATCGCATTTAATTTGTAATTTTAATGTACTGTTGTATTATGGGGCCCTGCCCTAAAGCAGTGTTAATAAAGAAAGTTTAAAGGTTAAGTCTGGCCCCGACCCGGTGCAGGTTGTTCGAAATTTCGCTCATTGGGTCATTCTGCAGGACCGGAAAGTTTTCTTTTCATCAAGTAGATAAAACGCTGTTTGTTTGAATTAAGTTTAAGATGGACGCTCAAGTAATGCGTGACTGATGGCTTTAGATAAAGAAACTAGTTAAAGATAAACAAATGGCTACCTCGTGCATTCCTTTGTGAGCCATTCACGTGATTATTGTCGATGATCCAAGATGAGAAATCGAGGGATAAAACTGCTTTTCTTGGAGTCCTTGATCTGGAGTCAACGCTTTGGCCTCGTTGGTTGACTTTATATGCTGGTAGGTAGGTACCTACTCTACCTACCTATCACAATCGCAACAAAACTAGAAATACAGGTTCCATTCAGAGCCGTTCAGCTCGAAGAAATGTCAATGCTCGGTTACACCCACAGTTATTCTGAATTCGGATGATTCTTGTTTTAATTCACTGAAAGGACCACAGTCAGCATTGGTACCTGCCTAAGTGAAGTAGTGAAAACGGTTGACGGTTTATCTGTGTGGAATGAATGAGTAGCAAGTACCTAATCATTTTGTCGTAATTCGCACAGAGTTTTATTAAGAGCAGCAAGTCGCAAACACATTTGTGAAAAGTGCCATTCATCCAGCATGGCCTAATGAGCGAATAGTCAAAGTAGCTAGATAAGTGGTAGAGGTACTAAACCCCTTTTGGTTTATTATTCTGTGGCGGTATTCGCTCAGCAAAAAATTTTTCGAACCTCAAAATTTTCTTTTACGTTTCAAGGTGCGTAGATTCCAAAAATGTGATGTCCATATCTACCTTTATTTTCGATCTAAAAAAAAAATTCGTTCTTTCACATACAGACTCCATTTGGGCCCCCTAGTTTTGTACTGAAACTGCAGCCCGATCGGAATACACCCAGGGGTGTTATGGGTGAAGGGTTTTTTGGTGTTTTAGTAACATGAACTTGTGATGTATCGTTTTCCATGTTTGTTAGGGCGAGGAGACCGAATATGGAGTCGATTTTCATCAAGAAAAATGGAAAATTGAGGTTCTAACGAAGTTTCAGCTCCCAAAATTCATTTTTAATGAGTCAAAAACCTGGGAAATTGTCTGAAAACACCATAAATATGTATAATAACACTAGAAGTAGTATTAACAGGTGAATCAAGACAATTAAATGGCACTGTCAATGATCAAAGATAATTTGTCAAAAACAGGAGCCTAATTCGAGTTTTGGGAGCCAAAATTGGTGGAAACCATCAAAAATAGCTAGTCCATAATTATGTTGCGCATGAAAAAAGTAATAAATGAACAGCCAACATTTCTGTAGGTTGGTCCAGTACAGTAATAAATCCATGTAACAATGACCTGGCAGCGTTTTTAGCTTACACCATTACTGGACGGTTTATGCCGTTTTCAATGTATAGAATCCAAATTTAACAAATTCATTGACTTCCCTGGCTCAGATAACAGTTCATGTACCTATTATGTGCATATTAGTTTTAAAATAAACTCAGTTTTTGATCCATTTTTTGGGCTTATACCTACATATATTTTTTGTTACTGACAGGTAGGTCACCAGCCTGGAGCGTTTGGTTTTGTCTCTCATCATCATCATCCTATAGGTCTTGTCATCATCCTTGCTGATTTTCAAGCAACTGATAACTTTAGATACCTAGTCGATAGTTGTTTTTGTGCCGCCAAAGTCAATTTTGGCCCGTTTCTTGGTCCAGAATTGCCAAAAATGTACTTCTGCGGGATGTGTGCAAAATTTCAGCTTGTTTTGATATAAAGTAACTGACTCAAAATCGACTTAGATGAATCTAAGCTTACAGACAACGAAGTATGTAAGTTGATGAAAGCTTTAAATTGAAAACTAGATGTGACATCCTCGGTGAACTGTGATTGATCCCATTTCCCATCAAACATGTTTCATGTTAACAAACAGTTAGTTTACGGCAGATAACTCCGATTTATTTATTTTCAAAGGAAATCCTATCAGCTTTTAATTTAAATGAAAGCTGCTCAGAAACACGTTTGCTGGAGCTGGTGGAGGAGACGGCCAGACTGAGCGTGCGCACCGGGCACCCGATGTTTTTCAACCAGCTGTACGGCGGAGTCGACAAGTACGGACTTGCCGGGGCCGTCGTGTCGGAAGCACTCAATACGAGCGCGTGAGTACCCTGCATCCTACGTTAGAGCAGTACTGTATGCTAGAGAAAGTCAGTAAAACTGTTCAATTGGTAAATCATTAAAAGGGTCAGTTGGGGTAAACCAGACAGTCGCCATTTTAGCGCCCCCGTATCAATAGGAACTAGCAGACACAGGATAACATAGGTACTTAGCTCAAACTCAGTGCTGTTATTAGGTACATTCCAGCAACACTTATTTCACGCACGCATTCAACACATGAACTGAAAAAGTGGGGATGAACGGAATCAATGGGACACCCAGAACTATTCAGATAAGGCTCGTTTGGACAGACGGTCCTGGACCGTTCCAGGCATTTCTATCCAAGCCACGCCCCTTTTTGTGCGTTCGGACAGCGCCAGAACTGGTCCTGGATCGAGAGTTGGCTGTTCGGACAGACAGTCCAGGACCGTTCGGGACAAGTTCTAGCAGTCCTGGATTTTTTTCGGGGACTGCTAATCTTGCAAATGCCCACTCGATACTTCTACCTTCAGCTTATGTGGAAGGTTACAACGCGTCAGGTTATCCATTGGGAATCGTCAGTGCGCGTTCGGACAGACACAGTTCTGGACTCAATCCTGGACAGTTCATCCTGGACCGTCTGTCCGAACAGACCAATAGATAGCACTAGGTGTGTATTGTTGCAAAAACTAATAAGAGTAATAACCTTATGGCTGGTGTAACCTTCCTTTTGTGATAGTTCATGGTGGTGCTTTTTCTACTTTCCCAGCTTCAGAGGTATCCACATCCAACAGATTTCCAACATCCATTCTATGCAGCATAGAACATCGATTGACGCATGTTTGATTAAACGTCGACAGAGTAATTCATTTTAAGAGACACACACAAACCAATATGGAAAAAAGTTCGACAAGTAGCATGACCATTTGAGCGACATGTCGGGTAATAAAATAAAACAAGTGTTTAGGTGATTAGATTCGGAATTTCTCGACCACATGGTTAACAGAGTTAGGTCAACAGAAAGAAACCAGAACAGAAAGTCCAGCTAGAAGCCCAGATTCGATAGGTGCACGGAACACGGAAGGCTGCAGTTGAGTTTGTCCAATGAAAATGGAGGCTAGTGATCACATGGTTAGACAGCAGAGCAAATAATTATTTAAATAAAACACATTTTTAAAAACCACGTTTCGATAGATAGAACGGATAGAAAGTGGGTAGGTACGAAAATTGTTTCTGGTAACCATACAAAAATTTCTCGTAGCCCCGTACAGATTGTCATGAAAGTTTGTGACAGTGAATTTTTAATACTTAGCTATGAAAATACTTGTAAGATTTAAAAAACGTGGGGCGCATGCAATGATATCAGTAAGGAGTGTAGGGAATAGCTGTCCAGCTGTACGTGCGCCCCACGTTTGTCGTGTTCAGTCTGACAAGTATTTTCGTAGCTAAGTATTAAAGATTCACTATCACAAATGTTCGTATGTAGTTACCTACGTATTGTGTGTGATTGTGTCTTCGAGTTTTCTGGTGGATTTTTCATTACATCCTCAATTATTGTTCATAAATACTCCACCAAAACTTGGATTTTTGCTGGATGAAACTTTTCCAAACAACACTTTCTACATCAAATTTATTTGGGGTGGCTCAGAATACGTTGGCCTTTACAAGCGGTTATAAATCTTTGGCAGGCGTATTCTCTACCAACCCCACACACGACGTAAAACCATGTGCTGCGAATACTCTCAATTCACTCTGCCATGTGTCAATTTCAGTTATACTCACGAGGTTGCGCCTGTGTTCAGCTTGTCCGAGCGAGAGGTCATAAAGGCGTCTCTGAGCCTTGTTGACTTCAGCGATGGCGACGGGATATTTTCACCTGGTGGGTTGATATCCTAATCAATTTTATTACGGTTACCAGATGGTTTTTTGGTTTAGTATTATTTTTAACGAACCTTTGGAATCGAGCGTAAAAAAAAAGTTTAAACCCCCCTCAAAATTTGATGGTCTACGTTCTAAGGTACCTACCTAGGTATATAGAATCAGAAAATGGAATTTAAAAAAAAATTCTGTCTGTCCGCCGTACTTTGCATTTTTCTTAGTTACTATGACCAAAATTAATGAAATTTGGTTTGTAGGTCCCATTTGGGGTCTAGTTGGTCCGAGAAGCTCGCCGTTACTGTTAATAACTACTGAAAAGTAGGGGTTGAAATTTTCAGAACGCCGTATCTCGAAAACTTTCAATGAAAGGGTATGGTTGTTTTAACGTTTTTAAATTGATCTCGAACTTGAGAATTTTTTGAGACCACCCGTTTGCGCTGAAAAGCTCAATCAACATGATCGTGAATGAAACGGTATAAATCCGACCCAGATAACTGCTAGGGAACACCTGATTAGGGGAACGTGGGGCACAGTGAAACAACAGCTCTAATTCAAATACGAGAGGGAGTTAATTCGAGGAGTTAACCCAGGACTGTGCTAATGTACCTTGTGCTTCACCCAATGTCTTTCTGTCTCAATGCCAGTCTTCCTTGGGCAGCCGTCGTACAAGGTGTGTTTTTCGCCTAAAGCTGCGTTTACACTAGGCGCAATTCCCTCGCGAAATTATAGACGCTCTCCCACCCCTGAGTAATGGCGGGGTGAGCGCCCTCGCTGTGAGCCGAGCTCAGTCGGTTTTTGTCCGCGCAACAAAGGGTTGCGCGTGTCGAGTTTCGCTCAGGGTACACGCGGTCCCCATAGTTGCGCGAGGGATGAATCACAAACAGTGTTTGCAGCTCATCGAGCTCTACAAAAATCGATAATTTATAGGGTTTCCTGTACCATTTCTCTCATAAGGTTGTTTCCATATTGACTTCTTCCAAGGAATAATTGTTTGCTCCACCATCGTCGAGGGCGGCGATTTTTCTTCTTCCTTTGCTTGCTCAAAAATAACATTGATACGACGGAAAACGCGGCTGCAGGAGCTGGAGTGACAAAACAAGTTTCCATGTTGGCTGCAAAACCATAACTGAAGGCGGCTCGCCCCACTCGCGCTATTTTTCGCTCTGAATTGCGCTCTGTTTTGGGTAGTGCGAAATTTCATTCGAAGCGAGTAAGTTTCGCCCGAGTGACTTTCGCGAGGGAGTTTCACTAGTGTAAACCCATCTTAATGGCGTAAATCATTGAAGCAACCTTTTTCTTCATGAAAGATGTAAGTAAAAACTATTTTCATTGCATACTATTGTTCTGAATCAGTTTCTTGTGTAGAATAAGCTGCATGGTTTCCATTGTGTTCTATTGGTTTATTATTTTTTTACATTCAAACTGGGAATAAAAAATAAGCAAAGATGGCGACTGGGGCAGATTTTAACATAGAAGATGGGGCTCACTGAAACGTTTCAAGATGCCCCAGTCTGATGTTTCATTGTGTCTCATTGCTATAAATAATCAGCATCATAACAGGAATTTCTTCATTTTGCGTTTCATTATTTGTAGGATGGTGCAAAACCGAGTGAGAAAACCTGGAAGAGGCCTCTTGTCGATGAGGATATGAAGGAAGCTGTTTCTTTAGTCAAAACTGGTCCTGTATTTTTTGTTGTATTTCAAAGTAAATAGCTTTCTAAAAATGCAGCTGATTTTTACTCATCCAACGCCTTTTGTGTTTTTGTTTCGCTGTCCTCCATGAGTCGGTTCAAGGCACCCCATATGGGGCACAATGGAACAAAATTCCGACAGCGATAAATTTCTTTTTGTGATAACTGCATGATTAACAACTAACTGGAGACTAACGCAATATACTCCCGATATGTAAGAAAGTACGAGTATTTCTATACCTTTCACACTACAATAGATTTGATATTTATTCAGAAAAAATAAAAACAAAAAAGTGTTTCATTGTGCCCATCGTTCCCCTATAATCACGGATGGCTGTAAGAAATCCAGTACTCGATTTAGGGCTTTCCTGGGGGGAGCTCAAGTGTAGGTATATTGACCAAATAAAACAGTGATCTGTGCAGAAGGTACATCTATACAGGTAAATAATAAACCGTTGTGTAAATTTGCAGCGTTTTTTTTCTGGAAGGGCTTCCTCGTTTTTTAGTTTGGTCCTCCGTTGGGCCTGTAAAGGTTTGATCTCTTTTTTGGTGCAATTTGCCTCCCACCCGGTAGCCCACATCTCTGATCGAAATACTCAAAACTATGAATAATCAGTGTTTAATTTAATGCAGGTGGCAGCATCTCCAACATGTATGGCATTGTTGTCGCAAGATATAGAAAGTTTCCCAACGTGAAACAAACAGGACTTTTCTCTCTTCAGCCTCTCGTACTATTCACATCTCAAGAAGTAAGTACGTACAGCATCAGGTTATAGACGGTACCTAATTGAGGAGGCAGTGGGTGTAAAGGTCCCCCCTCCCCACCATACATATTCGATCCTGTCCTATTGCTTGCTGTTTTGTTCGGTATTGTAATTTTCCGCAGTGGTTTGGTCACTTTTTTTACTACTCACAATCACCAAACAGAGAATAATATACAGTATACATTTTTATGATCAAAGTCTGGGTTGAGAACATTGAGTAGGTTAGGTACACCTTGTAGGTGAGCCGTTGTGGCTTCTCACTGGAGAAGAGCGGACACTGCCGGGCCAAGTATTCTTGATTGGTTTTATAAGAGCAAATGCGATTCACTGAATAGACTATTTTCATGGGTAGGATTTTAGCATGGAACATGCTTTAGCCTTGGACTAACTATCCGAAAAATGTCACGCGGAAGTGTCACGAAATTTTAACGATGATTTTCACGTACAACCGAGTAGTTGCTAGGGAAATGAAACTTCTTTCATTTTCATCGGACAAAAATCGTTTTCCATTCGTTGGAAAGCTCTTGATTTATCACGAATTTATTTCGTATTTGTTCTTGGTATTTATTTCGTACTTTCATACTATAACTACATAAATTGATGTTATAAATGGATAGTAAACAATGACGCTTGTTTGGTTGTCACTTGGTTGTATCCTGGTGACGAAGTGAAATCATAACAGTGCGGCTACAGAATCATAAAAAGCGCGGCTAAAGCATGTTCCATGTTTCTTGAATTTTAGCCGTAGGCTCTAAGCAGTAAGCATCCGGGGGTCCAGGCGAGGCGCGCAGCGCCGAGTTTTAATTTTTGATCACAGACAGGGTTAGCACCCTTGAAAACCCCCCCACTGCCAATTTTCAACTCCAAACTCCTTGAAGATTGTGCAACTAACGGATAGAAAGAAAACGAAATGACTTCATAAGTGGACGGCACTGAGGATTCACCTCCAGGCGGACGCAGGGGTTACCTGTGCGTCATTTTGATTCTTTCCACTGGTTTATTGCCAACTTTCGAACATTCGATACCCCTCATATAGCACCTTTTCGGAAAGCACTCGCCGAGATACTTAAGAAAATAAAAGAAAACCGGTGAAATTGCCTGTTGTTCAAATTTTTAGATTCAACATTCCGATCTAAGAAGCGATGTTTTGAATCCTGACGATATTCCTAGGGTTTCATAAGGACAGTGATATTTGGTTGCTTGATGGCGTTCTCTAGGGAGGTGTGGTGGAGAGGGGCTAGCAACAATCTCTGTATAAATCACCTGACCTGCCTATATCTTGATAAATGAGCCATTCTCTTGCTATGTTTTCTTTTTCAGTCTCACTATTCAATAACTAAGGGAGCCCACTGGTTGGGTATCGGGACTGACAACGTGGTGAAGGTCAAGTGCGACGACAGGGGGCGGATGATCCCTGCAGAACTGGAAATCGCCGTAGCCCAGACACTGAGCGAAGGGAAAGTACCGCTTATGGTGAACTGTACGGCCGGGAGCACTGTGCTGGGGGCGTTCGACCCATTGGAGGAGGTGGCAGAGATATGCTCCCGATTTGGGATATGGATGCATGTCGATGTAAGATGTCTACTATTAACCAACTAGGATTCGTAAGTCCCATGTATTGCTCATAGTTGTTGTGATGACTCTGGTTTTGGTTAAATTTTAGATGTAATAAAATTTGGCTTGAAGGAAAATGTGACTCGAGTTGGATTTTGACTGGGTATGAGGTTTGGAAGAGAGAGGAGCGCGAGGGATTGTATCCGCGCAGTTTGCACCTCCTTGGATACGTCTCTGTGATTTTGTGGACCGTAGCGAAGGCGCCAATGTCAGACATGGTATCGGCGAGGCGGAGCAGTGATTCATCGTCCTTCCCGAGGTATGGGGCCAGGGAAATTTGGATGGGGCGGTAGCGCCTTGAGCCAGAAGGTCTTTGTGATGTCGGTGGTGAGGACATCGTTGATGTCGAAGCCGGTGGAAAGAGGTGGCTGGGCTTGAGGTCGCCGAGTTCTTGAGGCTGGGGGAGGGCGGAGATCCAAGCGTGCTTAGAGGGTTGGTAGAGATCGATTAGGCGGGTGCATAAGTCGTCTTAGGAGGTGGGCGAGTCGGGTGAGATGTCCGAGGTTTGGAGCAGGATGTCGTAGGGCAGGAGCGAAAGCGTCTTGGAGTATTTTGATTTTTGCGACTTGATGTTGGAGGCAGAGAATACGGCTCTGAGCTGGAAGAACCAGAGGGTGGGTTCGTGGGTGTATAATGGTGGCAGTGCGAGCAGGGTGGCCATGGAGGCGGTCATGATGTCGGTTGTGGGGGCAGTCGTGGCAGTGTGGGGTTCGTTCAGCATTGTTGGCTAGAGATTAACAGGTGTCTCGAAACGTCACTGTGTGATGACTGGTTTAGCTGCCTAGCTCGGCTTCTACATTGTTCATTGGTAAAAATCTTAATGTATATACAGGAGTGGTATATTATAAGGGTACCACAACAGTTGTATAATACAATTGAATTCAAATAGTAGATAACAGAAACCCACCAACCATTCCGACGTCACACTGCACCATCATGCCAAACTATGCAGTTGCATCTCATTGCACTGTAGGTTTGTTTGCAATGACCATCTGTCGGTTATCTGGCTGTCAGAAAGGTGTTGGGCCATTCACAGTGATTTTCATACTGTTTTCTGACTGTATACTATCCATGACCGGCTTTTGCAGTGGAGCCAATTTTCTGATCGTCATTCCAGTACAAAGAAAATCTGCCGGACGAGAACTGGCCATCCCCATCCACTATCATACTGTTCTCAAACGCTTACCAGATGGCATTGGATCATGGATGGTGTCACGGTTTTCTAGGAGTAAGCTAACCGTTAGAAAAAGCTAGTGCGTACAAACTGTTGCTTCGCTACTTCTTTGTACCACTGTTGCCCACCAGTCATTACCCCATCACAGCTAGGTATGTCGTGATAACACCTAAGTATTGATACCAGTATCAAAAGACTACCAAGGCATGTGGTATCGATACCTACCTCTTTTGATCCCAGTATATAATGAAAAGCATTGAACCATTATCATTTACAGAAAACGATACGTATTCAGTTATTTTCATAGTGATAACACTGATTGGTATAGAACACTATTCATTACTTGTAAGTACATACGTGCATGTGTCCGGATTTTCCTTGAATGTGTCGCCTATCTTTTTAAAGACAAATAACAGGGAGAAATTTTAAAACTGTGGAGTCAAACTTCTACAAATCTGTTATCATTTACGACATTGATAAGTAGGTAAAAACAGAAGTAGGAAATAAATTATGAATCATGAGTAAGTAGGTAGAAGAAGAAAGGGTCCCTTCCTCCATGAGTACACTCTCGGTATCAAATCAGAATCAGTATCAATGATATGGTATTGGATCGGATGTGAAGTATCAATTCCAAAATTACCCGGTATCGAATGTGATACGAGTATCGTATCAGTAGTATCGCAACATCCCTAACCACAGCCACAGTCTTGACTCGTCTGGCATAGTTACCCACCAGTCATTGCCATAGGTAACTTTAGGTTAGGTTAGGTCAAGGATTGCCACAGAGAGCGGCCCGGTGGCCCTAGGCCCTTTCTACGGTTCCCTAATCCAGCAATCTCAGGCCCTTCATTAGGCCGAGTAGTTTGTTGGCAAGATAGTACCGAGGAATTTCGTCCATTGGGGTAGGAGGTCCCAATGCATACCATGACACAGTGCCTCTCCACGACACAACTTGACAATTGCCTTACTACGGCAAGCCATCCCATTGACCCAGTACGGCCCACCACAGCATGCCACCATCTCATTACCCCGTACCAGTCATCGCCTCACTACGAAACACTCTGAAATCACCTCACCATGACCCAATCCAGGTGGTCAATATAGAAAAGCCTTTGGTGTGTTATCCGTTCCTGACACCTTCCTAATTCATTGATATTCATCATGTTTGCAGGCCTGTTGGGGTGGCTCACTCCTCCTCTCAGAAAACTATAGAAACCGACTTGCTGGTATTCAAAAGTAAATTGACAAAACTACTTGACAACATAATTGCTGCATATATGCAATACCGATATTTTACTGAACTCCTTCAATCTCTATCTTTCAGGGCCGACTCAGTATCGTGGAACCCGCATAAAATGCTTGGTGCCCCGCTCCAGTGCTCTCTGTTTTTGCTGAAATATGGTGTGAGTTCCAACATTTAGTACTATGCCACTTTGGGAGTTGAGTGTTTATTCTTGCACTGGTAGTTACTGCAATTCGACAGCATACAACATTCACACCAAGAACCACCAAAAAGCAAAAGCCTTCTGTAATGATTACGGAGTACATTTTCTCATTGTAAAAAGGTTATTTCCCAAATTGATTCATACGTCAGAATCTCGAACTTGAGCTTGAATATTGTTTCCATGGGAAACATCTAAATTTCTTGGGCTTATATGAAGGACAGCAAACACGGTAACCTAACACTATGAACCGTCCAGTCCAATGAGTATGTTCCTAGAGAATTGAATCCAGACATGGTGTTTTCAGGAGCTGTTGAAACTGTGCAATATGGCTGGAGCCACTTACCTTTTCCAAAAAGACAAAATGTACGACCCGCTGTACGACTCTGGCGACAAGAGCGTTCAATGCGGTAGGAAAGTCGACTCTTTCAAGCTTTGGTGCCTGTGGAAAGCTCGCGGTGTAAGAGGCCTGGGGGGGCTGGTTGATCATGCTATGGTGATGTCCAGGTTAGTGATCCCTGTATAACTTACCTACCGTTGTTCGACTAGCGACCTCGTTAAAACTCTGGATTTTACCATATCTGAATGAGAAACGACTGATAACTTGACCTCCTTTGAACTGAGTGGCATCCGCACAACTGACCCCTCAAGTAAGCTCACTTTCATTTTGTTTACAGGTACTTTTTAGAAAGAATTAAGGACAGGCCCGGTTTCAAACCAGTGTTGGAGTCATATGAAACCACAAATATCTGCTTTTGGTACGTCCCACTGCGCCTCAGAGGTCAAACCGAGACAGCGGAGTGGTGGAATGAAATTCACAAGGTATTTCACGTACTAAAATTGTCTATGGAATATGAAAAGTTTTGGGGAGCTCTTATGGCATCTTAGCAGTGATAACAGGTGATGTCTGGAATTCACTACAAAAGACACCAATTTTCATACATTATGACACGATGCACAGTTACCGGTCAAAAACTGTTTCTGCCACTGTTCCTTTGTGGTTGCTTTCCTTCTCGCTCTGAGTTGGTGGAAATACGGTATCAGCTTGGCTAAGCACCAAAATGCTGTATGGCACCGACTAGCTATAGTTTTCTGCATCACTCTTCAGTTGAAATACAGAAGCACATTCTTGTTTCAGGCCATACGGCATCAGCTTGGCTAAGCACCAGCATGCTGTGTGGTACTGACTGGCTGAAGTTTTCTGCATAGCTCCGAGTTGAAATACAGAGCCACATTCTTATTTCAGTTCATATGGCATCAGCTCGTTAAGCACAATCAGGCTGCATGGCACCGACTGGCTGTAGTTTTCTGCATGGCTCTGAATTGAAATACAGAGGCACATTCTTATTTCAGGGCATATGGCATCAGCTTGTTAAGCATAATCAGGCTGCATGCCACCGACTGGCTGAAGTTTTCTGCATTGCTCAGAGTTGAAATACAGAGGCACATTCTTGTTTCAGGCCATACGGCATCAGCTCGTTGAACACAATCAGGCTGCATGGCACCAACTGGCTGTAGTTTTCTGTATCGCTCTGAAATACAGTTGCGCTGCTCCAAAATGAAATTCTCCTTTTAGGTGGGGCCAGCCATGAAAAGGAGGTTTACCGAAGAAGGGGTCATGATGCTGGGCTACCAACCCCTCGAGTACCGCGGCCTCAAGAACTTCTTCCGCATGGTCGTCACCTGCCAACCACCAAGAACTGCTGAGCAGATGGACCGCGTTATCGAGCTTTTCGAAGAATACGGGAGCGATCTTTGAAGAGTGGAAATGAATCAGGTAGAATCAGCAGAATTTTTGAACGGATTGTTCGAGTTCCGCATCTTATGAATACGATAGAGCGTTTTAGCAGCACCCTCACGCCGAAACGAACAAGACGGAAGCAGTGCGCATGAGACACGCATGCGCACATGAGACAACAAAAAGTTTGACGAACTGTGACGACAAAAATACCGGGATCTCACGGTGTCAGCTTTCATTGTGTTGAGATGACAAAACGTAATGTAACCTTACAGCTGCATAACACTAACTACCTTCTTCTGTTGTCCTTGTAAAATAAATGTTGTATTCACAGCTGCTTCCTCTCTTCTTTCTATGCTTATCCAGACTTGAAGCCATGTGTGGACATAGATTTGTATTCACCAGCCGGTAGATGCCAAAGCGGAACGAAAACGGAACCGAAAAAGGTTAGTATCTGACTTCGGTCGCCATATCCGCCATTTCCGTTTCATTTGGCATGAGTGTGCTGCAAAAACTCTCTAATCTCTCTCATCCAAGCAGAATGTATGCACCTACTTTAGATTACCTTTTAAATTTTGTTACCATCTGCTTATTATAATTAATTTTTCATAAATAAATTGTACGTAACCTGCTTTATTTTTCCGCCTGCTGATTGAAGGATATCAAAAATATCCCTATTGCTCTGTACATATTTTGATACGCATTACATTCCTACATTGACTCGTCGTTTCTTTGGTACTTCATGAACCAATCAAATAAACATGTCCAGATTACTTCACTATGATCCATCATGTCAGATAAGAAATTAATATCTGAGGAGGAAAAACAAGAACACAGACCAATGAAAGAATATAAACTTTATTTATTTACACATCGACACAATTGATTCCAGGCTTTTGGACTCGAAGGCCAGCAATGGAAAATAAAGTTGAAGACTATTCCTTTAAACTAAATAAAATAAATAGGTAATAAATTAATAAATAAACTATTCAAGGAAAAAAATCGTAATAAGACATTTACATGAAGTCAACCGTACACGACTATAATATATACCAACAAGGAACAGGTGCGCTAATTTCAAAGCCAACACAAATAAGGAATGGAGATGTTTCTTTCAATTTTTCAACACTAAAGGCGCCACTGTAAGTATCTGCTGAAAGGCTACAAGGTTATTAAAGTTATTTAGAAATATTCGTCAAAACTGGTCAATTATTCAGGGGTGAGTATCAATAGTACCGTTTTGAAAAAATCAATTTGTATATTTTATTAAAATGGATTTTTTTTTAACGTATATTTTTTATTTAGATTTATCCAAGAATCTGATTTTGCGTTTTGATTTTCACGAAACTGTTACCACTGGGGTTGATTTTGATTTTTCCAGGCCGGTAACAAGATCTAAGTAAATATTATAAGTTCAGGAATCATAATCATTGTAAGTTCCAAAATTGATTTATTCAAACATCGCCCTTCCCTACAAAGAGTTGTGTTGAAATCATGAGATGACAGCTACTAATTTGTTCGAACTGCTTTCAACAACTGGAAATCAGAATTAAAATACTTGGGTACAGGATAAATTTTTTTTTTTAAACGATGGGAGTACAGATTGACAGGACTTTCTCTGCTACATGTAGAAGCAACGTGCGTTGAATCTAAATAGAGTGAGTTGCGTTACAAAATGAATTCGATGTTACAAACGTCCAATTTTGAAAATAACTGGGGATTCAGCTGTGGTTGTAAGCTGAATATTTAGGGGTTCGGATCACAGGTAAAATTCATATAATTGGCACCTGTGATGAATTTATCGGGATATTCTAGTTCAGTTTTGGAGCTTGAATAAAAAAGGAGAATGATATCTAAGAACTCGCTACTGGCGATACAAAATCATTCCTTAGCATCGACTGCGCCAAAATGAAGGTAAATTGAATGTGGTTGAATGAGGGCGATTGGTTAGTTTAGTCCTGTTTGTTCTCCTTGACCGGGTCGGAGTACGCACGGTAGATGTAGAAGCCGAGAGCGATGTGGAGGATGGCGATGGCGGATATGGCTGAGTAAACGTTGCTTGGTATCGTTGACATTCCTAACACTCCTGCAGACATTGAATACAATCACTGACTTGCAATTCAATGTAGCAAATCTACAAGTGATAAGCAGTTTACCTACTTCAAAAGTAACAACATAAAAACACGCTTGCTCCTGCAGCATTCACTGTAACTCTGCCACCAGTGTGGAAGGGCAAACACTGCTTAGCTCCATATCAAAAATGAGTTGCAATATCTTTATATTCATGACACCTGACGAGACGTGTAGGTTCTTTTTGAACGAACATCGCGAGTATTCACGGGAACCTCGGATCAAACGTGTAACCGGCCCAGGACCCGACCGAACAGTTAAGAGGGGTTCTACTCTACTTGAAACCCTGGTTACTGTCATATCCGATCCCACCAAAAAAATAATTACTTTCACCGATCGTTTGGACATTCTCTGCTGCCCCAGTTACAGAAGCACTGACCCAGGAGCACATTGCGACCTCGGTCACACGTGCCTGTGATCGCGCGTTATGATTGAGGGAAGCAATTCCCCACCAATTGAAACACCAAAATTTCAGCAGAAAAGACAACGAAAGAGTGTTGTTGAATTCAGGAACCCAAGTGGAAAACATCCCCAGAGCCACCGACCTGCCTGCCTGGCCTGTACAGCAGTGCCACCTGAAGAGGTATTTCTTTCCTGGCCCAATCCTTGGTGGTCCATCAACGGAGCCGGCAAGCCTGGAAACTTAGCTCGCTTCCACGTCGGAGGAGCAAGACTAAAGGTACGTGGCCCATCCCGGCTCAATTTTTCCCCGTTAGCTCCGCGGTCACCACGTAAATCGGGTGTAGCTCGGGTACCTATACCTACAATCGCCCTTGGGAGAAAATACGTAGGCATTTGTGGAATAGTACGTACTATTGGTGTGTTCCTTTAATTGTGATTAACATTCCCATGCTCAATAGAATCCCGGTGTTGTATGTTTAAAGTCCTTTGTAACCACCAAGTTGCGCTCCGTTCAGGAGCCCAGCTATGCCTGGCCCCCAGACCACCCTAGGCAGGGCGGTCTGGGGGCCGATAGGCGAACATAACACAGTATCTAGAATACAGCGGCTCACAGTTACGATGCTTACCGTCAAACAGGAAGACCTTGGAGGCGAAAAATGTGACAACGGGCAGCGCTATGATGACGATGCAGTAGTAGAAGACGGTGCGGAAGATCCTGAAGTCGCTCATGTCCTGCGAAACATTCTGAATCATACAGACCAAGCGTATTTTTAGAAAATCAAATTTGTTAACAAACGCACACGTTAATAACAATACAACAGATCGGTTAGTGGAACGTTATGTAAAAAGAATAAAAGAACGGGTGACAAATGCAAGGGGAGAGAGAGAGTGAGAATTTGGCAGACGAAGAGCAGTAATACGAAGGAAGTGAAACGAATGCACAGAACGAGGATAAACACAGAAAATGAGAGCATAGCAAATTCAGTCTTAAGCGGATATTATAGCTGTGGTGAGTGCGTGGTTTGAGGTAGGTTTGGGAACATGAGGTTGAATGAGGAGGTGAGAGAGGAGGGCGAGAGCTTATCCGTGCGGTCTTCACCTCCATGGCTGTGTTTCTAGGATAGGAAAATATCTGTCCGGTTTTCACCACAATGGATATTGGGATAAGGGAATATCCGCATGGTTTTCACCTCCTTGGATACTGGGAAGAGAGGAAGGGAAAATACCCGTCCGGTTTTCACCACTTTGGATACTGGAAAAACATTCGTCTGGTTTTCACCACGTTGAGTGCTGGGAAGGAAGTTCTCGTCGGGTTTTCACCAGTTGAGAACGCAGGGTTGAGGAGAAGAGTGTGTTGATGAGGATGAGGTAAGGTAAGGTAAGAGAGAGAGAAGTCGGATGAATGGGAAGGCAAGGTTTGGGAGAGAAGGCACTTGTTGGACAGAAGTTGGTTGAATGTAGAGCTCGGCAAGCCGGGCGCCTTATAAAGGCGCCTCTATCCTCCCCCCAGTCCACCAACAGCTGTTGGAGGGAGAGCTACCTGGGCCTCGTCCCTTGCACCGCGCAGCTCGACTTCTCCGTGTCTCTATTGATAACAATCTTACTTATTCACATGAATGGTATATTGTAAGGCCCGATTCACACAGAACGGACGTCGGGCAGAGATGTGGCGCGGACCTTTGTCCCTTCTGCGTCTCTCCTATGTAAACAAATGGTCCAATGTACACAGAAGTGACGTGGCGCAGGCATTTGCCCTCTCGCCCGTGCCACGTCTCTTTGGCGTCTCTTGTGGCGTAGAAGAAGGGACACGCCATTTCCTCGCCACGCATTGTCCGATTCAAAATGCGGGATGATATTGTGTTCAACATAGAATTTTGTGAGGAAATTGGGAAATACCCATGTTTATTTGATTACAATCGTGCGGATTACTGCAATAGGAATGCCCAAGACCAGGCCTGGCAGAAAATTCTTTATGGAAGCACTCACGAGACATTCTATAAAAATTCTGAAACCGTTCTGGGTACATATATTCAATTCACGCATAACTTCGAATGTTCCACCGGGTTTCCCCTTCTTCGACCACAGTGGATGAACCCAATACCTCCTATTTTTTTTATTCACATTCGCCAAGTACCTACACCAAATCCAACATATCTCCATCTTCGTCACTGCTTGAAAAAGCCATGTTGAGTTGCACTCCACAAAATTAAAAGGTAACTGACGTCCTTTCTCGCCACTGTCCCGCCCCTTTTGTGTGCATTGCACCTGCCACGTCTCTGCCACGTCCACGCCACGTCTCTGCCCGACGTCCGTTCTGTGTGAACCGGGCCTAAGGGTACCATGACAATAGCAATTACAGCTCGCAACAATGAAGTCATCTCGCGAGTCATATCAGCGAGAAGATGTTCACGTTGGGTGTTACAGACTAACTTTCTGCGAACGTGGACCTGACAAATCATCTGTTTTTATTTTTCAAAATTTGAATTTACATTTTTAACAATTTTTTCGTTTCCAAAACTGACTTTTAACCTTCAGAAACGGAAACTGATGCACGTGAAGCCGTCTAATGAACTTCCCGAGTGAGTTAAGAGTCGACCGTACACCCTTCCCACTGTGCGCCAGTGGAAACAACATCTGCCAATTCGAGTAGGCAGCACAGCTTCCTCACTTGAATCACATGAACGTACAGAATAGTTGGGTAGGTTCATCCAGTGGACAGGTGGAGTATCCATGCACGGGTTAAACGACTCGGGTCACACGGACTAACAGAATTTAGTTAGGTAGGTTCAGCTCTCTACGACTATTTTTCGCGTAGTTAGTGGTGTTGCAAGGAAATAGTCAACATTTCATGTTCGCACATGCGCAGACGAAAGTTACAGTACGATTCCAATGAAATTCATATGGAACTATCAAAGTATTATTCCCGATCGACCCTCCAAGTTTGAACTCATTTCAACGATATCTAAGGTAGTTATGGACGTTTCAAGTATTTCAAGTGTGCTCATTTGGAGGCGAAAGTACGATTTCAATGATACTGATGCGGGACCTTCTGCAGTCCAACCCGCTTGTACCCTCAAAATTTCAGCTCTCTGCGACTATTTTTCGCGTAGTTCGAAGCGTTATAAAAAAACGCTGCGAAGTCCTTGTCACATGGGTTTATTATTCTACTGGACACACCTACAGAAATGTTGGCTGTTCATTTATTGTTTCTTTCATGTGAAATTATCGAAATGGCTATTTTTTATGTTTTCCACCAATTTTGGTCCCTAAAAACACGAATTAGGCTCCGCTTTTTTTCATCAGAGTATTTTTGATCATTTATAGTACCACTTAATTGTCTTGATTCACCTGATGATACTACTCGAGTTATTACACAAATTTATGGTGATTTAAGACAATTTCCCATGTTTTTGACTAACGAAAAAATGAATTTCGGGAGCTTAACCTTCCTTACAACCTCAATTCTTCACTCTTCGGTCAAAATCAACCTAATATTCGGTCTCCTCGCCCTAAAAAAACATGGAAAACGATACCTCACAAGCTCATGTTCACTAAAACCTCAAAAATCCCTCGAAAACCCCTATTTTTACACCCATTTTTCTCCCATAACACCCCTGGGTGTATGCTTGCCGATCGGGCTGCGAAGTTTCGGGATACAACTACGGCCCAAATGCAGCATGTGTGCGAAAGAACGAATTTTTTAGACCGAAAATGAAGTCGGTACACGTGATACGGCGGACGGACATCGCATTTTGGTTTATTATTCTGTGAATAATACACCTATGTATTCGCTCAGCAAAAAAATTGTATAACACCCCCTCAAATTTTTTATTTTTTTCGTTTCAAGGTGCGTAGATTCCAAAAATGCAATGTCCGTCCGCCGTATCACGTGTACAGGCTTCATTTTCGGTCTAAAAAAGTCGTTCTTTCGCACACATGCTCCATTTGGGCCCTAGTTGTGTCCCAAAATTTTGCAGCCCGATCGGAATTTACCCAGGGGTGTTATTCGAGTGAAAATGTGCACAAAAATAGGTACTTTTTGTGTTTTAGTAACATGAGCTTTTGAGGTATCGTTTTCCATGTTTTTGTGGACAACAAGACCGAACATGAAGTCGATTTTAACCAAAGAGTGAAAAATTGAGGTTCTACCAGATGTTCAGCTCCCAAAATTGATTTTTTATCAGTCAAAAACCTTGGAAATCGTCTGACGATTCAATGGCACTACCAATGACCAAAGATAATTTGAAAAAAAAAACAGTCATGCAGCATGACTTAATGAGCGAATTTTCAAAGAAATATTCGAATTAATGGCTATGGTTTTGAATAAAGGAAAACTTCGGTCTAAAATTTGGTTTTCTATGTATATTCTCTTCGTATTTATTTTAATTTGTACGTTTTGTCCATCCTGATTCTACCGTTTTGGGTTTTGGGTAGGTTTTGCGCACTTTAAATGCTCTAATTTAAGAACGGATTTAGATATCTAAAATCCGATTTCACCATCGTGTTCAGCGTGCAAAAACCTTTAAAATGAGGGGTCACTTGTTAGAAAATAACATTTTGGGGATTTTTGGGTAATTTTTGCGCACTTTAAATGCTCTAATTTGAGAACGGATCAAGATATCTAAAATCCGATTCCACCATCGTGTTCAGCGTGCAAAAACCTTTAAAATGAGGGGTCACTTGTTGGAAAATAACATTTTGGGGATTTTTGGGTAATTTTTGCGCACTTTAAATGCGCCAAAACCCTCCTTAGAGTAGGCCAATTTCGCCCATCTTCGAACTTAGCCTTTCGATTGCCAAGATAGATTTTTTGTGCAAATTTGAGCTGTTTATCTCAATTCTATCGAGAGTTATCGTCTGGAGTGACACATATATATATATATACATATAAAAAAGTGTTAAATTTCAGGAATCGTTTTAGAATGGTCTGAAACGGATTTCTATGAAGAAAATTTCCAAAAATTTATATTATTTAAATTTCGAAGCCATTGCAATAGCTTCATTTTCTTTGAAAATTCGCTAAAAAGAGCCTACCTAAATTGTGTTTTAGGGGCCAAAATTGGTAGAAACATCAGAAATAGCTATTTCAATTATTTTACATGAAAGAAACAATAAATAAACAGCCAGCATTTCTGTAGGTATGTCCAATAGAATAATAAACCCATGTGACAAGGACTTTGCAGCGTTTTTCTGTGAAGCCCCATAGCTGTACGCCAAATCTAAATGAACTGTACGGTCTTGCCTTGAATGATCAGCAATAAAAACGACTTGACCTATCCATCTTAGGAATTTCATCCAATTCACATAATTACGTAACATTTTACGCTGAATAAATCCTATGATTCTCCAATTATTATGATAGTACGAAGGAACTCTGTGTAAGCTGGTCTTGAGACGCACGGTGAACTCACCTCAGAATTCACGGTGAACTCACCTTCCAATTGAAATCACCTCAAACCACAAGTCAGGAAACGACGTCTGCCAAGCAAAAATTCGACGATCAGTTCGGGCAAAACCACTCTGTTCTAAATGCAAAATATCAATGCAAAAAGCGAGGACCACACCATGCAGCACATTTACAAATCTCTTTTGTCCAAGTTGGCACCAACCTATTCATTTTGCGGTATTTCTCGAACGGTAACACAAATCCATGCTTATCCAGTACTTGCTCAAAACCATACATTTATCAAGTACCAAGTCATAAAATTAAGCACACTTTTCCGCGACAGGTATTTGAATTGCACCCTTTGAAACTACTCAACTAATTTGTACCACCTACTTGTCTTGAATGCCATTGCCCGTTAAAAGGCTCTTATTCGACTCCTCATTTTCTTTTCCCATATCGGCCTGATTTCGACTGACACACCTACTTCACGAAGACGATTCTTCGAGATATTACCAACACTGGTAGATCAACTCACATTTCGATAACAAAGAGGACACTTTCGAAATCACGGGTGGAAGCCGTAGAATCTTCAACAGTTTTGAGCGAATAAAGGGAGGTAAAAATATAAGTATTAGGTACTTACCCTGTCCGGAACCTGCATGTTGAGTTTTTCTACCGGTAATGGTCAACAATTATTTAAAACCTTTTAAATATTTTTAAATTCGCGATAAACTTGTAATCCGACTTGACGCGATAAAAAAATCCGTTTTGTTGTGGGCTTGTGGGATGGGCCATTGGCATGGACACTATATCTTCCAGCATCCATGTTGGTGGTGGTTGTGTACTTCCATGTTGATGTTGCCAATGTGTGACTGTCATGCTCATTGTTTCAATCACATCATCTTGACCTCCTCTCAGGTTGTATAGTTTTTGTTGAGTTTCAAGGATTAACTTTGGAAAAATATAATTTTCCTGTTGTCTCTCATGAAAGAGCGTGTGTTCATCGCAGCTTTGCTCTGTACGAACGCTTTGAGGTTCGAGTTTGTTTGCTTAATTTTTATCGTTATTTGGTAGGTAAATGAGGGTTCTTACCATAATACACGTTATCTCAAGAACAAAAATAGTTTGTTGAAAAGTACACTGTTTTTAACGGTATCGTTAACTTAACGAATCCTTAATGCCGCCATCAGTTGACGCCGACATCAAACTAATGCTGTGATTAGCGTGGTGAAATGTAAATATTTGGTGCCCCGGTTAACCGGCGTGCTCCCGTTATGATTTTGTTGAGTTAACCAAAATTAGGGGCAGTTTGGCGAAAGTGGCCCTGAAAGTGCTTCAAAAATGCGCTCATTAGGCAATGGCTGACATCCTTTGATACTGGCTCAATGCTCAAATCTTCCTTTGCCTCCTCAGTAGTAATATGGGGCAAGGATATTGATAAGCATCTTGTATAATATAATAAATAATTTTGTATATAACTTGTATATAATTTTGTTATGATTTATGCGCACAACCCACTGTGCACCAAAACTGTGTTCCAATCACACAGTGTCGAAAAGATTTTCTCTATAAATTTAGGTTTTATAACAACTGTTAAGCAGTGTCCACATGGACGAGGAACCCGTATTGCGGACTGTGTAAAGCAACCTGATTGGCTATTGGTTGTTGGTAAAGAGGGAGTTTTCCATAGGCAGGTTGGCTTTTGACGCGGATCGTACCGAATACTTTAGATCTAGAGAAATATCCTTCCGCAATTACGCAAGTGCATCTGCTCAACGGGTCACCGCAAAGCCTCTGTAACCTTCCAGCATGTTTTCTTGTATACCTATAGTTCTTTCGCCCTACGCGTTACGCATTTCTACTCCGCCATGTGAACGGGACCCCCCAGAATGGCAGACTCTCCATACCCCCCTCCATCATTTTACACAGTCCACATTACGCGTTTCCGCTCTCCATGTGAACCCTGGTAACTGTTCCAACTGCGTCAGGTCTGGGAACTGAGTTCTATAGGTATGGCAACTTTTCGCACCCGATCGGGGATGGGTTTTTCCAATGGAACTGGATATAACCCCGTTGGACCCTTCCCAAAATCTCGTTTCCCTCCAACCTTCACGTTAAATGGATCTTTCGTTTCTTTGGTACCTACTCAGCAATTTTTTCGGCCCTAATTCATCCCAGTTGTTCGGCTCGTTTTCAAGGCGTTCCAGCCGATGAGTTCTAACAAAGTTCAAAAAACGCACAGTTCGAAAACTCATCCCCAGCCGTCAGAAAAACTTGGTTTCTGGTTTCAAAACCAGTTCTGGCGGCTGGAACATACCTAATGTAAAGTACAGGGATGGATGAAAATAATGGGTTTACATAGTTTCCAGTTAGTAGTGGATTAAGGCTACAAGGCAAGACTGGTTCTTGAGACTATCATTAAGCCAGCAGGATTATCATTAAGCCTGACACTATCATTAAGCCAGACACACCAGCCCCAGTAGGTATCTACGTGCATTTCTTGTAGGTACAGGTATAATGCTGATCCCACTTGATCCATTAGGCCAGCCACCAGAACTGGTTTTAAAAGGTTTTAGAACCAGGAACCAAGTTTTTCTAAAGCTTCGTTCTCAGTGTGCGTTCTGCCAGTTCCGAACGGTTCTGGGCAAGCGCAGTCGAGTTTTGTCGTTCCCAGTGCCAGAACGCCCAGTTCCGGAACACCGAGAACGCCGAGTTCTGCGTTCGCAGTGTTTTGCGAATCCAGTTCCGAACGGTTCTGACAGTCCCCGATTTTTTTCGGAACTGTCAGAACTGGAACTCAAGAACGTAGGTGACGCATGCGCACACAGGTTATTCCACTTCCAGTTCTGAAATCGTTCGCAGTGCAGAACGCGGTTCCTCAAGTTCCGGAACGCCCCGGGATTTTCCGTCCCAGTTCTTATGAGTTTGAGAACTGTCAGAACGCCCACTAAGAACGAACCTTAAAGAACCGTTTCAGTTCGAGAACTCGTCCCCTGGAACACCTTGGAAACGCACCAAACAACTGGGATGACTTAGGGGCGAAAAAATTGCTGAGTAGGTATCACAGAGACCAAAGATCCGTTTAACGTGAAGGTTGGAGGGAAATGAGATTTTGGGACGGTTCTGTTGGAAAAAACCCATGTCCGATCATCAAGTGCGGAAAGTTATGAAACTCGGAGAACTCAGTTCCCGGACCTGATGGGGTTGGAACAATTTATAGATTAAACCTAAGTTTATAGAGAAGACCTTTTCAAAACTTGGTGTGGTTGGAACAGTTATTGCGCGTAGTGGGTTGTGCGCAGAACATTATAAAAGCTGGAACGAAGCTATAAGCTATAAGTTCATCTGTCATCACCATCGAAACTCAAACGACTGCCCCTTCACACTAGGTACTAATTAATTAGTAAGTAGTAAGTAGTAGGTAATTTTCGCAGAGTGGCATTATTATTTTGTTCTAAATTTTGACAGTGTTATTAAATATGTATTTTTTCTTAAACTCCTTGTAATTTGACTTTTGTAATTCGTGTGTGTTCAATGGGCCAATGGGCCTTTTCACAATAAAGGAAAGCGAACCCAGAAAACAAAACAGAAGAAGAAAAAGAAGAGTAGGTTGCATCTGATCATTGTTATCTGTTACTGCTAGTGCTACCCCACGATCCACGTGAAGTGAGATATGAAACGCAAATAGTGTTGTCTTTTATACTATCTTTCCTTAGAATTTTGGATAAAAACTCTATTTTCTTATTAATTAATGATTATTTGAACTAAATATTGTTAGGCCTACGTTTGGCCGAGGGTTTTTTTGAGAAAGGTGGACAAATTATCAGCAGATCGATCAAATTTTCACTTCGATTCCGGTCGTAGGTTATTGTACCAGACCTACTGTCTTGTGATTTTTGGATGAATTTTCGTTGATTTAATAGAAAAATGAAAGTTGAAATGGACACGTCCGACTCTAGAGAGAATATTATCCGATTCGAAGGGACTCAGGATCCTACTAAAAGCACATCCGTCTCGAAGCTGATCGAGGTCGACATCGACGTTGGCACGCTTCTCGCCAGCGATACCAACGAACTGGAAACGAAAGAGCTGAGGTGAGTGTAGTCTGACTTTAGATTTTTCAATTTTACAGCTGTTTGAAATGGATACCAAGTTACGTTTGACGTTTCTATAATAATTAAGTTGCAGAAATTGTACAGTCAGTCGTGTCTGGGATTACTTACTTACACAGTGTTCAGGTATTGTGAATATAAAAATTTCGTTTAGTTATAGCACTGCGTTCATTTCAGCACACATTTACACCTGCGGATGCTTATGTGTAGTCTGTAGTCTGTGATAGGTAACATATCATACGGGGGCAAATCGTAATGATTTTGCCGGCACAGGGGCGAAACATAAAACTCTCTTACGTCCAGCCGTTAGTTTGCACCGAAAAGCTTCGTCAACATGGATCGTGAATGAAATACGTCCGTCCAGCCCAGACATTTTGCTAGGTAACACCTTATTATAATCAGGCTTTGCTAAATGAAGACGAGATTGTTGTTCTGTGATATTATTTCATTTGTAGAATGATGGCTGTTAAGGATTTTTTTAAATAGGTATTTTTGAACAATCGTTATGCTTCATCAATAACAACAAATAAATAATCAGTGATAGTTGAATCTACCGAATATTTATGTTTAACTGTCGTTCCTCAGCCGGCTCCAATACTCGATTTTGGACTTTCCTGGAGGGAGCACGAGGGTAGGTATTTACCACAGAAAACAGTGATATACGCATAAGCGGCATCTGACGTGAATAATAAACTGTTGTGTAACAATTTGCAGCGTTTTTAGTTGAAATCTCTTCTGTTTTGGTAATATTTGATGCCAAAATGTCGAGGTTTTTTGGGCTCCGAAATGTTTAGCTAACCTCAGAAACCGTCGAAAACTCTTATTACTCCTATTTGGGATTCCAAAAGTGGTTTAAAATCATTTCCAGCTTTAAACTTTTTTTTTTTCGCTGGCAAACTTCTAATTTGCCTGGCCTGTAACGCACTTGAGTAGCTCACTGTTGTTCCCGAGTCATAGCGTCTGTTAATGAGACCGCTCACGTATTCTGTTGATACTCGTACCTCGTTATCTACGGGTTTTTTTTAATGTACCATACCTGTCTGATTCCAGGTCCAACACTGACGCTTACCTCAAGAGTTTGGCCAGAGACAATACTCAGCTTCTGTTCAACGCCATTTGGCAAATACCCACGGAAAGGTATGATGTACTACGTGCACCGGCGTCAAAGTTTGATATTCTAATTTTGAGTCTTGATCGATTGAGTGGTATTGCATTATTTGCCTACCTTCTTTTGGTGATATAAATTTGAAATTCACGTTGTAGATACGAAGATTGCATTGTGGCCAAGCTTCCTCCGCCGTCGTATGTCCTGCCCCGAGAAAAACCTCTCCCCAAGCCCAAACCCCTCACGAAATGGGAGGAGTACGCCAAGAAGAAGGGAATTCAGCCCAAGAAAAAATCCAACGTCACTTGGGATGATGTCCTTAAGGTTACTATAAGTTGGATCCGCTTTTTAAGGATTTCATTATGTTATTTTAATGTCATTTCGCCACAGTGGGCCAACTCACAGATCACAAAGTGTTGGCATGGGAACACTGGTGGTTCGTTCCAGCCGTGCCGAGTTCATGAACTCGGGTTTGGATGAGTTCACGAACTCGGGTTTGGATGAGTTCACCGACCGAGATCGTCGGGGTTGAAGGGGGTCCTGAGTTCATGAAACCGACGGCTGTTACGCCCAAAACTGAAGAGACACCGAAAGCGACACACCTAAGAAGAGAAAACCGCCAAATACTGCCCAAACGTCTTTCAGGCAATCAGAAAAAATGAAGCGGGTTATGATTTCGGGAGGGTTATGCCGAGTTTACCTGGAGGTGAACTCAGGCAGTTGGAACACTGTCCATCGAACTGAGTTCATGAACTCAAACCGGTTGGAACGCGTCATCTCGACCATCTGCCCTGCCGTGGTTTCTGCGCCAAACATCCTCATGAACTTGGCGCGGCTGGAAACTGGCTCCAGGGCCTCCCAGTTTCAGGAGCCTAGGTTTCGATTTCGATTGCAGGACATCGATTACTCTCGCCATATTCCGGTAACATGCTTGGTCTACGGAATTAACATGAAGGAACCACCATGGATGCTCTATTAGAATATTGAATATCCATAGCCAGAGAAATCTAGCGGGTCGTCGTTAAACTTCTTGACAAAAGCTAGGTACAGTGTATAGAGGTTAATTCATGGTTGGATTTTTTTTTTTTTAAATTCCTGTTTTTTGGGTGCCGGTTATTTTCAATAATGAGCCTTTAGAATCGAGCATGGGGGAAAAAATATTAACCATCCTGGGGGGGGGGGGGGGGTACGAGGAAGTATTGACTGCAGAAAACAGTGATCTGCACCGAAGGAGCATCTATACTGAAAATAATAATCCCTTGTGTAATAATTTGCAGCTTTTTGCTCAATAAAAACACTAGAAAGAACTTTGCTCACAAACAATCCGGTTGGTTATCCCCCACTGCTACCGGGGTGGATCGGGTCGCAGCGGGCTGACGGGAAAATTCGTGATGTTTCCATCCGCCCCGCCACGCTCCGGCTGTGGTGTGCGCGTTTCCATAAGAACAACACTGAACCGAACCAGGCGCATTTTTATCCGCTTATCTTAAACCCTAACTGAACCAAATTGGACAAAAAGATCGAGTTTTGTGGGTTTATTTATTTATCTATCTATGATTATAATGGGATCCCAAATAATGAAAAAAGCTTCGAATAACAGAACAAAATTAGAAAACAACCTTCCCCCCCCACCCCCCCCCCCCACACGCTGATGTGTGTTAGACTCGTTGCGTAATGACATCCATTTATGGTCGTTCTATTCTCTAATCCCGAATACTCGGCCGCATTTCAGAAATGGGTGCCTCGGTACGGCTACAAGAAAGCGGCTGCAGAAAAAGAAAAGGATTGGATCATCGAAGTTCCACAAAGCGTCGATCCCTACACCGACATGTTTGAGAAGAAGGCCGAAGTTAAAGCTGAAAAGGTACGTGCCGCACTTGATTAGTTCTGGCTTTTTCTTCGATTGATTTCAACATCAATAAAATATTGGGTGAGTTACCGTTTTCTGTATGTTATAGATCAACAAAAATGAGTATCAGCGGTTGAGAAACATAGCGAAGAGTAAGAAAATCAAAGTGCCGTCAATGGGGCTGCCACCGACCGGCAAAATGAATTCACTTCAGGTATGAACATTGGAACATTGTAAAACTTTATTTAAAATTTATTTTAAGGTCTCTTGTAATGCGTACTTCAAGTATACTCGTACTTGTAAAGCATTAGGATGCAGTCGAATTTCTGTTTCTAATTTCCTGTGTTAACCTGCAGCTGAACAGTGCGGCCAACATCGCGCACGTCTCTACGGCGTCACTCGGTAGGTTTCAACCGCATTCGAGCAAGGAGAAGCTCCTCAACAAGGCCAGCATACTGCAGCGGAAGAAGAAAGGTCTCCCACCTCCTGTAAGTAGTTTTGAATGACGTCTATGTAGCATTTTCAAATTGAATAAACAGTTTTCCAGTTCAAATAAATTAACGATGATCCAAATTGAATTAACGGTTCCCTAAAAACACGAACATTACATTCGAAGTACGTAATGGAATCATGGGAAAAGAAAGACAAGTGATGTGCTTGCTATGCGTATCCATCATTATGTTACTTCTGTATCTCTGAAGAAATATATAATATCTTGATTTTGCATAGCCTATCAAAAAAATCAATACCTTCCTAATGCAGTTATCGTGCGTTTCATTCAAGCCTATCCCTTCAGAAGATAGAAGAGGCACGATGATGGATACGCATAGAAATAGTTCATTTTTCTTTCTTTTCTCATGATTCCGTTACATAAGTACATACTTTGAATGTAGATACCTACCCATATATCTGGGTCCCCCCCACACGAGAGGGGTGCATTGATGTAGAAACCTCTGGAATCTTTGAAAAAATTCATAGAAAAATAACTACTTATCGTAGGATGGTGCGGTGGTTGTCAAAATGCTTAGAATGGAACCTACTTTCATTTTAAAAAAATAAAAATAAAATAAAATATATCAAAATCAACGATAAAATAATAAAATCAACGATTTTCCAAATTGAATTAACGTTCCCTCAAAAATATGGGTAGGTATCTACATTCGAAGTACTTACGAAACGGAATCATGAGAAAGGAAAGAAAAATGAACTATTTCTATGCGTATCCATCATTTTGTCTCTTCTATCTTCTGAAGGGATGTGTGAATGAAAAGCACAATAGACAGTTTTTGTACTTCCCGTCATTTTTACACGTTCATCTGTGGGAACGGTGATTGGGAAGACGGACCAGTGAGGTTGAAGCATTCATTTTCTTCCCGTAACGTGTAGTTCTTCGTGTATACGTGTAGAGCTACTTCGTTCGTACATGGGAATAACTGCACGTGTACATGTACAGGTTGAAGCTCATTGGTCTGTTGGCGTACTAGTCCCATGGTTGAACGTCTAAAGATGACGGGAATAACAAAAACTGCCTATTAATGTAACGACTGCATTAGAAAGATATACATTTTTGATAGGCTATGCAAAAATTAAGATATTATATGGCGGTAATTTTCGGAAGAGATTGTTTACTGGCAGCAGCGCTCCTAGTGCGGAAGTTCGGAATTTTTTCAAAGAAAAACTGAAAACTAAAGTTTTTCGCGTGGTTATGTTGGTTCTTCTGTGGCCCCCCGGTCCTCCACTCCCACTCTCCTTCATGACGCCATTGTTCGTTCCGCGTGCGAAGTTTTCGGATATCTGTTGTTGGTTCTCACTTTTTAGTTTTTCAAAACCTTTAAAACAGTGTTAAAAGTGGTGTTTTTTCGTTGATAATTGGTTGTTCTTCATGTTTTCGACGTTTTTCGTTCGTACACAAGTGTCGATGTCGGATTCCGAGCGTGTCTCGGCTCGCGTTAGTTCGCGTCCGGATCGGCGTGTGTCCCCCGACCAACGGGTTGGGGCTTTGGTTTCCTCTCATAATCAGGGGAAACGACGACGCACAGGTTCCGGCCCATTGGCGGAATCAGGAAATCCCAATAGGGATAAATTTTCAGTCCCGGGTACTTCTAAAAAGGGTACTTCCGAAGCGGCCATCCCGCCTATGTGGTGCCGACCGCGGTTGTCCGATTTCGCACCAACTTTAGATTCGGTGTCGAGAGACAACCCACACCAATCAGGGGAACGACGACGCACAGGTTCCGGCCCATTGGCGGAATCAGGAAATCCCAATAGGGATAAATTTTCAGTCCCGGGTACTTCTAAAAAGGGTACTTCCGAAGCGGCCATCCCGCCTATGTGGTGCCGACCGCGGTTGTCCGATTTCGCACCAACTTTAGATTCGGTGTCGAGAGACAACCTACACCAACCGATCTCGGACGTTGATATTTCCGATGATGATGATGTATCATCAACCTCTTCCTTTGGGTTTGAGGGCTCTCCCGATGGCGAGATGTCCGATTTTTCAGTCGGCATTGGTCCCAAAGAGGACGATGATGAGCCCGTCGAACATAGCCGCCATGAGGTACCGCCGTTGCCGGAGACGCTGCAACGTATTATGGATAAAGCCAAAAAGGCGGAACCTCAACTCGTAAGTATTCACCCGAGCATTGCCTCCACCTGGGAGTCCCAGATGAGGCAGGGTCTCGATCTTGAGTTTTATAAACGGGTTAATGAACAATACAACCCGAATTTTCATTGCCCATCTCTGGCGCCCCCCAAATTGGATGAGGTTGTTGAGGAAGTAATGACTAGCGTCACCGAGAATGCGGATAAGTCCATGGCGACTACGCATAGTTTTGTCTCGAAGGCCTTAGTTGGCATGGGCGAGGCCATGACGTTACTCATTGAAAATCAAAATGTGGATCGCCCGAATTTCCGAGACAAAATATTTGATGTTCTCTGGGATACGCCCTCCCTTTTGTGTGCAGGTTTTTTCAGAACCTCGATGACCAGGAGGTCGAGAGTCACGACCTGTTTCAAAGGTAAATACAAACAGTTGGCTTCTCGCTCTAAAGTGGGCCCGCTATATTTATTTGATGAAAAGGCGGAGGGGTGGATCCGTCGGGCCCAGGATGCGTCAAAAGCGGCCCAAATGGTTTACAGACCGCGTCAAAACACGTCCACTGGACGTTTTGAACCCACATAACCCAGGTAAGACATGCGGGCCGTTTGGCTCTTTTTGCAGATAGGTGGTTGTCAACCCCAGCTTCACAGCCAGTTTTGGACTGGGTTAAAGGGTATAGAATTCCCTTTTCAGTCATCCCGCCACTTTGTGAGGGCATTGCTGTTCGGCTTGCCAGTCCGATGTATGACATGGACGCCATGCATAAAAAAATTCAGGAGCTGTTGGGGGCAATTTCAGAAATCTCTGGGCGTGATAACGTTTTTCTCTCGCCGATTTTTCTGGTTCCCAAACCTAATGGGTCATCACGTTTCATTTTAAATTTAAAAAAAAAAAAAAAAAAAAAAATTAAATGAATATGTGGTTGTTAACCATTTTAAGCTTGAAGACTACAGGTCGGTGTTACATCTGTTGGAACCCAATATGTGTGGGGCTTCGGTGGATCTTAAGGATGCTTATTATTTAATCCCAATCGTGCCAGAGGATAGAAAATTCCTAGCGTTTAGATTTCAAGATGCGTTTTATGGCATGAACGCTCTACCTATGGGGCTTGCGTCTGCTCCATTTTGCTTTCATAAAGTTTTACGTCCTGTCATGGCTATGTTGAGAGAGCGTAATATACCAATTGTTAACTACCTCGACGATTGTCTCCTGCTCGCGCCCACCCATGACGAATGTGTGCGCGCTCTAGCTTCAACTGCCAGTCTGTTGACAAGCCTAGGTTTTGTTATTAATGATGAAAAAAGTGTCTTTGAACCGTCCCGCAATTTTGTTTCCTTGGTTTTCTCTTTGATTCAGTAAACATGACTATAGGCCTTCCCGTCGACAGGAACCTGAGGGGACTATTCGAAATTTAGCATCGTTGATAGGGACGTTGATAGCTTGTATGCCCGCCATCCCCTATAGTCAGTTGTATATTAGGTCGTTCGAAAGGGATAGGTATCTCGCATTATTGAATCATAACGATAATTATAACGGGCCTTGTTCTATATCCAATCAATCGCGCGACGATTTAATCTGGTGGACCGTTGCCTTTGAAAAGCCTCCATCTAAAATTCGATCGGATACTTATGATTATGTAATGTTTTCGGATGCGTCTGATACAGGATGGGGGGCGGCATGGGAGTCAGAACGTTCCTGTGGATGGTGGAAGGAACGCGAAAAAGGTCTCCACATTGATGAAAAAGAATTACTAGCGGTGAAACATGCTCTGGAGGTGTTTGCCAGGAACTGGCGGGGACGGTCCATTCTCCTTAGGGTTGACAATGGGACGGCGGTAGCGGTGTTAAATAAATTTGGCAGTGTCCGATTTCCTCACCTTTATACCGCGGCTCGAGCCATATGGCTTTGTTGTGAATCTAGGGGGTTGTGGATAAAAGCCTCTTATATTAACACAAAAGATAATGTGGAGGCGGACGCTGAGTAACGCCGTCAACTTTCAAGTGGGGAGTGGGGATTGTCACCTCAATATTTTCAAACGATTGTACGGACGTTTGGAATAGCTGAAGTCGACTTGTTTTATCGGATGACCTACATCAGTGTCCCCAATTTTTCTCTTGGCGGCCTCAGGCGGGAGCTGCAGGGGTGGATGCATTTACCTTTTGCTGGAAGAAATATTTCTTCTACGCTTTTCCCCCTTTTCGCTACTCTCCCGTGTACTAAAAAAAGTCAGGGAGGACCAAGCTACGGGAATCGTGGTGGCCCCATTGTGGCCTACACAACCATGGTTTTCAGGTTTCATGAAGTTGGCTAGTTCACAAATATTATGCCTTGGCCCTAATGAAACCTTATTGATGGTGGCAATCTTATCCGGAGAAGTTTCATGAAAAAAGGTAACCCACTTGATGTTATTGGGACTCTTCATAGTTCTTTTGCTCAGACCACGCTTAAGCAATACGCGTCTTCCTACAATTTGTGGATCAACCTCTGTAATAGGAAGCATACAGACCCACTTACCTTTACGACCGCTGACGTTTTACGCTTCTTCCAACACCTGTTGGACGAGACACCTCAGTCATATAATGCTTTCAATACGCATCGGTCTGCCCTTGCGCTGGTAGCCGATTTTGACTTATCACAAGATTACTTAGTGAAGAGATTTCTTAAGTACACTTCCACTTGGGACCCCCAACTAGTATTACAGTACTTACAGTATTACAGTAACTAGTATTACAGTATTTTATGTCGGCTTCGGATGACTCCTTGTCCTTTAGAGCTAAAAAATTGGTGGTACTTTTGTTACTGGCGTCTGGTCAACGGATGCAAATGATTTGGTCAATTGAACGGTCGCATATCGTGTTCTCGGATTCTGACGTTCGGATTTATATACCGAGGTTGCTAAAAACGTCTAGGCCCTTCCATAACCATCCCCTTTTTACCCTCTCGCCCGGCCATTTGCGTAGCCTCCAATTTAAAACGATATCTGGCGGACACGGTTGATGTGCAGGGGTCGGCATTGTTTGTTGCTCTTCGGCAGCCCTTTCGGCCTGTGACAGTACCTACACTAAGTCGGTGGGTAAGAAATATTATTGGGGCTGCGGGTATAGATTTAAGTATTTTTTCGGCACACTCTACGCGGCACGCTGCTGTTTCATCGGCGGCTCGCCATGGAGTGTCCATCAATGCGATTTTTCGAGCGGTAGGATGGTCGCAAAACTCTAATATGTTTCACGAAGTTTACAATCGCCCATTGTGTTCACAGGCGGACTTTGCGACGGCGGTGTTGTCCTCCGTTTAATTCAGAGCTGCAGCCCTTTGGTGACAAATTGGATGCCCATTGGATGGCCGACTTACCATTTATTTTTGTTTTGATGCCTATCTTGATGCCTATTTTGTTTTTGATGCCTAACTGATGGCCGAATTACCTTTTATATTGACGTTTCTATTGACATCTTCTTATAGGGATCATGTGTTCACTCGGCGCTCTAACCTTGACACGTTGTCATAATTTAGATATGTTCGCCTATTGGCAATCTTATACCATTTCTCTCTGACATTAATATATGTTTCTTGATAGTTGATAGTTGTTATCTAACATTGGTTACTTTCATACCATTAATTGCTCTTTCGCGGCTGTCCGTGCAACTGAACTGCTGTTTTCGTTCCTGCATAAAATGCTACAAGATGTCTCCTGTCTGTTCTCGGTCCATGGTTTCCTAGCTGTCTTCCTATGTGTTCTCCGTTACTGGCGTTTGTTTAATCTTTTCGTTCATGGAAAAGGGGAGGGGGCGTGCTCGACATGAGTCCGACGCCTAGGACGTGGCCATGAATGATACAACTGCCTACCATTCCTCATGTCTAAATGGGTGCCTTTTTTCTTTTCTCAGTGCCCTGGGGAGCTGGTGGAGGAATCTTTGAACAGCTGCCAGTAAACAATCTCTTCCGAAAATTACCGCCATATAATTGTACAATCAACTTACCTTCTGGGAAAGTCGATTGAAATTATATATAGGTAATTGGAGGAAGAGATTGTTACACTCCCACCCGTGAAGTCTGGTTGGGGGACTTCACCACCCTACCCATGCCTCCACCAGCATGTCTTCGAACTTCAATGGCGTCATGAAGGAGAGTGGGAGTGGAGGACCGGGGGGCCACAGAAGAACCAACATAACCACGCGAAAAACTTTAGTTTTCAGTTTTTCTTTGAAAAAATTCCGAACTTCCGCACTAGGAGCGCTGCTGCCAGTAAACAATCTCTTCCTCCAATTACCTATATATAATTTCAATCGACTTTCCCAGAAGGTAAGTTGATTGTACAATTATATATTTTTTCACAGACACAGAAGTAACATAATGATGGATACGCACCGCAGTAGTTCACTTTTCTTTCTATTCTCATGATTTCATTACTTCGAATGTAGATACTCATATTTTTGGGGAGCCGTTAATTCAATTTAGGTAATCGTTAATTTGGTTTGGAAAATTAATTCAGTTGGAAGTGCTATAATAATGCGGTGCTTTGTCGTTTCCCTGCGCCATCGAAGTAGAAACAATAGAGTCGGTTTTGGTACAGTTTATTCCATGTTAGCTGTAGTAGGGATAAGGCGTGTAAGCTGGAACTGTTTCTTGGAACAGGTACCTAGTCCAAGGGCGGAATTGGTGGGAATGATGACGACATCTTCAAGTACTTGTCGCAGGACAGTGCGGTTGGTGTAAAAATGCTCACGATTTTCCAAATTGAATTAACGGTCCCCCAAAAATATGGGTAGGTATCTACATTCGACGTACTTACGGAACGGAATCATGAGAAAAGAAAGAAAAATGAACTATTTCTATGCGTATCCATCATTGTGTCTCTTCTATCTTCTGAAGGGATGTGTGAATGAAAAGCAGAATAGACAGTTTTTGTACTTCCCGTCATTTTTACACGTTCAGCTGTGGAAACGGTGATAGGGAAGACGGACCAATGAGGTTGAAGCATTCATTTTCTTCCTGTAACGTGTAGTTCTTCGCGTATACGTGTAGAGCTACTTCGTTTGTACATGGGAAGAACTGCACGTGTACATGTACAGGTTGAAGCTCATTGGTCTGTTGGCGTACTAGTCCCATGGTTGAACGTCTAAAGATGACGGGAATAACAAAAACTGCCTATTAATGTAACGACTGCATTAGAAAGATATACATTTTTGATAGGCTATGCAAAAATTAAGATATTATATATTTTTTCACAGATACAGAAGTAACATAATGGTGGATACGCACCGCAGTAGTCCACTTTTCTTTCTTTTCTCATGATTCCATTACTTCGAATGTAGATACCCATATTTTTGGGGAGCCGTTAATTCAATTTAGATAATCGTTAATTTGGTTTGGAAAATTAATTCAGTTGGAAGTGCTATAATAATGCGGTGCTTTGTCGTTTCCCTGCGCCATCGAAGTAGAAACAATAGAGTCGGTTTTGGTACAGTTTATTCCATGTTAGCTGTAGTAGGGATAAGGCGTGTAAGCTGGAACTGTTTCTTAGAACAGGTACCTAGTCCAAGGGCGGAATTGGTGGGAATGATGACGACATCTTCAAGTACTTTTCGCAGGACAGTGTGGTTGGTGTAAAAATGCTCACGATTTTCCAAATTGAATTAACGGTCCCCCAAAAATATGGGTAGGTATCTCCATTCGACGTACTTACGGAACGGAATCATGAGAAAAGAAAGAAAAATGATCTATTTCTATGCGTATCCATCATTGTGTCTCTTCTATATTCTGAAGGGATGTGTGAATGAAAAGTACAATAGACAGTTTTTGTACTTCCCGTCATTTTTACATTCAGCCGTGGAAACGGTGATAGGGAAGACGGACCAGTGAGGTTGAAGCATTCATTTTCTTCCCGTAACGTGTAGTTCTTCGTGTATACGTGTAGAGCTACTTCGTTCGTACATGGGAATAACTGCACGTGTTGAAGCTCATTGGTCTGTCTTCCCATGTAATATTGGCGTATCAGTCCCACATTGAATGTCTATGAGGGGAAGAACAAAAACTGCCTATTAACGATTTCATTAGAAAGATATTGATTTTCAATAGGCTACGCAAAAATCAAGATATTATATATTTCTTCACAGATACAGGAGAATATAATGATGGATACGCACCACAAGTACTTCACTTTTCATTTTTTCTCATGATTCCATTAAGTACTTCGAATGCAGATGCCCATATTTTTGGGGAGCCGTTAATTCAATTTGGATAATCGTTAATTTGATTGGAAAACCATTAATTCAATTTGGAAGTGCTATATAATGTGGTCCTTTCCCAGCTCCATCGAAGTAGAAATAATGGAGTCGGTTTTGGCACAGTTTATTCCATGTTAGCTGTAGCTAGGGATAAGGCTTGTCAGCTGGAACTGTTACTTGGAACAGGTACCTAATCCAAGGGGGGAATTGGTGGGAATGATGACGATATCTTCAAATCAAATTGGCTGTGTTGAAAAAATTCCATCAGATAATACATGAAGTCCATTTCTCAACCAACTTGTTTCGAATCGCCTTTCAACTGTTGATCTGTTAGGTTTCTTTTATAGTTCATATTTATCATATAACTGTGTGTAGAGTCCTTTAAAAGTTTGTTTGTTCCCTGTTTAGAAATCTCACGAGGAGCACGAGAGGAATCTGAAAATAGCCAACACGATCCTCAACAAAAAACCGAGAGTCGACCTTGAGAAAGCAGTCAACAAGCACATTCATTCGGAAGAAGTAGAGTAAGTGTGTGATAGCGTTATCAGGTCAAGTTGGTTCTCAATGTGCAACCATCTTGGATCTGTGTATGGATACTATTTACACGTTCATGTGAAATTAAATTTCATTTGTAGGGTCCTTGAAGGTATTACAAGGAGTTGGTATTAAACTTTAACAAATTCATGAATTACATATTTATAGGCACCGAATTCAAAAACGTCATTTTTCCCATTAAATAGCAACACAAATCATTCATTATATTTTTAATCTAAAATCAACCACCCCTCAAGAGTTTATTTGAACATTAGTCTTGGATATTTCAGAAAATTATACACAGGCAGCAGAACCCTTGTGTTGGGCAAGAAAAATACAACTCAAATTTGGAGGAAGTTCCATACTTCGAAAAAACTTTCAACAAAAAAAATCCTGACTTCAAAAAAAGGAGTATAAAACTAAAAAAATAAAATAATTTTTATGCCGAACAAACGTAGTTTATTCAAAGCTGGTACAACAAAATGTTTGAAGTCAGCGCCAAATTTCAGCCAAGATGTGTGGAAACCAAAACACCAAGGGATACATTCTGAAGGCTGTGTGTGGGATTTAGTTGAATTTTGGCTTCAAAATTTTGTTGCATCAGCATTGATTAACGGATCAACGGATTATTTTTTTTTAAGTTTGGTTTTGAAAAGGAGTTAATGAATATTATTTCAAGTACTTTTTAGTGGGTTTTTCGAAGTAGGTTTTTTTTTCACAAAAAAATGTTTTTTCAAAATAACTAGGATTCATGGTGGAATATTTTCTTCAACTTTAAATGGGACCACCCTCGAGATATAAAATTTTATTATTATTATTTTATTTTATTTTATTTATTTATTTTATTTTTTTTTCAGAGCTTCTGAACAGAAGAACAAGAGGAAAGGTAGGGGTGGTAAAGGGAAGAAGAAAGGTGGTAGGGGAGGCCCTCGCAACGCCAAAGACGGCAAGAAACCCAAAGGCGGTCAAGGCAAACGCATTTTCGCCGGCAAAAACAAACCTTCCGGCCGCAAACGAAGATGAAACTGACGTTGTGCTGATTCTTATTAAATATATCCATGTACGTACTGAGTTTCACTGCTCGTTTAATTATACCTATAATTGGTTGGAAAGCACCCGAAGTAGGTACCTCAGTTAGCCCTATAATTATTCGTAATCTTGTTGCCTTTCGTGAGTTCAGCAAAGTGTTACGTCTCGAACAACCATCTTCATAATTTCAACAGATGGTACTGACTGTTCCATTATGGTGTAGGCATGCTGTATGCTGTTCGATCTACAGATTCTTCTGAAATGCAGAGAATTTTCTTCACACACACACACACACAAATATTCAGAACACTAGGACAAAATGTTAGTTTGAAGTCTTGTTTTAAAAAATTAGCGTTATTTTTTAAATGAAGACGATCAGCAGTAAAAGTGCAGCAAAAAATGAGGTATCAGGTCCATTGACATCTGATTGGCTGTTGGCTGATGGAGGTGGAGTGAAGGTTGTCAATTAAGCCAGTAACCCCACACAAGAAATGGCAACCTTTGCCGTGACCTTTCCCTTGGTTTGATTTTAAGTCTTTTAGATTTATTAATAAACTTGAGGTTTTGTACATCATTTAAAGTGATGCAGTAGCTCTCCGAGTGGGATTTGAATTGAACTACTCGGCAGTTTACCTGATAGTCTTTTCAGGCGGGAACTCTGAAATTAAAATTTCACACCTGTTTTCTGCCTATACTTCCTGACGAACAATCAACACCCCGTTAGGTGGTGAATGAGTGATGGATAAAACGTTTATTTGGTCGGAGGCCTTTACAGGAGTAACAACACAATAGTACAGTCACTCGTTTGCAGAGAAGGCTCAGTGCCAAACTCCGACTCACAAATGGCAAACGCTTTTGAACTGTCATCCTGCACATCCGGAGCCTTGCAGAGAACAGTTTCCATGCCGCCGCCAAGGTTCTTGAAGGTGGTGGGCCTCATGTAAAAAATAATACTTGATAAAAACGTGATTCACCCCTTGACTCCGGATGATGCCTATTTACTTTGCATGAAACATCGTGCATCCTCTAGAAGTGGGAAGACCACAGAGGTGGTGGAACAGAAGCGAAGTTGGACCCCCTCCAGGAAGATGGAAGCCAAGGTAGGGACGTTCCGAGGGGGGTAGGGAAGTATCGGAGTATCGATACTTTGCTCCCGATATTTGTATCGATACTTTTCATTCAATACTTTTGTGGTATCGATACTTCCGTCCGAGAGTATCGATAGTATCGATACTTTCCACCGATATTTTACCAAGGAAGATGACATTATTGTGAGGAAATACTCGTTCGTGCCCACCTATTAATTATAATATGATTATGTAAATACTTGATTTTCGAAAATAGGTAGCTGGAAATCAAGCATAATACCGGAAATGCCAATCTTTCAGGAAAATCGCGATACCTAAGTACCCTCAAACTCAATGCATCGATATCGTCTCACCTATTATAACCTTCTCCTCAACTTATTCCAGGGGCGCCATTTCACCAAACTGTTGGGGGGGGGGGGGGGGGGCAAACACCGGGGGTATGGGGGGTATGATATATCTACTAAGGAAAGGGGGTCCAGGGGTTTAAATTAATATTACATTTAGATGTAGGCTAATTTTATGCTTCCTTTTACATATTATTTAAAGTTTCAATAAAAGAATAAATACAAACAAAATCAAAGTACCCTTTTTCAATTCATTAAATTAGCATTGCTACATTCCAATAATATTCATTCAAAATATTCCTTTTTAAAAGAAGGCTATGATATTCTAGATAACTCCAGTAGTCATTTTCATTATTTATCAATTCCTTGGGGGGGGGGCCTAGGCCCCCCCCCCCTGCCCCCCTTAAATGGCGCCCCTGACTTATTCAGTTTCAGTTCGGTGTTCCTTACGTTTCTCAATTTCTCTCAATTCTTTTCCTTTTTTTAAATTCCATCAAAAGAAAGGGTTTTTCTGAATTTTCGCCCTTGGACTTGGTATCACTATCGAGTATCGATACTTTTGATCCGATATTATCGGAATATCGATACTTTTTGACCGATAATATCGAGTATCGATACTTCGGGGAAAGTATCGTATCGAAAGGAGTATCGATACTCAGATGGTATCTTAATGTCCCTAAGCCAAGGTGAGTGTGGGGTTTACCCTGTAATGGTTTTTTGTGGCGGCGATTTTCGGGTGGTAGGTCGTAGCAAAAGCATGTACCTACCTAACCATGCTAAAAAATAAAACCTTGACGTAGGTAGGTACCTACTACAAGTAAGGAATAGCTGGGGCCCTTCAGCATGAACCCTTCCTCCACTCCCCACCTTTTTTGGAGGGCCCCATGGTGGGCCGTGTTCACGACTTCTTCAGTAAAATGTAGTAATTTTCAGAAAACTGAAAAATCACCAGAAATCGTGCTTCTAGTCACCTTTGTTCGGTTCTCGGTACCTACCTGTAATAACAAAATAAATTTACTAAAGGAAAGATGAGGGCATAATTTTTAATTAACCCTCTCGAAAACCTAATTAACTGTGCTTGCTGTATTTTTAACTTCAACTCTGATCCTCATAAAAATATGCGCGTCCCTACATAAAAGGTGGGACCACAGGGAAGGAATATAAACAAGTTACTACCAAGGTTGGAGCATCTAAAGGTGAAGGAGAAGAAGAGTGAGAGCATGCCATGAAATTTCATTGTTTTGTTTAATATCTCTTAAAATTGTTTAATGAAACCATTGTTTAATCATTCTAATCCAATATAATTACTCAACATCAGTTTTTCTTTTCTTTTTTACATAGTTTATTTGAGTGTGTAGTATATTTAGCATACCATATATTTTGTACACCATGAGGGGACAACAGTTCCTATGTACATAAGAAAGAAAGAAAATAAATATAAAAAATAAATTCCCACCTGTGCCTCGCATGGCGTGAAAGCCGAAGGCAGATGAACGGAGAATCACACACACACACACACCATGAAATTGATAACAATCTACAACAGCGGGATAGTTGTGAATTTGAGACGGCGTAATGATGTAATTTTCACACGTTGTTGAGTTGCTTTGCAGTTTGTGACTATCAAAAATATTGACTGAGATTTTAACGAAAATGATCAGATGTGTAAGCATTGTACACAGATTACATCGGCTCGCCTCGAGACAAGCAGCTCATCTTCAAACTATCAACCTGCCCACATTTCAGGTATCAGAACGTTTGATTTAAATAATAATTTTTAAAAATTTTCAATATAATCATCATTCCCCAAAGAATTAGATTTATGTTTGTGACGAAACAATGGAGCGGGAAGCAAAAAGAGCTAAGTTGTTCATGATAAACCCGAATCCGATTTACGTGTCGTGGTTGGAAGATTGGTTGACCGAGGCCAGAGCCAGAAACGATACGCGTCGGGAAACTGTGGTAAGTGCTGCGTTGGAATCGTTAAGAAAATACCCAGTCAGACTGAAGTGTGCGAAAGAGTGCCTTATATTGGATCGATTCTCCAGTAAGCTGATCGAAGAGATCGGAAGACGTGAAAGTGGTTTAGGCCTCACTTCGGGGCCAGGTGCTGCGACAGGTGAAGTTTGTGGGCAGTTTGATGCTCTTGGTGGTTGGAAGGAGTCGAGTGAAACGGAAGGAAGCTGGATCGAGCGTAGATCACCGTGCTACAGCGTGATGGTCGGCATGCGGTTGCACTTGAGCGAAAACAACCTCGATGGGTCAGTGGCGAAAAGGGCGATGAGGAAGATTTGCCAGGTGCACACAGAAACACCTTTGACGCCGGCCGTGTTGAAGAAAACTCTGGAAAAACTTGAATCTTGCGGGCTTTTATCCGTCAGCGGCGAGCCGCCGAGTTACCGTTTGACCGCTGCGGGCAAGCGACGATCGGAAACTTTGTGCAGCAGTTTGGCCGTTGGAGGGCATCCTGCGAATAATCAGCAGAGGATCGCTGTACAAGAACTGGCAGTGGCGAGCAGAGCGAGGTCTAAGAAGAATGCTGGTAGTGCAGACGTCGAACGTGTTCCTGATGTGGCGAACAAGCAGAGGATCGCTGCTGAAGAGCTGGTATCAGCAAGCAGTGATAGATTTTTTCCTGGTATTGTTAACAGTCAGCAGATTGCCGTACAAGAAATCATAGCACCAAGCAAGAGGTCTAAAAAGAATACCGCCGGTGGACAAGTCTCACCCACAAAGCGCCCAGTCGATATGGCAGATTTTCCAGTTTTCCAGCCGTACAGCTTCGATATCGTGCTGTTGGTGGACACTTGCGAGAAGAATTTCTTATCGTCAGTTCAAGAATTTGACGGTCAGCTTGGTGTGGAGTTTGAAGTGAGGCATTTGAAAGTCGGGGATTACGCTTGGGTCGCCAGGGATAGTGAACGTAGAGAGCTTCTGTTGCCTTTTTTGGTTGAGCGTAAGCGGCTCGACGATTTGCTGAAAAGCGTGATAGACGGCAGGTTCTCCGATCAGAAGTTTCGGCTGCAGATGAGCGCTATACCGAACATCGTGTTTCTGATTGAGCTCAGCGAGATACGAGGGAATCAACGAATCGCATCTCAAGCCGTCGCAAACATGCTCGTCAAAGACGCGTTCACTGTGAGAGAAGCAAGAAATAACGTGGACGCCATGCAGTTCCTTGTCAATCTCACCAGGTATTTCACCGCATCGATCAAATGCAAAACTTTAGTTCGTTGCCGGGAGTACGAAAAAGACTGTTCGTTGGACCACGACGTCCTTCTCCTGCCCGAGTGCGACTCCTTCTTCGCCGGCATGGAGAAGAACAGGACGTTCACCACGAAAGAGATGTTCACCAAACAGCTGGTCCAACTCCACGGCCTCTCGGCTGACCGGGCCTGGGCTATAGCCACGAAATACAACACGCCCAAAGCCCTGATAGAGGCGTTTTTGGACTCTGGGCCTTCCCTCCTGTCTAACCTCCAATACGGGTTGCTCAATAAGAAAATCGGCGCTGTCATAAGTGGCAATCTGCACAAGCTGTACACTTCAAGCAACTTCCATTAATCAAAGACTGCTTCTCGTCAGTCATAGTTTCATCATTCATCGTGCAATTCTCAAACTCTGCAATGTCATTGATTTTGTGATTTCAATGTGAAAATCCCTCATCATTGTAATCAAGAAAACTTTACACTAAACTGTGCTTACTGATGTTATAAATATTTTCAATTCTTACGTTAAATTGCATGTAAAAATTTATTAATACCTGTTGAGGTTGTTGTTGTATTTTGTTAGTTAAAAAATAATTGTGATAAATATATTTTCCAAAACTGGGTGTGTATATTTCTAACGGTTACCTAACCTGCATTTGAGTCGAATCTGATATGTAGGTATGGTAAGGTGGATCTGTGACTCAGGTTAAGGAGTAAAAGTAGGTAAGTTTGGAGCGCTCATCCGAAAGCCATTCAAAAATGATTCATTCAGCAGGGAAGCCCCTTCAGAATTTTATGGTTTGCGTTTCAATGTAGCATAGAATCCAAAAGTAGAATTAAAAAATGTCTGTCCGCCTGCTGTACTTCCCTCTTCCCTTAGTTACTATGAAACAAAATTAATGCAGTTTGGTTTGTAGGTCCCATTTGCGGTCTAGTTGGTCTGCAAAGCTCTTACTAGATTCGTTTGGACAGCTCCAGAACTGGTCCTGGATTGAGAGTTGGCTGTTCGGACAGACATTGCAGGACTAGTTATTACAGTCCTGGATTTTTGCGAGTGCTTTTGATCCTGCACATGCACACCAGAGATGTGGCGTTCAGCACTGAACGGATCAGTTGAACGTACCCCACTAAGTGGACGACCAAAGAGTTGACGTTCTCACTGAACGGGCGATCCTAACCTCACTCCATTTTCACAGCTCATCATCAGTCCCACCAGTTCATCCGTTTATCAACCCCTCTCTACATCCGTACCGTTCTTCCCTTCCCCGCTCGCCGTTCCTCCTTTTTCACAACTCCTCACAGTTCATCCGCTCCTCCCGCTTTCCTAACCTCACTCCATTTTCAAAACTCATCACCAGTTCATCCGTTTATCAACCCCTCTCTACATCCGTACCGTTCTTCCCTTCCCCACTCGCCGTTCCTCCTTTTTCACAACTCACAGTTCATCCACTCCTCCTGCTTTCCTAACCTCACTCCATTTTCACAATTCATCACCAGTTCATCCGTTTATCAACCCCTCGCTACATCCGTACCGTTCTTCCCTTCCCCGCTCGCCGTTCCTCCTTTTTCACAACTCCTCACAGTTCATCCGCTCCTCCCGCTTTCCTAACCTCACTCCATTTTCACAATTCATCACCAGTTCATCCGTTTATCAACCCCTCGCTACATCCGTACCGTTCTTCCCTTCCCCGCTCGCCGTTCCTCCTTTTTCACAACTCCTCACAGTTCATCCGCTCCTCCCGCTTTCCTAACCTCACTCCATTTTCAAAACTCATCACCAGTTCATCCGTTTATCAACCCCTCTCTACATCCGTACCGTTCTTCCCTTCCCCGCTCGCCGTTCCTCCTTTTTCACAACTCACAGTTCATCCGCTCCTCCCGCTTTCCTAACCTCACTCCATTTTCACAACTCATCACCAGTTCATCCGTTTATCAACCCCTCTCTACATCCGTACCGTTCTTCCCTTCCCCCCTCGCCGTTCCTCCTTTTTCACAACTCACAGTTCATCCGCTCCTCCGGCTTTCCTAACCTCCCTCCATTTCCACAACCCCTCAGTTCAGCCGTTCTTCCACCTCACCCGTGTTCCTCACTCCTCGCATTCCCCTCCAAACTCCCACAAGTTCATCCGTTCATCGACCCCTCCCTTCTCCACTCGCTGCTTACCGTCAGTGAGGTTTCTTATTAGATTCCAGCGAAATTTTTGATTGCGATGGATTTTCCAAACCACTGTGATTTTGTATGCAAATATATATTATTAAACTATTACATTTGTATAACTTTGTATTGAATCAAACCTATCAAAACCCCATTTTCGTGATCTTTTAGGTTGGGATAATAAGAATTTGGATTAGGAACGGGTGAACGTGTCTCTAAGAACCCAGTGAACTAGTGGGAGTCAACTCCTGGAACTGAACGCATCCTACAAATCTCTAATGCACACTGGATGCTTCTACCTTGAGCTTGTGTGGAAGGTTACAATGCTTCATCAGGTTATTCGTCCGGAAACATCATCACATGTTCAGACCGTGTAATCGACCCTGGACGGTTCTATTTATTTATTTGTCACTCCAAACGATATCCAACTTCGGGTGCATCATAAAAATTCCAAATTCAATGTATTGCATTTATTGTATTTCCAAACAAGAGGATGAGTTTGAAGATAAGTAATTTTCAAAAATTCGAGGGGGGTCAAATTTGAGTTTTTAGGGGGGGTCAAAAATCGGTAAGAACTGCTAAAATCGCGAACTATTGATATAGAATCACTGAAAGTGGTATAGAAGGGTGAGTAAAGACAGAAAAAATACCATTTCAGTTGTTTTTCACACAGAACAGGGATCAAATTTGGATTTTTGGGGGGTCAAAAATTTGTGTTAAGGGCTAAATTTAACATTAACTCACCTGACGTCGTTTGGGATGGTGAATTCACAACGGAGGGACTATTTCGATGATGAAAATATTTTTCTCAAAAAAGTGTGGGTCGAATTTGACTTTATAAGGATCAAAAATAGGTAAAAATGGCTAAAAACACGGAAAAACAATATAATTTTACAAGAAGTAGTATTTTTTCTCGCTTTAAGTATAAATCTTTTTACACAATAGCACGAAAATTTAAAATTCGCTCTTGTAGCCACGCTGCACGACTGGAACTTGTTTTAAATCCTGTTTGACGTTGAGCAGAAGTTTGTTGTTCTCGGCCAAACGAATCATCCAGAGAGCTTTCGAATCCGGTGGGAGTTTTGTCGTGTACCCTGGTAGTTACGCTTACAGAAGTTCAGTGGTTTACGCAGGAGGGGCATTAAACAGGAGTAGACCGTTGTGTAATAATTTGCAGCGTTATATCGCACCAATCATTCACTTGTTTTCTCCGCTACTCGGGAAAAAAACATTGAAATGCGGATATCAAACTGCACTGCCCCCATTTTATATCAACCCTACTCCTATAGGGGAGGCCGGGGCAAGACGATTCAAAAATTGTTCAAATTGAGTTTTTGGTCATATGACTTGATTTGATACTATTACCAAGCATGGCATCTTTAAATACAGCTAATCACCTACACTATCCATTCAGTAATTTTCCGAAAACGCCATTGAAGAGGTACTTATTTCAAATCAATAATTTTTTCTCACATGGCTCATTTTGCCCCGGGTCCGGGCTGTACAAGTTTAGTGCTGTACAAAATATTTTATTTTCGTATAAAAAACGAGTTTGTAAATCCCAGCTTTTAAAAATCGCATTTAGTCAATAGTAAAAAAAGTAACAATACACAACTACCTAACTATACAGTTTTTTCTCTCTCAGGTTTAGAGATCTTCAAGTAATTCATCTGTCATTACAAAGGAATCCACGTAGAAAGAACTAGAAAATTTTGAGGTAGAAAAAGGTACCAATTGAATTTTGGTTGGCTCACATTTAAAGAATGACGATACAAAATGTCTAAGAATAAAATTACTAATGAACAAAAAACTATTCCATCGAGATGAAGCAGAAATCATATTATATCTCTCTTAAAAATGAAATTAAAGGCAGCTACCAATGGAAAAACCCGATGTACAGTACTACAGGGCAAGAAGAACCCCAGTAGGTATGGGGCAAGATGAACCATCTTTGCTTTGGGTCATCTTGCCCCAAATTGAGTGGTTCATCTTGCCCCTAATGCTGGGTTTCTGGAAAAGTGGGGATAACATCATCTTGAAAACAATAGACCAAAAAACGATAAGTGCAATATGATCCTTGATTCGTGGTTTATCATCACCGAAAATGCTGATTTTGAAACTGAACAAGTGTGATAAAGAAAAAGAGCCAAGGAGAAAATGGATAACCTACTTTGAGGTTCCAAAACCTTTCCATCCCAACGGAGACTGGTGAACTGCTGCTTGTCTCCTATAAACAACTTTAGAAGGAAGCTCCAGTGTTGCCAGCACCACAATGAGGGAGAATTCAAATTTCCCTCTTCTCAAGTACTCAAAATGGCTGTTGATTTGTCTTGCCCCTGGTTCATGTTGACCCGGTCTCCCATATGTCGATGCTCTCACCCAGTTTACCACTTCTGCCTAACCGCAATGTTGATTATTTATTATAATAGGCCTTTCATCACAAGAGAGGTCTCGCTAGTTCCCCCGTCGTCGCTTTGCCCAGCCGCATACCCCTCGGGAAACTCGAGGGGAAGCTCCAGCTGGGGTTTACCTGCAAAGTCTGCCACACCAGGAACAACAAAAACATCTCAAAGATCGCTTACACCAAAGGCGTCGTCATCGTCAGGTACATACAAACAAATCATCTGTAGACATTTGAGTTGTATCACAGAACTGGAACTTACGGCCAATGGTTGCTGAATTATTCCGATGGGCAATTTTCGTGGGTTGGAAATTCTCCTATTTTTGCCAAATTCTATTGAGTACTGTAAGTGACCACATAATGAGGGTGTTTGTCTGAAAGTATAGGCAGAAAACGAGTCTGAAATTTGAATTTGAGTTCCTGCTAAAAATGACGTAGGTATCAGGTAAATTGTCGAGTAGTTCAACTCAAATCCCACTTGGAGCGCTAGTGCATCACTTTATTTTAAACGATTTACAGAACAGATGGATGGAACTACAGATTTATAAATCAATTTAAAAAACATGTCCACAAAATCAAACTGAGGGGAGTTTTACTAAATCACGGCAAATGATTTTGGAGGTTGCTAAGAAGGTTTGCCTTTCCTGATGTTGAGTTGTTGGCAGCACTGAGAACCTTCGCCTCTGATGCTTAGCTCCACCTCCTTGGGCCAACAGCCAATCAGATGTCAATAGACCTCATAGGTCATTTTTACTTTTAATAAATATCCTCATTTAAAAAATAACGCTTATTTTTTAAAACAGGCTTCTTCCAAGAGTTCTGAATATTTTTATTTTTTTTGCAACAAACCATTTTGACCAACATTTCCCATTCAATCTTTGTTAGGGATAGATTAGGTATAAGTAGATAATATCTTCTTATATTAGTTCAATTATATATACTTACATTGCTATAGCAATAGTTAACTGAATGGGTGGTGCGAATATGGAGCTAAGACACAAAAAGTAAATTTTACATGAATCAATATTATTCTCCAGTGTTTAAAAAAATTGGTTGCTAGTATTATTGCTTTATTTATTTAGTTATTTAGGTAACAAACATTAGATGAAGCAAAGGACTGCGTCCCGTTGACTGCAACATGATAAAATTACAAAATACGAAAGCCACTGCTGAGTTTAACAAAATGTTCAACCTTACATTTTTTTTTTTACTAGCGATTCAAGAAAACTTTTATAAGCAATTTTACAACAAGAAAAACGTTATTAGCAATCCAAGAAAACTTCCTCGGAATGACGTTGTAACGAACTTTCTTAACTGATGGTTACAACATTTTTTTGTTGTAGGTCACCAAGTTTTCAATTTGGCTCTTACCGATGTATCATCACAGAAGAAACTGACTAAAAACAACGCTATATATTTTCATTTACATGTAATTATTTGTGTTTATTATTTATATTTATCATATATTTTGAGAAACAAGGAACCGTGAGTTTGATGGTTAAAACATTTTTTTGCTCAACATATTCGGTGGCAGTTTCCACTGACAGTCTCGTTTTACCAGTGGTGTAAAGCTTACCTGGATTATTAAGTATCTTGCGTTCGTTGTCCTTCCATTTCCTGACATTTTATTGTCCGTTTTTGGCTATTTTTATTGTGTTCTCTGCACTAGAACACAGAGAAACTGACTGCTTCGTGTCCATCTTGCTGACTGGTTACATAATTTTTTCCATGCAACTCGGGTTTTGACGGGAAAAACTGCTTTTGCCTCGCAGTGACAAGGCAAATCACATTTTCTGAATGAATAAATTCAATTTTTTTAAACCATTTGACTGTAGATTTGTTCGTCTGTGCCCACAGGTGTGAAGGTTGTTCGAACAACCACCTCATAGCGGACAACTTGGGTTGGTTCACAGACACGAAGAAGAACATCGAAGATATCCTCGCTGAAAAGGGCGAATCAGTCAGGAAACGGATCTCCGAGAACACCCTTGAAGTGGAAAGCGAAGAGGAGCCAGCGACTGTGATACCATTGCTTCCTAAATTGTAGGTTACCAGTTGTTAATTTAAATCAGAGGTTAATCGAAGTCCTGCACAACCTGCTGCGGTCAACGTGACAGTTTCTAAATATTCTCCAAGCTCTGATACACACAAGGCAAGTTGTTTAATATGGCGATGTAGGTGGGCAGGTCATTCTTGGATCATTGAGAAATATAATTTAATATAAATATTGTAAATAGCCTCAGTTCATTATTTTGTAGGTGAATAAATTTTTTGGTAACATCATCAACTTGCTGTCGTCAAATTATTTTTCATTTTATTTTTTTAAATCCAGTGTTATCAGCTGTTGTTTCCAACCTTCCCATTCAGGTGTCTTGAGATGCTAGTGGCGGAATACAGTGCAGCAGGGAGGCTTAGCTGATAAGGTTACCCAAATGTTATCCTGCTGAGCAGGCTCGTAACCAACTTGCCTAGTGTTCAATTACACACGACACTAGAATACTTTTTTAGTATCTCTACACACTTACTCAGCATCAGCATGGCTTTGTGATTCAAGTGCCTTGATAGACTAGGTACTGCAATTATAGTAGTACCTGATACGAACTAAATCACTCGCGACGAAATCGTGGAAACCCATTTCAAAGAAAAACGGAGTTATTGAAAAATAGTCTATTTCCACTAATACACTGTATTAGTGGAAATAGACTATTTTTCAATAACTCCGTTTTTCTTTATAGTAGTACCTAATCTACTAGACGTACCTACTCAGTGCTGCTGTTGTGGGCAGACAACATTGTGGCTCCGAAGGCGACGTTACCGAGCTGTGTGTGGACAAGTTCAGGACGGTAGCCCCGGCACCCTGAAACGGAAACGTTTAAGAATTTTGCTCCACAATTGGCCAAAATGGTCCGTATGGCTTGTGTGGTGTAAAATAATTCTTAAACTTTTCCGTTCAAGGGTACTCGGGCAACCGTGCTCCTGAACTTGTTCACACAGAGCTCGGTGACGCTGTTCCAAGTGCGGCAAGTTTCGTAATGTATTCGGCACAGAACCCATTACGCAAGAGAACTCAGTTCCAAGCAGCTTTACTTTTGTAACTCAATTCCCGCACCATGTTCCCACCATGTAGAAACTTTCTGCAATCAGTTCAAGAAATTTTTCGAACGCGCCAGCGACGAGTTTCCAAACTCGAACTGAAGGAAACCTTCTGGAACCTCCCTATAATTTAATATCTGCTAACTCTCACACTTAACGTGCTGGAAGCCTGCTCAGATCTCATTTTCATTTTTTCTGTTTTCACAAAGAATAGCTGATCTGCAGTGTTTTGTTGTTTTTGAAGTTATTCTTTGTGCAGGTTATTATTTGATGGTTATCCTCGTGCTGTGACCGATGCTAGCGCTTGCGGTTTCCATCCGCAAGTTCCTGATGTTCCAGCCAATGAGTTATTGAACTGAGGAAAATCCCCACCTTTTTGGTTTGGGTTCGAAAACTCAAGTATGGTTTGATAACTCAGCTATGGTGCTTATAACAAACCTGTCGTCTCCCTACGAGCCGCAGTGTTGTCTGCCCACAACACTGCCAACAAAATTACCCGTTTTACCCGATCCCAGTATATTAAATTCCCCAGTCTCTAATTTTCCGTTCTAAATAATGCTCCAACATCATCTTTCAAGCATGAAAAGTACTTGAAACTAATAAATAATAAATACTGCAAGAATAAAAATACTTCGACAGTAAAAGTTCATTCCAGTATTTGAATGATTTAAAAACGGTAGAAAACATATCTTTAAAACCTCTGTTCACAAGCCTTTAATTTTATTAAAAGAGAATAAACATTAGCCTACACAAGAAGACGCGATGAGGTGACGATAAATCAGCTGAAGGGGAAGGAGCGAACATAAATTAGAGATAAGACGCTTGATGAAGGCAGTTGTTGTTATCGATCTCCTTTCTGTGCACATGAACAAGTTTGTGCGATCGTGTGCCTCTTTCATTTTATTAGGTAGGTACTTACCTGCCTCGTAGTAGCATTAAAAATTAGAGATACTTTCCAAATGAGCCGAAATGCCCGATAATTACCTAATTTTTGATTACCCGATCCCATTAGCCGATCGACTCTCAACTACCCGCTAATCGGGTAGAAATACCCGAACTGGCAGCACTGCACCTAACTACTACAAGAATATGCAGATACTACAATTACAGTAAATCGATAGCTAGGGACGATATTATCTGAACTATTGATATTCAAACTATCGATAGTTCCCCCTCCACATCTTAGGCCCACTGCATGTAACCAATAAAATGATTTCCGATCAGGCGAACAAGGTACACAAAAAAAAAGTAAGAAAAAACACTTTTAATTTTTCACGATAAATTCAAAGCCATATAACTACACAATGCAATATCGAAGAGTAAGTCGTGAAAAACAGCAACTTTCTCCTTTAAAAAACCACAAAGTCTAGAGAATGACAATTTTCCAATCAACGAGAAATTCACTCCCTCCATAATGATCGATTATTAACATTAATACTGATTAGAGAAACCAAAAAACAAATGTACAAACGAAGACCACGGAGGTATTTCAACGCAAAAAAATACACATATAGAAACATAACTTATGTACAATAAATTCACAGTAAATAAAATATTTAAAAAAAACCCGCTTTGGTAGAAGCGAAAATAAACGAATCCCACCCTACAAAACAACGTTGAATGAATGATGAATATTGAGGTGTAATGGATTAACGTGGAACTGTAACCAGTTATTGTTTGGGGTAATAAGGTTACAAGTACATTTTTCTACTGTTCTTTCAAGGGGCATTCTATGAACGAATATTGCTTTTATTCTTATGACTAGAAACGGACCAAAATTTGATATCCTCGAACGGCCTTCAAAAATCCAAAAACAGACGGATTTTTTTCTTTTTTCATAATTTTATCAATTATCTTCCTTAATTGTCCTTCACCGAAATGATTTCATTTCCAAGTTTTCCAAGTATTTTTTTTTAAACACCGAAAATAATAAATTCAAATAAATTCGTATTTACAATATTATTAATGTTCCCCGCTGCTTCCTTACGGAACATTTACAAGCGTGTGCGGGGAGGGGGGGGATTCCACAGTACTAATAAGTGATTTCTGTGGCTTCAGCTAATTTCAAGTAGTACGAGAATGCACGATTCTACACCAAAAAACAAGGTTTTTTAAAATTTAATTTAAATGTAAATTTAAATTAATTTTAAAAAAGGACAAAAATTACAAAGAATTGTTCGAATTCAACAAATACCAAAAGTGCTTCCTAACAGTCGAAGTGTCTCACCATACTACAGTCATAATACAAAGAAATAATAAGGTTCTGGTATGGGGATGGTTGAATCTGAATATTTTGGCGTGATATTACGATGAAATACAGTTATAAATTCATAATTGATAAATTGCCTTTGAATTTTGGAGCACAATCAAGACTGTAATCAGATCTAAAGGTTTATAACGCAGAGATTCTTCTCATATAAGTTTATGTCTTTAATTTTTAGAAACATCAGTTCGATGTCTGATGTTATTCCAGTTTAGGTACATGACAAATTATTTCTAGATTTGTTTAATAATACCAGCTGCGGATTTCGAAATTCGAATTTAAAAGCGGGTTGTTCTCTGATTTTGGTACTGGTGTAAACAATGTGGATATTATTGATATTTTATGGAAAAACCACTGATATGGCGCTAAGATTAGGAGGTGAGGGTCCACAAGTTGGGGGCGCCATGGCAACATGAAAGATAGCAGGTACGGCGCACAAATGTGGAGGGGAAGTAGCGGATATGGCGCTCAAAAGTGGAGGGGAAGTAGCGGATATGGCGCTCAAATGTGGAGGGGAAGTAGCAGATATGACGCCCAAATGTGGAGGAGAGCGGATATGGTGCTCAAATGTGGAAGGGAAGTAGCAGATATGGCGCTCAAATGTGGAGGGGAAGTAGCAGATAAGGCGCCCAAATGTGGAGGGGAATTAGCAGATATGGCGCTCAAATGTGGAGGAGAGCGGATATGGTGCTCAAATGTGGAAGGGAAGTAGCAGATATGGCGCTCAAATGTGGAGGGGAAGTAGCAGATAAGGCGCCCAAATGTGGAGGGGAATTAGCAGATATGGCGCTCAAATGTGGAGGAGAGCGGATATGGTGCTCAAATGTGGAAGGGAAGTAGCGGATATGGCGCTCAAATGTGGAGGGAAGTAGCGGATATGGCGCTCAAATGTGGAGGGAAGCAGATATGGCGCTCAAATGTGGAGGGGAAGTAGCGGATATGGTGCTCAAATGTGGAGGGGAAGTAGCGGATATGGCGCTGAAATGTGGAGGGGAAGCAGCGGATATGGCTCCCAAATGTGGAGGGGAAGTAGTGGATATGGCGCCCAAATGTGGAGGGGAAGTAGTGGATATGGCGCCCAAATGTGGAGGGGAAGTGGCTGATAGGGAGTCCTAAACTTCAGATATTGAGGGAAATTGGAGGGATCATTGTCCAAACTAAAGAAATATTAGACACAAATGGCTATCTTTAGGGCAACAATCAACAATATGGGAGATCTGAGGTTAGAATAACGTTATTTTCATCTCTGCTCCGGAACACGGTAACAGACAGCATTATATATCTTCTAACAGTGGTTCCAAACTTCCTATAGCACAACTCCGCAGCGGTTCATTTGTCTCCACTGCTCCAAAAAAAGCCACGAACCGCGTTAGAGGTTAAAGGTCCGTTATTAGGGGGGTTTTAGTCGTGGTTGTTCCTCGAGAACGGCCAATGGGACCGGGTCCGGGACTTGTTGGAACCGCCCGAACTGAGCGACCGCTCTCTGAACGTCGGTGAGCTGGAGGACGAACAGGAGCTGAGGCTCGTCGAGGGGGTCAGCCCGAAGATGTCTTGCACCGTTGGCCGCGTGTACTCGGCGTTCTCGTTGTTCGTATCTAAAGCAGAGGTTAAAAAAAAGAGTCTTGAATGGTTTATCGTAATAAAATAAATCGATGCAGTGTTGCCATCTGTGACAGTGGCAGTTCTCGAGTCGTTTGCTTTTTCAGTGAAGATGGGGTCGTTTGGAGGAAGCTTAATCGATTGGGGGGTTCACAGAACTGGTGGTTCACAGAACTGAAGAACTGGTTTCTTCAAAAAAGCGGTTCTCGAAACAACCACTGTTTCTACTACTGTGGATCAGTCTTGCCAGACGCCGTCCAACAAAAATTAGTGATTTTCCATTTTTACCAATTTTTGACCCTTATAAAATCAAATTCCCCCCTCTTCCCCTCTTTTTTTTAAGAAAGTTTTTTATCGTTAAAAAAACCCTCTTTCTGCCACGAATCTCCATCCTACACAACGTCAGATGAATTAATATTGATTTTAGCCCTTAACACCAATTTTTGACCACCAAAAATCCATATTTGACAACTATTCCGTATGAAAATAACTGAAACTGTATTTTCTGTCCTTAACCTTCCATACCACATTCGCAATTTCAGCCGTTTTCACCGATTTTTGACCCGCAAAAACTCAAATTTGAAAAACTGCTCATCCCCCCCTTAGAATTTTGGAAAATTGCTCATCTTCGAACTCACCCTTTTGTTTGGCAATACGAACATTTTGGCGAAATTCGGAATATGCTTTATCTTTTACGTAATATCGTCTGCAGTGGTACATAAATAAATAAATGAATAATATACATATCTATTTTTTTTGACATTTTCATGTCTTTGCCCTGGCACATAGCACAAAAAACTGTCACGAAATTGCGTAACGAAATTGTGTTACAGTGCCTTTATAATGATTTCCGCTTACAACGACCCCGTTGTTAGGTTTGTTCATTTTCTACACTTTTTAACCCACAAAAATCGTTCACCACTCGTTGGAAAGCTCTCGATTTAACGAACATTTTCATGTTCTCCATAACATATTGACTATACGAATAGCGGAGCTATGGGCATAACTGTTCTCATATTTTGTTTACAAACTAATGATCGTGAGTGTAGAAGATAATTAATCCGGAATCGTCTATTTTATTGAAATTAGGTACCTACCTCTTAATATTAATAATGTCAAAAGCAATAGGTAAAGACATGAAAATGTCCCAATGCGTTGCAGACTCGTATGCAAGCGTTTTATTCCATTTTCGGATTCTACGTACCTACCTTGAAACGGTTTCCGAACGATATTTGACAAAAATGATTATACAAGCAATTAAAATGTTATAGTTAGTTTTATAATTATTTAAGAGACACTTTATTTCTTCACATCTTCAAAATTTTAGAGTGCTGTTCAAAAATAATACAAAACGAGGGAAAATGTATTTCTCAAATTGCCCAACATTCATACATAATGGCGAACGTATTTCGGCGTTTTAACTCATTTCAATAAATTCATTATCACTGGCCTAGGCCTTTCCAATCACAAGGGCCGGCCACGGCTAAGCGTTCTGCAATTTAAATCTAGGGATGAATTCAAGATGCTCTCAAACGGATTTGCCTATAAGATTTTTTTTTAAATTCATGTTCTGAAAATTTATTTGAACATTCGCTAAAAGGGGTTCCTGAAGTTCCCAAAGGGATATATTCGGGAGTAGTACATTTTCTGGCGTATTAGGTATAAAGTAAAAATATAAACTATGCAGGATGTAGTTCGAATCACGGAATAATAGCACGTAGAAGACAGTAACGCTTATCTATGTTTACTGAAGGACAGCATGGCTACTCTGATGGATGGATATTTAATGTATTCCATATAATCCCACCGCTGTTAGTGGTAACTGATACAACTACACAGCTGTGGCATAAAAACAGACAGCTACGCATTGGTATCTGCGTCTGCGCGCTAATACAATTTCACGGTAAGCTGCCTACCGATGAGAGGTGTTTCGTCGTACAGCGAGCCCTGACGATAAGTTTTCTGGAAGCTGTTTTTGGCGGCACCCGGCGTGTAGATCTCCATCACCTTTTCGGCGGCCCCTTTCCACCTGCAAGACCAACAACGAAAGAGCAATCAAACGGCGGCCAATGGATCAAGACGGATCGTCTTAAATCAATAAAGAAAATTCAACCTTTCGTTGTCTTTTATGTGTTCCGTGAGATGGGTCAGCCACATTTCCCTGTCCTCGGGAGAGACGAGTTTCAACGTCAGGCTCTCCTCTTTGCCCTCGATCTCATTGACGATGATCAGATCGTTGCCGTTCTTCGTACATTTAATCACCGTGTCCTGGAAAAATACGAACGAAATATAATGAGAATGTGAGAATACCAATATGAAATGAGATACTCCTCAGACAAAATGGGTTTAAAAATATTCATCGACAGACTTTTTCAGGCTACTTTAGGCCTAGTGGAGACTGTTAGGGGAGAGTGGGGTAATGCCGTGCACCGAACTTTGGCATGCAACAGTAGAAAGACGGGACGTAACAAAAATGATTATTTTACATGAGTGGCTTTGGAATTTATTCCACATTGAGTAGGCAAACGCCTCGACATCTCGAAACATTATTAATAGAATAGCAGCCCAAAATGTGAAAAAAGTGCTTTGCACGGCATTACCCCACTGACAGGTAATGCCGTGTATAGAGTTTTTTCCTCCTCTTCTGTCATTCAGCCATGTTTTTCTCACTGATTTTGCAGGTAAATGTTTTTATATGTTTAATACACATAAAAACTGTCAATAAACTTATTATAAATGAGCAATGGTTAGAAAAATGATGAAATAATTGAACCATTTAAAAAAATGCGTTTGAAAAAACTGACTTTTTATCACATGAAATTTCAGACTTGAGTTTCTTAAATCAGGAGGTAGACATAATTAGAATTAGGTATTTTATGAAACTCTAAATGAAACTCTCGTATATTTTATGAGATTTTTTGAGAAAAAGTGGTGGAAACAACTGAAAAATTGGAACTCGGGGTAACGACGTGTATTGCGAAAGTGCACGCCATTACCCCGGTGTTTACATTTTTGATTACTTGTTGACGCTGACCGCAATTTTGCACGAATCGAAATTTTGATTATCCCATCAGAAAGCCAATGAAATTCTTTATTGAATGACGTTGAGAAATCAAAGGAAGTATTGAAAATGGTACTTGCAGGGCTTATTTCCCGAGACTCAAAATATAGACGAAAAATGGCTGAATCACATTCACAGCAGTAAAGTCAAGTGGGATTACCTTAGCAACGCGTGAATGCTAGAAGTACGTTCCCGCGTCTTCCCCAAGGATTCAAGTACCTTTCCGCCTCAATCGAGTGAACCACATTCTGAGAACTGTCGTGCACTGCATTACCCGACGCACGGCATTACCCCACTCTCCCCTATATGTAAGGTACAGTTATGCCTAGGGACAAATGCAGGGAAAAATGGTTGGAAAAATTCCTTCCACGAGGTGGCAACACCGTGCTGACAGCTACAAGTGAAGGGTGAAAGCGTTATTTTCTGATAACGGGTTATTCGCTAACAGTAACCGGTTCCGATAACCGGTTATTCTGATAACCGGTTCCGATAACCGGTTATTCTGATAACCGGTTACCAGTTTAGCGATGGGGATGCTTTTCACCCACGGAGTAGCGAAACCTGAGAGCCGATGACGAAAAAAGTTCATCTTTTGAGCACTGTTGAACTACACTAGCTTCAGCTCTGTATTGCCCACGTACAGGCCCTGGCCTACTGTGGGTTTTCCACCATATTGAATACCGGTACTTAATTTGATTACTAAGTCTCAAATAGTTATAGAACTCACGTTCAAGAAATATTTTTGTAACTAAGAGTTTATTTCGATATCTATAAGAATCTTAACTTGGGCGTAAGTAAAAACTATGTACTTAACCACGTTATAAAACACGAACTTTTTATTGAACTTACCATTTTTTTTGTATACTTCAAAATTTGTCTGTAAAATGTTTTAAGGAGTAAAGCAATTTCTCTCTTTCTCTCATCCTATGATACCTACCTACCTATTGCTTCATCATGTGAATCTGTCACTTACACTGATGGGGCTTACATTCAAATGCTGACCACAAATATAACAGAAATAAATTTTTGATAGAGGAATAAAAATATTGGAATTTCTCAATCTCAAAAAAAATAATTCTGTCTGCCCCCCCCCCCCTCCTGGGATCCCACAAAATTGAGTTTAGTAGGTCGGTAACTATGGTTGTAACATTATGTAGCTAGTTTTTAGGCCCTTTAAGGTTTTTAACGTTATTAATCGATAACTAGAACTGTACTGAGGGAATGAGGAATAACTCTTAATTTTTTGAAGGGTGGAGAAGGGCGCTAAGCTGAGGGATACCGTCCTCAAATAGGAGGGTAACCTGTTCTCAGTAACCGGTTCTCGATCGATAACCGGTTATTCTAAGCGGTTCCGTTATTCAACGCCCATCACTAACGGCTACTAGTCACCAACGAGTTTTCAAAGCAGAACCATCACGAGGTAAGTTGAATTTTACATTTTTGAATTTTTAGGTGTGAAAAGTAATTTTTTCCACCTTTAATAATAAAAGTAATTTTTTATTATAAAAATTTTAATAAGTAATTTTTTATATTAAAAATTTTAATTATAAAAGTAATTTTTCCCACCTTTAATTACCCACAGTACGAAATCCCCCTGTAATGACCTGAAAGAGTAACTTTACCCACCAAGCAAAATCATGTTTTAGTTGGAAGGTTTTGTCACGTTGTACCCCATCACTTTCAAAATGGCGATCCGTTATGGCTAGGGAAAGATCGACCTGTTAGAGGTAGGAACAGAAACTAGTGTTGTCCCCAGGTATAACGATTCGTCACTGTCCATAATAGTCACACAAATATTATGAACGCAATAGTTTATTACGTATAAACACTATGAACGTAATAGTATGTAAGTCTCAGTGAGTAGTAGCAGCCACCTGAAAAGATCTCATTACCAATATTTTTTGAGCCCTGTTATTAGAAACTTCATTATAAAAATGACAGAAATTTATATAAGTAACTTATTGTTCCTTAATGTGATTCTACTGGTATCGAAGCACGTCTCTAGCCGCGTATTAGAAATTGGTCAAGTCCGAACTTATTATTGTTGATCTACGGTTAATTCCCATACTGTATTCGAGAAGAATTTATTACATTTTCCTATTTAATTTCCGTCTTCATCATTCCATTTTGCATCCATCTGTCCCTAGGTATAAAGTTGCCTGTCCCTACCTGTTACGGGGGTGTTATACTAGGGACTAAAATTCCGTTCAAAAGAATTTATTCCTATGAAAGCCAAACGCACTGGTGACGTTTGAAAATTTACAGGTAAGTAACTAAGATGTAGCTGAAAAGTATTCATTTTTTGCACCGTCTCTAATGGGAACTGAAAAAATAATAAAAATCGAAATATAAAAAATTGTCACCAGCTATAACAGTCTCTCCTACAGTCCCCAACACGAAAATGGGAGCTTGGCTTCCAAGGGGATACTGAGACCCGCAATACATTACACAACCAACCATTTGAAGGAACTTAACCAGGCCCTGGATGTTCCTGTAGAAATTTCATCTTATTCAGATTAATGGTAGCCACAGCACGTGGGCAAACGTTAATTCGTACAAACGCCAATATCTTTCAAACTATTCGTCCGATTTCATTCAAATTGTGAGGGAAGTCGGAGAGGGACCTTGTACCACCGTGCCTGCAAGATTCTGAATGCTCAAACCGCATCGCAATTCAATGCGGGTTACCATGGCTCGGCTGGGCTCGCATTTCCGTGTTAGGGACTATAAATACATAGGATTGAAATGAATGATAATTGTAAATTTACTCTATCGACTGAGGCCTGAGCGATGGGCTGGCTCCCCTGGAGCCAGTGCTGCCTGTCCCGCCATAGGCAGAGGTTGAAGCCCTGGAGGCTCGCGTAGCCGTTGACGAGACTCGACGAGACCACGTCCCGCGTCATACATTCTGGCTGGGCGGCCAGCCGGCAGCAAAAATGGCCGAACAATGGCAGAGCATCTCCATTACGAATGTCTGAAAAGTTCCATTTGAGTAGATTATGTATTATTATCTAATGGTTGATATGCTACTGGTGAGACCTCACAGTACCGAGAATTCAGCGATACCAAAAAGATTATTTGTGCCAAGTTCATTGGGCATAGACCGTCAACGATCTAGCTATTAATTGCCTCTCAATCAATGAGGGTTACCCGTAGGCTTGAAATATTCACTTTATTTATTAAGTTATTATTATTATTTTTTTTTTTTAATGAAACTAGAGTTCATTCTGATAATTTTGACACCAACCGCACTCTCCTACGATAAGTAGTTTTTATATGATGAATTGCAGAAGTTTCCTGTACTAGTGACGTCATACCAGGCAAGGGGGTACCTACCATCCAGGTAGGTGCAATGACGTAGGACACTTCGAAAAATCCTCTAATAAAAACTACTTATTGTAGGAAAGCGCGGTTGGTGTCAGAGAGGATGGAATCCATTTTTATTTTAAAAAACAAATTTTTCATCGCAAAAAATCGATTCCTGGCTCTTGCAGACCTATTTTCGGTGCAACCTGTATTTAACGTAGGCTACACCCTGGTAATCGACTAGTTTCTCAAGATCATAATTTTCGAACATCTTTGTACCCTAGGTATACAGCTGATCAATGCAGCGGTAATACACCACCTCTTATTTCCCCCTCTACTTGTTATTCAAGTAAATATACCACTAAATTATACGGACCACCACTCTCATGATTCAGTGATGCTATCACTCTTAATCAGGAAAGGTGGTCTAATATGCGATCCGTGCAGGGCAGCCATCCCTCGAGTAGCCAAGCTGTTTCAGCATCGGCATGAAAATCCTAAAAACTTCGCATTTCACTAGGTGGAACAACTTCTCTCACGAATCTTAATGCATTCATAATATAATCATGAAATGATCAGTTACCATTAATATCACCTGTATGTTCTAGCTTCAGATCGTGGGTTCTTACTGAGTCACTAACTTCATCCAACGTTAGTCGAGCTGACGCCATCAGCTCGAAATGTGGACCACTGGAAACAGAGATAAACCAATTATTATAATGGTCATTATAAAACATGTTTAGTGTCAATGATGTTGCGGTGTTGGTACCCCTGGCTTTATAAAACCATTTATAGCATCAGTTGGCCGAATGTTTTACATCTTTAAAAGGACAGGGGATGTTTTCTGATTTTGAAATGTGACCACCCAGATCACTGAACTCCTCGAAAGGTTGAACTAACAACAAAATTGCCAAGAAATATAATATTCAGAATATAAAGAGAGAACGAATAAATAGGAATCAAAGTATTGTTTGACCTAAGTACATAATAATTATATCGTTGCATATTTGTCTAGCCAGAATGCTCAACATAAGGTTTGCTCGCACTTGCTATTTCTGTGTACTAGCATGACGATCAGGCAACTGGCTTTGGATGATCAGGAAAACTCTGCAAACAGCCGGCCATGGATACTATACAGTAAGAAAAGAGTCCGAGAATCACTGCTTACGGTCAAGTAACCCTCAGATCGTCACTGCAAACAAACATATTGTGGCATTCCACCTTGCAGCCATGGATGCTTGCTTTTAACCGTGTTTAGTATCCATGCTGTTGCTAAGTTGCCATCCATTGGCAAAACAAATTTTACCCAATTAGTTGGCCCAATGTTTTGCTTCACAGTGTACAAATAAGAGGAAAAAATTATTTTGTCTCAAAATTTCTACTCGTGTTTTACGTCTTCCTGATCAAATTTGGTATGTATATCCGCAAATCTTTGCCACACACACAACTTCCTCAATTCAACTCCCATTTTGTTCAAATTCAGTGGGTAGTAGGGGTGTAGCTCCTAGATGGTCCCTTACGAATTTCTGAACTATCGGATCATACCGACCATCGAATTAAAACTTGATGATACAGACAATGAGACGTGCAAACACGAATCTGAGAAACTCAATTTTGTCACGGATTATAGATAGAATTCTTGAATCCACCCTAATCTGTACTGAATTAATTATCACATGGTTATTTATATGATCACGTTATCGATAAAGTTTGCAGTAGTTTTTCTATTTCGAGGATGGGCCAGGCATCTAAATATGTTCATCTTCTTATCCTTATTATCTTATCTATGTTTCGGCAGTCTCCCCCTTAATTCGTCAGCTTATATCCATCTGCCAAGGCAGGTCAGCTTACTCACATTTTACCAGAATTGAGCTCGTCTCTCAGGGAAGCGGCCAATTTCTTGCCGACAGTTCGGCTGATGGAGGTGTGAATCGTGTTCTTGATCTTCCGCCGTGTGCTAGCTATCGACATGTCATCTCGCAACATGTGGCTGTACACTTCCAGGGTGAACGTGAAATCCGAAGGTACTTGGTTGCTGAAAAGAAACATCAATATAGAACATCGCAAAGGGATACTCATCCAGAACACTACTATGCCAATTATTCTTGTTAAAATAATTTTAGGCCAGTGTCCTGCGTATGACAGTGCATGCCATGTAACTATAACACTATATAATAATATAAAAGCGGAGGAAGTGGGTCACTGTTCCTAAAGTGGACCCCTTAGCTTTGATAAGTATCATGAACCCATCTGGAACCCTCTGATATGTGTACTGTAACTTACAAAACTCGTCCCAAAGTGGACGCCACCCCTTCAGACCTGGCGGGTTGTTTACCAGGTACTTGCAACTTCATCCATTTTTCTAATTTTTTATACTCAACTTGAATATCTGCAATTATTTGTCCTGAACACTAAACTATAAAAAAAGATGGCCTCGTTTCTCAGACAACAACAAATTTCCCACCGTCACTACGACCAAAACAGGTAAGAACGCCAAATATTTTACTATTTTTTGTATATTCCACTATTTTTAAATATTTTCGTAATTTTGTTATTTAACTCTTGACAAAACTGATAATAACCGACTTACACTCAGTAATGCAAGAAACAAATATTAATGCAGTAATGCAGGAAACAAACTTTATGATAAAACTATTTGTTTCCCGCATTACTTAGCGTTCAAGTCCGTATTATCAAGTTTGTCAAGAGTTAAGTAACAAAACCTGATAATTTTGACAAGAAAAAAACTTGGGTTGTATGGGTCTCAAAGCCAATTTCCTAGCAATCTTTTGGTAAACGCAAATGTCCAAGAAATCCTCACCTTGTTGATGATAAATACTTCCAAGCCTTGTTTTCTTATATCTTAGAACTTGTATTTGTTGCAGTGAAACGTTTTTTGATTTGGATAAGATGAGGATGCCTATTCACTAAGCAAGAGAGATATGTTTCGGTCCAACTCTCTCTTCTGACAAAATATATTTTTATAGTATCCATGAGAGGGTTATTCAGTAACCTCTAAAGGAGATAGGTGGCGCCATCTTGGAACGTTCGACACCTTTCAAAAGAGACACCTAATTAGGTGTCTTCTCTTGAAAGAGACAGCCTTTTTCTCATATCATTTGTACCTTCACTAAAAGGCCTTCTCTCGTTTGGATCTGCTACGAGATATCCTGCGCAATCTGAAATTCGTTGTGAAACTGGTAGGTAACCATTACTTACCCATTTTTTCTAGCCATTTCGCCAAGAAATAATGTTGAACTGAGTTCCTAGTTGTTGTTACAGTATACTTTTAGTTTTGAACAAGTTAACGTTAATCTTATATGTGACGTACCAAGTATAAAATATTCGTAATTATATGCAATGAAGCGTGATTTTGTAAGGCAATAACAATAGTAAGACAATCAAGTTTTGGAGAACAAATAAAAATGTTTGGAAAGTGTTAATGTACCTATTATTGAAAACACAGCTCAAGACCGCTCATATACAACTCAATTTAGTAGGTAGCAACTAAATAGTTAATGGTAAAATTCTAAAAAAATCAACGGATATCCTTAGCCATATTTTTTCTTCTAGAAATAATCCTAATAATTCAGGATTAACAGGTTTAGAGCCCACATTGTGACCAAATCAAAAGTCCAGAAGCAAACTTCCTAAAATCTAGGTAGCTACATGCATTTAAGAAGCTTACAAAACTAGTATCCAAGTCCCCTGGTTCCCAGACACTGATTTGATCCATTGCCCCCCCCCCCCCCCCCCTGCAAAAACCCTTTTGGTATAACTTCCCTTTTCATGGTAGTCAGGACCCGCTTTCGGTGCTGAATGTGAGTCTAAAAATGAGATGATTTTTGGAATATTTTAGTTGAAGCAAATTTGAAAAGGACGAATAGTGTGAGAGAAGTGATAATTGTGTAATATAATGAAGGGAGAGCGAAATAAAGATATCCGATAATTAAAAAAGCGCCGGTATAACAGCAGTAAGGCATTATAGTATCCATAGGAATCTCGGCGATCAAGGTCTCTGCTCATTCAGTCTAACAGCACTTTTATCGTTCAAAAGTGGTCAAGTTACGTTAGAGGGAACTTCATATATTATTTTATTTCCATCTCCATTTGTTTATTCAGTTTCAGTTTGTTCTGATACTCTGTGCGTTTTTCTGAAGCTTAAGTAGGCAATGAATTTTCTCTACTTCACGCCCGCCTTTTTTCAAACTCCTACTTGCTTCTTTATTTATTTAATTTTTTTATTTTCTCAATGACTGGAATACCCCATTGGCTGTCTACTTTGGGCGAACTTCATCTGGCTGGGTAATCGTATAAACTTACAAGACTAGAATGTCGGGGAAGGTGAGGTCAGTGAGAGACCTGTCGACAGGACAAAGCAGCGAAGTGTCGAACATTTCAGTTCCCACTTTGGCGAGACAGAATACGGCAAACCTCCTGTAATCACCCTGTAAAATAAATTAAGGGTTAGCGCATTAATTGAGATTAATTGCTATAATCTTTAAACACTTACAACGAAGATGGCATGAAGATCGCAAGTCAATCTTGAAAAAGACTGCTAATTTTAAAGGTTACCCTACACGAAATTACCTTATTTTTGAAATGATCAGTGTCTCTCCAAATTAGAGGCATTCTGAGGTCGGAGAGGCACAGTCTCGCTTTGCATCCGATTGGCCTGGAATCATAAAAGAAATCATAACGATCAGATTTTAGAATTTACAGGAGATAGATGAACGAAGTTTAGATGAACAAAGGCTTCATTTTCGGAACAGACCAAAAATTTGGTCGCCAGCACAGACAGTAACGAGATCTGTACGTTTGGTTTTCATGGGCACTTTTAAGAGCCATTAAATGATTCGTTTTCCGACTCCGCTACTTTATACCATCTAAATAAGTCCTCCTAAGGACTTGTGATTTCGAACCGAACAGATGGATTGTGGACCACTCAACGAATCCTCACACGGACCGTCAAGATCGGCAGGAAACACCAGGGTCCTAGCAGGGATCAGGTACTGGAGAATGAGGAGAGATCTCACCTCAGAGGGCCTGTTCACTAAGCAAAAGAGCAAAATCTCTTTTCGGTCCATACTCCAATTATATCTTTTGGCAAAAGAGATTTTTATCGTATCCATGAGAGGGTTATTCAGTAACTTCTAAAATAGATAATTGGTGGCCATCTTGATACTTTCTATGTATTTCAAAAGAGACATCTAATTAGGCCTTTTCTTGAAAGATATAGTATTTCTTTCTCATTTCTTGTTTGTTTGATAGTGATATCATGTATCATCCTTTGTTCATCCGCTAACACATCGACCATTCATTGTATCGACTATTAAAAATATTATATACATAGCTCTTCAGTAAAACAGATAAACCTGGGAGACATCTCGAACAGACTATTTCCCAAGCCAGACTGTCTCTCCGGGAGTTTTCAAAAGAGATAATAGAGTTTTCGCAAAAGTTTGGCCAATAGATCGTTGACGGACTAAGGATCTCCAGGCTAACGATCTAAGGGAAAAAACCGGATGCTAACCTCCTGGATCCTGAAACGATCTAATGTCGTGAAAGTTAGGTCGTTCAACGACCTAAGCTGATTCGATGGGTGACACTAACGTTAACGTTGAACTGTTCTCATCATATTCTCATCACTTGAAGATTTCAGTTTAAAAAGCCGTTTTTAGTTTCCATCTTCGCTAGTACAATTATATGGTTGTTCATAGACTAGCCAGGTACAATTAATTAAGATTTTCCAGTCTTAAAGGATCACAGAAACATTTCCTATTACTATTTTCAAATAGAAAATAATGTAGGGTTGTCCATAGACACGAGACAAATTAGCAAAAAAACTAAAGGTTTGGCTAATTAAAGTTATTTGGCAAAAATTAGTGGCTAATAGGTAGACATTATTAGCCAAAAAACTGTAAGGTTGCCCATAGACAAAGAAATTAGCCAGGTACAATTTATTGACATTTTCCAGTCTTCAAGGGTCACAGAAATATTTCCTAATGCTGTTTTCAAAAATATAGAAATACCTATAGGGTTTTTATACAGCAGAAAAACCAGAATCGAGAGAAAACGCACGCTATCAGGTACACCTACACAACATAAACATATAATCACAAATGCCATGGAAGAAGGCAATCCATGCGATGAGGTTTCCTTGGTGGAAGGTTAGTACGGGAAACGGTCCATACGACCTAGTGCTAGGTCGTTTACGTAGACCGGTGGCATCCAACGTTGACGAGCTAAGTTAGGTCGTTCCCACTCAAACGTGCGCATGCGCAGTTCGCACTTTCCTTCGTACGTAGGCCTTAGCCCGTCAATGGGCTAGCAGCCAAACCTTTGTGAAAACTCTCTAATCTCTTTTCACTATCTCTTTTAGTGAATAGGCCCCCAGGATTTGAAGGAAAGGCTGTGGCTCTTACGTCGCTCCATCTCTAAACTTGTATTTCCATCTAATCACTTAGCTTTTGTAACGGCGGGACTAGAGGTAGTAGGTAATTTTTGAGAAATGAGATAATGTAACAGCTCGTTGCTCTCTTATTTCATGCCGAGGCTCTCCCTTATTATTTGGCCAAAGACGAGGTGGAACAGCTTGGAAAACTACCATTTTGCTGCGAGGCCATGGAACAATCTCATTTTGTTCCATGGCCTCGCAGCAAAGTAGTAGTTTCCCAACCAGTTCCAACTTATCGGTGGCCAAATAATAAGGGCCAAATCTCATTTTGCTTTTTCAATTGTTTCATTTCCCTCACCCCTGGTGCAGGGAACGAAAAGATCCTGCGAGTATTCCGTTTTGGTCCCATCCCGAGAAATCTCACAGCTAGAAGAATACCGGATAAATTATTATGTTTATGGATAAATTCCGCATATTGTTAACACCTGTACCTGAACACTCAATGCTCCTAGACCCTATTATTTGCGTGATCCCCCACGAACCTGATTCTCATGGGCTGCCCGTAGCAGACGTCCTGGTACTGGTAGGTTCCGCCATTGGGCAGATGATCTGACGTGACGACGTAAAAGTCCGGACTCTTGTCGACGTATCGGAGCGTGGCCGTTGGCAAAGGGCATTTGAGATAAAGTGGTTTAACAACTGGAACTATCCGAGGTTTAGAGGAACTTTCAGGTGTTAACGACGTACCATCGGAGAAACAACTCTGAGAAGGCTGGAGCGGAGGAGCGCTTGAATTTCTACAGGGAGATCGCCCTCTGGAAAGGCAGCTTTTGGGGTGAGCGTTGGCTTCCCTGAATATAACGAGCAATGATGTAACAGACACAAGGCAGAACCCGCAAAAACCCTTGTTTGATCGAGAAAAGGTTAAACTGAACTGAAGAGAGTTTGAGCAACCACAAATAATGAAGTCATCGACAAAAACGCAACTTCAACTTTAATGGTGGAAACGTACGTTTTGGTTTGTTAATCTGTGAACAATACATCTATTTATTCGCTCAGCAAAAGTTTTGGAACACCCCCTCAACATTTTTGACATGGATATGTCTTACGGCTGGGGGTCATTCCAAAAGTTTCGTGATACAAAAAAATGTGACGTTTTTTGGCGCAATTCCCGAGGCGGTAGAGACTTGAAATTTGGCATGTCGGCTCCTTAGGACTTACAATTTAAGCAGCATAGGGCCGGGATCAGCTGAATTGCTCCTCCAGCCAATAAAAATAATATTTTGTCAGCGTAGTTTACTTTTTTCACGACTTTAATCATCTATCACTATATGCAAATTACTCAATTTCTCCCTTACTGCGAAAAACAGACATATCCATGATCAGATTTTTTTCCCTATAAGGGAGAAATTTGGGTTTTTTCCTTGGTGAGGGATTGGATAGTCCAGCTGAACGTATCTAGAGGGAAACCTCTACCTCGCCTGCGGCGGTTTGTCGACATATACTACACAGGTCAAGTGATGGCATCCGCGTTTGCCAACTTCATGTTCTGTATGTACTGTATGTCGAGGAATGGGCGAATTTCCATGAAACATTCACTACGACATCTAAAGACCTGAATGACTGTGGTTGCCATTCCATTGGCCCGGCCAGTCTTCCTAAGACACTGATGACAACTGCGTTTAGAACATAAGGCACATCCATAGACGGGGCCGTCTATAGATAGGTGCTGACCAAGATGGCATGACAGACCAGGCAAATTAGACCGAAAAAGGCCGTGGCTGCACAGCCCCCAGTTATTAATTATTTAAGAATTTAAAATGTAAAATTTATTGTTTCTATAAAAAGGGATGCTCTGAAAGCAGAATTTGATGCTCTACAACTTACTTAATATTAATGACAATTTTCATTTGAAATAACCGTTTTGCTTCCTCACCATCTATGCAAGAAGTTCAAATAAAAATAACAACAACAAACTGCCTTCCAAAATCAAAATTTCCTCTTGCTTTTTGCATTTTACAGCTTTCTGAACAATTCTCTTTCCGTGACTGTCGGTCTGTGGTCAGCTCCTTGTCCCGGACAAAACTATATGAAATTATGGCCCGATTTTGATGAAATTTTCAGAGATTATGCGTGTTACGAGTTTTAATTACAGGCGTGTGAAACTGAGCATAACAAATTTCTCGGTCAAAATGGAATATTTGCCTATTTTTGACTGCCGATTCTGACCAAACGTTGAACCAAATTAGGTGTTTAAGGAAATCATTCGACGCAGTGTTTAATGCTCATTAATTTCGATACGAGTGAAAATTACCGTGAGATGTACCATTTAGAAGTTACAACCCAAAAACCGATAAAGGTGCCAACATTTTGCGGTTTTTTTGGCTCCAAACGTTTAGCTCACCTCAGACATCGTCGTAAACGTACAGTACTCTTATTTGGGATGCCCGAAGTGGTTTAAAACTATTTCCAGCTTGACAACATTTTTTTGCAGGTAAAAGACTAATTTGCTTGCGCTAATAAACGGTTTTCAGGGGTTTCTAGAATGACTTCAAGCCGCGTCGCGTTACAGCCTACTGCATCGAGATACGACGCTGTATATATATATAGGTTTTCCAAGTCAGATTGAGAATTTTCCAAATCAAATTGAGAATTTTCCAAACCAAATTGAGAACTTTCCAAATCAAATTGAGAATTTCCAAACCAAATTGAGAATTTTCCAAATCAAATTGTGAATTTTCCATTTCTAATTGAGAATTTTCCAAATCAAATTGAGAACTTTCCATTTCTAATGACGAAACTACGAACAGTGATTATCCTTTAGTATTTATCAAAGAAATCGGAAGACAGGTAAGTACAAAAGATTTGATTTGGAAAGTTCTCAATTTGATTTTTGAAAGTTCTCAATTTGATTTGGAAAATTCTCAATCTGGCTTGGAAAACCTATATGTGTACGATCAACGGTGTCTACAGCACAGCTCTACGCTTCCGCAGTTACAATCGACATCAGTCCAACCGCATCTGCGAGGAACTGCTCTGGAAACTGCTATTTGTGGTTGCACAAACCCTCTAATATGATAACCTGTCCGCTGCGTTGCTTCTGGGACGTGAACTGTTCGAAACCCCATCAGCGGAACTTGCAGTCACTTGGAATCGAACCCGAGACGTTTGCTGTTCCACCACGCTGTTCATGTCCTGTTTCACAGACTGGCTCCTCACCATTGTCCCTGAGACACAGGAGCGTCTGGTTTTTGAATGGGTTCCAGCACCATCGGGCTTGCGTCGGTCTGCGATGGAGTCAGTCGTCTGAAATATGCGAATTACACGGGACACTCCAAGGAAATACGACTCTGAAAGAACTACGAGTCACCTCGCTATCCAGTTGCCCAGCTCCTCCTAGTTGCGAGTCACTTTTCGAGTGCCACAAAGGAAAGTCTGCTCCCAACTTACCAAACGTACGTTCGTATGCGCAAATTTTGAGTGGAATTTTGAGCATCAGAACAATGACAATCTTGGAAGGTGCCTAAATATTCCGAGGATACTTAGTTACGTAACTTGAAAAATGCTGTATACATACACATTAAGGCTAAATGCAACGAGTTTAGTTGCAAAATCCGCCTCCACGTGGCAGCACCAAAATGAATCAATTTTATTCTACATCTCATTTGAGAACGGAGCGAGGCATTTCAATTCGGAAAACGGATTTCTCATCAATATTCACGTAGAATTCTGGGTAGGTAATTGGTTTAAAAAGTGTGCAAAAATTGTTTGCACACAAAGGTACAGGGTCATTTTTCAATAACGTTCAAACTTCCAACATAGTAGCTATACGTTTTTGGAACGGTTGACAAAACTTTACCCACTTCCTGTGCCAATTTACTTATACACCCTATTCATTCAGAGTCAGGAAAGGGAAGTAGAAAAATGGGAATGCCTGAGGTGGCCAAGATGTCACTCCCCTCACACACAGTCAGAAGCTCCCGATCTTGACCCTTGTACCCAAAATCCTGGAAACGAGAATCCGACGGCTACAGTCAATTTAGACAAATTCTGAAAACGGATTTGTATTCTCTAGAGTCCAATGCAAGTGCCTATAAAGCCACTTTTTGAAAATGTTCAAAATTTGAACAAACATTTTTTGGAACATTGGGCAAAAAAATTTGCACACTTTTTAAACCAATTACCCAGAATTCTACGTGAGTATTGATGAGAAATCCGTTTTCCGAACTGAAATATCTCGTTCCGTTCTCAAATGAGAAGTAGACAAAATTTGGCCCCGACGGTGCTGCCTTCTCTTATCACAGATTCTCACCAAAACGCCGTGACATTTAGCCTTAAGAAGATTCTGCATTTGATGATGTTAACTACGGACTATTTTTGACGAAATGTTTCAGTTTTCAATAAAACCTTCTACACGAATATACCTCTCGTACAAAAACTCTCACATCACCACCAATACCTGTGTTGTAGGCACTGTAAGGTACATGCAAGACATAAGGTACCTACGTCAATACCAAGAGAGTCTGAAATTCTGTACAATTTTTTGGAGTGAGACTACAGGAACAATAATAAGTTTTACACTATTTCCTTCTCAAAATTACTATTTTACGAGTTTTCGCACCTTCATCTATCTAAATTAACAAATTCTGAATTGTGAAGGATATAATTGTACTCGCAGTTGATCAAATGAAAAATCTCACCATGAGCTTCCAAACGCGATGCAACAGGGTCTACGACCGTAAGAAGGAGCTAGAGTAATATGTCAATTTTCAGCAGTAAAAATTAAGAAAAATATCGTTCTAGTATTAGGGACAAATTATAAAAATCAAGACTACGTAATTAATTTTCACAGAAATTGCTGAACTACGGAGCCAGGGAGGCGGTAGATCATGAGAATTCAGTGGTTTTTGGACTACTTCAGGCGACAGTAAGTCGTATTTTCCACGCATAGAGGGAATTTAGTGGAAATTGAAATTTTACGGGAATTGAAAGGATTTGGACGACTACGGCTGACGCAAAATTAGTCGTTATTCTTGTGCCTGAAGGGAGTATTGTGAATCTGGATGATGGTTTTGGTGGAAGGTGATTTTGGATAACTCGAGGTGACTCGGATTTATCCAAACCTCTTCCGTCGCTATGTTTGAATATGCAGCATCATTTTGGTTTATCAGAGTGTTTTTGGAACAGGAAGTCGCATTTTCCATGCATGGAGGTAATTTAGTGGAAATTGAAATTGAAATTTTACGGGAATTGAAAGGATTTGGACAACGACGGCTGACGCAAAATTAGTCGTTATTCTTGTGCTTGAAGGGAGTATTGTGAATTTGGATGATGGTTTTGGTGGAAGGTGATTTTGGATAACTCAAGGTGACTCGTATTTCCCGTGCCAAACCTCTTCCGTCGCTATTTTTGAATCTGCAGCATCATTTTGGTTTATCAGAGTGGAGCCCAGGTATTTCTGCCGTAAACTCGCCATTTCGTGGTCGCTCCCACTGAATGTGAACCTCGGTGTTGGGAACAGGTGCATTTTCGAGTGAACTAGAAACAACCGAAGGACGAGTTGCAGCACAACACTTGAAACAAAACTTGCTGGGGAACACGTCAAAATATTTTGGATTAGATCGATCAGCGTTATCGGCAGAGTGGTACTGCGTCAGCGACTCTCAGCAGCACGTTAGGACCGTCAGTAAACCACCAGAACCGCGTCAGTAGCTCATCAGCGTTACAAAAGCAACCGGTTGTGATCGTATCAAACTGCGGGAGGGAACTGCGAAGGCTTGGGCTGTCATAGGCGATTAGGAAGCCCAGTTTGGTTAATTTGTCGCTGACCAGAACTTCTATAGGTCGATCGATACACAACTAGGTTGCCAACTGGACACTTTACACTGGAAAATGTGAAATATATATATTTTTATTTATTTATTTTTTATTTTTCAACAGGAGAAAATGTACTAAATATTCCATGCAGGCCGGCAAGTTTCGTCAAGGAAATTAAGGAAATATCCAAACCAAAATTTCTACTCGCGTTTTGTGTTTCAAATCACAAGTACGAGTACAAAGGTTCAGTGTCTGTGTCCGCTAATCTTGCAACGCGCGTAACAAAAATACCAATACAAAGAATTGTTGTGAAAGATCCGAATTTCGGAGCGTAGGTACGAGTTGGGTGGCCACAGATCTCTTCCCACTTCCCACACGAATTTTATCCAAATAGTATGGTAAATTCGATCGTCCCGTGCACCAACATATTAATCTTATGCGTAGACACATAATGTAACCTTCGAAGTTCTGTTGCCAACCTCAATCTGAAGTAACTGTTCAGAGGCACAAAGCGAGCAAAAATCGTGAGAACAGGCGAAACTCTTCGTTCTCAATCCTCCATCACAAAAGATTTCAAAAACGAGAAGACTATTCAAACTTCTATCAATCTCTTTTTACTGAGGAAACCAATTCAAAAGAAGAGTATAATGATGTTTTGGCAAAAATTACAACGCGTTGTTACATCTTTCAATGAAAACGTCATAATTTACCTTTCCCAACATAATAATAATAATAATAATAATAATAATAATAATAACAATAATAATAATAATATATACATATGTTATATATAACATAATATATATAACACAGTCACTCTGTGTTATAACACAGTGAACAAAATTGTAAGGCTCACCGAAATCTCCCTTAGGTAATGGGTTTTGGAAAATTTTCAAATGGTTACCCCTTTAATATTTTACGTAAAATCTGAACACGACATTTTTACAGACGTGCTCATGCGCGAAACGTGCGCAACGCACAAACTTCATTTTTTCAAACGAGAACCCCAATTTTTAGCTCAGATTCGGATTCTACGTAAAATTTCATGATAAAATGACCCGTCACTCGATTTTTTGAGCTCGCAAAAACGTGCACAGGCGCAAAATGTGCTCTAAACGGAGAAAAATCAAGTTTTGCGGACATGGTAACTACCAAACGTGATAATCGATTTTCATGTTTTTTCACGCTGAATGACGTGGTGATGTTCATTTTTTGATTTGCGCAGTTTTGAAAGCGCTAATACGCACTGAGAGTAGCAAATCGCAAAATGAACATCACCACGTTATTCAGCGTTAGAATACACATAAAAATCATGTATCACACTTGGTATTTTATTACACCCACAGAACTCAAGTTTTTTGCGTTTCGCGCACATTATGAGCGAATTTGCACCCAAAAATTCGAATGACCGGTGACTGTTTCGTGACATTTCAAGCAGAATCGGGATCTGCAATAAAAATTGGGGGGTTCTAATTTGAAAAAACAAAGTTAGTGTGCGTTGCGCATATTTTACGCAACAGCACGTGCGCAAGATGATTTGAAACTTTTTTCAAAACCCCCCCTTCTTAAAAAACCTATTTCGGTGGGCCATAAACGTTGGCCACCATGATATAACTAGGTATTTTGGACAATGTGTGAACTTGACTATCTCCAACATATTAATACTTATGTTGATGGTTCTGTAGGTGGTATTATGTTGATTTCAATCGACATAATAGTTGAACGTTGAATGCAGAAGAATTTCATCAACTTTTATTCAGGTTCAAATTACTTCGGATCGTTTCACAATATTATTATTAGGTACTCAACAACACTCGAAAATATGGCTACAGTGTTCATATAAATCGAGATACTGTTGAATTTAGTTTCTTTCAGGTTGAACGCAAAAGGACACTTTCCATTTTGATTCTACAGCAAACCACCAACTTTACCAATATTCAATATCTAAAACAACGTTCAATAACTCTGAACTACTACCTACCTAACTAACACCAAAATTACGGCTATGGTAAGTTGATATTATTCGAGATAACGATGGACTTCTGTCATTCAGGCTGAATGGTTTCGATAGTTGGGACTACAGCAAAACAAGAGCCTCTGGACCCAAATATTCCCGTACTTCATCGATCCTAGCAAAAAATACAATAGGACGTAAACAAACGAATGGACGAAAACGTGGGTATGAATATTCACCAGGAAAATGGACAGCAGAACGTCAGACGTGAGAATAATGAGCAAGAGGCGTTAGGATGAGCTCTTGGTTCGTAAATATTGTTGTTTTTGCTCTCAAGCTCGCACCTGCAAACGAATTTGGGAATTCGGTGGCTTACTGGTGAGTATGAGCTATAGTAGTAAGTCCCTGTTGAGTGAGCGAACGCGCATCAACCATCATTCACAATGGTGTATTCCAGCGAGTCTAAAAATGAGACGATTTTTGGAATATTTTGGTTCAATTAACTGAGAAAAGGACGCAGTTTGGGAGGTGATATTGTGTAATATAAGGAGGCAAATGCGAAATAAAGATATGGAATGTCGAAAAAACGCGGGCCCTATCTCTACGTCATGGCCAGACTTTGTGTGTGTGGAAGAGATAAGATATTATAGTATCCATAGGGATCTCGGCGACCAAGGGGCTTACGTTACTTTATCATTCCAGAATGGTCAAGTAACGTCAGAGGAAAAGTTTATATTAGTTCCATCTCGATCTTGTTTATTCTGTTTTAATTTGTCCCTGATACGAGGAGGCAGTGAAATATCTCTACGTCACGGCCCGCCTTTTTTCAAAGTCCCAATTTCTATTTGCTTCTCTAACTTCATGTTAACGTTTTCTCGACAAACAGATTCGATTTTCGATAATCGCAAGCAGTATAAAGCAAGAAGAGGAGAAATGTAAATACATCGGGGGGAAAAAGAGAGGAATACACCATTACATAGGAACGCAAGTTGAAGTGACGTTAGGGTTACACAAAGAAGGAATACGGAGAAGCCATGCTTGTGCCTCCCACCTGTCACAACGTACACACATACCTAGGAACACAAAATGATACAGAACTCTCAACCTCCGATTTTCCTAAACTCCTGTTCGAATATAACTTAAATCACTCGCGGCGGAATAGTGGAAATCCATAGCAAAAAACTACAGGATAAAAATAAAATAGTCTATTTCCACGTACAATAGCAAAAACTGTAGACCGGTTTCGGTTGTTACACCATCATCAGTACACTATAGACTGACGATGGTGTAACAACCGAAACCGGTCTACAGTTTTTGCTATTGCACGTGGAAATAGACTATTTTTATTTTTAGCCTGTAGTTTTTTTCCCCTGTTCGAAGTCAAAGACTTCACTTCACACTTTCCAAAACATATTTTGTGTTTAATCTTTATTATAGGTATGTTATTAATTGCAACGCAATTCTTAGCCCGACCCCCAACTAGTTTTTTTGTCACATGTCACACTTTTTTGTCCCGCGATACTGTTGCTAGGGAAGCTAATTTCTATGCTATTCATTACATTACATTCATTACTTAATAAAGTCTTAAGGAGGTATTTAGCCTCCTTAGGACTTTAACTTGACATTGCCCAGGCCCCGAATCAGCTGAGTGGCTCCTGAAGCTAATTTCTATGCTATTCACGCTATGAAGCTGTAATTTGGTATTTAGCCTCCTTAGGACTTAACTTGACATTGCCCAGGCCCCGAATTAGCTGAGTGGCCCCTGAAGCTAATTTCTCTGCTATTCACGCTATGAAGCTGTAATTTGGTATTTAGCCTCCTTAGGACTTAACTTGACATTGCCCAGGCCCCGAATCAGCTGAGTGGCCTCTGAAGCTAATTTCTATGCTATTCACGCTATGAAGCTGTAATTTGGTATTTAGCCTCCTTAGGACTTTAACTTGACATTGCCCAGGCCCCGAATCAGCTGAGTGGCTCCTGAAGCTAATTTCTATGCTATTCACGCTATGAAGCTGTAATTTGGTATTTAGCCTCCTTAGGACTTTAACTTGACATTGCCCAGGCCCCGAATCAGCTGAGTGGCCCCTGAAGCTAATTTCTCTGCTATTCACGCTATGAAGCTGTAATTTGGTATTTAGCCTCCTTAGGACTTAACTTGACATTGCCCAGGCCCCGAATCAGCTGAGTGGCCTCTGAAGCTAATTTCTATGCTATTCACGCTATGAAGCTGTAATTTGGTATTTAGCCTCCTTAGGACTTTAACTTGACATTGCCCAGGCCCCGAATCAGCTGAGTGGCTCCTGAAGCTAATTTCTATGCTATTCACGCTATGAAGCTGTAATTTGGTATTTAGCCTCCTTAGGACTTTAACTTGACATTGCCCAGGCCCCGAATCAGCTGAGTGGCTCCTGAAGCTAATTTCTATGCTATTCACGCTATGAAGCTGTAATTTGGTATTTAGCCTCCTTAGGACTTTAACTTGACATTGCCCAGGCCCCGAATCAGCTGAGTGGCTCCTGAAGCTAATTTCTCTGCTATTCACGCTATGAAGCTGTAATTTGGTATTTAGCCTCCTTAGGACTTTAACTTGACATTGCCCAGGCCCCGAATCAGCTGAGTGGCCTCTGATTTAATTTCTCTGCTATTCACGCTATGAAGCTGTAATTTGGTATTTAGCCTCCTTAGGACTTTAACTTGACATTGCCCAGGCCCCGAATCAGTTGAGTGGCCCCTGAAGCTAATTTCTATGCTATTCACGCTATGAAGCTGTAATTTGGTACTTCGGACTCGAATTGCGTTGCAAATTCCTCGTTCTATACAAAGTATAGAAGATAAGAGATTGGGGGTCCAGGGGGCTTGCCCCCTGGCGAGGCGCGGAGCGCCGAGTTTTTATTATAATATATAGATAATTCATACATCTCTACTATCCAAGTAGGTGTATCAAATTTCACAGAGAAGGTTTATCACCTTAAGAAAGAACGTCAATCTAAGGAGAAGGGATACTTCACTCTTGATCGTATCTATTTGGCCACTAGATACGTATCGCACAAAGTACGTAAGTCCAAAAGGCGCTAAAACATACCAACTTACGTACCTCAAATAACTTTTCCACTTACGAGTGGTAAAAACCTCTTTTACGTGCTACTCCCACTGTGTGTCCAGGCTGAGAGTTTTACTGATGTATCTTCATGTTGCACAATTATTTTCGATAAGCTTTGCAAACTTGACGACTTCGTGGCGTTTGTTTATAACATTCATCGCGGGTAACAAACGTTTGCGAAGTTGATCAAGTACGAACCAAGGAGAGGCCCATGTATAGGGGATCAGAACAACCTCATCTACCAGGAGGCGTTTGTTCGCTTCGCATCAAGCGCGAACCACCAAGGTCTTCCCTGTGTCATCACTTTCGAACGGTTTCTGAAATTCATATATGCCAAGCGGTTCTTGAATACTGAAGGGAAAACTTGAGTGTGAGGATCTCCTTGACATTCCACAGCGTCCAGTCGGCCTGTATCCCCAAGTCCACTAAGGCGTCACAGCATCAGGTATCTCAACAAACTACAAAGAACTAATGGATCGAATTTGCATTCATTTTGGTTTATTTTCAATAATGAACATTCGGAATCGAGCAAGGGAAAAAAAACGCTGCAAATCCCTGCACAACGGTTTATTATTTTGTACAGAATACCCATCTGTTACAGATCACAGCTCTCTGTATAGATAACCCGTCTATATATTATAATATGTACTACTCTATACATATTATGTGAATCGCAAACCCTCCGTAGGTTAGTACCTAACCCCGTACTCGTTACTAGGTACCTACCTAAATCACGAGTTAAATGTTTCTAAAATAATATAGCCGATGACAAACAGTAACTAAAACGGCAAAAATAAACGCAAATAATGAAGTTCTAAAGGAAAATTGTTGATTTGGAGTGAAATAGATGCCCCTTCTGCGTAGATCATTGTTTTCGGTGGTCAATACCCATAATGAACCGTTGTGTAATAACTTGCCCATCAATAACACTTCAACGGTTGTTCAAGTTGCAAAAGTACCGATCAACAAAATCCAGCCCCTTCTTGGTAGATGAACCGTTGTGTAATAATTACCGCTCTGTAATAATTTACCGTTGTGTAATAATTTGCCGTTGTGTAATAATTTACCGTTGTGTAATAATTTACCCATCAATAATACTTCAAAGTTTGTTCAAGTTTCACAAGTACCTACCAACAAAATCCAATAGATCCATCACTTATCAAATGAAATAATATCGCAGAACAACCAACTCGACTTCATACAGCCATCCTTGATTATAATCAGGTGCTCCCTAGTGATGATATCCGGGCCGGATTTATACCGTTTAATTCACGATCGTGTAGACGAAGCTTTTTGGTGCACACGAACGGCTGGACGTACATTGCTCCGGGTGGTCTCAAAAAATTGTTTAGCTCAAGACAAATTTAATAACGTAAAAAAAACAATACCCTTCAATCGAAAGTTTTCGAGATACGGCGTTCTGAAAATTTCAACCCCTATTTTGAACCCCTTAGAGATGACTGACAGTAACGTCGAGCTTTGAGGACCAACTAGACCCCGAACGGAACCTATAACCCGAATTTCATCAATTTTGTTTCATGCTAACTAAGAAAAGTGGCCCGTAAAGCTTACAGACAGAAATATTTTTATTGCATTTTCGGATTCTACATACCTTGAAACGTAAACCATCAAATTTTGAGAGGGGGGTTAGCAATTTTTTTTTTCATGCTCGGTTCTAATGGTTCATTATTGAAAATAATAAACCAAAATTAACCCCCCACCAAATAGGGATGGGCGTTTCTGTTCTTTTTGAGAAACGAAAGAGTTCGTTATATTTATGAAACAGTTTCGGGAAAGCTGTTTCAAAATAACAGCTTCGGCAACAATAATGCTTCAAGAAATTTCGGCACGGCCAAAACAACAGAAACGCGAAACTGTTTCTTCGTTTTTCCTGCTGCGAAGCTGTCTCCCGCAACGGAATTGGCAGTTTCGGGTACCAAGATCGCCAATATTGGGCTATTGGCAACCTTGGTACCCGAAATCGAACCGAGACCGTACAAGTTCGTTTCGTCTTTGGCCGTTCTTTTGAAACAGTTGTTTGGGGTTTTGAGAAACTGTTTCGTCGTTTCTTTTCAAGAAACAGTTTCTTCGAAACAGTTTCAAGTGTTTTCTTCATCCCTACCACCAAATATTATGGTTTTCGTTATAAAGAATGAAGGAATCAAAGAATTTCACCGCCCTCAGTTACCATGAACGGAAATTAATGAAATTTGGTTTGCAGGTCCCGTTTGGGGTCTAGTTGGTCCCCGAAGCTCGGTGTTGCTGTCAGTCATCTCCAAGAAGTGAAAAACAGTGGTTGAAATTCCCAGAACCGCGTTATCTCGAATTTTTTTCACGTTTTTAAATAGTTTTCGAACGTGAGAATTTTTTGAGACCGCCCGGAGCATTCATTGTACGTTCAGCCGTTCGTTCACAGTGGGGCCCTCAACTTGCACGGAAATGCTTCGTCAACATAATCGCGAATGAAACGGTGTACATCCAGCCCAGATAAATCACTGGTAGGGAACATCTTATTATAATCACGCGTGGCTGTATGAAATCCAGTAAGTTGTTCCTTAATATTATTTAATTTGAAGAATGATGGTTATTTTGGATTTTGTTGACAGAAAATTTTGTCTCTTGAACAAACGTTATGCTTCATGAATTACAGCAAATAATTAATTATAGAATTCTTGGTACCGGTCCAATATGCTATCTACCGACTTTCCGGTGGTCCAGTATGCTATCTACCGATTAGTCCTGTTATCTACTTCATTAAAATAGCTTATCTGTCAAATTTCACTCAAAATTTAAATTCGTCGACGGTTTTCAAATTCACTGCATGAGTTTCGTGTTCTTCACGGCAACAAAGAAAGCGTGGAACAAGTTTTCTTGTGGATGGACAGAGCGCCACCATTCGGATCTTTCACTTTCCGCTCCATGAAACTAAGGCTACACCGTTAATTTTTATGTCATAACTAGAGTTCGGATCGATATGCAAAAAAATAGCTGAGATATGCAACAAAAGTTAGCAAAATATGCAGAAACATGCAAAAAAATTCAAAATAATATGCAAGTTGAAATTTTGGTCCAATTTTTTCGGTTTTCAAGTTTTTATTGAGAAGTCTAACTGGAATGAGCAATGTAACCCCAAACTCATTAAGAGTTTGGATGATTAACATTCATCTATATATTTTTAAATGACAGCAAATAAAAATGTACAATATTAAATAAAATTTACAATGATTAAAATTTCAATGTGTAGGTGTAGTAGGCAGGTACAGATTAATTTCCCTGGACTATCAACACTTTTTCGAGGTTTTCGACTGTGAAATTCCTCCTACTTAGTTGGGGCCAGAATGGACCCGAAGTAATCCCACTTGGGTTTAATACCTTGAACGGAATGAATAAGCCAAGTCTCAAAATAGCGTTTTTCGTAAGGCTAGTTTCACACGGACGGAAACCTCCGGTCGGGGAAAACCCGGTCAACTACCCGGAGAGATCGAAAGGGCAGTCATACAAAGGCACGTATAAGACCTTTCACATGGCCGGAGATCGGGTATTCCAGTGTAGGTACGCAGATATTTCTTAGAAATACGCCATTTATATACAAAACTCTGTAACATATGCAGATGCATATAATATGCAAAATACAGCAAAATATGCACGAATATGCAATTTTAAATTCAATTTTAAATGTCCAAAACATCTCCAAATATCTTAATTCGGATAAGTATGACACTTTCTACTGAAAAACCCTGATATGCAAAATATGCAAAATCCGAACTCGAGTCATAACTAACTTTTATTGCCCTCCACAGACACTCGACGGTTTGGGTTTGTCCCAAAACGGGGGTAACAGTTCATGTCACGGTCACAGTCACACATAAATTACGCGAAATTATCAAAGGAACAAACCACCGACACGTGCCACGTTGCACTGACCTGTAACGACCTAGAATATTGATCAGTTGTTATGGGAGTCGCAAAGGCCACAAATACAATAATTGTTTGGCTTGCTAATGATAAGATACGTCAAAGATGTGGGTGGAGGCATAGGATTCGGGAGGTAGACATAGCATACTGGGGGCCGGTACCGAATTCTTGAACGCACCGGATATTTATGAAACTGAAATTTGCCAGGCCGGCTCCACTACTCGATTTCTTGGGGCTTTCCTGGGAGGAGCAAGAGGGCAGGCACTGACCAAAGAAAACAGTGATCCACGAAGAAGGAGCACCTACACAGGTAAACAATAAACCGTTGTGTAATAATTTGCATCGTTTTGAAATTCGATCAATAGGTACATTTGGAACTCATTTTAACAAAGTCTGAACTGAACATTTATCCAAATTTTGCAGTAGGTGTTTTACTTGCAGAATGGGAGGCAATAACCCAAGAAGAAATTGCGTCAGTAATTGAGTCTATGCCAAGACGGATCCGGGCTTTACGGACTGTAAGGGGCGGCAACACTGGTTACTGAGTTACCTCTAAAACATTTTTTGTTGAAAAAATAAAAATTAATCAATTTAAAAAAGTATTTTTTCCCTCCAAGATCAGCAAGCTTCTACCAACCGTGCCTCATTGTTATCACCCTGAAATTCCCATACAACATCGATTAGAACAAAAAAGTTGGGCGATCCCTTAATTTTGTGCCTATCCTCTTGAAAAACACAAGTTTTCTAGTGCACTTTGGCATTAAAACGTAAAACTAATGGACAATGTTGAAATTTTTTGTTTGTTACCAAATTCTTCAGAATGGGACGTGAGCTTTCATGTGATCTATACATTTTTGAAATTTGTCAGGCAGGATCATTCGTACTGCAGTTTCTTTCAATGAGCAAAATCAATATTTTTCGAAAACTGTTCTTCGGCCAATTTTGATTGGACGTTTGTACTCAGCTGGACATGGTCTTAAATGCTTCCTTTGAATGTATATTTTCCAAAAATAAAAAATATAACTAAAAAAATAATAATTTTTTAGCTCACGATTTGCAGATCTGAGACAGGGTTTTTTGACGGTGATCCCTTTTTTGTGCAGCAGAGTACTTTAAACCTAAATACGGACTAGGGACAACCTGGTTCAGTACACAGCTCAGTGGCAAAAATTGCCTAGTCTGACACACAGCTATGAACAATCTGTACCTACCTCCCTTTGCCACAACAAGAATTCTTTTCTGTAGTTATGAGCGTTGGATGGATTTCTTCACCTTTACGTATATGTGCTCCTATTCACAGATTAACATTTGACAGTTCAGATTAACGTACCTGGGCACTTGCTGCCGTTTCCGACGCTGCAGTTCCGCCATGTAGGCGGACATCCGCTCGTTGGAGGTGAGCAGGGACTTGGCGGCTTCGAGACTCTGCGCCTGGTGTTTGCAGGCCGCCAGAAGTTTTGTCGTCCCCTCCCTCATCTTGATCTCCACTTCGATCTTCTGTTCTAGATCAAGCTCCTGCGAACAAACATATCAAAAACTCAGATGACAAGGATTATTGCACTCATTCTCGAGTTTCCCACCTGACCAAGTTAAACCCACTTAAAGTGCCTTATATAGCGGGTTATGTGCATGGAACATGAAAAATCGAAAAACTTCATGAATTACCTGCTATTTTAGTAGTACAATGTCGTGGTACCCCTCAAAATTGTACATTTACCACTCCCATGCAATGGGTGTAGATTTAACCAAATAAACAAGAAGAACAACGAGCTGAGCGACGCCTTGGGGAAAGTAGGAGAAGGGTCCCCTCCATCGACAGCCATCACCCCTCAACGGCCTTAAAGGGGCCTTTATAAGCAGCCCTGCTAGCCCAGCTCCTCATTCGACCGACCATCCCTCAACTTGCGACTTGTTCCTCAAACCTCTCCTTGCACCTGTTGCTGTGGTAACCGCGGGGTGCCTGCCTCTCTTTCATCTAGCAACTGCTGTGGTGGTAAACGCGGGGTATCTAATACCTGCTGCGATGCTAACCGCGGGGTGCTAGCAGAAGACTCCCAAGAAGCACCTAATACCGGCTGTGGTGATAACCACGGGGTACTTATCAGCTTCTTTCCTACCCAAACCTACCCTCCATAGACCACACACTCACCAGAACCCCGTCGCAAGGCTACCAACAAACTTACGGCATACATGATAACCTGGTAAACTGGTAATATATTTGTTTAGTCACCAGTTGGAAATTAACAATAATTGAAAACAGGTTGGTTTGAAGCCTGCGTTTTTCCAGGGACAGGCGGTGAAATTCATACGTCATCAGTCATCACACAAGAAAGTCACGTGATGCCCTCCATGAAATCGAGCTCATGGATACTGTAACGCCTCATTCGATCAGGCATCTGGCGAAATATAGCTCCACCAGTGACTTCACCGTGACTGGTGCGTTCAATGATCCTCGCTTCCTTTATTTTAAAGTCCGTTTCTCTGTTTTCGTTTTCCCAACTGGTTTTGGTTTGATCAATTATCACCGTATGGATACTGTAAACCCAGTAGAACGTTGAGCGTTCGCAAGTTTGCCGCGTGGTGTGATCCGACCAATCAAAAGCTTCACAGCGCCTTTTTTCAAACATCTCAATTTTACTTGATTTTTGAAAAATCGAGGACTGCTAATTTTTTCTCAGGAGCCCTTTTTTAGGACTCCCTCACTAGTAACAGACGTCCTTATATATTTGTTCTGGTCAGAAGAGGACATTACTCAGCCAAGAATGAAAAGAACCACATTCAAATCCGTTTCAGAGCATTCTGAACCAAATCCGTGAAAAAAAACCACAGGTATGTGTGTGTGTCTGTCTGTATGTGTGTGTGACAAAATCTTGTATGCGCTGCCCAGGCTGCAATTCTCAACAGACTTGCACGGTTCTTTTTTTTTCGATGCAGAAAACTGTCCAGTTGTGTAATTCTAGTTGTGCAACCTACTTCGCCGAATTCCGAAATTCATTTCTAGAGGAGGAAAATATTTTTCGAAAAAACGTCGGTTTTCGACAAAACCTTGTGTGGCTGCCGAGGGCTTAATTCTCAACCGATTTACGTGTTTCTTGGTTTGTTCGACGCAGAATTTTGTCTAGTTGTGCACTAAGTCACCAGAATTTCGAAATTTATTTCTATAGGGGCGTACAGGTAGAGAACGCGGGATTAGGATTACCTATACACCACCACAAGGGACGTCCTCTGTAATGCATGCATTACTCTACGGGATGTTTACAACTTTGGAGCTGCTTTCTATTAATAAAAAATATCACAGCCCTGTGTCAAAACAACACAAACTAGCAGAAGCTTTTAGGGAACGTGCGGATTGGACCCCAGAATTGTCTCAAACGAGTTTCATCGAAATCAAACAACATTGTTCAACTGAACATTAAAATACCGAGTTTCGAAAATTCCCAGGTATGTTATACACCTTAACCTCGGGAAAGGGTTATATTCAGTGTCAAGTAGGTAACGGAGCTCGTTTTGGAAAACCATCAAAGCCTGGGTTGGGCACTCGTAGGCAGAATTGTGCCTGCTGGGCTCGTCGAGAGGTTGTGTTCCTATTATTCTTTTCTCGACGACAGAGAAATCGTCGACTCGCAGGGCGTTTCAGGTGCGTTGGCGAACGGAATACTCAAGTAGGTGATTGAACGCCTTCCCTGTTTGAATCATAAAGGACTTACATACCTCAGGTCCCACGTCACATCCTACAAATACACAGAGTCATACACCAGGCCATTGTCATAATTATAGGTAGGCAAGAAAACCGGTGAAGAAAACTGAGCAGACGCAGCACTTTCTCAATCTCAAGAGGTATATTGCTTTCAATATTTAGAAAATAATTAGGAATTGTGGGAATGTACAATATGTACATTCAAAGCAAATTTCGGGTCGCACGATTTGCAATTTTGAGGCTCTAAGTACTCGTTGGATAGAATTCGCTACATGGTTTTGGCGCCTCGACGGCAATGAGGATACCAACGCGAAAGGCAAAACTCGGCTAATTCAAACGATTTTCAATCAAACATATTTTCGAATAAATAAATCCGTATATAAAGAAATGAGTGTTTGGATAAATACGATTTTTAGCGAATTTTCAAAGAAAATGTACCTACTTGGCTCGTTCCAAAATTTCAGAGATGCTCCCAGTGAACCGGAAACCCCTCCAAAATCCGTTTAATTCATTCCGCATGATAAGTCACTTTTTTTGGTTGAATTTTTGTTTGGTCCAAAAAATCAAAACAAAAAGGATTTTTGCAACATAGGCACGTGGGGTGTTGTCAATAATGTTTTTTTGGGGAGCTGAATCAACTGCAACTGGTCAATCAACTCCAATTAGACGCACCCAGCGTACCAAATTTACAAAACTAGTCCGAAATCCAATAAAAATCATACTTTTCATGTAGACATGTGAGGTCTTCACCATGTTTTTTTGGGGGGCACTGAATCGACCGAGTATTTTCAACACGTTCAGACAGCATTGAGTGACCAAAATCAATATTTTTTGGTTCAGAACACCCAAAAATGATTTTTTGACATAAGTTTTCTGCTCGACGTGCCATTGTGGTCTCATCGAGTGCTCTGGCAGATGACCATTGTTTTAAATTTTCAATTTCCCAGAATGTTTCTTTAAAAATTCGCTCTTTAAGCCATGCTGCATGAGTGGAACTTCAATTTTACATTCACGTCAGTTATTACACACGTACAGTAAGAAATAGTCACGTAATTACCGATATAACGTTATAGTTCCCATGTTATTATTTATAAATTCGGCGTATTTCAAAAATCTCTGGTAAAAGGTGAAAAACGAGATGAGGCTTGGGACGTGACGTGCCCCAAAGCCTATTTTCGTAACCCTCGAGTTTCTAGGGCTTTGAGTGGGGCTCATTCACGAAACGTTTCCAAGGCCCTCAAAATAAACAGAATTCGTAGGATGAATTCTCATATCATCCATTACCTGCCGCAATAGCACCAAACTACAGGAAAATACGTAATTATAGGTGAAGATGGACGGGAAATGCGTAAGGAGAAAAGGGAAGAATTTAGACGCGCCTCTCAGCGCGCCACTACGCCGCAAAACCGAGCTAAATTCTGGTCTCACTGACAAAATTGTCTCCAATTTTAGTGCAAAAAAAGCAGTCAAAAATATTAAAAACGCTGCTAAATTATTACACAGCGGTTTATTATTTACCTGCAAAGCTTCTGTGGTCAATACCTCGCGCTCCCCCAGGAAAGCCGTAAATCGAGTACCTACTGTGTAGCCAGTCGGAGAATTACAGTTTCATAACTAATACGCGGTAGATTCAAGAATTCTATAATAATTCATTTATTTGTTGTTATTCATGAAGAATAACGTTTGTTCATGTTACAAAAGTACCTATCAACAAAATCCAAGATAACCATCATTCTTCAAATTAATGAAATAATATCAAAGAACAACCAACTCGATTTCATGCAGCCCTCCGTGATTATAATCAGGTGCTCCCTAGCAATAATATCTGTGCCGGATTTATACCGTTTGATTCACGATCGTGTTGACGCAAGCGTTTTCTGTGCAACTTCAGGGCCTCACTGTGAACGAACCGCTGCACGGAGAAGGCTCCGAGTGGTCTCAAAAAATTCCTCAGTTCGAAACCAATTTAAAAACGTAAGAAAATTCTGGATAACGGCACCCTGCAATTTTTCAACCCCTATTTTTCACCTCTTGGAGATGACTGACAGTAACGCCGAGCTTCGCGGACCAACTTGACCCCAAATGGGATCCACAGACCAAATTTCATTAATTTCCGTTCATGGTAACTAAGGAAAATGCAAAGTAAAGCGGACGGCGTACGGACAGAAATTGTTGTATCCCATTTTTGGATTCTAGGTAAGTACCTTGAAACGGAAACCATCAAATTTGGAGAAGGGATGGGGATTGGGGGGGGGGGGGGGGGGGGTTAAAAATATTGTTTTTTAATGCTCGATTCCAAAAGTTAGTTGATGAAAATAATAAACCAAAACCAGTGCATCCATACAATGCTCGTGTTTTGGTTTATTATTCTGTGAATAATACACCTATGTATTCGCTCAGCAAAAAAATTGTATAACACGCCCTCAAAATTTTTTCTTTTCCGTTTCAAGGTGCGTAGATTCCAAAAATGCAATGTCCGTCCGCCGTCCGCCTTATCACGTGTACCGGCTTCATTTTCGGTCTAAAAAAGTCGTTCTTTCGCACACATGCTCCATTTGGGCCCTAGTTGTGTCCCGAAACTTTTCAGCCCGATCCGAATATATCCAGGGGTGTTATGAGTGAAAATGTGTATGAAAATAGGTACTTTTTGTGTTTTAGTAACATGTTAGTAAAATGAGCTTTTGAGGAATCGTTTTCCATGTTTTTGGGGACGACAAGATCGAGTATGAAGCCGATTTTGACCAAGAAGTGGAAAACTGAGGTTCTACCAGATGTTCAGCTCCCAAAATTGATTTTTTATGAGTCAAAATCTGGGAAATCGTCTGAAATCACCATCAATTTGTAGAATAACAATAGAAAAAGTGTCAACACGTGGATCAAGACGATTAAATGGCACTACCAATGATCAAAGATAATTTGAAAAAAAAAGAGTGTATCTAATTCAAGTTTTGGAGGCCAAAATTGGTGGAAACCTCCAGAAATAGCTATTTCAATTATTTTACATGAAAGAAACAATAAATAAACAGCCAAACAGCCAACATTTCTGTAGGTATGTCCAATAGAATAATAAACCCATGGGACAAGGACTTTGCAGCGTTTTTTATACCGCAAAACTTTTTGAGCATCTCTGGGTTTATCTACTTCCTAATTTTTGCGTGTGGTTTTGTATTCTGCCTCGGTGGCCTATGTTTCATCACCCGCCGGCGATGTGGAGTTGGCACAAAAAAACTTAACTGCTCTCCCACTGCACGTAAACGTTTGACGACCCTTCAAGTTTTGGGCGGACGTTCAACAAATTTTCATATAGTTAAATTTTGAGGCCTTATTTTAGTACAAAAATCTGAATGGACTGCTTCTCTGTACAAAAATTACTGTCCTTCAGATTGTCAAATTGTTTACAGTTTACTGCTTTGTTGCGCGAAAATGTTGAGCGTGAGGGCGCCTTTACTCGATCTCTTATTTGGGTCTAAATGAGTATCTGCAAGAGTTTCCTGCCTAGCACCTCAATACTGCAACAGCACGCCTATTGCCTGGGCTCCCTGCCCTGATTATCAGTTACCTAATTCACTCCATGTTTCAGTAGGTACTTATCTTATCACCATAAAAAAAATACCTATATGATAATATAATTAAAAATAAAATGAAATTTATGTTACTGTAAGGCAATGGTGAGGAGGGGGGGGGGGGACAAGCAAGTTAATTTTGGATATTTCACTGTAAAATTGACCATTCAGGGACCTGCAACCTCATCCTACTGCAGCAGATCCCGGTCCTGATCAGCAGCTTCAACTATTTAGTTCAGGTATGTCAAACGTGCGGCCCACGAGTCGGTGCTAGCAATCATTGCGGCCCACCCTACAATGTCATGAAAAACGCTGCAAAGTCCTTGTCACATGGGTTTATTATTCTATTGGACATACCTACAGAAATGTTGGCTGTTCATTAATTGTTTCTTTCGTGCGTAATAATCGAAATAGCTACTTCTGATGGTTTCCATTAATTTTGGCCCCCAAAACACAAATTAGGTAGGTACGCTCTTTTTTTTCTTTTTTTTTTTTAACTATCTTTGATCATTGGTAGTGCCATTTAATCGTCCTGAACCACGTCTTGACACTTTCTCCAGTGTTATTATACAAACTGATGGTGATTTCAGACGATTTCCCAGGTTTTTCACTCATAAAAAACGCTGCAAAGTCCTTGTCACATGGGTTTATTATTCTCCTGGACATACCTACAGAAATGTTGGCTATTCATTTATTGTTTCTTTTAGGCGTAATAATCGAAATAGCTATTTCTGATGGTTTCCATTAATTTTGGCCCCTAAAACACAAATTAGGTACGCTCCTTTTTTTTTTTTTTAAACTATTTTTGATCATTGGTAGTGCCATTTAATCGTCTTGATCCACGTGTTGTAACTTTTTCCAGTGTTATTATACAAACTGATGGTGATTTCAGACGATTTCCCAGGTTTTTCACTCATAAATAATCAATTTTTGGAGCTGAACATTTGGTAGAACTCAATTTTCCACTCTTCGGTCAAAATCGACTTCATATTCGGTCTTCTCGTCCCCAAAAACATAGAAAACGATATCTCAGAAGCTCATGTTACCAATATGTTGCTAAAACGAAAAAGTACCTATTTTTACACACATTTTCTCTCATAACACCCCTGGGTATATTCCGATCGGGCTGAAAAGTTTCGGGACACAACTAGGGCCCAAATGGAGTATGTGTGCGAAAGAACGATTTTTTTAGACCGAAAATGAAGCCTGTACACGTGATACGGCGGACGGCGGACGGCGTACGGCGGACGGACATTGCATTTTTGGAATCTATGCACCTTGAAACGTAAAAGAAAAAAGTTTGAGGGGGTGTTATAAAAATTTTTTGCTGAGCGAATACATAGGTGTATTATTCACAGAATAATAAACCAAAAGTAAAAGAAGTTGGGAAGGCGAAGGGAGAAGGGAGTTCACTACTGTTCTTTTCAAAAAATATTCTATATCTATTGAATCGTTGAAAAAAGAATTTGACAGAAGGTTTGAAGATGTGAAAGGTGTTGAAGATGAGCTGGCCCTTTTTTCCGCTCCCTTTTCCGGTGACTTGGAAAAAGTGCCCTCTCATTTACAAATGGAGGTTTCTTGAAATAGGCACACCCGCATTTTATACATTTTTGCCTGATCATCGGTTCCCGAAAATTCGGCATTTCGCGGCTGAAATAATTTCTATGTTTTGGAGTACCTGCCTATGTGAACAACTCTTCTCCATTATGAAACGAAATAAGTCTCCAGAAAGGTCCAGGCTTACAGACTGCCATCTAAGCTCGACTCTCAGAGTGGCCGCAGCAAACAATATTGTTCCCAACGTGGAAAATTTGGTGGAACGAAAAAGATGTCAACTGTCAGGGAAAAAATATTAGGTAAGATCCTATTTTCTTCTTGAATTTTGCTGTTATACTTCTTGTAAACTTCTAATAAAGAAACTTGATATATAATTCCGTTTAGTGATTTTCTTGCGGCCCACACAACCTTTAAGAAGCAGCCATTTGGCCCTTGAGGAACTTCGAGTTTGACATGCCTGATTTAGTTGAAAGGTTGGTAGGTAAAACATGAAGAAGGTTTTATAACTGTTGATGGTTTGGTGAAACCAAGGAAGGCCGTTTGACACGGGAAGTGGGTACCTTGGAAACGAACTAGCCGTGAATTATTGGGATTATCACACTCGGGATCTGGTCCGTCGAGCCTTCTCACGGTCTCTTAAAAACCACTTCAATCCCGTGCCATTGCCTGCGCACAGGGTCCTACACGTGTGTGTGTGTGTGTGTCTATTAGCGTACAAATATTTGTACGTGTTGTGTGCGAGCGGAGGTTGTACAATAAAAGCCCAGTAAGAGAAAGAGGGTTGAAGAACAAGTTCCGACATAATAAAGGTCCTGGCTCTCTTGGGCAAGTACCTACCTAACATCTACGTCTTAGCTCAAAACAGAATTTAAACAATATAAAATAAATAAACTGCTGGCACTGCCGTTGTTCATCACAAGATCCATGGCTACGGTATATTATTTTCAATAATTAATCTCTGGAATCGAGCGTAATTTTTTTTCAACCCCCCTCAAAATTTGATGGTTTTTGTTTCAAGGTACAGTAAACTTTCGATTAACCATCATGGTCGGGGCTCAAGGTATGTTGGATAATCGAAAAAGTTGGATAATCGATAGGTTAGTTTATGTATGTTGTGATGAATTTGAAATTGGTGCATTCATCACGAGCGGTGTGAGGGAGGAATGTGCCGGAATTTGGTTATGAGCGAATCACCACCATGATCCGGGTCTTTTTGGATGTTGTGCTCGGTTGCGGTTATGGGCGGACCACCACCGTCCCCCGAGATCTTTTAGGTTGTGCCGGAATTTGGTTACGAGCGAATCACCAGGCGCGGATCCAAGGGGGGGGTCACAGGGGTCATGACCCCCCCCCAGAATCAGCCTGCATTTCAAAAAGCAGAGCTGAACGAATTGTTCACAAACCCGAAAAAAAAAAACCAAACGAAAACGAACCCAGTTTTTGTAAAATCAAAAAAGAACTATGAAAAATCTAAAAAGATTCGATCAAAAATGTCAAAATTAGTCGAATATAATCGTACACTTGGTCCTTACCTTATATACAATTAGGTATGTCAATAAATTTACCTTGGTTTATCCGTCAAATTACACCTTGTTTATTTCTTCTAATTTTTATTAATTATTATCTTGTTTTTGTTTCGTTCTCGTTTTCTTTCCTGCCAAATTCAGTAAAAACGATACTGAACTCACTGAGATCAACAATAGATTGGTGTGGTTTCAATGTTTTGATTTGCAAACTCTGAAGTTAGCTACGCTGCCATAAAATGCGCCAATTTGTTTGAAAACACATTAGGAAATTTTTGTAGAAGAAAATTGAAAATAAATACATTTATCAGTTAAATATTTAATAGATATTGAAAAATATTTTTTACATAATTTAAACAATGAATTTTATAAATAAATACAATTAATTTTGTAAGTAGACTAATTGGACGAGTTTAGGCATAAGGTTGAAAATTCGGTTTGTATTGTTCGTTTGGTTATTTTTTTATTTTTTGTTATTTTTTATATTGTTCTACCCTGTGACCCCCTCCGGAAAAAAATTCTGGATCCGCCCCTGCGAATCACCACCATGATCCGGATCTTTTTGGATGTTGTGCTCGGTTGCGGTTATGGGCAGACCACCACCGTCCCCCGAGATCTTTTGGGTGAATTTGCCAGAATTTGGTTATGGGCGAACCACCACCATGATCTGGATCTTTTAGGATAGGATAGAGATGTGGTAAGGAGAGAGAGAGTAGTCAGCGACTAGAGGAGAACGTAGAATGAGGGAAAAGGCGAAGGAGGCGAGTATTTATGTGCCTGGAAGCCGTGGTAAGGGATGGTGGGGACCCAGGTTGGGCTTCGAGTCTCCTGCGGCTTTTCATCCCCACTTCTGCGAGTTTATTTGCGAGATCTTAAGTTTGCGAGGAGTGGTTCTGGGGGATACCACGACATATGTATTTAAAAAAGATAACAAAAAATATGTAAATAACCGAAGTCAGGGTAAAAGTCAGAGGTCAGGGATTTTCGTTTGTGAAAAAATTAGTGATTTTTTTCTGGGTTTGAGAGGAGTCTTCACAGCGTAGCGGCATCCCTCAAATTTCCTCATCACGCATGTCGGCCAATGTAGCTGTGTCTTGCTGCCCCACAAAAGAAAGGGCAGAGCTCCAGTGCATCAAAACCTTCCAAAGAAGCAAAAATGTTAACACTTCGAGCTGACACATGAAAACATTATGGAAAAATGGACTGCACCGAATGACGAGTGAGACTAATCAGAGGATTGTGGATATCACGCGAAAGTGTTTTCATATTGTTTACATATCGAGCCCAAAGAGTAAGGTACACAACGGTTGGTTAATCGATCGGAAGGAACGATTTCCTACGAAAATGTGTGGTTAACCGAAAGCCGATTTTGTGATGGATAATCGAATTGTTGGATAATCGGGCGTTGGTTAATCGAAAGTTTACTGTACGTATAATCCGAAAACGGAATAACAAAATTTCTGTCTTTTCGCCGTACTTCTTCGCACTTTCCTTAGTTACCATGAACGAAAACTCGTGAAATTCGGTTTGTGGGTCCCGTTTGGGGTGTAGTTGGTCCGCGCAGCTTGGCGTTTACTGTCAGTCATCTCTAAGGGGTGAAAAATAAGGGTTGAAAATTTCAGGGCGCAGTTATCTCGAATTTTCTCAAGTTTTCCAACTGATCTTGAGCTTGATACTTTTTTGAGACAACCCCGAGCATTGGACGGAGCATTCACAGTGAGGCACTGGAGTTTGCACCGAAAAGCTTCGTCAACATGATCGTGAATGAATCGGTATACCTACATCCAGCCCGGACAAATCATTGCTAGGGAACACCTGATTATAATCACGCATCGAGTTGTTTGTTCCGTGATATTATTTCATCTGAAGAATGATTGTTATTTTGGATTTTGTTGACAGGTAATTATTTTATTTGAACACAGAAGTTACGCTTCATGAATAACAACAAATAATTTATGATAGAATTCTTGAATCCACCGCATAACTATGAAACTTTCATTGCTGGCTGGCTCCAGTACTCGAATTAGGGCTTTTTAGGGGACCCCGAGGGTAGGTATTGACCACAGAAAACAGTGATCCACGCATTTACAGGTAAATAACAAACCGTTGTGTAATAATTTGCAGTGTTTTCCTTCCACTTTGTTTCTGAAATACATCAATTTGTGGATGTTGAATGATCATGATCATTCAAAGTGTGTCATAAGCCCTTGAAGATGAACATTTTCAACCACGTGCAGTTGTGTACCTAAGTACCTACCGATTCAGAAGCTGATCAAATCAGTACGAAAATTCGAGTTCTCGAGAGGCTTATCCAGTATAGGACATTTCATTCAAAATCAGGACTGTCCTGAACCGAATCTGGACGTTCGGGAACCCTGACTTTGGCCTTCCTTCCTTGCTTGTTGTCGCCTGTTGGTGACTACAAAAGACACGATCGCTACCTATCCTCAAGAGATGGCTACGATCCGGCACAGAAAGGCATCTTGTGGTGAGTATAGAATGTATTGTACGGTCCGGGGACCTGTAGCTAATCGATGTGCCCGCACGGTCAAACGGTAAACCTCCACAAAAGACTCGAGCGGTAGATGACCTCATCTTTTCACGGATTCTGCGAAGACCGTCCAATCTGCCTGTACTTGTCGCACCTCCTCGGACTTGAGACCTCCAAATCCAAAACATAACAGCGTCGGTTTGTTTGCCCCAGAAAATTCGCTGAATTTTGGTTTTCATTTTCAATAATGAACCTTTGGAATCGAGCATTAAAAAAATTACTCCCACTCAAAATTTGATGGTTAATTACTATGAACCGAAATTAATGAAATTTGGTTTGTAGGGACCCACTGGGGTCATCATCAGAATCATCCAAATTACGGGAAAATTAGGGAATATGTCGAGAGTCCAATTTAGGTTCAGCGACCATCAGAATTTCCATGATGACCGAGTGGGGAGTTCGTGGGGCCGTAATGGCGCCTTACAGATGAGGGCGGTGGGAAAGAGCATAATTATTTGTGTAACTGCAATTGCCGAACGATAGGGGAAAACAATAATAAACCGTTGTGTAATAATTCTCCCGTTGTGTGTTATTTATTTGCATTTTGGTTTATTATTTTCAATCATGAACCTTTAAAATCGAGCATCCCCCCCCCCCCTTCCACGCCTGCCACCTCAGAATTCGATAATTTCCGTTTCAAGGTAACTATGTAGAATCCGAAAATGGAACAACAACAATATTCTGTCCGTCCGCCGTTTTAGCTCACAATGCAGCGACCACAACCACGAACTTATCGGTTACCTATAATCATTCCTACGTATGTATACAGAAATATGATTAATATGCGTGACTTCGATACATGTTTATAAAAATCAAAGAATGTCTCATCTTTTCCTTTCTCATGAAAATATTACCACAGCCTATGTTACTTAGTATTATATATAGGAAGTTTGGGTCTGACAATCAACCATACCAAAAGAGCCTTGCAGGTTGTTGTGGTACTCCTCAAAATTGTACATTTACCACTCCCATACAATGGGTGTAGATTTAACCAAATAAACAAGGAGAACGACGAGCTGAGTGAAGCCCTGGGGGAAGTAGAAGGGTCCCCTCCATCGACAGCCATCGCTCCTCAACCGTCATAACGGCAGTTGATGGACGGGGGATGGGTGGAAAGGGGCCTTTATAAACAGCCCTGCCAGCCCAGCTCCTCATTTGACTTCGACCGACCAACCCTCAACTTGCGACTTCTCCCTCAAACCTATCCCTCCTACCGCCTGCTGAGGTGGTAACCGTGGGGTATATTATACTCGCTGTGGTGGTAACCACGGGGTGCCTCCCTCTCTTTCATCTAGCACCTGCTGTGGTGGTAACCGCGGGGTATATAATACCTGCTGTGGTGATAACCGCGGGGTGCTAGCAACACTCCCAAGGAGCACTCCCTCTCTTTCATCTAGCGTCTGCTGTGATGGTAACTGCGAGTTATTTCATAATCGCTGTGGTGGTAACCGCGGGGCGCTAGCAAAAAGACTCCCAAGGAGAACCTAATACCCGCTGTATTTAGTATTAGCTGCCTATCCACCCTCCATAGGGAACAACCTCACACCTAACCATTCACCATCCAGCCCCAAGGCCACAATACGCCTTCACGACATATGTAGTAACTAGGAACGTCCCACACAAAAACGTTGGCATCAACATTCATTTGCACAGTAATCGAATATTCGAGGAATAGGAGAAGAACCTTTCGTGGAAATGAGAAGCCTACGTAGGAATCATTGGATCAGTGAATATTATCATCTGAGACCTCATGTTTGATGTCCAAGTATCTACATACAAACAGCCAAAGGAGTTGGGTGTGAACTAGTGGACTACAAAGGTAGAGGTGTTGTTTGACAAATGAAAAGTTGCGACAATTAAATCACTAGATAATTATTACTCATTACCAATCCCATTGTATGCATAGCATTTTTCAAAGGCGTCTACCAGCGAATCGGTTTGTTTAATTCATGCATTTCAGAGAATTCCCGGAGATTTACACACCCTGAAAAAATAAAAATGAGAATGTTGGCTATAAAAAAAGGCAAATCCTATTGTCCTCCAAAAACAACTAAGGAAAAGACGCCTAACCGCTCACATGTCCGAAATATTACTACAATTATTATATTTTTATATTATATAATTATATAATAGTACAGTAATTATACTAAAGTATAATAATTATTATATTACTATATAATAATTATTATATTTTTATTATTGACAATATTGTACTTTTATTATTGTACTTCCTTTTTTAGGTGCGTACCTAAAATGCTTAAATAAGTTAATAGGCACTTGGAGTACCGAAATCCCTCCCATTTTTGAGCGTCTAGTTCTTTAAAAAAAGCTGCAAATTATTACACAACGGTTTATTATTTACCTGTATAGATGCCCTTCTGCGTAGATCACTGTTTTCTGAGGTCAGTACCCTCGACCCCTCCCCCCCACCCGTCAGCCATCCGTGATCGTACTCAGGTGATCCCTAGCAATGATATCTAGGCTGGATACCATTTCACCGTTCATACCGTTTCATTCACAATCATGTTGATGAAGCTATTCGGCGCAAACGAACGGCTGGCCGTACAATGCTCCCGAGTGGTCTCAAAAAATTCTTTAGTTCAAGTTCAATTTAAAAACGTTAAAAAACCCATACCCTTCTATTGAAAGTTTTCGAACTACGGCGTTCTGAAAATCGCAACCCCTATTTTTCACCCCTTACAGACTGACAGTACCTAACGCCGAGCTTCGAGGACCAACTCGACCCCGAACGGGACCTACAAACCGAATTTCATTAATTTTGGTTCATGTTAACTAACAAAAGGGCTAAGTACGGCGTACAGACAGAAAGTTTGGTTTATTATTTTCAATAATGAACCTTTGGTATCGAGCATGAAAAAAAAAGTTTAACCCCCCTCAAAATATGATGGTTTATTACATTTAAAGATAATAAAAATAAAGATAAATGCAATAAAAAAAGTCTGTCTGTCCGCCGTACTTTTCTTAGTTACCAAAATTGATGAAACTTCGGTTTGTGGGTCCCGTTTGGGGTGTAGGTAGTTGGTCCTCGAAGCTCGACGTTTACTGTCAGTCATCTCTAAGGGGTTCAAAATATGGGTTGACATTTTCAGAACGCCGCAGCTCGAAAACTTTCAATTGAAGAATTTTTAAAATGACCTTGAACGAAAGCAGAAAGAATTTATTGAGACCACCCGGAACTTAACTAAAACTAAAACAACTTTTTCGTACTCAATTCCAAAGGTTTCACCACTGAAAATAATAACCCAAAAAAGACGTTTCTTTTAAGAAAAAGCTGCAAATTATTACACAACGGTTTATTATTTACCTGTATAGATGCCCTTCTGCGTAGATCACTGTTTTCTGAGGTCAGTACCCTCGAGCCCCCCCCCACCCGTCAGCCATCCGTGATCGTACTCAGGTGATCCCTAGCAATGATATCTGGGCTGGATACCATTTCACCGTTCATACCGTTTCATTCACAATCATGTTGATGAAGCTATTCGGCGCAAACGAACGGCTGGCCGTACAATGCTCCCGAGTAGTGTCAAAAAATTCTTTAGTTCAAGTTCAATTTAAAAATGTTAAAAAACCCATACCCTTCTATTGAAAGTTTTCGAACTACGGCGTTCTGAAAATTGCAACCCCCATTTTTCACCCCTTACAGACTGACAGTACCTAACGCCGAGCTTCGAGGACCAACTCGACCCCTGAACGGGACCTACAAACCGAATTTCATTAATTTTGGTTCATGTTAACTAACAAAAGGGCTAAGTACGGCGTACAGACAGAAAGTTTGGTTTATTATTTTCAATAATGAACCTTCGGAATCGAGCATGAAAAAAAAAGTTTAACCCCCCTCAAAATATGATGGTTTATTACATTTAAAGATAATAAAAATAAAGATAAATGCAATAAAAAAAGTCTGTCTGTCCGCCGTACTTTTCTTAGTTACCAAAATTGATGAAACTTCGGTTTGTGGGTCCCGTTTGGGGTGTAGGTAGTTGGTCCTCGAAGCTCGACGTTTACTGTCAGTCATCTCTAAGGGGTTCAAAATATGGGTTGACATTTTCAGAACGCCGCAGCTCGAAAACTTTCAATTGAAGAATTTTTAAATTGACCTTGAACGAAAGCAGAAAGAATTTATTGAGACCACCCGGAACTTAACTAAAACTAAAACAACTTTTTCGTACTCGATTCCAAAGGTTTCACCACTGAAAATAATAACCCAAAAAAGTCGTTTCTTTTAAGAAAAAAATAGCAATCGATTATGAAATATGAACACCCGATACTTTTCAAAAATATCGATTCATCTAGAAGAATCTGATGTAGGGATGTCCGATACTTCGAAAGTATCGATATATATATAGTATCGAGACATCTAAAAGTATCTAAAAGTATCGATACGATACTTTCAAAAAGTATCAATATTTTGAAGTATCGATACTTTTTGATACTTTTTCAAAAATTGGAGGAAATGTCGTTTTTGTTCTCTCTCCATCAGCGTGACAGTGAATATTATATCATATCCCACGTTTTTCCTTCATCTACATTGGTATAATATAAAATACCATCGTCAGCCTATCGAAGAATTATTTCAGGATAATATTATAAAATGAACAATTCAATAAATCACTTCTTTCTTATTTGAAACTTTTTTTGTTTGGGCGCTCTTTTTTTCAAAATTATTGACAAGACAAGGCATGACACTATTTCGTTAATTCGGCACAATCACATCAGAAAACAAGAAAGAACAAAGAAAATCCAACCAAAAAACTATTGAGTTAGGTGGGTCGGTTGGGTTAACATTTTGTTGGCCCTTCCTACTAAATGGAGGACAGCTGATTCTCACTGAGAGCTGGAGGTGGTGGTACATCAACTTTCTTTAATTTGTTCAAGTGGTTATTGGTCTTCCAGCAATCTAGTTAGAGGTACTGTCAACAGTACCTACACGTCGTAGGCGTTGAAACTGATAAAATGTGAGGGATAAAAAAAAGTATCGGCTACGATACTGGGAAAAAAGATATATATCAGGGGGGAAAGTATCGATATGTATCGATACTTTTAAGCATCCCTAATCTGATGTACTCACTAAACACATACTACATAGTAGGGATGGGACATCGAAATCGATATTATCGAAACATCGATGTTTTACTTCGATATTTCCGATTTTTCGCCATCGATGCCTCACATTCGATATATCGATGTTATGGTCCGATAATATTGGCAGAAAACACCCTTCAACCAGCTCTTGCCTCTTGGATCCCCTCCCCACTCTTCCTTGATCCACATGTTACTCCTTCTCCTTACAGGTCATAAAATACTCAGTCATAAAGTGCTCACTCCATCAATGACTTTATTTTCATTTTCAAAAATATTTGAGTAAAAAAAAGAAACATAGAACCAAACATTTTGTTCCGAATTCAGTCATTTACAAAATAAAAATTACAAACATTCCAACTCTGAAATAGGTATATATTTATGTACTTGATTAGAAAAATAACTTCGTCGAGTGAGTGGAGGAAAACAAGTTTCTTCAGATTTTCTGCTTTCAGCCTATTGCGCTGGGGCGTCATGTTGCCAGTTTCAGAAAACAAACGTTCTGAAGGTACACTCCTAGAAAGGCGTAGAAGAGGGACACCGATATCGATATCGAAAATATCGATGTTTTGGCTTGATAAAATATCGTTATCGATGCTGTCTACAAAATATCGACATCGACATCGATATCGATATTTTCTTTCGATGTCCCATCCCTAATACATAGCCTGTAAAAACATTAAATATGAATATGAAAGTTACCGTCAAATTAATAATGTCAGTATTGAGAGAGAAGTACATTATACTGAATAGGTGTAACTAGACCGAACTCTTGCATGGGCAAGAACGGTCTATTCAAAAATAATACGCTATTGCAATGGGCTCAAAATTTTCCTAGGAGCCGCGTAGGGTCATCATATGAGTGGCGAGCGAAATAACCGGATACACCGACACACCACTAGCAGCTCGAGAACGGCAATTTCTTGAGGCAGGTTGTTATATCGTCAGTTGTAGTTCTCGAAAGGTCTGTTAGATGGTTCTGGAGTCTGAACGTAGAAACCAGCCTGACACCCCCACCTACCAACAGACGGGGTGGGCCGTAGCTCAGGACGGCACCGGATGGGCAATTTGTCTGCCCGTTATATTACAGTCATTTTGGTTTATTATTATGCGTATTCAGCAAAAAATGTTTTATGTTTCAAGGCGCGTAGATTCCAAACATGCCTGTCATAAAAAATTCGTTCTTTCGCACACAGGCTCCATTTGGGCCCTTGCTGTATACCGATGTACCGAAACTTTACCTTTCATTATAACAACGGTTTATTATACTACCTACGTCATCTATACAGGTCTATAATACTACTAGGGGCATATACACAGGTAAATTATTACACAACGGTTTATTATTTACCTTATCACGAATAACTACAAAAAATGATGAATGATTGAATAAATTATCGAATCCCGCGCATTTGTATGAAACTGTAATTCCCGGGCCGGCTCCAGTACTCAATTTAGGGCTTTCCTGGGGGAGCTCGAGGGCACTATCCACAGAAAACAGTGATCTACACAGAAGGGGCATCTATAGCGGTTAATAATAAACCGTTGTGTAATAATTTGAAGCGGTTTTTAAAAAAAGGTAAGGTTTTCCACGGTTTTTAGGGCGTGGAGACCGAATATGAAGTCGATTTTGACCACAGTGGAAAATTGAGATTCTGACGAATCAGCTCCCAAAATTGCCCAGGTTTTTGACTCATAAAAAAGTCAAAAACCTGGGCAATTTTCTGAAATCACCATAAATCTGTATGATAACACTAGACGTAGTATCAACAGGTGAATCAAGACAATTAAACGGCACTAACAATTCGCCAAAAATAGGGGCCTAATTCTAGTTTTGGTGTGCCAAATCTGGCGGAAACCCTATTCAAAACTGGCTATTTTAATTATTGCACATGAAAGAAGCAATAAATGAACAGCCAACATTTCTGTAGGTATGTCCAATAGAATAATAAACCAATGTGACAAGGACTTTGCAGCGGTTTTTGGTTGCGAAGAGCCATAAGATATACAAAAAATTAACTAAGACGAATGCTCCTACCCTCCCAGTCTGAGATGTGGACACTATCTAAACTAACAGAAAGGAAGGAGGTTTGAATTGAATTCAAACAATGAAATCAATTTTCCTTCACAGCGATAAAGTCAAGCAGAAAGTGTATAATTTTAAAGTTCCCTGGTGAAAATACTTGAAGATGGTAGTATAAAGTGAACGTTCGCGTTGGCCCAAATGGTAGGTACCAACCCGATAAAATTTGTAATTCTCAAGAAAATCTCGATTTTCGCGTAAATTCTACGCTTGTATTGAGTAAATTGCAAAAATCAGATCGAAGATCGGTTGAAAGTAGCGGCCACGGCTTTGGAAAACTGTTTTTGCTCATTTTGAAGCACAGCGTGGAGGCGGCTTTTTGAACACTAAAAACGGGATGAATGGCCTTAATCTTTCAAGCTCAGATAGTGAAAGGACCCCGCACTTTTTCAATGTAGAAGTGGTTTCACTAGATCGAGCCAGAATTTGGCAAGGGGCTTCCTTCCAGTCTCCTGAACGAAAGCCTCAATGGGCACAAAAAAATCTACCGTCAGGATTTTGAGCTATGGCCAGATTAAGCGCTTCAAGTTCGACTTTTTAAACACCTTCAATTGCATATATCTCTCTAGGGATGCATTTTAGAGAAAAAAGTGCACGAGTAAAATCGTCTTAAAATCGTCCAAACAACTCGATGCCATACTTGTTTTAAGTCAAAAAATGTTTCTTAACGTTTATTATATTTTCTAATACATAAGCACACGGGGACTTATTGGCCAAAAATGAAGAAACATTTTTTGACTTAAAACAAGTATGACATCGAGTTGTTTGGACGATTTTAAGACGATTTTACTCTTGCACTTTTTTCTCTAAAATGCATCCCTAGAGAGATATAAGCAATTGAAGGTGTTTAAAAAGTCGAACTTGAAGCGCTTAATCTGGCCATAGCTCAAAATCCTGACGGTAGATTTTTTTGTGCCCATTGAGACTTTTGTTCAGGAGACTGAAAGGAAGCCCCGTGCCAAATTCTGGCTCGATCTAGTGAAACCACTTCTACATTGAAAAATTGCGGGGTCCTTCAGACCGAATTACACTACAAAGTAACGTTACACGCAGTACCTACCTACTAAGCACACACCTGACTCCTGGAAATATATCGGTGTCGGTGGCGTTTACCCTAAACCGTTTTCATCTTCGTTAAAACCCACTTCGAACATCCCCGGAGGCTGTTAGCTGTTAGGGTCACCCACCCATAAATACTCATCATGTCCCATTATGCCTTGTACCAGAACTCACAAATAATTTGCCGCTCGGTTTAATATAAATCTCCGCTAACCAGTAGTACGGTAGGGGGAGATAGTTGAAAGGAATAAATCCTATTTTGGCCATTGTGTGCAAATCGAGGCTTGGTCGCTGACCTGAATCGCGTGGAGGAGCTGAAGAAACACTGGTATCGGCAACTCTCAACAGTGGCAGAAAATTGAAGAAATAACCTAAATCAAAACTAGGCAGGTGAGTAGGTATTTGATGAAATCCAACAACAAACCTAATATAATAATAACAACCTAAATGTTAAATTCGCGAACATCAAGCGAGAAAACTATACCAATTTGGTCCAGATGTAAAATAACCAAATCCTTAACTACCTAAGATACTTAGCTAAGAACGATCACCATAATTCACACTGAACTTTGACAAGCGGGCTTACCGAGTTCGGTAGTGAAAACCCATCAACAAAACTTCACGTATAGCGCCAATCCAAAAAAAAACGGTCTACCATTTCAGGCCGGCCTTTTTGGTTTATTATTCTGTGAATAATACACCTATGTAATCGCTCAGCAAAAATTTTTTACAACACCCCCTCAAAATTTTTACGTTTCAAGGGGCATAGATTCCAAAAATGCAATGTCCGTCCGCCGTCCACCGTACGCCGTCCGCCGTATCACGTGTACAGGCTTCATTTTTGGTCTAAAAAATTCGTTCTTTCGCACTCATGCTCCACTTGGGCCCTAGTTGTGTCCCGAAACTTTTCAGCCCGATCGGAATAGACCCAGGGGAGTTATGAGTGAAAATGTGCACAAAAATAGGTACTTTTTGTGTTTTAGTAACATGTAAAATGAGCTTTTGAGGTATCGTTTTCCATGTTTTTGGGGACGAGAAGACCGAACATGAAGTCGATTTTGACCAAGAAGTGGAAAATTGAGGTTGTCCCAGATGTTCAGCTCCCAAAATTGATTTTTTATGAGTCAAAAACCTGGGAAATCGTCTGAAATCATCATCAATTTGTATAATAACACTGGAAAAGTGTCAACACGTGGATCAAGACGATTAAATAGCGTTACAAATGATCAAAGATAAATTTTAAAAAAAAGAAAGAAAAGGAGCGTACCTAATTCGTGTTTTGTTCGTGTTATCAGAAATAGCTATTTCAATTATTTCAAATGAAATAAACAATAAATGAACAGCCAAAATTTCTGTAGGTATGTCCAGTAGAATAATAAACCCATGTGACAAGGACTTTGCAGCGTTTTTTGAGTAGGTCACACTCCTAGGCCAGGACTGTTTTTTTAATTTCTTTATTAAGTTCAAGTGTTTACTGATGATCCTGAACAAGTATTAGCCCACGTGAAGAGCAAATTACGCCAAAATGGCGGCTGTATCAAATCTATACAAGTGGCCTCATGGTGTGACTTATCGAAATTTTTCACCCACAGGCCACCAGTATACATTTGATACACAACCAATTTCGAACTAATTGGGGGAAAAATGATTTTAAAAACGCGCATCCTGTCATATAAAAAACCACAGTCATGCAGCATGGCTATAAGAGCGAATTTTCGAAGTTTTCGGCATCTTCCTCCTCCGCCTAAAATTTTCTGAAAATTAATTTTCGGCCAATGTTTTCCCAACTTGATACCATACAAAATTAAAACAGGAGTAGTTTTACGCAAAGTAAAATTTGCGGTGGAAGGATGGGGAGGGGGAAATCAAAAATGTTTTGAATACCAGAAGAGTAGGTAATGGATATGTAACAAATTTTTTTGTTCCATTTTTTGCCGAGTAACACCTCGGTTTGTAGATTTTCCAACGCTGAACACGATGGTGAAGTCAGAATTGCGATATCCCATTCCGTTATCAGATTAGAGCAGACGAACCAGGAAGAACATCTCAAGAAATAACCACGTTCCTTCATCTTCAAAGTGTTCCAGTTTGAGAATGGAATGAGATATCGCAATTCTGATTTCACCATCGTGTTCAGCGTACAAAAACCTTTAAAATGAGGTGTCACTTGTCAGACGTTTTCATTTTGGGTATTTATGGGTAATTTTCCCCCCCTAAAACTCCCCAAAACTCCCCCTTAGAGTGACCCGATTCTGCCCATCTTCGAACTTAGCCTGTCGATTGCCAAGACAGATTTTTCGTGCAAATTTGAACTTTTTATCTCAATTCTTTCGAGAGTTATCGTCTGGAATGACACATACATATATAAATATATAAATATATATATAAATATATATATATATATATATACATATAATTTTTGGTGTCTTTCGGCAGTGAATTCAGGATGGTCTGAAACGGATTTTGGTATAAAAATCTTTCGGAAATTCGAGTTTTAAAAATTTTGGACCGAGAACAATAGCTTCCTTTTCTTCGAAAATTCGCTAAAACCATCCAATTCGAAGAACATTATATATTCATATATTAAGAACATTATATAGTCATATATATTTATATACCTATTCATTATTATTCATATATTCAAAAATTAAAAGAAATGTTCACGGTCGTTTGCTCAAAACAAAATGGTGAATCAGAAAAACACAGTCAGTGCACGTAAACTTATATGTGCGTGATGAGGTTTTTAGTTGTTTGCTGAGTTTTGCCGCCTGCTTTGCGTCAAATTGCCTTTGGAGTCAGCAAACAACGCAACATCCTCTTTTTGGGCGATTTTCAGTCAATTGGTGTTTTTGGCTGAGTTGTTGAGCTGTCAGAAGTTCATCCAAGGCTCTTTGATTTTCCTGCACTGATGAGACGATTTCCTCCCTAAACCGGACAATTGCGAATTTGTTTCCTTAGCACCAGTGTATACAGTCTGTGGCTGTAACTGCGGTGTTAGATCAAACGCATCAAACGAGCAAATGCCGTCGTCGTCATTTCCTTCAAGAAATTTGAGCGTCAGTAAACACTTTTCTATCCGACATACTACACGTGCGGGAACAAAGACCAGACTGGGAAGTGAAAACGATTGATATCGAACTCCTCACATAAGTCGAAAGTCCAACTTCATGGTGCAACAACAACAGGTGTGAGTAACAGTAAAATCACCTTCTTCTTCTTCCCATTTTCGCGTGCCAACGACAGCATGTCACAGCACGAGGCCGTGCAAGGTCGTTCTACCATTCAAAGTAAGCTAAACCACGCATTGGAATGATACAGAAACTTCTAATGCGACTTTTAGTGTTGTATCATTTTGATACATATGGCCTCCCACTGTAAACCGAATATGTACCGAATCTATACACGTGGCCACACCAAGTAAACTCAATTTGTATCAGGTTGATACGTATGGCGCTATACGTGAAGCAAGTAGGTAAAAGTACATCACAAATAATCGGTGGCTGTGCATTGATTCATTGCAATTCCTGCGCGACACTGCAACCAATAAAAAAATATTGCGATTATAATAAGATTTGAAAAGGCTATGTTAGGCACCCTGTTTCCCGCAATAAAATCGGAATGGCCGCAATAAAATGTGGTCGACCCACACATATCCGTGAGGTGACGAGACGTGAAGTACCGTACAAGTGAGCTTCCGTGAAAAAAAAATATCGGCAAGATGAAAGTCTACGTAAACAAAGGGGGAAAGACGGTGCGTGTTCAGACGTGACGGACGCAGTGAGGCTCCGGCGTTCAGTGCCCTTCAGGCTTCCGTGATGAAATATAAAGGTCTATCCACACATATCCGTGACGGGACGGCACCGTTGCTCTCCGTGTTCCCGTGATAAATTTTTCTCTGCCATTCACACAGTACCGTACCTTTCCGTGTCAGTGTTCTTCAGTGTATGTATCTACTACAGTCGACTCTCGATAATTTGAAACTCAAGGGACCTCAAAAAAAGTTCAATTTAACGAGAGTTCAAAATAATGGGAGTTGAAATAAACAAGAGGGAGCCAACGAAAAATTCAAATAAACAAGAGCTGATTAAAATTCCACCTTTATGTGTACAACTGTACACATGTGTACAATATTTTTGTTAAAAATAATTTTTTATAATTTGTTAAAAATCGAACTATCGAGAGTCGACTGTATTTCGTATATTTTTGTATTTTGTAATAATAAAGTAAATTTTGTAAGATAATAAATTTAAAAACTCACCATTGACATTCATTTTGAGACCAATTTCCTGCCAAATTCTTCCTTCCCAATCAACATTTAGGTATTTGGGGTCCTTCATATCGTAAAGAACTGGTCGTTCCCGAACCAACTCGATGAGAAGCTCGTCGTTCATATTATAAAAAAACCAGTCATGCAGCATGACTTAATGAGCGAATTTTCAAAGAAATACTTCTCACATTTTTCAATCTGACCACTCTAAGGGGGTGGGGGGGGGGGGGTAAGAGTTTAAAGATTATCCTAGTTTTGGGTAATTTTTTCGCACTTTAAATGCTCTAATTTAAGAACGGATTTAGATATCTAAAATCCGATTTCACCATCGTGTTCAGCGTGCAAAAACCTTTAAAATGAGGGAGGGGTCACTTGTTAGAAAATAACATTTTGGGGATTTTTGGGTAATTTTTGCGCACTTTAAATGCTCTAATTTGAGAACGGATCAAGATATCTAAAATCCGATTCCACCATCGTGTTCAGCGTGCAAAAACCTTTAAAATGAGGGGTCACTTGTTGGAAAATAACATTTTGGGGATTTTTGGGTAATTTTTGCGCACTTTAAATGCGCCAAAACCCTCCTTAGAGTAGGCCAATTTCGCCCATCTTCGAACTTAGCCTTTCGATTGCCAAGATAGATTTTTTGTGCAAATTTGAGCTGTTTATCTCAATTCTATCGAGAGTTATCGTCTGGAGTGACACATATATAAATATATATATACATATAAAAAAGTGTTAAATTTCAGGAATCGTTTTAGAATGGTCTGAAACGGATTTCTATGAAGAAAATTTCCAAAAATTTATATGATTTAAATTTCGAAGCCATTGCAATAGCTTCATTTTCTTTGAAAATTCGCTAAATGAGGTACACACAGAAAATATTGAAAAGTGAACTCTTTCACGTCCGTGAAAAAACTGAAAATATCGGCGAGGACGTATTTCTTATTTTCACGGTGGATACCGGAAGGGCACTGAGAGTGTCGGAGAGTCACGTTGCCATTCATGTTTGAACACGCACCGTATTCCCCCTTTAGTTTACTAAAGCAGGGTTCACATCCATCCGGAAAGCTATCCGGAAAGTGCGTACGAGCAGCTGATTGGTTGGACATCAGCTGGGGAGGGGGGAATATTCTTTCCGGAGAAGCACTTTTGAAGTGAACTGTACGCATCTGATTTTTCAAATATTTTCCGCTCCGCATCTGCGCAGTTCACTACTGCGCATACAGAATGGCGTCGGCAACCGAAACAGCTGTGGGAGGAAGCGCGGGAAACGAGTTGTTATTGCGAGTTGTTGTTGCTTGTGCTCTACGTAGTATAGTAGTGTTTTCTGTGGTTGTGCTCGGTTGTTCACTTGTTGTGGATTGTTTCTCGAAATATGAACAACGAGATCTTAATAGAGTTGGTGAGGGGGAGGCCACAGTTGTGGAACAGCGCTCTGAAGGAGTACCGGAACTCCGAGACCACAGCGCGGAACTGGGAGGAGATCGCCGGCGTGTTGATGGTGGATGGTAAGTACAGTTTTCCTTATTTGTACACGTAATAGATTTCGTTTTGCTTAGGTATGTCAAAGACAATGGTTTTATTTGTTTTACTATGCAGTTGAATCGGTGAAGAAAAGGTGGCGGACACTTCGGGACCGTTTCATCAAAGAAACAAAGGGCCATGTGAAGGTGACGGGGCAAGGCGCGGTGAGGGCAAAACCGTGGCAACTTGAGGAACAAATGATGTTCCTCAAGCCTTCCATCACCCCAAGACCGTGAGTAGCTATACCCTTTGTGATTTTTGCTTCCGAGTAGCGAAAGCATTGTTTGTTTCTCCTATCAATTTCATCGCCCACGAAAAAGATGCCTCCGGGCAGTGGCGTAGCCGGGGGGGGGGGGGGGGGGGGTGTAGTTGGGGTCATCAACCCCCAACCCCCCCATTGGCTCGAAAACTTTATCAAAAATTAAAATTAAATCTTAAGAAAGATAGCAATCACAAAAGTAACAAACAAATACAACAATAACAGATTAAACGGTAAATCAAACTGATTAAACAGAAATAATATTACGTTTATTTGATTACTAACGATCTGTCCCAAAAATCTGATCCACTCTCTTTTACAAAAATGCTTATCGAAATAGTCCCTCACCGTCACCATCCCACACTTCAGGTGAATAATATTGATTTTAGCCCTTAATGCCAATTGTTGACCCCCAAAAATCCTAATTAGACCCCTATTCTGTGTGAAAAGCAACAGAAATGGTATTTTTCTGTAGTCACTAATCCTTCCATACCACTTTCTGTGATTTTATATATATCAATTTTAATCGTTTTTACCAAGTTTTGACCCCTAAAAACTCAAATTTGACTCCCTTCGAATTTTTGAAAATTGCTCATCTTTTTGTTTCGCAATAAGAACATTTTGGCGACATTTGGAATTTTTATCACGTAACCAAGGTCAGATATCGTCTGCAGTGGCACATAAATAAATATATATTATATACGTACCTATACATTTTTGTAAAAATCTAGAGATGCATCAGGATGCTCTGAAACGGGTTTGCCCGTAACACAATTTCAAAAACTTATTTTCCGAAAATTTTGGACCCATTGCAATAGCTTCATTCCTTGAAAATTCTCGAACGTTGTTGCCAAATAAATGTTTGCAATAATCTCCTAGTCATGTGGTTTTTACATTACCTACTGGCCTCTATGTTCACAGAACCATCAGCAACTTTGAAAGCCAAGTCACGCTGGTTGACTTGGCTGGAATGGAGGAAGAAGAAAGTGAGTTTCGTTATTACCCTATTGTCATGATTATGCCGTACGTACCTATCGTATCTATAGAAGGTTGTTTGCCCATGTTGCAGTTCTCTACGAAGTGTCGCAGTCTCAACTTGAGACAGAGATGGTTGAAGGTCTAACCGAATTCTCTACAATCTATGGTGAGTGGTAGCAATACTGACTTCGCTTTTCAACTTCGTGTCGCTATGATTGGTTATCGTAATCACATCCCCCAAGTGTTCTATACAAGATAAAACCCTAGGGGAAGGCCATGTACGTTGAGCAGGCAGTTTTTTTCTAGAATGTTTTTGAATTTTTTTCTAGAAAATTTTCATTGTTACAATTTTGGACCGAGAACAATAGCTTCCTTTTCTTTGGAAATTCGCTAAAAGAAGATACAAATGTATGAGAATTTTGTTTCAAGAAATAGTGTTGGTACCTACCTAATTCAAAGGAACATGATTGCTGGGACTTGAAATGTTTAGGAAATAGAATATTTTTTTATTCACAATTTCCCAAATTATTCTATTTTCGAGCTTGTTGAACTTGTTCTGCTGTTGTTTCAGATAATCCTCAACCGTGAACATCCCAAGGGGAGCAACAGGCAACATTGGAGAGCTCATTTCGCCCCAATCCAAAACCTACCTAATTCAAAGGAACATGATTGCTCTAGGACTAGAAATGTTTAGGAAATAGAATATTTTTTTATTCACAATTTCCCAAACTATTCTATTTTAGAGCGTGTTGAACTTGTTCTGTTGTTTCAGATAATCCTCAGCCGTCAACATCCCAAGGGGAGCAACAGGCAACATTGGAGGAGCTAATTTCGCTCCAATCCAAAACCTACCTAATTCAAAGGAACATGATTGCTAGGACTAGAATTTTTTAGGAAATACAATATTTTTTTATTCACAATTTCCCAAATTATTCTATTTTCGAGCTTGTTGAACTTGTTCTGTTGTTTCAGATAATCCTCAGCCGTCAACATCCCGAGGGGAGGAACGGGGAACAGTGGAGGAGCTCATTTCGCCCCAATGCACAAAGCGCGCGGGCCTGTCTAAGAAAAAAAGAAGTAGGTTCCTAGTGGTAATTGAGCCGCAGTAATTGAAGTCGAAATACCAAAAGCTTGTAATGAAACAATTCCGCTGTAGGATCTGAAACTAGAAAATGCAACGAACTGCTTTAGAGAAACCTTATAATACAAGGTTTCTCTCTTTGATGGATTTTATTGAAGGTTGGGGGCCATCAATTCTGGTTTAACATCTACCAGGTTGCTGTGCTTTGCCCTGACCGTTCTGTAGTTCAATAACTGTAGATGTGGTTTGTTTTTGCAGAACGAGCTGTCGAGGAAGACCCCCTTGCGGAGGCCATCCTGCACAATTTACAAAATTTGAAGAGCCACAGGGATTACAAGCCCGAGGAGCATTTTTATCTTTCCTTCGCTCGGAATGTAGAAGCAGCAAATTTGACTTTGTCTTCTCGACTGGCCATACAAGCCAAGTGCCTGGAGGCTCTTCGCGAGGCAATTGCTAGGGAGGGTACCTATGCTTCATATGTTAAATTTTTTCTAAAATTTGTAAAAAATAGGATTTCTGAAGTCTCATGTAATAATTTTAATGTATTTAAATGAAACATCATCCAGAATTTTATTGGTTAACAAAATTGGAAATAGGTTCGTGCTGTGCACCTACCTAAATAGGTTGTTGCAGTGCATGTACCATTGTGACAGTGTAGGTTGACGCGTTTAGGGGATTTTTTTTACGACTCTTAATTAATTTTCTCACAGTCTCATGTGTAATGTTGTTGTTGATGCATTTACATGAAGAATCATTGAGAGTGTTATTGGTTTGCTAAATGTTGAATAGGTTTTAACTGTGCACGTACCAATGTGATGGTGTAGGGGTTTCTGCAATATTCTCCATTTATTTTATCATTTCATGTGAACAAATGTTAATTGAAATCCAGTGAAGATTCATTGAGAGTGTAATCGGTGTGTAAAATGTTAATTAGGTTTTTGCTGTGCATGTATGTGTCGGTTTAGGTTGGGGCGTACTTATAAGGGATTTCATCAATATTCTCCATTTTTTTACTCATTTCATGTGAACAAATGTTAATTGAAATCCAATGAAGAACCATTGAAAGTGTAATTGCAAAATGTTAAATAGCTTTTTGCTGTGCATGTACCAATGTGACAGTGTAGGTTGGCGTGTTTAAGGGATTTTTTTACTCTTAAATAATTTTTTCACGGTCTCATGTGTAATGTTGTTGTTAATGCATTTAAATGAAGAATCATTGTGAGTGTTATTGGTTTGCTAAATGTTAAATAGGTTTTTACTGTGCACGTACCAATGTGACGGTGTAAGGATTTCTTCAATATTCTCCACTTTATTTATCATTTCATGTGAACAACTGTTAATTTTTTTTTACGAATCTTAAATAATTTTCTCACAGTCTCATGTGTAATGTTGTTGTTAATGCATTTAAATGAAGAATCATTGTGAGTGTTATTGGTTTGCTAAATGTTAAATAGGTTTTTACTGTGCACGTACCAATGTGACGGTGTAAGGATTTCTTCAATATTCTCCACTTTATTTATCATTTCATGTGAACAACTGTTAATTTTTTTTACGAATCTTAAATAATTTTCTCACAGTCTCATGTGTAATGTTGTTGTTAATGCATTTAAATGAAGAATCATTGTGAGTGTTATTGGTTTGCTAAATGTTAAATAGGTTTTTACTGTGCACGTACCAATGTGACGGTGTAAGGATTTCTTCAATATTCTCCATTTTATTTATCATTTCATGTGAACAAATGGTAATTGTTTTACGACTCTTAATTAATTTTCTCAGTCTTATTAATGTTAACTTGTATTTGAATGAATACTATGTACGTTCATGTGACTGTTGCTAATTGCACTTGTATTGATTATTCTGCAGGAACGAAGTGAGTCAAACTTCTTCAACACTCATCAAAATACACTTCTTTAAAAACATGAATACTTTTTTTTTTTAATTCCAAGAATTGTACAAGTTTGTATTAATAAAAAACAAGTTTGACAAGTACTTAATAAGTACATTTTAAGTATATTAAGGTGCAGTAGGAAGGTGTTGCCACTGCCAAGGTATCTGTCCCTCAGACATGAAATAGGTGGCCAGGTTGTCTCTAATGCTCTTGGCACGAGTTGCAGGGTTTCTTGCCGAGGTACCGAGCAGAGGAACCATCATAATGACCATCATCATTTTGTCTGAAAAACAAAGAATACCACGCTGTAGTGAATGAAGCAGCTAGTACCTAGTAAATCCATTAGTGACCGTAATTATTTTTGTACAAATTTTTTCGTGAAATTTCATGCTAAAACTAATTTTGACCCGAGGATCACAGGAAAAATATCGAAAAAATTCTCTCTATAGCCAATTTTTCAATAATGGCCGATGCCATATGGCATCGTTGGGCACTCAGCGACCTAGAAGAGTATTGTAATGTTTGACGTACCTCTGGATAGAGAAATTAAAGGATTTGAATAATACTACATTATGAGTAAACAGTATAAATACAAATTGTCAAAAAAAGAATACATTGAACAAAACTGTCGGTAACTGCCCAACGATGCCGTTTGGCATCACTCACATTTAGACGGTCACCACAGATGGATATCATATTTATTCGATTCAAAAACTTCATATTTCCCTTAGAAAATATCTCAAGACTATTGAGAAGTATTTATTCTTCTGCGAAATAATAATAAAGTGCACCAAAGAATCTCTCAGGTGGTTTAGAAATTTGATCCATCTTCTAACGCATCATACGTGCAATACATGAGTTTATATTGGTCACTGATGGGATGAAATTAACAAAAAAACCCTCCTAGAGAAGTACAGTTTAAAATACAGTTTGAAATAAGAAAATAAATTACTTACCTTGTTTCCAAATAGTTACCAGAAGAAAATTAGGAAAAAAATCGCCAAAAAAACTCGGGAGAAATACCGAAAAAAAACCCAACAAAACTCGGGAAAAATACCGAAAAAAATATACCAAAAGATAAAAGAATAGCTGCGGTAGAAAGCGCGGTAAAAATAATGAAAAAGGAGATTAAAAATTTGCCAATAAATCAACAAAGATGCGACTTGTTCTGGAAAGAATAGTTGTGGGAGAAAGCGCGGGAAACAGGTGTTCCGGACAGCCAAAATTCCGGATGGTTATGAACGCCTTCCAAACGCCTTCCCAACTTCCGCGATTCCCCTCCATCCCCTCCACTGCTTTTCACAGCTTCCCCTATCCGTATTTCCGGACGGCTCCGGATGGATGTGAACCCTGCTTAAGAATTTCGTCAGCCGATATTTTTTTTCCACTGAAGCTCACGGTACGGTACGGTACGGTACGTCACGTCACGGATATGTGTGAATCGACCTTAAATTAAATCCGTCGCCGCCGATATTTTTTAGTTTTACAATGACGTGAAAACGGCGTTGTTGGTTGTGACATACCTAGGTATCTGTGTAACTTGTGGATCTGTATTGTGTTGTGACATATATCTGCGTCATGGATGACGAACTGTTTATTGAGCTGGTTCGGAAGAAGTCGCTCCTTTACGACTTGAAAGACCCGAAGTATACCTAAATGCGGATTGGAAGGGAAGAATGCGGGAGGAAATCGGCCACAAGATGAACACTGATGGATGAACCCTGTGTCTTCTTTTCTTCTCTTCTTCCTCTTCTAAAAGCAGTGCTACTACAGCAAGATGCACGAGAACATCCAAACTGAAGGCCTCACCCAAACTGAAAAAGAAGGCCCATCTCGCAGACACCTCTGATCACGGGAGAACACTGACACGGAAAGGTGTGTTCCTGTGAGGATGACAGTGAAAAATTCATCACGGATGCCACTGAAGACGGAAGGCTACGGTGCCGTCACCTCACGGATGTTTATCCCGCAGAAACCGTTTTGGGTCCTGCAAAACAGGGCAAAAAGCTCTTTCCGTGGAGCGACCTCCCATCAGCGTCCGGCGCTGATGGGGCTTTCGAAACCTTCCTTTACGGCAAAATGTCAACTGTCGTCGCTTGTTTGGATGTCCCGGAACACTCCGAAAACGAATTTTCACGAAGACGAGACCGAGCCGCTGAGTACCGACAGAAGTTTACTTCTATACTTAATGGACCGAGCTAGATGGTAATTTTTAGGGATGCGCCGAATATTCGGTTACTATTCGGTATTCTGCCTATTCGGCAATGTTTTGAGTATTCGGCCGAATACCGAATAGTAGACCCCATATTCGGCCAGCATAGTCATTTCGTCATTTGCAAAGAAAGGAAAAAAAATTATATTACTTAAGTACCTATATTATTTATATATATTATTATTTTATATATATTATATATATTATTTATGTTATATTAGTAATAATAATGTAATCTAATGTAAATTATTACATTAATCATGAATAATTTGGTTATTTTAATTATATTCAAAATTAATTAGAGGTAAGCTGCGGTGAAGAAACGCAAGTTTTTCCGCAATACTGCGCAATAGGCGGCTGCGTTGCTCTTCATAGACGAACATGAACTGATGCTGACCTAACGAGTGACTAATATCAACAGTCCGATCAACGGTTCAGAGTCAATATTTGATATTTTCAATGGTGTCTCGCGTTGGCTCGCAGGATACCGTATTTTTCTCGTTCTCTCTCAACCTTCATCCCATGAAGGTTACCAAATCCAACCGAATAATTACGCCAAATATTCGGTTATTCGGTCAGAAATTTAGCCAAATATTCGGTATTTTGAAAAAATCTATTAGTCATTTTTGCTCCAAAGCCGCGCTAGAAATTTCACCAAAATCGTTAGAGCAGTTCTCGTGATATCCGTTCTGTACTGAAACTGTACAACTAGACTATTGAGAAACGTGGAATCCAAAAATGTCGACTCGCAAGAGCCGATTCCTGCAGTGAGGAGTATCCACGACTAATTTTTATATTTTTAAATGAAAATAGGTTCCATTCTAAGAATTTTGAGACCAACCGCACTCTTAGGATGTAGTTCTTTTTGTATGAGCTTTCGAAGGTACTTGTTGTCAAAACTTCGAAAGCTCGTAGAAAAAGAACTGTTCATCCGGCTCCACACAATCGGGATTTGACAAATAACCGTTGTGTTGAATGTTCGGCGAATTCCAAGCTACTCGGCTTGGTATTTGCCAAATTGCGAGCACCTTGCGCCACACATGCGGGGTTCGCCGAGCATTTGTTTGCCTCGGAAACGACGAATGTTCGGCGGAAGTAATCAGTTGGCGACACAATGGACGTGAATGAACTCACGATCGCCGCAGCAGCATTTGTAGTTCTGAGTGCTGGGTATCTCCAGCTGAAGAAGAAGAGAACAAGGAGAAAACGGTGGATGGTGTCACTACACAATAGTAGAACAAAGTAAGTTGATATTCTATTCATATACATACTATGCATACATTCTATACGTTAATACATTTTTGTTGTATTCATATTTCATCGTATGACCCAAGAGTATGAAGAAGCTCAGTGCTAATTTGCAAATTCCTAAGGCTTTAACAAAAAATATTAGTCCAAATATATTTAACAATAACTAGTAATAATTTTAATTATGTTATAACTACGGGAGACAAATGTGGATCACAGGGGAGGAAGAATTATGTGATTCACAGAGAAGAATTTTCGATTCGGGGAGCTTTGAACGCGAATGTGTGAATGGGGCTGATGCTCGAGGTTTGGCGAAAATTCGTCTCATTTGATGCGGCCTACTTACCGACTCTGGCCGGAGCATTGAACATCGAACATTCGGGGTTTGGCGAATCGCGAAAATCCATCCACGCTACTCGGCGAACGTTCGCTCGGTGTTCGGCGAACCCCGCATGCGTAATGCTGGCTGTAGGAGTGCGGTTGGTCTCATAATTCTTAAGAATGGAACCTACTTTCATTTTAAAGATGGTAATGTAATATAAACAGAAGTCACGGGTACTCATTCAGTTCGTCTGCTTTTCTATACAGCTTAGTTACGGGCTTGTTTTCATGGCTGAAGATAAAGTGAAAGCGTAAACGAAATTTTATCACTGGATCCTAAAAAAAAAACACCTTTAGATTGATCCCCTCTTAACTACGCTAAAAACATAAATAGATAACCCCCCTCCCCCCGCCCATCACCAGCAGCAGACTTTCGTTGAAGTCGGAAGTGTGCTGAAAACCACATGTTATTATTCCTGCTAATAACTTTCATTTTCCATTTAAATGCGTAATTCTGTAGGCGATGTATTTAGATGGCCCGTTGAATGGTTTGTGAATAGGACAATACCTACTCCGAAACTACGTACATACAACTGCATCTGCTGTTAGGATATTTGGGTCATTCTCATATTATTTGACCATTTGATGTCCGCAGTCTTTAACATCGTTTTTTACACGGGTTTTCAGCTTCAAAAAAAGGTTTTTGGTATCAATTTGTAGGTTTTTTGGAGAGGAATGCAGTGGTATCGTTAAAAAGAACCTAGCACATCCTCAAGAAAAAATATATCAATGTAATGTTTGAAAACGTCACGAGTGTTACTCCCAAGGGGGTGGGTGTGATGTTCATCACCATCTGAAATGAATCACTCAGAGATGAAAAAATTTAAACCACGAGGGATTTCACTGTTATATGATGCTGTTTCGAATTATGGAGGTTTTTCAGTTACCTCTAATACTTTAAATGTAAAGCAGAAAAACAGGGGTGTCCCACTGTTTGGTGAAAAAAAAAAAAAAAAATACACTGCCAAGGTGATGGCACAGGAGCTTCCTCGTCACAATCAGAGTGACCCATTATAAAATAGAACAGACTCGGAAGCAAAATAACATTACATTACATTACATTACATTACAATACATTACATTACATTACATAACATTACATTACATAACGTGAAATATACATATTACATAACATAACATTACATAACATAACATTACATGAAATATACATATTACATAACATTACGCCCATAATACATTACGTCCATTATAATTGCGAAAGTTATGCGTGTTTGAAGAATTTCACGTTAGCGCATGCGCAGGGCGAACCGCTGGCTCTATCATGTTGAAATTTATATGGGACCTCAATGGGCCCTACCCGCTTAATCCCTGAGAATTACATTGATATTGGGTGAAATCTTTGGTTACTACGGCTGTAACAAGGAAATTGAATCTGTTTCACGCCAGCGCATGCGCAGAGCGCACCGAGGGTCCGATCATGCTGAAATTCATACTGGAACTCACTAGGCCTTGTCCAAACAACCCTTGAAAATTTGAGCGAAATTGAATCAAAATTGTGAAAGTTATGCGTGTTTGTTGAATTTAACGTTAGCGCATGCGCAGGGCGTACTGCTGGATCAATCATGTTGAAATTTGTATGGGACCTCAAGGGACCTTATCCGCACCATCCCTCAAAATTTGAACTGAATCAATTCAAAATCGTGGAAGTTATGGCTGTAACAAGGAAATGCGGACAGACAGACTCACAGACCCACAGACCGACAGACACGGAACCAAAGTTGTTCAGTAGGCTTTGAAACGCAAAATGCAAGTGGAAATTTTGATTTCTGAAGACAAAAATTTTTTGGCTCACGAAAGTGAACACAAGGCTTCCGCTGCTTCGCAGACTCGGAAGCAAAATCACGAGACCATCAGTTCTGGGCAACACTGTTCATTGAAAATGGCGGGAAAGAGTCAGGTTATGTTTTTTTGTGCTACCAGCTATCAGTCCACCTGCAGCCTTTGCCCAGGAAAGAGCTGGCAGGCCATTTCAGCATTTTTCATCGAAAAACATGGTATGTCACAAAAATTATTCATCATGAGTGTTACCACTATTGCATTTTTAACATAGTTCAATAAAACATGCGAGTGCTAACTGCAAAAGACGTAGTTTAGGGACATTTATTTTTGGGTGACCCCTCATATCTGTCCAGCACTTCGTTAGGATAAGATTAACCTTTTTGTGTAAAAACATCACGAGTGTTACCATCATGAGTGTTTCTATAATACTGAAGTAATACTGTAATATTGAAAAAACTGACAACTGATGCTCAAATATGTTATTCTGAACATCTATAGTAACATTCCAGATAAAATTTTATTCAAAAAGATGCTTTATTTTTTCCCCCAACTTGAAGGTCCAGAAAAGCCGAATGGTCAAATTATATGAGAATGACCCAGTTACCGGTTTGTCCTCTTTTCTCGCTCGATGTCCTCGTCTTGGGCCCATTCATGGTCACTCTAACCAGGAACCTGTTGTAGTAAACGATCAATTACGAAGCAGCTAACTTCGCCTTCGTGTTGAATAAAATTTTTCCAGCGTCTCCTGTGGCAGCTGACGTGGAGGAATCAAATGCCAGCAGTCGGATGACCAGGGCAGGCCATCACCGCCAACTTGACCGTCGGCATCGCGTTTCATTCGGTCTTCCCATCTGATCCAGTGTTTGTCCCACAGAATCCCACGGGATTTGACTTTCTCTCCGAGAATTTCTCACTTTGTGTTTGGCTGCACCTTATGCAACCCCCTTCTACGCCTACTGCCTAGGGCTACCACCAATCAACATCAGGGCGACAGCACTAAGTTCAGGTTATTTGAAATTTACTCGAAATCACCGTTCAAATTGTGTTTTTCAGAAGTCAACAGTTTATTGGAAATAGTGAACCAAAAGGGCCTTGCCTCCCATAAATTCAGTCTAATCAAAATATCAAAACTAAAAATGATTTTGGTTTATTATTTTCAGCAGTACGAAGCATGAACCTTTGGAATCGGACTTGAAAATTTTTAAACCCCATCAAAATTTGATGTTTTCCGCTTCAAGGTTTCCTCCACAGAATCCGAAAATAGAATTTAAAAAAAATTCTGTCCGTACGCCGTTTTTCGCATTCGCACCATGAACCAAAATTAATGACATTTGGTTTCAGGTCCCATTTGGGGTTTAGTTGGTCCGCGAAATTTAGTTGAAGATGAAATTTCCAGGGCCCCGCCGTTTCCTCGCATTTTTTCGTTTTTCAATATCAAATTGATTTCGAGTTTGGGAATTTCTTGAGGCACTCCTGAGCATTGCACGTCCAGCCGTTCGTGAATGAAATGGCATACATCCAGCCCAGATATCATTGCTAAGGATCACTGATTATAATCACTGATGGCTGTATGAAACCGAGTTGGTTGTTCCTTGATATTATTTCATCTGAAGAACGATGGTTATTTTGGATTCTGTTATAATTGTGTTTTTTTAACTTGAACAAACGTTATGCCCCATGAATAACAACCAATGATCATTAATAATGATAGAATTCTTTGATCTACCGCATATTTATGAAACAAATAATACCTGGCTGGCTGCAGTATTCGATTTAGTGTCTTTTTAATGGGGGTGGTTTACGAGGGTATGTATTGACCACAGAAAACGGTGTCTACGCAGAAGGGGCATCTATACTGGTAATAATAAACCGTTGTGTAATCATTTGTAGCGTTTTTATTCCTATTTCGGATTCTACGTATCTTGAAACGGAAACCCATGGGGTGAAGGGGGGGGGGGGGGGGGGGGGTGAAAAAGTTTTTTTCATGCTCGATTCCAAAGCTTCATTATCGAAAATAATAAACCAAAATGAACTGAGCGAAAAATTAACATATGTACATTCATGAGATGCAGTGAATATTGGCAATTGCTGATCTCCACAATTTAAAGATATTGTGCGGAGATCAGGATTGAGCTAAAACTGAATTGAGGCATACGGATTTAGGAAGCAGACGTTGTTCAGTTCGTACTGAACTGTGATTCAGTATAATTCTTTGCATGATTCAGCGGCCCCAAAAAATTGTGAGAAGGGATGAGTTATGTGTGTTGTGTGTGTGATGCAGTGTTATTTATCGCAGTGTGTAGATGTGAATATTTATTTAGGAATTTGTCCAGCAGGTGTGGATATGTGCTCGTCTATGTGTTTAGGAGAGACGCCCTCATCTTGTCAACAACTCACTGACGTTGAAAGGGTCGGAACAGGTAGAAAATTCTGAGTTCAGAGATGTTAATTATGTGAAGGGATTTAGGGCCCAGGATTTGACGTCAAGGGGGCAGGTGTCTCGAGGAATTCGATGTCTGAGACGAAAAGGTCTCCCCGAACCTGAACCAACTACTTGCTGAGACCTGGTGGATTGTACAGGAAGTTTCTCTGATAAGCTGTTTCAGTTGGGGGAGAGCAATTTGTAATCTTCTAATTGGGCCAGCGTTGCACCTGTACCTACCTTCCTCCGTAATTGTAATCCCGAACTTATTAGTTGGGTAGGTACCACATACGCACCTCTCTCGATCTGCTGGAAACGCTGCATCGGTATCTCACAGCTCTGAACTGCTTCTACCCAAGTTCTAAGTGGATGTAGGTAGGGGAAACGTGGTAAAGCTGTACCATAATCATATTTTACACTATTTAATATTGTATAATTTAATATTGTAATAAATATTATACAATATTGAGCAATAAATATTGTACAATATTTAATATTGTATAACAAACAACTTTACTACGTTTCTCTCATCATAAATCTTGTATAATATCCAAATTTTGGATTAATAATATTTTTCTGTACAATAAATTTACAGTCAAATATTATTGTACCAATATTGTACAATAAATGTTAAATAATGTACAATACTTAATATTGTACAATATCTCAAATTTTGGATTAATCATATTTTATGGAAACTCCGTCGACAGAAATCTGTCAAAATGGTGGACGTCGTCATTTGGGTTCCATGCGTGGTTTTATGTCTGTTTTGACGACTGATTGTTTACAAGGTAACGACTATTTCCACTTCCAAATTTCTGCCCATTGGGATGCTCACCCATTGAGGTATAATTATGGTAGTTACAGATGCCGACCATTCACAGATAAGAATTTAAATTGTTGTTCTCTGAATGAGATGTAGGGTAGTTACAGATGCTGACCATTCACAGATATGTTTTTAAACCTTTGGAATCGAGCATGGAAAAAAAAGTAACCCCCCTTAAAATTTAATGGTTCCGTTTCAAGGTACGTAGAATCCGAAAACGGAATTTAAAAAAATTACTCTTCTTCCGCCGTACTTCGCACTTTCTTAGTTAGCATGAACCAAAATGAATGAAATTTGGTTTTTTAAAGTCCCATTTGAGGTCTAGTTGGTCCGCGAAGGTCGGTGTTACTGTCATCTCTAACATAGGGGTTCTGAAAATTTCAACCCCTACGGTTTTTAATGTTTTTAAATTGATCTCGAACTAAAGATTTTTTTTTAGACCACCAGGAACTGCTGTTCATAAACAACATAATTATACCTAACTTATTATTAATTATTGAATCCCACGCAATTCCCAGGCTGGCTTCAGTACTCGATTTACGGCTTTCCTGAAGGGAACACGAGGGTAGATATTTACAACAGAAAACAGTTACCTACGCAGAACGGGCATCTATCAATCTCTACAGGTACCGAAATAATATCATCTGTTGTGCAATAATCTGCGGAGTTTTTGTTCTAATTGGACTGAGTTGCCGGCATCGCTAGTCGATACTTGAATCGCTTTAACAGAAAATCGTTTTTTGTTTATCCTAGAAATTAGGGATGGGACATCGAAATTGGTATTATCGAAACATCGATGTTTTACTTCGATATTCCGATTTTTCGCCATCGATGCCTCACATTCGATAACACCGATATGTCGATGATGGTCCGATAATATCGGCAGAAAACACCTTTCAACCAGCTCTTGCTTCTTGGATCCCCTCCCCACTCTTCCTTGATCCACATGCTACTCCTTCTCCTTACAGGTCATCAGACTGTATTTTCATTTTCAGTAATATTTGAGTAAAAAAAAAGAAACAGAAACATTTTATTCCGAATTCAGTCATTTACAAAATAAAAATAAAAGAGAAACATTCCAACTCTGAATTATATTATCTACTTGATTAGAAAAATAACTCTTCGTCGAGTGAGTGGAGGAAAACAAGTTTCTTCAGATTTTCTGCTTTCAGCCTATTGCGCTGGGGCGTCAAAATGTTGCCAGTTTCAGAAAACAAACGTTCTGAAGGCACACTAGTAGAAACGCGTAGAAGAGGGATATCGATATCGAAAATATCGATGTTTTGGCTTGATAAAACATCGCTATCGGTGCTGTCTACAAAATATCGACATCGACATCGATATCGCTATTTTCTTTCGATGTCCCATCCCTACTACCTAATGCCTAAAAGAGCGCTGTACCGAGTGCTGTAATTCGATAATATCGATATATCGATGTTATGGTCCGATAATATCGGCAGAAAACACCCTTCAACCAGCTCTTGCCTCTTGGATCCCCTCCCCACTCTTCCTTGATCCACATGTTACTCCTTACAGGTCATAAAATACTCAAAAGTGCTCACTTCATCAATGACTTCATTTTCATTTTCAGAAACATTTGAGTAAAAAAAAATTTATTACGAATTCAGTCATTTACAAAATAAAAATAAAATATTACGTAGTAAGAATTGTTGATATAAAAAACGCTTGCATACGAGTCTGCAACGCATTGGGACATTTTCATGTCTTTCCCCTCCTTCCTTCTCACCTACCAAATTAGGTAGGTACCTAATTATAAAGTCGCAATCTAAGTTGTAGTGTTGATCATAAAAGAATTGGTAATTAGACTCAGTTCTTCGATTAATGTAATAAACGTTGTATTATTGTTTAAATGAAATGTCGGCTAAGATTGAAGAGTGAATTTGAATTTGGCCAATAGATCTTCGGCAGAGCGCTGAGCCTCCCTCCATTGTGCTTGAGCGCGTCGTTCTTCTGTAAGAATTTGGCACGTATGTATAATCTTTGCTTGGTGGTTGGAAACCATTCTCGCGGCTCTATCTCTTTCCAATTTGTATATGATAATAACCGGAGAAGTTAAAGTTCCGTAGCAACGAATCGGTTGTAAGCGAAAATCATCAGAAACTTATATGAAGCTTGCATTCGTGTTGACAATATAAATTATTGAGAATGTTTCACCTGTGTGTAAACAATTATTTAAACAATCACGCTCATACCGCAGCTTGTCGGCCACGCACTCCGCAGTGGTTAACGTAGTATGGTTAGGTAAATCGAGAGCTATCCAACGAGTGGTGAACGATTTTTGTACGATGATAACTGGCGAAGATAAAGTTCCGTAGCAACGAATCGGTTGTAAGCGAAAATCATCATTGTGGCGACTTGGGACAATTTTCGTGAGCAAATTTCGTGATGATTTTTCGTGACGATTTTCGTGACGATTTTTTTGTTATGTGCCATATGAAAGACATGAAAATGTCAAAAACATTCCAACTCTGATTTATATGTACTTGAAAAATAACTCTACGTCGAGTGAGTGGAAAAAAACAAGTTTTCTTCACATTTCCTGCTTTCAGCCATTGCGCTGGGGCGTCAAAATGTTGTCAGTTTCGACAGTTTCAGAAAAACGTTCTGAAGATACACTCGTAGAAACGCGTCGAAGAGGGATATCTATATCGAAAATATCGATGTTTTGGCTTGATAGAACGTCGTTATCGATGCTGTCTACAAAATATCGACATCGACAATTTCTTCCGACGTCCCATTCCTATTTCCAACTAGAAATTTCAAATTTAAACAGTACAGGTACAGGTACAGCCTGCATCCTAAATCGATGACACTATGACAGTCCCTTGTGAAGTAAAGGGACTTACAAAAATTGCGCCCAGCCTTCAGAACTTCGCCCGAAGTGAGCGCAGGAAATTGATTTATTGGTTTCAGCAGCAATGCCCTCACTTACGCTCATTGGACATTTTGCTCCCCAAGACAAGGATTGTTTACAAAGACGAAGATGCAAAGTGTTAGTGCATGGGGAGTACGGAGGATTTAGGTCTTATCGAGAATCGTAAATCGTTCACGGTCGATATCACAGGGTCCTGAGCATAGGCACAAAAATGAAATTCATTTCGCAATTTCCATACTGAACATATTGGAACTGAGCAAACTTCTGGTATGAATTTAAGCTAAGGAGCGTGAAGATGATGCAATGTTGTGTGATTGATGGGACGGCCAGCTGAGAGCTCCGGAGAGCAGAGCTATCTAGCGGAGGCCTCGCCAACTAAAAGTAGCAGCACAGTCAGTTATGAGACGGGCTCGAACCGAATGCACGCTTGTAAATGCACATTCGTAAATAATGATGGGACTTTAAAATAAAATTAAGGAATCTGATCATAATGCCAAGCAGTTTGACAAAAGAATCCTATCTTGGGTGTTTGTATTTTTGGTATCGAAATAGAATACGTCTGACAAGTTGGCTCCTCCCTTATTGTAGTAACACGGACGTATAGAACCAGTCGGTAAAATATCGATTTTTGATTATCTCTATTGCAGAGCTACCACACGTCCGACGGCAATGAAATTCATAATGGGTCGCCTAAGGTCCTACACGCACAATCCCTGGAAATTCTACTAAAATAGGTCTAGCAGTTCTGGAGTTTTGCCTGAGACAACATCCGACACCTTCCCCACCTACCCAGCACCAAATCTCATCGCTTCACTACGATTTCTAGGGTAGTTGAGGGCTCTAGAAGGATTTCACGTTGGCGCATGCGCAGATTTACAGTTAAAGTACTTTTTCAGTGAATTTGATAAGGGAACATCTATGCTCCAACCCGCGCCCACCCTCTAAATTTCAACTCACTAAGACTATTTTTCGGGTAGTTATAGGCGTTACAAGGAACTGGCAAACATTTCGCGTTTGCGCATGCGCAGTCGACTGTTACATTCCGAATATGATCGAGATGGAACCATCGGGGTACCAATCTGCATCTACCCTCCGACGATTCCCATGCAGTTATGAGCTTTACAAGGATTTCACGTTTGCGCAAGCGCAGACGAAAGTTACAGCACTCTTTTAATGAATTTGAAATGGGACCATCTGTGGCCAAACCGGCATCTCCTATTACGACCATTATTTCGTACAGTTTTTCACGGGACAAGGAATCGAACACACAGACACGGAACCAAACACGTTCCTTGATGTCTGAAACGTAAAATGCCAGTGGAAATTTTCATTTTGGAGGACATAAGTTTTCGACTTGCACTGATACATAGTATGAGGTGATTGCATTGCTGACTTGTTTCCACTTGTTTCTTCTCATTCAACCTTTTAAAAAACGATTTTCAATTACCTACCGTCCTTCATAAGTAGGGTGGTAATGTGGTAAGCTCACAGAAACGACTGAAAAACGTCTGCCAATTCCAGTAGGCAGTAGAGCTTCCTCACTTGAATCACATGAACGTATAGAATAGTTGGGTAGGTTCATTCAGTGGACAGTTGGCGTATCCATGCATGATTTTGATACGTGACCATCTGCGATCCAACCCGCGTGTACCCTCAAAATATCAGCTCTCTACGACTATTTTTCGAGTAGTTAGAAGCGTTACAAGGAAATGGTCAACATTTCATGTTCGCGCATGCGCAGACGAAAGTAGGATTCCATTCATATGGAACTACCAAAGTACTGTTCCTGATCGACCCTCCAAGTTCGAACTCATTTCAACGACATTTGAAGTAGTTATGGGCGTTTCAAGTATTTCACGTTTGCGCATGCGCAGACGAAAGTAAAGGTAATTTTTTAATGATTTTGATATGGAACCATCTGTGACCCAACCCGCACCTACCCATCAAATTTCAGCCCATTTTGACAACTATTTCGAGTAGTTATGGGCGTTACAAGGAACTGACCACATACAGACACAGACGGAACCAAAAATGTTCCTTGATTTCTGAAACGCAAAATGGTAGTGGAGATTTTCATTTTGGAGAACATACATTTTTTTAAAACTCAGTCACCAATCCAAGACTTCCCTACCATCCGGCAGTGAGAAAGCAAAATGCCTACCGCCCAAACGTCAACCCAGGGATCTGAGTACCTCATACCTCGACCTAATAAGAGCTATAGTTTGACGCTGTTGAATCTACAGGGTGTAACGTGATGCAAAACCTCTCTCCCAAGTGTTCTACATCTAATTTCCGACCAAAAGTGCCCTATAACCTTTTTTTTTACTCCGCTTAAAACCCCACTTTTTTCACTTTTAAACTTTTTTTCGAGTTTCCGACCTCGTCTCACTAAAGCAGCTATAATTTCCTTCATTTAAAAAGTAAATTCAAATTTAGAGATACCGCTGGAAAGAGCGTTAAATTTCCTGTCTCTCTAATGCCTAACAAAAAATGTTTAGGAGGATTTGAGGAGTGAAAATGGAGTTTGAAAAGTGAATTTGGTCAAAATCTTAAAATCGTCTGTTTTTGGTTTATTATTCTGTGAATAATACACCTATGTATTCACTCAGCAAAAAATTTTTATAACACCCTCAAATTTTTTTATTTTCCATTTCAAGGTGCGTAGATTCCAAAAATGCAATGTCAGTCCGCCATTCGATTTGAAAATTACCCCATAGTTGACTCACTACTTCACAACAGCTACACACACACAACACGTTTTCAAGTATTCAAACCTCATTTTCTCTCTTGAAATCAATTCCAAAAAACGTTTTAATTAGTCCCTTGGAAAGCTGACGTTTTGGCGCATTTTTTAGCTTACCTTCACCATTCTGCTACAAGAATTAATAGGATCACCAAGCGTTTGAAAAAACATACGATTTTAAGATTTTGACCAAATTCACTATTCAAACTCCATTTTCACTCCTCAAATCCTCCTAAAACAAATTTGTTAGGCATTAGAGAGACAGGAAATTTAACGCTCTTTCCAACGGTATCTTCAAATTTGAATTTACTCTTTAAATTAAGGAAATGATAGCTGCTTTAGTGGGATGAGGTCGGAAACTCAAAAAATCTTAAAAGTGAAAAAAGTGGGGTTTTAAGCGGAGTAAAAAAAAATTATAGGGCACTTTTGGTCGGAAATTAGATGCAGAACACGTGGGAGAGAGGCATCACTCATGTTACACCCTGTATAACGTAAACCTGTAAAACTTCTTAGGGCTGAAACCAGTTTTAATTGGGTTGAAACAAGTATGTAATTCGAACAGAATGAAATCAATTTGATTGAAGAATATTGCGGCTGTACTAATAGTACTCTCATGATAAACTGCTTCGAGTTTCTGCTTGGCGAAGCTGGAAAACAAATTGGGACTTTTATTTCGCTCAGGAAACCGTCGGTAGGTCAAACTAGCAAGGAAAAACTCAGGTGGCCTATCACAGAGAGGGCGCACTCTTATAAATTGTTAGGCGGGGTCGTGCGCCGCAAGGGGCCCATTTTCCTGTGGAAGTCCTTGTATAAAACCCAACCAACAATATGTACGTAGTTTGCGACCGATAGCTCCAGAATGTTTCAGGGTACGTATCAGTTATATGTGCGTAAGTTATACCAGTGTATCAGGAGAAATGAGAGCTTGAAAACCACAAATGATGTTATTATTATTTTTCCCCGACTCTAAACGTTTCTAAAATTGACCTAAAAAAGAAGAGTAGAATGACGATAACTCATTATCACTTATCAATCCACTCCTGCCTATCCAACCTTCGAGATGAGGTTTCAGGTTCATTATTTGCAATAACAAAATGCTATCTTGAGTCCTTATTCTAGATTAAGCAAGGTTCATGGAAAATATACGATGATGCCTTGTCTAACGAAATGTACAGTTCTGGAGCCATGTTGTGGGTTTGGGGGGATTCCTAACATTTTATGAAAGTTTCGTATTTACCGGTTATATAAGGTAATTTTTTTAGGGTAAACTTCAATTTGTAGCACCTTTACAATTTACTTGCATTGTAAGGGTAGATAGAATTTTTTTCACGGCGATAAAATCCCCTTATAAACGTGGTCAACATTATGTTCCTTTTTATCGAGACCTACTCAACCTGCTATTTATTGATTTTTTTCTTTAGCCAAGAATATTGTGCTTTGCCACCAGTACCAACGGAATCCCAAATTTTAAGATTTTTTTCTTCTTCAGAACCTCTTCAATTTTTTCCCCTAGCCATCACACAGGGATTCTGTTGGCACTGTGGGAATACTTGAGGGGAAAGGAGGGATGCTCTCGCTAGGTACCTCATGTCATCATGGGAAAAAACGCTGCAAAGTCCTTGTCACATGGGTTTATTATTCTATTGGACATACCTACAGAAATGTTGGCTGTTCATTTCTTGTGAAATAACAGAAATAGCTATTTCTGATGGTTTCCACCAATTTTGGCCCCCAAAACACAAATTAGGAAGGTACACTCCTTTTTTTTCTTTTTTTTTCTTCCCCAAATTATCTTGGATCATTGGTAGTGCCATTTAATCGTCTTGATCCACGTGATGACACTTTTTCTAGTGTTATTATACAAATTGATGGTGATTTCAAACGATTTTCCAGGTTTTTGCCTCATAAAAAATCAATTTTGGCAGCTGAACCATTGGTAGAACCTCAATTTTCCACTCTTTGGTCAAAATCGACTTCATATTCGGTCTTCTCGTCCCCAAAAACATAGAAAAAGATACCTCAAAAGTAACATGTTACTAAAACACAAAAAAGTACCTATTTTTGTGCCCATTTTCTCTCATAACACCCCTGGGTGTATTCCGATCGGGCTGCAAAGTTTCGGGACACAACTAGGGCCCAAATGGAGCATGTGTGCGAAAGGACGACTTTTTTTAGACCGAAAATGAAGCCTGTACACGTGATACGGCGGACGGCGTACGGACATTGCATTTTTGGAATCTACGCACCTTGAAACGGAAAAGAAAAAATTTTGAGGGGGTGTTATAAAAAAGTTTTGCTGTGAATACATAGGTTCACAGAATAATAAACCAAAAGGAAGTTCCTTGTGTCCCAACAACAACTCGTATAATACAACTTAGAACGACTCCCCCTGAAAAAATGTATATAGTGTGGAAAATAAGTAATAAGTAAGATCACAAATAAATTAAATACGTAAATTTTACTATGTAAATAGTAAATGTTATGTAAAAAGAATCTAAACAATGAAAAGCAAATATGCAAGGTAATAAACTAAAAATTATAAGGTTATATTTCCACTAATACACGACAAATACACTGTTATACCGGTTTCGGTTATCAAAACATCGTCAGTAACAAACAATAACTGAAAATTATAATATCGAGTATTTAAACGAGTACTTGAAAGTTAATTGATGCCTGGAAGAATATTGAGAATTAACTAAAAATTAATACAAGCAATGCTACGTTCCATGGTGGCTCACAATAATAATGTAAAAGAATAGAGGGGCACTCCGCAGGCTCAAGGTAACCTTATTGATGTTTATTTTATATTTAGGAATTTTTGAATGATTTGTAAATATGAGTATATTGTTATTTATAAACCATATTTTCTCTAATAAAATATGATATCAATCAGGCACTCCGCAGGCTCAAGGTAACCTTATTGACGTTTATTTGATATATTAGGAATTTTTGAATGATTTGTAAATACAAGCACATTGTAATTTATAACCCTATTTTCTCTAATAAAATATGATATCAATCAGGCACTCCGCAGGCTCAAGGTAACCTTATTGACGTTTATTTGATATATTAGGAATTTTTGAATGATTTGTAAATACAAGCACATTGTAATTTATAACCCTATTTTCTCTAATAAAATATGATATCAATCAGGCACTCCGCAGGCTCAAGGTAACCTTATTGACGTTTATTTGATATATTAGGAATTTTTGAATGATTTGTAAATACAAGCACATTGTAATTTATAACCCTATTTTCTCTAATAAAATATGATATCAATCAGGCACTCCGCAGGCTCAAGGTAACCTTATTGACGTTTATTTGATATATTAGGAATTTTTGAATGATTTGTAAATACAAGCACATTGTAATTTATAACCCTATTTTCTCTAATAAAATATGATATCAATCAATCAGTCAACTATTCATGTGAAGAAGCTGCACTACTCACCCCACTTGATAGATGTTTCCGCCCATCAGCCGAACTCGAATTTCTGCGTTTTTCTTTTAGGACTATTTGTTTCTCTTCGATTGGCGTCCATAAATAGGCGTGAGTCGACCCCAACTTCGCGAGAAGCGCTCGCTTCAACGGATTGTGCCCAGTTGGCATTTATTAGTCATCTCTCCTCAAAGCCCCAAGGCGTCAACCCACTTACTGAAGAGTCTGGACAGCATCCCTGGAGAAATGACGTAACTCATCAGTTCGTGCACCTTTTGACCAGACGGGGAAGCTGTCGGGTCTTTCAGGAACTCATTGTCTGCAGAAACAGCAGATCACACTTCCCCATGAATGCTGATGAGAACGATTCAGAGGATTTCCCCAGGCCTTTGTCAGTTGTCGGGTTCGTTAATCACATTCATCAAATATCTTTAGAAGTATTAGTGAAATTCAAATCATGTGGCTCGATTGCCAATTACCACCCTGAACTCTACTTTTAAGATCCTTCCCCATGCATATAGTCCTATTGCATTGTAGGTATAAGACTTTACAGGTGGATCTACCGTTAGATCGATACTTCAAGTGCCTCAGTCAGGTCAAAACAAGCAGTGAATGAGAGAAGCGCAATTTACAGGTGAAATTTTGAACATTCATCAACTTCTTCTCTGACGTTTCGTCTAGGCAAATTCAAACGTGTTTTTCCACCTGGATCCACGAATTAGTTGCCTATTTTGGAAGCTACAGACAATTGATCATTGTCTATCTAGGCATCATCATTAGGAAGAGATTACCCCATGATGGATAATCCTGGTGCTGATGAGCGAGGTACCAAAGGAAGTCTTGATGAAAAATGGTTTGTTTATTGGTGCGTTACTCTTTTCTTAGTGAAAAAACGCTGCAAAGCCCTTGTCACATGGGTTTATTATTCTAATGGACAATCATACCTACAGAAATGTTGGCTGTTCATTTATTGTTTATTTCATGTGAAATAATTGAAATAGCTATTTCTGATGGTTTCCACCATTTTTGGCCCCTAAAACACGAATTAGGTGCTCTCCTTTTTTTTTCAATTTATCTTTGATCATTGGTAGTGCCATTTAATCGTCTTGATCCACCCGTTGATACTTTTTCTAGTGTTATTCTACAAATTGATGGTGATTTCAGACGATTTCCCAGGTTTTTGACTAATAAAAAATCAATTTTGGAAAAATCTACTTTCCACTCAGGTCAAAATCGACTTCATATTCGGTCTTCTCGTCCCCAAAAACATGAAAAACGATACCTCAAAAGCTCATTTTACTAACATGTTACTAAACCACAAAAAGTAGGTACCTATTTTTACACACATTTTCACTCATAACACCCCTGGGTATATTCGGGCTGAAAAGTTTCGGGACACAACTAGGGCCCAAATGGAGCATGTGTGCGAAAGAACGACTTTTTTAGACCGAAAATAAAGCCGGTACACGTGATACGGCGGACGGACATGGCATTTTTGGAATCTACGCACCTTGAAACGGAAAAGAAAAAATTTTGAGGGGGTATTATACAAAATTTTTCCTGACCGAATACATAGGTGTGTTATTCACAGAATAATAAACCAAAATGGGGCCCAAATTTTTGGTTGACCCCCCTCCCCCCAGCAGACATATATAATATATATCCATGACAAAATAAAACATTGTATAAATATTTAAAAATACGGTCATTCACGACCATACTTTTAGACATTATTTATACATGCAAAAGATGGAAATATTTTAGCAAATGTCTGTATTTTGCTGAGTTTTACGGGTAAGCCGGATTACCTATAGGACAAGAATAGCGACATCCTCACACACACAGACTGAGGTGATGTCTAGTGTACAGATCGCTCAGGAGTAGTGGGATATGTATCTACAGGTAGGTACTATAAATTATTCGCAGGATGATGTACGTGAACGAGGACGTGTAGATAAATGCTAACACAGACCGGTAATTCCTTAGGTCAGACAGGCGTTAGGTGCTGATGTTGTGAATGTACGAGTATGTTATGTACTACCGCCTTGCTTGTTTTTATGGGTTAGCAAGATTATAGGTTAGGTATTGGAATATTTCGAAATAATCCTCGTAATTTCGTGGCAGCGAATTCTGTAACAGTGAGATATCAAGGGATGTTTTACGTGTTTTTCCAGCGGAAGATTAGTAGCGGATGATGCTGACGGGTACACTCACTGAATTGTACATCTTTAATAAATTGTAGTTACCGTCGTTTAGTAGTTTTCAGCGAATAGGCCTCGGGTTAATAGGTACCTACCCACACTATGCAGGCTCAGTGGATGAGGTAGACGAATGGAAGATCAGAGCTCATCGCGGATGGGTAATTTCTTACGTCAGACAGGAAAAATTAGAAGACAATGTTGGATAAGAGCACTTTCCTGAGCCCAAGGCGAAAAATAAAAAAACAAAACCATCACTTCCTTCATGTCAGGATCCATTAGAACAAGGGAGACAAAATCACATTTTGGGGATTGGGGTTTGAGAATCGGATGATATACGATACGTCCCATCTTTACGGATCGCAGCATAATGGGAGGAAGACAAAAAAAAAATCCCTCACGTCTGTCTCCCTCTGGAACCAAAAGGGCCGACCGAAGTGAAAAGGGTTTTATGCCCTTTAGTACCAGAAGGTCGAATTCCCTCCAAATGTCACGCAGTGAACATTTGTCAACGGCGTAAACTGACATAAACGCCACGCTAAGAGTTGTGGTTTTGTATTTACTCTCATGAAATGTTCGCGAGGTGGGGATTAAGTTACACGTATTATTTATTCATCAAGACTGAATCCAGGGGTTATGAGCACAGCTTACTGCGAAATTTCTTGTTTTCACTTCCTGAAACAGATAGACTAAATATTTTTCATTCAGCCAATTTTTCACAATTTTGGAAAAAGTTTCCTGGTTGGTGAATGCAGAGAATAGGGAAGTCCAAAACGGTTCAAAAGAGACAACAAGAGAGTACGGGCACTCATCGTGTATCCACAAACAGCACTTTTGGTATGTAACTATTGATTTTATAATCATCTCCCTCTACGTATTTGAAAATGTTGAGAAGTTGAAGGAAAAGTTGCTTTATGAAACAAGAAAAACGTGTAAAAGAAAAATGGGATTTGAACGGCTATACGCGTCGACAGGCCATTTGAAGCGCCAAGATCGTGGAATTTGGGTCGAATCCGTTCAAGCAACGCTGACGAGTGACGCTAACATCCACGCGTCCATTTTACGCCCAAAAATGAATCACTTAGGAAGAAACAAAATAATTAACCCGCAAAAATTACAACGAAACCTCATCCATAAGTAATAACTCTTGTGAATGTGGTGGCGACGGCGACAAAACAATTTCCCATCTGCTGCCATCGGCCAGCCAATCAGAACCCATATGCGTGCAACTTAGTCACAGAACGACGGGCCTCTTTTTTGAAATCTCAAAAAACGCTCAGCCCGCTCACAAACGCTCTCAAAAACTCTGCAAAGTCCTTGTCACACGGGTTTATTATTTCATTGGACATACCTACAGAAATGTTGGCTGTTAATTTATTGTATCTTTCATGTGCTAAACATGGAAAACGATGCCTCACAATTTCAAGTTGCCAGAACACCAAAAAACCCTATTTTTACACCCATTTACACCTACAGTTACACCCATAAAACACACACACACACACACACACAAACAATACATTTGGGTATATTCCGATCGGGCTGCAAAGTTTCGAGACACAACTAGGGCTCAAGTGGAGCCTGTGTGCGAAAGAACAAAATTTTTTTAGACCGAAAATGAAGGTAGATATGGATGATACGGCGTATGGCAGAGGAATTTAGAATCTACGCCCCTTAAAATGTAAAATAAAAAACATCGTTTTTAACAAGTTTTGTTTTATGGAGTTTTTTGTTTTTCGTTTATTTTGTTAAATAAAATTTTTTTTCGTTCTTCAAGTTAACTATTAGGATACAACAACCAAATCGATTTCATACAGCCATGCGTGATTATAATCAGGTGATCCCTAGCAATGATACCTGGGCTGGATCCATACCGGTTCATTCACGATCATGTTGACGAAGCTTTTCGGTGCAAACGAGCCTGGACGTACTTGGTCTCAAAAAATTGTTTAGCTCAAGACAAATTTAATATCGTTAAAAAAAACCATACCCTTTGTTGTGATCGGCTGCTCCTCCACAACCAATGTAATGTACATACATGTTGTACCTCAGAGTGGGGACCCCCCGACCCCCCTCTGATCATGTCAGGGGCCTATAAAGAGCCAAGGGGCCAACAAATACAGAACCATTCTCAAGCTAACTTTCGGCCTCGTCTGTTCCATCCTTAATCACTACACCCTTCTATTGAAAGTTTTCGAGCTACGGCGTTCGGGAAATTTCAACCCTTATTTTTCACTCCTGAGACGAGCTCCGCGAACCAACTAAACCCCAAACGGGACCTACAAACCAAATTTCATTAATTTTGGTTCATGGTAATTAAGTAAAGTGCGAAGTACGACGTATGGATGGAATTTTTATTCCATTTTCGGATTCTACTTACCTTGAAACGGAAACCATCAAATTTTGAGGGGGGTTTTTACTTTTTTTCATGCTCGATTCCAAAGGTTTATTATTCAAAATAATATATCAAAATGTGAACAGAATTGCCCATTCTTGTCTCAGCTGGGTGGTTATTCAAGAATCAAATATCAGCAAGTTCACGGAATCATCATGAAATCTCGAAGATTCTGCCAGACAAGTTTATTTGGATAAGCGAGAAAGTAGCACGGATTCGTCTGACATGTTATTTGCTCGTCTTGGAAAGGGAAGAACAGATTATTTCGAAGCTGACTGAGCAAGGTGCCGAGAAGCGGTTTAGTTCGCTCGAGTACGAGATGACTGTGCGTTCAAAAGATGGATCGTGTAACATTGCAAAGTTGTACAAATAAATGATCGGGTGGACAAAAAACAGGGGCACAGTTTGTGTAGAGAATCTATGGATGGAAAGCAACTGGAGAGGCGATCTGATCAGAGGAAGGGCGATGGAGAGATTTAGTTGGTTTCAATGAAGGGGCGTGAAGGATTTCAAGATATTGTTGGCGCAGAGAGTTGGTACTATCTTAATTCATATTAAATATGATTAGAGACAGAATGAAGTAAAATTATTAGAGGCAACTTCAAAGGCAGATGGGCTGAGATCATGCCATATGTTTGCTTTTCTTTCTTGGTCCACAGATATCTATAAACATAGAATATACGTAGTATATAGATGTATATAATATCGTACGTAGTATACATACATTTATACCTAGTATAATACATATAATTAGTATAATATTATCGGTTTCACCAAGAAGTGTTATTTCTTTTTAAATAAAAACGCAACAAGAAATTTGGCAATACAAATTTGAATCAAATTCCGATGTAGGTGAATAGCAAGTATCACACCGTGAACAAGTAGTTAAGTACAGAAGGCTGTGTACAGGTTAGCCGGTGCGGAAAAGCACTTACTGTTAGCGGAGATCGTGCCACATTCTCAGTCCTTACCTGCGAAATGAAAAGTAAATATCGTTAGCAACAGGCAATACAAACACAATAATGATAATGAAAAACACAATAATGATATTGATAATGAATTGATCAACAAGGAAGAATCCATCAAATATCGTTGAATACAATATGAAACCAAATACGCACGAGTGGACCAACCCGATTTCCCTCCATACAATTTGTAGAGAACTACCACTGAATTACCACTTTTTTCAATTTAATTACAATGTAACTCTATTACTGATTAGTTGCTGTTCAATTTAGAGAAATCCAATGTAATTCAGTTAAAATATTTTTGATTTTCTCAAATACCGCAATTCAAAATTACAGTTACAAGTACCAAGAACAGTAATTGGCTACTAATGTCATTGGAATCTCTATATATTATAAAAACGAATCTCTGTGAGTCTGTCTGTCTGTCTGTGTGTCTGTCTGTCTGTCTTCCCACGGCCTAACGGCTCGACGGATATCGACCAAATTTGGCACGAATATCCAGTAGGCTCCCAAGTTGTGCAACGTCGCATTTTCAATTCCCTGACCATAGCGGAACTATGGTCGACCATGGTCAACTCCTGAATGGCTTGACGGATATCGACCAAATTTGGCACGAATATCCAGTAGGCTCCCAAGTTGTGCAACGTCGCATTTTTAATTCCCTGACCATTGCGGAACTATGGTCGACCATGGTCAACTTCGTTAATTGAAATGGTAACCCCTATTTTTTATCGCGTATTCGTAATCTACGTGAAATTCTATCTACGATCGACCTTTCGGACTACCCCCGCGGTCGACCATAGCGCATCCATGGGCCCCTCCATGGTCGAATCCCGAATTGCTCAACGGATATCGACCAAATTCGGCACGAATATCCAGTAGGCTCCCAAGTTGGGCAACGTCGGAATTTTTCGGTCCCCTTCACCATAGCGGAACTATGGTCGACCATGGTCAACTCCTGAATGGCTGGACGGATATCGACCAAATTTGGCACGAATATCCAGTAGGCTCCCAAGTTGTGCAACGTCGCATTTTTAATTCCCTCACCATAGCGGAACTATGGTCGACCATGGTCAACTCCTGAATGGCTGGACGGATATCGACCAAATTTGGCACGAATATCCAGTAGGCTCCCAAGTTGTGCAACGTCGCATTTTTAATTCCCTCACCATAGCGGAAATATGGTCGACCATGGTCAACTCCTGAATGGCTCGACGGATATCGACCAAATTTGGCACGAATATCCAGTAGGCTCCCAAGTTGGGCAACGTCGGAATTTTTCGGTCCCCTTCACCATAGCGGAACTATGGTCGACCATGGTCAACTCCTGAATGGCTGGACGGATATCGACCAAATTTGGCAAGAATATCCAGTAGGCTCCCAAGTTGTGCAACGTCGCATTTTTAATTCCCTGACCATAGCGGAACTATGGTCGACCATGGTCAACTTCGTTAATTGAAATGGTAACCCCTATTTTTTATCGCGTATTCGTAATCTACGTGAAATTCTATCTACGATCGACCCTTCGGACTACCCCCGCGGACGACCATAGCGCATCCATGGGCCCCTCCATGGTCGAATCCCGAATTGCTCAACGGATATCGACCAAATTTGGCACCAATATCCGGTAGCCTCCTAAGTTGAACGTAGGCGCATTTTTAATTCCCTGATCATAGCGGAAATATGGTCGACCATGGTCAACTCCTGAATGGCTCGACGGATATCGACCAAATTTGGCACGAATATCCAGTAGGCTCCCAAGTTGGGCAACGTCGGAATTTTTCGGTCCCCTTCAACATAGCGGAAATATGGTCGACCATGGTCAACTCCTGAATGGCTGGACGGATATCGACCAAATTTGGCACCAATATCCAGTAGGCTCCCAAGTTGTGCAACGTCGGAATTAAGTACGATACTGCGTACAGCGAATCTCGGATAGCGAGCGAAGCGAGCGGTCATGCTAGTTGATAATGAAATGAAGATACTGCAATTATTTAGCTACTGCACTCATATAAATAAGCAATGTAAAATGGGAGTTCAACAACCATTTTACTGCTACTAAAATCATCTAGTAATTGATCACAATTCAAGTGCAATATTCCCTTAAGTACAATCCACGAAAAAGTACGTACCAAGTACTTAATGGTTAAGGATTGGGCTCGGCAACCCCTTGGACTTAACAGAACATCAGACACAGTCAATTTTTATTGGAAAAGGTGTTTTGGTTAATTATTCTGTGAATAATAGGTACACCTAGGCAGGTATGTATTCCCTCAGGAAAAAAATTTTATAACACCCCCTCGAAATTTTTTCTTTTACGTTTCAAGGTGCGTAGATTCCAAAAATGCAATGTCCGTCCGCCGTACGCCGTATCACGTGTACCGCCTTCATTTTCGGTCTAAAAAAGTCGTTCTTTCGCACACATGCTCCATTTGAGCCCTAGTTGTGTCCAGAATTTTCAGCCCGATCGGAATATACCCAGGGGGTGCTATGAGTGAAAATGTGCACAAAAATGAGTACTTTTTGTGTATTAGTAACATGAGCTGTTGAGGTATCGTTTTCATTGTTTTTGGGGACGAGAAGACCGAATATGAAGTCGATTTTGACCAAAGAGTGGAAAATCGAGGTTCTCCCAAATGTTCAGCTCCCAAAATTGATTTTTTATCAGTCAAAAACTTGGGAAATCGTCTGAAATCACCATCAATTTGTATAATAACACTAGAAGAAGTGTTAAAAAGAAAATTAAAAAAATTAAAAAAGTACCTAATTCGTGTTGTAGGGGCCAAAAATGGTGGAAACCACCAGAAATAGCTATTCCAATTATTTTACATGAAAGAAACAATAAATGAACAGCCAACATTTCTGTAGGTATGGATAATAAACCCATGTGACTTTGCAGCGTTTTATGCATATCATTTTTTATTGGAAAAGGAACTTTTATGCATCTGAAGTCACAGTCTCAACCTGTAAAATATTATTTATAACTTTTAAAATGCCAATTTTCATCATTTTCTTTCGGATGTAGGAGGATAGTTGGATGTTGAAGTCGTAGATTTACTGCCACCCTCTGGTTTGCTTCACACTTGTTTCTGGGGTAATTTTGGTTGAAAGCGATGTATGCCAAGCTTCAGTGTTACTTTTTGTTGAACCAGGTACGTATGCTGATTTCAAAATACTCCGAAGCCCCCCGCTATTTTTGTGACCTGTCCCGCTTTATCGTAACAGGGATGGGGAGGCCGTGAGGCAAGGTTACGGCCTTGTACATATATGTAATATTATAATCTGAAATTTGCAGGATATAATTATATATCTTCTAGATCACTGTAGCTAACCAAAATAAAATAAAATATCGAACTGAGTTCAATAAACGCGAGGCTGTACCGCGACATGTGTGTTTCAGCACAGGGAACATCTGTTACGCTCGAGTGCAGGTGCTCCTTCCCGCCCATATCAATTCAAGCTACAGAGATCCATCGGAGAACTAACAAAGTTGTTGGTGCGTGTCCGCAACATACAGCTGGCGGATTGGGGATCAAATGAACCTCGAGGAAGCGACTTCCTCACATCGTAAGATTCAGTTTTTATTGTCCACGATAATGAGGAACACTCGTGGTTCTGGAATTGCTGTTTTTCCCCCTAAATTTGCTTTTTGTGTAATTCGCTGATGAGAAAAGTCGAATCGGTTAGCTGGAATAGCGCAATATATTTGTTTAGTTCCCAAGATTACGCGAAAAGCGGCAATGACATCAAAGCTGAGTAGCTGCAGCATAGCAGGACAGACACTGCGACCTCTCAGGCAGCAGATTGATGTCACAGGACACCTCAACGCCTGGATTATATAAAACAAGCTGTATCCACAGAAAGGCGACATCAATAATTATTAGGTGGGGGGTGAAGAATTTTGGCTTCTCTTCGTTTTAGTTCCAAGTTTTATTCCGACCGGCTTACTAAGCAATGTAGAGGAGAAAAGAGCAAACTTGTCATGACAATATGAAATAAGAGCGAATTTTCAAAGAAACATTCGTGCTATTGTGTAAAAAGATTATACAGCGAGAAACCATGGTTTCTCGTTACAAAATTATACAAATTTTGTAAAATTATATAATTTTTTTTCTCGTGATTTTAGCAATTTTTACCGATTTCTGACCCTTATAGAGTCAGTCAGTCAAATTTGACCCACTCTTTTTTGAGAAAAATATTTTCATCATTGCTGCCCCTCCATCGTGAATCACCAGCCCACACAATGTCAGGTGAAATAGTTTTGACCGCCAAAAAATCTAAATTTCACCCTTATTATGTATGAAATGGTAGTTTTCTGCTTTTACGAACCCTTCCATACCAATTCCAGTGATTTTATATAAACTGTTAGCGATTTTAGCCGTTTGTACCGATTTTTTAGCACTAAGAACTCAAATTTGACCCCCTCAGTATTTTTGAAAATTGCTCATCTTCGAATTCATTATTTTGTTGGCAATAAGGACGTTTTGGCGAAATTTGTAATTTTCAACATGTACCCAAGGACAGCCAACGTCTGAAGTAACAGAAACAGATATATTATATATACATTTGATTTTTGATTATATATATATATATTGATTCTGATGACTAGGTTGATGAACACAATTCAGGATTCAGGAATGACCAGTCTAGTCTTTTTACTGATGTTTTTTAATTCCCACAACGTTTCTATTGTCTATAGGTAAGTATGATAGGTGGAAACGTGTTAATTCCAAGTCGAGTTTCTGACCAGAGAACAATTAACACCTATCCACCTATTACACTTACTTTTGGACCACAAATCCACATGAATAGGACCCAGATCCTGGGTAGAAATGTTGTGGGAATTGAAAAATATCAGTAAAAGACTAGACTGATCATTCCTCAATCCTGAATTGTATATACATATTATACACTTATATATATTTAAAACATTTTAAATATACAGATGAATTCAGGATGCTCTGAAACGGATTTGCTTATTTTTTTTTTAATTCAAAAATTCATGTTCTGGAGTTGTGATTCATTGAAACAGCTTCATTTTCTTTGAAAATTTGCTAAAAGTTATTGGCGGCTTATTCTGTTGAAGTTGGCTGAGACCCCAAACTATTCCTTCGTTTCCTGAAAAACTGGAAGATTTTATGATTTCTCTTGAGAAATAACAGAAGTAGTTCCTCCTTCAACAACCTTGAACTTGATTTCCACATTTTAAGTAGGTAATTACATTGTAGCACATACCTACAAGTACATTCTCAGTTATAACTGAACTCTGTTATCCATTCTCCACGAATACTTGTGCACGATATCCTGGGCGATTTTCAGAACTGGGTTTCATATCGAAGTTTTCTCCGAGTTGGGTAACGAAGGAGGAACACAAGTTTTATCGTGGAACAAAGTTGGTAGGTTTTGATTGTAATTACATCCCTTTGTCGATATTTAATACAAAGTTACCAAGTTCACTTCGCACGCCAGATAACTCGTTGAATGCTCCCCACATCCAGGACGAAGGTCCCTTGTGCCGCCGCTATTGTTTCCTACGACACAAAAGGACGAACATCCCTTCCGCCCATCCAAAGATTGGGGTGAGCGCGGTCGGATGTCTACGTGGATCGAGTACACTCGGACTATACGAAAACGTTTACATGCAGAGATGTTGGAGGTTACAAAAAGGTGTGTGTAGACGATTTTTGAGACCAACCGCACTCTCCTACGATGAACAGTCAGTCCTTTAGGTTTATTATTCTGTGAATAATAGATCTAGACATTTTGTGAACACCCCCTCAACATTGTTTTTTGGTTTATTATTTTCAATAATGAACCACTGGATTCGAGCATTAAAAAAAAATTCTAACCCCCTCAAAATTTGATGGTTTACGTTTCAAGGTATGTAGAATCCGAAAATGCAATAAAAATATTCTGTCCGCCACACGCCGTACGGGCCAATTTTCTTAGTTACCATGAAACAAAATTGATGAAATTCGAGTTATAGGTTCCGTTCGGGGTCTAGTTGGTCCTCGAAGCTCGACGTTACTGTCACTCATCTCTAAGGGGTTCAAAATAGGGGTTGAAATTTTCAGAACGCCGTATCTCGAAAACTTTCGATAGAAGGGTATGGTTTTTTTTTACAATATCAAATTTGTCTTGAGCTAAACAATTTTTTGAGACCACCCGGAGCATTGTACGTCCAGCCGTTCGCGTGCACCAAAAAGCTTCGTCAACACGATCGTGAATCAAACGGTATAAATCCGGCCGGGATAATCATCACTAAGGAGCACCTGATTATAATCAAGGATGGCTATATGAAGTCGAGTTGGTTGTTCTGCGATATTATTTCATTTGATAAGTGATGGACTATTGGATTTTGTTGGTAGGTACTTGTGAAACTTGAACAAACGTTGAAGTATTACTGATGGGTAAATTATTACACAGCGGCAAATTATTACACAACGGTAAATTATTACACAACGGTTCATCTACCAAAAAGGGGCTGGATTTTGTTGATCGGTACTTTTGCAACTTGAACAACCGTTTAAGTATTATTGATGGGCAAGTTATTAGACAACGGTTCATTATACTTGACCACGAGGGTAGGTATTGACCACAGAAAACAGATCTACGCAGAAGGGGCATCTATTTCACTCCACATCAACAATTTTCCTTCACAACTTCATTATTTGCGTTTCTTTTTGCCATTTTAGTTACTGTTTGTCATAGACAGAATTATTTTAGCAACACGTAACTCGTGTCATCACTAGGGACGCGCTAACAATCGGGAATTGTCCCGAGATAAAATCATTGCTAGGGATCACCTGATTATAGTCAAGGAGTATGAAGTCGAGTTGGTTGTTCCGTGATATTATTTCATTTGAAAAATGATGGCTGTTTTGGAGTTTGTTGGTAGGTACTTTTGCAACTTTTTTCACTCCACATCAACAATTTTCCTTCAGAACTTCATTATTTGAGTGTCTTTTGCCATTTTAGGTACTGTTTGTCATCGACAGAATTATTTTAGCAACATTTAACACCTGATTTAGGTAGGTACCTAGTAACGAGTACGGGGTTAGGTACTAACCTACGGAGGGTCTGCGATCCACATAATATGTATAGAATAGTACATATTATGTAATATATCTATGCAGAGAGCTGTGATCGGTAACAGAAGGGTATTCTATACAAAATAATAATCAGCTGAGCAGGGATTAGCAGCGTTTTGAAGTTACATGCGCAGATTCCAAAAATGCAATGTCCGTCCGCCGTGTTATCCATATATCTACCTTTATTTTTGGTTCAAAAAATTCGTTCTTTCGCACACATGCTCCATTTGGGCCCTAGTTGTGTCCCGAAACTTTGCAGCCCGATCGGAATATACCCAAGGGTTCTACGGGTGAACATTTGAAGTAAAAATAGGGGTTTTTTTGGTGTTCAGTAAAAATGAGCTTGTGAGGACCCGTTTTTCCATGTTTTTTTAAGGGCGAGGAGATCGAATATGAAGTCGATTTTGACCAACGAGCGAAGAGTTGGGGTTCAAACAAAGTTTCAGCCATAAATTTACCTTGAATTTTGGTCTAAAACCGTCCTTCTTTCGCACACAGTCTTCTTTTGGGCCCTAGCAGCCCGATCGGAATACACCGAGGGGTGTTATGGGTGAAAAATTGGTGTAAAAATACGATACTTCGAATTTTCTACGAGCTTTTAAAATATTGACGAGTGAAGTCACTGCACACTTCCCGCCCCAGTGTGACGTCACTTGTTGTAAAAACTTTGAAATATGTCCGACGGGTGTAGTATATAAAACAAATAAACTTTTAATTTACCCAAGTGTATATATTATTATAAGCAATAAACTTTTCACTCCGATTCTGAGCATCCTCAGGTACGTAAAACTAACTCAAACAGTTTGCCTTAGTGGTATATAACTGGTTGAGAATGCTCAGGATCTGAGTGAAAAGCACCGAGCTTATAATATACATTGTGGTAAACTAAAGGTTTATTTGTTTTATTTGCTAGACCCATCGGACATCCTATGATGGCTCACCACAGAAGCTCTGCAGTTAAATTTGATGAAATTCATGAAAACTTCGAAAGCTCACAGAAAAAGAACTTTCATCGTAGGAGAGTGCGGTTGGTCTCAAAATTCTTAGAATGGAATCCCATTCGAAAATATAAAAATAAGTCATGAGTGCTCCTAATTTGTTATTTCAAAGTAAGAGAGGATGGTTCAGCAACGGCTCCTACAAGTAAGTGTTTTAGGGCATTTCGAATTTTCCACAAAAGTAAGATATGAACATACTTTACAGACCTCACCACGAGATAAATCGAGGGTCGTACCGTCCAAACAACACAGAAGCGAGGGCGGAAGACAAAAATCATTTAGGCAAATTGGTCGTATAAAACTGAAAGGGAGGAAAACTCGGAGGGGTTGGCTACTCCACCCAGCTCCGCCATTACAATCAGCAACTCTACAACCGCCGGCTCTTTGTGTCCCTAAACAAATTGCACTCCGAAACACGTGAAAGCTTTTGTGCGGGGAAATGGGGTTTTGTGAAGGGGACGCCCAATAGTTTCTCTTGTTTTACTCAATTCAAAACGAGCTGGAGCTATTCGGATTTTAATGGGAAATCTGCAGAAATGTCTTCAGGCCATCATTCGGCGCTGTTGATGAAACATTCATCAGGCATATACTGCAGATAGATTAAACGATCAATGGGATTCAGACCCACTTTCACTTCATGGCAATATATTTTTGCTTCGGAAAGTGTTCGAAGTACATAGGTACATAACGAGTTACAGTGATTTAAAAATAATTAACAGTACCTGGTCTTGATCAAATCGATCCCAGCCGAATTAGCGTGCCCGGAGCTTCAAAGTTTTTCGTGGTAACGAAGTAGGTACATAGGGATTTGAAAACTCGTAAAAATGATTTCGAAGGAGCAAGGAATCAGAATCTGTTTATTTTGAAGAATGGGCAATTTTCGTGGGTTACAAATTCTCTTTTTTTTGTTCAAATTCTGTTCAATAACGGAAATTAACACTTATTGACCACATAATGAGGTCTTTATGTCGGAAAATCTAGGCAGAAAACGAGTGTGAAATTTGAATTTCTGAGTTCCCACTAAAAATGACGTATCTGGTAAATTGCCGAATAGTTCAACTCAAATCTCGCTTACAGCGCTAGTGCACCACTTTAAACGATGTACAGAACCGTAGTGGATGGATGGTTGAAACCGCAAATTTATAAATAACTCTAAAAAACGCGTCTTCAAAATCAAACCAAGTGAAAGGTCACAGCAAAGGTTCTTAGGAGTTTCCATGAAGGTTGGCCATTTCTAATGTTGAGCTGTTGGCAGCACTGAGAACCTCCGTCTCCGAAGCTTATCTCCGCCTCTTTGTGCCAACAGCCAAACAGCCAATCAGATGCCAACAGACCTGATACGGATATACGTCATTTAGTGATGCATGTTTACTTTTAATCATTCTTTTTTTTTTAATACCGCTTATTTTTGAAAATGGGCTTCAACCTACCATTTTTTCAAGAGTTTTTAATATTGTCAGCAAATTCTCCCTGAATCACTCGATTTTTGATCAAAATGAACGCCACATTCAGTCCGGTCGACCCGAAAACGGTAAGAAATGTTTCACCGTCTTCTTAAGCTTGAAACTGACGTACATAATAAGGTAAGAATTAATACCGCCAAATCTACCGTTTCGGTTAGGATCTGTAAGGCTGTTGAACTCAAATATTGTGTTGTTTTTTAAATTATTTTCGAAAAAAACATGAGCTGAAGACGTGAAATTTGGTAGATGTTTTCAAAAGTCTACACAATTCTGTTTGCATTTTTTGACGTTTGAAAACCACTTTCTTCTCGGTTCCCAACCTTCCTATTTACGACCTTATCAAGCTAACCAGACTCATTCTTAACATTTCGGTCCATTGTACCTCCAGTGGCCTCCTGCCCCGGTTATTACACCCGATAAACACAAACCTAAAATACCAGGGAAGTAAAAAAATACAAATAAAAAACTACGTGGCGTCTAAAATAATTTAACCTTCCCGTTGGTTAGAGTGAACATCAGGCTCCCAACACGCGAGAGTAATCACTTGAAGTGATACGCCGTAGTTTATGTGCTGTGTTTCTAACTTGGCTCTAAGACCTCTGAAGACCTCGGGGAAAGGAGTTTTCGGTTAATTGACTGGACAATTAGAGGCGGACCAGTCTTGTGTAGCTACATGGATGTGGAGAAGCTGGCGGCTCAGTGGTTCGAGGAATGAGGACTGGACGAATTAGCACTAATGGCTCGGAGATTCGGATATAGACCGCTCTATATTTTAGTGTTAATCAGTGAAATACCACGGAATATTTATCGGAGTTATTCGAAATAATCAGTGATTTATCGTGATAACAACAAGGGCAAAAACAAGAGTGAAGGAATCAGCAAACATGTTGTTCCTGAACAAAGGTACGAGTATAAGCAGCTTGCAAACTGATTTCTACACGAAGCTTTTATGTTGTAAAAGTAAAACGCTGCAAAGTCCTTGTCACATGGGGTTTATTATTCTACAGAAATGTTGGCTGTACCTACATTTATTGTTTGTTTCATGTGAAATAATTGAAATAGCTATTTCTGATGGTTTCCACCAATTTTGGCCCCTAAAACACAAATTAAGTAGGTACGATTTTTTTTTTTTTCAAATTATCCATGATCATTGGTAGTGCCACCTAATCGTCTTGATCTACGTGTTGAAACTTTTCCTAGTGCTATTCTACAAATTGATGGTGATTTCAGACGATTTCGCAGGTTTTTGCCTCATAAAAAATCAATTTTGGGAGCTGAACATCTGGTACAACCTCAATTTTCCACTCCTTGGCCAAAATCGACCTCATATTCGATCTTCTCGTCCCCAAAAACATGGAAAACGATACCTCAAAAGCTCATGTTACCAACATGTTGCTAAAACGCAAAAAGTACCTATTTTTACACACATTTTCACTCACAACACCCCTGGGTATATTCCGATCGGGCTGAAAAGTTTCGGGACACAACTAGGGCCCAAATGGAGCCTGTGTGCGAAAGAACGACTTTTTTAGACCGAAAATAAAGCCTGTACACGTGATACGGCGTACGGCGGACGGCGGACGGACATTGCATTTTTTGAATCTACGCACCTTGAAACGGAAAAGAAAAAAGTTTGAGGGGGTGTTATAAAAATTTTTTGCTGAGCGATTACATAGGTGTATTATTCAGAGAATAATAAACCAAAAAAGGCCCTAGTTTGGCATTCTTTTTCATTTTGAAGTTGATCAAAGTTCCATGTAGTAACCACGTTCATCTATGAAACCCTAACTGGTAATAATTACAATGGGAAATATCCATAGGTCAGAATGCGGTCGAGTTTTTTCTTTCTATAATTTTTTTTTTTTTCATTATGCTTTGATAAAATGACTGGTGGTGACTGGTGATGACTGGTGGTGACTGGTGATGACTGGTGGTGACTGGTGGAAAAAATAAAATGGATTTGTAGAAATATACAAAATTTACTTGTTTGATGACTGGTACTTGTGATGTTTACTGGTGGTTTACTGGTGATGATGGTTGATGACTGGTTGATGACTGGTGATGTTGGTTGATGACTGGTTTACTGGTGATGTTGGTTGATGACTGGTTTACTGGTGATGTTGGTTGATGACTGGTGATGAATGGTTGATGACTGGTTTAGTGGTGATGTTTACTGGTGGTTTACTGGTTACAAAATTTACTTGTTTGATGACTGGTTTACTTGTTTGATGAATGGTTTACTTGTTTGATGAATGGTGTTTACAAAATGACTGGTGATGACTGGTGGAAAAAATAAAATAGATTTGTAGAAATATACAAAATTTACTTGTTTTCCAAAACTACCTAACTTCAAAGCGAGGAAAAGGCGTTGTCCCTCTCCTGTCATCTTTTACTATATGGATGCTTATAAGTATCCATACTCTTTATCTACCAAAGGTTACAACGGTTTTTTCACAGATAGGAACAAATCCACCTTCTTCTGAATGCAAACAAAGAAGGAAAACTCATGTCCTCAAACGGCAATAAAAAGCATGGACAACGAACTGAAGAAAAAGGTGGCAAAGGGCTACAGACATCTTGAGACGCTCTTTGCACAATTAAGTAATCCTATCTCATCCCATAGCGCAAAATTGATAAATAGGGAGGGATGTGGGATATAACCAGCGAAACTGCCAAAATTGATAACCAAGACTTTCCACATCCGGCAAGGAGTGGTGACAGGTTGAAGGAAGTGAGAAGGAATGTCCTGAATAATGACTGAGCGGCAACCTGGCGCACCCTAGTTCAAGAATCAAGTATAAATATTCAATCAAGTAGTTCAAAAAGTACGCTCATTTTATAATGTGAGGGGTGATGCCACTTCCTCAGTTGTGTATATGATATTAACCATTTATCCATACAAATATAAAAGGATTTACTTGCACTGTGTATACGAGTATATACTAATATATATATATGAATAAATATTCGGTAACACACAAGTTCAAGTCATACAAACTTGTCTTCTCTTTCAATAATTTTCCTTCATTTTTCCACTATTTTCTTTTTGGTTTATTATTTTCAATAATGAACCATTGGAATGGAGCAAGAAAAAAAAAATTATAACCCCGCCTCAAAATGTGAAATTCGGGTTACCTATAGGTTCCGTTCGGGGTCTAGTTGGTTCTCGAAGCTCGGCGTTACTGTCAGTCATCTCTAAGGGGTTCAAAATATGGGTTGAAATTTTCAGAACGCCGTATCTCGAAAACTTTCGATTGAAGGGTATGGTTTTTTTTAAGTTATTAAATTGTCTTGAGCTAAACAATTTTTTGAGACCACCCGGAGCATTGTACGTCCAGCCGTTCGTGTGCACCAAAAAGGTTCGTCAACACGATCGTGAATCAAACGGTATAAATCCGGCCTGGATATCATCACTAGGGAGCACCTGATTATAATCAAGGATGGCTATATGAAGTCGAGTTGGTTGTTGTGCGATATTATTTCATTTGATAAGTGATGGACTATTGGATTTTGTTGGTAGGTACTTGTGAAACTTGAACAAACGTTGAAGTATTATTGATGGGTAAATTATTACACAATGGTAAATTATTACACAACGGCAAATTATTACACAACGGAATATTATTACAGAACGGTAAATTATTACAGAACGGTAAATTATTACAGAACAGTAAATTATTACAGAACGGTAAATTATTACACAACGGTTCATCTACCAAGAAGGGGTTGGATTTTGTTGATCGGTACTTTTGCAACTTGAACAACCGTTGAAGTATTATTGATGGGCAAGTTATTACACAACGGTTCACTATAGGTATTGACCACAGAAAACTGATCTACGCAGAAGGGGTATCTATTTCACTCCACATCAACAGACCTTTAGAACTTCATTATTTGCGTTTCTTTTTGCCGTATAAGTACTGTTTGTCATCGGCAGAATTATTTTAGCAACATTTAACTCCTGATTTAGGTAGGTACCTAGTAACGAGTACGGGGTTAGGTACTAACCTACCCCCCCCCCCCCCCTACTTTGTAGGTCTGCGATCTACACAATATATATAGAGTAGTACATATTATGTAATATAGAAGGGTTATCTATACAGAGAGCTGTGATCTGTAACAGAAGGGTATTCTGTACAAAATAATAAACCGTTGTGCAGGGGTTTGCAGATTTTTTATTTTTTTTTATTTATTTTTTTTTATTTTATTGTTTTTTTAAAGAAAAAATTGTTCTTATTAGGATCAACAGAGGTTTCATACTGGGAACAGTTCAATTCGAGACGAGTCTCCCAACCAACCACGTGTCGTAAGACGTGCACGTGGAGGTCTCGGACACGCGATGAGAGTTGAAAGATAAAACCGCCCACCAACTTTTTACAACTCCCTCCCTTCCACTCGCAGCTGACCGGGGAAGGCCATCAAATCTGATGGAAGTTGGGAACTTGATCGTCAAAGCTCTGCACGTTTCGTCTGACGGTATTTCTCAGGACAGCATCCTTTTGCTAGATTTCTAGGACGAACACCGCGTGTGACCTGCTGGTCCTTATGCGGGCCTTACACCATCAATATTATTGACAATACTGCATGATATTGACAATAACATTGATCGTCTAATCTAAGGTGAGAAATGAGTACTGATGGTTGATATTGAAGCGAAATTGGAAGAAATCCGGATTTTCTGTTCTCCGAGCGTCAATATTTAAAAGTGGAGGGAATATTGTCAATATTATTGAGCGTGTAGTGGTAGGCGTCAATATTACTGTCAGTAATCAGTTCGTTTTGCACTCTCATCAGGAATGGACATAAGGTTTCGTGTGCGTTTCCCTACTCTGCCTTTTTAATTACTTACTTAGTACCAATCTTTCCTTAACAGAGATGCATTCCCTCATGCCTGTGTCCTGCCATCTCATCAGCGGTTCCACCATCTGTAATAATTTGCCGAACGTCCTTTCGTTCATTCTGAAATAATTTTTGAAGTCTTCCGCATCTGTTGAGCTGATTTCCCTCAGCAGCCTTATATTATGAGAATAATCTTCACATTTTTTTAACCAGTCTTTCATCCACCGTTTTCTCTGTACTCGAAGAATACTTCCAACAGCCACAATTATGGCTAGACATGCTTTCTGTCGATTTCCATGTTCTCAAAACACACAAAGACACTTGGAAAACCACAACTTCACTTGTCTGAATGACAGAAACTGACGCACTGAACACATTTATTGATTAAAGTATTGACAATAATATGGACCGTATAGGGTAAGGCAATATTGATGGTGATATTGAATAGGAGGATCAATATTATTGACAATGCTGGTATTGAAAATAATATTGATCGTGTAAGACACACGTTCAGACTTATTTGAATTACGTTTCACACGATATCTACCTACCAATAATCTACCATCAATTAGGAGTATCCATGGGTACAAAATTGGCTGACTGTTCCCTCGAATCGTTTTTTCACGCTGTTAACTGATGAGGACATTGCAATTAATCGGGAGACGTAATTTATATACTTGGTTTTCACAAGTTTCTCCAAATCTCTTGATTTTTGTTTCCAAAGCAGGAGTCAGAGTTTACACGAACTAAATCACTCGCGAAGAAATTGCGGAAACCAATTTCAAAGGAAAAACGGAGTTATTGAGAATATAGTATATTTCCATTAATACACGAGTAACGCGAAAAACACTGTTCTTATTATTGAATCTAAGTGTGTGTATAGATCCACACGTGATTATGAAACTGTATACAGTAAAATTACACCTTTATTTAGAAATTGTGGGGAAGACCCAAACTTTTACTTTGACATGGACGCCTCACTATTTTATGCCAATAATTTGCTTCTGTATCAGTTCGATGACGATCACGAAAAAGTGGGAACTTTTCTGCAACATTGTATAAATATAATTGATAAAAGTTACCAAAACTCAATTCTTTATAAATTGTATCACCGCCTTCAGCTGGTAAGAACTTTTTCATTGATTTCATTACTGGCTATTATTTGAACATTGGCAATATAGGAAATTTCAACAGAATCTCGAATTTTCCCTTTCAAGATTGTCCAAATCGCAGAATATTGATTTGGAATGAACCAAATTGTGAGCCATCTGCGTATGACACATGCAAAATATTATTTGGTGGTGATCCACTACCCGCTAAGATTTAAGTTTTGTGGAGATGCTACAATTCCTAGGGACCCTATTTTTGTGTCATCCAACAAGTCTGTATTTCCCAATGACAAAACATTCAACGACCGTATGTATAAGTATCGTTGGAGAACGGCTGACCTGTTAAAACATGTCACGAAATATCCTTTGCCAATTGCATGGTCCATATTATTACAACAATACAATATCGATTATTAATATTTATTTCTCTCTGTACTGTCATACACGTCAACAACAAATCAATACAAGTGGAACTGATCTAATTTCTGCCTCCATCATTGACTACACCCCCTTCCCACACAACTGTGAATAGTCAGTTATTGTTTGCTACTGACGATGGTTTGATCACCAAAACCGGTATAACAGTTTTTCGCGTTTTTTCGAGTATTAGTGGAAATAGACGATTTTTTCAATAACTCCGTTTTTCTTAGTCAGAGTTGGTGTTGTTTCCGGAAAAACGCATCAAATGGGGGTTTAAAACCCCTAATTTAAAAAAATTTAAAATGCTATTATACGTAAGACTCATAAATTATTGTTAAGATATATATCAGCTGACCTACAATTTTTCAGCCTCAAACCCCTTCAACTCTATGTTTACTTCTTGGGACTAGCCTCGGGAAATGAACCTAAACGGTATTCCAAAGTCAACGAAAATACCTTGGGACGCCTCTAACGAGTTTCTACTTCTGGCATATCGTCAAGAATCCGGTCCCGTCCCTGGCGGTGCTTGTCTAGTCATTTCCACACTGCTGAGATGGAACACCTTGCGTCACGACGTTTTTCTGAATGGAGATCTCCACGGACTTATCATCTCGTGGTTATATCAAAATATAATCAACAAATTATTACGCTAAGGAGCATTCTGGACCTTTCTAGAACTGTAAGCCTAAACATTAATTACAATTATCTCTCCTACCGAAATTTAAATCTGGAATTTCTTATCATACGGCGTGACCTAATAAAGCGAATTTTCAAAATGACATTCTTAGTGGGAAATTTTTCGTAAGGAAGTCTCAGGCGGGTTTTTCAGAATAATAGTATAATAACAGTAATAATAATAATAATAAAGCTGGATTTTTCGACTGCAAACTGTTGAATACAAAGTGTGAGGAGTTTGTATTTAATAATAGCACTTTTTATTTAATAATAATAATAGTGATAATAATAATAATAGGAGTTCTCGAATTGTTGCTTTCTCTCATTCCTACGGGTTTTCGGAGGCGAGAAATTCCAATTTGGAGAAAACGTTGAAAAATTTACAATTTGTCGAACTTCCAGCGAATCTGTTGAAAATGCTCGACTCAAGGACACCAAAACAGGCTGGCATCACAGTTTTTAGGACTTTTCTTATATTTTGGAAAGCGGAGGATGATATTTTTCATTTGATATGCTTCATTATACGCAATTTTCACTCTTTAATGAGATTTTTGGTTCTTAAATTTTTCAGTCTTTAAACGAGATTTTTGGGACACCAAAACAGAGTGGCATTATAGGTTTTTTCATTTTTCTTATATTTTGGAAAGCGGAGGATGAGACATATTTGATTTGATATGCTTCATTATAGGCAATTTTCACTCTTTAAATGAGATTTTCCAGCTAAAATGAGAAATGAGGATTTTCCCCGTGTAAAATTTCGTCAATTTTCTCCAACTTTGAAAAATTATTTGCGTCGTTCAATAATAATATTAACTCCCTTGTTTACTGAACGTTTTTCACGTTTCAAAAACGATTTTTCAGGGTTTGCTTAATACAGCAACAACAAAATCAACGAAATACGGCACAGGTACGGATGACGAAATTTCTGTGCAATTAAAATTATAATCATCTCGCATTTATTAGTGGACGAACCGCTAACTGCCCATTGGCCAAAAAGCGCCAACCCCATAGCACAAACAGCAATTTTATGCAACCTCTAATTACTACCTTCATCACTCTCCCGCTTTCAACGTTGTTTCATTTTGAACACTTTTTTTTTTGGCATGTTAACGACCTCCCAACCACCGGAGAAGTCCTGCAATTCCCTCCTGGTGTGTCATACCCATTTCTTTAGAGTTGCTATATTTGCTGAAGTTTTTGAGCGACTACCTAATTACTCAGGGAGCGGTGACAAATGACACGGACGAAACCGTTACGAGGCATATAATTATAACTGTTCCGCAGTTTTTTAAGAACGGGCAGACGGTAGTTTGACAGAGATCTGAACAGCGAAAAACTTCACAAAGTTGAAATTTAACGATTAAAAAACCTTGAATTCAACAATTCATTAGGCACCTACTTTGAAAGGTCGCTTATTAGGTCATGCTACACGAGTGGGACTTATCAACTGTGTTTAAGGGGGACTTGCTCACTGTGGTTCAGTCAGCTGACCATACCAGCAATTTTCGAAGTTGGTGACTTAGTTTTTTATTTTGTCAATATTTGACCCTTAAAAACTCGAATTTGACCAATTTTTATTTTCTTTCAGGGAAGAAATATTTTGAATATTGAAATAGTCTTTTCTTCTGTCCCAATTCACCAATCTATACTATTTTTGGTGATTCTATCAATTTTGCTTCCTCGCTGCCGAAGGTAGGAAAGCTTTGTATTCCTGCAAGAGTCGAGGGGTACTCTGATGGTTCCACATAGATTTAATCAAATTCGGACTGTAACATTAGGACGCGCATGCGCAAACACGAAATGTTTGCCAATTCCTTGTAAACGCCCATAACTTCCCGAAAAAAATAGGCGCAGTGAGTTAAAATTTGGAGGGTAGGCGCGGGTTGGAGCACGATGGTCCATACCAAATTTATTCAGAAAGTACTGTAACTTTCTCGTCTGCGCATGCGCCACCGTAAAATCCTTCTACAGAGCCCACAAATACCCTAGAAATCGCCGTGAAGCGATGAGTAGGTGTCGGATGTTGTTGTCACAGCTCACAGGCAACATTCCAGAACTACTAGACTGATTTTAGTGAAATTTCCAGGGATTGTGCGTGTAGGCCCCCTAAGAATTTCATTGTGGTCGGACCAATGGTAGCTCTACAACAAGAGCTGTTGAGACAATCAAAATTTGAGACAATCAAAAATCGATATTTTACCTATAGGTTTACCAACTGATTCTACACGTCCACGTTACAATAAGTGAGGAACCTATACTGCCCACCCAACTTGGTAGACTTCTTAAAGCCGTTTTTATGGATTTTGACCCACAGAGCTCGAAACTTTTTCAAATAGAAATAGAAATAGAAATTTCGAAGCCATTGCAATAACTTAATTTTCTCCTAAAATTCACAATAAGGTCGCCGTTGAGATGGGTTACCAATTTTTTAATGCTTATTGAAAGTAATTCTTTTCTAGTATTAGCTGCTCCAGTATCATTGTTCTCCACTTAAATAAGTAAATTCAAAGCTGTTCGTAAAATTCCGTCAATTGAGGGACCAAATAAGTGCAGTGTAGGTCAGTAGGCAAATAATGAGGGCGGTGTGGTTGCTATTATTTATTGCCAGGTGCCTGAGTCTGAAATGGGAAGAAGGCCCGAGATCCTGTAAGTACATCATATTTTCGTCCATATCAATACTGACAAGAAGAGTAGTAAAGGATGACTACCTACCGACAACCCGACATATATTATGCAAATATGAGCAATTATACACAGATAATAATAATTATAGCGTTTCGGGGAAGAACAGCAGCAGACCGAAATACAAAGTATTGAAAGTGCATTGTACTGCCGACAGGAAAAACAGCAAACGATTTGGAAACCACGAAACTCAAATTTGGCCCACTTTGAGCATACCTACTCAGACATTTCTGGTTTTAAAACCCATTGCAATTATTTTATTTTACTTTTTCTCAATTGATTTTTTTTTAAATTGGTGTAGGACAAAATGTGTTCAAATTGGCAGATTTTTAGGAATTTTTGAAATGTTTCTGGAATATTCATAGAAACCTAATCCTGTGGCTAGAGTACCCATTACACTATTATTCATTCCTTTGAGTCAGATTAATTAAGATCACAGGTAATAGTAATCACCTAAGGATAACTATCTCAAAATCTGATAACCGGTATGTCAGACCGATGAACAATTAGTTCAGTTAGACAACAATAATTATCGTTATTAATGTCGTCCACAGTTTGCCATCAGGGGTCCATGCCGTCAACAGCCTGTAGCTGCATGATATTTAAGTACGGGGAGCCTGTCAGCTGGAGGTTCCAATGGAAGTGTCCAGACGACTCCAACAGTGACGAGAGTACGAACGATGATGAGGGGAACAAAACAGAAGGAAAACATGCCGAAAGAGCGTTGAAATACAGTCAAAGCGAAAAAGAGCAAATACCCGTACAAGTATTGCGCTGGCACGGAGGCCGGATTCTGAAGCACGGACCCAGAATACGCATACTGCATACTACTACAACATTTTCATAAGAAATTTCCGAAATATGACAAAAATCCACATAATTCCATTACCTAGTAAAGATTTTCGGTCTGTAAAAAAATATATTCTACAAGAACAAAACCTCTAAATTTTGATCGGGTATTAGATTTAGACTTCATAACAAGTCCTGACCTTTGGTTAATCAACTCTGGATCAAAACTAGTTAGAATTTGAGCTAACTGAGTGTGTAATTTGGGCTTCATTATAAAATTCTTTCAAGCAGTTTGCAGTCCTATCTACTTATACCTACATGCATTGTGTCGTTAAGTCGCATACGAGTTCAAGATATACAACACGTGGAACAATCTATAATAATAGCTACAATCAACTTCCGTTCCAAGTTCAAATTCCGGACCAGAGCAACTGATTGTTTCAAACCTATTTCTCGAACTACTTATTTTAATTTCCCTGATAAGAGCGATTCGCTTCTCTGGAACCCTGGCCACTTTTTGTGCAGAATGGTTATCCTAGGTTCACTACTAATCTTTACTTCTCACTACTTCTTCCTCCTCACTACCGGAAGGTAGAGAAGCCTTGGATTCGTGACTGAGCAAAAAAAGTCCTCCAAAATGAAAATTTCCACTACCATTTTGCGTTTCAGACACCAAAGAACATTTTTGGTTCAGTCTCTCTCTGTCTGTGACCGATTCCTTGTAACGCCTATAACTACTCGAAATGGGCTGAAATTTGGAGGGTAGGCGCGGGTTGGATCACAGGTGGTCCCATATCAAAATCACTGAAATCGTACCGTAACGTTTGTGCGCGCATGCGAAAGCTTTAAATATATTAACTACCCATAACTACCTTAAAATACCGTTGAAATGAGTTCAAACTTGGAGGGTCGATCAGGAATAATACTCTTGACGGTTCCACATGAATTTCATTGGAATCTACTTTAAATTTTGTCTGCGCATGCGCGAAATGAAATGTTGACAAACTTTTGAAATGTTTGATCCTATTACGCGCACTAGGTAATTTAATACTCCTCTATTCATTGCTATTCGATCATTTTGACTCATCTTTTTTTGTCAAATTACTCTATACCTACGCCAATTTTCCGCCCGTTTTTCTTCAAATTTCAGACAGGTGGTGGTAATCATTCAGACCTCCCAATTCTCAGTAGCGGCGTGTGTAACAGAACTCAGCTGCGCAAGCTAATACGAAAGAACCATGTCGACAAATTCGTATTTGACCATTCTTTTTTCAACCACGGGATCTTTCTAAAAAAATTCATATCGGACCATTTTTGGAAATCTACCTAATTTGATCAAAGATCTACCTTATTTACTCAAAAAATATTATTAAAACTGGAAATGTGTGTGATATCTTGTGTCTACAAAACAACAAGGTACTCACATGAGGTACTTGGTGTCGGAAAGGACCAAATTTACTCACCTGAAACATAATTATTACATAATTATTATTATACAGAATTACGTAATGATAAATGATTATATAAACTGATATCAGCAGGTTTACTTGTGATAAACTTGTTACTTATACTTTGTAATTTTTAAGGTATAGCAGGCAACAGATAGTACTCGTACGACGGACCGTATTCTCGAACAGTGGTCTTGTATAAAATATTTATGATGTACCTATATTGTGTGACTAGAGAACCTGCATCAATTCATCGAATTTATTTGGCAACCTTTTGTGGTAAGCCATCTTACAATGTGGAATAATAGGTCAAAAAATGAAAACCTTCAGTTTACCACCAATTCATACTTATTACGAAGCTTTTCACTCAAATTTTGACCATCCTCCTAGAAGTAGGAGGAGACAAAAAATAAACCTTCATTTTGAGTGAAAAGCTTCGTAATAAATATAATTTGGTGGTAAATTGAAGGTTTATTTTTGTATTATTATTCCACATTATAGAGAACCTGCACTTATTACAAATCCACGATCGCAAGGACTAATGGGTAGGTACCTACTAGACATTGCATGTGTACCTCTCGTTGACTCACTTAATAGGCACCCAGTAAGTATACCAATGTCATACATCCAGCACGTACTGAATGTAGAGGAAGATTCAGTATAGCATAATTTGGCGTGGAAAATGAAAAATTGCAGTAAGGCAACAGACAGAAGAGGTTATTACAGTGGTTTCGATCAAATGAGCTGCACACACTCATGAATATTCGCGCAGACCAACCCATCCAAAAGGACGTTCACCTCGGGACACTCCTTCGGCTAAATCACATCTTCAACGCATACGCGTTGTAACCAATTTGACACACCCATTTCATGCGCAGACATCAATATAAATAGTGCCCATTGGACACATAGCCCATCGGATATGTATTAGCTAATTTTCGTAGAAAATAAGCTATTGCAGAAACACGTATCATTTTTAGGGTTTTACCCGCTTCAGAGCAATCTGAATCCATCCCTGGATTTTAACAACTTCATGTATACATTATACCTATATTATATTATGGATGCACGTATGTGCCATTCCAGAATATGGCCTTGGGTATAAGATTTTTTTAAATCCGAAATCCACGACAAATTCGGAAAACCAAACGACAGGATGAGTCGGAATATGTGCAATCATCATAACAATACGTACAACCATGCGAAAACATACTGTGGGTAAAATCAGCGTTTTTATGGGTCAAAATTTGGGATAAACAGACAAAGTTGGTGAAAAGTCAACATAATTTATACGTAGGTAAATATGGTTGCAATACAATTTAAATAATCAAAAATATTTCCTCAAAAATGAGGGTAAAAATCGCTGTGAACCGTTGAAGGTGCTAAAATCACCAAAAAATTACTATGAATTCTCCAGATGTGGTACAGAATGGTGAATCAAGACATGAAAAAGGCTGTTTCACGTCACAAATAATTTGTTCCGGGTAAAATTCGGATATAGGTAGCTCCGAGTTACTAACTTCGAAAATTCGCTCAAACGGTCATGCTGAACGACCGGCCCTCATCTTTGGGATCTCGAATGAATTCTTTGGTCCACCGATTTGAAATAATTCCACTTTGGTCCAACTGGGACACCGGTCATGGTTTTTTTGAGCGTTGCGGTTTTCAGTGGACGAGCATCACCGATCAATCCGTTTTATTATTGAGAGAATTGACACTAAAAGATGAAGAGCTGTAGATCGTAAAACCGCTCAATTCGAAACGCTCAATTATTGTGGCTGCGTCACAGCTGAACCAAAATATTTCAAGAATTTAAAATAACTGTTTCATAGTTCGAAGAAGATTTCATTATTATGTTCAGAAAAACGCGTTTCAGTTAAGGAGCATAACAGCGGACTTTCAAAACCTATAGCACGGAGCATAACCTACACCGCTAACACTTCTACATCATTTTTGGTAATATTATCTTTCTCAAAAATGTTGCACTCTAATTTACCTCTCTTCAAGTTGATCCGTGTTTTCTGAAACGTTGTTTCAACTAGCCAAGTGGTCACTTATTGTCTGCAGTGGCATACATACCTATACATATCATTTAAATCACTTGCGGCGGAGTAGTGGAAATCCATAGCAAAAACGCTGCAAATCCCTGCACAACGGTTTATTATTTTGTACAGAATACCCTTCTGTTACAGATCACAGCTCTCTGTATAGATAATCCGTCTATATAATATAATATGTAATATTCTACAAATATTATGTAGATCGCGGACTCTCCGTAGGATAGTACCTAACCCCGTACTCGTTACTAGGTACCTACCTAAACCGTTGTGTAATAATCTAACTGTATAGGTTCCCCTTCTACGGAGATAGAATAATGAACCGTTGTGTAATAATTTGCCCATCAATAATACTTCAACGGTTGTTCAAGTTGCAAAAGTACCTATCAACAAAATCAAGCCCCTTCTTGGTAGATGAGCCGTTGTGTAATAATTTACCGTGGTGTAATAATTTACCGTTGTGTAATAATTTGCCGTTGTGTAATAATTTGCCATTGTGTAATAATTTGCCCATCAATAATACTTCAACGGTTGTTCAAGTTGCAAAAGTACCTATCAACAAAATCCAGCCCCTTCTTGGTAGATGAGTTGTTGTGTAATAATTTACCGTTGTGTAATAATTTGCCGTTGTGTAATAATTTACTCATCAATAATACTTCAACGGTTGTTCAAGTCGCAAAAGTACCTATCAACAAAATCCAGCCCCTTCTGGGTAGTTGAGCCGTTGTGTAATTATTTACCGTTGTGTAATAATTTACTGTGGTGTCATAATTTACCGTTGTGTAATAATTCACCGTTGTGTAATAATTTGCCGGTGTGTAATAATTTGCCATTGTTTAATAATTTACCCATCAATAATACTTCAACGTTTGTTTAAGTTTCAGAAGTACCTACCAACAAAATCCAATAGTCCATCACTTGCCAAATGAAATAAGTATCGTAGAACAAACAACTCGACTTCATACAGCCATCCTTGATTACAATCAGATGCTCCGTAGTGATGATATCCAGGCCGGATTTATACAGTTTGATTCACGATCGTGTTGACGAAGCTTTTTGGTGCACACGAACGGCTGGACGTACAGTGCTCCGGGTGGTCTTAAAAAATTGTTTAGCTCAAGACAAATTTAATAACGTAAAAAAACCATACCCTTCGATCTAAAGTTTTTGAGATACGGCGTTCTGAAAATTTCAACCCCTATTTTGAACCCCTTAGAGATGACTGACAGTAACGTCGAGCTTCGAGGACCAACTAGACCCCGAACGGAACCTATAACCCGAATTTCATCAATTTTCATTCATGGTAACTAAGAAAAAGGGCCCGTACGGCGTGTGGCGGACAGAATATTTTTATTGCATTTTCGGATTCTACATACCTTGAAACGTAAACCATCAAATTTTGAGGGGGGGGTAAGAATTTTTTTTTTCTTGCTCGATTGCAATGGTTCATTATTGAAAATAATAAACCAAAACTACAGGATGAAAATAGGATAGTCTATTTCCACGTAAACTAACAAACTGTTGACCGGTTTCGGTTGCTGAACCATCATCAGTACACAATAGACTATTGTGTACTGATGATGATTTAACAACCGAAACCGGTCAACAGTTTGTTACTTTACGTGGAAATAGACTATTATATTTTTATCCTGTATTATTATTATTATATTATTTTATTCTGTATTATGTATTATTATTATTATATTATTATAGTTTTATCCTTATGTTTTTATCCTGTAGTGTTTTTACCTATACATATATTATCGGATACTATATATTACAGGTATATAATATATTAGGAAAGCCCCAAAACAGATTTCTGTGGGGAAAAAAATTCAAATATCAATGTACTGCACATTTTGGGCCCACTGTGATAGGCATGTTTCCGTTACGGATTCGGCACGTTGCAGAACTAACACTTTTGGACTCCTCGTCAGACAGTAAGAATGTGAGATCATTCATCATTCATTATTGTTTCACTTTTGGTTTATTCTTTTCAATAATGAACCATTGGAATCGAGCATGAAAAAAAAAAAAAAAATTCTAACCCCCCCTCAAAATTTGATGGTTTACGTTTCAAGATATGTAGAATCCGAAAATGCAATAAAAATATTTCTGTCTGTCCGCCGTACGGGCCACTTTTCTTAGTTACCATGAATAAAAAGTGATGAAATTCGGGTTTTTTGTTTTCAAATTTCTTTTCTGTTCATGATCAGAGATAATTTATTATGACGCTGTTTGATGATCAAACGGATTTTGTGTTGTTAATATGAATCTGCGTATTCTAAAACCACGTGGGGATGGATACCAAAATGATATAATACAGAAATACCATATCCCTTTGAAAATCCACCGTTAGCCTCTTTCGGATAATTTTATTGGCCAGTCAGACCCCGCCCACACCGGTTCTGTCCTTTACCTAACGCAAGCAAAACTCCCACGGATTTCACCCACGCAGTGAGAGTTCGCCAGGGTGAACTAGTGACATTTACCTTTTAGTAGGTACATCTCCCCCAGACTCATCGATTAAAAGCTAACGAGCTCATCATATGAGATTCTCTTGGATTTTGAATTCAGGAGTTTCATTATTCACAAAGACGTCGACAAGCCAAATGTAAACTTGAATGCTCAACATGGCAATGCGTTGAAGAGTTTTCTCTAGAAAAAAGAACACAGTTAGTCGTCACAGTGAATTCAACTTATTTATAAAAGTTAAATTCCGATAATTCGTAATGCCAAAGGACCAGAGTTTATTACCAATTACCGAGATTTTCGAAACACCAGAATTACTAATTATCGAGAGTATTAAAGGAATTTTATCTTAAAATCTTATTTTATATTAAAACCAAACTATAAAAAATCCGAGCTCTCGTATTTATAAATTATTTTGAAAATAATCAGCAATTTTTTCTGGATGTCTGAATGTTGCCGAGCCCTACTAATGCGGAATAATTATTTAAATTAGAACAAATGTTTTAAAACCACGTCGGAAAAAGTATAGGTATAATAATTTACCATAGCCATACAATAAATTCTCGTAGCCCCACACGGATTTATAACACCATAAATATTCCTAACCACATACAGGTAGTCATGAAAATTATGTTATTGTCATGTTTTAACAGCGTGGAGGAGTTCTGTAGGGAGGGAAATGGGCGAAAATTCGATTACAAGATTTGTACCAGACAGACAAGAAAGCGAGCAAATAAAAACGTGTAAATAAAATAGTTCGACCGACATATATTATTTTCGAAATGACTCTGCCCGAATATATAAGTTTTTTCGGGAATGGACAGGTTGTTATGCTTATCACTCATCGTGAACTGATACTGACTAAAAGGTGAACCGGTAAACGTAAACAGCCCAAAGGTAAACGATTAATCGTGCTAGTGATTAAAAACCTACTAAACAGACCGTAGTTGAAATTTACATTACGAATTAACGAGATATGGACTGGTGCTTTACGAATTATAAGAAGTTTACAAGGGATTCCGCTGCCAAAATCATTACGAACAAGCGCGGGAACCGAAATACTTTGGGTTTTTTCCCGAATTACTGATAGGACATACGATATACAAACGAATAAGCGGGATTTACAACGATCGGGAGTTTATTGCATTATTCGACCGGGCATTAAGAACTTCTAAAATGTTCTGCGTTTTGAGAGAGTGGGACTTTCAGAAACTTATATACTTAATATAAAAGTCCACCAACATCACAAGTATTTGGAATCCCGACACCTACGCTACAGACTTATTTTGAGAAAATATAAAAACGCTGCAAAGTCCTTATCACATGGGTTTATTATTCTATTGAACATACCTACAGAATGTTGGCTGTTCATTTATTGTTTCTTTCATGCGTAATAATCGAAATAGCTATTTCTGAGTTTCCATTAATTTTGGCCCCTAAAACACAAATTAGGTAGGCACGCTCCTTTTTTTTTATTTTGTTTTTTAAACTATCTTTGATCATTGGTAGTGCCATTTAATCGTCTTAATCCACGTGTTGACACTTTTTCCAGTGTTATCATACAAATTACAAACTGATGTTGATTTCAGACGATTTCCCAGGTTTTTCACTCATAAAAAATCAATTTTGGGAGCTGAACATTTGGTAGAACTCAATTTTCCACTCTTTGGTCAAAATCGACTTTGTCGTGAGTCCCTCCCGGAACTACTCCTAGCAGATTTAAGTTCTCACAAATATTTCATAAGCCAACTTTAGTTCTTACCAAATAAACCATACGAGTGGGGAACAAGCCGCAGGAGTCAGAGCACAACCTGGGTCCCCACCATCCCCTACCAAATAGGGGATGGAGGGAGACGACTCCCAGTAACGTAAATACTCGCCTCCTTCGACTTTTCACTCATTCGACGCTTCCTCTAGCCGCTGGCTACTCTCTCTCTTCCTACCCTTGTCTCTCTATCCAAACCTAAAAGATCCTAGATGACGGTGGTGGTCAGCCCATAACCGCCTAGGCAAATTCTCCCAAAAGATTCCAGATGTCGGTGGTGATTCGCTCATAACCGCCTAGGCACAACATCCAAAAAGATCCCAGGAAAGGGTGGTCCTTCGCTCATAACCCGCCTGGGCATTTCCTCACACCACCGTGATGAAACACGCCAATTTTAAATTCATCACAGACTTCGTATTCGGTCTTCTCGCCCCCAAAAACATGGAAAACGATATCTCAGAAGCGCATGTTACCAAGATGTTGCTAAAACGCAAAAAGTACCTATTTTTATACACATTTTCACTCATAACACCCCTGGGTATATTCCGATCGGGCTGAAAAGTTTCGGGACACAACTAGGGCCCAAATGGAGCATGTGTGCGAAAGAACGAATTTTTTAGACGGAAAATGAAGCCGGGTACACGTGATACGGCGTACGGCGGACGGACATTGCATTTTTGGAATCTACGCACCTTGAAACGGAAAAGAAAAATGTTTGAGGGGGTGTTATAAAAAATTTTTGCTGAGCGAATACATAGGTGTATTATTCACAGGATAATAAACCAAAACCGTTAAGCTATTATGAGAACTTGAAGAAAATTAACCGGACCGAGCTGAAAATATATTTATTTACCCAAATATTTTTCATCTTCATGTACCATCTCTTCATGTTTTCATCTTCCTGTACCAATCTTTCACGCCCACTTGCCAATAATATCCCCTATTCGTTTTGACCTCCACTGACCCCAGTTATGTTTGTTATTTTGGTTATCTCATTATAGACATCTGAGGGAACCAAAATAGCAATATCTGCCACGATTTTTCCTTCTGTTTTAGGTATCAATCAACCGTTCCTATTCAATTTTGCGTCTGAAAGACTTGTTCCAATGTTATCACTACGTGGAATGATTGATTTTTCGGACCAACCAACATCGTCATTAAGCAGGTACCTATATTGTACAGGCAAGAACTACTCGTTACTACGAGCTTAGGGAGCCTCATAAATAGCCCAGTGACTTTAGGCCAAAAATGGGTGTAAAAAAAAACATCTGGTTCCAATTATTAATGGAAATGCTACGTTAGACCTTTCTAATCAACGGTATTAAATGTCCCCACATGTGTCCGGAACATGCCGCCATCTTGGATTCTAGACCCTTCTTTCGATTGTTAGCATATACCTCGAGCGGTTGATTTTATCGAAAAACAATACAAAAAAAGAGGGCCAAAAATCCAAGATGGCGGAAGGTTCTGGAACCCCCCCCCCCCCCCCCCCACCAGGGACTTTCATATCGTTGATTAGGAAGGTCATTAGCTCTTCCTAATCATTTTTATTATTTATTAATCATTATTCTTTATGCCTAATCCTTATTTATTATTATTGCATTTCCACCAATAATAAATTAGGGCGAGACCATTTAATGTGTTTTAGCGAATTGGGAAAAAAGCGCTATTGCGATGAGCCCACAATTTTTTTAACAGTAAAATCCGTTTCAGAGCACCCTGAATTCATCCCAGGTTTTAATAAAAATTTATATGCATATAACATATAAAATATATATATATATATTTATTTATATATCTGACACTCCAGACGATATCTGACCTTGCTTACATGACAAAAATTCCAAATTTCCCCAAAATGTTCGCACTGCCAAACAAAAGAATGAGTTAGAAGATGAGCAATTTTCAGAATTTCTAAAGGGGTCCAATTTGAGTTTTTAGGGGTCAAAAGTCGGAAAACGGCTAAAATCACTGAAAGTGGTATATAGAAGGGTGAGTAAAGAATTTCTTCTTTTTTTCATTTTTTATTTTTTACTGAATAGAGGCCAGATTTGGTTTTTTGGGGGTAACAAATTGGTATTATCAAACTCAATAAAAGAAAGGTAAAATCAATATTAATTCACCTAACGTGTATGGGTGGTCGTTCGCGACAGGAGGGACTATTTCTATTACGAAAATATTTTTCTTAATATAGTGGGTCAAATGCGATTTTATAAGGGCCAAAAATAGGTCAACATTTGTAAAAACATTGAAAAATTATACAATTTTACGAAAAGTGGTATGGTTTCTCGCTATATAATCTTTTTACACAAAAGCAAGAATATTTCTTTGAAAATTCGCTCTTATAGACAAGCATGACTCGAAACTTTGTTTTTCTTAAAATCACTGGGCTAATAGTAGAAACGGACTCTACAGGCGGCGTAAGTTAGATGCCAGTTAATCATATTTATTTATTTATATCAGTATGAGTATGTTCGCGTAACCTTGTTGGATACCTAATGTTACCACTTTGCGAAGTGAATGGAGTTGCTCTGTTATCCTGCATATTAGCTTATGTGTATGTGTACTAGAAGGCACCTACTACCAAATATATAATGTATGTAGGTACATAGTAGAGAACTGTAACACTGGAAATAGGATTAATTCACTTCTATAGGTAGGCCAGATGGCAACTTGTCAGATATTGCGTTCGCTGAACCTTGCTCAACTTTCTGTTATCACGGAACGACTCAGTCTGGGTATCAACAATCCCGAGAAACGGAAACTGCCGATTATACAATTTCACTCATTGGGAGAAAAGTATAAGAAAATACCTCAGATCGAACTTCGGTGGAAAAATAGGAGAATAGCAATGTGGGGAATAACCTAATTCAAATCACACGTGGTGTGCAGTAGACGCAACAGAGAACTTCGTGGTAGATGGTTAGCTAGGCGTTCAATACCTAGAAAAACCTTCCTTAGGTAGGTAAATCAATTAAGAATTCTGAAGAATGAACTTGAATGAAGACCAGCCTAGTTGGATTACCGAAATTGGGTCAAATTTGTATTTTTTGTGGATCATAGGCCTCCAAATCGACAAATATAGCCAAAATTTGGTTGAAATCACCAACCAAAAATATTATAATCCTAGGATGAATCCTGTTAGTTTTGCGGAAAAAATCGAAATTTAATTTTTCAAATAGAAAAATGCTTAAAACTCGGATAGGTGCATTTCCCTAATTACGACTAAACCGGAGACGATGGATATATATACCTACCTAGGTACCTACACGATTAACTGAAAATTATTTTAATAACAGAAGTTTTAATCACGTACTTTAATAACAAAGTCGAGGACCATGACTCACACATGGGGATTCTTACGGTTGAAAAACGGTGGAAATTATTGAGACGGTAATTAGGAACCCTTCCTAATTAAAATGCTTTACATACTCCAAAAATTCGCTCATTAAGTCATGCTGCATGAATGGAGCTTTTGATTATTATTGGCGCTTTCAACAATAATAAATTATCGACGATTTTTTATCCACAAAAACTCAAATTTGACCTAGTTTTGTATTCCACAATCGCTTTTCTTTGTACACGTCGCAATTATTTCGCAATCAGTCTATAACTGACACGTACGTGGCTTCGAAACTTCTTTCAGGAGGTCAATAATTTATGATGAGTATTGGAACTTGTAGTAGCTTCGTTATCATACTATTAGCTTACATGAGAGACAATGGTACTCACTCTGAGAGGGTGTTTGATGGTGTTGTAGACCATGTAGTTCGTCCACACGTCTTGCTTCTTCACCCGAGGGTCCCGAAAGGTCCTGAACCACGAATCGATTCGTCTCCTCGAGAAGGGATTGTGCTCGACTTTGTTCATTATGATTATTATGAATTTACTTCGCGATTAAAACGCAGGGTTTCAACACAGAAAAATGAGCCAAAAACGAAGGAAAACCAAGTGTGATTAGAAATTTGATGGAGAAACGACGAGAAGTGTTGGTACGTGCGAGTTGGAATTCGAAATTTTGATTTGCCGATGGGGATAGTTGGTAAATTTAAACCAAATATGGAGTTAAAAGAAGGGATTTGGGGTTAGAGGAAGGCGAATGAAGATGTGGAAATTCTCAATAAGGACTTATGAGGAAGGTAAGTGAAGGTTATATCCGAAATTTGATAGGATGATTTGGATTGGAAGTTTGTGGATATTGATATAAACTAGGATTAGAGGTGATTATTAAGGATACTGAATTTAAAATGATATGGTCAAGAACTTGATACAAAAGACCAGGACGGAATAACTTGTTTTAAGTTAAAATTTGCAAATTCGAAAGGGTTATTGTAATATTTGGTCAAAATTTGCACAGAGTATAAGACAAAGGGAAGGAGATTTGGAGGACTTCTTGTCAAGGACCCAGGATGGAGCCGCTGGTTGACCCAAAGCACGACTGACACCGGCAGGACCTCTTTTCAACGAGTGGCAACCTTGCAAACGTGGAAGTGGGCAAAAAGGAAATGAGGTTCTCTACCTTCGATAATTAGGATAAAACGTGGCCGACGGTGTTGCGTTACGAAATAGCTTGTGAGAAGGTGCGTTACTGAACAGACTGCTGAATCCTACAGTGTGAAAGAAAAACCAACGAGAGCAACGACCTCGGGATCAGCAGCTAATTTTAGGGGATGCTTGGGAAGGCAGAATCTTCGAAAACATTAATCGCCGAACGTTAGAGAGGCTCTTAGTTAGACTCGGATCGCATTTGTCAGCCTCCGTCTGCTACCGCAAAAAGATCCTCAGAATGAGACTGTCTTGAAATTTTTGAGGATAATCAGACCATTTCAGGACTTTTTAGTTAGTTACTGGTGCCACTACGGCGCCATTAATCGTGAAAGAAGAAAAATAGAAGCCCTGGTTTGAAAATCTGAGGATCTAGTCAGTGACCCGGAAGAATATACATACTATGAATTTTTCGGTGCCACGATGACCTAATTATTATGGACCTTTCGACTTGTAGTTTAAAGGGTCTAGTCGATAGGTCAACAGAATATTGGCGCTGCAACTTCACAACTTGCTTGAAGTGGATGCAATTCTCAAGACAATTTTAGTGGCACACAATTGTTCAAATTTGGATTTAAAGGGGCATTAGAAAATGTTTGATGAACGCTGGTAGGTTGAAGTGCGTCACATCGAAAATCGCTCATTGAGTTGTGCTGCATGACTGGAGCATTTGGTTTTCGTATGTTTGAGACGAAAGATGGTTGAATGTTGAGTGAAACTTGGCGTAGAGAGCATAAACGGGGTTAACAGCTGAAAATTGTCGGTGAACAGAGGAGAAAACGCGGGTGTGAGAAATAATGCAGGTTTAGACCTGCAAAATGATGAGAATAAACAAACAACGCTCTCTTGAATTGCCTGAGAATCCCCTGGGGCATCCAGTAGCTCTAAAATAAGCTGTAAATTAAACTCTCGATCTGCAGTCAAAAGGCAAAACGTGCTGGGAACAACCAACCCTATGTATGCACTAAAACCAACTTCTCTCAACGATTGCTCACGTATAATACTGGATTCGTGATAGGTACTGTTACATAAACAACGGCTGACCTGATCACAAAACACAACACAATCGATAAGGGTAGTCGAAGATTCACAAGATGGCACCGCACACTTCGCGCGCTCGCTGCGGACTGGCGATATCAAGCGGGAACAACCAACGGCATACAGCTCTACGTGATCGAATTTCATACGAGCGAAAAAGTATGGCAGAAGGGGCGAAAGCAGGCGGTCAAAGACCAAGGTGACAATAATTATTGAGGGGTCAATTTCTGGGTGGCCTCACGGTGAGTCTTCAAATTGGCTTCCACGTTAAGAGCAGTTAAGCTTGTTTAGGAATTGAGATCTTTAGTCGTCGGAAGGAGGGGGATATTAGACGAAATAGGCGGAAAAATTAGGTTGACATAACCCAATCCGCAGAAAGATGATATAAGTGTTGAGCTGCCGACTTTTGGTGGAATACACGTCAATAGCCAGCAGTGAAAATCGCTACCACATTTGCGACAATCGCCACCAGTCCATACCTATCGGTCCTTAAGTAAAAATATATATTAGTGAGGTGAGTAGTTCAAGTGGTCTGAATGGGAAAAAACAATCCTATATCGGCCCTTAAGTAAATAATATATTATTAGAGGGACGAGCTGCAGTTTTGAACGGACTCAACTGGTAGCGACTGTCACTGGTGGCGATTTACAGGACATCCTTCTGGTGGGTTCAGAGGGCTTGTTGAGACGATATGTCAACAGTAAGTCCGTAAATAATCGTAGGCTGAATTTATTAAATTTTATCGTTCAAGATGTTCTTGTTGAACTAGCTGAGAATATAACGGTACCAACCGAGGTTTTCTGATAATTTTCGACCAAAATGAAGGAATTCAATAATCACAATCGAATATGTTCACAATCGAATTCATTCGAGGGCCAACCATAAAATTTTCAGCTCTGTAAGTATTGCTGTTTGGTACGATATTGGTTAGGAATGAGGAGTACCCACGAATTCTGTTTATACTTATGAATGAAAGAAGTAGGTTCCATTCTAAGAAGTTTGAAACTATTCGCCGCAGTCGATAAATAGTTCTTTTTCTATGAGCGTTCAGTTCGATATCGAGAGACGTCACAGTGGGAAAGGGTGCGCCGCCCTGGCCGAAGGCGGTGCAATGACGTCACTAGTTGCCGAAACTTTGAAAGCTCATAGAAAAATAAATTATTCGTCGTAGGAGAGTGTTGGTCTCAACATTCTTGGAATGGAACCTACTTTCATTTAAAAATCGGAAAGTAATATGAACAGAAGTCACAGGACTCCCCATTGAGTTCAGACACACCATTTTGCACTTCAGACCCTGATGTTTGAAACCCGAAATGTGGGTAAAATTTCTGGTTTTTCAAAAGCATGAAATTTTACTGAACCACGCTTGCGCCAAATTTCCACCTAACCATATCCAATCCATATCTATGCTACACATTATTCATATTCTGCGTTAGGCAACGCATTTTCCACCGTTATTTAACCAACAACAATTTTGATTAATATCAACCGGAGCTGATATATGTCGCTTTAAAACGTGATAAATCCACTCCCCACGCAGTTTATAGCTAGCTAGAAAGTAGGAGTGAAATACAATTAACAAATTCCTTCAACTATGAAATCTGTTGATTATGACAAAGATCCATCACCACATCTCTCGATCAACTTTTAAATATTATTCAATAACTGGTGGGTCAAAAAGGCGCGTAGAGCTGTTCCAACTACTTTGTCACTGGTAATGTAGTTACTATATTCGGGTGTAGCTCCAAGTTCCAACTACGAGAGTAGGTACATAGTCCAACTCGATACAGTTCTCCAAGGCCAATTCCAACTGCTATCATATTACCAAAACTACTAGGTGTCCACGGACTGCGTCATGGACTGTAATATTTCACAAAACCAAACTTCTTCACTGTCACTCCTTCTACAAGGGTACGTACCAAGCCCAGAGATAAACTGCACGAGGAAATAGCTGGGACTGGTAGCTAAAAGTAACCAGTAGTACTGGTGGGTCCATAACAGGGACTACCAGTGACAGTTGACAAACCACCCCTGGTACTCGCTTGAGGCAGATCATGCAGAACCAGCAACTGGAAGTGTTTACGTCCCTATCCAAGACACATCTTCCACTGGGTTTCGTTGGAGGGGATGGAAGAAACCAGAATGTGAAATCAATACTCGTGATATTAAACCAGGAGACGTCTCCCCTCTTGTTTTACGAGCTCATCAAGTTCCATCAGCCCGTGATCAAGATGAAATTAACCCATGTGCCCTTGTAAAGTTCGTGAAGGGTCACGCCCCGTCGGGCGCCATCCGAAGCGTGGGCGTTATCCTGGAAGGTCATCTTTAAAGGTTTGACGGAAAGGATATTTCGACGAATCAGAGGTAGATCTGGGACGATCGACTAACCGAGCGTTGCCCGGGAGGTGTCCGTGTGACATTTGACAGGCTGTGTGATTTCCGGCATACCTTCAAGTACAGATATACCGGGGCCTGTATAGATAAACAACAAGTACGTGAAATCAATTTCATGAACAAGTGTCAAAGAAAACAACTGGACACAGGTGTTTTGTGTACCTACAACACTTCCCTTGTTCACGGTATTTGATTTAACAAGATTTTGTTAACATAGCCTCAATTTACACAACGTTCATAGGATGAAATACTTACCAAATTATAGCTTCATAGAGTGAATATCATAGAAACTAGCTTTAGGAGCCACTCAGCTGATCCGGGGCCTGGGCAGTGTCAAGTTAAAGTCCTAAGGAGCCTACATACCAAATTACTTGTTTTCTCGATATCGTTTGGCTCTCTCGGCAGCGTTTTCTCGCACTTTACTTATGTCTGCAGGCATAACGAAACTATTTTCCTGGCCTCTTTATTTATATCGTTTTGTGACGCTCGCAACCACCATAGTCACGTGACACTCGCAACCAACGTAGTAACATAATGTTGGTTGCACATGTACATAGTAACATAACAATATAGTAACGATATGTAATTTCGATGGTGCAATTTCATGAAGCCGTGACGCTCGTGAAACGTGGAAAACGTCCTGTTAATCATTATTAAATGATAAAATTTTTTGGACAATTTAAAAAAAATCTTGCCACTTCTCTGCCCTTCCCTGTACAGGCCTATCAACAAAATCCAAAATAACCAACGTTTTTCAAATGAAAAAATATCACGGAAAAACAACGTCCATGTCAACAGCCATGTGAACAAACCTTTTCGGATCAAACTTCAGGACCTTACTGTGAACGAACTGCTGCACGTAGGTCTCAAAAATCCTTGAGTTCGGAATCAATTTAAAAATATGAAGTCGATTTTGACCAAGGAGTGGAAAACTGAGGTTGTACCAGATGTTCAGCTCCCAAATTTGATTTTTTATGAGTCAAAAACCTGCGAAATCGTCTGAAATCACCATCAATTTGTAGAATAGCACTAGGAAAAGTTTCAAAACGTGGATCAAGACGATTAAATGGCACTACCAATGATCAAAGATAATTTGAAGAAAAAACACAAACGGTGGGTACAGCTTCTGTACAAGTACGCAACCACGAGGGACATTTTATGTCTTAGCGCCCCCTCCCGCACCCACACCAAGTACTTCGTACTTAATTGTTTTGGTCACCTAGTCCGAACAGCCTTCAGTCCCAATTAGTTCGGATTAGCCGGACTCCACTGTATTATGTACGTAAACATTCATTTAAACAATCACGCTCATACCGCAGCTTGTTGGCCACGCAGTCCGCAGTGGGTAACGTAGTATGGTTAGGTAAATCGAGAGCTATCCAACGAGTGGTGAACGATTTTTGTACGATGATAACTGGCGAAGATAAAGTTCCGTAGCAACGAATCGGTTGTAAGCGAAAATCATCAGAAATATTTTCGTGACGTTGTTTCCGTTGCATGTCTCCGTTGCATGTCGCGCGTTTCATTTTCGAGTTTATGTAGCAAAGTAAAGACATAAAATGTCAAAAACATGTTCATACAGTAGGTAAATTCTGTTCTCTCCAAATTCTTTCATTTTCTCTCTCACGAATGCTAAGCATCTCACTAATTTTATCACCCACATTAAGTGATATATTATTACCTCGTACTAAATGGATAGAATCGTCTCAATCATTTGAAGTGCACAAGCACGAATATACTAGTTTATAGCCGAAACTATAACGAAGTTTTCATCTATCCCTGGAATCGGCTCAACCATCACAATATCCTTCCCGTTTCATTCGCCTTGTTTATTTGTCTTCGCGGGTGTTTAGTTGTTTTTGCGCGTATCCGTTTCAAATTAGGAGGCTTATTTGTTTCCTCAAGCCACACAGCCAACACAAACGTAGCATGATGATGACGGGCATCGACTCCCCCGATCCTAAAATAATGATACAAATGATCTTGATTGGCAGTTACAGTCAAGTAGCACGATTTATTGAGCGAATTTTGGAAGCAACATACATACATGAACTCAAATAATTCAAATTTTTCCACAGTTATTAACCATGAATAGTTTATTGACCTCTCCACGTCCTTTTTTATTCGATAGTTGTTTAATGTATAAAATTACTTTGAAAAATATTATATACCTACAAGAAATATATATATATATATATATATATATATATATATATATATATATATATATACTTACTAAATTTCTGCCGCCTGTATAAAAAATAAATACCTAATTATTATGATAGAGAAGGAGGTGACGAATACTATAAACAATTATTTTAGCAACGAGCAAGTTGAGAGCTAAACAATATTCAAATTTTGATTTTTTGGTTGAGTTGATGAGTAGGAGAAGTGAGAGGATAAGGAGGTAAAAGGGTGAGTAATTCAAGTAATTATCTCCTATATTCGCACATAAAATGCAATTAGATCCATTCAATGATTTTTAAAAATGTTGAGGGGACCAGACCTGAATTAACTTGGGTACTTATGGGTGGCAAATTGAGCAACAATTCGGTTTCAGAAGAAAATTTCAGTTTTTTGAATGATTTTAAGTAAGATATTAAGTAAATTCGCTCATCAGGTCATGCAGCATGACTGGAACTGTTATAATAACTGCACACTCGAACTATCTTCTTTTACACGCCCAGGGACTACCCACGCCGCTTGGACCTTGACTTGCCCGAAACTACTGACAACTATTGTTGAGTAGGTACCAAATTAAACAACGGTTAATGTCACTAACTGACAATAGTTAATAGTTAGATAATTACTGCTGGTGATACAGACAGATTACCGAGTTATTTAAAACTCATGGAGGTAAGAGGTGGCGTTTGTCAATCTTTTAACGACTTATCATTTTTCAGTCCGCTGGGCAGCCCATAACCCTGCATTCTACGGAACGTTTCAAGATGTTTCCCGTTGAAAGCCTTGGTAAATCAAACGGTTTCACAATGCTGCCGTCCAATCTGAATAAAATCTGACGGTTTAGGGAGAATGGAATCAAGCGAGATTTCTACCCAGCCAAGGTTTTGAAGGTGCAGGGATGGCATGAACTATCCTACCTTATTTGATTGAAATTTATTATTGTTCATTTGGATATTCGTTTTAAAACTACGGTTATGGACGACAAGTTAGAGGAACAGGATCGAGGCGTGATGGTGAAATTCGAATCTCTTAAGGGGAGTCAGTCCGGGGAAAAAAATTCGATTTTTTTTAAAAAGTTTTTTATAATTCTCCACTCAATTCTGAACAATTTGGTATATACATCTTGATGATTCCGAGTGTGGAAGCTTAAGAAAACGGAGCTCAAAGTCTCATGGGTGCGGAAAATCGCTTATCACTAGTAAAAACTGGGATTTTCACTTTCACGTTGAAAAAATGTGGATATTTTGATGTCAAACTAACTTGAATATAATATGTCAAACAACATAAAAAGAAGCAACTATAACCTTCCCTTATTCCTCTTCCCGTTGTATTTAGACAGCCAAGCTAGAATGAGTGGCCATGGTGATGCATCAAGCCCAAAAAATGTTCTTCTTAAAAAAAACGCGTTTTTCTCGAAACTACATTTTTTGATATTCATGTTCCTTTTCTGTGATACCTATTCGACCGATTTTGTTTCTGATTTTTTCGTTTGTTTCGTACGTTGCTAATGCATCGTTAGACATGGGATTTTTGAATAATTTTGATTTGAGGAGTTTGTGGTTGGAAAAATGTCAGCTACCAAAAACCTGAATTTTTGTTTCTTGAAAAAAATAAGATAACATTGTTGAAAACTGAAAAGCCCATTTCTGTTGATAGACCTAGGTAAGACAAATGCAACGAAAAAAACCCATTGAAATCGGACGGGTAGTTTCGTAGAAAAAGGAACGTAAACGCAAAATGATGCCTAAGTTTAGGTACTCATACCTACATACCTATTTCGATTTTTTTTCTGTTTTGTTCATCTAAACTATCGATATTAAAACCAATTTCAAATTTCTGTTTTTCGGACTGACTCCCCTTAAAGAAACGGACGGTGCAGACGAATTAGTTGATTTTAAAATAACTTTCAGATGAAATTGCAAGAATGTTACTTCTTCACAAATCATATTTGAATCGCGAAAAAGACAATGTAATAACGAATAATGCGCGGTCAACGATTCCACCCACTGTTAATGCTGTGTCGACTAATATTATGAGCGAGTTTCTCGCCGAGTTGATTTTTTCTCCGGTAAAGTGTGAATAAACCACTTGTCATGTCTAAGATGAATCTAGTCTCTAGCCCTGTCTCGCCATAGGTACCTACCTACATCGTTTGAATGGGGTACGCGCGTAAGTCACAACAGCTGTTTATATTATTTTTCAATGAAACTAGATTCCATCCTGACAATTTTTGACACTAACCACACTGTCCTACGATGAGTAGTTCTCTCTCTATGATTTTTCGAAATTTCCAGAGGTTCCTGCGTCACTACTGGCAGGACGTAGGACCCTCCGGAATCTTCGAAAAATCATAGAAAATAACTACTAATCGTAGAACAGTGCGGTTGGTGCCAAAATTTTCAGGAGGTAATCTAGCTTATTTAAAAAATAATAATAATAAAAAAAATAAATAAATACCTGCACAGACCCCATTATGATCTTGGCGAATTTCAAGCATTTCTTTCCATTACTACCACGCATTTCCCCACCGGTGGATTTGTACGAAATGTTATGCCTTCTCCCAAATTTCTCAAACCTCCCGTCAACAGGTTGAATAATTTAGACTAAGTTTCATCTGCCCATAACTTGGAGGTAAAAAATGCATTATTGTACCACTTCAACTGTCCATATCCACCATTCAGAGAGCCCATACCTAGATATTCAATATATCCCTATGGGAGCCCAATATCTAGATGGAAAAAAATGCATGTTACTACACGGAATCCCCCCGGGACTGTGATCCGCTACCTGTCCACAATAGGGAGGAGTCCGGTGAGAGGTGTCCACTGTAATATATATATGTCACTGTATCTCATCTTTCTCGACAATTCAATATTAAATTACTTGGATTTCAAGAGCAATTTTTGTAGCAGTAGAACAATTAACTGCCACGAGAGCAAGTGGAAATGGTGGGAAAATTTGTTAATAGAAGACGACACGCATAACTGGCGCAGGCCGGCTACCTCCTACCCCACGTCGCTCCTGGTTGCAGAGAGAGGAAAAGTAAAAAATTCCCATCTTCCTTCCTGTCATAAATAAACCTGGAAGACCTCACATGAGACCTGAGGACCACGTGCTGCCTTGGGGTTTCCTACCTCGATCCTCCATAGCTGCAGATGTCGTCACCACGTAGTCATTTCACTTACGAACACCCCACACCTTTCATATCGGGCTAATGGGGCGCTGCACAACGGACTTTCAACAGCTTTAAAACTTGTCTTCTGAAAAGAGCTGAAAGGGCGTACCTATACCGGTCAACACATGAAGAAGCCTACGGCGATATAGGGTGTGGTTCAAAGGGAAGTAAAGCACTACTTTTCACCAATTTCCCTACTACACATATCGGCCTACGCATAAATTAGAGTTTCTTGAAAAATTGAGTTTGACAGGTCCCCGCTCTTTATCGCAATGACATCAAATTATCGCTCTTCCTTTTAATGCTGAAGGTACAAGTATGTTATAGCCCCGCCAATATCGATTGTATCGATTATCTCAAATACATCGATCCTTGTGGTATCGATGACGTGTATTAGACAAGACGGTGGGTGTACAAGAAGTTTAGTTCCCATTCCGCCGCTCGCATTGTCAAGCGATCTGGATGCTCGCTGGCGCTCGCATCTCAAAAAAGATAAACAATCCCAGAAACTATCCCGTGAATGAGCAGGTTGTTTGGGACTTCTGAATAGATGGTACAAGTATGTTATAGTCACTCTTATTTTTTGGTGTCCTTACAATGGTCTTCCCGTATTCATTTTGAAAGTTGATATCGGCACCCTGTAGGCATCGGGACGCCATATTGAGCCGTCATCGATACCACAAGGATCGATGTGTTTGAGATAATCGATACAATCGATATTGGCGGGGCTATAACATACTTGTACCATGCTGAATTATATAGTTAAAGATCGGCGATTTATAAAACTTATTGAGAACACCAACTATTATATTGTCATTCAATCTTTCTCTTCGCAATAAAAGGGCTCCTGGAGTAGGGTCGGTCCAGGCTCCAGGCCCCAGTTTAGCTATAAGCTGCCGGCCCTGCTAAGATTTACCTGAGCATGATTCTCGGATTTAGCTGGGATATTACTGTTTAATATCCATTCATAACACATACCTAGTGACGTTCCGATACTCCTTTCGATCCGATATTTGGTATCAAATCAATATCGAAAGCACGGTATCGATACTCCGATATTATCGAAAGGAAATATCAATATTGAAAGTATCATATGATATCGATAATTCTAACTTTTTTTTTTTTTTTTTTTGCAATACTTATATTGTCCTCAAATTCTGTAACTCCATTCAAAAAATAAATCGTGTTTAGGCCTACAATGATCCACCTATCTCAGCATTATGATCAGTTTTGGTACATACTATAGGAGTGGAAATAATAAACCCTTGGGCAGATTTTGAAGTTTTTACTGTTATCTATATCAAAAAGTACAAAGAGTGGAAAACATATTGTGGTGAATGTTTAAAAAAAAATATTGTAAGCCCCAATCTTCGGAAGTAAACCAACGGCTGATGCTATGTTGGACATAGGTAAGTAACCTCCTTCCGATGTGTTCTGGATTCGATATTTTGATTCGATACTGTAAAGCTTCATTCGATATCCCGATATTATCGAATTCTTGATATCGATACAAATATCGGAAATATCGAAATAAATGTATCGATATTACTAATATCGGTAATATCGGAACGTCACTACACATACCTTGAGGTTGTGAGCGATCTGTTTGTACGTTGTACGTTCAACGCGTACAACTCAACAGTTGAGTTGTAGCAGTTCTTGCCACAGACGTACAACTCAACTGTTGAGTTTTGGAAGGGACATTATTTTTTTGATGTTCTATGATTTGCTCGTTCTCTTCCATTTCGCGTAGAAACCAGCCGTTCAAGAGATTCTCCCATCCAGTACGACCTTGACAATCGGGAAAGGAGAGCCGTTGGCGGCTCCCCACCTCCCTGTCATTTTTGTGGACCCAGTGTTGTACTTGGTACAACTACGCAAGAAGCCAGTCGTCTCTGTTTCCCACTTTCCAGTGATGTGATTTACATTTTTTGTTATCCCCTTTGATGTCAGCGCTGTTTTTCATTGTCAGCTCATGGCAGATAAACGTAAGTTTTCCTCTCATTTTATCTTGTTTTAGTAATTGGCAACGATTCTTAGGTAGGTACATGTTTTGTTCCTACCTTTTGGTTTACTATTGGGAGTGATAGGTACCTAAACCTTTTTGATTTGATTTCTATAGAAACAAGCTCGAGTAGCTACGGCCTACTGACACCAGAAAAAAGGCGTTTCAGCAGTGAATCAGGCACGTAACACAGTTTTCAATAAGTATACCTACCTATGTGTTCTGTGTTGTGTTGTGTGTCCTATGTGTGTACCTACCTTGCCTATGTGTTTTTCAGTATTTATTGATGAATGCAGTGATTCGCGCGTCCATCTGTATGTCTGTTTGGGATGTGCTACAGGCTGCAATTTGAAGTAGGTATTCTGACTCGAAAATCTGAGATAATACTCGTTAGATCCCTAGCCATGTAGATGCACGCTACAAATATGTATGCCTTGTATAATCATATAAATGTGCTCTGTACAGTTTTGGTGTCTGTGACTTTTGAGGGGTTTCACACCTGTTTCCTGTCGTTTACTGTGTTTTTCAGGAGATTTTTTCTTCTTCTCATTATTAGTATTATTATCTTCTTTTTTTCTTTTTTCTTCCTCAGATGAAGAACTAAGGACGCCTGCCCCCAAGAAGAAACACCTTCAAGACAAGTTCTTCATATCAGAGCTTTCTGAGAGCGTCTTCAACTGCTTACTGAACGAAAATGACGATTTTGAAGATGAAGAAAGTGACGAGTCCCCTGATGAGGCACCTCGCGAAACAGCTGACGACTCCCCTGGTGAGACACCAGGGCCCCGTTCAATAAAACTACAACTACAATTTAACAATTTCACAAGTACAGGGACCTGTAATGCCAAGTGTACAAGTACAAGCGTTTTTCATCAAACTACAACTACAAGTAAACAATACAAGTCCTGTAGTTTTACGGGCCTGTAATAACAAGTTGACAAGTACAGGCGTTTTATAAAACATTGTTATACAATTCAACAAGTGTACAATTGTACAGGCGAAAATTACAATGTAACCTTCCCTTGGAGGTTACAGGTTATGTTCGGCTTCGGCGACTGTCGTCCATCGAACGTTCGAACGTCTAGTCTAGTCGAAGTTTTGTTTTGTTACCTATTCAATTTTTACTTATACATCGTTTTGAAATGAATAAGAGAGAAGGTAAGGTCGAGTTGCTGAAAGCAATCCGCGACAACAAGTACAAATTGCTTGGTGCTTGCCTCATCGGATGAAGTATCCCACATCATGACACAAATAAATGAATAAAACGGGGACAAAAACAACAGCAACTCGGACTAATCGCGATTGCAGGCTCACTTGTTAGCTTTTAACAGGAGAATGGAGCTATGTTAAATTGTAGTCCGTTTTTACAATTGTACATTTGTAAACTTGTCAGAAATTTGATGAACGCCTGTAGAACAGGCGAAATCTACCTGTAGAATTGTTAAAATTCACCTGCACTTACAAGTCCACAATTGTAGTTTCGATGAACGCTTGTACCTCTCATTTTTAACATCTGTTAAAAAATATCCCTGTAAATTGTGAATTGTAGTTTTATTGAACGGGGCCCTGATGACGCCCCTGGTGACACATCTGCCGACGCCTCTAGCAAGACACTTGACGAGGCACCCGACTGTACACCTGACGAGACGCCCTATGAGGCCCATGATGAGACACCTGACAATGTCGACGAGCCCATTGATGAGGGCAATGTTGAATGTGCAAACGATGTACCCATTATAAACGGAGAACACTTGCCGGTTTCGTTTGAAATAAAAAGTGGGGGGCAAAAAAAGAGGAAGGCTTGCAGAGTTTGTCATAAGAAACGTGTAAGATCTCAAGTGTGCACCTACTGCCCTGGATGTGAAGGCTCGCCAGGGCTGTGCGTTCCAAACTGTTTCCTTGAGTACCACCGAGAGGAAAGGATTACAACTGATTTGAAAAAAATCAGTCATGCAGCATGACTTAATGAGCGAATTTTCAAAGAAATATTCGAATTAATGGCTATGGTTTTGAATAAAGGAAAACTTCGGTCTAAAATTTGGTTTTCTATGTATATTCTCTTCGTATTTATTTTAATTTGTACGTTTTGTCCATCCTGATTCTACCGTTTGTTTATTACGTAATTGTACTAAGTGCTTATTTATTTGATCGCTGTGGGTAAATTCAAGGAGTTGTACTAATCGTTTGCCTCCCCCTTTTTTGCTTCGAACTCTCGTCTTCAATTAATACTTCTCACATTTTTCAATCTGACCACTCTAAGGGGGTGGGGGTAAGAGTTTAAAGATTATCCTAGTTTTGGGTAATTTTTGCGCACTTTAAATGCTCTAATTTAAGAACGGATTTAGATATCTAAAATCCGATTTCACTATCGTGTTCAGCGTGCAAAAACCTTTAAAATGAGGGGTCACTTGTTAGAAAATAACATTTTGGGGATTTTTGGGTATTTTTGCGCACTTTAAATGCTCTAATTTGAGAACGGATCAAGATATCTAAAATCCGATTCCACCATCGTGTTCAGCGTGCAAAAACCTTTAAAATGAGGGGTCACTTGTTGGAAAATAACATTTTGGGGATTTTTGGGTAATTTTTGCGCACTTTAAATGCTCTAATTTGAGAACGGATCAAGATATCTAAAATCCGATTCCACCATCGTGTTCAGCGTGCAAAAACCTTTAAAATGAGGGGTCACTTGTTAGAAAATAACATTTTGGGGATTTTTAGGTAATTTTTGCGCACTTTAAATGCTCTAATTTGAGAACGGATCAAGATATCTAAAATCCGATTCCACCATCGTGTTCAGCGTGCAAAAACCTTTAAAATGAGGGGTCACTTGTTGGAAAATAACATTTTGGGGATTTTTGGGTAATTTTTGCGCACTTTAAATGCGCCAAAACCCTCCTTAGAGTAGGCCAATTTCGCCCATCTTCGAACTTAGCCTTTCGATTGCCAAGATAGATTTTTTGTGCAAATTTGAGCTGTTTATCTCAATTCTATCGAGAGTTATCGTCTGGAGTGACACATATATAAATAAATATATATATATATACATATAAAAAAGTGTTAAATTTCAGGAATCGTTTTAGAATGGTCTGAAACGGATTTCTATGAAGAAAATTTCCAAAAATTTATATTATTTAAATTTCGAAGCCATTGCAATAGCTTCATTTTCTTTGAAAATTCGCTAAAAGAAAACACGAAAGGTGTTTACCACCTTTACACCACATTCCTTCATGCATTTCAAGTTAATTCAATGTATAAATTACCATACAGTATATTTCTTGTAATTAAGTATTATTCTGGATAGTATTATCTATATTAGGTATGTAATTATTATTCTGTTTCTTTCTGTGTGCTTTATTTAAAAAATTTCCTACATTGTTTTGCACTTATCACACCACCTATCCACCTACCTTGCAAAAAATACGTCTGAGGGTCATTATTTATTCCAGTCTCTTCATTTTATTGACGAAAAATTGCGGTTTTTTTTTTTTGAGCCATCACTCAACAGTTGAGTTGTACGTGTAGGAGGAATAAAGAGGGGAGCATTGCGGGTTTGCAGATTTAGTTTTGTCCGCTCTGACGTACCACTCAACAGTTGAGTCGTGACTCCACTGTCTTGAAAAAAGGAAGAAAAAAAGTGAAGAAAAACTTTGTTTTGGTTAGATATATACGAAAATAGGCTTTTTACCGAATTTGGTTTCATTAACTTGTGTGTCGGCTAGTTACCAAGGAATTCTGATGCGCGTTGAATGTGAATGATGAAGTATATTGTATAATTCATTATACTATATAACTATAATACGATCGCTGATCGTTAACTTATTGAGAACACCAACTATTATGCTGTCATTCAAACTTCCTCTTCACAATAAAAGGGCTCCTGGAGTAGGGTCGGTCCAGGCTACAGGCCCCAATTTTAAAAGCGATCGTATTATAGTTATATAGTATAATATAATATAATGAATTATACAATACACATCATCATTCACATTCAACGCGTATCAGAATTCCTTGGTAACTAGCCCACACACAAGTTAATGAAACCAAATTCGGTAAAAAGCCTATTTTCGTATATATCTAACCAAAACAAAGTTTGTCTTCACTTTTTTTTCCTTTTTTCAAGACTATAAGCTGCCGGCCCTGCTAAGATTTACCTGAGCATTATTCCTGGATTTGGCTGTGAATATTATTGTTAAATATCCATTCATAACACATACCTTGAGGTTGTGAGCGATCTGTTTGATGTAGTAGAGGTCGAGATCTTGAAGGACTTCGATGCGCGAGGCTGGCGCCGAAGGTTTGGCCGGCGAACCTGAGTGGAGGCTGAGAGCCGCCAGGGGCGGGAAACACGAATTCATCTCGTCCAGTGAATCGCACGCTTCGCTCGCTTGGCTTGTTACATCGCACAACTACAAAAACCAACCCCAAATATGGATATGTGTAATGGTAAGTACATCATAACTCAGAATGTGTTCACAGTCCATCACTCTTGAATTACACTACTTTCACCACCTGAACTTGGATTTACTGAAAACCTTAGAAACAAAAATAGAAGGAAACTGAAAGGAAGGTGTGGCACTATTTTTTGGTACAGTTAGGCTGCAACGATTTCACGAAGAAACTCATCCCGAATAAAGAAATCACTATTTCTTCATTTAGAAGCTCACGACCAAAAATCTTGATCCTACCTGACAATGACCAACAAACATAATTATCATCAGTGTCTTGGACTTTTGTCCCGGTCGAAATGGGCGTTACCCGGTTGACTCCCAGCGGACTAGAACCGGGAGGGCGCTATCCTGGAGTTGACTCCTGGAGGCCCTGAGCCCGAGAAATTTTAAACCGCCTGCTGACCTGGTTGACTCCTGGGAAAATGACTCTCTCCTGAGCCTATAGTTAAAAACCATCAGTTACAGGTACTATTGTTATCGTCTACAAACGAACTGATAAAAAAAATTTCACATCCAAACATCTCTATCACAACGGAAGCCCTCCTGAACATCCAAAACGAAGCTTACAAGAAAATTAATTCCTGTGACCGTGGTGAGACTCACCAGCCAAGGGCCTGACGTACTTCGACGCCAAAAGTGGATACTCAATTATATCGAAAGGCATATACAAGAGTGGTATCCCTAGTACAAATTCGTCAAGAGGTTATCAGCCAAAATACGGCCACACTTGGACGGTGAGGACGATTAGGAGGGGCAACCACAGTAGGGGATTTCGCTTACTTTATTCATTTATTTATTTTTACCTTGTTTATTTTTATGTTTATTTATTTATTTCTCATGACGATCTGTTGTTTCAACAGACCTTACTTAGGTTAGTTTTCACTGACGAAGTGTTTTTCAACATTACAAATTTTTAACCACACCTGCATGTTGTTGTGCAGACAGTCCTAAGTCTGTGAAGTGGGAAATAAAATTTGTGGGAAAACTGTCGTGCTCACGCACTGTGGCCATGGGGAGTCAAACGGGTCATGATTTTGGTTTGGATCCCCCCGGGAGTCAACCGGGCCGCCCTTCCTCTAGGGAGTCAAACGAGAATTTCAGTTTCGCTTCCCTCGGGAGCCAACAGGGCCAAAAGGCGTCCCTCGGGGAGTCAACCGGGAAACTCCCGTCGAAATGGGTCACACTATAGAATTGTTGAACTAAATGTATTAATTGATAATTGACAAGACCGATCATTGACGTCATATATTAAATAAATTAAGTAAAGGAATAACGTAGCACCTCTTGTAAGGCTCTGTATTCTCCAACAGGCCACAGCGGCTTCAAAATTCCTCTGTCCATATCTCTTGATGAGTGGCGTCGAGATATTCAACCAAATTCACCCGTAATAAACTGGACCAAAACAACTGCAGATGCGCAGAAAAAAAACTTCTGTGCGCCTGACTTCAACGATGTTCTGCTGCAAAGTGTAACTGCGCTATAATCGAACCCGTCTGATATGAACTGATCCAAGTGAATGAGAAATGACGGACGGTAAACACCTACAGATCCCGAAAACAGACTAAATCAGCTCTCAGCACATAACAGGCTTTGGCGGAGACAGAGGAAAGAACCAATTAATCCGGGAGGAGAAACCCCATTTTGCCATCGTTAGGAAAATGTTCCACAGTCTCATAAATCTCATTTGGCGTCGGTATTTTTCAGCCGAGTGGGAGGGTGTAAATTTCTATAGATAAGCAATTTTTGACGATTGGTCGATAACTAAATTAGTAAAAAATACAAAATTGTGACATTTAGAACACGTTTAGAAACTAAAGAAAATACGAGTCTGAAGATAGGCAATAAGGCTCAAGCTGCTGCAATGAGCTGAGTCCTTGGTATCTCTCACTTAGACCAGAGTTTTTATCTACTTGTATAGTTACTCTACAAATTCGCAATATCTCCACTCAAACTCCTGCATTGGAGGTATTATGAGCTGGAGGGCATGCCACCTCCAGAATTCCCTTGCAAATGACATTTTATAACTGCTAGTGAGTCTATAAATCCACAACATCTACGTTGCGTCAGACGTGATATTTGAGCGACATGCAATCCCTCGCTCGGGAAAAATACTCCAGCATTCCCTCGCAAATGCGAATGCAAGGGAAAAGTATAACCAAGGGCACCACCTCCACCTCCCGGCTTTAAGGGCGTTCCCATGGCAATAGCTTGGAATCGCCGCCTTATCCCAGGGGGTATCTCGCACCCCTACAACCAACTTTTCCAACCGAGTTGGCGGCCCAATGTCAAGTCTAGCGGGCTAATTTCAAAACGCTATTTACGTCCGGGAAATTACTTTCGATTTATAATGAATCCTTTCCAATTAGTTAACTCGGCATTCTACGATATATTTTCCCTCCGCGTTTCAAAACTGGAGTTCATTTTGCCGCGGGTAGGAATTGAGAGTTGAGTAATTAGAAGACGCAGTAGAAACTTTCAACAACGGCAAACATACTGCAGAGTTGAGAGAAAATGAGCGTTCTAATTTGGTACTCAAACTTGCAGGTACCTCATAAGTAAGTACTGAATGGTGAAATTTCAAGAAGTAAGATCCAAAACTGCAATTTTGCAATCTGCGGCACCATTGAAACAGAAATTTCGTCATGCAGCATGGCTATAAGAGCAAATTTTCAAAGAAATATTCGTGCTATTGTGCAAAAAGATGATATGTCCGTAAAATTACATAATTTTTTCTTGATTTTAGTCATTTTTACAGATTTTTTACCCTAATAAAGTCAAATTTGACCAACTCTTTTTAGAGACAAATATTTTAATCATCAAATCATCTTTCTGTCGTGAATCACCATCCCACACAACTTCAGGTGAGTTAATATGAATTTTAGCCGGTACTACCAATTTGTAACCCCCAAAAATCTAAATTTGACCCCTATTCTGTATGAAAAACAACTGAAATGGTCTATCTTTACTCACACTTCCATACAGTGATTTTATATATAAATTGTTCGCGATTTTAGGCGTTTTTACAGATTTTACCTAAAAACTCAAATTTGACACCCTTGGAATTTTTGAAAATTGCTCATCTTCGAACTCATATTTTTGTTTGGCAATATGAACATTTTGGCGAAATTTGAACTTTTATCGTGTACCCAACCAAGGTTTAGATATCGGCTGGAGTGACACATAAATAAATATATATATATATATATATATATATATATATATATATATATATATATATATATATATATATATATATATATATATATATATATATATATATATAAATACACATATATATATATATATATATATACCTACGTAATTTGTTTTGCAAAAATCTAGGGATGAATTCAGGATACGGAAGTGCGGAAATGAACATTTTTGCCCATTGGTATTATCAACCAATCTGGTTTTCGACAATATAATTCTGCGTTGAATTAAACCAACTCGCGCTTTTCAGTTATGTAGCTACCATTTGTGGCCCTTTTTCGAAGTTTTCTCATGGTTATCTTTGATTTACGACCAAAGCCAAAAATGCAGAAAACTTGGGAACATTTTGCTGAAGTAACAGGAAAGTACCATCTCATATCTATTCACAACGTGTGCATTCCTCACAGATCACAGTTATATCACACAGTGTTTGTAAAATCGACAAAATCATAAAAATGTAGTAAGTAGTAGGGTAATTTCGCAGGTAGTTGGTATAATCTCGTGGGAGGTGTTAAGATTTGTGTATCCATAAATCACGTGTAGCTGTCAATGTAGAACATAGCTACTTAGTAGAGGAGGTAGTTTGAGTAACTACGTCACTTTGAAAATTCGCTCGTCTTTTGAATAGTTTTCCTTCAGAATAATAATTACTCAAAATTACTCAAGAGACGACACGGGAGGGATTGCTCTTAGCGTATTACTCAAAATTTGTTTTCAGACCGACTAACGGTTCAGTGAGGACTCGAGCTTCAACCTCCAGGGGATCATTACCGCGTGAAATGGAACCGCCGGCGCTCCAATAAATCAGAAATGTCGGTCATAACTTGCTTCTCCTACCTTTTTCTCGCCCTCCCAGGATTCAGGATATTCCCACCTTGGAGCAGACCTCTCTTAGTAATACGGAGGGGGATTTATTGGAAGATACGGGGCAAAGCAGAAAAATCACTTTACTCCTGACTCACCTTGGCAATACCGACCCCGCAGTACACTTCTGGCTATTGGAAAAGGAAACACGGAGTTTCCGGAACGCATTGCGGATATCGTAAGAACGATCAGTCTGTAGGTTCTGCTACTGCGGAAAGTTCATAACGAAATGAACTATTTTATCAAGCATTTTTATTGTTCCGATTCTTCTTAATCAAGACACAAATACCAACTAAACACAACCAACTCAGAAAAGTACGGAAAACAAAACTGTGAAGGGTAGGGTAGGTTTGGGTAGGATGAAGGTGAGGAGGATGTGCTCCTTAGGAGTCTTTTCGGATAGCGAACGCCTCGCGGTTATCACCACAGCAAGCGTTAGCGGAAGAGGCGTCCCGCGGTTATCACCACAGCAGATGCCAAGGGAGAGGGATTCTAGCACCCCGCGGTTATCACCGCAGCGAGTGCTAGAGGAAGGAACGTCCCGCGGTTACCACCGCAGCAGACGCTAAAGGATGAGGATGCTAACACTCCGTGCAGCTAACACCACAGCAGACGCAAAGGGATAAGGAAGGGTAGGCGAGGGAGAGACAGAAGTCGCAGATAAGGGCGAGATCGGTTGAATGAAGAGCTGGGCGAGCCGGGCGGTTTATAAAGGCGCCTCCACCTCGTCCCCCGTCTGTCAACGGCCGTTGAGAGCTCGATGGAGAAGAAGCCTTCTAGGTTTTTCCCGAGGCGTTGCACAGATCGTCTTTCTACTTGTTTATTGGTTTACATGAGAGTGGTATCGCAGCTGAGGGGTACCACGACAAAAACTAAACCAAATAAAACTACTCAATCAACAACCAGCCAACTAGAACTTGATTTAAATTCTAATTTCAATAATAAATTATAGGTAATACATTTTTGCGTTATTTTTCTGTTTGAATGAACAAGTGGTCTGAATGCTCGCAAGCTCCCATCTCCAAAAGGAAAAAATATCCTCGGTTAAAATATATCGGTCCTTCAGTAAAAATATAGGTTAGTGGGGAGAGCAGATCAAGTGGTCTGGATGCTCACAAAAAATCCTACATCGGTAAGAATATAGATTAGTGTGCTGAATCAAGAGGTGTGCTGTAGCTGCAGTTTTGAACGGACCCGACTGGTAGTAGCGATTGCCACTGGTGGCGATATCAGGTTTTACGGTACCTCCACACCTTTTCGAAATCTTTTACTTATCAGAATATTCAACGAGTGAATTTATTCAACGAGTGAATAGAAAGTTTTGTTCTGAGATTATCACAATTATACGTCAAACCCTCAAAACATTCAACTGGGTCGAATTAAATAAATAATTTATTCGCTAGTGCTAAATGTTTACACTTTTTCGAGTTTTTACCCTGGTGTTTATCCACCTTCAGCTATACCCAAGACCAATCAGCAGAAATTTTTGACTAGCGTGTAACCATAGCCACTGAAATCAAGTAACAATTTTTCTCCACTAGACCACAGTCCACGCTTTAAGACAAATCTTCCTTATTTTTGTTGGTTTCACGCATTTCAAGCCGAATAGTGCCTTGTCTCACTACGTACACCACAGCTTGTGTTGTTTTGGAAACGGTTTTTTTTTAAACCTTCAGTCGACAAGAAGTCTTTTTCTGCCCCAGCTGACATATAAGGGACATCCGTCGTGAGATAGTGCGAGGGGGCCCTAACGAGGTTTTCCTGGTGGAAAAGAAAAATAGGGTGTTGTTGTGAGGGCGGAGCCCAAGTGGACAAACACGTTTCCGGCTTTTCTTTCGTTCGAAGGAAAAACATTTGCGATGCAGCATTTTGAACATTTCGACGTTTTGCCATAGGCAGGGCACCACGTGCGCAAATTACTAACTGCCTCATCGAAATGGGGAAGAATAGGGGGTGGCCAAGTTCCAAAAAACCGAGGGTTTTTCTAAATTGATAAAAATAAAAAAATGAATCAGATCTATTTCTCGCGAAACAAACACAACACAACGTGACAAATAATGATGTCCAAGTCTAAGTAGCATCCTTTCTTTTATATGGCCTAAAAACCAGCTGATTACCTCAATTTTCTCATATATAATTAAGAAGGTTACGAAGGTAAAAAGATGATGAGCGATAACGACAGGTGAGGACTGTCCTAATTTTCCTCAATTAGCTGGATTTTTCCATGAAGTTTGGTGGGTGCCCATTTAGCAGAAATGCTCCAAATAAACGTGTGCACTGCTAACGTTAATGAGGAAACCCGAATTAATTTGTAGATTATGTGTGTGTTATCTAGCTATTGTGTAGCCTTTTTTCGAACCAACTTAGTTACCTATAAACTGAGCTATGGAGTCACAATTTGTTGCACAAGCGGTTAAATGAAACTATAAATCCGAACTAAATCACTCGCGACGAAATCGTGGAAACCCATTTCAAAGAAAAACGGAGTTATCGGGAAAATAGTATATTTCCACTAATACACGAAAAACGCAAAAAACACTGTTATACCGGTTTCGGTGATCAAACCATCGTCAGTAACACACAATAACTTATTTTTAGGTTATTGTGTGTTACTGACGATGGTTTGATCACCGAAACCGGTGTAACAGTGTTTTTTGCGTTTTTCGTGTATTAGTGGAAATAGACTATTTTTCCGATGACTCCGTTTTTCTTTGAAACTATAAATCCATTTGCTGACTTTAAAAAATAAATATGGTTTGCAATTTATCACCTCCAATGGCAGAGAAATTGACGACTTCGTAATAAAGATTCGTTAAAAATTAAATAATTTTATAAACATTTTCCTTTGACTCCGAGTTCACTTTGTTTGCAAAACCCTTTTCGGTCCGCTGGCTAAGGCAATAGTTTTGAAGATTTTAATCAATTTAATACTGTGAATATCTTCATACGTATTGGGATGACAGAAATCTTTCCGTGTTGGTGCAGGAATTATGGAAGTACACAGGTAGACCTGCGGCAGGCTACCTGTTTTACAGAAAGCAGGTACGAAGACTTTCACGAGAATATTTTAAGTGAAGAAGAGAACTCTGTACCCTTGAGACAGGTCCCTGTATCCCTTCAAGACAGCAATGTGGACTGAAATGTATCCCAAGCTTAAATACTTTGGTAATCCATCTGGTAGAGCGTGCATGGTGGTACCTTGATAGTAGTAAGTATACTGAAGGAGCGTGGGAACTAAGAACGTCACAAAAGGTTCCCTGGCGGAACTAAAGGGGGCGAAAACTACGTGACTGGAGGACGCTACGAATCTTGCTTGATGACAAACTCTTCTGTCGTACGTCCCATACCTTCATCATGCCCTAGGGCTGTTACTCGATGAAGTATATAAGTATCCACGATATCCACGAGCACTCACGATCGTTTCGTCTCTTCGGACAAAGGGTGGTCCGAAACAAAGAATTTAGATAATTACAGGAAATCTCACGCTGACTACAAATGTACCATAGCATTCCATGGGTCCCTTCCGTTTTTACGGAATAAAAGATACTTTTTCGGCTCTTTGGTCGAAACCTCTCCACAATAAAGCAGAGGTCCTGAAAAATATTCGTAACCAGCGTGAAATTTACTATAAATCCTAAGACCTAACAGTTTGTACGGATGATTTGGGACCACCATTACCGCCATTTCCAAAACCTACAGACACATTAAAATTATACATGAAAACCAAAAGCAGCCTCATCACATAACAGCATCGCAGGTTGAATAAAATGGAACTCAGCACAAATGGGGTAACTCTACGAATACCACCATCACTTATCTAGGTAACAACCATTCAGCTTTCTGGATCTAGTACTAGCGAATGAAACGTTTAAAAACCAACGACGATAAGGAGCCAACATAACTGATATATGGAGATATCTTCAAGCATTCAACTGTTCGCAGTACAAATACAAGTAGGACTTTACAATAAAAGTTCTTATTCCCTACTATCATCACAGATCGGTTTCAAGAGCTGGGACTCTTGAAGAGGACACGTGGTTACGCATCTTGTGATTAGATTAGACGGACAGAGGCTTCTGTTACACGCCCCAAGCCACACACGCTCTGTGAAGTATATTTATATCTTTCTAACAATCATATGAAAGTCAGTGAGTTACTGGCCGACCAGGAAAGAAATTTCCGTTCCAAGAGTACAGAAAAAGAGGGATTAATAGATAGCCACGAGAACCTAAATGCACAGGTGTAGATACTTTATCAAAGCGAAATGTCTAAATATGAAGAATATATGTATAAAATGGGAGGTTCGAAGAGATGTGTAAGCCATTTGAACTTGGGGGGGGGGGGGGGGATGGCTAATCCTAGCAACATAACTAATAAAATACCTAACTTGTGACGAGATGTCTATAATGAGCTGAAATGTGATGCTCAAGTACAGTAGGTAGGTACTACTCAGGGTGCACTTGTACAAAACTGAAGAGGAGCACTGTTACATGCAGGTAGCACAGATACAATGTTATGGGATAACACTCATACAAATATCTGGACAACTTATACAATAATAATACTTTACCAATCGATTTTCATTGAATTTATCGAAACGGTTGATGCGAACATAATCGGAAGGACCGAAACGTTATGTAAAAACCTCAACCAGTTCGTACATTTCAAAAAACGTAACGGAACCGAAGTGCCACCACTGCCCTTGAGATACACGTAAATAGTACACAGAAACCATAAAACATGGGAATAAAAATGAATGCGACGAATTAAAGCTCGGGCCCAGCTTTTAAAAATAACGTTTTTAATGCTCTTGCGCCGAGGTTTCAAGATGGCACATAAATTATCTGACCTCAAGTGACATATTGTAGTTTTTCTAGAATCCTTTTTTGTGGGTGAGAAGGTTATCTGGTGGTTACCCGTGATGTAACGCGATTAACTCGAGAACGCACTTTAGGGTTGGTGTTAGATTTGAATGCGTATTGTTCGTTGGTTCATCATGAAACAGTTGGATTTTCTTGCGTGATTTAGTCATAAGAAGATCAAGTATTTTAAGGTGAATACATATTTAAACATCAGTTTTTGAGCAAAGGGATCAAATTACGTAAGAAAATTAATATTTTACATGTCAAGAGGTAACAAACCGCATATAAAAAAAGGCTTTGACATTGAAAACCCACTGAGCGAATTTTCGAAGTAGTTTAAAATGTATGTACATGAAATACCTACAACTGAATCTGAAACGCATAGAGCTTTCCAACTGTTTTGAACTGCAATACTCCAATTAGAAGGCGTCTGCCCTTTTATTCCACTCAAATAATCGTTCATTATCATACCGCATTTATGTTGATTTTACGGAGTTTGTTATAATTCTTAAAAGTTTTACTTTGAAAACAACTGTTTCATCGACTAAACTCAAAACCCCATGACACAGACTGCACAAGTAGCAATTTCTCTAGACTTTCGTCAATTTTTGAGGCCCATGGAGTTTGGACCATTTTTTTGTAATCCAAAGTGACTGGATTTTGATTTGCACATTCATGTTATAAATTCAAAAATTTCATATTATTAAAACAGAAATTTGGAATTTTTATCATGTACCCACCCAAGGTCAGATATCGTCTGGAGTGACACATAAACAGATATACCTAGTTGGTAGAAGTTACTTTACCAAACAAGACGATGTTTTTGAAGTTATTTATTTCATTTCCCTCGACGTTCCTACTCATGTGGTATACATAGTTTAAAATGAGGATGACTGTTCAGATGATACACAGATAACACTTGTAATAAGTGAACAAGGTAGTAATTCAGCAACAGTTATCAGTGACTAGTTGTCAGTAACTTGCTGAAGTGGCTTTATGGTGAAAATACTAATTTCTAATCACTTGTAATTTCTCCATAAAGCCACTTGAACAAGTTACTGACAACTAGTCACTGATAACTGTTGCTGAATAACCTTGTTCACTTCATCTGAAAAATCATCCTCATGACAAACTATACCTCATGAGTAGGAACGTCGAGGGAAATGAAACAAATAACTTCAAAAACATCAAGTCTAGCTTAGTCAAGCAACCTCAACCAACTTTACAACTTCTACCAGACAGAAAACAACACACAATTCATAAACTAATATTATATGTATACATATATATAACTACGGATTGGCCAATACATTTTGTCAAAAATGTATGTTCTGAAAATATTGGACCCACTGCAACAACTTCATTTTTTTGAAAATTCGCTAAAATGGTAGATGCCCCAAAAATATATTTGCAGGAGTGAGGAAACATTCCGAAAAGACGTACCCACTGTGTTCTAACAATTTGTTGACAGTTTGGAAGTGTTGTTCGGAAATTCGCTAGTGTCCTCACTACCTTCAAGAGAAACTAAATAACGATCTCCATAACTAGAACCACAAACGATTTGATCCCAGTTTGTGAAGTTCACAGACGTACCTACTACACAGTTATAAAAATGCAGCGAGGTAACGATCGAGCGCTTTTCAAATCCAAGAGCAACGAGCAACGGCTATTAAAGACGGGAAAGTAGTCTTTTGTGGCGAGAGGCCGCCATCAGCTGTAGGCCAACCAGTCTCTACCGTCTGGCTTTTGGGAAGTCACTTCCTTACTTCATTCCCTTCCTTTCTTCTGGTGTGACAGACTGGATTTTATGCGAGACCATTTAGATTATCCATTCACCTTGAAGGTGGAATATCATCTGCGGGCTACAGACGATGCCGAAAGGCAACCCTGGTGCAGGGCTGAACAACTCGTTTTAATGAACTTGTTTCAATCGATCAACTATAGATTCACCAAAGGAATAGACAGATTAACATTAATAAATAACAAATAAATTAAATTTCTTTCTAATAAATAAATAACAATTAATCAGTTAGGTGACCGTTATACGCGGTATTTCCGGGCACATCACATTTAAGCATTAATTTGCTAGTCTGTACATGAATTGATTAGAATAGGTTGTTTGATATGAATTTTATACATAAAAACGCTGCGAAGTCCTTGTCACGTGGGTTTATTATTCTATTGGACATACCTACAGAAAAGCTGGGCTGTTTATGTATTGTTTCTTTCATGTGAAATAGGTAATTTAAATATTTTTTTTTATTGTTTCCACAAATTTTGGCCCCCAAAACACGAATTAGGTACGCTCCTTTTTTTTTTCAAATTATCTTTGATCGCTGGTAGTGGTATTCAATTGTCTTGATTCACCTGTTGACACTTATCCAGTGTTATTATACAAATTGATGGTGATTTCAGACGATTTCCCAGGTTTTTGATTCATAAATAATCGATTTTGGGAGCAGAACCATTGGTAGAACCTCAATTTTCCATTCTTTGGTCAAAACTGACTCAATATTCGGTCTTCTTGTTCCAAAAAACATGGAAAACGATACCTCAAACGCTCATGTTACTAAAACACAAAAACGCTGTGAAGTCCTTGTCACATGGGTTTATTATTCTATTGGAGTTCTAGAGATTCTTGTTGGCTGTTAAATTTATTGTTTCTTTCACGTGGAATGATTGAAATAGCTATTTATGATGATTTCCACCAATTTTGGCCCCCGAAACATGAAATCGGTAGGTACGCTTTTGACCTGTTTACACTTTTTCCAATGTTATTATACACATTGATGGTGATTTCAGACATTTTTCCAGGTTTTTGACTCATAAAAAACCAATTTTGAGAGCTGAACCTTTGGTAAAACCTCAATTTCCGCGTCTTTGGTCAAAATCTACTTCATATTCGGTCTTCTCGTCCCCAAAAACATGGAAAAAGATACTTCAAAAGCTCGTGTTACTAACATGTTGCTAAAACGCAAAGAGTACCTATTTTGACACACATTTTCACTCGTAACACCCCTGGGTGTAATCCGATCGGGCTGCAAAGTTTCGGGACACAACTAGGGCCAAAATAGAGCATGTGTGCGCAAGAACGAATTTCTTAGACCGAAAATGGAGCCGGTACACGTGATACGGCGTACGGCGTACGGCAGACGGACATTGCATTTTTGGAATCTACGAACCTTGAAACGTAAAAGAAAAAATTTTTTGAGGGGGTGTTATAAAATTTTTTTCCTGAGCGATTACATAGGTGTATTATTCACAGGTCCTTTTCATGGTAATCAATGCTTCTAATCAAGCGATTTTGATAAAAGTCAGATTCGGTTATCAAAGTGGTGTGCCCTTATCATAAGTGTGGAACTCCTATGAACCTTCATGAGCGGAATTATCAGTTGCTATGCATTCTTTTGGTCGTTAAAACAATGTGCTTTCGAAGAAGGTTTGTGCTACACCTTGGCAGAAGTTTTCTCAGGCGACAGCTCTGGGCAAGGCGAGTTCTGGTTTCTTGATAACAATGTACCTTGCGACGATAAAACTTCTACCAAGATCGATAATACAGTAGATCCCTTCGGTGAAACGCACTTCGAAGGGTCCGAGGCAGCCATTATCTCGTAAAGGGGAGAAGGAACTTGATTCCTGTACTGGATATTGTGTTTACAGAACGTTACGTTTGCATTATCGCTGCGGAGGGGCCAAACTATTTACATTACAATCCCACGATGTGAACCTCAACCTGGCGACTTACACCTCCCCAGGTCCGAGTTGAATCGATCTTGCTTCACAATTTCCGTTGTTTACGATGTGGAATGGGTTGGACTTAGGCATTTTGACATAATTTTACAGCTAAACAACAAAAGATTTCAAATATCAACCCACAGAACTGCTAATGTTTCTGTTTTTGGAGATTATCCGTCTTTTTAGTCAGCCAGTAGTCAGATACCGCCAACCTGAACTTCCACCGGTCCCGTTCTCCCACGCTTTGCCACTAGCGACATACAGAGCGAAACACCTACACGCTCAGATCTCACGAAACAATATAAACATTCGCATCCACCTTCAATGCCACCTACCTGGTCGTATAACTGTTTCCGAGACCCCGAGGTTAATCTACGACACATTTATGGTTCAGCTAATACACGAACTGTACATAGCACTCCTGGCTGAAACAAGTGTGCTAAAGGATCCTCAATATACCCTACGTTTGAATACGAAATTTTCCGATCGTTTTGCAAAAGAAGAACTACATTCAACGCTACGAACTAAATCACTCGCGAAGAAATCGTGGAAACCCATTTCAAAGAAAAACGGAGTTATTGAAAAAAATAGTATATTTCCACAAATACACGAAAAACGGTTTCGGTGATCAAACCATCGTCAGTAACACACAATAACTGAAGGCACATTGGAGAGGTGACCTTATAAATAGTCAAAAAGTGATATGTGGTCGATTGGGATTGGTTGTGAAGAAGAATGGTGAAAGGAACAAAGGAAGAAGGGGTCGATTCTGATTGGCCCAGGAAGAGAATGCCAAAAAGTGAAAGGAACATGAGGTGAAGGGGGGGGGGGGGGGGGGGGAGGGACCAAGCTGTTACAGAAATGAACGCAATAATGGAGAAAAACTTAAAGGAATTACATCAAAGATTTACCCAACCTATCACTCTTGATAATTTCGAATTTTTCAAGTACATCCAACAAATGCCCTTCTGGGCAAAAATGAAGATATTCAATGAACTGTCTATCTGCAAGATCAAAATTGAAGCTATGACTGGATTCATTCAAGTGACGTGCAAAGGCCGAATCACCCTTATTATCCCTGAAATCTTTTTCATTTTCCTTTATTCTTTCTCTAAACTTCCTACCAGTTTGTGACCACAATAGTCAAGTCCACAAGAACACTTTAATTTATAAACACCACTTTTCAGTTAAAGTTCAGTTGAAGATAAAATTAATGTTAAAGATAAAAGTGGTGATAATAAGGGTGATTCGGCCTTTGCACGTCACCTGAATAAAAGTCATAGCTTCAATTTTGATCTTGCAGACAGTTCATTGAATATCTTCATTTTTGCCCAAAAGGGAGCATGTTGGATGTACTTGAAAAAATTCGAAATTTTTAAGAGTGATAGGTTGGGTAAATCTTTGATGTAATTCCTTTAAGTTTTTCTCCATTATTGCGTTCATTTCTGTAACAGCTTGGTTCCACCCCTCTCCGCACCCCTTCACCTCATGTTCCTTTCACTTTTTGGCATTCTCTTCCTGGGCCAATCAGAATCGACCCCCCCCCCCCTTCCTTTGTTCCTTTCACCATTCTTCTTCACAACCAATCCCAATCGACCACATATCACTTTTTGACTATTTATACGGTCACCTCTCCAATGTGCCTTCAGTTATTGTGTGTTACTGACGATGGTTTGATCACCGAAACCGGTATAACAGTGTTTTTTTGCGTTTTTCGTGTATTAGTGGAAATAGACTATTTTTTCAATAACTCCGTTTTTCTTTGCATTCAACGCCGTAATCCACGGGCCGAAACGGGTTAAAAGATGGAACTCAATCCATGGATTACCCTGGACCAAATGCAACCGATGGCATTTTGTTTCAACGTCCCATTGTTGGCTTGAACGCCACCAAACCCATTAGAGTTTGTTCAACTTTCGCCCTTTTCTGACGTGTTAAGGCCATCCAAACCTTCACGCCTATTTCAGTCAAGGGCTTCGTCAAGCGGCAGGTGAGGCATCGGTGGAAGAATCACGAAAAGGCCTTTTTTTCAACCTTTTTCTTGGATATGGATATCAAACAGTTGGCAAGTCTCTTGTTTCACGCGATTCGTTAGAGATTATGGTCGTTAGACTGTGCTACAGGGGAGGCCTAGCCTTCAAACGGGGTTGACGCCCTCTTGATACGCCGATCTGAGAAAAGTCGGATTCAGTTCGGGTAGTGTTTGAAAGGAGGAGCTCACGGGTCTGCATTTAGGCTCAACATCGCTTCTGACCTCAAAATCGGATTCTGCACCCTCAAAAACCTCCAATTCCTTATTTTCATCGTCGAATCAAAATCAGGCGCCACGCGACGGCTTGGCACTGTCCTTGAAGTTTTTCTATAACATCTCGAAAAACAAAAAACACGTTTTTGAATAACTTTGAATCTTTTATGCTTGGCTGATGGATTAAACTATTTTCCTGCGTACGTCATGTGCTCGTAGCTTCATTGATTGTTCACCCGCTAATAGTTGGCGGCTAGGAATGTTGGTTGCACAAATTTCCTGCGGTCAAAATGTAAGTATTCAAGAGCACAGGAATACTGCAGCCTACGCTGATTTGAGAAACGTCGGTTTCATTTAGAAAATGTTATATTTGATTGCAAATTGCGAAATTTCAGTAAGATCGAAAATTATCAAGTTTATTTCTTCTAGGGATGTCCGATTCTCCAAAATGAATCGATTTAAATCGAATCGATTTTTAGAAAAGTATCGAAAAGAATCGCGATTATTTTTTCAAAAAGAATCGATACATCTGAGAATCGATTCTTTTTTCTCAAAACTCAATCTAGTCGGAGTAGAAAGTGAAGAAACAATATTAGGTACATTATGAAACCTGAATTCCAGTAACTACTTATACTCGTACATCCAATTGCTACCCAGCTTCAGCACATTAAACAGAAATAGGTAGGTAGATATTATGAGAAAAACAACAAGAGTATTATTGTAAAAAAGGATCTGGCCTACAGAGCAATGGAACACAAAAATACTTGTCCAGAGCAGAAAAGTATCGGTTTCCGATTCTCGAAAATCAGAATCGTATCGGCCGATTCTTAAAATGAAAAAAATAATCGAAAAATATAGATTATTTTTGAGCATCCCTAATTTCTTCGGGTTTGGTAGACTTAGGAATGTCAGGGTACCACAGTTCATATTGCGCACGATTTACCGAGGTATTTACAATGTTGATGGTCATGACAGCGATGTCACCAATTTCTGGACGCCTGTCGGACCGCTACTTTTTGATCAGCGATCAATCATTAACAGATGAACCAACCTGATTTGAATTCCTACCCTCCATAGTCAATAACTTCAGTAATACGTAAGAATATTTCAGAAATACAGCAATAACAAGCGTGAAACAGCGCTATTTGTTTATGAGATCATATCTGCGCTAGTCCCCAACCACCAGGTTAAAGGTTAAACCAAATGCTTCTCCATATTATGTTCTTAGCTTTGATATCACCTCCATTCAATTCAAAATAATAATACTGTGAGCTGCTCTTGATATAATTTATAAGTCGGGAAGGCATTTTCGTATCAGTTCCGATCAACCTAGAGGACCCAATGGGCCTTGTGGATTCCATTCCCGTCTGCTCAACTTCATGAATAGTAAAACAAGCGGCTTCCCTATAATCGATTTCTATACCGTTTCCGGCTGTTACCATCCCGTCCCTCATATAAATAACCCGCAACACCGTTTGAACAAATTTAACTGGTAATTTAAACATTTTCACACCGATTCAGCTAACAGGTTTTGAATAACGAGCCCAAAATCTCTATGGGGAATATCGGCAAATCCCCATTTTGGTTTTTGGTTCTTTAAATTGAACTTCCTTGTAGGTATGAGTTGCGTAAAAACCAAATCTATGGAAAGTTGTAAATGTAGTATTGCTCAGAGCCATTTTATACGGTTGTTTCCCTCGTTTTTACGCCTCCTTCGTGTTTTCGTTATTCTATTTTCGTCGACTGAAGGAAGGCTTTAAGTTATTTGATAACTTGCGTAAATCACTGATTGTACCGAATGGTCGTAAATCAAAATCGGAGAAAGAAACGAAACGAAAATGCAGTGTAGAACTGAAGAATAACAACACTCAGTTTCCCGGGATAAATTGGGAACACGGAGAAGCGTTCACTATTCCATCTATCAGTGAAACCTGAGTTCAGACAAGTGACGATGAAGACAAAATGCGTGAATAACGGATTGAGGGGGACCTTGATCAAAAACCCATTTAAGAAATCCATAGAACTGACCAAAAATGAACGGATTGTGAAATTTGCAATTTTGATTCATCGTAAATGTGTGGAGTCGCCAAAACGCCGTCAAATTGTGAGATGCAAATTAGAGGTTTCATGCTGAATATTTGGATACCTGTGGCCATCAAATATTTGTAATATTCAAGTTTATCCTCAAAATCTAAGAAAAGGACCAAGGATCGATCTGCCAGTCTGTAATCTAGTTCCACGTTACGTTTCCCATGCAACACGTAAAGCTCCTTACCTAAGGTAGGTATATTCTCAACGTACTATTCCCAAACTTGATATCGCGTGACTTCATAACTTGAATTCTTCCTTGAAAGTATGATGAATGAACTTATAAAGACCCTTCCGGGTCAGTAGCGTGATTCAGGGCGATTTCCGCTGCAGACGTACCTAACTTCGGATGGAAAGAAAGAGAAAGAATCGGCTGAAATGAAGAACGAAAAAGCAGAAAAGTGCCGACCAACTAAGTTTTTAAAAAGCACCGTCTTCCTTGATTTATTGTTGAGGAAACATCTCCGACTCTTCTTTTACAGATTTACTTCTTTTACAGAGAACTTTCGATAGAATGGAAAAGAACTGAGGTTGGTTTGCAGTGAAGTAATCAGAAGTCGACGGGTCGAATACGAGGTTCTGCCGCTTTTATGAGCGAAGAAATTAATTTCGCTAGAGACTGAATAGGTAGTCGATGATGAAACTTGGAAGTGGACATTGTTCAAAGTTTGTATGATGAACAAACGAAATTCTATCACTTTCTTCTGCGAACTTTCTGAGTAAAGGCACTTACTCAAATTACCCCTGAACCTGCTGCATGATTATATTTTTTCACGGTTTTTGACCACAAAAATGCAAATTTCAGCTGACGAATACTTGTATAATAAAAAATGTGGCGCATCCACTGTCGCATCATCGAAATAATCTCCATAATTGCTATCTACAATTTAGAACGCTATTTCGTGACTGAAGCAGTAGTACTTCTGCGATGATGTCATTAAAAATTAACTAATAAAATGGTAACTGATCCTACAAAATGTTTCTGAATGGTCTCACTATTAGTCCTACTCAAGCAGCATGGCCAAAAATGAGGGAATTTTCGAACAGCCCTGCGGACTATCTTTCAACTATAACAGTACTGAGCATTTTCCAACATATATAATGAGAGATCAATGAGAATCAAAATGTAATAAACCACGGTTTATTAGCCACCAAACAGTTGTTCGAATAACTGCAAACTGCGTGAAATTATATCTTCCATAAAATCTGTTCCACTGTAACCGAAGCCGAAGCTGTGGAACCACTTTCTGGGATGAAATCATTGCATTGCACACTAATGATGCATAATAATAACCTACACTGCATCACTGCATTGCATAATATAACCTACTAAGGACTGGACTGGTTATTACCAAGTTGAAGTATTTTTAGCCCCAATACCTTTAAAAATGTGTATTCCTACAAGCGAACGATTGGGTATATTTGGGTGATTTAAACTGCATATATATTACAGATTTTTCGAAGTAGATCCACAATATAACCTTTCAACTCTACACTAAGGAGCAACGCTAGAAACATTTCATCGGTCTTGAAATGAGTCGTGGTGCCGGGTTTGACACAAATCCCTATAAAAATGTTGATAAGAGTGATGAGGAAGTATTATATGATCAAATTAATGACAATAAATCGTATTTACCAAAAATATAACAAGACCGAATAAGCATACCTAACACCAGCAGTTCTTGGATTTAATTGTATTCTCTAATTATTATACCAACATTTTACTGTATTTGAACTAGTTTAGGCCCCACTGAAATTCGCATCTGAATTCCTCCCTCTCAGCAAGTGATTTTCGGGCAGATTTGGAGGGATTTTACAGCTTGAATTACATTTTTTCAGGGTTAATACGCATCTACTTTCCACAGATTAGCGCCACAGGCACAATCTGATGATATTTCTTCAACACAAAAATGAGTTTTTGTTGGTTTTAGCAAATTCAAAGAAAAATCCAATGACAATCAAGAGTGATGGAATGTGGTGATACAAAATAAAGTGTCGTATGTTTCATGTATACGTAAGAATTAAGTTTATAATGAATCGTATTTACCAAAATATCACAGGAAGTTCGAACGCACACAACACTTCGCACATATGGAGCCGCGGACCGGCTGATACTGAAGAGAAAGAGCTCGGGAAGACGCCGGGAGAGGGGATGTTGGGGAGCGACCCCGGGATGTTGCATCGGGAAGGGATGGGGCGGCACAAAGTGCAGGGCTGCCAACATCTCCGAGGGCCGACCAAAACAAACAAAGCCGGCAAATTAATTAGAATGGCTCAGGACTAGACAAGCGGTCCTTCAGTAAACACGAACTTCCCTCTAATCAAAAGCATTACTTGAGTCGGGGCTTTCCTGTAGTTCTGAATTTTATTAATTCGATCACGTAAAATGGGTCAAATTAGGAATCCGAGAAAAATATTATAAATCTAGCGAGAGAAAAAGCAAGTAAATATTCATTTTTTCCTCGAATCTTTATCAAAAAGTTGATTCTGGAATCCATCCCAGAGGGGAGAAGTACTTGTAATTTGGCGTTTACTCTAGGAACGAGGAAAGACTGTTTCAAAAAATGATTGAAATTTGAACGATCACTTACTACCTAAGAGTTTATGAACAGTGAGCAAACATTTGCACACTTTCTGAACCAACTAAGCAGTGTTATCTGGTGCAAGTAGGTGTGGGAACACTTTCGAAATATGATTACTATGTGAACAAACACGTGCATAAGTAACTATCTTCTGAACAGTGGACAGAAATTTGCACACTTCCTGTGCCAGTTTATTACTGCGTTCAGTTCATTCAATGTATGGACAGGGAAGTGGAAAAACGGGGAAGGTTTGAGGTGACCAAGATCTCTCTACCACCACAAGCAGCCAGAAGCTCTCGATCTTGACCCTTGTACCCAAAATCCTGGAAACGAGAATCCGACGGCTACAGCCAATTTAGAAAAATTCTGAAAACGGATTTGTTTCTCTAGAGTTCAACGCAAGTGCGTATTAAGCCACTTCTTGAAAATGTTCAAAACTTGAACCACATTTGTTTGGAACAGTGAGCAACAAATTTTTGCACACTTTTGGAACCAATTACTCGGAATTTTGCGTGAATATTGATGAGAAATCCGCTTTCCGAATTGAAATATCACGCTCCGTTCTCATATGAGAAGTAGACGGAATTTGGCCCCGATGGTGCTGTCATCTCTTATCACAGATTCTCACCAAAACGTCGTGACATTTAGCCTTAATTTGGGAGCCTTCCCGAGATCCGCCGGTCTGGTACCCCACACCAGAAACAATGAGATTCCTGTGCTGTCGTATGACAAAAAAGGCGGTATTTCATCTTCTTGAGCCCACTGCAACAGTTTATTACATCAGGAAGGGATGCGCAGCACACAGTGAAGGGCGGCCATCATTTACGGGAGACCACCAAAACAAGCAAACCACAAATCGATTGAAATGACTCAGGACAAGACTAAACACGGATTGCACCTCTGATCACAAGTTCAGGTCAGTACTTGTAACTCGTCGTAGTAAAATGACTCAACCAGAGGACAACTGAATCCACTGATTACCGAATCCACTAATCAGTATACACTATCAGCGTTTAGTACTTGCACGTCGGTGTCGCCTTACGTAGGGCAGGAGTCTCACGTATGTCCAGAAAAAATTTGTCAAAAATGCTTAATATAAGCACCATTTTCTACAATTATACTTATAATCAATGAAGTGATTGATGAGGGTAGTAGCCAAAATCATACATTATTTATAAGTGGGACAACCATACCAGGGGCCCCAACTTTAAAGGTATCTACTAATCAGTTTCCGAATCTCCCAATTACAACAGGTATTACTATGAAAAAACGCTGCAAATCCCTGCACAACGGTTTATTATTTTGTACAGAATACCCTCCTGTTTCAGATCACAGGTCTCCGTATAGATAACCCTTCTATATAACATATATGTACTATTCTACACATATTATGTAGATCGCGGACCCTCCATAGGTTAGTACCTAACCCCGTACTCGTTACTAGGTACCTACCTAAACCGTTGTGTAATAATTTACCTGTATAGGTTCCCCTTCTACGGAGATAGAATAATGAACCGTTGTGTAATAATTTTCCCATCAATAATACTTCAACGCTTGTTCAAGTTACAAAAGTACCTATCAACAAAATCCAGCCCCTTCTTGGTAGATGAGCCGTTGTGCAATAATTTACCGTGGTGTAATAATTTACCGGTGTGTAATAATTTGCCGTTGTGTAATAATTTGCCATTGTATAATAATTTACCCATCAATAATACTTCAAAGTTTGTTCAAGTTGCAAAAGTACCTATCAACAAAATCCATCCCCTTCTGGGTAGATGAGCCGTTGTGTAATAATGTACCGTTGTGTAATAATGTACCGTTGTGTAATAATTTACCGTTGTGTAATAATTCGCCATTGTGCAATAATTTACCATTGTGTAATAATTTACCCATCAATAATACTTCAAAGTTTGTTCAAGTTTCAGAAGTAGGTACCTACCAACAAAATCCAATAGATCCATCACTTATCAAATGAAATAATATCGCAGAACAAACAACTCGACTTCATACAGCCATCCTTGATCATAATCAGATGCTCCGAAGTGATGATATCCGGGCCGGATTTATACCGTTTGATTCACGTTAGTGTTGACGAAGCTTTTTGGTGCACACGAACGGCTGGTCGTACAATGCTCCGGGTGGTCTCAAAAAATTGTTTAGCTCAAGAAAAATTTAATAACGTAAAAAAACCAGACCCTTCAATCGGAAGTTTTCGAGCTACGGCGTTCTAAAAATTTCAACCCCTATTTTTGAACCCCTTAGAGATGACTGACAGTAACGTCGAGCTTCGAGGACCAACTAGACCCCGAACGGAACCTATAACCCGAATTTCATCAATTTTGTTTCATGGTAACTAAGAACAGTGGCCCGTAAGGCGTACGGCGGACAGACATAAATATTTGTATTGCCGTTTTGGATCCTACATACATTGAAACGTAAACCATCAAATTTTGAGAGGGGGGGGGGGGGGGTAAGCATATTTTTTTTCCATGCTCGATTCCAATGGTTCATTATTGAAAATAATAAACCAAAATTATAATAAAAGCATATTAGCTGTCACTACAATTAGCTGTTACTTCAAAAATTCGCTGTCATCTTGCATGGTACGGTCATTGCGTGTTGCGCACCGGTACGGTACACCTTTGAAGTCTTTCGGCTATAAAAGCCAGGAATAATGGATGTTTTTGTCTCTGAACAGATTCGTGAAGAAACAGGCAGTTCTTGCAGACGTCCGAGCGGCAAGCGGTGACGCGCTTGAAAGGAACTACGAATAGAATAATATAACGGACTGCGCATGCGTCAGAAACTCGATTCGGAGCAGTTTGACACACTTACGGGTATAATTGAGTAAATACTTAACGATAAGTAGGTACATATTTACATATTAAAACAACGAAATTATCAGTCATCCGTAATTTTTACAACTGATCGCATAGAAGACTTACGTGTGGTTTAAAAATCGGACGTAAACGAAGTGTCACATACCTGGAAACAGAAGATTATAATAGATCAGATTTCTTGTACGGATGCAAATAAAATGAACATCTTACCATATATTATGTAACTTTACAAATATCTAAAATACATTGAAATGCAAATTTTTTTTGTAAGTAATAAAAATACGCGTCCAAACAATTTCTGCTTTCTGCACAACCGACCAAAATTGTTCGACTTGTAACAAGATTTTTTGGAACGCCTCACTCGGTATCATGGAGTAGGTGTGGGACTTGCCTCAAAACACAAAGGCGATGAAACCAAAGGATCTGCCTAGCATTATTTATTAGTTATACCCACATAACCTTTCAAAATCAAATTCAAGATTTTCCAAAACAAATTATGTTTTCGAAGTCAAATATGTTTTCGAAGTCAAATTCAACGTTTTCCATTATTAATCTTTATTTATGTCGAACTCAATGGTGTTCATTTCGAACTTCATTTCAATCCAATTTTTCAACTGAAGGGGCCCATTTACATTCAAGCAAGTTTGCCAAGCTCATTTGATCTGAGGAATCTAGCAAATCTGATGGTAAAAGTTGCATAAGCATCTTTGACGAAATTTCCGTCAACTTATCAAAAACGCTGCAAAGTCCTTGTCACATGGGTTTATTATTCTATTGGACATACCTACAGAAATGCTTACTGTTCATTTATTGTTGCTTTCATGTAAAATAATTGAAATTGCTATTTCTGGTGGTTTCCACCAATTTTGGCTCCCAAAACTTGAATTAGGTAGGCTTTTTTTTTTTTTTTTTCAAATTATCTTTGATCATTGGTAGTGCCATTTAATCGTCTTGATCCACGACGTGTTGACACTTTTCCTTGTGTTATTCTACAAACTGATGGTGATTTCAGACGATTTCGCAGGTTTTTGACTCATAAAAAATCAATTTTGGGAGCTGAACATCTGGGACAACCTCAATTTTCCACTTCTTGGTCAAAATCGACTTCATGTTCGGTTTTCTCGTCCCCAAAAACATGGAAAACGATACCTCAAAAGCTCATTTTACATGTTACTAAAACACAAAAACGCTGCAAAGTCCTTGTCACATGGGTTTATTATTCTATTGGAGTTCTAGAGATTTTTGTTGGCTGTTAAATGTATTGTTTCTTTCATGTGGAATGATTTAAATAGCTATTTCTGATGATTTCCACCAATTTTGGCCCCCAAAACATGAAATAGGTACGCTTTTTTTTTTTTTTTTAAATCATCTTTGATCATTGGTAGTGGCATTTAATGGTCTTGATTCACCTCTTTACACTTTTCCAATGTTATTGTACACATTGATGGTGATTTCAGACAGTTTTCCAGGTTTTTGACTCATAAAAAACCAATTTTGGGAGCTGAACCTTTGGTAAAACCTCAATTTCCGCGTCTTTGGTCAAAATCGACTTCATATTCGGTCTTCTCGTCCTCAAAAACATGGAAAAAGATACCTCAAAAGCTCATGTTACTAACATGTTGTTAAAACGCAAAAAGTACCTATTTTTATACACATTTTCACTCATAACACCCCTGGGTATATTCCGATCGGGCTGAAAAGTTTCGGGACACAACTAGGGCCCAAATGGAGCCTGTGTGCGAAAGAACGAATATTTTAGACCGAAAATGAAGCCGGTACACGTGATACGGCGTACGGCGGACGGCGGACGGACATTGCATTTTTGGAATCTACGCACCTTGAAACGTAAAAGAAAAAATTTTGAGGGGCTGTTATAAAAAATTTTTGCTGAGCGAATACATAGGTGTATTATTCACAGAATAATAAACCAAAAGTACCTATTTTTACACACATTTTCACTCATAACACCCCTGGGTATATTCCGATCGGGCTGCAAAGTTTCGGGACACAACTAGGGCCCAAATGGAGCCTGTGTGCGAAAGAACGAATATTTTAGACCGAAAATGAAGCCGGTACACGTGATACGGCGTACGGCGGACGGACATTGCATTTTTGGAATCTACGCAACTTGAAACGTAAACGAAAAAATTTTGAGGGGGCGTTATAAAAATTTTTTGCTGAGCGATTACATAGGTGTATTATTCACAGAATAATAAACCAAAATCCTGTTATGCGTCCCGAACTTCAGTTCAATGGGCAATTTCCGTGTGTAGAAATATTTTGTTTTTGATCTCAGAATTGGATTTAGCACCCTTGAAAACTTCCCCTGCCAAATTTCATCTCAAAACTCCGCGTAGCTTGAGCAACAAACGGAGTGAACGAAAACGAAATGACGGCGCTAGGCGGACGCAGAGGTGAGGGCATTTTTGCCTACGACGTCATATTTCGCTTTCCACTGGTTATCGCCCACTTTCGATCATCGGATACCCCTCATACAGCACCTTTTCGGAAAGCACTCGCCGAGCTCTTTTACTTAAGAAAATGAAAGAAAACATGTGAAACTGCCCATCTGGTGAATTTGACAACAAATTTGAAGGCTTGACGATTCCATTCTGAATCAAAATTGTCAAGCCACCAAGCCATTTTCACACTCACTTTCCATGAACCCGACACAACTTCCAGAACCAAGACTCTTGTCACACACGTTTTTGACCCTTAAAGTCAAATTTGACCTACTCATTTTGAGAAAAATATTTTGAGCATCGGAATAGTACATCTTTCTGTCGTGAATCACCATCCCACACGACGTCAAGTGAATTAATATTGACTTTAGCCCTTAATACCAATTTGCAGACGGTATCTAATCTTGGGTATACGATAAAAGTTCCAAATTTCGCCAAAATGTTCGCATTGCCTAACAAAAAGATGATTCGGAGAAGAGCGATTTTTAAAAAATTCCGAAGGTCAAAAATTTGAGTTTTTAGGGGTCAAAAATCGGTAAAAATGGCTATAATCGCAATTGATATATAAAATCACTGAAAGTTGTATGGAAGGGTGAGTAAAGACATAAAAATACAATTTCAGTCGTTTTTCATACAGAATAGGGGTCAAATTTGGATTTTTTGGAGGGTTAAAAATTCGTGTTACGAGCCAGAATCAATATTAATTCACCTGACGTTGTGTGGGATGGTGACTCACGACGGATGGGACTATTTCGATGACCAAAATAATTTTCTCAAAAAAGTGTGAGCCAAATTTGACTTTATTCGGGTCAAAATCGGTAAAAATTGCACAATCACAAAAAATTATATTACTTTACGAGAAGCTGTATCACGTTTTTACACAATAGCAAGAATATTTCTTTGAAAATTCGATTTTATAGCCATGCGGCATGACAGGAACTTTTTAAAAATTTGTGTCTTTCTAAACTTGAATTTTTGCTCGCATTTTCAGTTTGACAGTTTGAGGCAATAAATTTGATTCTATCGGTCGGTTTGCAAATCGAGAAGCTTTGGATATTCGGTAGCTACGGCCAAAATTCCAGCTACGTCCAAAATTCCAAGTCTTGGTTCAAGACAGACCATAATTTCCGAAGAACTTCATAATGGGTCTTCAGCAGGTATACCTATACTCTTTGGTTGGGTGCGGTGGGTTCCTAATATATCGCAGATAATCTATTACCCGGAAGGTCTGCTACTGACGTTTTTCTCAAGCCCCATTCATCAGTGTCCTCCGCTGGGTGGCCCATCACCACACGTGTGGGCAAAAACCGAAAATCGCACATATGTGGGACGAAGCTGCAAAAAAACCCCATCGGAAGAAACCGCATACGGTGCGTTTTTACGTCGCATTGACCAGATCTCCTCACATGTGGACTGCAGTGTTGGATTCGAGCGGATTTGTTTCTGTATTTTAAATAGTGTACAGGTTGTACAGTCAGTGTACACGGTATCCACTTTCGGAACCACGAAACTTCAGGGATCGATTCTACAATTAATTTGCAACAAAAAGTTCCACCTGGGAATTTTTCGAAAAACGCTTCGTTTTCGACTTATTTCGATTTTTAAGATTTTTTCGTGTTCTACCTTCTGTCACAAAAATGGTCATAACAGCCTTAATTAACAGTGGCAAATTGAAATAACTGATACTATCGGAAAACGTCAAATTTCGTATCTCCCCCGATGCAACATAATGTTTTTACACCGAATGTGTGTAAAATTGGGCCTGAAACACCTACATACTGCACAATTTATGCAACATAAGATAGGCCTCAATGAATATGGTTTAGAAAAAAATAAAAAAACAGTTCCAGGAGATCGAAAAATCAACTTTTCATCAGTCGTAATGACTTGCAGTATCGCCACTCGATTTAGCAATCAAAAGTACGTAATTCAGAAGTCGGATACCCGACTTTTCACAAGTTATGGTCGTGTCGAGTGGAGTCGTTTACACGCTATAACATGAAAAATCCAAGGCTTTTGCACTCAAACGTCATTTTCTTCTCTAATTACTGAAGTAAAATTGAACCATAACGTTGGAAAGCTGAGATTCTGAGGAAGGTGTTCCTTAACGTGTTCGGTTAGACACCTACTATCTTCGTGGAGCCATTTGAAAAAAAAAAAAAAAAAAATTTCGGAAGATCTTAAAATCAAAATGACTCGAAAAGGAAGCGTTTTTCGAAAAATTCTTACGTGGAACTTTTTGTAGCAAATTAGTTGTAGAATCGACCCTATGAATATCTGTAGTTATAGATTTAACCAATAACAGAGCTTTAATCTCTGGTTGCGTTAATTTATTCGCCGCTTCAGTAATTCGTCTGAACGTGAGAAATTACCGTGGGACAGGTAGACTTGTTATCTAGGAAATTCTCGAAAATTAATGGGCCTGCCTTTAGATCGAGCTGTCTTTGTCGATTTTCCCAATCGAGAAAACGGTCCCCTACAAGAAGATGCCGTCGTTGAGTTACGGCCTGCAGGTTTCGCTATGCACCGCATAAATCTTGGGCTTCGAGAGAAAATACGGTCACGCTATTGGCTCAGAACAGCCTCAAAGTTCGCTCCCCCTGCAGACGATTTATCTGTTTTCAAACAACGAGGCGGCAAGGGTCAGTGGCAGATTCAAGAACTTCAATTATTTCAGGTAGATACAACGCATTCATTATCTTGGTAGTTTTAGTTATTCGAACAAAATGAAATGTTTTATCTAGTAGGTACTCATAAAAATAGTAATATTAGGTAATTCCACATGATGGTTATCCGACGTCGGAAATGTGGGGAATTTTATAGCACCTATCTATATAGATCAGTGGTTCTAAAATAGATAAAATACTAGCTGTATAAGAGCAGGATGACCAGTGCTACGCTAGTTTTACATAATAGTTTTATAGGTAAAATAGGTAACCAGCACCTTAGCCTCAGATTTTTGGTGCATCATTGAAAACAATCGACCTTTTTAATCGACCACGCAAGTTAGGTAATAATTCTAGGAAACAATTTTGAACACACCCGGTCAAAAAGTGTTGGTTTACGTTCAAATAAGTAGAATCATGAAGGAGGTGACTTTCAAAAGGGAACATAATTATCCAATTTAATTAATTAATTAATTAAAGTTTATTTTTAAAATAATTCTCCAAAGAAAATCATTAAAAAAGAAAAAAAATTAAATTAATTAAAAAATAGGATACGTTCCCTTTTTAAAGCAATGTCCTATGAACCCGGTTTGAAATTCTGTCTTTGACGGAGTTCTACAAGGTCGGAACAAACCAAGAGTCAAAATAAATGTACCTGTACACGTGGAGTCCTAAAATCAAATTGAAAAATCGTTGTTGCACAACCAAGGAAATTTCTCCCATACAAACTGGGAAATTTCTCTCATACAAACGGGAAATTTCTCGCATACACTGGTCAAGGAAATTGAACCATGGATGTTTTTAGTGAATTATTGATCAGAGCTCAATTTTCGGCTCAGCTGGATCATAAACCTAATTTTCTGATTTAGCACACAGCTCAATTTGCGACTCAGCAGGCGTCCGTTCGCCATGATCTCGCTCCTGCCCCTTTAAAATTATCGTAGAATGTTGAAGTCTGTTAATCGGGCTACATTTGGGCTAGCAATGAACTTCAAAACAACCCTAATATTTATACATAGTGGTCGCTTATAGTGATCAAATTGGGAGACTGGAAACAATCGCTATACGCGACCAATCTTGTAAGCGACCTCTACTGTATATACATTGTGGTGATTTTAGCAAATTTTACCGATGTGGGCAAATGACCCCACCCACCAAAATTGAATTACTTTTCTGAGGAAATTTTTATTAAGGGGAGTCAGTCCGGGGGGAAAAAATCGATTTTTTTTCTTTCAGTTTTTATAATTCTCCACTCAATTCTGAACAATTTGGTATATACAACTTGATGATTCCGAGTGTGGAAGCCTAAGAAAACTGATCTATAATGGACTAGAACGCGGCACATTCGGAAAATCGCTTATCACTAGTACAAACTGGGATTTTCACATATTTTGATGTCAAACTAATTTGAATATTATGTCAAACAACAGAAAAAGAAGCAATAAACAACTATAACCTTCTCTTATTCCTCTTCCCGTTGTATTTAGACAGCCAAGCTAGTATGAGTGGCCATGGTGATGCATCAAGCCCAAAAAATGTTCTTCTTTAGAAAAACGCGTTTTTCTCGAAACTACATTTTTTGATATTTATGTTCCTTTTCTGTGATACCTATTCGACCGATTTTCGTTCTGATTTTTTCGTTTTTCGTACGTTGCTAATGCATCGTTAGACATGGGATTTTTGCATAATTTTGATTTGAAGAGTTTGTGGTTAGAAAAATGTTAGCTACCAAAAACCTGAATTTTATTTCTTGAAAAAAAATATATATATATAAGATAACATTGTTGAAAACTGAAAAGCCCATTTCTGTTGATAGACCTAGGTAAGACAAATGCAACGAAAAAAAACCCATTGAAATCGGAAGGGAAGTTTCGTAGAAAAAGGAACATAAACGCAAAATGATGCCTAACTTTAGGTTTTCATACCTACATAGGTACCTATTTGACCTATTTTGATTTTTTTGTTTTGTTTTGTTCATCAACATCTAAAATATCGAAATTATAACCAATTTTAAATTTCTACCGCGTTTTAAGCAAGGCAGAGGCGTTTGAAAAAACACTGTTTTTCGGACTGACTCTCCCCTTAAGATCGATAAAGTTGTCTGCTGCTTCGGGTCTTCATTCAATACCAATTTTGGTGAATATATAGCAGTTTCGGATATTTCAGCCATTTTTACCGATTTTATCGACTTTTGACCCCCAACTCAAAAACTGATTACTAAACGACCTTTTGATAAATCAGGCAAATTCCCTGTGTGTTTACATACAGCCGATCGGGACCTGACTGTTTCTATCCTTACATCCAACATATTCTTTTAACTGCCTTTCTACAACGCGTTTTCTACTGTATTTATATAACTCAACAGGAAATCCTATCAAATAAGAGATACAAATTTCGAAAACATCTCAACCTTCCAAAACATCTAATGTAAAGGATCACATTTCAATACAACGGATATAGATCTCGACTTTCCGTTTTGTTCCCACTACATAGGTACATAGGCAAAACGGTTTACGTGAAGTCGGTAATATTCCAATGCAACAATATAAGTGTAGGGATGGTTGGTAGTCCTTTCACGCTAAGGAGAAATGAGGAGACATTTTCAAAGGCTCTTTTTCTATCCCAAGAGGGAGAGACAGAAAATAGGGATAGCAATGAGGCACGTGTTATGGGGTCGTTCAGAATTGAAATTCATACATAATGGCCGCCACCAGCCACCACTCACACTGATTGCTGCGGTAGGTTAGGAACGACCCCTCGTGTGAAGGGGAGATATGAATAAAGCTGCTGATATGGTTTCCAAGAGGCTTTTCGAAGACATTGAATAAGGAATATTACAAATGAATTATGCGAACCAGTAACGCGTAAGGCTGATTTGGTTTGAACGGCTGTGTGCACTTGTCAGGGCAAAATTTATTAATGCAATTTAGGTAGGTATATTGCATTTAAGAAGCCTAAGACCTGATGGATACTTGTACATAAACGTAGTACCAAGTCATCAGAAGTACGTCCTCTGAACGCCCAGTGGTAGAAGGAGAAAAAACCAAGTTCATGCACTGTACCGTTCATTTCTGCTAAGCCTCTCTTTCCCCACTTTAAGATTCGAATAAAGAGAGATTATAAAATTTAAAAACTTGGAAAAAATAAAAAAATTAAAATCAGAAGTATTAGTTGTGGTTCTAATGGAGTACCGAACTGTTTCAAACAACGTGGGAGATCTGAACGTTTTAGTAGGGAGGGGAAAAAATAAAACATTGCAAAGCCATTGTCACATGGGTTTATTATTTTATTGGACATACCTACAGAAATATTGACTGTTCATTTATTGTTTCTTTCATGTGCAATAATTGAAATAATTATTTTTGATGGTTTCTACAAATTTTGGTCCCCCTAAACACGCAATAGGCTCCTTTTGGTTTATTATTCTGTGAATAATACACCTATGTATTCGCTCAGCAAAAAATTTTTATAACACCCCCTCAAAATTTTTTCTTTTCCGTTTCAAGGTGCGTAGATTCCAAAAATGCAATGTCCGTCCGCCGTCCGCCGTATCACGTGTACAGGCTTCATTTTCGGTCTAATAAAATCGTTCTTTCGCACACATGCTCCATTTGGGCCCTAGTTGTGTACCGAAACTTTTCAGCCCGATCGGAATATATCCAGGGGTGTTATGAGTGAAAATGTGTGTAAAAATAGGTACTTTTTGCGTTTTAGCAACATGTTGGCAACATGAGCTTTTAAGGTATCGTTTTTCATGTTTTTTGGGACGAGAAGACCGAATATGAAGCCGATTTTGACCAAAGAATAGAAAATTGAGGTTCTACCAGATGTTCAGCTCCCGAAATTAATTTTTAATGAGTCAAAAACCTAGGAAATCGTCTGAAATCACCATCAATTTGTATAATAACACTGGAAAAAGTGTCAACACGTCGTGGATCAAGACGATTAAATGGCACTACCAAAGATCAGAGATAATTTATTTAAGGAAAAAAAAGGAGCGTACCTTATTCGTGTTTTGGGGGCCCAAATTGCTATTTCAATTATTTTATATGAAGAAACAATAAATAAACAGCCAACATCTCTGTAGGTATGTCCAATAGAATAATAAACCCATGTGACAAGGACTTTGCAGCGTTTTTTTCTACAAATTATCTTTGATCATTGATAGTGTCATTTATTTGTCTTGATTCACCAGCTCATACGTACATACTACTGCTTATACATTTATGATGATTTCAGTTACCCAGGTTTGTGGGAGCTGAACAGTTTGTGGGAGCTGAACATTCGTTGCAACCTCCATTCTTCAATCTTTGGTCAAAATCAACTCATATTCGCTCTTCTCGCCTTAAAAAACATGGAAAACAATACCTCACAAACTCGAAAAACCCTATTTTTACACCTATTTCCCCCCCCCCCCCCATAACACCCCTGGGTGTGTTCCGATCGGGCTGCCAAGCTTCGGAGCACAGCTAGGACCCAAATGTGTTCCCGAATGGGGACCCCAAACTGTGTACGGAAGAACGACGATTTTAGACCAAAATTTAACGTAAATTTAAGCCTGAAAACTCGTTGGAACAAATTTCCACTCAAAATCGACTTCATATTCGGCCTTCTCTTCCTAAAAAACATAGAAAACAATACCTCACAAACTCATGTTAGCACCAAAAAACCCTATTGTTTCAGCGGAATATACCGCTGGGTATATTCCGATCGTGTTGCTAAGTTTCGGGACACAACTAGAGCCCAAATGGAGTCTGTGTGAGAAAGAACGAATGTTTTAGACACAAGATAAAGCAGATACGCATGATATGGCGTACTGCGGACGGCTTACAGATTTGGCATTTTTGGAATCTACACACCTTGGAACGTAAAATACAAAATTTTGAGGGGAGCGCTATGAAATTTGTTTGCTGAGCGAATACATACCTAGGTGTAGGTATTATCCACAGAATAAAAACCAAAATCTGATGCATCCTCAGGTCTCATATTTCAATTTCAAAAAATGAAAAATCTTATGCATCCTCAGGTCTCATATTTTAATTCCAGTATTCGTAGAACCATCGTCGTGTTTGTACCTAAATCGTGAATATTAAAAAGTTAACGGTTATCAAAATTGTACGAGTAGGTACTTACAATGAACACAATAACACTGATTAAAATCATGATAAATGATCTAGACGGCCCAAATTGATCTCATTAGTCTCGAAAGTTATTACAGTTCACGGTTTGGCCAATTTTTGAAAAAACATCCACACATCTCTTGTATGGTAACTGAATAAACTCAAACTCACAAGAAATTGTGAAAATATAACATGGGGGAAGACAGAGGCCGTCTGAGCTCTAGCGGTGGCTGGTGAAACTAATCTCACTTCACCGATCGCCAACTAGAGAGCGCTTGTCTGCACTGAGCTGACGATAGGACATAATCTACAACGTGTTTTACAAGGAGACTAATAAATTAACACCATAAAACTATGACTGTGAAATCCTTTGAATTTGAGACTGTAACACGAATAGGAATCGCTAGGCACTTGTAGATACCTAACGACTTACTGTTCATACCCGAATGCCTTCTAGATGGAACAATAATAATATAATGAAGGTTCGTCTACGGATTAGGTCTATGAGTATTCGGTAACTAGGAATTGATAGTTTTATGACACCATGCAGATAGTTATAATTATTATTTTAATATCCTATACCAGAATGCCTTTTAGACGGCCAACTCAATAAACCATATAAAATATCAATATAGGTCAGGTATATTGGATACCTACACTAGACTTTCTTATAAGGTGATAAATCAAACAATAATACAGTATAGTTTAGTGATACCATGACAGAAACAATGCGGAACCTCTGGCTTTTACGTGTAGCGCTCACATAGGTAGAGTTGACCCACCTCCCTTATAATACCGGCATACCTTCCAGACGGCGATTTGAAACAATAAAATACCATTATACGGAAAGAGCGTTAATACTGAGAGTACGGTGAATGATAATATTTGGGGGAATATTCAAATAAAACTACTTTTGGTTAATTATTTTCAATAATGAACCTTTGGGATCGAGCATGAAAAAAAAAAAAATTATTTTGACCCCCCCCCCCCCCCCCCACCATCCATCAAATGTTGATGGTTTATGTTTCAAGGTATGTAGAATCCAAAATAGCAATAACAAATTTCTGTCTGCCGCCGTACACACCACTTTTCTTAGTTACCATGAACCAAAATTGATGAAATTCGGGTCATAGGTTCCGTTCGGGGTCTAGTTGGTCCTCGAAGCTCGGCGTTACTGTCAGTCATCTCTAAGGGGTTCAAAATTGGGGTTGAAATTTTCAGAACGCCGTATCTCGAAAACTTTCGATGGAAGGGTATGTTTTTTTTACGTTATTAAATTTGTCATGAGCTAAACAATTTTTTGAGACCACCTGGAGCATTGTACGTCCAGCCGTTCGTGTGCACCAAAAAGCTCTTCGTCAACACCATCGTGAATCAAACGGTATAAATCCGGCTGGGATATCATCACTAGAGAGCACCTGATTATAATCAAGGATGGCTGTATGAAGTCGAGTTGGATGTTCTGTGATATTATTCGATTTGAAAAATGATGGCTCTTTTGGACTTTGTTGATAGGTACTTTTGCAATTTGGACAAACGTTATGTTTCATGAATAACAACAAGTAATCAATGACTGAATTACCGAATCCCGCGTAGTTTTATGAAATGCGATTCCCGGTCTGGCTCCAGTTCTCGGTTTAGGGCTTTCCTGGGGGGAGCTGGAGGGTAGGTATTCACCAAATAAAATAATCTACGCAGAAGTGTCGAATATGGGACTTACTGGTCTTTATATGGGACAAAAACCACACCAAATATTTATAAATAAATAAAAAGAGGGGGGAAACACCATCAGTTTAGGTTCCTTCGACATTCCATGTACCAAAGTATTCCATCAGAACTCAATTCCTTAAAACCGCCATAAGTATATAAGTATACCTTATCGACAAAAATTTCAATACCTATACGACTATTACGAATCCGACTTAGTCAGCCCGGTTTCTATTTCACAAATGTTGGTTACAATCCGAGGGATAAGCAGGTTGGATCTCCTATAAAATTCAAAGCGAACGGAATAATCCGTGCGCGCGTATGAGCACATAATTCGAACAGACAGACAAGGAACCAAATTTGTTCATATGGATTTTAAACGGAAGAAGTGAGAGGAAATTTTTATTTTGGAGGACAAACAATCCACTATCTATTTATCCACACTAAGGCGTTCTCACATCACTACCTTGGTAGACTCAGAAGCAAACGGTTCTCTTCTTGCACGATGTCATAAAGGGCGAATTTACTGATTTTTCAATTTTTCTGATAATTTACAGTAATAAATTAACACTTTTGGTGATTTTGCAGAATGTATTCCAACTCCGGATAACTATCTAGTTGAAAAGAATAATCTGTATGGGTGCGATCTATTTTTGACATTTCCCGAGCAGAGATTACAAACTGGAAACATGAACTTATTTTGGCCAGATTACAAGATAAGCTTTTTCTGCTACTCGTTGAAGGTGAAAATATCTGATTACACCAAACACTACTGTTCAGTGGGCCAATCTCAGCACGCCGTCGGTGAAGGTTTCGATACCGTCCACGACCTCCATTCGGTCCGCGTGTTCTTCCCTTCGGATGTCGATCTTTTAATGAAGTCCTTCGTATTGTCTTCCAGTCCGAGCTGACGACATACGCAGCATACTCATCGCCCGATCATAACCCGTAAGATACACAAGGTTATTTGCGGTGGTATATCCCAAGGACGTTAAATCATTATCCATAAGTATTCCCTGCGGTTAGGTGCTCGTACGTCGCAAGGCTGACTTCTTACCAAACGACATTCCTACACACCTATTTGGAAAATGTTGAATTATGTTTGGAAAATAATTGTTCCATCTGAAAAATGTTAAATTATATTTGGAAATGCTATATTATGTATGTAGGAATTTCGTTTGCATAAGAAGTCCGACTTCCTTAATATAGCATTTCTGTAATAAAAAAATAGCATTTCCAAATATAATTTAACATTTTCCACATTGAACTAATTATTTTCCAAATATAACTCAACATTTTTCTCATAAAATTCAACATTACACGAGGTTTCGAAAAAATGACAAAAAGTTTTGAAGTGGGTGGTAGGTAGTAATTGTAATAAAAATAGAGGGAGCTTTTTCAACGAGCGCCTCAGGCGCCTTGCGACCAACTAGTAATTAATAATCAAACAGTTATTCCCACAGTAAATAGCTAGTTTGGGGTTTTACAGGGTTTGAAATTTCAAGGGACTGTCAGGATAATGCTGTACACAGGTTTTGTTGCCTCGACGGCGCCACGGAGCGGCGCCACGGATTCTCGATGGTGCGGAGCAGCTTTCGACGTTTTTAAATGCACTCCAACCGTTAGCTCGTTAGTAGTTACCTAGCGAAAATTAATACATACCTACCTATTTTACCAGTATCAGTTCGCTGATCTTCGACGTAACGGTCATTATCAAAAGTGTATTCCCCCTCAGTAAAACAGCTTCTTACGTTTTAGTCTTGAGCAATTCCCAACAAAAACACGGGCCCCCATCTCACAACGGAGTACGTGGTTCGCTGGGAAGAATGGGCAAACCTGGGGCCCCTGGGGCGTAACAATGAAGAAAGGGCCCTCCGTCTCAGGACGGAAGGAACGAAAAGAACATTGATAAAAGGTGGGACGAAAAGGGAATGAAGAACTTTCGGGATAAAAGGGCCAGTGGATGCTACTGCGGTAAGGGGAATCTCACCTATAATGGCCGCTTTGTTTGAAGACGAAAACGCCGCATCACTGCAACGGGAGAACTGCGCCATTCATGACAGCAAAAATTCTGGTCGGTGCTGGAGATGACCAAGTGAGCGTCAAAGGTCAGCTTGCAAGTATTTCACCCTTCTAACCTCAATTGAAATCTTGGGGTTTCATGGGTACACTGCTATGACGGCCAAATGTCAAAGGAATCTGCTGAAAATGTCATCTTGCCTTGAGAACTATGTGCAAATCATACCAAACCTGCAGAATATCCACCTGTCGTCTGGTGGTGCGCTGAATGTTGATGCCATGGAATTTTTACGGTAGGAGAACCCCTTAAATGGCAGCTTAGTTAGAAACTAAAGATGCTTCATCACTTCTACGCGAGAACTGCGCCATTCAGAACAGCAAATCGACAGCCGAGTGTTGAGAAATTACTCAGTGAACGCTAGAGAGCTAGAGCTAACTACTTCGGTATCCTCATCCAAAATGCTAAGTCTTCAAGGACGAACTTCAAAACGACCTTATTTCAAAATAAAGCCGGTAAAAAACGCCACTTTGCCGTACGAACCGCCCGCAAATCATGTCAATATGCAGAAAACCTTCCTGATAAACAAACCGTCATGTGGTGAGGAGAATATTGATGTTTATACGGAAGTTCAGCTTATCAGAGCAGCAAAACGTTGTCACATCTCTGGCGATATGACTTAGTTAAATCCAGAGCTACATTTTTCACCCAAGGCCGCTGTAAAAATCGCGATTGTCAAAGGATGCTCTGCCCAAAACCGCCGATTTCAAAAACGACCTGCTCGCGCGATCTTGCCGAGCAACCGTATCATCGCACTAAAGTTATCACACATCCAAAATTGTGCAAGTCGTAAGGGGGTGCGCCGAATGTTGATGTTATGGAGCAAGGTGACCCAGAGCAGACACCGGTCAGAGAACTCGTCTCGAATACGTTACTCAATGATTAAACGGTATAATAAACTCCTTGATAATGACATGCAAAAAGAAATAGGGAACACCAGCTCGACCACAGCGAGCATCAAAAAATGACGATGAATATTGTCAAGTGGAATTAAAATGCCTAAATCTGTGAGAGAACATGGGTATGCTGAAAAGTACAGTTTTTTCGGGAATTGTTAATTTTTCCTCCGACACGTATGCAGTATTACGTACGAGACATCTAGGTACCAATTCACATCTACTTTTGACATTTCGGGTCATTACGGCCACTTTCCATACAGCTATAGGAACGTTTGACAAAGATTACACGTTTCTGGATGCGCATTTGAAATTGAAGTAAATAAGAAATAAATAAATTTATGTAAATTTGAAATTGAAGTTCAGTGTCTGCGTTGAGAGTTCTCGTATGTTTGGAGGTTCAGGATCTATAATAATAGTCATCACTGCTTTTATCATCATTCTTTGGTGGCATGCTGTGACAACTTCTTCAGGCCAGTGATACAACAAGTACCAACAACCGTTATTTATCAGTCGCATTTTAATTCAGTAATATTTGTCAGTAGGTTGTTAAACTATCGGTATGAATTTAAATAAATCTGTATCAAGATTTTTGAGCTCCAAGAGGGAGTGAGTCCTGATCCTCACTCATGATAGAAAAAGTGGTAACAGAAAAGCCTGAACTGTAAGTTGTTGCGAAATTGGACTGATAGTGTAAAAGCGTATTGGAAATTACTGATTAGAACGAACTGATAAATAAAATGGTTGTTGGTCCGGATTGCTTGATTGGCAGTACAAGTAGAGTTCACTTCGGTGAACCTCATAAAATATTATGAGAATGTTATAAACGGGTAAAATTGCAAAGACCGCCACGAGGTAGATCAGGAAGCCCGTAGCAGATTGTTGACGCGAGATGTCCAGCACGTGCTCTCGGGTAGGGACCCGACAATAACAGGTTTCGGCATTTTTTTTACGTCTCCACCAGGCCATTATCATTATCTGAGAGCAGGCGGTAGATGAATTAGGTACGAAGATGAGACGAGGGAGATTACCCTCGAGATAAGATCGAATAAGTTGACTTCGAAAACAAAAGAAGAAGTCTTATTCCCAAAAGTTGGTGATGGGGGATCATCGTAGGGTTTGGGTTCCGAAACTATTCGCAGGTCGTTCTCGATCCGGTCCTGCAGGATTCCTCCGTCCCTGACATCGTGTTGGTCACTTTTGCCTTCCGTTCATTTCACCTTCGTCTCACACAACTTAATATGGCGGCGTCCAAAATAAGAATCCAAACTGTAATCCTCCCCCCCCCCCCCCCCCGCCAAGAATTACTGCTTGAAGTATGAACCAATAAAACTACATCAACATAAGCCTAAAAACATTAAGTATTATTTACTCTTTTGGTTTATTATCCTGTGAATAATACACCTATGTATCCGCCGCACACATGCTCCATTTGGGCCCTGGTTGTGTCCCGAAACTTTGCAGCCTGATCGGAATATACCCAGGGGTGTTATGAGCGAAAATGTGTATAAAAATAGGTACTTTTGTGTTTTAGTAACATGTTAGTAACATGAGCTTTTGAGGTATCGTTTTCCATGTTTTTGGGACGAGAAGACCGAATATGACGACGATTTTGACCAAAGAATGGAAAATTTGGGTTCTACCAAATGTTCAGCTCCCAAAATTGATTATTTATTAGTCAAAAACCTAGGAAATCGTCTGAAATCACTCAATAAATCAATCAATTTGTATAATAACACTAGAAAAAGTGGATCAAGACGATTAAATGGCACTATCAATGATCACGGATCATTTTAAAAAAAGGAGCTTACCTAATTCGTGTTTTGGGGGCCAAAATTGGTATAACCCATCAGAAATAGCTATTTCAATTATTTCACGTTAAAGAAACAATAAATGAACAGCCAACATTTCTGTAAGCATGGCCAATAGAATAATAAACCCATGTGTCAAGGACTTTGCAGCGTTTTTACAATTTGATGGAATTGTTTTTATGACTATAAGCATGTTATCTATCAATAAAAATGAATAAATTAATTTTGCTTCAGTATCTACCTACGTAACGGAAGCTTCATTTTCACTTTGTTTGTCTCCAAAATCAAAATTTCCACTCGCGTTTTACGTTTTAGAGCTTTGTGAACAAAATATGGTTCAGTGTCTGTCGGTGTAGTCTGCCATGTGTTCGCTAATCGTTGCCACACGCTTAACTTCCTCAATTAAAATCCGACTATGCTGAAATTTTCAGGGATCTTACCGGGTTGGGCCCAAGATTGTCCCATGGAACTTCAATACGTTCGGATCATTTGTGTACATTCGGAATCCGCAGTACTACCTATACTTCTTACTGACGACTGGCCAATTATATCATTACAATGTTTATTATTGGGGATCGTACGTATTATTATGACGGTATTTATGATATACTGATCTATACGATAATGTTATCGATATGAGAAAGCTATCCGCCATTAAACCTGGCTGACTTTCCCCCCCTTTTTCTTTGTTTTTAGGTTGTCTTGATTTGGACTGAGGTCTTCACTTATTCAAGAATCGTGCAGGTCGGGGTTCACGGGTTTTGAGAGATGGGACTGAGGCAGTGATGAACGCGACGAGCGCCAAAATCGAAAAAATACACTTTTTGACCGGTGCAAAACGGAATTTTCAATTTACGTCCCGTGGTGGCCAGGAAGTTTGATAAAACCTGACCAAATGGGAAAAATCATTTACCCTTGCATACAACGGTTTATCAGGAGCCGAAGGTAACTCAATGGTCCAAATAACTCACTCTCCGTTGAGGTTTTAAACGTCGATGAGCATCGGGCGATATCGGATTATTTACATCCTCAAGAATTTCTGGCGATTTCAGAATCATTACGTCGATTTTAATAGCAACTAAAATGACCTACGAAACAAGCAGCCTCATCACAGGCCACGCCCCGACCTCTTATCATCATTAGTAGCCTCACAAATCATAAAGAAATAATTGAAATTAAGAGGCGTCAGTGAGTTCCACGGCTATGGTCGCGCCATCAGACGACATTTTACGACACCTCGGATGTTACTGGAACCCTCAAGTTGTAGCCTGAGTTTAAATCGGAGCCCAACAGCCTTATCAGATGGCAACCGGCGATTTCAGCCACCTGGTGACTCAATCGGACGGGGGCACATATATCAGCAAACACGTCGTAAAACCTTCCGTTTTGTCCAAACGGCAAATGGGGTTCTCTACCTCGCATTGCGCAAAACCGCTCCCCAAGTACCATTGCAATAGTTAGATAATCAACTCGTCGGACCGCTGACCTCACGACACCAGTCTATTTCGAGTTGACGATGGAAAGTTGAACATTATTACAATAAAAACGCTGCAAATTATTACACAACGGTTTATTATTTACCTGTATATAGATGCCCCTTCTGCGTAGATCACTGTTTTCTGTGGTCAACGCCCTCGAGATCCCCCTGGAAAGCCCTAAATGGAGTACTGCAGCCCGGAAATTAAAGTTTCATACAACTGGGCAGGATTTAATAATTCAATAATTAATTATTTGTAGTTATTCATGAAGCATAAGGTAAATAACAAACCACTGAGCAATAATTTACCTGCACAGATGCTCCTTCTGCGTAGATAGTATGACAAACCGTTGTGTAATAATTTACCACTGTGTAATAATTTACCGAATAATACTGCAACGTTTGTTCAAGTTGCAAAAGTAGGTACCTATCAACAAAATTCAAAAGATCCATAATTTTTCAAATGGAATAATACCACAGAACAACAACTCGACGCCATACAGCTCCGTGATTATAATCAGGTGCTCCCCAGCAATGATATCCGGGCCGGATTTATACCTTTTGATTCACCATCATGTTGACGAAGCTTTTCGGTGCAAACGAACGGCTGGTCGTACAATGCTCCGGGTGGTCTCAAAAAATTCTTTAGTTCAAGATCAATTTAAAAACGTAAAAAAAAAACCATACCCTCCTATTGAAAGTTTTCGAGCTACGGCATCCTGGAGATTTCAACCATATTTTTCACCCCTTAGAGAAGACTGACAGTAACGCCGACCTCCGAGGACCAACTAGACCCCAACTAGACTACAAACCATATTTCATTAATTTTGGATCGTGGTAACCAAAAAAAGTGCGAAGTACGGCGTGCGGAAAGAAATTTTTTTATTGCATTTTAGGATTCTGCATACCTTGAAACGGAAACCATCAAATTTCGAGGGGGTGCTAAAATTTCTTTTTTCACGCTCGATTCCAAAGGTTCATCATTGAAAATAATAAACCAAAATCCACATAGTTGCTCTGCACTTTGCTCCACTCTTATAGGAGGAAATGCCGCGCTGATTCTGAACATCGCTTCTGTTCCAACTAAGATGTTGAGGCGATTTTCCTCAAGTTCTACAACGTTTCAAGTTTGGACGACTCGACTATATATACCTTACATCATTACGCCATCTTCCGGTTAATTCAAAACTGATACAACATACCATAATTCATCTGTCACTGCTCTGACAAGGAACAACATCGAGGAAGATTAGAGGTTCCATCGTCGTGACGTCATTCCCAAGCATGGCTCACCGAGCCAAAAGGTTAGGGAACTTATTTTAAAACCGTCCGTGAACTGGAGACAGTTCAAGGGTATTGTAGAATGCTCATGGCAAAAGGTGTATTTGCCCAGGAGAGGCGATCTGTGTGCTTCACCTGTTGAGTGCGATGAGATGAACATGAGGTTCCACGCTCAAGTCAGATCATTCTAAACTAGATCAACTGGTCGTTGCAGAGGCTCTTACTTAGGCTCCGGTATCCAAACGACTCCGACTCAAAACGCTGCAAATCCCTGCACAACGGTTTATTATTTTGTATAGAATACCCTTCTGTTACAGATCACAGCTCTATGTATAGATAACCCGTCTATATAATATGATATGTACTATTCTATTATATGCATATTATGTAGATCGCAGACACTCCGTAGGTTAGTACCTAACCCTGTACTCGTTTCTAGGTACCTACCTAAATCACGAGTTAAATGTTGCTAAAATAATTCTGCCGATGACAAACAGTACCTAACAAAAAGAAACACACATAATGAAGTTCTGAAAAGAAATTGTTGATGAGGAGTGAAAAAAGTTGCAAAAGTACCTACCAACAAACTCCAGCCCCTTCTACGTAGATGGTATAATTTACCGTTGTGTAATAATTTACCGTTGAGTAATGATTTACCGTAGTAATAATTTACCCATCAATAATACTTCAACGTTTGTTCAAGTTTCACTACCTACCAACAAACTCCAATAGAGCCATCATTTTTCAAATTAAATAATATCACAGAACAACCAACTCGACTTCATACTCCGCCAATATAATCAGGTGATCCCTACCAATGATTGGCCGTATTCACAAATTCCTATTGTGGGCGCGTCTCTGGTTACGAGATTTGGTTTGGATTGTATACAATTTCATTCACACTGGAGTCGAAAATGCCTGTCGGTGCAAACTTCGGGGCCTTACTGTGAACGAACGGCTGGACGTACGATGCTCCGGATGGTCTTAAAAAACTCGCAAGTTCAAGAACTATTTAAAACCGTAAAAATATTTACGTAAAAAAATGGTATAGGCGTTTTGAAAATTTCAACCCCTATTTTGAACCCCTTAGAGATGACTCACAGTAACGTCGAGCTTCGAGGACCAACTAGACGCCGAACGGAACCTATAACCCGAATTTCATCAATTTTTTTTCATGGTAACTAAGAAAAGTGGCCCGTACGGCGTACGGCGGACAGACAGAAATATTTTTATTGCAGTTTTGGATTCTACATATCTTGAAACGTAAACCATCAAATTTTGAGGGGGGGTAAGAATTTTTTTTTTCATGCTCGATTCCAATGGTTCATTATTGAAAATAATAAACCAAAATGTGGCAGGAACTGGATGACCATCAGTTGTATATTTAATTGGTATGAAACGAGGTGCCGGTATTCAGTTGAAATGTTTTTAAATGTACGATTTTGGTCGTCATGTAGTTGTAAAAATTTAACAAAATTAAAAGAGGTTCGTTCTCCAATTTTTACAACTGCTCGACGGGCAACAATCTTTGGCGAAAAAGTCACCAATTAAAAACATTATGACAGAATACTGGTACCTCATTTCATCCCAGATTGGTTGTTATCAGTCTTCGGAAAACGTGTATATTTTTAACGTATGTTCTGGATATTTGGTGGATGTATAGGTACATGACATTGAGGTATAAAGAGGTTTTACTATATTCATGAATGTATAACATTTAAAAGAACTATATTATCTGAAGGAACTGTTCGACATTTGATATGTCTAACTCTCTTCTACTTACAAATATTTTGTGATGCTCAGTGCCTTGGAAAATGAATCAATTATTAATACCTATGCGTTATTTTATTATATAATCAAAGGGTACAACTGAGAAAAGGTACTTTTCCCAACAAGCCTCATGTTTCTAGGCTACACATACCACCATCACAGTCTCAGTCGACCAAACCGTTGGTGGAACTATGTTTTGACATCCATTCCACCCATCATTCCTTACTTGTGTGGGAAGAGAGGTCTCCGAGCCTTTGATGTCTGCATCTCCCTACCTACCTGGTGAGGACTGTCTTGGAAAAACGACGAGAATTTTTATCAGAGAAATATTATGGTTGGCCGCTTATCACTTTATTTCGTGTCTTATCTTTTGAGCTTCTGACGCGCCCACATCCGCCGCACACGTAGGATCACAGAGTTGAGGGACCAACATAATTCCTACGTGCTTGAGTGGAGAGAAATACACAACTATGACTTCGCTGTCAAAACAGGACAATTCTTGCAACACCATAGAACAAATTTTAGAGCAAAAAAATCAAAAACTGTCACCCAAAATGGAAAACTTTTGCATTTCAGAGATCAAGGAACGAATTTAGTTCCGTGTCTGTCTACGAAATTCCCTGTACCCAACTACCCGATCAAAACGAGGCGAAATTGTGAATTCCGAATAAAAATTCGTAACTTCGAAAATGCGTTATCGAAAACCTTGTAAGGCTCACCCCTACAACGGAAGTACTCAAGAGGTGTAGAATGTTTTTGTAAATCTGTAAGATATTAGGTACCTACGTGCTTGCTTATGTCATTGCACTATTACAGTTGGTATATTTCCTTCATTCACGCCGATTTTGTCTTTACTGAAACCTCAACTTCGAGAAGTTTTCTCGTTAAAACCTGTTCAACAGATTTCGAAGAAATTTAGGCAGGTTGCGCACAAAAAAAATTTCCATTGGATTTTATAGAGGTTGGAACCTCTGCCCATGGGCGGCCATGAAATTGTTGTAATGCCCGCATGGGATTGACAAATTATGTTGGAATTTTCAACGATCAAAGAACAATAAATTACTGACAATTACATGTACAGGTGTTGGCAAGGTACTTTCAATATGAACTGATACGGTAGCTGTGTGCCAATTTATCCAAGTTTTAAATTTTCGAAATAAGTCATAAATACAATTATTTGTTGAGCTGTTTATTATTAATCCCCTACCTGTCGGGGTCAATAGCTAAATCGTGACCCAGGCCAATGTCTTTGTTGGGTCCGAGGTGGGCAACTGATCAGGAAACTGCCAATTGGTGGGTACTGGGAGGGGGTAGGTCATTCGAAATGGTTCGGCCTTGAAGGGAATTCGCCCAGCTGTTCTAATGGCTGGTGGTTAACGGTACTTGCCGATTACTGTCCGACTCAATGAAACCACTCTCGCTAAGTCATTCAAGATATGGTAATTTTTTAGGAGGGGACGATCAGTGGGCAGAGTTACACGATGGGGAATAAGGAATTCTAAATCGTCCGATCTAGAAATGTCCTTTTAAAGCGAGAATTCAAGAAAAATAAGTTTGAAGGCTATGTGAATCATGGACTTTGAGGATCGTTTGTGGAAAACGGAAATTGTGTGCAGGCAATCAAGTTCTCTTGTACTTTGAACATAAATTAAACACCTTCCATCAATCCTACCACAGAATATTACAGATTCTGTAGTTGTACAGATTGTTGTAAGTAAGATACATTAGTTGTAAGAAAAAAATTTCGCCTCGCCTACGTTTAAGCGCAGTGTCCGAATTATTTCTCTATAGTTGTTGAAGTTAAAACGCTGCAAATTATTACAAAACGGTTTATTTTATTTACCTATAGATGCCCGTTCTGCGTTCACTGTTTTCGCTGTAGTGCGAAGTGCAGCGTAAGGCGGACAGAGAAATTGCTTATTTCCATTTTCGGATTCTATGTACCTTGAAACAGAAACTATCAAATTTTGAGGGAAGGGGGGGAGGGATTTTTTTCCCCATGCTCGATTCCAAAGGTTTATTATTGAAAAAAAAAACGCTGCAAATTATTACGCAACGGCTTATCATTTACCTGTATAGATGCCCCTTCTGCGTAGATCAATGTTTTTGTGGTCAATACCTGCCCTCGAGCTCCCCCCAGGAAAGTCCTAAATCAAGTAGTGGAGTCGGCCCGGGAATTATAGTTTCATAAAAATGCGCGGGGAAGTTTGTGAATAAATTGACTGATCGAAATTCATTGCGGAGCACCTTCTTCCAATGATCTTATGCCAATTTATTGTATTGAACTGCACGCAACGCATTAAAAACCATTAAATTCCAAGTGAATTCCAATAAATTGATTGCTTAAAATCCATTTCTAACTGAAATCCAATTTGAACTGAAATCAAATTCCAAGTGAATTACAATTAAAATTAAAATCCAGTTCCAAATGAAATCCAATTCCAACTGAAATATCCATTAAAAACCACTGGAAACGATGGACAACCCCCAATATTGGGTGCAAGATTGTTGCGGCGTTCCTAGCAGTGACATCTAGTATGAATGTATACAATTTTATTCACCCTCATGTTGACGAAGCCTGTCGGTGCAAACTTCAGGGCCTTACTGTGAACGAACGGCTGGACGTACAATGCTCCGGGCTGTCTCAAAAAACTCCCAAGTTCAAGAACTATTTTAAAATGTAAAAAAATCGAGATAACGGCGTTCTGGAGATTTCAAACCCTATTTTCCACCCCTTAGAAATTACTGACAGTAACGCCGAGCTTCGCGGACCAACTAGACCCCAAATGGAACCTACAAACCGAATTTCATCAACTTTGGTTCATGGTAACTAAGGAAAGTGCGAAATACGGCGTACGGCAGATTTTTTTTTTTTTTTTTAATTGCATTTTCGAATTCTACATAGGTACCTTGAAACGGATAACATCAAATTTTGAGGGGGGGGGGGGGGGTGAAAAAATTTCATGCTCGATTCCAAAGGTTCATTACTGAACCTGAATGGTTGGATCCGTCCAACCATTACCTACTGTATTATTGATGAATACCTGCATACAGTATTTTTTACTTATTCTATTCGAGAATCGGTAGTTTATTTTTATATTTTTCCTATGTATAATTTATGCTATACATATATTTTTTTATACACGGATTTTCTCCCCAGGAGTTGTATTTTCATTTTCTGTTTTTTGCCAATAAAGGAATTCTAATCTATTCTATTCTATTCTATAAACCAAAATTACACATTGTACACGTAATGACTGCTTAAATGCAAATCACTCGTAGATTTGCTACGATTAAGCGCAAAACGTACATATTCTCTGAAGTATTTCCCTATTTGAAGTCTGATAATAATCGGACGGAGCAAACGTGAAATCTTCGCCACACTACCAACTCCCGATCGATTATGATGAAGTTCCTGGGGGTTACACAGTTGGTTAGGTCCAATAGATCCGTATCAGATGTTCCCTCACAGTTGCCTGCGGCAAACAGAACTGAGATAATCATTGCGATATTTACGAAGAGGCTTCGTGCAACACCTTGGCAAACGTTTACTAGAACGCATTTTGACGGCGAATCTCCCACCGAAATTTGCTGTACAGGATGACTGACAAAGAACAACTAATCCGCCAGCCACAGGAACCTTCGTCCATCACTTTCTGGCAACATGCTCGACGCGGCCTTCGACGGTCGGGTTCTTCCTTCTCGAGGGGAATTCGACTGGACCGAAGATGCTGCGAACAATCGAGAGCCCGCCCCCCACATCCCCAAGGACACAGGTCGTTTCAGGAATCAAAGAGCTGCCGGGGCAGCTCAGTCGAATTACAACAGATAGCCATCATTCGGGATTAGAGGGTTTGGCCGGTGTTTCGGGCATCCGGACAGACAGGTTATGACAAATGGTAGAATCTAATCGTCGTACTCGCAGTTGTTATATCGAGCCGCTAAAAAATCAATGCAAATTTATTTATGGCCGATCGTGAGACCACTCAAACTCGAGCGTAAGTATGTACGGTAACGTAGAATGTTTTCCACAAGTGATAATCACCACTCAATACGGTTTAACGTTCCAAATCGTTCCAAATTTCCACCTTTTTTGTTTCTAATTCTTATGGCACACATTAATAGGTAGGAATCAGAAGAACCTTTCATTGTGGCCTGACGTATGTGGGTATAGGTACTGCAGTGAAGTAAAGTAACGCAACTCATATACAGTATTTAAACAAGTAACAAAAAGTGAACAAGTAACGTAGTAAAGTAACGAATAACTTACAATGAAGAGCAAAGGAAAACCCAGTCATGCAGCATGGCTACAAGAGCGAATTTTCAAATAAATATTCGGGCTATCGTGTGAAAAGATGATAATAGCGAGGAATTATACCACTCTTCGTAAAATTACATAATTTTTTCGTGATTTTAGCCATTTTTACCGATTTTTGACCCTTATAAAGTCAAATCTGACCGACTCTGTATTGAGAAAAATATTATCATCATCGATTTTTATCCTTCCATACCTCTCAGTGGTTTTCTATCGATTGTTCGCGATTTTAGCCGTTTTTACCAATGAGAATAGAAGATAAATGTATCTTCTGTTTTCAGTGGTTTTTACCGATTTTTGACCCTAAAAACTCAAAATTGCTCATCTTCGAACTCATCCTTTTGTTTGGCAACAGGTTTTGGCGAAATCTAGAATTTTTATCATGTACCCAAGGACATATATCGTCTGGATTGACACATAAATAAATATATATATATTTATATCTATATACATATAAATTTTTGTTAAAATCTACGGATGCTATGAAACGGATTTGCCTATTTAAAAAATTTCAAAAATGCACGTTCTGAGAACTTTGGACCCGTTGCAATAGCTTCATTTTCTTTGAAAATTCGCTAAAAGGAGGAATGTCACTTTTTTCAATCTGAGATAAATTAAATTCAAAGTTTGAAGTTTCGCGGCGACCTCTATTCTATTACCACCGCAGTTACCTTGGGTATTCCCCAATTGCTTATCTATCTTCTACTCAATAAAAAATACAGATATTGTTTTGATGGAAACTAATGCGAAAAAATGGATTTATTTACCAAAAACCATAAACTTTAACTAAAAACTGGAGTGGAACGTCTTCACCGCCACTTTAACTCAATTCCTTTTAGTTGCAGTTTTCTTCTTCTTTTTTGTTGTTTCGTTTTTCTTTTTGAGTCACTCGTTGAAAACTACGAAAGGTAACAGGCGCAGAACCTTCTTCACTGTGTCGTCTTTCTCTTCCCCTTGATTTTTCTCCTTGATTCCCTGTTTTTTCCGACCCTCCCCTTTCTTCCTCTTTAGCAGTGACCTTCCTCCTTTTTCCCCTGTAAATTTTAGTTCTCATGTGGCTATCTCAAGCCTTTACCTCTCTTTGACTACATATTATGAAACCAAATCTATTAATGCCAACTTTCTCATTTTTGAAAAAAGTGGCATTCCCCTTTCTTCCCAGTGCTCTTCATAGACGTAGTAGGAATCGTTCCATACGTGAAATTAAAACTCAATCCAGTTGTTGTTCCGAAGTTCCTTTTCGCACATTTCTAATTATAATGAAATAGGTGCAGGAGGGATGGTGGAGCACTGAGATGAGCTTGTCACGGCTGAGGTGCACAGGTATCTAGGTACTGAGAATAAGCGAATTACCTATACGAATTTTTCTATAAGTGAAATTTATGACTCCATGTTCCCTTTCGTTCGCCTCTAATTCTAATAACATACAAGAGAAAAGCGAACGTAGGAATGGTTCCATTAAGTGAAATTATGACTCAATCCGACTAATGTTCCCTTTCCGAAATTTCCCTCTCGTTCGTCTCTAATTCTAATGACATACCGGAGAGATGGCCGAGCATTGAGAAGAGACGGCCGAGGATGAACGTCACGTTCCGGGCTGCGGCGCTTCGTGACTCCAAAACATCCCCGCGATGGAGCGGGAAAACTCTGGCTTAATGGGGAAAGCAAATCGCTCGCGACCAAGTAACCTTCTACTCTGTCCATGACCTAGAAAATTCTGCACCAAAGGAGTAGGTGGGTATCCTGCAGACGCCCTCCTGCAGATGCTGGCAGATGAATGAAATATATAATATTCATTATGTTCCATAACGAAACCGAGTCCTTGTGCAACAAAATTACAGCGATTCAATAAGATGCCATCGGACTTATTCGCCAGGATCGCGAAAGTATGAACTTTCTGTTTTTAAACTCACCGGGAGTAAATTTATTGGACGTGACTTTTAAGCCCTGTCAGACTCATTTGAGAATTCTTATGAGTTAAAAGAATTCTTAATATAAAAAAACGCTGCAAAGTCCTTGTCACATGGGTTTATTATTCTCCTGGACATACCTACAAAAATGTTGGCTGTTCATTTATTGTTTCTTTTATGCGTAATAATCAAAATAGCTATTTCTAATGGTTTCCACCAATTTTGGCCCCCAAAACACAAATTAGGTAGGTACACTCCTTTTTTTCCCCCCAAATTATCTTTGATCATTGGTAGTGCCATTTAATCGTCTTGATCCACGTGTTGACACTTTTTCTAGTGTTACTATACAAATTTATGGTGATTTCAGACGATTTTCCAGGTTTTTGCCTCATAAAAAATCAATTTTGGCAGCTGAACCTTTGGTAGAACCTCAATTTTCCACTCTTTGGTCAAAATCGACTTCATATTCGGTCTTCTCGTCCCCAAAAACATGGAAAAAGATACCTCAAAAGCTCATGTTACTAACATGTTACTATCCATATGGTAATATCCATAGCCAGAGAAATCTGGCGAGTCGCTGTTGAACTTTGTGAAAAATGCTAGGTACAATGTGCGGAGGGAAATTCAAATGCCAACTGAACAAGGGAGTTTTTTTTTTTTTACTCCTATAATGTTTTTGGGTGCCTTATGGACGCAACGCCCCTGGTAGCTGGTATGTGTGGCAATTTGCTGAAAATTCGGGGGAAAGTGTCAAACTGTCGAGGTTTTTCGGCTGAAGGTCCATCGAGTCCGTCCAGTTCGTGGCCAATTGAGTTGAGTAATTGGTCAAAACTGATACAATCAAAACGATTTCGTAAGACCCAAAATCTGTTATTAGGTAGGTACCTACTGTTGGCTATGCTATTACTCGGAAGTGTATTTATACTCCAATATCTGGGTCTCTAAGCTACAAGAATATTTTATTTATGTGTTTCACCACTCAAGGATTCAGAAAAATATAATTCTTGTGTACTTTCTATATAATCTGCCCATTATTGCGACAAATCGTTTAGTTCAGTCAATAAACAGTTGACTGGAACATTGGGAGACCATATTTTGGTTTATTATTCTGTGAATAATACACCTATGTATTCGGTCAGCAAAAGATTTTTACAACACCCCCTCAAAATTTTTTCTTTTCCGTTCCAAGGTTCGTAGATTCAAAAAATGCAATCGCCGTCCGCCGTACGCCGTCCGCCGTATCACGCGTACAAGCTTCATTTTCGGTCTAAAAAAGTCGTTCTTTCGCACACATGCTCCATTTGGGCCCTAGTTGTGTCCCGAAACATTGCAGCCCGATCGGATTATACCCAGGGGTGTTATGAGTGAAAATGTGTATAAAAATAGGTACTTTTTGAGTTATAGATATTCTAGTAGAGCATCCATGGCTCCATAGACCAAGCATGTTATCGGAAAAAACGCTGCAAAGTCCTTGTCACATGGGTTTATTATTCAACGGACATACCTACCGAAATGTAGGCTGTTCATTTATTGTTTCTATCATGTGAAATAATTTAAATAGCTATTTCTGATTGTTTCCACCAATTTTGGCCCCTAAAACACAAATTAGGTACGCTCCTTTTTTTCCCCCCCCCCAAACTATCTTTGATCATTGGCAGTACCATTTAATCGTCTTGATCCACGTGTTGACACTTTTTCTAGTGTTATTCTACAAATTGATGGTGATTTCAGACGATCTCGCAGGTTTTTTGACTCATAAAATTTCAGACGATTTCCCAGGTTTTTCACTAATAAAAAATCAATTTTGGCAGCTGCACCTTTGGTAGAACTCAATTTTCCACTCTTTGGTCAAAATCGACTTCATATTCGGTCTTCTCGTCCCCAAAAACATGGAAAACGATATCTCAGAAGCTCATGTTACCAACATGTTGCTAAAACGCAAAAAGTACCTATTTTTACACACATTTTCACTCATAACACCCCTGGGTATATTCCGATTGGGCTGAAAAGTTTCGGGACACAACTAGGGCCCAAGTGGAGCATGTGTGCGAAAGGACGAATTTTTTAGACCTAAAATGAAGCCGGTACACGTGATACGGCGTACGGACATTGCATTTTTGGAATCTACGCACCTTGAAACGGAAAAGAAAAAACGCTGCAAAGTCCTTGTCACATGGGTTTATTATTCTATTGGAGTTCTAGAGATTTTTGTTGGCTGTTAAATGTATTGTTTCTTTCATGTGGAATGATTGAAATAGCTACTTTTGATGATTTCCACCAATTTTGGCCCCCAAAACATGAAATAGGTACGCTTTTTTTTCTTTTTTTTTAAGATCATCTTTGATCATTGGTAGTGGCATTTAATGGTCTTGATTCACCTGTTTACACTTTTTCCAATGTTATTGTACACATTGATGGTGATTTCAGACAGTTTTTGATTTCAGGATTTTGACTCATAAAAAACCAATTTTGGGAGCTGAACCTTTGGTAAAACCTCAATTTCCGCGTCTTTGGTCAAAATCGACTTCATATTCGTTCTTCTCGTCCTCAAAAACATGGGAAAAGATACCTCAAAAGCTCATGTTACTAACTTGTTACTAAAACACAAAAACGCTGCAAAGTCCTTGTCACATGGGTTTATTATTCTATTGGAGTTCTAGAGATTCTTGTTGCCAGTTAAATTTATAGTTTCTTTTATGTGGAATGATTGAAATAGCTATTCCTGATGATTTCCACCAATTTTGGCCCCCAAAACATGAAATAGGTACACTTTTTTTCCCCCAGATCATCTTTGATCATTGGTAGTGCGATTTAATGGTCTTGATTCAGCTGTTTACACTTTTTCTGATGTTAGTATACACATTGATGGTGATTTCAGACAGTTTTCCAGGTTTTTGACTAAAAAAGCCAATTTTGGGAGCTGAACCAATGGTAAAACCTCAATTTCCGCGTCTTTGGTCAAAATCGACTTCATATTCGGTATTCTCGTCCCCAAAAACATGGAAAACGATACCTCAAAAGCTCATGTTACCAACATGTTGCTAAAACGCAAAAAGTACCTATTTTTACACACATTTTCACTCATAACACCCCTGGGTATATTCCGATCGGGCTGAAAAGTTTCGGGACACAACTAGGGCCCAAATGGAGCATGTGTGCGAAAGAACGACTTTTTTAGATCTAAAATGAAGCCTGTACACGTGATACGGCGTACGGCGGACGGACATTGCATTTTGGTTTATTATTCTGTGAATAATACACCTATGTATTCGCTCAGCAAAAAATTTTTATAACACCCCCTCAAACTTTTGTCTTTTTCGTTTCAAGGTGCGTAGATTACAAAAATGCAATGTCCGTCCGCCGTACGCCGTCCGCCGTACGCCGTCCGCCGTACGCCGTATCACGTGTACAGGCTTCATTTTTGGTCTAAAAAAGTCGTTCTTTCGCACACATGCTCCATTTGGGCCCTAGTTGTGTCCCGAAACTTTTCAGCCCGATCGGAATATACCCACGGGTGTTATGAGTGAAAATGTGTGTAAAAATAGGTACTTTTTGCGTTTTAGCAACATGTTGGTAAGATGAGCTTCTGAGATATCTTTTTCCATGTTTTTCGGGACGAGAAGACCGAATATGAAGTCGATTTTGACCAAAGAGTGGAAAATTCAGTTCTACCAAATGTTCAGCTCCCAAAATTGATTTTTTATGAGTCAAAAACCTGGAAAATCGTCTGAAATCACCATCAGTTTAGATAATAGCACTGGAAAAAGTGTCAACACGTGGATCAAGAGGATTAAATGGCAATACCAATGATCAAAGATAGTTTAAAAAAAAATAAAAAAATAAAATAACACGAGCGTAGGTACCTAATTTGTGTTTTAGGGGCCAAAATTAATGGAAACCATCAGAAATAGCTATTTCGATTATTACGCATGAAAGAAACAATAAATGAACAGCCAACATTTTTGTAGGTATGTCCAGTAGAATAATAAACCCATGTGACAAGGACTTTGCAGCGTTTTTGGAATCTACGCACCTTGAAACGGAAAAGAAAAAAGTTTGAGGGGGTGTTATAAAAATTTTTTGCTGAGCGAATACATAGGTGTATTATTCACAGAATAATAATTCAAAAGCGACAGTAATCGACGCCCTGCAATCGAAATAAAAACCTAGGCTCCTGAAACTGGCAGGTAGGTCCTGGGACCTAGTGTCCCCATGGCAACTGAGAAAAGTGGCCCGTCCGCGCATGCTCAGTCGACTAAGTGTTGTTCACCACGCCCACTCTGGGCCCTGTCCCCAAAATCTGATTTCTACTCCAAAATCGTTCATTCTCACAATCGATTCGATCTCTTCGAGTCAATTTGTGCTTCGTCGTCTTCTGATTTGTTTTTGTTGTCTAGTGAATTATATTCGCTTTCTCTGTTGAGTCAGTTGTCAGTTTTTAATGTTTTGCTTCAAACTGTGTGCATTTTGCGTTCGGTCCGGTTCTGATGACAGATTTGTATTCATGGTACATACGTGCATTTTGTCCTGTCTGTGGTCTTGTGGATTGATTGAAATCCTAACACACAGATAACCACCTAGTTTCAAGTCAATAGCTTCTCCATTCAAGTAGGTACCGGCCAACGGGTTTTGTTATATTTTAGTTTACTATATTTTTATAACACATGATGCGGTGGCTAATTTGCAGTAGAAATTGCGGACGTTTCCGTACTACGATAGAGTGTTGATTAAATGAGACAAGCTTTGCTGAATATCACTCAGTCAATAAATAAGGGAAGAGTGTTCTTGCCTTGGGGTATTTTGTAGACAAATCTGTTGGTTTTGTGTTCTGGTTTGGTGCCCCACCGTTTTCACAGCCCACGCACCGCTACTGGCAGCTACCATAATAGTCTAGCTCCGTTCGAAACGTCATAAAATTTCCAGTAAAATGTACTGGTCAAGTTCCATTTTGTATTCATTACAGGCACCTACAACAGATCTTGGTATTTCAATAGGGACACAAATACTGTTTGATCGCATGTTTCGAACCTGTATATGAGGTAGCCCATAATGTACTACCTACTGTTTTCATAACGAGTGCACCTTACCTATGTACATGGACATGATATCTAATTTTTGCCATAAGAATGTACGCCTTTCAATTCAATGTTAAGGATGATGTCTATACATAGTCTAGACTGGAAAGCGCTAAATATCATTTCAAATATTTTTCAGTGTTATGCATTAGGATGCAGTGTAATAATACTGGAATATAATATAGGTATTTTGTGCTATAACCTACTACACGAGGTGCGAAAGTGTGACATTCCTTCCAGTAGTTCAGTCAGAAAATGTACGTTCGGGGCGCCATGCACCATTTATTTTTAGAGGGTTAATTTAACTGTGCAGTTATTGTCTACCACATTGCATTATATTCTTGTATTCTTTCATCACAAGTTAGTATGTCAACTAACAGATCTGCACCCCTCGAGCCCTGGATGTGTACGTGTGGTCTCTCAGTTGAGCCACGTACTTGACGAAACGCTCTATCAACATATAGGCCAGACCCCCGTGGGCCATCTCTCGACACAATATCTCGATATCGTACGATATCATCACATTCAATGAGGAATGATCCATGACCCTCATAGATTGTCGCCAATCTCATTACGAGGTGGTCCTGCCGTAACAATAAGCGAAACCCTGGGGGTTAGATCGAGTCAAACCGTCGAATCCTTGGGATTCGGCTCGAGTAGTAAACACGAACGATCCTTCCCCGATCAGTGGTTTATACTAGTGACATGATATAGCAGTAGTCGAATATTGATAGTACAATATCACTAGGGAATGGAATTTGCATATTTTGCATATGTGTTTTTTATCGTGTAGGTATATATCGTTCTACTTTTCCGTTTTGAGGGTTTCTGAAGCATTTAGCGTGTGTTAAACTGAAATTTTAGTAGCATAGATTTTGTTCGATTTCGGAGATTTTTGCATACTTATTTTGGCCGTTTTGTGCGTATTTCTGCATTTTTAATCAAAATTGGGGAATTTCACTATTTTTTGACATTCCAATCGCCAAATCCTCCGAGATATGTGTTTCTGAAAAGGGGTCACGGATATTCTTAGGCCGTTCACCGTTTAATCCGTGTACCTGGTAGGGCTTAGCACACAAAAAAAAAACCAGAGGGTATCAGGATAATTGGTTGCCCGGAAGAATCAGCCGAAAATGCACCACTCTGACCTCTCATCTGGCCTTACCCCAGGAGAACTCTCAGCATTGAAATTTTTACCCATCGTGACCTGTGATGTCGAGAGGTCGTTTTCTGCCTTAAAGTTGCTCCTCAGCGACAACCGTAGGAGATTTACGGTTGACAATTTGGAAAAATCAATTGCAATCCAGTGCTATAGTTGTGATAGCGAGTGAATTTTTCTGTATAAATGTAAATATTTATAGTCGAGAAAAAAAGTGTGTACATTTTCATCCCATTTTCTTCCTTGATCCTTTTCCATAATTTTTTAAGGACGCAATAATAACTGGAACATAATGTATAGACTACCTGTACGTCTCACAGCAAAATTTAGTTCATTTTAGAAATATTTAAAATTTTTTTAAACGTTATTTTGCTTGGGGTGCATATTTTGCCCATTTCGAGTACATATTGTGGCCAAATTTTGTACATATAATTCCAGTCCCTAGATATTCATCACCTACCAACTGTTACAGTTACTATACCATCTATATACAGAAGTAATGACCGTTATGTAAGAATTTGCAGCGTTTGATTTTTTTTCGGATAATGAACAGGTACTGTAGAAGCGACGCCGACGTTGAAAATAAATTATCGTAAAATTTCATAACTTCTTCTATTCTGAAATCTTCCCAGCTTGAGGATTTCACCTATTTAGATCTGTGTTACTGTCACGTTTCCCACAAAGCTCGTTTAGACTTCGACTATAAACGGTCCCTTCGCTGCAAAAATGAAAATTCCCACGCACCACCATCCAGCAGTGTCAAACAAAAGCTCATTCTCGAGTTCGGTATCTCACAGTTGGCGAGTTCACCGCTATTGCCCCTCTATCGCCCCCTGGGGGGCTAATCGCTGGGAGGTTGTGATGTAAGTGAAGACGATTCGCGAACCTGTTGTCTTCGTAAAATATTACGTCAGCTCCAACTCAGTACGCAGCTCATCGCCCCGGCCCAACCTTTCAGAACCACTGACATCATTTCAGACCCCGAAATACTCGTACAAAGTGTCGAAGGTACGATTTTATCTTAATTATTATGATTTGGTACCTTGATTGGTGTCTTAGTCACGCGAAGCGCAGGAACGTATTCGTTAATACTCCCCACGCAATCAGTTCGCTCCGCGTGATATCAACGGTTCCAACTTTTTTTTTTTCAATGGTTCCGGTTCTTTATTAGACAGCATATAACCAGTACATCATATTGTAATTAATTACTGTATATAGGTATTTATAAGATATTTTAAAGATCATAATTGTAAGTTATTTTTATATTTATGTTAAAAGTTATAAACAGGTTTCTTAGGGCACTTTCGGCACTATGTCACAAGCGTATCCCTGCACTTTTCATAAAGTTCAGAATTCTTCGGAGATCTTCTCTTGTTGCCTTTTTGAATATATCAGGCAGATCTGGGATGTCACATATTGGTGGGAAACATCGTCGTTCTTCGAGGGAAAGGGTTCCAACCAACACTACACAATTATAAAACGTCAAATCTGCATGTCTGTCCATCTTGAAAACGATTTTTTGAAAACTGATGAGAGACTTTCTAAATCAGCTGGTAAGAAATTTTTCGGTGGGAATCTAACGACACCAACATGATTGTTGGGGGTTAGACACACATACACAATAATACCAATTTGAGGTGCTATATAATAGGAATATGCCTCATGATAACAGTATGCACCCCATAATACCATCCGTAATAGCTCGCAAGTTCCCCTAAAAACTTGGTAAAAATACTTCTGATTTTCGTTGTAACCAAACGGTTACACAGGGGAACTGGGGGTTCATTGTTAATATCCAACGCTTATAATGCGCGATTATGTTGACGTTCATAAATACGAAAACCAGAGAGGTTGCTTCCAATATATTAACGTGGCGTCACTTCAGATCTAGAAATAACCGGTGATTTAATCGAATGTGTTACGACTATGTGGGTACCGTTTACCTTAATTTCTAGTTATTATGAGGTGTAGGAGTAGGCAACTACTCATTATTTATTGTACATATTTTAATTTTATCGATCAGTCATATCACGATATATCAACGATCAGCCCCTGGCTCTATCATCGTAAGGGGATGGTAAAATTTGACAATCATTTAAAAAAAATAAAATAATCACATTTGAACAGCTCCATGCCCCCCTAAATATGTGATTAATGTTGAGTGCATAAACATACTGCTCTGTACATTTTACGGAATTTATCCCAATGAGTTTGAGGGAATGTTGGCAACATCATATCCAGGATAGTATCATAGGAATTTTCAAGAAATATCTTCAAATAGGTTTTTGGAAGACTAATAGAAAACTCGGCGCTCCGCGCCTCGCCAGGGGGCAAGCCCCCTGGACCCCCGGTTACCTCTATTTACATACTTCGGACGAAATTATAGAAACACAGAATGTGTTTTAGCTCACGCGTTTCACATAAATCCGTCTTCAATCTTCGGTTGAAGATTGGTTAACTTCCTCCCACTAATGTTTCGTCGTAACTGGTGGTGCCTTATACACAGCTTCTTATATACACACTCACGAGTGCACTTCATAAAAATATTGTTAAACATAAACTAGTCCGAGCTTCATCTCCAAGACTCCTACATCTCCAAGAGATAATTCGTTTATCGGTTGTTTGGTCTTAAAATTATGTCTTTACACATATAAACCTTGCAATCGTGTTCACAATATAAATTATTGAGAATGATCACCTGTGTGTAAACAATTATTGAAACAATCATGCTCATACCGCAGCTTGTCGGCCACGCACTCCGCAGTGGTTAACGTAATATGGTTAGGTAAATCGAGAGCTATCCAACGAGTGGTGAACGATTTTTGTACGATGATAACTGGCGAAGTTAAAGTTCCGTAGCAACGAATCGGTTGTATGAGAAATCATTAGAAATGTTGTCGTCCCAGATTTCGTTACGAAATTTCGTTAGCTTTTTTGGCTAGTTAGTCCATGGCTAAAACACATTCTGTGTTAAAAAACGGATTTTGTAATCCCAGGTTGCTCGCCCAAGAACTTGTCGCTTAATTTGTAATTAACCTACAAAAATGTTGGTAAGTTTCATTTTTGTATCATTTATGTGATACAGGATATTCTGAAACGGATTTGTATCGGAATATTTCTTCAAAATTCGTTTAGGTGAAAATCTTGGACCCACTGCAGTATGGTCTATAAGGAAATTCGCTAGAAAAAGTTTGGAAGCCATATTATGACGCGATGTAACACATATAAATCTATGTTTCTGATACTAATACCCTGCGCATCACACGGGCGGATCAGCTAATCCCCAATACGGGCGATATATCGAGTTACTGCTTTCGAATCGAATTTCCGTTAATCACAACAAACCCCTGTTTCCGAGTCAGAGTTGGAAGGCAGGTCAAGTTTCACTCGCCTGCGTTACGCAATGCGGCAAATAAATCCGATGGATGAGAAAATTTTAAACCGGAAAAGTAAAACTTGCTAACCGCTTTAAATCAAACCTCGTTCACTGAAAAGGTCAACGCCTCCGGTAGGTATTTCGAGTTTACGATTTGTCAACCGCAGTGACACGCATGAGGTTCCTAATCATAACTACGTTACTGGCTCCACTTCACACCGTCGCTCCTGCACTTATAATACCATGGAAAAATGGATGATTACGGCAACCAGTTTTTTTTAAAATCCCAATTCATAATATTACTTAAACATGTATTTGATTTTATAACCTAAGATCACCGGATTTCTTTCAGTACTTCCACTCCCTGATCAGTTTCAAATCCACTTCTTCAAAATATCGAAACTGCTATTATAGAAAGTAGTTATTACTGAAACTGAGGGCATATCAGAACGTTCGAAGAGCTAAGAAATTGTTCAAATTTAGACTTCTATTTAAATAAGTGCAAAAGAAAATGTTTACCAATGTTTCAGGTTGAAGGGTAGTTGTTGGAGTAGGTACATATTATGTTGCTTCCAAAATTCGCTCAATAGGGCCATGCTGCTCTGGTCAACACCATATTCAGTATTACAGTAAAGAAAACTGAATCCGTAAGTTTCCTATAAGAGTCTGTAAGTTTCTATAAGTCTATAGAGAGTCTATCTGTATCTATCAGAGAGTCTATAAGAGTCCCACAGTACACGAACAACTCACGATTTTCAGAGGGTGCTGAAAATTAATAACCTAAGTTCACCGGATGTCTTTCAGTACTTCTACTCCCTGCTCAGTTTGAAATCTACTTCTTCAAAAATTAACGTAACTGTTATTATAGAAGATAGTTATTATAGAAAATTAGGGCATATCAGAACGTTCGAAGAGCTCCTATAGTTCAAATTTAGATTTTTATTTAAAGACGTGCAAAAGAAAATGTTTAATAGTGTTTCAGGTTGAACGGTAGTCGTTGTTGGAGTAGGCACATATTATGTTACTTCCAAAATTCGCTCAATAGGGCCATGCTGCATGATAACTTCTGGTCAACACCATATTCAGTATTACAGTAAAGAAAACTGAGTCCATAAGTTTCTATAAGAGTCTATAAGAGTTTCTATAAGTCTATAGAGAGTCTATCTATATCTATAAGAGAGTCTATAAGAGTCCCACAGTACACGAACAACTCACGATTTTCAGAGGGTGCAGAAAATTAATAACCTAAGTTCACCGGATGTCTTTCAGTACTTCTACTTCCTGCTCAGTTTGAAATCCACTTCTTCAAAAATTATCGTAACTGTTATTATAGAAGATAGTTATTATAGAAAATTAGGGATATCAGAACGTTCGAAGAGCTACTACATTGTTCAAATCTAGATTTTTTTTAAATACGTGCAAAAGAAAATGTTTAATAGTGTTTCAGGTTGAAGGGTGGTTGTTGTTGGAATAGGTACATATTATGTTACTTCCGAAATTCGCTCAATAGGGACATGCTGCATGATAACTTCTGGTCAACACCATATTCAGTATTACAGTAAAGAAAACTGAGTCCATAAGTTTTCTATAAGAGTCTATAAGAGTTTCTATAAGTCTATAGAGTCTACCTATATCTATAAGAGAGTCTATAAGAGTCCCACAGTACACGAACAACTCAAGATTTTCAAAGGGTGCTGAAAACTGAAAATTCCGTGAGGAAGGTAAATCCGATTTTGAGCTCGGAAGAGCGAAATTCCAACCCACGCGCAACCCCGGATGATTTCAAATACACTATTTCAAAGAGCGTGAAAACCGTTTGATGTCGTTGAACGCTGATCTGGTAACAAGTCATAAGACTCTAAAAGGATTTGAGGATAAGCGTCCTGTGGAGGCCACGAAAGGATCCACATAATTGAGTCACATTGGCTCAAGTTGGAAATGTGATGCGCTGACTTATGTCCCCACAGCTACAGCCCTTCACCAGAAGCCTTACACTAATACACGTCAGTCGAAGTATTGACGACACTAGGTTGGCCTCTTTCGCCACAGGAAAAATCTTCAGGGCAGAGAAAACTCTACAAATTAGTACACAGTGCTTTATTGGGTAATTCCCATCATAGGGTGACGTTCGAAACCATAGAACCCATCTGGCCTCTCCATCCGTTAGCAAATCCGCTAAACTGTAGTTCCCATAATAAAAATATCCATGTTATGTCGTAGTTCAAGGAACCACTGTACCAGAATCTGCAAGAAGTTCTCAGGTATAAAACCGGCTTCACAACACTCCCAATACAAGATCTAGGTAGACGATTTTCACGTGCCTGAAGGAACTGAACATAATATTTTTAAATTGAAATACAACACCGCCCTTTATCGTCGTCTACAAAGAGCCTTCGACCTAAGAGGTCGACCCAACGAAAAAATTGAGTGCAAAAATAATCAGAAATTATGTGGAAATGACAGGGCAGTGAATCACTATCAACGTGAGCAAATTTCATTGTATACCTACGCATTATTCACACATTCAGCAGCATAACGCGAGAGGAAATTGTGAGGATTCGACCAATTTTACTAACAGAAAAGAAAAACAAGACTCAATAAGAAAAGACATCCAAAATGCCAAAAGGTATCGCTACAGGTATTTGAGGGCGTTGAAACATAATCTATATAAGGTGAAATACCATTATGCCCTTTTATCGTCGCCTTTGAGCTCATATTGGCGTCCGCACGGGTGGAAAACTCAACCTGCGTCTTTGAGGGGATTTCACCAATGCGGAACATTGAAGGTTCACTGCCTTCCTTCGCCGCTCTAAAATAGACTACGTGGCTGCTAGGAGGGTCAATCGAGCAGTGGACTCATAATTCGATGACGTCAGCAGTGTGAACCAGCTGGCTCGGGAAGAACTTCGTCACAGGTTGAATATGATAATTTGGCCTTTCAAGGCATAAACAACGATGGAATTTTGGATTTGGGCTTTCATGAATTGAAATTTTGAGGGTATGTGCTTGTTGTATCAGTGGTTTGATTCCAACCGAATAAGCCCCCCCCCCCCCCCCCCAATAACTCTTCATCGTAATTTGATTGGTTAATCATGTCAATTTCTGTAACAGCTGAATCATCATTGGCTGGAGCCGCCAAGGTGGCTGGGTCTGGGTTTCAGGGCTTCCACAGGCCCATCCCCAGATGATAACTTGACACTAAATGAGAAATAAATGCGGCATTCTCTCGTACTCCACCCTGTACGCCTGTAAAACACACCTGACGTTGTTCCACGCCACCACTACCGCCACTAAAAAGGCGCCAGCAGGAAGACTACTTGTCTTCCTCGATATTTCGGAATTCTCAAGCTGCTTGGCACTCACTGCAGACGGTGAAGCCAGTAAAAAGTCGTATTTGGTTTCGTTCCTTCTGGGCACACGTGAGGCATCCAACACACCTTTCTAATCAACCAATTCGACTTCATCGAACACGTCGTAACCAACTGAGTACGCCAGGTGCTCTGGGGACTGCGATGGGGGTTGGCTGTCCGTAACTGGGACCACCCTCTGAGGACGTCCTTTCACTTCCTTCACGTCGTCGAATATCATCACATCCGCCCAGCCTGTCCCCCGTCGCCCCACGGGGAAATGGATTTTTCCTTTTTATCAAAAAACCATTTTTATCTCAACGCTTTCACCGAGACACGCATGATGTTGATAATCACGGAAAAAAACCGTCTGGGATCACAAGTGTCTTCTGACAAGAAGAGCGCTGTTGTTCCTTCACTCGAATCTACAGGGCTTCATTCAGATATCAGCGGTGTTACCTATGCCTCTAGACCCTAAATATACTTTCAGAAAGAACGAATTACTCGAAAAATAAATGCCATGTTTTTATTACCATAATGAGGAATTTTCGTAATTTTTTTTTTGGAATTGAATATTCACAGCTCTCGGAAAAATGGTTATTGTTCCTTCACTCGAATCTACAGAGTTTCATTCAGATATCAACAGTTACGTATGGCGGCTCTAGACCCTAAATATACTTTCAGAAAAACAAATTACTCGAAAAATAAATGCCATGTTTTTATTACAGTAGAAGTCGCTTAGTAGAAAGGCGGTTTAAAGGAATAAACCGGATATAAGGAGAGAAACAGTCAGATCCCGATCGGCTGTAGGTATGTAAACACACAGTGAATTGGCCTGTTATAGTGATCAAAAGATCGGTTATAGTGATCAGTTATTGAGTTTTTGGGTGTTAAAAGTCGGCAAAATAGGTAAAAATGGCTGAGATCTCCCAAAAATGGTAGATATGCATTCACCTAAAGTCGTACCTATTGAACAACGATCCGAAACAGAAGATACCCAACTACCTATCGGTTTTAATGAAGATTTCCTCAAAGAAATAATTAATCAAAATTAGGTCAATTCTGGGGGGTTCAAAATTCGCCATTATCGGTAAAAATTGCTAAAATCACCACCTAGTATATTATAGAGTAGAAGTCGCTTATAGAGATCGGTCGCGTATAGTGGTTGTTTCCAGTCGGTCCCAATTTGATCACCATGAGCGACTTCTACTGTACCATAATGAGGAATTTTCGTCAATTTTTTTTCCTTTTTTTTGAAACTGAATATTCACAGCCCTCGGAAAAATGGTTATTGTTCCTTCACTCGAATCTACAGGGTTTCATTCAGATATCAACATTTACGTGCGGCTCTATACCCTAAATATACTTTCAGAAAAACAAATTACTCGAAAAATAAATGCCATGTTTTTATTATCATAATGAGGAAATTTCGTCAATTTTTTCTTTTTTTTTGGAATTGAACATTCACAGCTCTCGGAAAAATTGTTATTATTCCTTCACTCGAATCTACAGGGTTTCATTCAGATATCAACAGTTACGTATGGCGGCTCTAGACCCTAAATATACTTTCAGAAAAAATGAATTACTCGAAAAATAAATGCCATGTTTTTATTATCATAATGAGGAATTTTCGTCAATTTTTTTCTTTTTTTTGGAATTAAATATACACAGCTCTCGGAAAAATGGTATGTATTTTGAAGCCTGTTTTCAAAATAAGCGGTAGTTCTAACTAAATTAGGGTGATCGACAGTAAAAATTCGGCAATAAATGATGTATCAGGTCTATTGACATAATATGACTGGCTGTTAGCCCAAAGAGGCGGAGCGATCTTCGGATTCGAAGGTTCTCAATGCTGCCAACCCAACCCAACATTAGAAATGGCAACTTCCTGGCAACCTTCAAGAACCTTTGCTGTGACTTATCGTGAACCTCCCCCTCGGTCTGATTTTGAGGATGACCTAATACGACATTTCTAGCGGGAACTCAGAAATTCAAATTTCACACTCGTTTTCTGCCTTTTCTTTCCGACACATGAGCCATAAGTTTTAATTTCCGTTACTGTACAGAATTTGGCAAAAAATGAGAATTTCCATTTCACGAAAATTGCTCACTGGTCCAGTTTTAGTTTTTGTGCGTCAACATCGTAAACTTAATAGATTTGTTATACTCGAAATAAATAGAGGAACGCGTTATTCTGACGAAATAAACATTCTAATAGTAGGTTGATGTGCATTGCTTCTAGTATTCGCTCATGAAGTCATGCTGCACGACTGGATTTCCAACTTATTGAGGACTCAAAGACAGCAGGAACATGAACTACAAAGTTCATATGAGTATTCTATGATATTCCGGGCTACCAGTTACATCCATGTTGGACGACATTTCCAATGCATATCCGAAATGATTATGCCTCAACTCTAGTGCAACGCTCGGATAATCATGCTACTCGTAAGCTTCCGTGCTATGTCTTCCTGCAGTCATTGACGTTATGTCACTTGACCGACTGATGAAAATAATTATGAAGAGCACAATAGCGATGGAACTAATGGAAAAAAATTCCGCATTGGCCAGCTTCTCTGCTTCAGTCGGTTCTTCGTGCCTATGACATAATACCGAACCCCACGATGTGTGATATAGATGAATACTGATAGTGGATGGAAAGTGTGAATGAATTACAGAAAAACCCCACAGACCTCCATCAGGAACAAAATGTTGAGATTTGACGGGAAGGTGCGAGTTGGGCCGTTGGTGGTCCCATATGAATCTCATCAAAATCGGACTGTCACTTTGACACTCTAAGGCTCATAGAGATGTAGATGCTGAAATTTATGGGATAGCTACGGACTGGGTCATCGAAATAGTCCTGTAACGAATGTACAAACTCAAAACCCTTGCCATACATGAATCTAGTTCTAATAAACTGGTGGTGATGAAATTCATGGCAGTTATTCGAGTAGATGTACAAAAAATGTGAATTTCATAAGGTCGAGCTATATTTTCGTCTGCTCATGCCGAATAGATTACAATTTATCAGCCACATAAACACAAATTTTGTTGGAGGGATTTGGATATTTTGTAGCTGCTACTTCAGTTTTTTAACCGGATGCACAAATATTATTATTGTTGTAAAATCCCGATAAAGCTCGTACAGAAGTCGATGGCAAACGATTCCAGCGAAAATAAAACTCCTCGTTTAAAGGCCCGAGACCGTTGTGGAAGCTCTGTAGGGAATGCGGAATGACATCGAGAGAAAGTCGTTCCTGCCCTCCCGGTTACTGCTGCTTTTATAACAGCTCTGCTACTTTAGGAGGAAGTTCAATGTCAAATTGATCCCGTTGAGCGCCCACTATGAGCGTCAGGCGTTATTTCTCTCAGTTCCCGTACCGACGTTTTATACGGCTATTTTTTCCTTCTTGCCTACGATTCTCATTAGCTATCCTAATGTGGGTCATATTGATGAATCAAAGAACTTCCTATCGGGGCTGGAATATACATTAACCTATTTGATAATATTTTATGATACAACCAAATATACAAATATTAGTAATGGAATAACCGTCTAATTACAGCAGGCTTCCAGCATCCTTCGTTGCAAGCCTCGTTTACGTTGATCCCTTAACCCTTAATCCCTTTCAGAGTTTCAGCGTCTCTTCAACAAGTGAATTTCGCTTTTTCGCCATACTTAATATAAAAACTGTTTTCCGTTTTGAACCGATACCTATCTAGTTTCTGTTCCACAAAAAATGGAAAGTTCCCGACGTCTCAAACAGCAGAACAACGCAGGATTAGTATTTTTCCCCCATTAATTTACATTAATTTGTTCAATGAGAAAATGAAAAATTAATTAAAATATTTTGGTTTCAAACTGTTCACTTATTTATTATTCCGTAATTTAGTTTTGATGAAATTCTCCACTAAGTCATTTATTTAGCATGCACATTTGCCTATACAATTAAGTAATAAGAAAATTCGGTCGGTTAACCGATTTTGCTGACTTCGAATATGAACTGCCTCCGAGGAGTTACAAAACAATCGATTTCGCCTAAAAAGTCATACAGCCCGTTTTTTTAACCACAGAAATGGGTTAGAGTATTTACCATGTGGAACACATAATGTAACCATGTTGGAGATAACGGTACGGTACTGTAGAATCCAAAACTTCAAAAATTGTGATTTGTGGGTTATATATCCATTTATTAATAGGGATTCGGTTCATCGCCGCACAGTTTACACTAAATAGTACTAACCTCACCAGCTCCAGTACAGTAGAAAACAACGTACACCATATTGAAAAGTACGTACCGTACGTTGTATCCGATGTTCACTATAACCAATACAAAGGATATAACGTAGGTACTGTTCCGTTTGACCGATAAATATATGTAGGCTAAGATGTAAATCATCAAGTATCCACAAAGAACACGTTTGGTACTGATTTTATAATCATTTTCCTTTTGAAAAAGTTGAAAAGTTGAGGATAAAGTTGCTTTTTATAGATGAAGAAAAACGCGTACTTAAAAAAACGCTGCAAATCCCTGCACAACGGTTTATTATTTTGTATAGAATACCCTCCTGTTACAGATCACAGCTCTATGTATAGATAACCCTTCTATATAATATGATATGTACTATTCTATGCATATTATGTAGATCGCAGACCTTCCGTAGGTTAGTACCTAACCCCGTACTCGTTACTAGGTACCTACCTAAATCACGAGTTAAATGTTGCTAAAATAATTCTGCCGATGACAAACAGTACCTAACAAAAAGAAACACACATAATGAAGTTCTGAAAAGAAATTGTTGATGAGGAGTGAAAAAAGTTGCAAAAGTACCTACCAACAAACTCCAGCCCCTTCTACGTAGATGGTATAATGAACCGTTGTGTAATAATTTACCGTTGAGTAATGATTTACCGTAGTAATAATTTACCAATCAATAATACTTCAACGTTTGTTCAAGTTTCACTACCTACCAACAAACTCCAAAAGAGCCATCATTTTAGCGAATTTTCAAAGAAAATGAAGCTATTGCAATGGCTTCGAAATTTAAATAATATAAATTTTTGGAAATTTTCTTCATAGAAATCCGTTTCAGACCATTCTAAAACGATTCCTGAAATTTAACACTTTTTTATATGTATATATATATTTATATATATATGTGTCACTCCAGACGATAACTCTCGATAGAATTGAGATAAACAGCTCAAATTTGCACAAAAAATCTATCTTGGCAATCGAAAGGCTAAGTTCGAAGATGGGCGAAATTGGCCTACTCTAAGGAGGGTTTTGGCGCATTCAAAGTGCGCAAAAATTACCCAAAAATCCCCAAAATGTTATTTTCCAACAAGTGACCCCTCATTTTAAAGGTTTTTGCACGCTGAACACGATGGTGGAATCGGATTTTAGATATCTTGATCCGTTCTCAAATTAGAGCATTTAAAGTGCGCAAAAATTACCCAAAAATCCCCAAAATGTTATTTTCTAACAAGTGACCCCTCATTTTAAAGGTTTTTGCACGCTGAACACGATGGTGAAATCGGATTTTAGATATCTAAATCCGTTCTTAAATTAGAGCATTTAAAGTGCGCAAAAATTACCCAAAACTAGGATAATCTTTAAACTCTTACCCCCACCCCCTTAGAGTGGTCAGATTGAAAAATGTGAGAAGTATTAATTGAAGACGAGAGTTCGAAGCAAAAAAGGGGGAGGCAAACGATTAGTACAACTCCTTGAATTTCCCATTTGACATATAATTGTTATGATACCTTCATAGATAGACAAGTACCGGCCCACGTATTACTAGAAGGAAGACGAAAGAAAAAATCTATTTCAAATTATTCAATTTAGGTACTAACAGTAGGAGGAAGCAGTTTCAGGTCCACTCAATGTTGAATACTAGAATAGAACAATATTTCAACGTAGCACCCACATGTTCTTCCAAGTGATCCTTCCAGAAACCACATCCTTCCTTCATAGTTTATTTCAAGATTGAGCCTGCATGAAAAACAACCTGCACTTGAAGCACTCATGATTTTCTATAACAACTCCTTTACCTACTGCACTCTCTTGAGTAGGTAAGTCAAAAGTCCTAACTACCCTATCCTACCTAATATGAACCCACAGCGATCAAATAAATAAGCACTTAGTACAATTACGTAATAAACAAACGGTAGAATCAGGATGGACAAAACGTACAAATTAAAATAAATACGAAGAGAATATACATAGAAAACCAAATTTTAGACCGAAGTTTTCCTTTATTCAAAACCATAGCCATTAATTCGAATATTTCTTTGAAAATTCGCTCATTAAGTCATGCTGCATGACTGGTTTTTTCAAGCGAAATAATATCACAGAACAACCAACTCGACATCATACTCCGCCAATATAATCAGGTGATCCCTACCAATGATTGGCCGTATTCGCAAATTCCTATTGTGGGCGCGTCTCTGGTTACCAGATTTGGTTTGAATTGTATACAATTTCATTCACACTGGAGTCGAAAATGCCTGTCGGTGCAAACTTCGGGGCCTTACTGTGAACGAACGGCTGGACGTACGATGCTCCGGATGGTCTTAAAAAACTCGCAAGATCAAGAACTATTTAAAACCGTAAAATTATTTACGTAAAAAAATGGTATAGGCGTTTTGAAAATTTCAACCCCTATTTTGAACCCCTTAGAGATGACTCACAGTAACGTCGAGCTTCGAGGACCAACTAGACGCCGAACGGAACCTATAACCCGAATTTCATCAATTTTTTTTCATGGTAACTAAGAAAAGTGGCCCGTACGGCGTACAGACAGAAATATTTTGGTTTATTATTTTCAATAATGAACCATTGGAATCGAGCATGAAAAAAAAAATTCTTACCCCCCCTCAAAATTTGATGGTTTACGTTTCAAGGTATGTAGAATCCAAAACTGCAATAAAAATATTTCTGTCTGTCCGCCGTACGCCGTACGCCGTACGGGCCACTTTTCTTAGTTACCATGAAAAAAAATTGATGAAATTCGGGTTATAGGTTCCGTTCGGCGTCTAGTTGGTCCTCGAAGCTCGACGTTACTGTGAGTCATCTCTAAGGGGTTCAAAATAGGGGTTGAAATTTTCAAAACGCCTATACCATTTTTTTACGTAAATATTTTTACGGTTTTAAATAGTTCTTGAACTTGCGAGTTTTTTAAGACCATCCGGAGCATCGTACGTCCAGCCGTTCGTTCACAGTAAGGCCCCGAAGTTTGCACCGACAGGCATTTTCGACTCCAGTGTGAATGAAATTGTATACAATCCAAACCAAATCTCGTAACCAGAGACGCGCCCACAATAGGAATTTGTGAATACGGCCAATCATTGGTAGGGATCACCTGATTATATGTATTGGCGGAGTATGAAGTCGAGTTGGTTGTTCTGTGATATTATTTAATTTGAAAAATGATGGCTCTATTGGAGTTTGTTGGTAGGTAGTGAAACTTGAACAAACGTTGAAGTATTATTGATGGGTAAATTATTACTACGGTAAATCATTACTCAACGGTAAATTATTACACAACGGTTCATTATTATAATCTACGTAGAAGGGGCTGGAGTTTGTTGGTAGGTACCTACTTTTGCAACTTTTTTCACTCCTCATCAACAATTTCTTTTCAGAACTTCATTATGTATGTTTCTTTTTGTTAGGTACTGTTTGTCATCGGCAGAATTATTTTAGCAACATTTAACTCGTGATTTAGGTAGGTACCTAGTAACGAGTACGGGGTTAGGTACTAACCTACGGAGGGTCTGCGATCTACATAATATGCATAGAATAGTACATATTATATTATATAGACGGGTTATCTATACATAGAGCTGTGATCTGTAACAGAAGGGTATTCTATACAAAATAATAAACCGTTGTGCAGGGATTTGCAGCGTTTTATTGCAGTTTTGGATTCTACATACCTTGAAACGTAAACCATCAAATTTTGAGGGGGGGTAAGAATTTTTTTTTTCATGCTCGATTCCAATGGTTCATTATTGAAAATAATAAACCAAAAGGCGATTCGAAAAAAACCGCTCGCTTACGTCACACAGATATAACGCGTCGACAGGCCATTTGCCGTCCGCAGCCACCAGCCAGCCAATCAGAACCCATATCCGTACAAGGTCACATGCAACAACAGAGCTCCTTTTCCCCGCCTCTTTTTTGAAGTTTGAAAGTATCAAATATGAAGGAGACGGATTTCCCCGATTCAGCCATATTATCATCTATCTCACATCATTAACTACTGAGAAAAAATACTAACAGATTTCATGATAACTGCTTACTATAACTGATGTATTAGGTGATGTTACAGAGTGATTTCTACTGCAGCCACAATTGGCTGCAGTCTTAGCAAAAACGTCGCAGCTGCTTTGGATCGGCTTGATTTGAGTTCTACAGATCAATCCAATAAGGAACTTTCACATTATCGCACTACTGTGAGATAGTTAAATGAGCCTGTTAATTTCGAGTACTGAAAATGCCTGTACATGTGGTTCATCTTGAGCTGAATGAATACATCAGAGACCAAACTTCAATGAATACAGGTACATAAAAGTGAGACTGCTCGAGTTGGTGGACGGGGAGTAGCCAGAAAACTGCAGTCATTCATCAGACGACGGACGCTAAAAGTGACCGCGTTGGATCATGGAAGTTGATCCACATTCGGAACAGGAAACTTGGCAATAGAGGTTTCACTCTTTTTATCGCCTCAACATCGGCGAACCTGTTGGACCCGCTCAGGAGTCCCAGAAGGCGGTTGGAGGCGTCTCGAAAAACTCGGCAACGTCCGTCCTAAGGGAAATTCGCAAGGGAACAGGTTCGATTTCCTGCCGACTTGAATAATTCCTTCTGGAAGAGGTGCACAACGAATGTACTTAGTCCCGACAATAATTAAACAATTTATTCTTCTATCTGGATGAGCCGAACAGCTCACATTTGGCCGAACATACCGGGGCCAAAAATCGATAAATGAAGGTTTTCAAAGAAATTTGAATACTTTTTGAATTTATGTACTGTCAAGTAGTTGGAGGATATGCCGGATATTTTGCACCACCTGGAACATACCAAGTTCAGCATCAGGCCAGTGGGATTGGGGGGGGGTTACCCAAGGATGAAAATGGTTAACAGAAAGCATTGGTTTTCAAACAGATATAATGTGATATATATTCACAGATATACTCGTATTTCTAAAAACGAATCGGCTCCACGTCTGGAGCTGCCTCCCAGAGTTCGAAACAAAAATGCATCAAATGGAAAATCAACCGGAAACCATACGTGAAACTGTAATCCTGTCTGTTTGTAAATTGATTAGTATAACTTCATTTCACGTTGCTTCTTTATGTTATGCTCACCTGAAGCCGATTTATTCCCCCTTCATGCTGGACATTCCTCGACATGCTCCTCAAGTTCATTCAATTCTGTTGTTCTGCTACGAAAGTTACAAGCAGACATAAAAATAGACAGGCAAAGGAATGGGGGTGGGCGCAGAGAAGGCCGTTGCAGGGGATGAGCGAAGGAAACTGCCTAGTTGTAGTGAAACTCCTATACACAGATGCTCTGATATGAATGAAACATGAGTAATTCGCTGAGGGCGATTCACTGTGAAGACTGAGATAAAGTACCTAACTACCTTAAATATTGGACCGGTCGGGTAATGGGTGACGAGGACTTCAAAATGATCAAAAATGGAATGAAGTCTAGAAGAATGAAGATAGACATGTAGGGCAGTGGTCAGAAATGATCAGAACCGGAAATAGTTGACCAACAGGCTGGTTTATGGGTGAGGACTGGAAGAAAAACGCTGCAAAGTACCTCACATGAGTTCATTATTCTCTTGGACATACCTACAGAAATTCGGGCTGTTCTTTTATTGTTTCTTTAACGTGAAATAATTTAAATAAGCTATTTTTGATGGTTTCTACCAATATTGGCACTCAAAAACTCGAATTAGGCTCCTATTTTTGACAAATTATCTTTGATAACTGACAGTTCCGTTTAATTGTCTTGATTCACCTGTCGATACTACTTCTAGTGTTATTATACAAATTTATGGTGATTTCAGACAATTTGCGAGGTTTCTAACTCATAAAAAATGAATTTTGGGAGCTGGAACTTCGTTCGAACCTCTATTTTCCACTCTTTGGTCAAAATCGACTTCATATTCGGTCTCCTCGCCCTAAAAAACATGGAAAACGATACCTCACAAGACCATATTACTCACAACAAAAAAAACCTGTTTTTACACCCACTTTTCACCCATAACATCATCGAGTGTATTCCTATTAGGCTGCAAAGTTTCGAGACACAACTAGCGAAAGAACCAATTTTTTAGATAAATAAAGGCAGATATGAATTGTGATGAATTTAAAATTCTCATCACGGTGGCGTGGAAGGAAGGAGGATGAGTGAGATTTTACCTAGGCGGCTGTAGTCAACCGTTCATCTAGGTAAAGGAAAGGAAAGGAGGAAAAGTCGCAGGCGGCTGTAGTCAACCGAACATCTACGACTTGGGAGGAGAGAGAGGTGGATGAGTGAATTTTACCTAGGCGGCTGTAGTCAACCGTTCATCTAGGTAAAGGAGAGGAAAGGAGAGGTCCCTTGTCTAGGCGGCTGTATTCAACCGATCATCTAGACAAGGAGGAGGAGAGGAGGTAAAATTCTCAGGCGGCTGTAGTCAACCGATCATCTGAGAAGGAAGGTAAGAGAGAGAAGAGAGAGCTGGTTAGAGGAAGTGTCGAATGAATCTTGAGCTCCAGGATCCAGGGTTTTATAGGACTTGGGGGCCTCTCCCTCCAACTCCTTGCAAGGAGCTGGTAGTGGGGCCCCAGGTTGAGTAACCCTGGGTTCTGTCGCCTGTCCCCACTCATATCTTTATTTACGGAGCTTTAGTTTGGCGTTTGGATATTGGTGAGAACTTAATATTATAGGAGTGTTCCCGGGAGGGACTCACGACAGAGGTCCCCCCAGTTTGAACCAATCTTGGTGGAGCTGAAGGCGCAAGGTGACAGGAGCTGAGGGCTACGGCAAACAAAAGGTGGTGCTGAAGGCGCAAGGTGACAGGAGCTGAGGGCTACGGCAAACAAAAGGTGGTGCTGAAGGCGCGAGGTGACAGGGGCTGAGGGCCGATGCAAACAAGTGGTTGAGCTGAAGGCGAGTCTTAAGTCTAGGAGTAACATGGTAGGTAGAGAGCATTAAGATGGTAGAGTATAGAGAGGATTAACATGGTAAGTAGAGAGTATTAGCATAGGGAGCATTAACATGGTAAGTATAGTAAGTAAGTAGGATGGGTAACATGGTAAGTATGAGGTGATGATGAGTTACAGGATGATATTTACAGCAGTGGTCAGCAGTTATAAACATTGGGCATTTATAAAAGTGATCAGAATGGATGAATGAGTATTTACAATAATGAGTATTTACAGGGGGTATTTACAAAAGATGAGTATTTACAGGGAGTATGGGCAAAAGATGAAGGAGTAGTTACGAGAGATGAATGAGTATTTACAAAAGATGAATGAGTATTTACAAAAGATGAATGCGTATTTACAATAGTTGAAGGGTATGTACAAATTTGGTTAACAGATGGGAACGGGGTGTTGGAATCCGCCGTTTCCTGGGTGTGGTTAGTGTGTGGCGAGTGGTAGTGAGTGTGTGGGTGAAGTGTGCGGGGGGTAGCGGCCGGCGGCCGATGTGGTGAGGCGGCCACGGTGGGGCCTCGAGTTCCGGTACAGTGCGAGTGGGTTAATAAGACACCAGCACCGTCCCGGAATCTCAAGGCCCCGCCGTGATTGCTCAGAGCGGGGCGGGGGATTTGGCCGCCGGGACGCGGGGGATGTGGGGACGCTCCCTCCGTCCGTTTCGCCGCCCGGGCCGTTTCGTCCCGGCGGAAACTATTTGGGATATCCCCGACGATGGAGGGGGGGAGGGGGGTGTTGTGGTTTTGGGGGTTTGGGTCGTTGGAGGGGGAGAAGTCGAAAGTGGGGGGTCGAAAATTGAAAAAATTTGTGGGGGAGTTAAAATTGGGGGGTCCAAAATTTCCGGTTGAAGGGCGGGAGGAGGGGGTCTGTATTTTACGGGGGGGGGGGTCGCGATTTGAACGGGGGGTGGGGGGGGCATGAGTTCCGCGAGGCGGAACTCGTGGAGGATGGAGGACATCAAGGGGTCTGTGGGGGTGTAAGGGGGGTGTACCCCCGTGGCTTGCGTTGTGCGAAATTCGCGCAGAATTCGCCACTGGGGGTACTTCCATCGTCGGGGCCGGGGAGGTAACCCGGAGATCCGTTGCGGAAGAAAAAGAAGCGTTGAGGTCGGCCCGGGCGAAGGGGGTAGGGGTGAGAGCGGGTCCGGGACGAAAACGTCCCGGAGAATCCCCGCCATTTCCGGATCCGAATCGAAATCCGGAAACGACGGAGGTGACGGGTGCTGTGGGAACAGAGGATGGTGCATCGCGAACGGACGGCGGGAGACTGATAGTGTTAGGGGGTTGGGCTAGCACAGGTGCGGGTTTACACCTGGCTAACGGGACTGTATGTGGTTTGCCGTCAATTAACAGGGTAGCGGTGGTTTGTGTTCTGCGGATGACTTGAAAGGGCCCGGCATAAAGTGGTCGGAAAGTTTTATGGATGCCGGGCTCTTTCAGGTACATGTGTGTGGTGGTGAAAAAGCGTTTGGGATAAGTGGTGTCGTTTGTCGGTGTTGTTGAGTGTAGCGGCTCCCTGTTAATTGACGGTGTGTGATTTGGGGTGAAAATGTCGGCTGGTAAACGTAGTGGGTCTTTAAAGGCATTTTGTGCGGGGCTGGTTTGGTCTGATGGACGGGCTGATGTGCGAAGGCTGAGCAAAATGTAGGGAAGGGATTTTGTCCAGGAACGGGAATTGGCTGATGTCGAAATGGCTTGCTTGAGGACCGAGTGCCACCGCTCTATTTTCCCGTTGGATTGGGGATGGTACGGGGTAGTGTGGATTTTTTGGATCCCGAGGGAACGTAGTAAATCGGAAAAGTGGGCGGATTCGAACTGCCTCCCTTGATCGACCGTGACTGTTCGCGGACAACCGTAACGGCTAACCCATTGGGTGAGGAAAGCCGTCGCGACGGTGTCCGCGGTGATGTGGGTGAGCGGGATGCACTCCACCCAGTTGGTGGCACGATCGATCATCGTGAGGCAGTATTTCTTCCCCTCGGATGGAGGAAGGGGGCCCACTAAGTCCAGATGTACATGTTCCCACGGGAGGGAGTCGGGGATGGTTTGAGGGGGGACATGGGGGTGGGCCGAGACCTTGAATCACTGGCACTTCTGGCACCCCAGAACCCAGTTACGAATATCTGTGTTCATGTGGGGCCAGAAGTACCGCGTTTTATGAGGTCCCGGCTTGCCCGAATGCCGGGATGGTGGAGGGAGTGGTAGTGGAGGAACAACTGCCGCCTCAGCTCCGGTGGGACGTAAGGGCGCGGTGAATCGGCCGTTACGTCGCACCAGAGGTGGAGGGGAGGCAGTTGTTCCAACTTGGATGCGGAAATGAGGTTGGAAAGGGCGGGGTCAGAGGTTGGGTCCTGTTTGTTTTTGAGGGATTGGGGGGAGGGGAATGGCAGTAGCTCCGCCACCGGCGCGGGGGTAGGGGTGGGTCGGGAGAGCGCGTCCGCCACGCAGTTGTCAGCCCCCGGCAAGTATCGGATATCGGACGTGAATTGTCCGATAAACTCGAGTTGCCGGAGGCGACGCGGGGAGGCGGATTTGCGGTTTTGGAGGAGGGCGTGGGTCAGGGGCTTGTGATCTGTAATGACAGAGAACTGCCTGCCCTCCACGAAGTCACGAAAGTGCTTGATGGCTTCGTGGATGGCGAGGAGTTCCCTGTCGAAAGTGGAGTAATTTTTCTGGGTGGGGGATAATGTTTTGGAAATGAAGCCAATGGGTTGGGGGGTGGCGCCGGTGTGCTGGTGGAGCACTGCCCCGATGGCCCAGTCGGACGCATCGGTTGTGATGGAAAGGGGAGCGTGAGGGTCGGGATGGGCTAATAGAGCGGCGTCTACTAGGTCCTGCTTGCAAATTTTGAAGGAGGTGGTAAGTTGGGGGGTCCAGGTGATGGGGCGGTTGTCATTTTTTTTTGAGGGTTGGGGGATGGCGTGTATGAGTGGCTGTTGATGTTGTGCTGCGTGTTGTATGTGTCTGCGGTAAAAATTTAACATACCCAGGAAGCGGCGGAGTTCCGTGACAGTGCGGGGTTGTGGAAAATCAATGATGGCGTGGACCTTGTCCGGGAGGGGCTTGATGCCTTCGGATGAGACTTGGTGGCCGAGGCAGCGGACGGAGAAGATTTCGAGTATCTGTTGTAGATGGGTGAGGTGTTCGTCTGGTGTTTTGGAGGCTATAAGGACGTCGTCGAGGAAGCAAAAGACGAACGGTAGGCCTCGCAGGATGCTGTCCATATACCGTTGCCATGTCTGTGCTGCGTTCCTTAACCCGAAGCCCATCTTTACGTATTCGAACAAACCGAACGGGGTAATGATTGCGGTTTTCGGGACGTCGGGGGGGTGGATGTTAATATGATGGAACGCTCTTGAAATGTCGAGGGTAGAGAAGATAGTGGTACCATGTAGATGTGACGAGAAATCTCGTAGGTGGGGAACGTTATAGAGGTCCGGTGTGGTTTTAGCGTTTAGGCGCCGGTAGTCTCCGCAGGGGCGGATATCCCCATTGGGCTTCTGCACGATGTGGAGTGGAGAAGCCCAAGGGGATTTCGAGGGGCGGATGATACCGTCGGCGATTAATTTGTTGAAATGCTGGCGAGTTTTCGATAACTGAAGGGGGTGGAGGCGGCGGGCTTTCGCTGTGATGGGTGGGCCTGAGGTCTCGATGTGATGTTGGACTGTGGAGATGTGGGCGGAGGGGCGGCGCTGGGGGCGGTAGTTGAGGAGGAGGCGTTCAAACTGCGTGGGGGGGGTGATTTATCGCGTGAATAAACCCGGGTATGGGTTTGTTTGTTTGTGGGTCGATCAGGCGCGCATTCCGGACGTCGACCTGGAGGCCGAAATAGGCGAGGAAGTCGGCCCCCAGGATCGCCTTCTCCACGTCCGCCACGGTGAAGTCCCACTCGTACGCGAGACCGCTCATGTGAACTGATGAGCGGTATGTCCCGTACGAGGGGATGGTAGTGCCGTTGGCGGCGTAGAGAAGCTGTCGGTGGCAGCGCGCCTGACGCCGGAGGATGTTGTTCGGGAAGATTGAAAGCGCCGCCCCTGTGTCCACCAGGAAAGGTATGTTAGTTTTCTTACATCGCAAGAAAAGTCGCTGGTGGGTAGGTAGGGCGTTTTGCAGGATTGCGGAGGTGGGTATCTGTGCTGGCGGTGGTCGGTCCCCTTCGAATGAGACGTGGGGCGGTTTCTTGCCGTTGCGGAGGGGGGGAATGGTGGTGTCGGTAGGGAGGCTGGTCCGCTTCGTAGGAGGTGGGTTGGTCCCGCTCCGGGGAGGGGGAACGGTAGTGGCGGCGTGAGTGGTGGCCGGAGGGGTGGCTGCCCTGGAGGCGGGCGTGGAGGGGTCGTTCCGGGGTGGGGGAACGGTAGCGGCGGCGTGAGTGGCGGCCGGAGGGGGTTTTGCCCTGGAGGGGGGTGTGGAGGGGCCGTTCCGTGGTGGGGGAACGGTAGCGGCGGCGTGAGTTGCGGCCGGAAGGGTGGTTGCCCTGGAGGCGGGCGTGTAGGGTACGTTCCGAGGTGGGGGAACGGTTGATGGTGGGGTGAGGGTTTTGGCGGCGCTGGCAGGCGCGGCCAGGAGGTTGGCGGCCGTGGCGGCGGCGTAGGAGGGGTAACGGGGCTTCGTGGTGGTGGTATGAATGCGGGCGGGGGGGGGGGTTGGTCATGGTACCCCCCGTGTTGGCGAGGAGGGGGGCCCGCCGGTTTTACCGGCGGGCGTCCGCGTTTCCCTGCTTAGGGGTGAAGGAGCAGGGGGGCTGGCATTTGCGGGCCTCCCCACCGAAGTTGACATGATAGAAACATCGGTGGGGGGGGGGGGTCCGCTGGGAGGTAGGTGGTTTTGGTGGGGGGGTTGGAGGTGGAGGGGCGTGCAGCGGCTGGGGACCGCCCTCTGCGCTGGCGAGGAGGGGATGCGTTGCGGCGTTCGGGTGAGCGCTGGCGGCGGCGGTCGGCTGAGGGGTCGCGTCGGCGATCCGTCGAAGCGGGGCGACGTCTGTCGAGGGAGGGGGGCCGGTTGCGGTCTCGGGACTTGGTGCGGTCCCGTAGAGGCGGGGGGTGACGCGGCGTACGCACTTCGCCGACGGTGGCCGCTGCGGCCAAGTCGTGAACGGTATCCGCGAGTCGCAGGAGGGGCTCGTCGGGACCGTCGAGGTGGCTGGCCAGGGCCATCTGTATGGGGTGGGGGAGGGCACGTAACCAGAATGTACGTGCGATGTCAGCGGTCATAATACCCTGCAGCTGGTGTCGCAGCCGTCGGTAGAGGTGGGAGGGCTTGAGGTCGCCGAGGTGTTGAGGTTGGGAGAGGGCGGCGACTCGGGCGATCTTCGACGGCTGGTAGATGTTGATGAGGCGGCTGCGGAGGTCGTCGTACGCAGCGGCGGCGTCGGGGGAGATATCCGAAGTCTGGAGCAGGATATCGTATGGTAGTAGCGAAATGATCCGGGAATACCGAGTTTTCTGGCTGCGTATGTTAGCGGCCGAAAATGCAGCGTCCACTTGGAAAAACCATAGTGTGGGGTCGTGCGCGTAGAAGGGGGGCAGCGACAGAGGGAAAGCCGCGGACGCCGTCATGACGTCGGTGGCGGCCGCCGCCGTAGCGGCGGCGGTGGCTGCGGTGGCTGCTGCGGATGCGGAGGAGCCGGGTGGTGAGAGGCTGGTGAAGGGGTTGTCGGTTGAGGCCGTTGCGTCAGTTGTCGCAGCGGTCGGCGGCTGCAGCAGGGACGGCCGGAGGAGCGGCGGCGTCGGTGAGTTCGGGTCCATGTCTGTAACTAAAATTCAAAAATTTGAGGCAGTTTTGAATTTTGAAATTCGCAATCGGCGGAAGCGGAGGTGCGTTGAGAGTTGAGCGGTGAGGTTGGGCCAAGAATTGCGAATTTACACTGACTGTTTGAAAGTTGAATTTAAAATTGGGGACACCGAACTAGACTGGGGCGACACATGAGGTGGGAAGGAAGAAGGTTGAGTGAACGTCGGGTTCACCACTGTGATGAATTTAAAATTCTCATCACGGTGGCGTGGAAGGAAGGAGGATGAGTGAGATTTTACCTAGGCGGCTGTAGTCAACCGTTCATCTAGGTAAAGGAAAGGAAAGGAGGAAAAGTCGCAGGCGGCTGTAGTCAACCGAACATCTACGACTTGGGAGGAGAGAGAGGTGGATGAGTGAATTTTACCTAGGCGGCTGTAGTCAACCGTTCATCTAGGTAAAGGAGAGGAAAGGAGAGGTCCCTTGTCTAGGCGGCTGTATTCAACCGATCATCTAGACAAGGAGGAGGAGAGGAGGTAAAATTCTCAGGCGGCTGTAGTCAACCGATCATCTGAGAAGGAAGGTAAGAGAGAGAAGAGAGAGCTGGTTAGAGGAAGTGTCGAATGAATCTTGAGCTCCAGGATCCAGGGTTTTATAGGACTTGGGGGCCTCTCCCTCCAACTCCTTGCAAGGAGCTGGTAGTGGGGCCCCAGGTTGAGTAACCCTGGGTTCTGTCGCCTGTCCCCACTCATATCTTTATTTACGGAGCTTTAGTTTGGCGTTTGGATATTGGTGAGAACTTAATATTATAGGAGTGTTCCCGGGAGGGACTCACGACATGAATGATACAGCGTATCATTGCACATTGCATTTTTGGAATCTACGCACCTTGAAACGTAAAAGAAACAATTTTGAGGGGGTGTTATACAAATATTTGCTGAGCGAATACACAGGTGTATTATTCACAGAATAATAAATTAAAAGGGTACAGTTTCCCCCTAAGATAGTTACCTAGAGGTTACGATACGAATGAAATTTGGGGAATATGATTTGAGCAGCCGAATTCGCAACCTGAATGATGAGAATTGTTCGAAATAGGACTGTTGGTACATTTTGGTAAACTGAATATAAGCTGCATATTATATGTACCCCGTATCAGTCGATGTACCACCTGCGCATATCTGCATTTTTCTCCTCTCGAAGATTGGGACCAATCGCGACGCAAATGGAACAAGTGGGGAAAATGAGCGTGATCTGTGATGGGGACGCTGTTGGAGGGGAAGTGAATGGAGGGGAGGTCAGATCTGTTGTAAGACCGAGGCGAGCGAAGGATGAGCACGGCAACGACATTTTGAAGCGTGGAAAGGCCCTCACTTCTGGCCTCTTGCAAATGTTCATTATTTCTCACGGATCAACCCAGAAACCTTTCACCTCCTGGGGCCTCAACTCAGCGCCCCTGAGAAGTATCTGGAGAATCAATGCTCTGGAGAATGGAGGTTTTCCCAAATGAGCGGATATTGGCATATTATAATAAGCCAGAAACGGCAGAAGACATCAAGATCACAAAGGAGGTGATTGCCGAACGCTGAAGAGGTAGACGTACTTGATAAGAGTGGAGCAGCATAATTATGACAGAAACTTTGATAGTTCCGCGAATACCCACACTCCAAATAGGGCTCAACGTGACGGATTCGGTACACAAGTCGGCAGCACGCCAATGCCGGCTAAAAGTGAAAATAATAACACTAATTCTGGGACGTCTAAGAACTATCAGAATATGAAACCTGGAAGTGTTTTGACCAGTTGCGATCTACCCAGTCTAACGGATCAACCCAGAATCCTCTGCGCTCTTGAGAAGTACCAATGTGCAGAGTGGCGTGGTTTTCCAAAAATAATACCCGTAAGAGGTGTGGGATGGGCTCAGTGTTGAAATTTGGATTTCTATAATTTGAACCTGTGAAAAAGGATTGCTAATGGTAAGGTGAAAGGTATATACTTCAACTTGAGCAAATTTTTTATATAAGTTGAACTAGGTACCTTTAGTTATGTTCAAAGTTACTTGGGACACCTAAAATAAAGACTTGGGTAGCTTCAAATGGCCTAATTCAATTTTTCACAAATTGACGTTTTGAAAACAAGCGCAATGAGAAAATAAAATAGTTTGAAATAATGCAAGCGGTGTAGAAAACGCTGGAGTCCTTGCCACATGGGTTTATTGTTCTCGACTGAATGCGGCACGATTGGGACCTCAGTGAAGAGACCCACAGAGCTAACTTGATGGCTCGAATATTAGGTGCACTAAAACATCAAAAATAGATAATTCTGCACCCATTTTTCACCCATAACACCCCAGGGCGTTTCCGATCGGGCTGCCAAGATAGGGGACACAACTAGGGCCTAAATGGAGCCTGTGTACAAAAGAATAATTTTTTTAAACCGAAAATTAAGGCAGATATCAGTGACACGGCCAGATATCAGTGACACAAAAAAAAGAATTTTGTGGGGTGTTCCAAAAAAAAAATCCGAACCGAATACATACGTGTATTTTTCAGAGAATAATAAACCAAAAAACGCTGCAAAGTCCCTGTCACATATGGGTTTTTTATTATATTGGACACTATTCACTTCTATTGGACCTACTGAAGTGTTGGCTGTTCATTTATTGTTCCTTTCATGTTGAATAATTATTAAAATCGGTATTTTTGGTGGTTTCCTCCAATGTTGGCCCCAAAAACACGAATTAGGCTCATATTTCTTTTACAACTTATCTTTGATCATTGATAGAACAATTTTTGTCTTGATTCACCTGTTGATACTACTTCTAGTGTTATTATACTAATTTATGGCAATTTCAGACAATGTCCCAGGTTTTTTACTCATAAAAAATAAATTTTGGGAGCTAAATCTTCGTTACAACCTCAGTTCTTCACTCTTTGGTCAAATCAACTTCATATTCGGACTTCCCACCAGAAAGGGGGGGGGGGGGGGGACACACCTTGCAAGCTCAAGTTCACTGAAACCCCAAAAAACCTATTTCTACACCCATTTTCCCCCATAACACCCCTGGGGGTATTCCGATCGGGCTGCCGAGCTTCGGAGCACAACTAGGGCCCAAATGTGTTCCCAAGTGGGGACCCAAACTGTGTGCGGACGACCGACGATTTTATACCAAAATTAAACGTAAATTCAAGGCTGAAACTGCGTTAGAACCTCAATTTTCCACTCTTCCTCAAATCATCTCAAAGAAAAACCGAAAACTGAAAAAGAACCTCAAATCACTCTTTGGTCAAAAAATTGGTTAGGTCTCCTCATCCTAATAAACCTGTAAAACGATAACTCACAAGCTCATGTTACTAAAACACCAAAAACCCTATTTTTACATCTATTTTTCAGCCATAACACTTGGATATATCCCGATCGGGCTGCAATGTTTCGGGACGCAACTAGGGCCCAAATGGAGCATGTGTGCGAAAGAACCAATTTTTTAGACCGAAAATGAAGCCGGTACACGTGATACGGCGGACGGACATTGCATTTTTGGAATCTACGCACCTTGAAAAGTTAAAGAAAAAATGTTTATTGAGGTGTTACAAAAATTTTTTGCTGAGCGAATATATATTCACAGAATACTTAATATAAATAATACGTGAGTTTCGAAAGTTGTAAAAAACGAGTTTTTTAGAAATAGAAAAACTATTGGGTGCTCATTTCACTGGACATCCCGAACACATACATAAGTGACGACCAATTACCAAAATAGTCTGTTTTAGAGGCACTAGAATAAATTATTTAATAGTACGTAGTACGCCATATTCTAGTGTCTCTAGTATGTTTTATTGTTCAAGTTTACAGCAGCTTGTGTACCTATAATTACCACAAAGTTTTGAGAATTTCAGAAAACGGCTGTTTCAGTTGGGAGGCATCTAACGTCCTATTTCGGGCTCTTATTTTGAGGCCAGATGCGATCAGAACTTGTACCAGAACTTGGCTCGTCATTAGTAGACACATCGTGTGTAGTGGGAGCGGTATGTGAAAATCGCTCTGAAACTATCCGAGCTCAGTCGGCATCCACCTTTGTTTCTTCTTTTTTTTTCTCTCTCTTTTTTTTCCAAAGGGCATTTTTTCGATATTTTCTCTCTTCTTTTCGACGTCGATCTCCGAGAGCTGGCGGGGTTCGCCTCGTTAGATTGTTACGAGAATGCGCGCACCCATCCGCGTCATACACCGCAATCAACCTGAGAGCGAGTTCCTCGACTGACCGCTGCAGGGGGCACTGGTGCGGTCGAGCACCTGAATTGTGGAGCTCGCTGAAGGACAAGGTGGACCCAACCCACCGGAGTCTGACATCAGACGCAGTCAATGCCGATTTCGAGCCCGTGAGAAACGAGAAAACCGAGGAACGTCTCGTTAGACAGCTGAATCACTCGCTCCAGTTCTCAGCCAACACTAAGAAGTGCGGTTGTGTTTACTAATTTTTAACAGGGAGCGTACACGGAACGGACGATAAAAGAGGTTTTCATTTTATTCATTTTCACAGTACGACCAGCCGTTCTTTGCACCGAAAAGATTCGTCAACATGATCGTGAATCAAACGTTATAAGTCCGGCCCGGATATCATCACTAGGGAGCACCTGATTATAATCACGCACGGCTGAATGAAATCGAGTTAGTTGTTCCGTGATCATTTCATCTGGTGCTAGTGCATTACAGGGGCGATAAACGCGACTATCGAGATAATCGAATGTTGCAATTATATATCGATTACTCCTGGCATCCGTATCGCACTTCCTTCACTGTTAACTGCGCGTACCAGTTCCTTAAAACTCACGGTAAAACACGGAACAAGACCCGACGAACACGAACGCAGTGAAAGAAACTGGGAAAGGAAGGCTACTACGACTGCTACAACCAAACATCGAATGAAGTGAAATCGATATATAATCGCAACATTCGATTATCTCGATAGTTTATCGTCCCTATAATGCACTAGTACCTTTCATTTGAAGAACGATGGTTACTTTTTATTTTGTTGATAGGTACTTCTGCAACTTGAACATTATATGAATAACAACAAATCATCAATGATAGGAATCCGCCGAATATTCATGTTTCTTTCATTCCCGGGCCGGCTCCAATACCCGATTTCGGACTTTTCTGGGAGGAGCACGAGGGTAGGTATTGACCACAGAAAACAGTGATCCACGTACAAGGGGCATCTTACCGGCAAATAATAAACCGTTGTGTAATAATTTGCAGCTTTTTTGTTTTATAACCACGGATAGCCTACTGTGTTCTGTGATGCCCGGGATTAGTTTTGAAACAATTATAGTGTAACCCGATTCCACTCCATTTAATCAACTGTTATTAGTTACGGTTGAAGATAGTGATGATAAGCTGTAAAAAATTTAATATTCTTGCTAAGTAATGTAGGATGCTTTTTCCCATTATTTTCTTTGGATACCTAATTTGTTCATTGAGAAAATAAAAAACGAGGCACTGCAAATTATTACACAACGGTTTATATTTTCAGGTACAGATACCCCGTATGCGTAGAACACTGTTTTCTTTTTTAGTATGCTCGGGCCATTTATTAGTGAGAGATGAGTAGCTCGGATTCCCATTTTCGCATGCGGTGTGGCCGTTCTCAGGACCACCTGGGGCTCATCTTGCAGGATCCCTGAAAATTTCAGCAAAATCGGATTCGAACTGAGGAAGTTATGCGTGTGGCAAGGATTTGCGGACACACAGACGGACAGACAACGAACCAAATATTTCTTCAAGCTACAAAAAAGTTACTACAAGTCAAATGAAAGTCAAATGAAATAATATCATGGGACAACCAACTCGATTTCATGAAACGATGGGTGATTATAATCAGGTGTTCCCTAGCAATGATATCTGGGAAGGAGGTCTCAACAAATTCTTTAGTTCAAGATCAAATTAAAAACGTTAAAAAAAAACCATACCCTTCTATCGAAAGTTTTCGAGCTACAGCGTTCTGAAAATTTCAACCCCTATTTTTAACCCTTAAGAGATGACTGACAGTAACGTCGAGCTTCGAGGACCAACTAGACCCCAAATGGGACCTAAAAAAAACCAGTCATGCAGCATGACTTAATGAGCGAATTTTCAAAGAAATATTCGAATTAATGGCTATGGTTTTGAATAAAGGAAAACTTCGGTCTAAAATTTGGTTTTCTATGTATATTCTCTTCGTATTTATTTTAATTTGTACGTTTTGTCCATCCTGATTCTACCGTTTTGGGTTTTGGGTAGGTTTTGCGCACTTTAAATGCTCTAATTTAAGAACGGATTTAGATATCTAAAATCCGATTTCACCATCGTGTTCAGCGTGCAAAAACCTTTAAAATGCTCGGTCACTTGTTAGAAAATAACATTTTGGGGATTTTTGGGTAATTTTTGCGCACTTTAAATGCTCTAATTTGAGAACGGATCAAGATATCTAAAATCCGATTCCACCATCGTGTTCAGCGTGCAAAAACCTTTAAAATGAGGGGTCACTTGTTGGAAAATAACATTTTGGGGATTTTTGGGTAATTTTTGCGCACTTTAAATGCGCCAAAACCCTCCTTAGAGTAGGCCAATTTCGCCCATCTTCTAACTTAGCCTTTCGATTGCCAAGATAGATTTTTTGTGCAAATTTGAGCTGTTTATCTCAATTCTATCGAGAGTTATCGTCTGGAGTGACACATATATATATATATATACATATAAAAAAGTGTTAAATTTCAGGAATCGTTTTAGAATGGTCTGAAACGGATTTCTATGAAGAAAATTTCCAAAAATTTAAATTATTTAAATTTCGAAGCCATTGCAATAGCTTCATTTTCTTTGAAAATTCGCTAAAACCAGGTTTCATCAATTATGGTTTATGGTAACTGAGAAAGTGCGAATTACGGCGAACGGACAGAAATGTTTTTATTCCATTTTAGACTGCTACGTAGTTACCTACCTCGAAATGGAAACCATCAAATTTTGAGAGGGGATTCATTTTTTCCCCATGCTCGGTTCCAATAGTTTACTATTGAATAAACCAACAAACTGCTCCAAACTTAGCAACACTGACCAACGAAATCATTAAAATATCACCATTCAGGCCAATAGTATCCATGAGGTCGGAAGGAGTAGGTGGAATGCAAGTTTGACGTTTACAAGAAAAGCCCTAGACATGTCCGTAGAACTCCACGACTGAACCCTCAACAAAGAAAGTTTCTGACTACTGGGCGATTTTTCGGAACCTCATGAGGCAAAAATGCTACCCAACCTTTTGTCCATCGAATCTTTCTAGGTATCATAGGTGAGGTGTCTTTTGTGTTTATACCAAAAAATGAAGACAGAAGACTCAACCCCACGAAAATAACGCCTTAGAACCAAATAAGAAACCTCTACCACTCCGGGCAGAAAGTCCAGCATGTAGCTTCAATCTCGGATCTTCACCTTCACCAACACAACTGTGGTAGTGAAATCTAACTACCTACACCTATTATACCTACTTACCGAATTCCCATCGGAACCTGAATGTGTTTTCTAGTACACACCTACCAGTGTTGTACATTTCTTGAAAAAAAGTGACATCAGCGAGCAACCAACGAGAAAATACCTAAGGTCTCCAGTGAACAACCGCAAAGCCTGCTCGAAAGGTTCAGGTGAAATAAATAGGTCTGCGAAGATCACTGCACATAGAGCAGATTTCTGGGATATGTACCATTTCATTCACGATCATGTTGACGAAGCTTTTCCGGTGCAAAAAAAAAAAAAAAGCTGGACGTACAATGCTCCGGGTGGTCTCAAAAAATCCTCAAGTTCAAGATAATTTAAAAACATAAAAACCCTTAGAGATGACTGGCAGTAACGCTGAGCCAAATTTCATTAATTTTGGTTTATGGTAACTAAGAAAAGTGCGAAGTATAGCGGACGGACAGCAATGTTTTATCCCATTTTCGGATTATACGTACCTTGAAACAGAAACCATCAAATTAAGGGGCGGAGGGGGGAGGGCAATTATTTTTCATGCTCGATTCCAAAGGTTTATTGAACATAATAAACTAAATAAATAAAACGTGTTAAATTTAAATATTTGGGTTTTAAACTTTCACTAATTTATTATTCCGTAATTTAGTTTTGATGAAATTATCCACTGCCTATGTGATTTAGCATAAACACCTGCCTATTAACTGAAGTCACAAGAAAAATCGGGGGTAGACAACAATTTATTTTCGCCTAAAAAGTCATAACTAGTCGAAAAACGCTGCAAATCCCTGCACAACGGTTTATTATTTTGTATAGAATACCCTTCTGTTACAGATCACAGCTCTATGTATAGATAACCCGTCTATATAATATGATATGTACTATTCTATTATATGCATATTATGTAGATCGCAGACACTCCGTAGGTTAGTACCTAACCCCGTACTCGTTACTAGGTACCTACCTAAATCACGAGTTAAATGTTGCTAAAATAATTCTGCCGATGACAAACAGTACCTAACAAAAAGAAACACACATAATGAAGTTCTGAAAAGAAATTGTTGATGAGGAGTGAAAAAAGTTGCAAAAGTACCTACCAACAAACTCCAGCCCCTTCTACGTAGATGGTATAATTTACCGTTCTGTAATAATTTACCGTTGAGTAATGATTTACCGTAGTAATAATTTACCCATCAATAATACTTCAACGTTTGTTCAAGTTTCACTACCTACCAACAAACTCCAATAGAGCCATCATTTTTCAAATTAAATAATATCACAGAACAACCAACTCGACTTCATACTCCGCCAATATAATCAGGTGATCCCTACCAATGATTGGCCGTATTCACAAATTCCTATTGTGGGCGCGTCTCTGGTTACGAGATTTGGTTTGGATTGTATACAATTTCATTCACACTGGAGTCGAAAATGCCTGTCGGTGCAAACTTCGGGGCCTTACTGTGAACGAACGGCTGGACGTACGATGCTCCGGATGGTCTTAAAAAACTCGCAAGTTCAAGAACTATTTAAAACCGTAAAAATATTTACGTAAAAAAATGGTATAGGCGTTTTGAAAATTTCAACCCCTATTTTGAACCCCTTAGAGATGACTCACAGTAACGTCGAGCTTCGAGGACCAACTAGACGCCGAACGGAACCTATAACCCGAATTTCATCAATTTTTTTTCATGGTAACTAAGAAAAGTGGCCCGTACGGCGGACAGACAGAAATATTTTTATTGCAGTTTTGGATTCTACATATCTTGAAACGTAAACCATCAAATTTTGAGGGGGGGTAAGAATTTTTTTTTTCATGCTCGATTCCAATGGTTCATTATTGAAAATAATAAACCAAAATTAGTCTTTTTTCCCCACAGAAATGGGTTAGGTACTGACCATGTGGAACACATCTGAAACGATCTTGAACGTAACGGTACGGAATTGTGGAATCCAAAATTTCAAATCGTGATTTTGTGGTTTAACCCATTGTTGCGAAATGGCACACTGGTTTCTCGGACAGTGCTTCGCAAAATTTTTTCTGATTTTTGTCTGTGGAGGACAAGGCGGATGTGAACTGAATGGAAATTTCGAGTCGACGATCGGAAAAGGCGATGAATGCTTGGTAGGGTCCGAGTAGACAGATTTCGGCTGAGATTTCGTACATTCCCATACATCGGTCGAATTAAACCAGCAGTGCTTGTTCAAGTACTTGATGTCTGCACATGCGCAGAGTCCCGGAAAATTCACCTACTACGATGACAGATTTCGATTGATATCAGTGTAGATTTTGATATTTTTCACTTCCTTGCAGGTGGAGACCTTGGAGTTGTGTTCGGTTTGTTAAAGCGAGCACTTAGATTGAGTGGAGCCCCTTCATAATCAAATCGACGGAAGCACGTTGGCCAGTTTTGAAGTCAAAAGGCCAATCACGTAACGACCGGTCAGGATGGATCAGTTATAAAGCTCCTCACCAGTACCAGCTTTCCGCTCTTTCAGAGGTCTTCACATTAATTGGCTCCGAGACCTTCATAGCTTTCTAAATGTAATTCTGAAACTGGTCATCTTCTCAAAGCGATTTTCCGGTTTCTACGTGTGGTTAGCGACCTCTTTCGCAGACAAATCGTAGACAGTATTGCCGAACTGAACAATCAAATATGACTCTTCGTGCCAGGGAAATTGAAAGCAAGCTGTTTCAATAATGAAAAGTGGAATCCATAAAGTTCAAGACGTCACGCTGTACAAGGATAATATTTGTGCCATGCAAGGAGCGAACCTTTCAGTACTCCGGTACAATCGGTTCTAATCACCAGATTTCAAGAATTTCAAACCGTTAGGTTGGTGGCTCCATTATTAGTTTAATACTTAATCGAAGTGCACGACCAGATTTAAGAGAAATTATTGTAACAGCCATCAGATTCATTGTACAAAATCAGATGCTCATTTTGTCGCCAAAAAAAAAATTTTTTTCTGAGGAGAAATTTAAGATTTATCGAATCATTATTTATTAATGATGAATTAAAACTTTTTGGTTGTGTTAAGAAGTTGGCTCTATCTACCCAAACTTCCAATTCAACGCATAGTAAAAGGAAGACCAATAACCTATAGGCTAATATTATAGTAGCTATAAACACCTGTAGTTATAGGCCAACAACCATAATTATGTAGTTACACATGAATGTTGAAAAGTTGAAGAAGGGTCAATGAACTACGTTTGCTGGGAAGCAATAATAATAATCCTACACAGATAAGTACAATAGGCTCAACTGGCCGGTAAATAAGTATCTACTTACTAATTTTAGCCGTTACAAAAATTTTTTGCAATCGTTAAGATGATCAAGTTGTGAATAGTGGGTGTTACGCCAGATTCACCGACTACCGAACCCAACATAAATATCCTCGGTATATATAGAGCATACCGAATCAAACGGCTACGCACATTTCGGATGCCGAGGTGGGCGCCAAGCCCAAGCTACTCGTAGCAACTGGAACAGATCGAGATAGGCATGGAGTCTGTCAAAATGAGTCAGTGGAGTACTATAATGCACAGGGACATTCGAAACTAGCTGGACGACCCGTGCGTTGCCCGCGATGGTACCAGTGGGTTCGCTCAAATACTCCAGTAAGTAAGAAATAAAACCAGTCATGCAGCATGACTTAATGAGCGAATTTTCAAAGAAATATTCGAATTAATGGCTATGGTTTTGAATAAAGGAAAACTTCGGTCTAAAATTTGGTTTTCTATGTATATTCTCTTCGTATTTATTTTAATTTGTACGTTTTGTCCATCCTGATTCTACCGTTTGTTTATTACGTAATTGTACTAAGTGCTTGTTTATTTGATCGCTGTGGGTAAATTCAAGGAGTTGTACTAATCGTTTGCCTCCCCCTTTTTTGCTTCGAACTCTCGTCTTCAATTAATACTTCTCACATATTTCAATCTGACCACTCTAAGGGGGTGGGGGGGGGGGTAAGAGTTTAAAGATTATCCTAGTTTTGGGTAATTTTTGCGCACTTTAAATGCTCTAATTTAAGAACGGATTTAGATATCTAAAATCCGATTTCACTATCGTGTTCAGCGTGCAAAAACCTTTAAAATGAGGGGTCACTTGTTAGAAAATAACATTTTGGGGATTTTTGGGTAATTTTTGCGCACTTTAAATGCTCTAATTTGAGAACGGATCAAGATATCTAAAATCCGATTCCACCATCGTGTTCAGCGTGCAAAAACCTTTAAAATGAGGGGTCACTTGTTGGAAAATAACATTTTGGGGATTTTTGGGTAATTTTTGCGCACTTTAAATGCTCTAATTTGAGAACGGATCAAGATATCTAAAATCCGATTCCACCATCGTGTTCAGCGTGCAAAAACCTTTAAAATGAGGGGTCACTTGTTAGAAAATAACATTTTGGGGATTTTTGGGTAATTATTGCGCACTTTAAATGCTCTAATTTGAGAACGGATCAAGATATCTAAAATCCGATTCCACCATCGTGTTCAGCGTGCAAAAACCTTTAAAATGAGGGGTCACTTGTTGGAAAATAACATTTTGGGGATTTTTGGGTAATTTTTGCGCACTTTAAATGCGCCAAAACCCTCCTTAGAGTAGGCCAATTTCGCCCATCTTCGAACTTAGCCTTTCGATTGCCAAGATAGATTTTTTGTGCAAATTTGAGCTGTTTATCTCAATTCTATCGAGAGTTATCGTCTGGAGTGACACATATATAAATAAATATATAAATATATATATATATATATACATATAAAAAAGTGTTAAATTTCAGGAATCGTTTTAGAATGGTCTGAAACGGATTTCTATGAAGAAAATTTCCAAAAATTTATATTATTTAAATTTCGAAGCCATTGCAATAGCTTCATTTTCTTTGAAAATTCGCTAAAAGATCCAGTCATGCAGCAAGAGCAGTAAGAGCGAATTTACGAAGAAATATTCGTACTATTGTGTAAAAAGATGATATAGCGACAAAACCATACCCACTGTCGTAAAATTACATAATTTTTTCACGATTTTAGCCATTAAGTTAAGCCATCATTTTTGTTTTGCTCAAATTTGACTTTATAAGGGCCAAAAATCGGTAGAAATAAACTGTTTCTGTACTTCCGGCATCTTTAGACGTTCAAACGTGAGACTGATACGCCAAGATGATACGGGAAGAGGACCAATGAGCTTCAAGCATTCTCTGCACGTATACGCGTAGTTTTTCCCGTGTACGTGAAGAAGTAACCCTTACCGTGTACGAGAAGAACTACACGTTACGGGAAGAGTATGCTTCAAGCTCACTGTCCGTCTTCCCGTATCAACGATTCCACGGTTGAATATGTAAAGATGAGGCTACTAACTGTATATTTTTACCGATTTTTGGCCCTCAAAGTCAAATTTGATCCACACTTTTAAGAAAAATATTTTTATCATCAAATAGTCCCTCCGCCGTGAATTACCATCCCACATAAAGCCAGGTGAATTACTACTGATTTTAGCCCATAACAATGACTTCCAAAAATCCAAATCTGACCCTATTCTGTAAGAAAAACTAGTGATATAGTACTTTTCTGTCTTTACTCACCCTTCCATGCCACTTTCAGTGATTTTATATCAATTACTCGCGATTTTAACAGTTTTTACCGATTTTTCACCCCTAAAAACTCAAATCTGACCCCCTAGGAATTTTTGAAAATTGCTCATCTTGGAACTCATCCTTTGTTTAGCAATACGAACGTTTTGGCGAAATTTGGAATTTTTATCATGTACCCAAGGACAGATATCGTCTGGAAAGATACATACTAATATATGTATACCTATATAAATTTTTGTTAAAATGTAGGGATAAATTCAGGTTGCTCTGAACGGATTTGCATATAAAAATTTTCAAAAATTCATGTTCTGAAAATTTTGGACCCACTGCAATAGCTTCATTTTTGAAAATTCGCTTAAAATTTCCCAAATAAGCCCACCTCTTTAATTTCATCAGTGCACCGATGATTCCACCTCATTGAGTCCCAGTAAACTTCCAATACAGGGTGTAACGAAGTTGTGGCAAAACTTCGAAGTCTTAAATAAATTTTTACTTTAAATGGACCAAATGTTGATATGAACCACTTTGAATTGAGTGAAAATTCAGATAATAGTTATGTTCTGTAAAACCTGTCCACAGCCTCAAATATGCCCAGAAAACAACTTCGTTTTTAATGGCACCAGCGGTGCTCTCTAAACATCATTTTTGCATGATGAGGCCATTAGTGGAATGAATTGTGTGACTTCATCAGCTCAAACAGATTTAACTGGATTGACACCGTTTAGCATAATTGCAGTTTCACAGCTACCACAGATTGAGTAGCAGTTTGCTCATGTTTCTTCACCAATTCAATTAAGTGAGATGAATTTATGCGTTCTGTAAGCACACCAAAGTGTAATAAAACGACATGCCATGAAACGGTGAAAAATATTACTTGTGAGTCTCTAAATCAGCTGTTTTCTGCAATCAGCAGTGAGCTTTTGTGAAATGTGTGTCGACATGGTATGCTAGGAACATACTGATCTTGTATGGTATCGTTCTTGAGCATCGAACTGTCTGACGGTCAGCTGAGAAGGTAAATCAACAGAAAGAATCGAGGTCCCACTCAACCGTGATTTTTCACACCCAGTGCCCGACACCGCTAGACCGGCCGAGTGTGACCATTCGTATTTTTCACGTTCCTCACCCTCAAACATTGTGTTTCGTTCGTGTGAGTGGAAGTTTATACACGTACCAGCCTGCTTATACAAAGAGGATCCAAACGCAGACGATTGTACCGAGAAACAAGGCAAAAGCGACCCACTTCGCTGCCGTTAGCGGTGAGGAATCAGTTGTTCGATTCATCGTGGGTGTGTCCGATGGGCGATTTGGGTGTTTCGTACGCACGAACCGAGCGTTGAGGATCCAGCCAGGCGAAGATGTCGACCAGGGGGGTCCTGAGGGGCAGGTGAGTGGGTCAGTAGGGCTCCAAGCCCGACAAAAATACACACGGCAGCATCACATATCATGACGAAGGAGTGCGACAGAGCAATGCCACATCTTGGCAGAAGTTTTCCCTACGTATTTTGGGCGCTTTTTGTGCGCCCTCGAATATCGTCACATCGATCACACTATGAACAAGTAAAATCTACATACCTCATTTTGGTAGAAATTTTCCCAACGAATTGGGATATAATTTTCACTATTTGTATCAATGTACATACTTCACGTCATAGCACTCAAGCTACCCAGATATAGAGCAAAGTGCCACATTTTGACAGACTTTATTTTCAACGAACGAGTATTTGGTACAATTTTCGAAGCTCATGTACCGTTGAATGTCTACCACATCTTGGCAGACGTTTTTCCAGCATACTTTGATGGCATTTTCAGAGGTCACGTGTCCGTTAACGTCTTACCTATGACATTACGGAAACGAAGAACTACGTGACGGGTATTTTCAACTAACTTTGATTGAATTTTAAACAGGCGGATCAGCTGATCCGTCGTGGGTCTTTTGGCAATCGATTTTGTCGTTATCAAAGAATGAACAATTTGTTGAAGGATGCAACCAGGAGTCGGAAGATGTCGACCACGGAGGTCCTGGGGCAGGTGAGTGGGTCAGTAGGGGCCGGTCCTTTCCTGGACTGCCATACAGGTTCCCTCGGGATAGGCCATACATGTGACCCGTCTCACATGTAAATTTCCATCTTACAAAACAGGAAACAAAGTTCGATACGGTTCCAAAATTAACCGCTGGATAACGCCTGAAATTCGAGATGTGGGTCACCTGGGTTATCGATGGTCACGTTTCTGTCCCAAATCGACGCATCATTACACAACGTCCATCTCCGGCCATCGATATCAACCCTTATTAAATCGTCAATCTCTAAAAAGCGGCTTATATAAATCAACTTTGACTCAAGTACGTAATATTTCATTGGTATATTTCCTGAAATTTGCTTTCAGCCAATTTGCTTTCAGTTGCTGCAACGAACCATGAACACTTACAAAACTTCGAAAATTTCGCGATACCCGTTTTAATAATATTCTGATCCCATCCATAGAGTTTAACGATGTTTATTATGTATTCAAGTGTGTAATTTGTGTAATTGTGTTGTTACTTTCAAACATCGAACCTTGATTACACAAGGACAGAAAATTGGGAATTTCGATAAAACAAAAGTTGCGCTCCATGGCTCATACAACACGAAAATGAGTAAAATTCGTGTTTCAGCAGGTCAAAAAAGGCTAAAAACGTCAGAAGTTTCTAACCGGTGCATTCTTTGAGATTTGTACATAAATATAATGTGTACAACTTTTTGGTATCTGAACCGTGAAACTTCAAGTGTCAATACCGCAATAAGCTGTTTTGCAGTTTGCGACGTAGTAGCTATTTACCTGAGTACTCGTACCGAAGTAAATCAACTTGTGAGATTATTAAAATTTGTGGGGTTATCAAAAAAGTGGGGGAATTTAGAGTAATTCTTGCGTTTTCGGAACTTCTTTTAGGTATGTCTACTGGAAATGGGCCGAATTCAGATTACAGTGTCCCATGACTGAGACCTCTAAAACGGGTCAGTCTCGCAAAATTTGGGACTGGTGGCAACTCTGCTACCACTAAACCATCCAACTGCAGAACCTGCTCTGATACTGGGCCTGCATGTTGCAATTTGATATGCAATTGTGTTGTTCAACTTCAGTAAACTTGTGAATCAACCTTGAGAGGCCGCCGTACTCGACTGGAAATGGCATAATGATTGCGTTGTACAGGGAATAGCACGCAAAAAAATCATTAGAATAAACAACGTGGGAAGGGAGTCAGGAGGGTGGTCTCTTCCACCTTTCTCCGCGACGGTGGTGTCAAGGACTTGGACGGGGTACACACTAACTTATACTAACTACTAACTCTGCGGGTGGAAAATGCACGAGAAACGAAATATCTCTGCAACTTCGTGAGGTTACCAGTTGTTAACCTCCGCGGTTTGGTTTTTTCGGTGAGTTGCAAAAGTTGACCCCCCGGGAGGTCGCCGGTATTTGGGTGGTACTGTTCCAACGATCCAGACATTTCAAATACTGACCACGGTGATATCTTGAGTAACGCCCGAAACCTGGATTTTTCGTTAATATAAAAATAATTAAATCAAAAAATTCCTGTAAAGCTGCCGTGTATATCCATAACTTGATCGAAAATTATACCTAATCCTTCTATATCATTAGGTAGGTTGTGATGATTTGCGGGATTTAACGTGAATTTCACACGGACGCATGCGCAGGTGGATGTTACTGTCCGATTCTGAGGGAATTTACGTGGAACCAAATTTTATCTCGTGCGCAGACGAAAGTTACAGTTACGTTTCGATAAAATTCATAATGGGTTCAGGGTCCAACCCGCGAAATTTCTACTCATTGCGGTAATTCTTAAGTGTAGATATGCGCGTAGCAAGGATCTCCGGACACGGAAACGGAACCTGTAAAGGTTCGGAAAGGTCTACAGCTCAAAACGCACTGAAAATTTTGATTTTGGGGGACAAAAAGACAGTTGAACCACTTGTTTCACACAGACGAATGCTCTAAATTTGCTTTGTGCACACAAGAATTTCGGAGTGGGAAAGGCTTTGTCCACAAACATCTCGGCTGCCTGACTCAGGGAGTTGTTCTGACCGTGAACCCCCTGACCTCCCCCACCCACGCAAATCTACTTCTATAATATTCAGAGGCTCAACGTCTAAATTGGATCAAAGATCAGGCCGATCCGGTCCGACAGCATTATAACAAAGCTCAGCTGCGCCTTTCACTTTCCGGCTCCGTGTGGTTGGGTACCAAACACATGTACATGCTGATCGATACATCGAATCGAAACATAGAATGTCTACTTGTGAAGTTCTAGGTATATTTCGTACACAACCCGACAGGTAGAAGGAACGTAATAGTGCATAGCTACTGCTAACGACCAGAACATGATTTCTCGAACTCACCCACGATATGGATGGATCCTTATGTAGGGTGGCTCCATCGAATTACATATCGACCGTATCATTCGATGGGCAGAGCGTTCGGCAATGCAGCTGATTTCTCTCCTGCTCAATACGATGCTATAATTGGATAGCCTGTTCGGTACAATTAAGAATGACAAGGTAAGGTGGACTCAACAGACTAATACATTATCTCGATTCTGGGTCTAAAACCTAACGTGCTACCATCCAGAAGTATGATTAACGTTCTCGACCACTCAGTATTAATGTTGTTGGTAGGATTCTTGAGGTTTTGGTCGCTTTTGGATATTTTATTAAGCGACCAAAACCTCAAGAATCCTACCAACAACACCATCCAGAAGTTCAAAGCTGATTACAAACTGCATGTGAACTTACTACTCAGGATCAGACCTATAACATACACCTAAATTGGGAATCCTTGGTTTTTTCAAGTAATGAAATATCTACGAATGAGGCTATGAATTCATATATACCTCACTGATGAGGTATAGAATGGTACTAGTATTTGTGCCACATCTAGACATACTATCCACGGACATTTAATGCCGACCGAGCAGAACCCAGTTGCACACGCGATACTGTTTAATTTTTCCAGAGCGATGTTTCCTCAACGGAGGTTTGAGCGGAGACTAAAATTGAATGAAAAAAAAATCAACACGTCAACTTCACGTACAAAATAATAATAAATATTTAGATATTCAATTGGAGATCAATCACAACACCATTCCATATGCCAACTCTGCGAAATACCTAGGTGTGATGAATGAGTGTGAGCGTACATCCACCACGAGTGGCGTGAGGGGGGATGTGCCCGGTTTGGTTATGGGCGGACCACCGCCATGCCCAGGATCTTTTTGGAAGCTTGCTCGGTTTGGTTATGAGCGAATCACCACCATGCCCGAGATCTTTTAGGTTGAGGAGAGAGACGAGGTAAGGAGGAGAGAGTTGTCAGCGACTAGAGGAGAGCGTAGAATGGTTGGAAAGGCGAAGGAGGCGAGTATATATATAGTCTTGGGAGCTGTCTCCCTCCATCCTCCAGCTAGTGGAGGATGGTGGGGATCTCCAGGCTGGCCCTCGGCTCTCCTGCGCCTTCCGTTCCCACTTCTATGTTTATTTGGCGAGATCTTATTTCTACATAGTAATGTTGTGGTTCTGGGAGGATACCACGACACTAGGGACACTTTATTGTGGGTGCTGAGTTGAGAGTATCGGCCTATCAGCCAATATAATTTTCTGCATTTAATGTATCACCCCTAGATGAAGTAGAGTCATCCTCTAGATGCAAAACTAAAGTGGAAAGAGCATGTCAAGAAGAAACAGAAAGAGCTCTCAATTAAATACAGAAAATTATATAGGCTGATGGGCCGATACTCTCAACTCAGCACCCACAATAAAGTACTGTTATATAAGACGGTACTGATGCCGATTTGGTCCTATGGAATTCAACTATGGGGCTGTACAGCCAAAACAAATGTGCAAATAATTCCAACATTTCAGAATAAAGTGCTCAGAAGTATTGTAAATGCTTCCTGGTACATTAGAAACGACGACCTCCACAGAGACTTACGCGTGGAGAGCGACATAGATGTCGTTAAAAAACAGCACGACGTTACAAGAATCGACTTCACGTGCACTCAAATACAGAAGCTCTTCAGCTACTGGACAATTCGCAACAAGTTTGGCGTCTGAAAAGAACCAAACCCCTGGATCTTGGATGCTGACGTTGCAGCGTTAAAAAAAACTAGTGTGGTGCCTGCTTGTGAACATTCACCATAATTAAACAATGCGTAAAGGTATTTGAAGTAATAACTAGACAGTTACTTGTAAAACTACATTTATGTATCTAGTTGTTATGTTTTAAAAAAATAAATAAACGCTTAAAAAGAAAAACATCTAGACTTACTGTCTATAATACCAGGAGAACATTTTAATAATAAAGCTCAGTTTCACTGTTATTTACTTACTTGTTCGTATTTTCTATAAATAATAATTAGGCAACCCTAGTGAGCTAGCGGATCACTTTGAGCTGCACATAGGTTTTATTTTTTATTTACATTAGTAAATAAATAAAAAATAATTGATTTAATTTCGCTTCGTTCAGCCCAGCCAGTAACTTATACTAAGATAGAGAGTATTGTTTTTACCGCCAAGGAACATAGGATTTTTCATTGTAACTACCATAATAAATTATGTTCATTTCTACTAGAGCAAATAGAGTAAAAGAGAATCAAAATTGATTCATTTAAAAATAGCTAAATTGGCGGTCTCCATTCATCGCCAATATGTTCCCCAATATTGACGTTGATATTCAACATACGTTTTATGAGTATTGAGTCAGCCAGGGAGGCTGTTGAGCCAGCCTAGAAGTTCCAGGTCATACGATGAATGACTGAACACGACCAAAACATGTCTTTCAATGTTTACTAGCTTTACTAGTGGATGTTTCATTGCACTGCTGAACTGAAAATGCAGCGATAGGACAACGGGCGACAAGTAAATTAGGGGCTAGGTAGGAGCCATTTAAATCTCGAACTACACAATTCAACTATTGTAATCTTGGGGCGATGATAAGCGGTTCCACTTACATACCTAATAATTATTTATATATAATTATAATTTAATAGCGCAATATAGTGCAATGAAATATCCACTAGTAAAACTAGTATAAGTTACTAGCTTGCTCATAAATAGCAACAAGATAACCATCGTATTTGATGAATGAACACATTAAAAATCCTAAAACAATTTTTATTCGCATTTAGCTAAGTGCACGAGCACCACGCACCAACCGCAATCCTTGTTACAAGACGAGGCAGGCCAGCTCTTCGCGCTTCAGAGCTTGCCACGCTACGACTCTCGATTTCGTTCTTTTCACTCCTCCAACCGTCCGGGGCTCAGTGAAGCGGCTAATTAATTAATTGGACGTCATAAATGCGACCGCTCATGCAAATTAATCGAAAGTTCAAATTCGAAAACCGTACCGCGTTGAGAAGGGAAGGGGGCAGTACCTAACTACCACCATTCCGCATCGGTGTTCGTAAAAAACACTCCTATCATCAGAGATGGAAATCTATGAAACTGCTCCATTTGAATACCACATGATCTGCATGTCATAACGTAGGTAGCTAGTGATATAATTATATAGGAAGGATCATTGGGTGAAACGGGAATCACTACGATAGGAAGTCTATGATTCGGTGGTGGAACGGTTAGAAAACTGATTTCCAGAACCATCTTCGAGGATATGAAGGGAAAACCTGTTAGATTTCTTTCAGCTGATCCTGTTCCTTTGATACATAGGAACGTATTCGAATGACAAGTACGTACAAAATATATATACGAATATTTAACTTCGAGCGATTTATCATCACCATGCATTTTATTTTAATTGCACAAATTAAATACAATTCAAAAATCAACACAATCAGAGGAAGGGGGTAATTTTATAAAATAGGAAAACAACTATTCAATTAAACGTAAACTTTTGGAGGGAAAAAATTAAAAACAAATTAGGATTTTTATGGTTAAAAATAACACTGAACAACAAAGAAAATGTTTCGGGCTTAAACATAGCCATTTCCGAAATATTTTATCATGCTGATGCCGAAAATCACCACGAAAAGTTCCTTTTAGCTCTTGTTTTAAAGATACAGAACCTACGTGGGTGATAAGTGATGAATATGGCGTGATCGAGGGTTATTGCATTTCCGAAGGTTGGTACACCTGACAGCTGTCATTCCTATTGCTTGACTCTCTGTTTGAACTTTGGAATCAACTTTTAGGTGCTCTTTTGTTTACTCACTCGTTTACATCAGTTGTAAAGCTAATTTTGTCGTATAAAATCGAAATGCCGCGGAAGTGTGTTAATACCGTAGACAACTATATTTGTGGCGAAATAAATTTTTCAGCCCAGAAGCGAACCATCACCAGCTTACTTACATTATTTTGGTGTGAAGGTAGGTGACCAGGATAAGGCTTGGGCGCCACATAAGAAACTTACGGGAACATGAAAGTACTTCTCGATTCAATCAAATACGAAGATCAAGTGGCAGATCTGTGGTGACTTGAAAGTAGTTGCTTTTCTTTTAGGAATGCAGTTGGGCTATGTAAAGTACTGTTGTTTTCTATGTTTGTGGGACAACCGACATCGGAAATCTCACTACATTAAGGACAAATGGCCTTCACGCACACTAAATCCAGGGGAGAAAAATGTCCAAAATGAGGGTCTAGTAGATCCACGTAAGATCCTACTTCCTTTGCATATTAAGCTTGGATTAATGAAGAACTTTGTGAAAGCCATGGATCAGGGTAGAGACGCCTTCAAATACCTGAGTGCGAAATTCCCCAAGATCGAGTAACGCAAAGGTGAAGGAGGAAGTCTTCATTGGCCCTCAAATTCGCGAAATTTTGAAGGACCCTGCTTTTGATGAAATTTTGGAGGGAAAAGAGAAAGCAGCCTGGGAAGCTTTCAGAAATGTGGTAAGAGGATTTCTCGGCAACAGGAAAGAAGACAACTACCAACAGTTAGTGAGTGAACTCCTTCAAAAGTACCAAGACCACTTGGTTGCAACATGTCCCTAAAAATTCATTTCCTCCACTCCCATTTTGATATTTTCCCTGAGAATTGTGGGGCTTCAAGTGATGAGCACGGTGAAAGATTCCACCAGGATATTTCTGTAATGGAACGCAGGTATCAGGGTCGTTGGAACGAGTCAATGCTCGCCGACTACTGCTGGACAATTACAAGAGATGCACCAGGTATGACGTACAAAAGGCAATCGAAGAGGAAACATTCTCAAGAATAGGTTCCAACCAACCCCTCTACTATTGGAGATTAAGTACAAGCTAAGAAAAAACGAAAAATGAGTCAATTATACCGAATTTCTCAGGCAGGAACAAATATGTTTACAGTAAACTCGCCTTCAATCAGCTGTGTTTGTATCTTGAGAACAAGAGCTAATAAAAAAATTTCATTGTCATATTCGTGTTCCTTGACCCAAAATTAGTAAAATTTGGCTATTTAGATCCCCGAAACTTCCAAAAAATATTTTTTTGTTGGGCAGTGTAATCAATAAACAAAATACTACTACTATTACTATCTGCTGTGCAGCGCACGGGTTACCCAGCTAGTTTTTGATAATGTCAGGTTGGGAGGTAGCTAAATTAAAGTACCTACGTTACATAAAAAACTCGCACAACACGTCATAATGCAAAGTCGATACAGAAAATAATAAACCGTTGTGGAAGGATATGCAGCGTTTTTCTTCTCTTGTACTCTGTGCATATTTGAATGGCTCAGCAGTCGTACATCCAATCGGATTCACAACGTCTAGAAGGAATGCCGAGTGAAAGTTTACGACGAATCTTTCAGTTGTAAACAGAAAAAACTTCCTTCTTGTTTATTTATCGCTTTGCCGTACCTTTAAAGGATGTCCTAAGGAAGTGAAAACCCCCTCGTAAATCCTATTGATGCAAGAATCTCCATTGCCTCTGTGTCCTTTATCAGGGGATAAGGTTGAATAGAGTAGCTGAGAGCCCCCTGTACAGTGGTAGGGAAAGTATTCAAACGTACGGTGTCGGACGTCACCTCCACCGGGCACGTTGAATAAAATTAAGCGAAAATTCATGAAACGGACGCCGAGCTTCTTGGTTTATTGCATGACCAACTCACTGTGTATTATTTCTCACCAAAACTAGGAATGGACGTGGGTGGGAATCTGCTGCTTTTGCCCTCAGAATCGGATTCAACACCCTTGAAAACCCCTGTTCAAATTTTCAGCTCCGAAATCCAAGCAGTTCGAAAAGCAGTAGCAAAAGTAATATTAGCAGTAGTAGCGGAAAGTAGTAGTAGTTCAAAATCCAAGTAGTAGTGAAAGAAAAAAACGTGACGTCATTTGGTATCTCCTTCTCACATCCCATTAGTGGGAGCGAGAGGGCAATACATACCAGATGACGTCGCACGCTTTTTCCTTCCCTCTTTTCAACCACTTCCGCTGATTTCCCACCGATCATACAACACCTTTTTGAAATCTCCGAGACTTACAATAAATTCGAAAAACAAAAAATGGATGTCCATTCCTCGTTGATTTATTTATAAATGACTTGGACAGTTTGTGTCAGCTGGGTGAAATTAAGGTACCAGTTGCTTTCATAGTGTTTACTGGAAGATGTTTCTGTGAGAATTTTCGGCCTGTCATGCCTATGATAGAACAGCAAAGTAATGCTTAAAATTTTGAAACAAATGGAGCGGTAGTTAACATTACTACTTAATGTAGACTTGAAAAGACTTACAATTTGACAGCATACTTCACATGCTGTTCTGGAAACTTCATTGATATTGTAAATCAGTTAATTGTAGTTAGCAAGTTGTGACAGAGTGTAACAGTGGTGGTGGACCCTCGAGAGTCCCCCTTCTAGACCAGCGAGATTATCACCGGTTAAGAAGGGATATCGATTAGGCTTCCCCAAACCGATCCCGTCTCCACCAGAAGAATAAAATTTATCCAGAACAGCCTCCTCACATGACATACTTCTGGGTAGCAGAAGTATGAGAGGGAAAAGGGGGAATGAAAAGTTATATGAAGTTCTGGTTCAGGAAAATACATCTGAACAACTTCAAGTTGACCATCGTAATGGTACTACCTCAATAATATTTTACTGGTGGAGAGCAAAGCTCCTACATACTAGTATTGGCTGATAGTGTTGTCAAAGGTTGTTGTCCAGTGAATTGTGCTCATCTGGGCAAGCTCTAGGTGATCAACCTCCATCGTTGGGATGGAACAACTATTGGGACTAGTCAATTGGGACATGGCATCAATCGCCTTCTAATGAGCTCAGTATATTTTAATTATATTGACACTCAAAAGGGGGGAAAGGGAGTGGGGAAGCCAATAGCTGTATGTATTATCAAAGGGGCAGGTTGTTAGTAAAGGAATCCTTCTGGGAAACCTTTGGGCTTATCCTTCTGGTAAGCCCACAAAAAGTGGATGAAGTATGGTGAAGTGCTCAGCGCATACTAGGTACCGAACCACGCTCTGCTACCATGTGGCAGAGTGTAACAGTGGGGGGTGGACCCTCGAGAGTCCCCCTTCTAGACCAGCGAGATTATCACCGGTTAAGAAGGGATATCGATTAGGCTTCCCCAAACCGATCCCGTTTCCACCGGAAGAAAAAATGTATCGAGAACAGCCCATTTTGTTACAAAGTTCAGCTAATCAGTTGTTAGTTGACAGTGATTGCCAAATCATAATATTCTGTTCTATCATAGCCACGACAAGGACAGAAACGTCACTCAATTAACAATGTGGACTGAAAAACTTGTACCTTCATTTCACTCAGCTACCACATCGAATTCAATCGAAAACCACCATCAGATTTTCGACGTATTTCATTCCCAAACGGACAACAGAAAACTGGAAACTGTCGCGGTGCCCCAGCATTCGATCAAATACCAAGGATTGATTCACCGTTCGCCATTGCACTTCAATCATTCCACTACCAAATCCTCATCATTTTCAAGCGGGAATAGAAATAGGTACCTACAAAAAACCCACCGCAATGCACAAGTTGCCAGGAAACCCCCATCTTATTACGTGAGTACCTATCAAGCAAGGATAATCCCACAATTCGCCCTGGCATTTTGACGGGGTGGCATTCAAAAATTTCAAACAGACGAACTACGTACTGAACAACCCCCAATCGGCTCGGCTACCAAAGATATTATTTCTACCCAATCCATCAACTCCACTATCAAGTGCACTAGGTACCTATACAATAATAATAATAATAATAATATAAGATTGGCTTTTCCAACCTGAACCACAGAAAATACGCCAACGAAATGACCCCATACTACTTACGTACAGCCTATGTGTTGGTGAAGTTCAATAACGATTATTATTCATTCCGTACCTGCAACAAAGTAAAGTTTTGAACGTATTTAACAGGAAAGACAGTAAATTCTCAGGAGCTCTAACACTTAGCAATTCCAGTCAATTAGTGTATCGAAGAACTGAAAGTTTCTAAATGCGTGGCACTATTATGCCCTGCGTGTTTGGGAAATTCCAAAATTGGAATTTCTCCCCATCAGCTCCTTTTGCTTCGAACATTTTCCACCCATAATCCGCACACGTACCAACCTAACACACGTCGAACACTTTACTGCAAGCGTATGGTTGGTGTGATGAATTTGAAATTGGTGCATTCATCACGAGCGGTGTGAGGGAGGAACGTGCCGGAATTTGGTTATGAGCGAATCAACACCATGATCCGGGTCTTTTTGGATGCTGTGCTCGGTTGCGGTTATGGGCGGACAACCACCGTCCCCCGAGATCTTTTAGGTTGTGGCGGAATTTGGTTATGAGCGAATCACCACCATGATCCGGATCTTTTTGGAAGCTGTGCTCAGTTGCGGTTATGGGCGGACCACCACCGTCCCCTGAGATCTTTTGGGTGAATTTGCCAGAATTTGCTTATGGGCGAACCACCACCATGATCTGGATCTTTTAGGATAGGAGAGAGATTGGATGAGGAGAGAGAGAGATAAGTCAGTGACTTAAGGAGAGCGTAGAATGGCTGGAAAGGCGCAGGAGGCGAGTTTTTATAGACCTGGTAGCGGTCTCCCTCCATCCTCTAGCTGGTAGAGGATGGTGGGGACCCAGGTTGTGCCTCGACTCCCCTGTGTCTCTCGTCCCTACTTCTGCTGGTTTATTTGGCGAGAACTTATGTTTACAATGTACCTACAAGAGTTGTGGTTCTGGGAGGAATCCACGACAGTTGGTATCTGCACTTCATAGATACAGTCGGGCTTCATAAATACAGACAGACCACGTTTTTGTTGTTGTTTTTTTGTTTATTGTTCTGTGAATAACAAACCTACGTATTCGCTCAGCAAAAAATTATTTGAACACCCCCTCAATTTTTTTTACGTTTCAAGGTGCGTAGATCCCAATAATGCAATGTCCGTCCGCCGTATCATCCATATCTACTTTATTTCCGGCCTAATAAAAAAATTCGTTCTTTCGCCCACAGGCTCCAATTGGGCCCTCGTTGCGTCTTGTGTCCCCGATCTCGGCAGTCCGATCGGAAAACACACAGGGGTGTTAAGGGTGAAACATCTGTGCAAAATTAGGTAATTTTGAAGTCTTTGTAAACTTCGGCTTGCAAAGTACCTGAGTGACGAGGACTTTGCAGCATTTTTTGGTACCGTTTTCCATGTTTTTTAGGGCGAGGAGACCAAACATGAAGTTGATTTTGACCTAAGAGTGGAAAATTGAGGTTCTAACGAAGTTTCAGCTCCCAAAATTCATTGATGAGTCAAAACCTGGGAAATTGTCGGAAATCACCACAAATTCGTATAATGATATTAGAAGTAGTATTAACAGGTGAATCAAGACACCTAAATGGCACTTCAATGATCAAAGATAATTTGTCAAAAGTAGGCCTAGTTCGAGTTATTGGGGGTCAAAAATAGCTATTTCAACTGCCCATGAAAGAAACAATAAATGAAAAGTCAACATTTCTGGAGGTACGTAGAATATTATAATAAACCCATCTGAGTAGAACTTGGCTGTTCTTTTTTTTCCAAAGTTCAACGGCTGAACGAGGACCATTCAGAGAACAATGACCGACGGGAACAATCCTCAAATGTGTTGATCACGCGTCCACCGTGAGCGAGTGAAATAATAAAGCCACGAACTTAGAAAGTGATAATGGGAATGGACGAACTCAACGAGAATACTCAACAATTCGTCGTGCACCTCACACAATAACTACCCACTTCGTATCAGGATCTCCATAAAAACTCGAAATCTGGTTGAGAATCACAAACGGAAAACCTGACGAACAATGAGATGAAGGACATGGAGAATAACAACGGCTAACGTTGGTTGGTTGGAGTGAATATGCTGAGATATAAGGTGTTTGGAAAAAGCTTTATTAGGAGTTGATGCCAAGTACAAATATGTACCTAATACGTACTTACCTAATGCTATCTACCTACAGGTGTTAATGGTCTGTCTTTGTGATTTCCAATGTTATCAGTTACCTTCAATGGTAGGTCAATGACTGACCAACGCCACACTGCGAGCAATGCTTTTATGCAAGTACATAAATATACAATATTTCTTGTGATTTGCCTTTGTCTGGAGTTTGAGCGTTGATCAAAATCAAACGCATTGCCCCAACGCACCGTCCAATTCAGACCTATGAATGAGGTAATAGAACAAAATAGGTACCCATCAGCTTCGATTTTATTCAAATTATATTAAATGTGAGTATAACTACGACTACAGACAGTCAACTTGAATGAGAATGGGAGTAATAATATCTGCTGCTCACATCAGGAATTATTTACTATTAGTATAAAATACACTTCCACTTTAAGGGACCGTTTTACATAAGCAGATCATGAGGCTTGCCCCCAAATCCAGGAAACGAGAATCTGACGGCTACAATCAAAGTTTTATTTATTCTAAAACGGATTTGTAAGTTTTATTTATTCTAAGTTGGAAGTAATTGCCTATTAAGCCATTTTTTGAAAGCATTCAAAATTTGAACAATTTATTTTGGAAGTGAGAAAAAACTGCACACTTTTTGAGCCAATTACCCGGAATTCTAAGTGCGTCTTGATGAGAAATTCGTTGTCAGAAATGAAATATATCGCTCCGTTGTCCAATGAGAAGTATAATAAATTAATTTGATTGATTTTGGTACTGCCATGAGGTGGTGGATTTTGCAACTAAACCCATTACATTTATGCTTGAAATACATAGAGTTACGCTACTCTTGGTCATTTTTACTCGTGGAGGTTTTTAAGGTATAATACTCCGGTGCTCGTAAGACATCTTCTGGGGGGGTTTGACAAACGAAGGGTCCTCAACATTGCATACATCCTCTTTAAGAAATATTTATTATATCATCGATCTTTGAGTTTATAGATTCCCATCATCCAATAGCTCGGTATTCATAGGAGGGAGGGCGCCATTATATTATCTTCTCGACCTTTTACGATCAAATCAGTATTCAGAACACGGGATGACAACCTTATAGGGTGTGGATCGATCCCACCTCAAGATCCACCTTAGCCCTATCCAGTTCTCAAGAGTTCCCTGTTTCCCATTAACATGGTACCCATAGGCGGGATCTTCGAAAATTATTGCCTCCACTTCGTTAGGTCGGACCGTTAGGCCCTTTTCGCTGGTGGGACGAGACGCCGTTGTTTTTGAGTCCGATTGGAAATCCGAAGTTCGACAGCTATTTAATACCACTTCGAAGGAATGTAAACACAGAACCTGGGAGATGATGATATTGGGTCTATAAATTACAGTTTTACTTATAATTAATACATTAGATCCTAAATAGAGGGTGAGGTGACCAGGCGCCTCACGTACGCCCAGAGAAATTCAATTAATACGTACCCACCTGACGTCTTTCTACTGGCAGCAAACACCGGTAAATTCACATCGTGACACACCATGTTAAAATTAAGTTCCAGTCATGCAGCATGGCTATAAGACCGAATTTTCAAAGCAATAATCGTGTTACTGTGTAAAAAGATTATAGATATAGCGAGAAACCATCACTTTTCGTAAAATAATATATTTTTTTTGTGATTTTAGACATTTTTACTGATTTTTAACATTATATACTCAAATATGACCCACTATTCTTTGAGCAAAATATTTTCATTTTGAGTAAAATAATCCCAAGTAAAATAGAATCACCATCTCACACAACGTCAGGGGAGTTAATATTAATTTTAGCCCTTAACACAAATTTTTTTGCGCCCAAAAATTCAAATATGACCCATATTCTGTATGAAAAACGACTATTTTTGTCTTTACTCACCCTATACCACTTTCAGTGATTTTATATCAATTGCTGGCGATTTTACCAGTTTTTGAACCCCTAAAAACTCAAATTTGACCCCCTTAGAATTTTAGAAACATTTATCATCTTTGAATTCATACTTTTGTATTTTGGACCCACCGCAACAGCTTCATTTCCCTCGAAAATTCGCTAGAATTCAACAAAACACGTATTTTCACTATGGCACCTTTGGCCGAATATTGTCAGGTGTAGTTCTGAGGTAAACAGAGAAGAGATCACCGCAAGTTTTTTGCGTTAGCGGCCCGCTGCTGGTGCCGAGGCGTCGCTCCCTGGTGCCACCGTGGCAATAAACTCTACTGCTAAATCTGGTAGTCAATAACAGAATAACATTAGTTCAATGAATCTACAGACCTTGCGACTCTTACCACCTTCTTGGTCTAACGACACAGCAACTTGTCAAATTTTTTACGATATTCTTAACTGAACCTTTACAGTACAGTGTACCTACCTCTCTACGTACATACTCTGAATTCGCTATAAGGAATCAAATTTGAAACTGATACCGAATTGATATCAATCGCCATAAGGACCATAATCTCTACGTACGATACTCTGAATTCACTGTAAAGAATCAAATTTTTTCAAAGTTTAAACTGACAGCGAATTGATAACCAATCAGCGCATTGTCCAGTACCACAGAAAATCTCGTAACGTGAAAATCCAGCATCTGTTGTGGGTCGCTGGCCTCAATCGTGGAACAGGAAATCTGCCCTGTAACCCCGTTCCGATGCCAGTTTCATGTTTAGGACTTTTTTCGGAATAAAAAGAACGAAGCCCAAGTGGAAGAATGCTGTACAGATGGATCTGTGAAGACCAATCCCCCTCCAGAAAGTAACTCGGTTTCCTGGGTGTCTTTAGTGTCTTTCTACGACGAAGTCCCAGGAAATGTCCGCCAAGACCCGTCTGCCTTTTGGGGCAGAGTCGTTGTCCATATCCAGAGGCGAACTTGACCGGTCTGAACTCGATCCGCTGAGGTCGCCACTCGCAGTTCACACGTACTTTTCCCATCTCTCATCCATCCAGTACCGTCAAACCGTCAGATACCTACTGTATAACAATGAAATGATTGTGTCTTCATGGAACAACTAAGAAAACGATGAGGCCGTGAAGACTCGATAATTATGGAATTCAAGACTCTGAAATCAGAGTAAGGCAAAACTTCGGAAGAGACACATACAAGTCACACTTTAGCTTATCAAGCCCGTCTGTTCAATACAAACTTCCAGTTCTTCAAGCCTTCTGGTATTAATTTCAAAACCAGGGATTTCATTGGCGGAGAACAAGATGAGCTGAAAATCGGTACTGAATCACTTGTGGATAACAGAAATTAGCCCCCAGGGTACAGAGCTATATACTCTTTTATAAATAATATTAATGTAAAAATTCAAGTACACATTTCAACTCCAATGCGCAAAATTTTATCAGATTTTTTTATTTTACATTTTGTAAATGAAATTATTTTAATACGATGGAAGCTTTGTAAAAATGTATTCTGAATAAAACTTTTTCATGGCTATGGCTACTGGCTGATGCCAAATGAAAAAAAAAGAAGAAAAAAACAGAAATTACAAAAGTGGACAGCTCATCAGCCACATTCAACTATCGAGTATTGTGTAAAAATAGAATAAGAAAAACTGTGATTTCGAAAAAAATTCAGTTGATGAAAACGATAACAATCTATGTTCCTATGGTACAGAAAGGAGTTTTAATCATTATAAGGTAAAAGTAGTCCCACGAATGAGATGAATAGGAGGTTGCCTTATTTCTACTACGAAAAACCTTGATCTTGTTGAATCCAAGTCCCAAATTAAATTCAAATTTCCAGGTTTGAATTTTGAAGTGACTGAGAAGATAAATCCATCAACTCACACCGCACAACATCGACTTACGACGTGAAATCCAAAACGCTGCAAATCCCTGCACAACGGTTTATTATTTTGTATAGAATACCCTTCTGTTACAGATCACAGCTCTATGTATAGATAACCCGTCTATATAATATGATATGTACTATTCTATGCATAATTATTTAGATCGCAGACCCTCCGTAGGTTAGTACCTAACCCCGTACTCGTTACTAGGTACCTACCTAAATCACGAGTTAAATGTTGCTAAAATAATTCTGCCGATGACAAACAGTACCTAACAAAAAGAAACACACATAATGAAGTTCTGAAAAGAAATTGTTGATGAGGAGTGAAAAAAGTTGCAAAAGTACCTACCAACAAACTCCAGCCCCTTCTACGTAGATGGTATAATGAACCGTTGTGTAATAATTTACCGTTGAGTAATGATTTACCGTAGTAATAATTTACCCATCAATAATACTTCAACGTTTGTTCAAGTTTCACTACCTACCAACAAACTCCAAAAGAGCCATCATTTTTCAAATTAAATAATATCACAGAACATCCAACTCGACTTCATACTCCGCCAATATAATCAGGTGATCCCTACCAATGATTGGCCGTATTCACAAATTCCTATTGTGGGCGCGTCTCTGGTTACGAGATTTGGTTTGAATTGTATACAATTTCATTCACACTGGAGTCGAAAATGCCTGTCGGTGCAAACTTCGGGGCCTTACTGTGAACGAACGGCTGGACGTACGATGCTCCGGATGGTCTTAAAAAACTCGCAAGTTCAAGAACTATTTAAAACCGTAAAAATATTTACGTAAAAAAATGGTATAGGCGTTTTGAAAATTTCAACCCCTATTTTGAACCCCTTAGAGATGACTCACAGTAACGTCGAGCTTCGAGGACCAACTAGACGCCGAACGGAACCTATAACCCGAATTTCATCAATTTTGTTTCATGGTAACTAAGAAAAGTGGCCCGTACGGCGTACGGCGTACGGCGGACAGACAGAAATATTTTTATTGCAGTTTTGGATTCTACATACCTTGAAACGTAAACCATCAAATTTTGAGGGGGGGTAAGAATTTTTTTTTTCATGCTCGATTCCAATGGTTCATTATTGAAAATAATAAACCAAAAACGGAACTACGCACCGAGGAAAATGTAACTTGACTTGTTTAAGGTTAGAGACACAATGAAATTCAGCCATAAAATAACACACTCAGGTTTTTACAGTTTTTCTTTCTCATTTTTCCGCAGTAACTGCCAAAATAATTTAATGCTGAGTTTTACACCAGCCATCTTTCTTTCTGCAACTTAACAGTCCTTGATTATAGTTTTTATTACAGGCCTAACGTGCATGTGACAGAAAAAAACAGATGACCTTCCACCTAGAGGTTAATAATACTAATCAAGATAATAGTTCCAGTTTTGCAGTATGACTATATGAGCGAACATTTGAAGCCGGTTTTGGCAATTTTTCACCACCAAAACCGGATTTGATAAGTTTTTGTTAGACTACTGGAAGAGACTTCCCTACCTCGAGTCACCATCCTGTAACAGTATGATGAATTCGTAGGTTTGTTGGTGACTTTCAACAATGACGATTTTAAGAGATTTTGGCCCCCAAAAATTAAAAAACTGGCCCGATTGCCTGAGAAATTATTTAAATGGGGGGGGGGGGGGGGACACCATCTTATTTATTTTAAAAAAATTTGCAATATAATAATATCCAATTTTGAAATTTAATATAATATATTATCTAATAATGACATCCATATCAGCAATTTAATAATATCCAATAATAATAATAATAATAATACCCAATTTGTAAATTTAATTATATCCAATAATAATCCAAATTAGTAAAGTTTTTGTAATTTAAATTTACAAGATTTTAGGGATTTTTGACCAGAAAAATTCAAATTTGACCCTTGAATTTGAAATATTCTATCTCACGGTCGAAATAATACCGTTTGGAAGGACACATAGACACAAATTTATACAGACTTATAGGTAGGTACACATAAAAAATGTCAACATCTAGGGATGGATTCAGAATGCTCTGAACAGAAGAAATCGAACAATTGCTCAGCAATTCATATAGGTACTAAAAAGTCGGACCCATTGTCAGAGAACGCTAACAGCGCTCCTACTTATTTTCTCTGAAAATTTGCTAATAGTAAATGGTATAGTTTTTCGTGATCCTATTTTTCACTCTCGTTCACCATCTGACAACAATAAACCAGTTCAACAATTCCGTCCCTCGCCCAGAAAACTCCAAGAGATATCTACTGGGTGTGTGATCCGACATCTCGGCCCATTGTCGTGGCCGTGGCCTGCCTCAACTAAAGCCTACATACATCGCTCTTAGCACCTTATGCAATTCTCTACTGTAACACCCGTCAGTCATTCAACTTCTAAACTGTTATATTAGAACGAGAACGTTTACAATGGTAACGTGACGGAATCGGTTTTTTCCATTTATAAAAAGTTTTTCTCCGTATTTATCTCACAATGAGTCAGAATCCAAGTGATTATTCAGTAATAATTAGAAGCGATTAAGAATTATCCACACGAGGCAATTCCATTCGTTTCACTAATTTTTCAGGGGTCAGGCCTTGGCCAGTGATTGACTGGAGCCTCTGCGCGTGCTAATAAAGAACCAACGATACAAAACACGTATTTTTGAACTACTGGCGCCGTTAGTGGCACAATTGGAGCCACTGTTGGCTCCACCATCTACTTCAAATGAGTTGCAGGATTGGAAAAACAATTCAACATCCAGAAACCGTGAAAGCTCGACAACAAAAAATATGTGTTTCACCGGCACAAACAGTTAACGCCACTGGTGGCACCACAACCATCCAGACGTATTTTAGAAGTTTAAATGAAACAATGAACCAACGTTAATTAGGTTTTAAAAACTTCAAGAAAGAACAGTTTGGTTAAAATTTATTTTTGGTAGGTACCCGTTTCAGTTTATGTAATATGCCCATCATCAAATAAAGTATTTTTCTCAATATATAAGTAGAATATTACACGCATGCCTTCCAGGGTGTACCTAAGAACTAGTTAAAAGAATAATAAATCATAATTGTATGACAGAAAAATAAACATTACCTAATGAGATTTTATTGAATAGAAAATACGAGTAGATATTATTTAGGTGATAATGGGCAATTATCGTCTATAAAACATCTATTTTATCTGTATCTGTATTGTTATTTGGACAAATAACACGGTTAAAACGGAGGAAAAATTAAAGAGAAGCGAACTGAAGCAACTAAATCAAGCAGAATCCGAATTTAATGACAGCACGCATTTTTCCCAGCTATCAGACAGATGCTTCCAAATTGTGAAAAATTATAATTCCTGTGTTCAAGCTAACGACAATTGCGTATTCTGCTCAATATGTTAGGATATGTACTGTGGTATGTATCTTACACATTTTAAAAATATTACGCTGTTCTGGATTGGAGAAGAATAGGACTAAAATCTCAACGGTTTAATAAAAGGCGGCATTCCGGATGCTCTGGAGAAACACTTTTCGACGTCACACGAAAAGAGCTGAACGCAAGAGAGTGCGCTGTGATCGCGATGAAATTTTAAAAAAATGAGAAAACAAAGAATTTGAATCAAAACGCGCCGTGGTTGCAGGCGATGAAAGACAGTCGGCGGACGCGAAAATGCAAACGAGTAACAAAACCTAAAAAGAAGATAATTACGGCTCCAGCAGTCTAGGGTGGTCACAAGGCAATAGGCAAAATTTTTTTGAGAAAATCACTTCTGGCAACCCCCTAAAAGGTGCCATTTGACTAGAAAATGAGATTCGCAAAGTTTTAGGTCGATCGGATAACGTTAACCCGTGCCGCATTGAGGTTGAAGATAAGAAAAACTCACTTTTTTCCATAAAAATACTCTTTTTTTCCTCATAACATAGTAACCATTTGTCCTAGAGACTTGAAATTGGTCTCATTTTATTTAAAATGTTATCTTCTTCAACTTTTACTCCAATAATTTTTTCGCTAGATCCTATAGATTTTATGTTATTCAGCTTTTCCCATCTCAAAAAGTGGTCCGTTTCAGCAAATGTGCCTTTTTACGCATACCCCTAAAAACCACACTCCAGTCAATGAAATCGACCTCCAGGCGATTTGACACTTCTTTATCACTCTGGTTTATTGAAAATGAGTATGTTTCAGGTATAAATGTAAAGGTTGAGGCTGTAATAAGGGGGGGGGGGGGATCTAGGTAATGAAGGGTATTTAGACCGGTGAATGGTAAGGAAGTGTGACCTTTAGCTTTGTATTCGCTGTTATCTGTTATCTCTATTACTGTGAATCATCGATTCTCAACCACTGGTCCTGAACCTAGCGTTTTCAAAAAATGTCAAGTTGGGTGGCCTAAGTTCGACCAAACTAAATACAAAACTAGTCTACATGATGATAATACGAGTATTAGATGCAAAATTAGTAACATTAATCAAGTTTCACTTTTTTTAATGGAACATTTGGAAACCCTGCAGCCCAGAGAGGATTACAAAGAGTTTCTTCAACTTTTTTTAGTGTTTATAGGGCTTCCTCCCCAAAACTTTTCTTTTAAAGCACCTGGTGCAATTCATCACGCCAGGTGGATGGCCAAAGCAATTTACTGCCTCAAAATTTATCTTTTTAGAGATCAATTGTTATTAACTCAAAAAGAAATGAAAGGAATAGAAGAAATTTGTGTTTTTACAATAAATATTTACGCCAAGGCATGGTTCAATGCCCCCAAACCTGCTTTGGCCCCTAAACAAGATCTGGAAATGTTGAAAGCATTAGTAGAGTATAGGAAAATTGACACAGAAATAGCAGATAAGGCTTTGTCAAAATTTGTAAACCATCTGTGGTACCTCAGCTCAGAGAAAATAGCGTTCTCGTTTTTCGACCACACTTTAGACGAAAACATTAAAAAAAGTATGGCCATAAAATTATTTTCCCTAGGTGAACCCGATAGTTAAATTGATGGTAGGGATAGAAAAGCGATTTTAGATTTTGCACATGTAGAGCAAATTTTGGATAAGCAACTTGATTTTTTTGTCACCTCTCAAACCTTGAATTTTTTCAAGCGGTTTTCCATAGAGACAGATTTTTTAAACACCGATACACGCTTATGGGACAAAAATCCTCATTATTGGCATGCTAAAAACATAGTGAACGGTTTAAGGGTAGTCAACGACACTGCTGAAAGAGGAGTGAAATTGATACAAGACTTCAACTCTTGCTTGACAAAAGACGAAGAACAGCGCCAATTTTTATTACAAGTTGTGTCAGAATGTAGGAAAATTTACCCTGATGTCGATAAAGCCTCACTATCTAAGCCATTAATGTAGTTCTAAATTCAGTGGTGTTGGAATAGATATATATTGTGTTGTAAAATAAGTTCCAGGCTATTATTTTCTATACAAAAAACTTTCAATTTGTATTATTGAAACACTTTTTACATATTTTTTATTGTTTTTTGTGCATTTCATAGCACCCACCACCCACCCATCTCCCCCCTACCCCCTCCATATATTATATATTAGATTCAAATGTATCAATTTTCAATATACCAGAGTGATAAAGAAGTGTCAAATCGCCTGGAGGTCGATTTCATTGACTGGAGTGTGGTTTTTAGGGGTATGCGTAAAAAGGCACATTTGCTGTAACGGACCACGTTTTGAGATGGGAAAAGCTGAATAACATAAAATCTATAGGATCTAGCGAAAAAATTATTGGAGTAAAAGATGAAGAAGATAACATTTCAAATAAAATAAGACCAATTTCAAGTCTCTAGGACAAATGGTTACTATGTTATGAGGAAAGAAATAATATTTTTATGAAAAAAAGTGAGTTTTTCTAAACTTCAACCTCGATGCGGCACGGGTTAATGTTATCCGATCGACCTAAAACTTTGGGAATCTCATTTTATAGTCAAATGGCACCTTTTAGGGGGTTGCCACGATTGAATTTCGAAAGTTGACTTTTTGTGACCACCCTACTCCAGCACTTTTCGGGCTTTGTTTTGCGTGTTGTTCGGTTGGTCTCACTGTAAGGGTTGGCCAATGAGAGTCGACACCCTTTCGCTTGTCACTTTCCCGCCATAGGACAACTCTCAATATGGCAATACATTCATATATTACCTTTAAGACAAAAAATGAAAAAACTTGATGCACATTAACCACTGTCATTATTTTGTTATGGATATTTTTAAAATATCAGCATAGAAGTATATTTATAAGAGGTAGACGTTAATAGTTAACTTCCTGATGTTTTCAGCATTCCGTTGCAACACAAAAACAGTTGATAGCCTCTGGGGCGATCAGGGCATACCAGGCGTAATATTATGAACAATCAAACTTTACATCATAAGAAAGTTGTGCAATTGCAATCCACGCCATCTTTAAAAATAGATATTGACCATTATAGGAGTGAAACAACATGGCGGTTTTATGATAATTAATATGGGTTCCCCAACAATACCCCTTCATTTTTCCTACGCGTATCTACTCCTGACCCCTACCACATGAACCTACTATTGAAGTTACACGATCAAATGGCCTACATTAAATTCGTGATTCTGGTCAATGCATACAGTGCAATACTAAAATATCGTAATAAAGTACAATATATAGAATTTACCTGGCATCAATGTTTTAATAATTTTATAATACACATCGACGGTTTGGAGTAGATATTTAAGATATTTTACTTTTTTAAATCAAATTTAAAAGAGTAACTATCTGTTAGAAAATGTTTGTCACAATTATAGGAAAAATTCCCAAATAATAAATACGTAGTCTTTTGTTGGACGCCCTCAGGCAGAAAGAGAGGCATTTTCATTACAAATTCTCTTCTATTAGTTGACATTTCTACTGCTCTAGTCGGTTAAATGATTATTATCCATTGTTCAAAACTCTTGACCAAATACGACGAGTAAGGACTCCAGGGCTCCCGCTTCATGAAAGGAGTGTTTGGAATTACTAAAACCTGGGAAACGAGGCTGAACTTGTGTACGCGAAGTGAATATGTAAGGCACCCAATAAGTAATAATTAGTTAGTCTCAGTAGGATACCTAAAATGTATGAGAAGAAGGGAGATGTGCTCTCTTCGTTCCAGTTATTGATCTACGTCAGTGCCTGACTTGAACTTTCTAATCGGTGAAAACAACCAATAAAAATGTTTAGTGTCGCTAACAATAAGTTGAAATAACTAGTATATAGTAATTATGTATTTTCCCAGACACGTCTCCATGGCTGACTGCCATTTTTCATTCGAGTTCTACTTATATCTGATTTTGAGAAACTATGCAGAAAACCAGCTAAGTACAAGTAGAAGGCCTAGATACTGGAAAATATCTAGAAGTAGGAAAATTACTTTCCAGTCGTAAGATAATACAGAGCATGACCAGCGGAATTTTCAAGGAAGGGATGCAGCATGTACCTAATGAAAGAATTTTTCCTACAATTATCATGAATCAAATTACACCACCATTATCATTATGTAGTTGGTTTCCCCCCTTTTAGGCCACTGGTATTTCAATTATACTGGTGTGGATGGTTGCAATTTGGTGCACTGCAATGAACCGAAAAAAATTGTTTGGAGGACGAAATAGGTTAATGCGCATTCCCGCCCCATAGCTCCCTTTTCTGCGCACCGCAAGGATCATCAAGGCCAACCTAGGACCGTAACACATGGTGAAAATAGTGGAGGTGCAGTGGTACATCAAACTAAGTGAAGCAACTAGCCTGAATGCAGAAGTAGCCTGTGTAGATGAAAATCCGACTGTACCGTTTTCACCCTTCCTGCACTATTTTCACTCCATTTTACGGTAAATAAATTAAATCAGAATACCAAATTTGCTACTCCGTCAGGTGCTTATTTCCGTACCCAGCCCATCAACTGCCTGATTTTTAATCAGGCCCATCAATTGCCAGCCCAACAATTGATTGTTTTTATTTCTACGGCATTACGTCGAGTTATTTTCACTGCAATACGTGGGAGTCAGACACGTCCCGCGGTGGACGGAAATCACCTATCGGCGAAAAAATAATTTCGAGTAAATAACTATGGGACCGATGTAACGGTGAAGGTAGTACGTGGTCTTAATGATGAAATGAGGCAGTGGTTCTTGGCAAAGACTACAGGTAACTAACTACACCTGAATTACATGTGCTACGCTATGGATGTACAAGTCGTTTTGTTTATCGCAACTGTGGTAAAGTTTTAAAGAGGCAGGTGAGCACACAACTCCAACGATACATTTCTAGACCAACGTTTCGCAAATTTTGCATCATCAGGGCTAACAACAAACAAGACGAGAAAAGGAAATATACGTTACTGAAGATGTAGATCTAATGGGAAGGGATTAGGAGGAACTGTATCATTATAGTCATACAACATAACTTAGATGACATACCTACCTGCACTGTGAACGTACACTGTAATTTTAAGGTAAGAATAAGAAGGGCTGTAGTGTAGGTATATAAATGGGTTTTTTTTTTTTCTTCTTCTTTGGAAAAATAATAGGAATTCCTCGAAAAATGGTAGCCCGCTTTCAAAAATAAGCGGTACTTTTTAAATGAGGGTGATGAAAAGTAAAAACGCGGCAAGAAATTACCTATCAGGTTGAGGGGTGTTGGCCCAAGGAGGCGGAGCGACGGCAAAGGGGAATAAAGCGACAGTAATCGATATCCTGCAATCGAAATCGAAACCTAGGCTCCTGAAACTGGCAGGCAGGTCCTGGGACCTAGCGTTCCCATGGCAACTGAGAAAAGTGGCCCGTCTGTGCATGCTCAGTCGAGTAAAAATGTTGTTCGCCACGCCCACTTTGGGTCCTGTCCCCAGAATCTGATTTCCACCCAGAAATCAGCTGTCCACAATCGATTCAGTCCTTTCTTTTCAACTTGTCATCTCGATACTGAGATGCTTCTTCGTCTTCTGATTTGTTTTTGTTTTCTCATGAATCACATTATGTTTCTATGTTGAGTCTGTGGTATGCTACCAACAACCCAAAATTAGAAATGGCAAACCTATCGGCAACTTTCAAGAACCTTTGCTGCGACTTTTAGCGAACCTCCCCTCAGTCTGATTTGAAGAGGACATTTATTAATTTATAAATTTGCGGTTCTATCCATCGGTGATGGGATGCACTAGCGCTCTAAGCGGTTTCTGAGTTGAAGTACTCGGTGATTTACCTGATACCCCATTTTTAGCTGAACTAAGAAATACAAATCTCTCACTCGTTTTCTGCCTCGACTTTCCGACATAAACGCCTCTTTATATGGTCAATAAGTGTTGATTTCCATCAATGAACAGAATTTGGTCCAAAAAAGAGAAACTGTAACCCACGAAAACCGCCCATTATGATGATTTACATTCCCGATTCCATCCAACCTTCACAGGGCATACATGGAATTGTGCCCATGTTATGTTATTGTGACACTCAACCCCCTCATTTCGGTAACAATAGACTCCGACCTCAGCTGTTGGTTTTTAGGAGCTCTGCCACATGCTATGTATCAATGACAGAGAAGTATTGTTCTGCGTTTGAACGTGTAATCAGTTTATCCCATTTCCGAAAAAAGCTGTTCAGGGAGACCTTCGTGGCAAGACAGAAATGTCGCGTGAGGTTTTGACCTATTGGAAATCCCATTGTTCGGCCTCTCAACTCGCCCACGATTGGTAACCCTTTTGCTTCCACCACCGCAAAATTAGTTGCACCCGTGAATCACGAAGATAAGCAACAAGTAGTTTAGTTGCACTGAGAACTAAAAAACTACTACTAATTATTACGCCAGAAAAAAAAAATCATCTTCCACGGTGAAAACCATAAACAATGCGACAGTTGATGTTATCAAACTCAACAAACCAACGGAGAGTTTCAAAATCCAGAAAATACAATACCAAGTACGTATTCTCCCTACTAGCGCCAATTTTTGTGGCATTTTCAGGTGTGTTGTTGAGGTCTACAGACATCACCCCCCCCAAATCGCACGAGCGCAGTAGGACGAAAAACTAGCAGAATGCCGGCTACGGCGCCACTCCCTGGCACCGTCGTGGCACCAATACTTTTACAGCATACTCAGACGGTTCAACGAGTAAACCCTCGAAATTATAAGTCGTAAGTAACTATGCATTTCTGGACAAACTGATGTTAAAATGCTGCAAATTATTACGCAAAGGTTTATTATTTGCCTGTATAGGTGCCCCTTATGCGTAGATCGCTGTTTTCTGTGGTCAATACCTACCCACCAGGAAAGCCCTAAATCGAGTATTGGAGCCAGCCCGGGAATTACGTTTCACAAAAATGCCCGGGATTCAATAATTCTATCATTAATTTTCTTTCTGTTATTCATGAAGCATAACGTTTGCTCAAGTTCCAGAAGTACCTACCAACAAAATCCAAAAGATCCACCATTTTTCGAATGAAATAATATCACGAAACAAACAACTCGATTTCATACAGCCATGCGTGATTATAATCAGGTGCTTCCTAGTAATGATACTGGGCTGGATTTATACTGTTTCATTCACGATCATGTTGACGAAGATTTCGGTGCAAACGAACGTCTGAACGTACAAGTTCGCGATAAATTTAAAAACTTTGAAAAAAAACTATACTCTTCTATCGAAAGTTTCTGAAATGTCCCACCTATATTATTTTTTCACCCTCTTAGAGATAGATGAATGACAGTAACGTCGAGCTTCGCGGACAAACTAGACCCCAAATGGGACCAATAAACTAAATTTCATCAATTTTCGTTCATGGTAATTAACGAAAGTGCGAAGTACGACGAACGGCGTATGTGGACAGAATTTTTTAAATTTCATTTTTGATTCTACGTACCTTGAAACGGAAACCATAAAATTTTGGGGGTAAAACTGTTTTTCCCATGCTCAATTCCAAAGATTCATGATTGAAAATAATAAACCAAAAGTATGATTTTCCACAAATTTAACTTTGGTTGTGATTGCACATTACCATTTAAATAAAATCTAAAACTAGTTGTTATTTGGTGATAAAACTGAATCTTTCAGCTTCGTTTTTGGTAGTTCGGGAAAGTTAAAGGGAAATGCGAGATAAAATTTATTAGAATAAGATGGTATGGTACTCAAACTCTCAAACCTATCTAACTGATTGATTATTGAATAATCAATCAGTCTGATAGGTTTGACAGAGGTTGCGTGTCTAACGTATATTTCACGTTACAGACCAAAATGGAAATCGAAGACGGTGCGGTGTACGTTGCGAGTTGCCCGTTCGATCGTCGAAATCTCAAGATCGACAAGGGAAGTGTTGAATAACACTCGAAATCCGAAAAAGAAGAAATTTGTTCGCCTTTCACTTCCCTGATTCGGGTTCCTTACAGGTCAGTTCTGATGCAATGAGTGGTTTTAATGCTTCGATTGGCCTCATATACCGAATCGGTGTTTAATTAGATACACACTAACGAATATTGTGGTATTAGTTATTACCCCCCCCCCCCTTACTAAAAAAAGTTAGATAAAAATTAAAGGGGATTTGAGACAAATCAAGGAGTGTACGATAAGGTTCCCCCCATTTTCTTTTGCTTTAATAAATTATATACATATATATATTTTTTTTTTGCACAAAGAGAACAAACTATAATAGCAACCAACCGACAAGAAAGTTCAGGAATGAACTAGAGACAGCCGGTGTAGTTGACATCTTCATAAATACCTAGTAAATTTTACATCAAGTGCCAATTCGATCAGTTTCGGTTTTAGTGCGGCTAAAAACTACTATTTTCAGGTCATTACGACAGAACAACCAATAAACGAGTGCTGATTCGTTATAATGAGTAAATAGGTGAGAACGGGTGAGAAATAAGTACAGCGTACCAGAACCACTTGAGTAGGTAGGTACTAAGTAACGGAGAAAACAGAACAAAACTGCCTAAACCAAAAAAGGGGCCGCTTCGGCTTGAATGCATTTTCATGACTTCAATCAACACAACTCGCTCAGTCTTCAGCCCCTGTTTTGTGAAAATAACAGGTAAATACCTTCGTTGAAGCTGTGCGGTACCTGTATATTATAATAATTATTCAACGCTCACCAATCGACGGTATTCAACGGGGATAGGTCTAGTAACGATACACCGGTGCGAGTTCGACGCCTCGAAATTCGCTCATTATGCCTTGCTGCTGAAGTGTTCTTTCTGAGGCAAGTTCATTTTCTCCCTTTTTCAGCTTGTAATCTTACGACTTTCATCATCATTTCGGTTAAATTTGTTTTGCCATTGTAATTAAATAATAATATAATTTATGGGCAATTTGATGTAGTTAAATAATATTTTGGACAACCTGATATATAGTTAGCCCTCGTGTAAATGGCAAATAATATAATTTTAACAAGTACCTACATCACTGCGCTGTTTTGTGACCGATGCGGTATCACCATTCCGGCCACTTCGTTTATAACCCAGGGGTGGACCCCCCCTCCGTTGTCGATTTTCACAAATCTTTTGAACGTGTGGTTGCATGAGTACTCAGATTATGAATATCAGTATGAATAGTCGACCAATGGGTGATTAATGACCGTTAATAGATGACTAATCTCCGTTCATTTCCTATGGGTAATATTCTTTATAATACATAGGAAGCAGTTAAATCAAAATATGACTGAACAGTTAAATAATATTACGTTTATTTGATTACAAACTACCTATCTGTCCCAAAAATTTGACCCACTCTTTTTGACAAAAATGTTATCGAAATAGTCCCTCACCGTAATCATTCCACACTTCAGGTGAATAATATTGATTTTAGCCCTTAATACCAATTGTTGACCCCCAAAAATCCTAATTAGACCCCCATTCTGTGTGAAAAACAACTGAGATGGTATTTTTCTGTCTTAACTCATCCTTCCACACACCACTTTCAGTGATTTTATGTATCAATTTTAGCCGTTTTTACTAATTTTTGACCCCTAAAAACTCAAATTTGATTCCCTTTGAATTTTTGAAAATTGTTCATCCTTTTGTATGGCAACAAGAACATTTTGGCGAAATTTTGAATTTTTTATCACATACCCAAGGTCAGATATCGTCTGGAGTGACACATACGTATACATTTTTGTTAAAATCTAGGGATGAAATCAGGATGATCTGAAACGGATTTGCCTATAAAGTAATTTCAAAAACTTATGTTCTGAAAATTTTGGCCCCATTGCAATATCTTCATTTTCCTTGCAAAATACGCGAATTGCCAAATAATGTTTTATTTCATTAGTTTATCTTACCTAACGTTACCTGCAACATTACCTTACAGTGCTTTGATAAATTAATTTGAATTCAGCTATGTTTGTAATGTCAAATGTTATTAGTGAACTTTCAAAGAAAATGAAGCAATTGCAATGGGAACCATTTTCAGAACATGAATTTTTGAAATATTTTTATAGGCAAATCCGTTTCAGAGCATCCTCAGTTCATTCCTAGATTTTAACAAAAATTTATATATTTATTATGTATATTTATGTGCCACTCCAGATGATATCTGTCCTTGGGTACAAGATAAAAATTCCAAATTTCTCCAAAACTTTTGTATTGCCAAACAAAAGGATGATTTCGAAAATGAGCGATTTTCAAAAATTCCAAGGGGGGTCAAATCTGAGTTTTTAGGGGTCAAAAGTCGGTAAAACGGCTAAAATTGCAAACAATTTATATAAATCACTGGAAGTGGTACGGAAGGGTGAGTAAACACGGAAAAATACAATTTCAGTTTTTTCACACAGAATAGGGGTCAGATTTTGATTTTTGGGAGTAAAAAGTTGGTATTAATGGCTAAAATCAATATTAATTCACCAGACGTTGTGTAGGATTATTAATCACGATGGAGGGGACTATCTCGATGATAAAACTATTTTTCTAAAAACAAGTGGGTCAAATTTGACTTCACTGGGGTCAAACATCGGCAAAAATGGCTAATAGAAATATATAGCAAATATGAAATATAGAAATATATATAGAAATATAGAAAAATATAATTTGAAGTTGTATGGTTTCTCGCTATATCATGTTTTTACTCAACAGCAGGAATATTTATTGGAAAATTCGCTCTTACAGCCATGCTGCATGATAGGAACTTCCGACTGCTATTTCCGATACCCCCCCCCCCCCCCCCCACCATTCAACAATCCTGGCTACGCCACTGATAGGAAGAATATTCGTTACTATTATACTTGTGCCATGTGCCACACTGAGAAACAGAGACTGAGTATGGATGAGGGATTAGCTGACAATTGAAGCTTCAGATGATGTCCCACTGATTCAGTTGTCTACATGTTCCGCTAAAGGGAAGTTGGCCGCACGATTTAGCTCCTAAAAAAGTGTAGCGAATGATAATAATGAACATGAAACGTCCGTGTTTTGCTCATTTTGGGATGTTCAGGCAGGATATCCTTGTCGTAAGAATAATTATATCATTTGTTTCCCAACCTCGTTCATTTTCCGAGGCTCTTCAAGGTACTTTATGATAACAAAGAATCGTTTCTTTCAAATGTCACCTTTGAGCACCTCTTGAATAAGAGAAGACGACAAGAAGAAATTGCGAGTAATCCCCATTTTCATCCTTTTCGACTTAACACGGGCCTCTGACCCACTCTTCCCTAATGTCCTTTTTTCCCGGTACAGCCAGGGCCCGCGCCGTTTTCTGAAGGCGCCTCAAACTCCTAATGAGCCATAGTGTACGTTTCACCCTGAAGAAGGGCCAACGGGTCCTCGAAACGCCTCAGTGTGAGTTGACTCACAAAGGAGGATGGGCCGATTTCTATGGGAACTTTCTCCTCTCCCATAGAGCACTGGGTTTCCGTCGTTGACCTCGTCGATGTTGAAGAGGTTTTTTGACCTTTAACATTTTTCCGCAACCTTCGTCGAGTAAATTGTGATTCGGCGGGCTATTGTGGAGCTGATCCTGTACAGTGTACAGGGAAAGTCGTCGATAGCTGGCTGGTATCCGTTTCAGAACCTCTTTGAAGGTCATACAGAATACCCCATTGCAATGGTTCCAAAATGTTAGTGGACTACCTATTTATTGGAACTAGGTATCAGAACATTCTAAGCCTAAACTACAAATTTCACAAAAATGTTATTATTAATGTTACGAAAACTAATTAAGAGTGCGAAGAACACCTGGTGGATCAAATTTGAGTTGTGGGCCAAATATCGCTACAAATTATGAAGAAATTGTTGGAAATTATACAAAAAGTGTGAGATTGTTGGTCCAAACAAAGGATATTAATTTCCGTAGTCGACATAATATATTTATTATTTCGGAATTCGTTATTTTTCCGTAAATTTGGTATATCAACCCCAAAGTAAAATTTAAAAAAATTAAAAAAAAAATTTAAAAAAAAGATCTAGGTAGAAAAATGAGTTAACTTGTAACTTAAATCACTCGCGGCGGAATAGTGGAAATCCATAGCAAAAAACTACAGGATAAAAATAAAATAGTCTATTTCCACGTACAATAGCAAAAAATTTAGACCGGTTTCGGTTGTTACACCATCGTCAGTACACTATAGAATTCTATAGTGTACTGACGATGGTGTACGTGGAAATAGACTATTTTATTTTTATCCTGTAGTTTTTTTTTTTTTTTAATGAGTTAACTTTATACAATGAACAACTAAATGAATAATAGCGACGTTTGGAGGTCGGAGAAGTGTTCGAATTTGGTTTTTTATGGTTAAAATAGTGGACAGTGATTAATGGATAATTTGGAATCTTGAAGGGTAGGTAGCCCACTGTTAAGAAAATCTGCCTGCCTGACTGGAACGTTTCCCGTTCTGTACAGATAACTTATTGTTCGTGAAACCCTCGAAAAGCCTGAAATTCAATAAAATCCGAGATGGAACCTTTACCTAGTCTACCTTTACCTAGCCTTTACTTAGTGATCAAATACCGAGGGTAATTTGTAGCAGGTTCCCTGACGGTTTTTCAATCGAAGTCATTCATGGGTGTAAGCAGGCCAGAACGAGGCGTACGTAGGTACTTGCAAATATCCAAAATCACCTTTATTCGAAAAGTACCTATCTTAGAACAGGCAATGGGGCTTGAATCTCATATTTCAAGTATTGACGTTTTATACAATACCAACTTCATCTTCTTGCGTTTTAAAACGATTTTATTCAGGAATGACAGGAATGGAGATGGTCTGTTTGGAAGGATGTAATGTTACGGAGGGCAAATCCGATATGGGCTATGTTTCTGTATAGTTATGCATCGGTTCCCTAGACGACTGAGCATGTAGCAGCCTTCTCACATGGGGAGGCTGCGAGCCGTATTGATATGCTCCAGTTATCTCCGAGCGCAACATTTGCTCCTGCAATGGATTACGTATCATTTGATACACTGCACCGCTAACGGTCGTTGCGGATTTTGTTCAAATTACTTCAAATTACAGATATAATTACGTGCCTGGTAGCCACAAGCATTTATTCCAGTCAAATCATGCAGTCGCGCTGCATGAGCGCGATGTGGTACATAGTTCCAGTGAAATCAAAGATACACTTTTAGAGTCATTTCAATTTGAACAGAATTTTAATGAAAATATTAACGATCCTATTTTTTACAACAAACTATACCCCAGCATAAACTTAATGACCAGTCATCTTCAATTTTCGTGGTATACAAATTCTCCTTTTTTTGACCAAATTCTGTTCAATAAAGGAAATTAACACTTACTGACCACATAATGAGGTGTGGTTTATTTCGGGAAGTCTAGGCAGAAAACTAGTGTGAAATTTGAATTTCCGAGTTCCCGCTAGATATGATGTAGCAGGTAAATCGCCGAGCAGTTCAACATAAATCCCGCATAGAGCGCTACGCATCACTTTAGACGTACAGAACCGCAAATTTCTAAATAAATTTAAAGTTCCACTCATGCAGCACGGCTATTAGACCGAATTTTCAAAGATATATTCGTGCTACTGTGTAAAAGATGATGTAGTGAGAAACTATATTCCACTTTCGTAAAACTATATAGTTTTTCGTGATTTTAGAAATTGTAAGAAAAACAAATGAAATGGTGTTCTTCTGTCTCACTCTTCCATACCACTTTCAGTGATTTTATACCAATTGTTCGCGATTTTAGCCGTTTTTACCGATTTTTGACCCTTAAAAACGCTAATTTGACCCCCTTAGAATTTTTGAAAATTACTCATCTTCGATATCATCCTTTTAATTGACATTACGAACATTTTGGCGAAATCTGGATATTATATAATATATATATTACACACATAAATTGTTGTTAAAATCTAGGGATGAATTCAGGATGCTCTGATACGGATTTGCCTATTTTTTTTATATTTTTTTTAAAGAGCAAAAATTGGTGTTCTGAAAAATTTGGACCCATTGCAATAGCTTATTTTCTTTGAAAATTCGCTAAAAAACACTTCCTGAGAATTAAACAGAGGGGAAGGTCACCGCAAAGGTTTTTGAAAGCTGCCTGGAAGGTTTGCCATTTCTAATGTTGGATTGTTAGCAGCACTGATAACCTTGGCCTCCGAAGTTCCGCTCCCCCTCCTTGGGCCAACAAATAATCAGGTCAATAGGCATCATACGTCATTTTTTGCCACATTTTTACTTTTAACCAACCTCATTTGAAAAATAACGCCTCATTTTGAAACGGGCTTCAAACTATCACTTTTTCAAGAGTTCTAATTGAAAAAAGTTCTACTTATCTGAGAAAAAAGACGAAAATTCCCCATTGTACCTACTCAAAACTGAGTATTCTCTAGTTAAACGGCGCTTCTTGGTGGATGACGACCTTACCACGCGGTTGACGGCCTGCAGAAATATATGAGCAAGATGGGAAGCAAAGCGAAATACTCAAGTTACAGTTGTTATTATTACCAGTATTATCTCGCGCCTGATCCGAACGGACGGTTCCGTTGGAGACGTCACAGCTACCCGTAACACGGGTATTACCTGTCGGAAAATTATAATCATTACTCCCCTACAAAGGTACCTATTCAAATTCCATCAGAGGCAGACACGGCAATTTCCTTCTCCCATCAAGCGGTCCTGCGGTCTAGCGCGGGTGCCGTATTCTGTATTCATTTTCTAGAAACACGGACTCAAGTCGAGGTGATTTTTGCTTCGAAAGTAGTCAAAACGGTATTGGGGAATTGATAGAAGGAATTTTCTAGGTCGGTGCCCAACGGTGAATGTTGGCCGCAAAGATGAGCTTCGAGTCTTGAGGATAAGAACCCAAACGGCTCAGCTGCACGTAAATAGTTTCCGAATGGAATTTCTTTACTGTCAAATCAACTGAATAAGGTGCTGGGAATCGCTACACCAGACGCAACACGCCAACCGTATCACGTCTAGGAACAAATCAACCACCAACCTTAATAGGAACAAATTTAGCAAGCATCAAGCACTGAAGGGTAGAGGTAATGATATAGGGAATGAATAGTGGGGAAATGTAGTCTAGATAAGGATAGTTGGGGTGAAATGGTATAGCTAGAGGTAAGGAAGTCGTGGCTATAGTTCATTTGTGAGGCAGATAATGGAGTAGGGAGATACGTTTCCTATAAACCAGATATACATCCTAGAGCAATTTAAAATCCCATAAAGAGTTGAAGCAATAAAACTTCAAGAGATGTAGCGATGTAAAATGAAATCAGTAGTTTTTTAAGCTGTGACGGTGGGCAGTTCTCGAGTTGTTTGTGCTTCCAGTGAAGAGGGGGGCGGTCAGGCTGAAACCTCCTCGCTATCCCTTCTTAACTGTTGATAATATCGCTAGTCCAGAGACTCTCGAGGGTCCACCGTCACTCTGCTCACTCTGGCACAAAGCAAAAAATCTTTCTTTGAGATCCTTCTAATCAGAAAAGTTAGTTTTGTTGGCCTCACGGATCACTACCACGTGAAGAGTGAGATCTGGTAAACTGTCCGTACACCGACTTCGTATTCTTATCAGCACGCTCACATTTGACGCGCAGAAGAAAAGAGCAGATAGGAATCAACACCACACACCAACAAGAAATCTATCACAGAGACCACAAACATCACAAGGGAGAGATATAGTTCCCTCAGCACGGATGATGCATTGTGGACACTCGGACTGAGAGATAATTCATTCCATAGGTTGAGATAATTTGTTTCCACGTTACAAGTTGAAGACATTTGAATTTAACATAATTTGACGCCGAATAATCTCAATAATAATCACGTTAATATCTATAGTATGCAGGTAACACTTCTATAATAACAGTGCTGAATTCATTTGTCGTTCATGTCGGGGTGTTTTTAGACTTGACGGATTCCAAACCCATCAAGTTTTGACATTTTCTGTGGAGCCATCCCGGGATACCTATCAAGTTTTCCTACTCACCAACCAATACTTGACCTCTTTTTTCTCTCCAAACTTCGCACGTGAACAGTGAGATCGACAATAATGTCAGTCACCTACCAGCACAGGGGAGGGGAGGTTTGGCTGTGCACGTTTGACACGCAGAAGACATAGCTACACCACCGCCTCATACGAGAAAACCCACAAGGAAGAGATGACAAACACGTCATAAGGGAGAGAAGCAGTTACCTCAGCGGGGATGATGCATTGTGGACACTCGGACTGCTGTAGAAAGTGACAAAAGGAACAAGTATTTTACCGGGAGGAAAACATTTTGTCACATCCAGATCACATTTCACGGAAAAGGCTGTGGAAATTGTCTTGAGAGAGAAAGTTTTTCGGATCTGACACCCGTCCGCGATTCGGTTTATTATTAGTTGTAAGAGTGACATATCGAAGTTGGCTTTCCTTTTTCGCTTATTACCACAACCCCACACGAGCATGATAATCTACGTGATGTGCTGGCTAATCAACTAGTACAGGATGTACGCACATTATACATACACGGTTAGCACGCGCACTGTAAGACCCCAATTTAGCAACAGGGATCCTTACAAGAATCACCTAAGAACAACAAGAAAAATAAAAGAAGACGAGAAGAAAATTTCATAAAACCAGAAGCGACCACAGGAACTGGGTCAGTCAAGTTTCTGCAGAGCTGTGCTGACATAACTGGTAAATTTTACCAGTTCAAAATGAAGCGACATCATACACCTGATTAAATGGCAATAGTTTATCTTCCTTTAATTTTTATCTTCTACCCCACCTTGCGTGTAACTCAGTCAGCTCAATTATCAACAGTTCACCAACAGATGTTCGTTTAATCGTCATGCTTACACGAATAAAGGTGTTTCGTGTTTGTTTCACGATAAATTCAGAAAGTGCACTACAATGAAAAAATAAAAGGAAAAAAAAAGTCCAGTCATGCAGCATGGCTTAAGGAGTGAATTTTCAAAGAAATTGTTTGGGAAATTGAGAATTTAAATTAATGGGCATCTGCCAGAGCACACATTACGGCCTGACGGGGCACTGGTTGAGACCAGAGTGGCACGCCGTGCAGAACAATTATGTCAAAAAATCAATTTTGGGTGTTTTGAACCAAAAAATTGTGGAACTGATCACTCGATGCAGTCTGAACGTGCTTAAACTACTCGCAATCGATTTAGCGACCAGAAAAACATGGTGAACGGTGCCTCACAAGCCTACATAAAAACATACAGTTTGGATTTCGGACTACAATTTTGTAAATTCGGTATGCTAGGTGCGTCTAATCGGACTGGGACTAGCTGCAAAAACCATGACAACACCCCACATGCCTATACTGTTGAAATCCTTCTTGTTTTGATTTTTTGGATGAAAAATTTGTAAATTTGGACCGTTGCGCACAGTGCGATCGCACTGGGTAATGAACTAATCATTGCTCTTGCGGAGACGGATTTTTCTGCGCAAGACTGAATTTTTTACCATGAAAATTACGGGACTTATCGCGCGGAATGACACACACATATTATATTATAGGTACCTATCTAATTTACGAAAACGTGAACATTTATAATTTATATTTAGATTCATGAAAAGGATTTTGGAGGGGTTTCCGGTTCATCGGAAGCATCTCTGAAGTTTTCGAACGAGCCAAATAGCTACACTTCATTGAAAATTCGCTAAAAACGCGAAACGTGTCTTGCGCGCGAGTTCCTTGATTTCAGACGGTGGCGTTACTTAAATCAAGTCCTTAGCATGTGACCACAATCATGAACTTTAAAAAATTACTTGAAATTAATTAAAAACGAATGGTAAATTAAAATTACTTGTTAATACTCAAGATGTGTTTTCATTTGTTTCTCCAGTCTTAAATAATACGTAATATATTAAACGTTGCGTCAGTTTTATTGGATAATATTGGGTAGATAATGCTATTCAGTTTATGTTTAGTGGTTACGACCACCAGTGCAGTTTGTTTTGCGATTCCGCCCCTCAGTTCTCCGCGCTTTTGTGTTAACTGCAGCCCACTCCAAGAGGATTAGCACTTACGAGCAGCAATTGTATCGACAACGTTCTCAAAAATTAATGTACCAACCGACTAAAAATGTTGGCATATTTTCACCGAAAATTCGCTAATCAGGATGTTTCAGTAACTTGCAGTTCTCGATGATGATGATGTAAAAATATGTCGAAACATTTTGAGGCAGAGACGTGGACGCATTTTTCCATTTTACTGAACCTCAAGAACCCAAACGCAGGACTGTGTAGTTTACATATTAAGGATTCGTCCATCAGACGCAGCTTTCAAATCGAATACCGAAGAGGCCGGCGAGCGTGGCGGTGGAACGCAGGGGTAATTCGCGTTTCGGGCTGAACGGGAAAATTAAGGTACCGTGTCCGCTTAACTACCCAGTAGAAAGTGACCGGCCGGCTAAACAGATCTCGTGATTGATCCGATGCGATTCGATCGCTCGGAGATTATCCGAAATTGGTTACGAACGAGAATGACGTATCAGACGTTATGCCTTGCTATGAGTGCTCCTGATTTTGCAGCGGGCATCACAATTTCATACATTTGCAAGTCAAATAAGGAATAGACGTGATTTTTTTTCTTTGCAAATTCTAGGTCTAACGGAGGAGAGCTTTCCAAAAAGGTGCTGTATGATGGGTCGGAAAAGAACGGAAGTGGGTGAAAAAAAAGGAAAAAGCGTGACACATCGTATGGTATGTATTGCCTTCTCGCTCCAGCACGTGAGAACCGAGTCAGAGTGAGATACATACCAGATGACGTCACGCGTTTTGGTTTTGTGAATAATACACCTATGTATTCGCTCAGCAGACAATTTTTATAACACCCCATCAAAAATTTTTCTTTTCCGTTTCAAGGTGCGTATATTTCAAAAATGCAATGGCCGTCCGCCGTACCATCCATGTCTACCTTATTTTCTGTCTTATAAATTCGTTCTTCCGCACACAGGCTCCATTTCGGCTCTAGTTGTGTCCCGATTCACCCAGAAGTGTTATAGTTTCTTGAGGTTTTAGTGAACATGAGCTTGAGGTATCGTTTTCCAAGTTTATGTTAGGGCGACAAGACGAATATGAAGTTGATTTTGACCAAGGAGTAAAGCAGTGAAGTTATAACAAAGGTTCAGCTCCCAAATTTAATTTTTTATGAGTCAAGAACCTGGGAAATTGTTTCAAAATCACCATAAATTTGTATAAGAACACTAGAAGTAGTATCAACAGGTGAATCAAGACAGTTAAATTGCACTATTAATGTCAACGATTATTATTATTTTTTTTAATAGGAGCTTAATTTGTGTTTTTTTGGGCCAAAATTGGTGGAAACCACTAAAACCAGCTACTTCAACTATTGCACAAGAAAGAAACAATAAACGAGCACCCAAAATTTCTTTAGGCATGCCCAACAGAATAATACTTCGCAGCGTTTTTTTTTCTTTCTTTAGGTTATTCCCGCCCAACTTCTCGGATTTCGGAGCTGACATTGGGATACAGTGGTTTTCAAGGGTGCTGAATCTGATTCTGAGGTCAAAAGCAGCAGATCTGACGGCTCACGTCTATTCCTCATAGGTACATGTTCAAAAGGTTGTCCACATCTTGCTTCTCCCCCAGCTGTCTCTCGCTGGCGAGCTGCTCAGTTCTACTCGTACGTCGTAAATAGTTCTCTCGTAAAATGTACTCAGAACTGTACTTCTACTCGTCGTTATTCACTCGTATCATCAGAAAATGCATGCAGACTCCCGAGCCGCCCGTAATATCAAACAACTCGTATTCCGACTCGGTAGGTTGCACTTACTGTCTATCGCTCACCCGCAGCACGACTCGACAATCTACATTTCGACATACCCAATATGTATATGCCCTGAATGGTATTCGGCCAACACAAAATTCAACTGGCTCATTTGAGACATTTCACCCTCCCTAAGATATGTTACTCGATTCGAGGACACCTCTGAATGCCGAACGGTTCTTTTCGTTCACACAATCTCCAATCGTTTTGTGCGTTGGGAACAATAGGCTCAATTTCCTCAACGCCTTCAAGTTCACTGTTGTTCACAACATATCATTACGAGAGAATTTCTATGTGTTCGTAAATGGTTCACCGACGAGTGAAATATTGCTTCAGACGAACAATAGAGCCTATTATATTATTTTCAATAATGAACCTTTGGAATCGACCACGGAAAAAAATTAACCCCTCCTCCCCAAATTTGACGGTTTACGTTTCACGGCACGTAGAATCCAAAAAGGGAATACAGAAAATGTCTGTCCTGGAACGCCGTACCACACTTTTCTCAGTTACCATGAACCGCCAAAATTAAAGAATTTTGGTTCGCAGGCCTTATTCAACCAAAATCTGAGATAATCATACTCTCATGAACCAATGGATTTTGATGAAAATTTCAGGAACGCTTCTTCGAACAACGCGCAAGAATTTTCTTTCAACCTTTTTAAAACTACACGTTGTCCTCTATCATGGTACCCTTAAAATATACCATTCCTGTAAATATGTTAGGCTGACACCAATAAAGACGCGGAGAAGTCGAGCTGTGTGATGCAAGGGACGAGGCCAGGTAGCTCTCCCTCCAATGGCTTCCAACGGCCTGGGGAGGATAGAGGCGCCTTTATAAGGCGCCCGGCTTGCTCAGCACAACATTCTACCAACTTCTCTCGAACCAGAGCCTTCTGTCTCTCTTGCCCTGCCTCACCCTCTTCAACACACACTTCTCCTCAACCCTATTCTCAACGTGGTGAGAACCGGACGAGCGCTTTTTCCAATATCCAACGTGGTGAAAACTGGACGGATATTTTCTTACCTTTAATTTCCAATATCCAACGTGGTGAAAACCGGGCGGGTAATTCCTTATCCCAATACTCAACGTGGTGAAAACCAGACGGATATTTTCCTATCCTCGAGACGCATCCAAGGAGATGAAAACCGTGCGGATACCTCTCACACTCCTCTCTTCATACAACCTCACCTCTTTAACCTCACCTTCCCAAGCCTACCTCAAACCTACCATTCACCACATCCTTCATGCGTAACAACGATGGTAGACGGAATTCTTGAATCCACCGCATATTTATTAATGAAACTGTAATAATTGCCCAGCCGGCTCCAGTTACACGATTTAGGGCTTTCCTGGGGGGCGGGAATCACGAGGGTAGGTATCGACCACACAAAACAATGACCTACGCAGAAGGTGCTTCTACACAGAAAAAAGTTAAATAAATAAACCGCCGTGTAATAATTTGCAGCAGTTTTAAGGAATTGCAATAGTGAATTTATTGAGATCTATATCGCAGAAACAATCATGAGGGAGGAAGTGGATTTTTTCACTCTGACGAAAGAGAAAACAAAATATGTTGCAGAACAATATACTCGTATCTACACACAATGGTATATTACGCCCAGTTAGATTTTCTGGTACTGTGCGGTATTCAGGTGACATAGGATTCCCGATATGAAAATTTAGAGAATTCACGAAACAAATCACTTACAAACCCATTTTAGGAGTACATACAATCATTTAATGGGCTAGAGGTCTAAAATGGCGACCATTTGTAAAGATCTCACAACCCTGTTTACCGGATGCATCAAACTTGACAACCGTTATTTCAAGTACTTTTCAAAATGAGCAAAAAACCAGTAAATGTGCATCAATTTCATCAAATACATCACTTCATCAATATTGTAATTTCTTCTGAAAGCGAAATTTTTCATCTCATTTGCTCATCTTCAGAAATCACCGTTGGGTATAATCCAAGTCTAGGTAAGTCGCCACCTTGGATCCGCCATGTTGGTTAGTCAACAAAAATATTGTATCTATCGTAAATAAAACCGAAATTTGAGGATTTGTCTTTTTCAACACTTTAGCTATACCTCGAGGAGTAAAAACAGTTGCTTTCCCTGCGAAATACAGTCAAAACCTCTGTGATTTTTGGGCGCAAATGATCCCGGGATAAAGACAACCTCGATCTTCTCCACAGCAGAAAGTCAAATTGCTGAGGCGATGACGGGAGTGACAACAGCAAAAAAAGAACCCACTGCCTCGAGATATTCAACTTGGTCACGAAATATCCCATTACCCAAAATAACCTTTCCTTGGTACGAAATATAAACACTCATAAATCATTCCGAGTTTTCTCCAGTTGACATTTCTGAGTAGCGCATACGAATCCTTGAAAACTGCTAGTTTTCACCAGCACCAACGCTGAATAAACTGAACATCATTTTATGATTAATTCATCTCAAAATAACCGTTATTATGAGTACTCGAACTTTACGACATACATTTGCTCCGGATTTTACGAGGAACATAAACTAAATTTGGCTCGCCTAGGTTTGATAAGCCCGATTTGAATGATGAAGGAATATGAAGTCAGAAAGAGTACAATAAATTATTAATTAAGAGAATAAAAATACTGTACTCTGGAACGTGACATACAAACGGACTTCAAGGTAGCGGAAATGACTGAATTCAATTACCTAAATTTGGAAGAACTCATATTTCTTGTTTCAACTTAAATTTAATAGTTTCCAATGTATTGCAGGTACTGAGTAGTCAAAGGGAAGTGCCTCCTGCTACTACAGACAGTCCACGAATTTAGGTGACAGGAAGCGTTGATGCAAAATCACTGCCTGGTTACGTACATACTTGCATTTATGAGAGTAAAAATAACGATTTCGAATATGGTGAATTTTTAAATAGATAAGGAGTCAAGCAGCATGGCTAAATAAGTGAATTTTTGAACTTACAATGCCACCAACCTACAAACCAACTTTGATGGGGCAATGTCCATGATTTTAAACCATTCCAATTGAAACGTCAACACTTCCTTGTGACTCCAAACATTTTTTTGATTCGAATGTAATTTTAACTTACCACCTTTCCCTACCAAGTTGTTTTATGGAGTTTATTTTAATTATGAGCATATTTCAAGTTTTCAATCAATCACGTCAACATAAATTTTTACGCAAAATTTGTGCGGTCATTGAAACAATTTGCAACTGAAACAATGGTTGCAAAAACTCAATTTTTTTGCAACCGTTTCATGCAAACGTATCAAAAGGTACATAATACCCTGTCAGAGGGAGCAACTGCCAATGATTACTAGAAGTAGGCAAGCCTTCCTGAAGTGATGTTAGCGTCCAAGGAATACGGAGAAAATTATTAACAACAAGATTTTAAAATTTTGTAAAGAAGGTTTCCCATTCACTACATCCAATTCAACAACGACAAGGTTATCTGCAGCTGAGAAGATAACCCACACAACTTACGCCGTAACCTGGCCCTACGCAACGAAAGAAACTTTTTCTTTTTACCTTCTCTCTTACGAAACATAACACTTTTTGCGAATTTTAAAATAAAAATACAACAATGGGTCCAAAATTTACTGAACATCAATTTTTGAAATTGTTTTTTAATAGGCAAATCCGTTTCACAGCATCCTGAATTCATCCCGATTGTAACAAAAATGTATATGTAGTATAATTAAATGTCCATATATACATAATTATATATAACATTTGTTTGTGTCACTCTAGACGATACCTGACCGTGTGTACACGATAAACATTTCGCCAAAATGTTCGTACTGCCAAACAAAAGGATGAGTTCGAAGATGAGGAACTTTTCAAAAATTCTAAGGGGCGTTAAATTTGCGTTTACTGAGGGGTCAAAAATCTTTAAAACCGGCTAACATTGCCAACATTTGACGTAAAATCACTGAAAGCATTATGAAATGGTGAGTGAAGACAGAAAATCCTATTTCAGTTTTTTTCATCGAGATAGGGGATCAAGAGATATTAGGATTGTTTGGGGTCAAACATTTGTATTAAGGGATACAATCAATGCTGTATCATCTGACGTTGTATGGGATGGTGATTCCCGTGGGAGTATTTCGATGATGACCATATTTTTTTTCAAAAAGGGGTGGGTCAAATATGACTTTACAAGAGTAAAAAATCTGTAAAAATGGCTAAAATCAAGAAAAAATTATATAATTTTATGAAAGTGGTATGGTTTCTCGCAGTATCATCTTTTTGCGCAATACCACGATTAACGATTGAAAATTCGCTCTAAAGCCATGCTGCATGACTGGAACTTTCCTTTTTTTTAATTTAAAAAAAAATGCAAACCAATAGGTAGGGAGTCTCCAAGTAAGTTGATTAAATTGCGCAGTTTCCTATAAATATATCTCATTTTCTCTTCGACTGGATGTGGCTGGGCCGAGATGGCCATTAAAATTCAAAGGAGGAAGCAGCGAGAGATCTAAAATTTCACTTGAAACTCGTGTAGGTGGGTCAAGGGAACACCAGAACAGGAATAAGAGCGAGCGAAGAAATTCTCCCCCACGCCCAACCGGAAAAGTGACTTTTGTTTTTAGCAACCACGAAACATCCGCAACATCGGTCCAAAATAAGATTTTAGCTGTTCAAAATGACGGTAGGTTTTTTCCCGTGTGCAACTGAAACAGCCAATGCTGAAGATTCCAGACACGTTGTGGATACGAGCTGCCGCTGTCGCCATTCAACGATTTCTGACCCCAATGGAATCCCGGGAGCTTAGAATGTCAAAGACGGCGCTTGAAAAAATCTTCGGTTGAAACTAGAAAAATTAGAGGTGATTTGGGGGAAGAGGCGAACACGCTGCAAAGTCCTTAATGATGGCTGTTCATTTATTTTCCCTTTCACGTGCAATAGCTGTTTTTGGTGGTTTCCACCAATTTTGGCTCCCAAAACTCGAATAGGCTATGTACTATTTTTGACAAATTATCTTTGATCATTGATAGTGCCTTTTAACTGTCTTGATTCATCAGTTGATACTAATTCTAGTGTTATTATAAAGATTTACGGTAATTTCAGACAATTTCCCAGGTTTTGTACTCGTAAAAAATGAACTTTGGCAGCTGAAATTTCGTTAGAACCTCAATTTTTCACTCTCCGGTCAAAATCGACTTCTCATTCGGTCTCCTCCCCCTAAAAAGCATAGGAAACGATACCCCACAAGCTCATGCTACTAAAACATCAAAGAACTCTATTTTTACACCCATACTTCACCCATAACACCCTTGCGTATAATCCGATGGGGCTGCAAAGTATCGGGACACAACGGGCCCAAATGGATCGCGCAAAAGAATGACTTTTTTAGGCCAAAAATAAAGGTAGATGTGGATGATACTTCGTACGGCGGACGGACATTGCATTTTTGGAATCTACGCCCCTTGAAACGTAAAAGAAATATTTAGGGGGTGTTCCAAAAATTTTTTGCTGAGGGAGTACATGTTCCAAAAAGTTCCAGTCATGCAGCACGACCATACGAGCGTATTTTCGAAGCTGGTGACTTGGCTTCTTGCTGACGATTTATTTTTGACCCCAAACTCACATTCAACCCAGTTTTTTTGAGAAAACAAGACTACTACCATCACGATTCGACTCGAAGATTATATTTATTCAGTTTTGTTGATTTAACAGTACTCAGCAGTTCAACAGTATTTAGAGTGGGCACCCAAAAACACCCACTTTTTTATCTCATTTGACGATTTTTGACGCCCCAAAATTCTAATTTTACCCCCATTTTTGAGGGGGAAAAAAATTGTGGCTGACGGTCTCTTTCAACTTGATTCACCATCCACGTTAGGTGATTTCTAAGCCATTTTCACGAGCGATTCTTGACCAACTTGAACTGGACCCTATTAGTTTATTTTTCTGCGAATAATACACCTATGTATTCGCTCAGCAAAAAAATTTTACCCCCCCCCCCTCAAAATTTTTTCTTTTACGTTTAAAGGAGTGCAGATCCCAAAAATGCAATGTCCGTCCGCCGTATCATGCATATCTACCTTTATTTTTGGTCTAAAAAAATCTTTCTTTCGCACAGAGGCTCGCTCCATTTGGGCCCTAGTTGTGTCCCGAAACTTTTCGGCCCGATAGGAATACACCTAGGGGTGTTATGGGGAGAAAATGGGCGTAAAAATAGGGTTTTCGAGACTTTCTTGAGGTTTTAGTGAATAAGAGCTTGTGAGGTACCGTTTTCCGAATATGAAGTTGATTTGGACCAAAGGAGTGAAGAACTGAGGTTGTAACGAAAATTCAGCTCCCAAAATTATTTTTTTGTGAGTCAAAAACCTCAAGAAAGCCTGAAAACCCTATTTGGTGAAATCACCATAAATGTGTATAATAACACTAGAAGTAGTTTCAACCAAGATAATTTTTCAATCAAGATAATTAAATATCACTATCAATGATCAAAGATAATTTGTCAAAAACAGGAGCTTATTTCGTGTTTTTGGAGGCCAAACTTGGTGGAAACCATCAACAATAGCTACTCGTATTCCAATAATTTCACACGAAAGAAACAATAAATGTATTTCCAGCATTTCTGTACGTATGCCCAGTAGAATAATAAACACATGTGACAAAGAACTTTGCAGCGTTTTTGCTATTACATTAACGATAACGTAATGTGACGAAAGTCATAAGATATCGTGGGACGAAGGGATGCATGGACCTCGAAGGCAGCCAGGACTTCCCCAGAAGGATGTGGAAGGGTCGAGAACTACGCCGACACACCCCAGTCCCTTTTTCTGTCGTGAATCACCATCCCACACCACGACAGGCGAATTATTATTCATTTTAGCCCTTATAGTAATTTTTGACCTAGAAAAATCTTAATTTCACCCTATTCTGAATGAAAAGCCACTGAAATGGCATTTTTCTGTCTAAACTCACCCTTCCATACCACTCAGTGATTTTATATCAATTGTTCGCGATTTTAGGCGTTTTTACCTATTTTTGACGCACTCAAATTTTACCCCCAGCTCAAATGTTGCTCGATTTACGGGGGGGGGGGGGGGCGCAAAATTTGGAACTGATAGCGTATGACTGACAGGTATATCATGCTAGTATTTTACCACACAGGACAATACAATTTTTTGAAATTTCTAGCACTGGTAAAGTCAAAAACAAAGCAGGATTCCGTATTACCACTCCTTCCTCCATTACTCGACAACTCAACCACTTTCATGATATAAAACTCCAAAAAATCATTGCGAATTTTTTGAAATTGTTGGGGGTCAAAATTTGGTATTAGGGGCTAAAATCAATATTAATTCACCTTACCCTGTGCGGGATGGTGATTAACGGCGAAGGGACTATTTCGATTATAAAAATATTTCTCTCTCAAAAAAAATCACGTTTTTTATAAGGGTCAAAAATCTGTACAAATGGCTAAGATCAAGAAAAATTGATATAATTTTACGAAAAATGGTATAGTTTCTCGCTACATCATCTTTTTACACAACAGTACAGATATTTCTCTGAAAATTCGCTCTTATAGCCATGCTGCATGACTGGAACTTTTTTATTAACAATCCACGACCAAATCCAACATGTTTTTACGTTAACAATACGACAACGTACAACACACAGAAGCAGAAGGAACACTAAACAACGCTGAGCAGATTGTACGACTGGCGGTAATCGCGTGAAATGTGTGAGCTATCATTCAGGGAATGAGACCAAACGATAAAACCCTCAACAACAGTCCGAGTTATAACCAACGTTTTTCGTCTCGTTGCCGGAATCTGAGTGAACCGACAAACAAAACAACCTGAAAACGGAGAAAAACGCGATTGTTCCGGTAAAAAGTTTTTAATTGTTGCTGTCCGCTGTGGAGGATATGGCGAGCTATTGTTGTTTGGTAGTTGACCCCGGTGGACTAGTAAAACGTTTGCTCTCCGAAGGTTCGTCCGGAAGGACGTTCGTACAGCTCCCGCTAGAACCTCGAAAAAAACCCGTAAAATGAATTAAATATACAGCATGGCTAAAAGAGCGAATTTTCAAAGAAATATCCTTGCTATGCTACTGTGCGAAAATATGATACAGCGAGAAACCATACCACTTTTCGGGAAATTATATCATTTTTTATCTCGTGATTTTATTAACAATTTTGGTTTATTATTCAGTGAATACCTATGTACTCGCTCAGCAAAAACACCCCCTCAATTTTTTTTTCTTTCACGTTTCAAGGTGCGTAGATTCCAAAAATGCAATGTCCGTCCGCCGTATAACGTGTACCGGCTTCATTTTCGTCCTAAAAAATTTGTTCTTTCGCACACATGCTCCATTTGGGCCCTAGTTGTGTTCCGAAACTTTGCAGCCAGATCGGAATATACCCAGGGGTGTTATGAGTGAAAATGTGTATAAAAATAGGTACTTTTGGTTTATTATTCTGTGAATAACACACCTATGTATTCGCTCAGCAAAACATTTTTATAACACCCCCTCAAACTTTTTTCTTTTCCGTTTCAAGGTGCGTAGATTCCAAAAACGCTGCAAAGTCCTTGTCATATGGGTTTATTATTCTATTATTTTATTGGTCTACAGAAACGCTGGCTGTTTATTTATTGTTTCTTTCATGTGAAATAATTGAAATGGCTATTTCTGGTGGTTTCTACAAATTTTGGCCCCCAAAACTTGAATTAGGTACTACGCTCCTTTTTTTGCTTCCGAGTCTGCGAGGCAGCGGAAGCCTTGTGTTCACTTTCGTGAGCCAAAAAATTTTTGTCTTCAGAAATCAAAATTTCCACTTGCATTTTGCGTTTCAAAGCCTACTGAACAAATTTGGTTCCGTGTCTGTCGGTCTGTGAGTCTGTGAGTCTGTCCGCATTTCCTTGTTACAGCCATAACTTCCACGATTTTGAATTGATTCAGCTCAAATTTTGAGGGATGGTGCGGATAAGGCCCCTTGAGGTCCCATACAAATTTCAACATGATTGATCCAGCGGTAGGCCCTGCGCATGCGCTAACGTTAAATTCAACAAACACGCATAACTTTCACAATTTTGATTCAATTTCGCTCAAATTTTCAAGGGTTGTTTTGACAAGGCCTAGTGAGTTCCAGTATGAATTTCAGCATGATCGGACCCTCGGTGCGCTCTGCGCATGCGCTGGCGTGAAATAGATTCAATTTCCTTGTTACAGCCGTAGTAACCAAAGATTTCACCCAATTTCAATGTAATTCTCAGGGATTAAGCGGGTAGGGCCCATTGAGGTCCCATATAAATTTCAACATGATAGAGCCAGCGGTTCGCCCTGCGCATGCGCTCTGTCTGTCTGTCTGTCCTTCTATGCACGGCCAAACGGCTCGACGGATATCGACCAAATTTGGCACGAATATCCAGTTGGCTCCCAAGTTGTGCAACGTCGCATTTTTAATTCCCTGACCATAGCGGAACTATGGTCGACCATGGTCAACTCCTGAATGGCTTGACGGATATCGACCAAATTTGGCACGAATATCCAGTAGGCTCCCAAGTTGTGCAACGTCGCATTTTTAATTTCCTGACCATAGCGGAACTATCGTCGACCATGGTCAACTTCGTTAATTGAAATGGTAACCCCTATTTTTTATCGCGTATTCGTAATCTACGTGAAATTCTATCTACGGTCGACCCTTCGGACTACCCCCGCGGTCGACCATAGCGCATCCATAGGCCCCTCCATGGTCGAATCCCGAATTGCTCAACGGATATCGACCAAATTCGGCACGAATATCCAGTAGGCTCCCAAGTTGTGCAACGTCGCATTTTTAATTCCCTGACCATAGCGGAACTATGGTCGACCATGGTCAACTTCGTTAATTGAAATGGTAACCCCTATTTTTTATCGCGTATTCGTAATCTACGTGAAATTCTATCTACGATCGACCCTTCGGACTACCCCCGCGGTCGACCATAGCGCATCCATGGGCCCCTCCATGGTCGAATCCCGAATTGCTCAACGGATATCGACCAAATTTGGCACGAATATCCAGTAGGCTCCCAAGTTGTGCGACGTCGCATTTTTAATTCCCTGACCATAGCGGAAATATGGTCGACCATGGTCAACTCCTGAATGGCTTGACGGATTTTGATAAAATTGGGCACAAATACCCGGTAGGCTATGGGATTTTTCCGTCGTTTGTTGGTTCCACGATACTGCGTACCGCGAATCTCGGATAGCGAGCGAAGCGAGCGGTCAGGCTAGTTATGTATAATGGACGTAATGTATTATGGAAGTCATGTTATGTATAATATGTATATTTCATGTAATGCTATGTAATGTTATGTTATGTAATGTAATGTTATGTAATATGTATATTTAACGTTATGTAATGTTATGTAATGTAATGTTATTTTGCTTCCGAGTCTGTTCTATTTTATAATGGGTCACTCTGATTGTGACGAGGAAGCTCCTGTGCCATCACCTTGGCAGTGTATTTTTTTTTTTTAAATTACCTTTGATCATTGATTGTACCATTTAATCGTCTTGATCCACGTGTTGACAGTTTTTCTAGTGTTATTATACAAATTGATGGTGATTTCAGACGATTTCGCAGGTTTTTGACTCATAAAAAATCAATTTTGGGAGCTGAACATCTGGTACAACCTCAATTTTCCACTCCTTGGTCAAAATCGACTTCATATTCGGTCTTTTCGTCCCCAAAACCATGGATAACGATACCTCAAAAGCTCATTTTACTACTATGTTACTAAAACACAAAAAGTACCTATTTTTATACACATTTTCACTCATAACTCCCCTGGATATATTCTGATCGGGCTGAAAAGTTTCGGGACACAACTAGGGCCCAAATGGAGCACGTGTGCGACAGAACGATTTTTTTAGACCGAAAATGAAGCCTGTACACGTGATACGTCGGACGGCGGACGGACATTGCATTTTTGGAATCTACGCACCTTGAAACGGAAAAGAAAAAATGTTGAGGGGGTGTTATAAAAATTTTTTGCTGAGCGAATACATAGGTGTATTATTCACAGAATAATAAACCAAAATGCAATGTCCGTCCGCCGTACGCCGTCCGCCGTATCACGTGTACAGGCTTCATTTTCGGTCTAAAAAAATCGTTCGTTCGCACACATGCTCCATTTGGGCCCTAGTTGGGTCCCGAAACTTTTCAGCCCGATCGGAATATACCCAGGGGTGTTATGAGTGAAAATGTGTGTAAAAATAGGTACTTTTTGCGTTTAAGCAACATGTCAGTAACATGAGCTTCTGAGATATCGTTTTCCATGTTTTCGGGGACGATAAGACCGAATATGAAGTCAATTTTGACCAAAGAGTGGAAAATTGAGTTCTACCAAATGTTCAGCTCCCAAAATTGATTTTTTATGAGTCAAAACCCTGCGAAATCGTCTGAAATCACTATCAGTTTGTATAATAACACAGGAAAAAGTGTCAACACGTGGATCAAGACGATTAAATGGTACTACCAATGATCGAAGATAGTTAACAAAAAAAAAACGCTGCAAATTCCTGCACAACGGTTTATTATTTTGTACAGAATACTCTTCTGTTACAGATCACAGCTCTCTGTATAGATAACCCGTCTATATAATATAATATGTACTATTCTATACATATTATGTAGATCGCAGACCCTCCGTAGGTAAGTACCTAACCCCGTACTCGTTACTAGGTACCTACCTAATCACGAGTTGAATGTTGCTAAAATAATTCTGCCGATGACAAACAGTACCTAACAAAAAGAAACACACATAATGAAGTTCTGAAAAGAAATTGTTGATGAGGAGTGAAAAAAGTTGCAAAAGTACCTACCAACAAACTCCAGCCCCTTCTACGTAGATGGTATAATGAACCGTTGTGTAATAATTTACCGTTGAGTAATGATTTACCATCGTGTAGTAATAATTTACCCAACGTTTGTTCATGTTTCACTACCTATCAACAAACTCCAAAACAGCCATCATTTTTCAAATGAAATAATATCACAGAACAACCAACTCGACTTCATACTCCGCCAATATAATCAGGTGGCCCCTAGCAATGATTTTATCCCGGCTAATTTCCTATTGTCGGGGCGTCCCTGGTAACGAGATTTGATTTGAATTGTATACAATTTCATTCACACTGGAGTCGAAAATGCCTATCGGTGCAAACTTCGGGGCCTTACTGTGAACGAACGGAGGGACGTAAAATGCTCCGGGTGGTCTTAAAAAACTCGTAAGTTCAAGAACTATTTAAAACCGTAAAAATATTCACGTAAAAAAAATGGTATAGGCATTTTGAAAATTTCAACCCCTATTTTGAACCCCTTAGAGATGACTGGCAGTAACGTCGAGCTTCGAGGACCAACTAGACTCCGAACGGAACCTATAACCCGAATTTCATCAATTTTTTTTTCATGGTAACTAAGAAAAGTGGCCCGTACGGCGTACGGCGGACAGACAGAAATATTTTTATTGCAGTTTTGGATTCTACATACCTTGAAACGTAAACCATCAAATTTTGAGGGGGGGTAAGAATTTTTTTTTTTTTCATGCTCGATTCCAATGGTTCATTACCTATTGAAAATAATAAACCAAAATGGGGTTTTTTGGTGTTTTAGTAACACGAGCTAGTGACGTATCGTTTACCATGTTTTTTAGGTTGAGAAGACAGAATAAGACGTCGATTTTGACCAAACTGAGGTTCTAACGAAGTTTCAGCCTCAAATTTACATTAAATCTTGGTCTAAAATCGTCGTTCTTCCGCAAACAGTTTGGGTCCCCATTTTGGAACACATTTCTGTCCTAGCTGTGCTCCGAAGCTCGGCAGCCCGACGGAATACGCCCAAGGGTGTTATGGGGGGAAAATGGGTGTAAAGATAGGGGTTTTCTAAGTTTTTTTCAAAGGTTTTAGTGAACGTAAGCTTGTGAGGTATCATTTTCCATGTTTTTTCGTACGAGAAGACAGAATATCATTTCTTCTTTTGGCCTTCACCCATTATCACTTATTTTTGTTATATTGTATTAATTGTATTATACTTGCCAACCTGTGATTGAAGAAATAAAATATCTTCAATTCAATTCGGTAACAGTAAAACGAATGAACCAGTAGAAAGAAAAAAATGAGAGTAAGGCTACATTCGCCATTCAAAGGCTCAGAAAGGGCATACGTATCACATTTGAGCGCGTTTCAAAACCGTTGGTAACATATGAATTCAGTCCCAGAAATGTACTATATAGTAGACCCTCGAAAACTAAAATGAATTAATAAAACAGGTTGCAGAAATGTGTGCGAATTTCACGGAACGAAAAAGGACAACGGAGGAGATTGAATAGCAGCGGTTCAAGTCAAACGGGAGCAAAGCCTACTAGGGAAGAGCCAGAAAAACTTAAGCGACAAATAACAGGAAATAAGACAACGCTGTCAAGCGCTGGATCTTTAAAATAAACATGTGAAGAACAATAATTCTAATCGCCAGTCCGTATAAATCGCATATTATTGGACCATGATGGACACTTTGCTAAATGAAACACTAGGTATTGGATGCAGAAAAATTTCTGTTTATAACGAGGATGAAAAATTCGCCTCACGTAAGGGCAGTTAGGTCTCCGTCTCTCATGATTTGCGACAGGGCCACCCTCATTCGACTAATAGTTCGTTTTAGCGAACGAAACGGAAAGAAAACGGTATCTCCACGTGTCCGATACAGTTGCACGTATATGGTACCTACCTAAAAACGAAGTTTTACACAGGTACACGTAGAACTATGTACCTACAACTACGGTAGGTTGATGTTCATGTGATGAGCAATTTAATATTTACTCGGTCTCCAAGATTATTAGTTAAGTACTATCTGAATTACCTGTGCGTTGCACAGGGTAGTCGGTTTTAATTTGGATACTGAATAACATCCACAAACCTCCTAATGGGACAGAATGGACTTAAGTTAACAACCTATTTTTTCATGAGAATAAGTCGAACATTATCCAAGCGATGTCGACGGGTTTTGGTCCACGTTCTTTTTTACACTAAATCGCAGTTACTTACTTAACTAACGAACATCAAAATCTCTGCGACCGTACATACCTCACAAGTCTCCAAATTGCATTAGACGCTGTTCAAAAAACCATTTGGTATACTGCTCACTACAATGCACTTTATATTTACTTCTACTTTTCCATGATCCGCTCTAACCGATTTCCAGAAGTATGCTGACGCAAGCATGAACCGCCCGGAACATTCTCGAACATTCCGGAACAGGAAGTCCCTTCGATGGGTGCACTCTTTTGACGCCCTATATCTCCGAACCCACTTATTACCTCCATTTATTATATATAAGAGGTACTGATAGTTCATTTCCATCCAAGGAGGTAGCTACCGAAATCAGGAGAATCGAGGCTCTGGTGGCCCGTTGGCAGTGACGGGAAAAAATTAGCTATAGCTAACGGGTAAAAGCTACAGCTAAAATAGCTGAAATTTAGCTTAACTAACAGCTAAATTTTTAGCTATTACCTTCTGAGGGACAGTTTTATAGCTTTAGCTATAAAAAAATGTCCCAACACCGCTTGTAGGTACACGTAGATTGGTAATTTGTGCTTCCAATTGTTCGTTTGAAACAGGGAAGAAGAAGAAAAAACACTGAGTAGTTATGTAAAAGAGCGGAAAAATATAAAGTTTGTTCTAGAAGCTGTCTAGAAGTCTGTAACTCACCCTCAATGGTCTGTAGTGCACAGTAACGCAAAGGTCTGAGCTACTGAGTTCAAAAGTTAATTATTGTCTGTCTAGATTACCTTATGTGTTCTGTAGACAACCCTTGTGCCCTTATGTAGACCTAGGAATGGTTGGTCGTAAAGTTCGATCGGACGAACTGGAATATTTAAGTTTACATCGGCACTCACTACCATACAAATTGGTACCTATCTACGTAAATCGGGCATACATTCCCCTCGACTTTATAAAGAAAATACGTTTATAAACCAAAATAATAAAGTAGTACACATACCTTTAGTATAGGAAGATCCGATTTCCGATGATGAAGCTGGTAGAAATCAAACAGCCGCACGAAGCACAAACACAATCATCAATTCGACTCGGGCCGACCTGATGCACCACCGTTGTAGGTTTCGATTGCCCATAAATCACTTTGCGCGGTTAATCGGCGGATCATACCGAGGCGATTCGAGGAGAAAACACAGGAGCACACACGAAATTAAGTCCAGAAATGATTGCTTCTTGATGAATTTGGAAAGAAAACCGCCACACACCTACCAGAGGTGCGGGGTGGCTACGTGGCTGGAGGGTGAAGAGCCCCCCACTCTTCGCCATCGGTAGGTAGGTAGGTAGGTAGGCAGGCAGGCAGGTAGGTAGGTAGGTAGGTAGGTAGGTAGGTAGGCAGGCAGGCAGGTAGGTAGGTAGGTAGGGAGATAGGTAGGTAGGTAGGTAGGTAGGTAGGTAGGTAGGTAGGTAGGTAGGTAGGTAGGCAGGCAGGTAGGTAGGTAGGTAGGTAGGTAGGTAGGCAGGCAGGCAGGTAGGTAGGTAGGTAGGTAGGTAGGTAGGTAGGTAGGTAGGTAGGTAGGTAGGTAGGTAGGTAGGCAGGCAGGCAGGCAGGTAGGTAGGTAGGTAGGTAGGTAGGTAGGTAGGGAGGTAGGTAGGTAGGTAGGTAGGTTTTTCCGTCTCCTATTATACCTGATGATTCAGGAAAAGACAGTGGTATTTTCCTGTTCTCACCCTCTCAAAACAATCAAGGAAAATGTAGAAGTTACTGATAAAGGTGGAATTGTGTGGGTCACCAGAGAAATCGATTCTCTTAATTAATTAAAAGGGCCCTCACACTGGCAAAAATTTCGCTCAAAATTTGGACAAAAATATTGAGCTAATTTTTGTACAATATTATTGAATGGTCCCGGACGCCTCACACTACGCAAAAATACTGCTATATTTTGTCAGCCCCCTCACACTGCACTCTCATGCTACGAAATACTGACGGGTCTAAACTTTCAGAAAACTTGAAAGCTCCCACAAAATATTGAAGACCCCGTTTTTGCGCAATATTTATCCTCACGCTCTCAATATTTTTGCATAAAAACGAAGTCTTCAAAACTTCGTTCAAAATTTTTGCCAGTGTAAGGGCCCCCTTTAGGTAGGTACTGGGAGCGATAAAAATTCCAACAACCTAAACAAATTATTATAATGTCAACGGCGGTTTTCGAAAATTCAATATCATATTATTAATGACCGATTTTAACCAATTGTTTAAAACTTAAGTACCTACATACCTATCAAGGTTATCCCCACCCAGCCACGCCCTTCTAAGCTCAGTCAGCTCCGATCACTCGCGACGGATGGTAGGTTCCTGTGCGTGTCTTCGAAAAATTCATCTTAGAAGAATAATCCCTGGATTTAATTACGTGTTCTTGATGTGTTTTCTCCTCGAATCGCCTCGGTATGACCGGCCGATTAACCGTGTAGTGATTTATAGGCAATCGAAACCTTCCGGAGTGCATCAGATCGGCCCGTGTCGACTGATGACTGTGTGTGTTTAGTGCTGCAATCTGATTTCTACCACCTTCAACGTTGGATCTTCCTCAACTATAGGTACGTCCTCTTTTGCTATTTAGATTTTAGTGTTTTCTGTCATATTATCTTGACGAATCGAGGGGAAACAATTATGAAATATTTGATCCATATTAGGTGGATACAGAAACTACTTACAGCAACAGCGGGGGTACATGTTTTGGAAAACTAGATATTCATATCGGGATGCAAACTAATGCGTTACAGTATCCAGCAACACGAACATAAATACTCAGGACTCAAAGGAGCCCTATCACAGTTAGGTACATCAAGTACCTATTGAACATTAAAAAAAAAAAACCACAGTCATGCAGCATGGCTATAAGAGCGAATTTTCGAAGTTTTCGGCATCTTCCTCCTCCGCCTAAAATTTTCTGAAAATTAATTTTCGGCCAATGTTTTCCCAACTTGATACCATACAAAATTAAAACAGGAGTAGTTTTACGCAAAGTAAAATTTGGGGTGGAAGGAGGGGGAGGGGGAAATCAAAAATGTTTTGAATACCAGAAGAGTAGGTATTGGGTACCTACGTAACAAATTTTTTGTTCCATTTTTTGCCGAGTAACACCTCGGTTTGTAGATTTTCCAACGCTGAACACGATGGTGAAGTCAGAATTGCGATATCCCATTCCGTTATCAGATTAGAGCAGACGAACCAGGAAGAACATCTCAAGAAATAACCACGTTCCTTCATCTTCAAAGTGCTCCAGTTTGAGAATGGAATGAGATATCGCAATTCTGATTTCACCATCGTGTTCAGCGTACAAAAACCTTTAAAATGAGGTGTCACTTGTCAGACTTTTTCATTTTGGGAATTTATGGGTAATTTCCCCCCCCTAAAACTCCCCAAAACTCCCCCTTAGGGTGACCCGATTCTGCCCATCTTCGAACTTAGCCTGTCGATTGCCAAGACAGATTTTTCGTGCAAATTTGAAGTTTTTATCTCAATTCTTTCGAGAGTTATCGTCTGGAATGACACATACATATATAAATATATATATAAATATATAAATATATATATAAATATATATATATACATATAATTTTTGGTGTCTTTCGGCAGGGAATTCAGGATGGTCTGAAACGGATTTTGGTATAAAAATCTTTCGGAAATTCGAGTTTTAAAAATTTTGGACCGAGAACAATAGCTTCCTTTTCTTCGAAAATTCGCTAATAATCATATAACAGACGTAGATTGGGAAATCTCAGGGAAAAGTATCAAGTACTTTTTTTCACAGTACAAGTTATCAACCTACGTGTTTGCGACACCAGAGAATTGGTTATATTGATTCAGGTACGTACTGGGAACAATGAAAACCCCAACTAGTTCAACTATCTTCGGTTTTCAAAAACTGAATACCACATTAATGCCCAAATCCAATCATACAGTTGGAATTTTCGAACTACCTACCAAGGTTACCCCCACTTTCACTCGCGAAAGATGGTAGGTCTGTGGCGGTTTTCCTTTTAATAATAATTCATCTAGGAAGACTAATTCCTGGACGTCATTATGCGTGCTCGCGCGTTTTCGCGTATTATTCACAAATCGCACTGATAATATCAATGCGATTTCCGACGGATTTGCGGAGGATCGTATTATGATGCGCTGATTTATTCTCTTGAAGGATAGTCGAAACCTACGGGAGTGTAGTGATTGGCCCGCGTTAATCAACGGTAGTTATGTGTTCAGTGCTGATCTACCACCTCCATCCTCGGATCTTACACCAATATAGGTAAGTTCTGAAGTTGTTATTTGGGTTTATTATAAGCAATATTTTCTTTACAGACCGTTGACGATGAGTTTATGAACTTGCTCCTAGAAAGAAGTTGATATTCATCAGGCTTTTGGTTTATTATTCTGTGAATAATACACCTATGTATTCGCACAGCAAAAAATTTTTATAACACCCCCTCAAAATTTTTTCTTTTCCGTTTCAAGGTGCATAGATTCAAAATCCTTGTCACATGGGTTTATTATTCTATTGGACATACCTACAGAAATGTTGGATGTTTATTTATTGTTTCTTTCATGTGAAATAATTGAAATGGCTATTTCTGATGGTTTCCACCAATTTTGGCCCCCAAAACACAAATTAGGTAGGTACGCTCCTTTTAATTTTTTTTTTTTCAAATAATTGTCTTTGATCATTGGTAGTGCCATTTATTTAATTGTCTTGATCCAAGTGTCGACACTTTTTCTAGTGTTATACAAATTGATGGTGATTTCAGACGATTTTCCAGGTTTTTGCCTCATAAAAAATAAATTTTGGCAGCTGAACATTTGGTAGAACCTCAATTTCCCACTCTTTGGTCAAAATCGACTTCATATTCGGCCTTCTCGTCCCCAAAAAGCTGGAAAAAGATACCTCAACAGCTCATGTTACTAACATGTTACTAAACCACAAAACAAAGCAAAAAGTACCTACTTTTATACACATTTTCATTCATAACACCCCTGGGTATATTCCGATCGGGCTGAAAAGTTTCGGGACACAACTAGGGCCCAAATGGAGCATGTGTGCGGAAGAACGATTTTTTTAGACCGAAAATGAAGCCGGTACACGTGATACGGCGGACGGCGTACGGCGGACGGACATTGCATTTTTGGAATCTACGCACCTTGAAACGGAAAAGAAAAACGCTGCAAAGTCCTTGTCACATGGGTTTATTATTCTATTGGACATACCTACAGAAATGTTGGCTGTTCATTTATTGTTCCTTTCATGTAAAATAATTGAAATAGCTGTTTCTGGTAGTTTCCACCAATTTTGGCCCCCAAAACTTGAATTAGGTACGCTCCCTTTTTTTTTTCTTCAAATTATCTTTAATCATTGGTAGTGCCATTTAATCGTCTTGATCCACGAGTTGATACTTTTCCTAGTGTTATTCTACAAATTGATGGTGATTTCAGACGATTTCCCAGGTTTTTGACTCATAAAAAATCAATTTTGGGAGCTGATCATCTGGTACAATCTCAATTTTCCACTCCTTGGTCAAAATCGACTTCATTTTCGGTCTTCTCGTCCCCAAAAACACGGAAAACTATACCTCAAAAGCTCATTTACCAAAAGTACCTATTTGTATACACATTTTCACCCATAAGACCCCTGGGTATATTCCGATCGGGCTGAAAAGTTTCGGGACACAACTAGGGCCCAAATGGAGCATGTGTGCGAAAGAACGAATTTTTTAGACAGAAAATGAAGCCGCCGGTACACGTGATGCGGCGGACAGCGGACGGACATTGCATTTTTGGAATCTACGCACCTTGAAACGGAAAAGAAAGAATTTTGAGGGGGTGTTATAAAAATTTTTTGCTGAGCGAATACATAGGTGTGTTATTCACAGAATAATAAACCAAAAAGGAGCGTTTTCCTTAAAAAAACAACGGCAGCGCCCCCGTAGATCGGCACTAAATGATAGTTCACGGAATCACCCTCAGAAGTTGTGCATCCGTAAATATTATGCGGTTACGGATGCACTCTATAAATTTATCCGTAACCCGCTTGTTGAAGGATCGTCAAGGGAAACACCCGCGGTTTCCGTGGTGTACTATTTCGGCAAAATCAACGGATGATCATTTTCACGGGAGTACCCCGAAAATCCCCGTATAGGTGTAGTGATTTCCGTTGGTTAATACTTCAACGTTCCATCGCACGCCCGTGGGTCTTTGTACGGGTCGTCATATCCCCACCCTTGACTAACCTGTAACACTCGATCGCCTCCCCGTAGCCCATCCATGATTTTCCCGTGAATATCCCTGGACTCTCCCTAGGTTTTCTCTAGCCCACCCTTCACTGTCCTTAATGCTTCCGTGCCCTTCCTTCAATGATCCGTGATTGTAGGGAATCACGGCGGACGGTTAACGGACAGGCTGAGGAAACGCAACCCTCCATTGCCTTTCCGTTGAGGATGCTCCCATAGAAACACACGGGCCCTTTATGAACGAGCAACGGAGAGACGTGTACCTACTACCTTCACCTCCCCGTCAACCGGTTAACGGAGACGACGAGGCGGTGCACGTCTCTCCGTCGTCGTCCGTATAGGGTACGTAACCATCTACAGAGCACCCTTTACGGACGAGCTACTGAGGATGACTGAGAGACGTCCGCTGCCTCAACGGCTCCCACTAACCGATCGTCGGAGCGGTAAAGGAAGTACACCTCTCTCCTTCGCTCGTCCGAGGAACCCTAGCCTACCGAGTAGCTCGGCCGAGTAGTCGGTGGAGTACTCGGCCGAGTAGCCCGTGGAGTACTCGGCCGAGCTACTTCGATGGGGCGAGTGGGTGCTTACATTTCAGCTGGGCAGAGACGAGACAGTCGCGTTGTGTAGTGTTCCGCGTCAACAGCGCACAGCGACGTAAAAACGCTGCAAAGTCCTTGTCACATGGGTTTATTATTCTACTGGACATACCTAAAGATATTTTGGCTGTTCATTTATTGTTTATTTCAGGTGAAATAATTGAAATAGCTATTTTTGATGTTTTCCACCATTTTTGCCGCTAAAACACGAATTAGGTACGCACCTTTTTTTTTTTTTTCAATTCATCTTTGATCATCGGCAGTGCCATTTAATCGTCTTGATCCACGTGTTGATACTACTTCTAGTGTTATTATGCAAATGTATGGCGATTTCACACGATTTCCCAGGTTTTTGACTCATAAAAAATCAATTTTGGGAGCTGAACATTTGGTGGAACCTCGATTTTCCACTCTTTGGTCAAAATCGACTTCATATTCGGTCTTCTCGTCCCCAAAAACATGGAAAACGATACCTCAAAAGCTCATGTTACTAACATGTTGCTAAAACGCAAAAAGTACCTATTTTTGTGCACATTTTCACTCATAACACCCCTGGGTATATTCCGATCGGGCTGAAAAGTTTCGGGACACAACTAGGGCCCAAATGGAGCATGAATACATAGGTGTATTATTCACAGAATAATAAACTAAAAGAGAAAACGCTGCAAAGTCCTTGTCACATGGGTTTATTATTCTATTGGAGTTCTAGAGATTCTTGTTGGCTGTTAAATTTATTGTTTCTTTCATGTGGAATGATTGAAATACCTATTTATGATGAATTCCACCAATTTCGGCCCCCAAAACATGAAATAGGTACGCTTTTTTTCCAGATCATCTTTGATCATTGGTAGTGCGATTTAATGGTCTTGATTCAGCTGTTTACACTTTTTCTAATGTTAGTATACACATTGATGGTGATTTCAGACAGTTTTCCAGGTTTTTGACTTAAAAAAAAACAATTTTGGGAGCTGAACCAATGGTAAAACCTCAATTTCCGCGTCTTTGGTCAAAATCGACTTCATATTCGGTCTTCTCGTCCCAAAAACATGGAAAACGATACCTCAAAACCTCATGTTGCCAACATGTTGCTAAAACGCAAAAAGTACCTATTTTTATACACATTTTCACTCTTAACACCCCTGGGTATATTCCGATCGGGCTGAAAAGTTTCGGGACACAACTAGGGCCCAAATGGAGCATGTGTGCGAAAGAACGATTTTTTTAGACCGAAAATGAAGCCTGTACACGTGATACGGCGGACGGCGTACGGCGGACGGACATTGCATTTTGGTTTATTATTCTGTGAATAATACACCTATGTAATCGCTCAGCAAAAAATTTTTATAACACCCCCTCAAAATTTTTTCTTTTCCGTTTCAAGGTACGTAGATTCCAAAAATGCAATGTCCGTCCGCCGTACGCCGTCCGCCGTATCACGTGTACAGGCTTCATTTTCGGTCTAAAAAAGTCGTTCTTTCGCACACATGCTCCATTTGGGCCCTAGTTGTGTCCCGAAACTTTTCAGCACGATCGGAATATACCCAGGGGTGTTATGAGTGAAAATGTGTATAAAAATAGGTACTTTTTGCGTTTTAGCAACATGTTGGTAACATGAGCTTTTAAGGTATCGTTTTTCATGTTTTTGGGGACGAGAAGACCGAATATGAAGTCGATTTTGACCAAAGAATAGAAAATTGAGGTTCTACCAGATGTTCAGCTCCCGAAATTGATTTTTTATGAGTCAAAAACCTGGGAAATCGTTTGAAATCACCATCAATTTGTATAATAACACTGGAAAAAGTGTCAACAGGTGGATCAAGACGATTAAATGGTACTATCAATGATCAGAGATAATTTATTTAAGAAAAAATCGGTTGTACGTGAAAATCATTAGAAATTTTTCATAACAGCGTCCCAGATTGCGTTACCTTTTTTGGCTAGTTAGTCCATGGCTAAAACACATTCTGTGTTAAAAAAAAGGAGCGTGCTTTATTAGAGTTTTGGGGGCCAAAATTGGTGGAAACCACCAGATATAGCTATTTCAATTATTTTATATGAGAGAAACAATATATAAACAGCCAACATCTCTGTAGGTATGTCCAATAGAATAATAAACCCATGTGACAAGGACTTTGCAGCGTTTTTGGAATCTACGTACCTTGAAACGGAAAGAAAAAATTTTGCGGGGGTGTTATAAAAAATTTTTGCTGAGCGATTACATCCGTGTATTATTCACAGAATAATAAACCAAAAAAAGGAGCGTACCTAATTTGTGTTTTAGGGACCAAAATTAATGGAAACCTTCAGAAATAGCTATTTTGATTATTAAGCATGAAAGTAACAATAAATGAACAGCCAACATTTCTGTAGGTATGTCCAATAGAATAATAAACCCATGTGACAAGGACTTTGCAGCGTTTTTGTGTTTTAGTAACATGTTAGTAACATGAGCCAATGAGGTATCGTTTTCCATGTTTTTGGAACGAGAAGACCGAATATGAAGTCGATTTTGACTAGAGTCGAAAATTTGGGTTTTAACGATGTTCCAGCCTTAAATTCACGTTAAATTTTGGCCTAAAATCGTCGTTCATCCGCACACAGTTCGGGTCCCCATTTGATAACACTTTTGGGTCCTAGTTGTGCTCCGAAACGCGGCAGCCCGATCGGCATACACCCAGGGGTGGTATGGGAGAAAATTGGGTGTAAAAATAAGCGGTTTCGAGGGATTTTTGAAGTTTTAGTAAACGTGAGCTTGTGATGTATCGTTTTCCATCGATTTTAGGGCGAGAAGACCGAATACTAGGTTGATTTTTACCGAAAAGTGAAGAATTGAGGTTGTAACGAAGGTTAAGCTCCCGAAATTCATTTTTTATTAGTCAAAAACAAGGGCAATTGTTTTAAGTCACCATAAATTTGTATAACAACACTAGAAGTAGTATCAACAGGTGAATCAAGACATTAAATGGTACTATAAATGACCAAAAATACTCTGATAAAAAAACCGAGCCTAATTCGTGTTTTTGGGGACCAAAATTAGTGGAAACCATCAAAAATAGCCATTTCAATCATTGCACATGAAAGAAACAATAAATGAACAGCCGAAATTTCTGTACGTATGTCCAATAGAATAATAAACCCATTTGACACGGACTTTGCAGCGATTTTTGTACCAATTTATGACCCTTATAAAGTCAAATTTGACCCCACTATTGTTAAAAATATTTTCATCATCGACA